>CM038670.1:479258116-480583949 GCA_021605145.1 Aegilops bicornis
GGGATTCTATATTTTGCGAAAAAAAACGTTCCCCCCGCTAACAGGTCGGACCCACCAGATATATCTTCGCACGCAAGGAAGTGCCTCCTTATTACGCACCAAAAAATGAATACCCCCTGCTAGCTGGGACCCACCATAGTGGGTGGCTGACTTGTGGGCCTACTAAGTTGACGAGGATGGAGGGCTTTGTCAACTTTGTCAATATGAACGATTCTAGCTCAAGTGACCGTACGATGTCCATCCAACGGCCATAGTGCTTCTTCAACCTCTGGTCTTCTTGCTCCAGCCACCCAAAGCAGCGCCGGTCGTGCCACGTGCTCCTGCCTCTCATGGCCGGCTGTGATGTCGTGGAGGCCTCACCGCCCCCTACTACTCCCAACGCTGGCCCAGGGTATCCCTCTACTCACCCACACCCCATGTTATTCTGCGGCAACGGCAGCCTCACGCCGCAGCCGAACCAGTGAACCATCATACTCCTCTCCGAGTGGGCATCCACTGCCGCGTCTTCCCCGGCTCCGCGTCGTCCCCTTCCTAGGCCTCGCCGTCGTCCACCGCCTTGATGCTCTTGGCACGGCGTGGTCAATGTGGTCAACGACCGACTTCCATCGGAAGAGTATTGTACGTGGAGAGGCTGACAGCTGGGTCCACGGCCACAACCCAGTCTTTTTGTGATATGCCAAGTAAGTCGCTTTGTCAGGCCTGTTGGGCTGCAAATCTTTCAAGACGAGCAGAGCTTCATTCGGCTGGCCGAGAAAATGGCCTATAGTAATGAGAAATGGGCTGTACATTTTTAAAACACATCAAACCGGCAATTAGTTTCAAATATCTTTTTTTCATTTCGATATTTTAAATTACATTAATTTTTATACGTGGAGAATTTGTTGGATTTTATATTGATATATATTTATTTTTTAAATCAGTTTGAATGTGAGTCGAAATTTCGGGATTAAAAACAGTTCGGACCGCACCGAAATATGCAAAATTTCGTATAATTTTTTAACCGTGGCCACAATATGGGTTGTAATGCTAACAAAAAGAATATGGGCTCAAAAAAACTTAAGAATTAGCAAATGTGCTGTAAATTATTAGAAATAATGGCAGATGGGCTCTATGCTGTTTTCCACAGATTTGAGGCTTTCCTAAAAAAAGGTTGACGCACAAGCAGTGAATGTTGGACGTCCATCGAACGGCCGGCGTGCTTCTTCAATCTCTGCTCTTCCTGCTCCAGCCACTGAAATAAAGCGCCGACGGGACTACCTGCACCCTCTTCCCATGGCCGGCCGGTTGTGCCGCCATTGCCTCACCGCCCCATCAGATTCCCATCACTGGCCTAGCCATCCCTCTACTCACCCACACCTGCTGTTATTCTCCGCGGCGGCAGATTTAACCAAGAACCTCAGACAACAGATTCTCCCCTCGCGTGGGAAACAATCGCCGAAGTCTTCCCTGCCTCCGTCGCTCCTTCCTAGGCCTCGCCGTCGTCCACCGCCTGGTGCTCTCGGGCGCTGACCTGGTCAATATGGTCAACGACCGACATGCATTTGAAGTGGATCAGACGTGGAGAGGCCGATACCGGGTCCACGGCCGCACGCAAGGAAATGCCTCCTTATTATGCGCAAAATAATGATTCCTCCACTGACATCGTGGCCCCAATCGAAAGGGCCTCTCAGATTTCGTGAAAAACGTTACCGCCACGATGCTCGGACCCACCAGCTATATCTTCGCACGCAAGGAAGTGCCTCCTTATTACGCACAAAAAAATGAATACTCCCCGTTAGCCGGGACCCAGATAGTGACAGGCTGACTTGTGGGCCTACTAAGTTGACGGGACGGAGGGCTTTGTCAACTTAGTCAATATGCACGATTCTAGCTCCAAAGTGACTGTGACGATGTCCATCCAACTGCCAGAGTGCTTCTTCAACCTCTGGTCTTCTTGCTCCGGCCGCCCAAACCAGCGCCGGTCGTGCCTCGTGCTCCAACCTCCCGTGGCAGATCAAGGGCGCGGAGGCCTCACCGCCCCTACTACTCCCACCGCCGGCCGGCCATCCCTCTACTCACCCACACCCTGTTATTCTCAAGGGCGACGGCAGCCTCACACCGCAGCGAACCGGTGAACCCTCGTACTTCTACGTGTGGGCATCCATCGCCGCGTCTTCCCGACTCGCGTCGTCCGCTTCCTAGGCCTCGCCGTCATCCATCGCCCGGTGCTCTCGGCGGCGTGGTCAACGTGGTCAAGGAACGGCTTCCATTGGACGTGGATCATGCGTGGAGAGGCTGACAGCTGGGTCCACGGCCGCAGCAAGGAAGTGCCTCCTTATTACGTGCAAAATAATTATTCCTCCACCTGACAGCGGGGACCCACCGGACGGGCCACCGTATTTCACGAAAAAAATGTTTGCCCCTGACTGCTGGGACCCACCAGCTACATCTTCGCACGCAAGGAAGTGCGTCCGGGCAAAAAAAGACGATTCGCCCCCCTGACTGCTGGGACCCACCAGCTACATCTTCGCAGGCAAGGAAGTGCCTGATAGTCGGGACCCACCTGGTCGAAGCGTATGTAGCGTTGTCATTCTGGTCGTGAACGTGTATGTACATATATACTGGTCGATGTAGAGGCGCGCACGTGTCGTAGTAGAGGCGCGTACGTGTTGTAGTAGAGGTGCGCACGTAGCATGTACACGTACGTACAACGGCCAGAGTGCAAGAAAGAAAATACGACCACGTATGTGTACATACGGACGGGGTCTCGAACGCCTACTCGCGCATACATACGGCCAGGGCTTGTGTACATGGCTGGGTCGGAACAGAGAAACATCGTCGTCATCGTGTTCATGGGGAGGCAACAGAATGCGTCGTGTTCATGGGGAGGCAACAGAATGCGTCGTGTTCATCGGGAGGCAACGGAACGCGTGGGAGCCAACCGGCTGGGTTGGAACGGAATGCGTGGTCATGTTCATCGGGAGGGCTTGGACGGAATAGGCGATGGAAACGAGGCCTGGCGTACCGCACAACGGAGGAAACGGACCTCCTACGTTCGGAACGGGGTCCTGTTGATCGGGAGGGGTCTGGCGTACCACAAAAAACGGAGGAAACATACCTCCTACGGTCGAAACGGGTGTCCTGTTGATTGGGAGGGGTGTGGCGTACCGCAAAACGGACGAAACGGACCTCCTACGGTCGAAACGGGGGTCCTGTTGATCGGGAGGGGTGTGGCGTACCGCAAAACGGATGAAACGGGCTGGTGTTGGAGCGCCACGTTCAAACGGGGTCCTGTTAATCGGGAGGGTGTGGCGTGCGCAAAACGGACTCCACGGATACTGTTCATCTCCACCATCGACCTCGCCCAGCCTCCACGGGCTACCGTCGACCTCCTCCAGCCTCCACGGGCTCCTCGCTCATCTAGCCTCCACCGCGCTACTCCACCGCCACCGCTCAACCACCCCTCCACGGGCACCCCTCCACCGCTCATCGCTCATCCAGCCCTCCACACTACGGGTCCTATTCAACCACCCTCCACGGGCACCCCTCCACCGTCTCATCGCTCATCCAACCCTCCACCACACCACGGGTCCTGTTCATCCAGAGGCAACGCCACCGCTCCTTGTTCATCCACCCCCCACCAACGCCACTGCTCATCCTAGAGGCAGCATCGATCGGCTTCGCTTAGCGGCGATGGCGAAGGAATCTCTCGATCGGGTTCGATTAACAGCCATTGATCGATCGCTCGGGTTCGATGAACGCGTAGCCTGCAGCAATCGCCGGGTTCGATTAGAGCCCAACGCCTCACTCGGGTTCGCTTAGAGCCAACGATCGCATACACGCCGCATGTACATGTACGAGAAAGCGTGCATCGCCGCCCCGACCTCCCACCGTAACCGGGAACTTGCCGAAATTTTCCTCGCCCTCGCTTCTACCACGATTTTTTCCGTCATGGACGGCCCAAAGAATCTCATGCAGCTGCGTCTCCGGCCCGCCCAGGACGAAAAGCCCATTTTTTGTCATGATTTTTTGTCATAGAAGTAGGAGCCCACCACATCTATGATAATACCGGGATTTGTCACAATTATCGTCATAGAAGTGTCATATGTATGACAGAAAAAAAATTCATTCAGCCCAAAATGTCACGGATGTGTCTTTTTTTTGTAGTGTATGTTCTGAGATTGATGTTGCTATGACTTTTCTATGCTTAATGCTTGTCACTAGGGCCCGAGTGCCATGATTTCAGATCTGAACCTATTATGTTTTCATGAATATATGTGAGTCCTTGATCCTATCTTGCAAGTCTATAGTCACCTACTATGTGTTATGATCCGGCAACCCCGAAGTGATAATAATCGGGACCATTCCCGGTGATGACCGTAGTTTGAGGAGTTCATGTATTCACTATGTGTTAATGCTTTGGTCCGATACTCTATTAAAAGGAGGCCTTAATATCTCTTAGTTTCCGTTAGGACCCCGCTGCCACGGGAGGGTAGGACAAAAGATGTCATGCAAGTTCTTTTCCATAAGCACGTATCACTATATTCGGAATACATGCCTACATTACATTGATGAATTGGAGCTAGTTCTGTGTCACCCCGCAAAAAAAAACTGGGAGCGAACTAATGTGAAAGGACGGGACGACTAGGAGCGAACTATTGTAAGGTAGAAGATGGGGACGAGTAGGGCGTGCGAACGGCCTGGGGTTGCTGGCTTGCCCGGTGGATAAACGGCTGCAAGCCCCCAAAGAGTTCTCGAGAACTACGCGGGACCTACTAGATGTCATGTCTACTAGACCCATATCGTAGGCCTGACGGTATAGCTTCAGCCTGTTCGCACGCCATGTCGGCGCGTGGATGTAACTTAACTTAATTCCGTCAAACGTTGTGCCTCCCACGACCTTCGCCTCCCTCGCGCGGTCTCGCCCTTTGATACTTCGACCGGCTATAAATGAGCAATTTTTTTGCCTTTTTTTATACAAGCAATTTTTTTGCCTACTCCGCATGCATGATACTCCCTCTGGTCCTTTTTACTCCCGTCAATCGTTTGCAAAGTGTTTGACCAAATTTATACTTTTTTTGAACACCACCTTATATTAATTAACCAGCCACACCAGTACACTCATTCGATACAATACTCACCACACAGGGCGGTACGTTATTTACAAGAATACCATCTAATCTATTGTCAAAACTATACTTAGCGATTAAGTGTGCCTCCTTATGGGCCGAAGGGCTAATCTTTGACAATTGAAGATTGTTGATCAACTTCGAGATGCTCAACACTTTCATCTTCAGGTCACGCATAGCAGACCTGTCATAGTCCCCCGATGCAAGAGACGCTACCACAAAAGCGCAATCAGTCTCTAAAATTACAGGATTATGAAGAGAAATATCTATGTAGAGACCGGCAATGCAAGCCCTAAGCTCTGCTTCCTCCACGCTTTGACAGGCATAATGAAATCCCACGACCAAATTTATACTAAAAATATCAATATCTACTATACTGATTATAATGAGTATAAGAACTACGTTTTATAATGAGTGTAAAAATATTGATTTGACATTGTGAATGTTGACACATTTTTCTGTAAGTCTGGTGAAAGTAGAGGTACATTGACTTCGCATAAAACTTAAATGCACAATGCGCTAGTTCCTCCGTCCAGTGCGTGCCATGTCCTATCTTGTCATCACAACAAGGTTAGCTATTAGAGTACCACTACCTCCCTTCTAGTTTAAAGGGCTCGATTCAAAAATTTCACCTACTCTTAGCAAGATAGTAGAGGCGGTGGAATAGTTTTTGAAGTCTGCAAAGTACTCAACTAGTCTTTGTCGTTCTTCACAAAAATGTGTTTACCAATGCCTGCATGAACACTAGTTACTCTACCCCCTCTCTTCTTTAATTCTTTGCCACATCAAGATGGTTGCTATTCCGTGTGCATGATACCAAAGAAGATACCACCATTATGGCCAGCCTTAATCATCGCATGCAATAATTTAGTGCACCTTGAAATATGAACATGTGTGGGGCGTGTATGTTTTTAATGACTTGAGACTATACCTAGCCCGGCATGCAAGATGACTTACTATGCACCGTTCCCCATACCTGCAGGAAGGCCGTTCTTCTCCAAATCCTTTCCTCTCCATGTGTGGAAACAATATGCCTGCCAAACTCTCCTTCTCCCTCCGGCGATCCCACCACTCCACCCCGTGTGAAAAAATCTGCATGCATGACTCTCCTCCCCCCACGCTTGTCCAATCCATTGTGACCAGCAATATTTCCACCCCTTCGCTCCCCCGTAATTTACTCCAACAAATATGCCCATGTACCTGTTACTTAATTGCAGGTGCACTGGGTCACTGACATATGGGCCCAACAGGGGTCTGGCCCACATGTCAGTGACGCAACTGGACCTGTAGTTAAGTCAGTGCAGCTCAGTCCATATCTTACGTAGGTGTGCCATTGCTCGCTATAAATACTGCGCCTCCCACAACATCGCTATCTCCTCCCCCTCACGTTCACGTTCATCGCTATCTCCTCCCCCTCCCTCTCACGTCGACCACCATGGCATCGCCCCTCCCAAGCCCTAGGAGCCCCTCGCTGCACCGCGCGGACGGTCACGCATCGCTGTTCTGTTCCTCGCCGCCACTAGTCGAGGAGGATGCGTCGGTGTTCCGCTCCTCACCGCTACGCGACGCGTCGCCGTTCTGTTCCTCGCCGCCACTAGTCGAAGAGGACGCGTCGGCGTTCCGCTCCTTGCCGCGATGCGACGCGTCGCTGTTCCGCTCCTCGCCGCCACTAGTCGAGGAGGATGCGTCAGTGTTCCGCTCCTCGCCGCGACACGTTGAGGTGGACGCGTCGGCGTTCCCAATCTCGCCAGCACGCACACCGGAGGACGCGTTGGCTCCCTGCTATGAGGAGAACGCCGCGCCGCCCGCCGAGCCCCCCAGCCTTGAGGAGCTTTGGAAAGAAATGGATGTCGCCTTGTGCGAGGCTTTGCCTCCAGCAGAGTGCGCCAAAATAGAGGCGGAGAAGAAGGCCGAGGAAGAGAAGCGCACTGCAGAACAAGCTGCCTGGGAGGCCTATGTCGCGTCCGAGAGAGTCAGGCAATTGGCTCTTTCGCAGAAGGCTCGTGCGAGGGCCATGAGGGTGGAGGAGGACGCCCGTGCCAACGCCTCGAAAAGTGCGCCGGGCCCAAGCGCCTCATCTACGCTTGGCGGCACGTGGACCGTTGCACGCCCAAAGGAGGAGGAGTACTGCTGGCGCCGGATCACCACACCAAAGGAGATCGCTGGCCGCTCACGCAAGTCATTAATCAGCACCTCGCGAGTTGCGAGGCTGAGGAAGAGGCGTTGTGTCGGCGCGCTGGGAAATGGCCGGTCACTAGGACACTCGTGGCACGCCGCAAGCGCTCCTGCGAGCGCTGTGGATTTTAGGAGGAGTATAATTTTTGTTTCGTAAGGCGATCTCATTAGTTTTGGGACGCAAATGATAAATCCTAACGCTCGTGACTTTTTAGCGTCCTTAATTAAGTATGTAAAGGGAAAGTTTGGAAAGCTTGTGTATTCAGACGCATTTTGCAAGTAATGCGTGCATATAGCACAAACTTTACTATATACTATCGCACTACACGTCTCTCTCGATATATGCTTGCAGACTATGCTACTCCCTCCGTCCAGGTCAATAAGTCATCTTTGGTTGTACACTGTGACCAAGAAGGAGGGAAGACTTATACACCTAGACGGAGGGAGTACTATTATTACTTATGTACGTGCAAATGCATGTTTTAACATTACGATGCGGTTTTTGTAAAAGTAGAAAAACATCACTAGTCAAGCTTGTGAAACGATTCAATGCAAAACAAATGCAAAAATGCTCGTTTGATTGTTTACTTTTAGCTTCCTTCTCTGTCGTTATTTCTCTGTCGTACTTTGTACGGAGTATCTCACTGGTTGGAAAGGCATGCAAATTTCCAAACCGCTTCCTACACCCTGTATCGAATTTTTTGCCTAACAAGTTGTGCCGTGCAATTGGAATTCCAACTTGAGTACTACTACTACTAGTAGGAGTACCAGGGGTAGTTCTTTTAGGCTTCGAGATTAGTAATCCCATAACTACTACCTCCGTCCTGGTTTATTGGCCCCCATTGTAATCTGTGTCAAATTTTGATCATAAATTTAACTAATGAAATGTTAGTGCATGTCAAATGCACTACTCCATCTGTCTAGGTGAGTAAGTCATCTTAGGCTGTGCACCGTGACCAAGGAGGAGGAGAAAACGAGAAACGTTAATGTTTATTTGCTAATTAATAGTATTGCATGAAATTAACTAACCACTGCATGTCGTGTTTGATATATCAAGTCATTAAAAGCATGCACACTCTTTATCTCATATTGGTTGATATGTCAACAAACAAGAAACGAGGTAGAAGTTAATGCACCGCGCCTAAGTGTTTTGGGATTATTTGGTTTTCGTAAGATGACTTACACACCTAGACGGAGGGATTACAATGGTGAGGAATAAACCAGTTAAATCTTTGGTCAAAATTTAGCACAAATTACAATTGTGAGGAATAAACCAGGACAGAGTAGTAGTTTAGAAGCCCAAATAAATGAGTGAGGCACCTTATTGTTACTCTCCACTGTGACTATTCTTGTGGGAAAAGCCGGGGAAGCCGCCAAAAGAACTGGCCCTAGGAGTAGTAGCTAGGGATCGAAAAAGTGTCTGAGATGAACCGGAGAAAGTAAATGCAGAGAGATGAAATGCAAAAAGACGGAGGGATGTGATGGTTGCTTGTCCGCTTATTTTACCTGTGCCACTTATTACCGGGAGTGGTTGGGTTTTGTGATATGACGGCTTTTATCGCCGCCATGAGCGGGGTGAGAGGTGAGACTCCCGTGCAGCGCCACCCTCTACACTTGTACTACATCGGTCGTGGTTTATTAGTCCCCCATTGAATTTGACTGAAGATTTAACTGACAAAATGTTAGTGCATGTCAACAAAAACTATATCGTTGTATTCGTATTTGAACATAGTTTTGAACGATATAATTTTAGGTGACATGCATCAGCATTTATCATACTATATATAATGTTAGTTCAATTTTTGGTCGTACTAATCTATAGTAGTAAGGTGCCCATGCGTTGCACCGAAGAGTGAAATGCATTGATCGGGGAGTTGTTTATTTTGACAAAGGATGTGGGGGTCATCTCATGTGTAACGGGTATCGATAGGTTTCTTCAGATATTATTTCATCTCTAGAGCTCACAAACATCCGGGTGAAATAGATAAAAAGGTATCTTTTGCAAACAAAAGCGTTCAACTGTTCAACCTGCATCCAAAACTTGTGAAGAAAAAACACTTATTGTGCTTTGCAAGAAATGATCTTTAAGAATTACTTTTTGAGTATCGATAGTTATACATGTTGGCTACAGATAACATGCACTTTCTTATAGTCAACAGTTGGCTATACTATTAAGTAATATTAACCATGCCCTTAACTTTGAAAAGTTCAGGGTCTGTATAAGATTAACTTGTCAAAAGTACGGCGAGTCATTCCAGTCAATCTTGGCGTAGTGGCAGACTTAAAAGGCAGGAGAACCCGGGTTTTTAGGTGAATACACCTGGCTTCCAAGCCTTTACAAGGGTCATAAAAACACTTGTCCGTTGAGCAAAGAGCCCCTAAGTAATATTTCATTCCAGGCGTACAAGCCAGATGAATAGGGTAATCATAGCTATGCACAATGAGCAGGAAGCCCCCAAGTATTTAGTAATCATGGCGTACAAGCCGGATCAAGAGGGTAATCATAGCTATGCTCAATGAGCAGGAAGCCCCCAAGTATTTAGTAATCATGGCGTACAAGCCGGATCAAGAGGGTAATCATAGCTATGCTAGATGAGAAGGAAGCCCCCAAGTGACCATATGAAGTGACAATAAATACTCCTTATTTTTGAAAAATGAAACGATAGAGGCCCTGAATTATCAGGGATGCCGGCTTTATTATATTCATCATAATATATAAAGTGTCAAAATATGTACATCACAAGAGCCGGTGGCTCAAGTATAGTAAGGCCGAAGATGAGCAATATTCCACGGCCGGCGGGTTTCCTCCTCCGACGTGCGTGAGTCCTTGTGGCCTCGAACATCGATAAGGTAGTATGACCCATTGTTCAGATTTTTGCTGACCACAAAAGGCCCTTCCCATGGTGGGGATAGTTTATGCATATTAGTCTGATCCTGGATAAGCCGGAGCACCAAGTCGCCTTGTTGAAAGGTTATGGTTTTAACCCGACGGCTGTGATAACGGTGCAAGTCTTGCTGGTAAATCGCCGAACGAGCCGCCGCATGGTCACGCTCCTCATCCAACAGGTCAAGTGCATCCTGACGTGCTTTTTCATTATCAGCTTCAACATAAGCCGCCACACGGGGCGAGTCGTGACGGATGCCACTAGGGAAAACCGCCTCTGCTCTGTAAACCATGAAGAAAGGTGTGTAACCTCAGAACACCAGAGCGACCGTATCGAATGGATCCAGTGCTCGTGCTCGTTGTCATCCTCGGATCAAGAATGCCGACACCACACAAGATTTCAAGGATTTATAGCGAGTAGCAATCACACACTTATTACATCGTTGTCCACAAGGGAACTTAATACAATAATATGGCTTAAGGCCATCTAATAATAACAGCGGAAGACTTGGAAGTCAAGTGAGTCCATCAACTCCATCGGCATCACTGAGTATAGAACCACGACCTAACACCTTACTCGATGTCTGAAAAGTCTGCAACGTGAAAAGTTGTAGCCCGAAAACGGGTCAAGACATGGAATATGCCGCAATGTAACACATAGAGAACAATGAAGCAACAAGCCTATACTACATGCATATTTGGCTGGTGGTAAGGCTCTACGGTTACATTTTTGCATAAAGCTGATTTTTCCCTACATCAAAGGAATAATTTTATTTAACTATCATGGTGGTTGTTAAACATTGAGAATGGTTGACAAAGATCCTCAATCACAATTTAAGGTACTCATTAAAACCCAATAACTTTATTATTAGAAGTAACATGTTGAGATTCACATGATATTCAAGTACTAGATACTCAAGATTTGTCCATAACCGGGGACACGGCTAATCATGATTAGTTTATACACTGCAGAGGTTTGCGACTTTTCCCCATTAAGACTCGATCGCCTCCGCTTGGTTCTCGTGACTACATGGTGTTTGAGAAACGGATGACCGAGACATAGTCTTTCGAGCGCTTAGCACCTTACATGTGGGTAGACCGTACTAACCTACATCCCCTACATCAGCTAGCCTACCCGTAAGAGTTCGCACAACTTAGTCAACTACGCCAGAGCCCATAATTGGCTTGTGGCTGCACACGGAAGTTTCCAGCTTGAATAATCTTATGATCCCTTAGAGCCCGGGTGGCGGTCCAAGAAATACAGTAAGTCCTCGATAGAAACCAGGTGCCTCAATCCACCCAGATGTGTGTTTAGGTTGCCACCTTAAATAAACCATTAATTAACAATCTCACATCTGTCATGGATATTCACTCACCCAATCCACGTCTACTAGCATAGCATGGCATAATCAAGCAAACGTAGAAGTAACTCCCAAGGTTTCATAAGTAAAACAGGTAATAGGTACTACCTCAATCTACTTCCCATCCCACAATTTAATTAGATCCTAAAACATGCAAGTGTTTGAGGGTTGATCTAATGCATAAAACTGGGTAGTAGAAAAGTATGATCAAAGTGTTACTTGCCTTGCTGATGATCCGCGAGACCTAGAGATTCGAAGTAACAAGCGGCGCACTCCGGGTGATCTAACGCAGACAAACAACAAGCATACAATAAGTACTCATCTAATGCACAGGGAAATCTCGAATAAAAGATCTAACCAGATAGTTCAACTTAAGAACCCTGGTTGCAAAAGAATCGAATCAAATAAAGCATCGAAAGTCGAAACTCGAGAGAGAACGACTCGTTTAGCAAATCTGAAACTAAGTCAAAATTTTACAGTATCAAAACTCTGTGTAAGTAGGTTAGTCGGAACGGCGGTTTCATAACTAAACTCAAGGCGCTTGAAACACCTGATTCCGATAAACGAGCAAGAAATAAAACAGATATGAAAATCGGATCGTAAATCGAATCAAAAATAATGGATTAAATCAGATATAAAAGAAAACGACGAACGGATTAAATAACGGACGTTCGTTAACAGAACTAATCCAACGAACGCGTTCATTGAAACTAACGGGTCGGTGAACGTTCACTAATTAATAAAACCGAAAAAAAAACATCTAGGTTTTTAAAAACCGAACATCGTAAAAAACCGGATCGGTTTTCTAGGGAAACCGGATCGGGCGGGCTACTCTCCGTGATCGCCGGGCTGGGCTCCGGGCGGCGGGCGAGGGGCGGCGGGGGCCTGGAGGGGCGGCGAGGGCGGCGGGGCTCCCAGGCGGGCGAATCCCGGGCGGGCGGGCGGACTCAAGGCGGGCGGGGCGGGTGAGAGAGAGGGGGGGCAGGGGTATTTAAGAGGGAGGGGCGGCAAGGGTGGCTTGGGGAGGGGCAAGCCGGGGTGGCGGGCGGAGCCGGACTGACGGCGGCAAGGCTGCCCCCGAAGGGACTTTGCCAAGGCAAGGCGCGCGAGGGAGAGGAGGGAGGCGGTGGCGCCGGGCCGGGCCTGGCTGGCCGGGCCTGGCCTTGGCCTGTGGGGCGCGATTTTTTAAAATTAAAACAAAACGAATTAAAAAATACCAAATGAACTCCGATTTAAATAAAACAAATTTTCCCGACTCCTAAAATGAGTCGAACAAAATGAACTTTTAAAACGGCAAACATGCAATAATTTTTAAATGCTCATTTTGCCTAAGCAAAACAAATCTTTCAAAACCAAATTTGATTTATTTATAAAATCTTCGCTTTTCCTAAATGTTGGGAAAGTCATATTATTCCCTCTCAAAATATTTTTATAGGAAAAACTTTATGAAGATAATTTAAATAAATCCAATGATCCTATTTCCAAAATTTGAGAAATCCCAAATATGAAAATAATGAAACTTCCAACTTCTCTCCGAGGGTCCTTGAGTTGCGTGGAAATTTTCTAGGATCGGAAAATGCGAGAAAAATATGATATGCATGATGACCTAATGTATAACATTCCAAATTGAAAATTTGGGATGTTACAAACCTACCTCTTAAGATGAATCTCACCTCGAGATTCGGGTTGGTTAGAAAATAGGTGAGGGTGGTCCTTGAGCAAAACTTCCTCTCTTTCCTGTGTGGCTTCATCCTCAGTGTGGTGGCTCCACTGAACTTTGCAAAACTTGATAACCTTGCTGCGGGTAACTCTGCTGGCATAATCGAGAATCTTAACCGGTTTTTCCTCATATGTCAAGTCATCCTTCAACTGAATTGCTTCAAGCAGCACTGTATCTCTTAACGGTACTTTCGCCATCTCGGCGTGACATTTCTTCAGCTGAGAAACATGAAATACATCATGAACTCCCGACAGTCCCTCTGGCAATTCCAGCTTATAAGCAACTTCTCCCATGCGTTGCAAAATCTTATACGGTCCAACGAAACGGGGTGCTAACTTTCCTTTAACTCCAAAACGCTTAACTCCTCAAGCGGGATACTCGAGATATACTCTGTCTCCAACTTCATACTCAATCGCTGGCGCTTTGAATCGGCATAGCTCTTCCGTCTGACTGGGCTACCTTGAGCCTGTCTCGAATCAACTTAACTTTCTGTTCGCATTCCTTAATCAAATCTGGTCCAAACAACTGACGATCTCAAGTTTCGTCCCATAAAAACGGTGTCCTCCACCTTCTTCCAAACAAAGCCTCATAAGGTGCCAACTTCAAACTGGTTGGGTAACTCTTGGGGTAGGAAACTTCTGCATACGGCACAGTGTCATCCCAGCTAGATCCATAATCTAGGGCACAAGCTCTCAAAGATGTCCTCCAAAATCTGATTGACTCTCTCGGTCTGTCCATCGGTCTGCGGGTGGAAAGTCTGTACTGAATTCCAATCGGGTTCCCAATGTTTCGTGCAACCGGTTCCAAAATTTCGAGGTAAACCGGGTTCCTCTATCTCGATACGATGCTCCTCGAACTCCGTGTAAGCACACAATTCTGGTCATGTATATCTTTGCCAACTTAGCACTCGCTATAGGTGGTCTTGACTGAATAAAATGAGCTACCTTTTGTTAAACGGTCGACTATAACCCAAATCGAGTCATATCCTCGAACGAGTCTTTGGCAATCCCGTGATAAAATCCATGCCTAGTTTATCCCACTTCCATTCGGTATCGGCAATGGTTGTAACAATCCTGCCGCTTCGATGTTCTCGCCTTTACCTTCGACATACATCGCAAACTGCTATATACTCTGCAATATCCTTCTTCATTCCGGTCCACCAGAAAGTATTCTTCAAATCCAAGTACATCTTGGTATTTCCTGGGTGAATCGAATAGGGTGAATCATGAGCTTCTTGAAAAATCAGCTTCCTGATCTCTGGTTATTAGGCACATAAACACGGTCTTCAAACCATAGGGTATCGTGCTCATCCTCACGAAATCCTTTAGCTTTTCCTTTGCTCATTTTCTCCTTTATAGAGGCAACTTCCTTATCTGCCTTTTGGGCTTCTCTGATTTTGTCCATCAGCGTTGATCGAATCTCCAATGCTGCTACATAGCCTCTCGGAACTATTTCCAAACATAGCTCTCGAAGGTCCTCGGCTAACTCATTGGGCATTCCTCCCATCATTAGGGTATTGACGTGGCTCTTACGGCTCAATGCGTCTGCTACGACATTAGCCTTCCCGGGTGATAATGCAATCTCATGTCATAATCCTTGATAAGCTCTAACCATCTCCTTTGTCTCGAGATTCAATTCCTTCGTGTGAAGATGTACTTCAAACTCTTGTGATCTCAGTATATACTTCACAATGATTTCCAATGAGAAAATGTCTCCACGTCTTCGTGGCATGCACAACGGCTGCTAACTCCAAATCATGAGTGGCATAATTCAACTCATGGGGCTTAAGTTGTCGTGAAGCATACTGAAACAACTCTTCCTTCTTGCATTAGCACTGCTCCAAGTCCTCGACGTGAAGCGACGCAATACACCTCATAATCCTTAGTCAGATATGGCAATATCAAAACACGAGAGCTAACCAATCTTTTCTTCAACTCCATAAAACTCGCCTCACAGTCCTCACCCATATGAATTTGTTTTCCTTCTTCAACAATTCTGTCATAGGCTTAGCAATCCTTGAGAAATTCTCAATGAACCTTCGGTAGTATCCTCGCGAGTCCAAGGAAACTCAATCTCTCCAACTGTCGTTGGTGCTTCCCATTTGGTTACGGTCTCAACCTTTGTGGGGTCAACTGCTATCCCTTCTCCGGATATAACGTGTCCGAGAAATCCAACTTCCTTTAACCAAAACTCACATTTGCTGAATTTGGCATACAACTGGTGTTCCCTTAGTTTCTCCAAAACCATTCGCAAATGTTCCTTGTGTTCCTCTTCATTCTTCGAGAAAATCAAAATGTCATCAATGAACACCACGCATTTAACTTATCCAAAAACTCCATAAACACTTTGTTCATCGTGTTCATGAAATAGGCTGGCGCGTTAGTCAGTCCAAATGACATAACGGTATACTCAGATAGTCCATATCTCGTGGTAAATGCTGTCTTGGGTATGTCCCGCCCCAATCTTCAATCGATGGTACCCTGATCGCAGGTCGATCTTGGAAAACACTTTGGCTCCTTGCAAGCGATCAAACAGATCATTTATCATAGGTAGTGGGTACTTGTTCTTGATTGTTACTTCATTCAATCCACGATAGTCAACAACCATTCTTAACGATCCGTCTTTCTTCTCCACTAGCAAAACGGGTGATCCCCAAGGTGAAGAACTTGGGCGTATAAAACCTTTATCCAATAGCTCCTTAATCTGCTTCTTGATTTCCGCCAAATCCTGTGTTGGCATCCTATATGGTCGCTTCGATATTGGGCCTGTTCTCGCAAAAGTTCTATCAAAACTCAATGTCTCTATCCGGTGGCATTCTCGGCAACTCTTCCGAAATACATCAGAAAATCCTTCACCATCGGTACTTCTTCCCGCACCACTCACGATAAGCAATTAACTTGCGCTCTTCTCGGCCGATGCCGTGATACATACTTAATCCTTCTTCCTTCCGGTGTGGTGAGCAAAATTGACTTTGTGGTGCAATCTATGTTTCCTCCATACCTTGATAACCAATCCATACCTAATATCACATCCAATCCTTTGGGATTCCGTAACTATTAGGTCCGATGGGAAAACATAGTGTCCAATCCTTAATGGCAATCGATCACACCATTTACTAGCCATGTACTGCCTCCCGTGAGGTTACTAGCATGGGTGACCTAAGGGCTTGGGTTGGTAACTTGTACTTATCCACAAATCCCTTGATATGTATGAATGCGATGCACCAAGATTTAAAAGAACAACCGCAGTAAATGACTTAACCAAAAACTTACCGACATCTGCATCGGGCTGATCTTCAACCTCCTCCACTTCAATGTGGTTCACCTGTCTCCCTCGTTGAAAGGGTTAGGCTTCTTTCCGTAGCTTCCATTGCCATTTCCATTCGCCTTCGATACCATTGGCATAATGCCCAGTCTTGCGGCACTTAAAGCAAGTAATATGACTCAGTCTACTTTGGATGGTGTTGACGGGTTGGTGCGATTCTGTCCATTACTTCCTCCATTCCCTGCTCCCATTCTTGGTGCTGTTATGGTTATGCGAATTACCTCCTCCATGGGTATGCTGAAACTGAATTCCTGATTTAGGGGTATAACGAGGTTTCGCTGAGCTCCAGAGTTATACTTCCCTTGCCCATACTTCCGCTTATGGTTCTCAATTTGTCGCTTTCCTTCAATCATGAGGGCTCGGTCTACTAACTCCTGGTAGTTATTGAAACTGGCTACCATCAACGGCATGCTGAACTCATCATTCAATCCTTCTAGAAACTTCTCTTGTTTAGCTGCATCAGTAGCAACGTCATCTGGGGCATAACGTGCTAGTTTACTAAAGTCATCCACGTACTGGCCAACAGTCCTTCCTCCTTGGCGTAAGTTGGAAACTCACGCTTCTTCATGGCCATGGCTCCTCAAACATGGGCAAGGTAAAAGCTTGCTGAAATTGATCCCATGTGATGGTGTCTACTGTGGTAAGTGGCTGTGAAATTCTCCCACCATGTTGCTGCGGGTCCTTCAAGCTGATGTGCTGCAAACTTCACTCTTTCTCCATCCGTGCATCATGCAGTGGTCAGCTCCCTTCCTATCTTGCGGAGCCAGTCATCTGTTACAATTGGCTCGGTGCTACTGGAATACACCGGCGGGCTTAGTCTAAGGAAACGAATCAGATGATCCGCAGGTGGTGGTGGCGGTGGGTTGTTGTTGTTGTTGTTGTTGTTGTTGCCCTGGTTCTGCACCAATGTTTGAATCAGGGTATTCTCGCCGGATCAGTTGGGTGATCTCTCAAGGAAAACGAATCCTGGGTCGCGTCTCGGAGGCATCTGATGGGTTTAGAAAAGATGAGAATTTAGAATAGAATGAGGTCTAAGGGGAATCACTACCCAAATGCACATGAACAAATACACACAAAATCACTTCATTCAATCAAACAAAGGCTTACAACGATCTAACTATCGCAAAAAGTGCGTGTACTATAAGGATTTACATGGAGGGAATACTACTAATATGTGGGGGACTTCTACTAATTTGAACCGGTGGAAGACTCCATAATGTCTCGCCTCCAAATTTTGTCTTCAAAGTCGGGTTCACTTGGATCCGAATCGGTGTCGCCGATGTTGATGTAGTCGCTTGGGCAATCGACATGCTGGTCTTCATTCCTGAGCGCCAACTTCTTCTTGAGTTCTTCAATCTCGTACTTAAGATCGTTATTGTGTCTTGCTAGAGCTACGATCTCGTCCATGTAGTCCTTGTGTGTAGTCTTCAGTTCTTCTTCCAGTTCGATGATCCTTCCCTTTGTCTTCGTGAACTCCAACATGTCGTTGCACATTTGGTTCTCCGGCGCCGAATGTGCTGATTTAACTCCCGGATGAAAGCTGCAATGGATCTATCCTTCTTGGTGCCGACGATGTCCCATTTGTCATCTCGGCGTCCGCAACTGGTAGATTGTGTCTTTGAGGTCTTCTTGATAAACTTCTCCAATGCGTCCCATGGTGATGTGAGCTGCCATGCTCTTTCCTGCACTCCAAGTTGGTGCACCGAAAACACTATCTATAGGCTTGGTGATTGGGGCGAATGTCCTTCCCGAACGTGAGCGTGAATCTTCCACCGCTCCTCTTCAGGCAGAGTGGCGTTGAAAGTCCCGGTGAAGCTTGGTAGTCCAATGTTCAGGTACTTGGTAACTTCCTTCAAGTGAAATCCAAAAGGTGTGCCTTCATCTGGTTGGGTGTACTTGATCTTCGCGTCCGTCATCCTAAAGAGAGTAGAAAAGATGAGGAATTAGAAAATGGGAAGAGAATAGTGATCTATGGCTTTATCTTAGTGGTCGTGTCCTACAGTCAGCGTGTGCTCTGATACCATTCTCTGTAGCGACCGCACCGAATGGATCCAAAGGTTCGTGCTCGTTGTCATCCCCGGATCAAGAATGCCGACACCACACAAGATTTCAAGGATTTATAGCAGAGTAGCAATCACACACTTATTACATCGTTGTCCACAAGGGAACTTAATACAATAATATGGCTTAAGGCCATCTAATAATAACAGCGAAGACTTGGAAGTCAAGTGAGTCCATCAACTCCATCGGCATCACCGAGTATAGAACCACGACCTAACACCTTACTCGATGTCCGAAAAGTCTCGCAACGTGAAAAGTTGTAGCCCAAACGGGTCAAGACATGGAATATGCTGCAATGTAACACATAGAGAACAATGAAGCAACAAGCCTATACTACATGCATATTTGGCTGGTGGTAAGGCTCTACTGTTACATTTTTGCATAAAGCTGATTTTTCCCTACATCAAAGGAATAATTTTATTTAACTATCATGGTGGTTGTTAAACATTGAGAATGGTTGACAGCATCCTCAATCCCAATTTAAGGTACTCATTAAAACCCAATAACTTTATTATTAGAAGTAACATGTTGAGATTCACATGATATTCAAGTACTAGATACTCAAGATTTGTCCATAACCGGGGACACGGCTAATCATGATTAGTTTATACACTCTGCAGAGGTTTATGACTTTTCCCCACAAGACTCGATCGCCTCCGCTTGGTTCTCGTGACTACATGGTGTTTGAGAAACGGATGACCGAGACATAGTCTTTCGTAAGCGCTTAGCACCTTACATGTGGGTAGACCGTACCAACCTACATCCCCTACATCAGCTAGCCTACCCGTAAGAGTTCGCACAACTTAGTCAACTACGCCAGAGCCCATAATTGGCTTGTGGCTGCACACGGAAGTTTCCAGCTTGAATAATCTTATGATCCCTTAGAGCCCTGGGTGGCGGTCCAAGAAATACAGTAAGTCCTCGATAGAAACCAGGTGCCTCAAATCCACCCAGATGTGTGTTTAGGTTGCCACCTTAAATAAACCATTAATTAACAATCTCACATCTGTCATGGATATTCACTCACCCAATCCACGCCTACTAGCATAGCATGGCATAATCAAGCAAACGAGAAGTAACTCCCAAGGTTTCATAAGTAAAACAGTAATAGGTACTACCTCAATCTACTTCCCATCCCACAATTTAATTAGATCCTAAAACATGCAAGTGTTTGAGGGTTGATCTAATGCATAAACTGGGTAGTAGAAAAGTATGATCAAAGTGTTACTTGCCTTGCCGATGATCCGCGAGACCTAGAGATTCAAGTAACAAGCGGCGCACTCCGGTGATCTAACGCAGACAAACAAAAAGCATACAATAATTACTCATCTAATGCACAGGTAAATCTCGAATAAAAGATCTAACCAGATAGTTCAACTTAAGAACCCTGGTTGCAAAAGAATCGAATCAAATAAAGCATCGAAAGTCGAAACTCGAGAGAGAACGACTCGGTTTAGCAAATCTGAAACTAAGTCAAAATTTTACAGTAGCAAAACTCTGTGTAAGTAGGTTAGTCGGAACGGCGGTTTCGTAACGAAACTCCAGGCGCTTGAATCACCTGATTCGATAAACGAGCAAGAAATAAAACAGATTTGAAAATCGGATCGTAAATCGAATCAAAAATAATGGATTAAATCTGATTTAAAAGAAAACGATTTAACGGATTAAATAACGGACGTCATATTAGAACTAATCCAACGAACGCGTTCATTGAAACGAACGGGTCGGTGAACGTTCACTAAATAAGAAAACCGAAAAAAATAAATAAATCCATCTAGGTTTAAAAAAAAAACCGAACATCGCAAAAAAAAACCGGATCGGTTTTCTAGGGAAAACCGGATCGGGCGGGGCTACCTCCGGTGATCGCCGGCAGGGCTCCGGGCGGCGGGCGAGGGGCGGCGGGGGCTCCCGGTGTCGGCGGGACGGCGGTGGCGGCGAACTCGGCGGCGGCGGACTCAAGGGCGGTCGGGCGCAAGGCGGGTGAGAGAGAGGGGGTGGGGGGTATTTAAGAGGGAGGGGCGGCGGGGTGGCTTGGGGAGGGCAAGCCGGGGAGGCGGGCGGAGCCGGACTGACGGCGGGCAAGGCTGCCCTCGAAGCTGGACTTTGGCGCGGGCGCGCGAGGGAGAGGAGGGAGGCGGCGGCTGGCCGGGCCTGGCCTGGCCGGGTTGGCCGGGCTTGGCCAGTGGGGGCGCGATTTTTTTTAAATTAAAACAAAACGAAAAAAAAAATACCAAATGAACTCCGATTTTAATAAAATAAATTTTCCCCGACTCCTAAAAATGAGTCGAACAAAATGAACTTTTAAAAACGGCAAACATGCAATAATTTTTAAATGCTCATTTTGCCTAAGCAAAACAAATCTTTCAAAACCAAATTTGATTTATTTATAAAATCTTCATTTTTCCTAAATGTTGGGAAAGTCATATTATTCCCTCTCAAAATATTTTTATAGGAAAAACTTTATGAAGATAATTTAAATAAATCCAATGATCCTATTTCCAAAATTTGAGAAATCCCAAATATGAAAATAATGAAACTTCCAACAGTCTCCGAGGGTCCTTGAGTTGCGTGAAATTTTCTAGGATCGGAAAATGCGAGAAAAATATGATATGCATGATGACCTAATGTATAACATTCCAAATTGAAAATTTGGGATGTTACACACCCCAAAAATTTAACCATGTTTTAATTATTAAAATTTTGCCAGGAGTTTAAAATTTTTGCTTTCTGGATTTTCTGTTGATTTCAGAACCCCTTTTCTTTAATATTGAGGAGTTTTACCCAAGTGGAAACTTTCCAAAAATGTATTGGACTTCTATGCTCTCTCAATATAACAATTCTAAATCAGTAAATTTATTTATTTAATTATTTCTCTCTGAGCTTTATTCCTTAAAATGACTTCCATTATTTTTCGAGCTCTTTTTGAACTACAACCATTTGAGTAATTTAACTAAAATTCTAACCAAAATTTGGAGATGTCATGTGATGTTTCTAAATCACTTTTATGCAAAAATATATTTCATTCATTGAATATTTTGAGTTCTACACCTAATTTTCAAATCTGGTCCAGTGGGCAGTTTTGCACTACAGCCTATTTAAATATTTCTTTAAAACCTCCACCAAAATTATGGGATGCCAGTGGTAGCATGCAATCCAACTTTATGCAAAAACCTAGTGATGTTCTTTGAAAAAATTGAGTGAATCAACCTCTTTTTCATTCTGGTCCAGCCTTGTGATTTCTACTGCAACCCTATTTATTTTTGCTCTAGTGACCTTGTGCTTTCTCCTGCTTGTAGTCAACCCTACAAAACCCCTAAGTCCAGGAGCATGCACCCATTGGGACATTTTTGGTTCTTGTAATGATGCCATTTACCTCCTGACCAGAATTGAAGTTTTGCAAAACTTGCACTAACAAGTTTCTCCATTTGGCAAACTAACCTCACCACCCTCTCATGCATCTAAAGAGACCCCACTCTGGAAGATTTGGCGACCCCAAGTACTGCCTAGATGCCTCTGGCATTTTGTCAAACACCCTGTGTGCATAAACAGATTTGGCATGGTTGAAGGTTTTGTGTTGTGAACTTCCCCCTTGTCCAAACCAAGTTGTCTAGTAGCCTTCTAACTGTCTCTAACCAAGGCCTGTGGATTTGCAGTGGCTCTCTAGCAAATTTTGGTCGTCCTGGCATTTCGTCGAACGAGTGCCGTGCATGCCCAGAGCGCGAGCAGAGCATGCGTTTTGCACGTGCTCGCGTCCGAGCCAGCATGCCCCCTGGATAAGTTTCCCCGAGCTCATCCTGATCCTCTCCCTCTCGTCGCGTCACGCCAGAAGCCCCGACCGACCTTCGCCTGCAGCAGCCGCCAAAGAAGCCGCTTGGCTGCACGCCCGTCAAGATCCGGCCGCCATGGCGGCACCGCCCAAACCACCACAGCGTGCCAGCTCGCCTTCTTCGACAGTAGAGTGTTCGTCGTTAGCCCTTGAAGCTAGCCAGCCACGTCGCCATGCAGCACAATAGGGCGGTCCGCCGACGAGCTCATCCACGGCCGCCGCGAACCGACATGGAGGTGCTATAAAAGGAAGCCCCCGAGCTCCCCCGAGCACTCAGGCAGCCTCACGCCGTCCTCCTAGTGCCCTGTCGCCATCAATTGAAGAGGAGCAGGCCATCTTCACCCTCTCCGGTCAGCTCGGCCGCCGCCTCGTCCCGGTTCACCCCGGCGCCACCAGAGCCTCCTCCCACCTTCCCATCACTACCACTCGGCTCCTCGACGTCTTGCGGAGCTGCCCAGACCCCCAACTACGACGGAGCATCACCCTAGCCCGAGCCCCCAAATCCACCGAAACCTTCCCTCCGCCGCAGTGCTCGCCGCCGGCGATTCCCTCCACCCCCGACGACCCTACAACCACCGGAAGGACCGCCCTAGATCCGCGGATCCATCCCCGCCCTCAGCTCCCTCGAGGAGTTGCCATTCACCGCGACGATCGCCGAGTCCCGCCTCCGCCGGGCAGAGGAAGGAGAGGGAGTGGAGACCACCAAACATGACTAGTGGGCCTCCTGGACCCACTGCTGACTGACTCCAGCAGTCCACGCTGGATAAGTGGAGGCGTGAAACCTCAAGTACGCCTCCTCTGCCCGAAAGCGTAATCTCGTTTGAAACGTTTTCTTTTTCTGTTTTTATTAAAAACAGATTTTTACCTAAACTTTGACTAGCTATAACTTTTTAAATATAACTCCAAATGAGTTGATTCTTTTTCCTACCTCTCTCAAATATTATCTAGTTTATTTTAAGATTTATTTCAAAAAAATTCAGACATCTTTTTGGTACTGTTTTAAAACTATTTATTGATTCAAAAATATTTTTAAATAGGATTTTTGGAGAGAGGAGAAAACTTTCAAGAGTGTTGGAATGCACCTTGCCTCCCCACGACTTGAAGGCAAGCATTCTGAACCCTGGCATAATATTGTGTGTGTTATTTGACACAAAGGATAACACCACCCGACACGGGCATACGTCATTTTATGTGATGATGTGTTCCTACTCATGAGTGCATATTATTTTCATGCTATTGGAGTTTGATATGGTTGTGATGGTAATCACCGTCATATGCCTTTCATGCATACCGGAAGGGAATCTGGGAACGCCTCTGTCTTGGGTAGACACGGTCTTGTCCCTAATCCTCCGTCAAGACGGTCGTGTCCGGTATGGCTTGAGGGGGTCTATCGCGTGGTGTTTCTGTCTATTGGTTGAAATATATATTGTTATGCTAATCATGCAGGGAATATTTAAACCTCCTGAGTCGACCATAAATCAAGTCTTGTTCCGGTAACCCCCATACTTGTTTCGTGCTGCCACTTGTCCCTACCATAGGTAGGGTACGGTTCAGTAAGTTGTCAACCCCTTTCCTAGCACACACCGTACAGAGAGGCCATGGTGGAAGATACCGGAGGCATCCGGTAGGCATGCCACCTGGTCGGGAGCATGGGTGTTTCGGTTGTAGCCGAAGGGGTAGCTCCCCTAGTTTACGCACGGTATAAATTTTTTGATCCCATGTTACGTCGAGATTGTAGCCTCCCCACTTAGAGTTTCGCTTAACGGGTGTCGTGGGTGATTCCAGACACCGGTAAGTTAGGCTGGTGTGTGCGGATAGGTGTATTTTCAATTAAAAGGCCGTAGATGGAATTAGTCCTGGTGTACTAAAGGAATCCTTTGTTCGTGGGTAAAGAGTACACTCTCTGCAGAGATTAAACCTATTCGAATGGCCGTGTCCATGGTTAAGGATTACAATCTGGGATGGGTCAAGTGTCGGTCTTCGGAGGAGAAACTGTTAAACCAGAACTGGGATCACGACTTGAGACTTGTGATGATCATGATTATTATTTGTTGTGGACTAACCCGCTATATTATTGGAATTATCGAGTATCCCTGGGATGGTTCTACCTCCTGGATATTCACTGTGATTATTTTATAAGCCCTTTATGTGGTGTCGCTCAAACGCCCGACTGAGGCATTTCTTTTTGTTTACTAACCTTTCGAGGCGTCGCTTTATTAATCGATCGCTGCATTTTATTACTACTATGTTATTGCATATCCATAAATAACCTGCTTGCATGCATCAGAGATTTTAATTTGTGACTGACGTCATGATCATAAGATATTTCAGAACATAATTATCGTTGTTATATTATACCCGTGTTCTTAATGTTTGTGAGTACATTCAAAAGTACTCACTGGCTTGTCCCTGGCTATTGTCTTGGCCAGATTTCTTGCGCGGAGAGGAGCGACCGTGATGACAGCCCCGGAACCTAAGCAATGGTGATAGCTGCCTCGTGAAGATAGGAGTTATCCTGGTCAGCTGTTCCTGTGGGAAATGGAGTCCCATAGACACTGATGATCCACAATCCGCTTCTGCCATCAACCACTAGAAACCATTTGTTGTACTCACAGGCCATAATGGTCTTGTACTGCATATTTTGTATTTTGCTTGGAATTTCTGTATCAAGTTGGTGCTTCATCAGCTAACACTAAATCCTGTGGCTGGTGAGCACAAAGGCCATTTTCTGGAAATTAATACCCGGAAAACCGGTCGTCACAAACTTGGTATCAGAGCCAGGCTGACCATTGGCTAATCCTATCTTAGCCAGGTCGAAAAACCTAGGTAAACCAACCCATCAGACCTTAACCAAACCCCGACCAAGCTTCCCGTGCAAGATAGCCACACAGTGAGCCTAACACCTTTTGACAGTCGGTGCCCAACCTATCATCTTAGCCTGTCGATCACGCGCCAGTGACCGACGCCCAATATGTCCCATCCACAAGCGTGCGAAGGAAGACTCCGTCCCCTTTTCTATAAAAAGGGCACGCTAGCCTCAACCCAAAGACAACACAGCCTCTCCCCCAACCAAGCCATAATGCTCGCCCGTGAGTGCACAATGAGACCACAACAACCAACCTTGGAGGTTTTGTGACCATACTGCAAACCTCACCCACAGTTGTGCCTATGCTAGAAGAGCCCCCTGCATATGTTGTGTACCAAGGAACCATGAGCGACGAGAGCCGTCAATTCTGGGCCATCAGGCACGCCTACGGTAGGGGTCTATCGCCGTAACGCCCTACAGTTCACCGGAAGGACCACTTCCTTCGAGCCACAAGCCATCCAATTAGCTGCTCGAGAGGCTATAGTTCAATCAAGCGCAGCTTGTCACCCAGAGTTAACTGTCGCTCGTTCTACTACTACCCCAGACGTGAAGGGTATGGTAGACCACCCCAAGTTGCCAACGGAGATCACGAGACGGATCCTGCCTTGTTGCACCTAGTGCGCTATGTAGGTGCACTAGAGGCACTGTTCGATCAAATCACCATTGATCTGATCGCAGCTCGTGGAGAGCTGGTTCACCGAGCCCCGGCAAGCAGGGAAGACGAGCCCGACGCCGACAACCCAGTCGTGCTGTTCGAACACCCGATCAAGACCCTGAGGTCAGCCCCAACCATCAACCAAGGTGCTTTGATGACCCTGTATGCTTGTCGCCTTTTTGGGAGCACACTCCAACGGGATGGTGGCCAACAATCCCCGCGATGGTCATCATCGACACCTCGACCCTGCAGCCCCTCAAACACCTCCAGCTAATCCCGACGGTGAGACCCGTGGAGAAACCTCGACATCCACAAGGCACGCCCGTTTGGATATAAACGAGGTAGACTAAGTCACCCGAGTAGCGCCGAGTCTCAGTGTATCCTCGCTTTGTAATCGTGTGACCTTGTAAATAAACGCAACCTGTTGTTGTGCCTCTGTTTTAATAGTAACCCTTGCATAATTGTGTCAACCTGCAGTTGTATTTTTATTTCAGGCACAGCTACCAAAACCAACCCCGACGACACCCACAGTAACACGTCCCTTTGTGAGATATGTGTATCTGTGGCTTTGACCCCGACCCTTGGAGCTGATCTAGCAAATTTATTACCTTTCACCACGGTAAATAACCCAGCCCGGATGCTATATAAGAAGGCCACCTCATGACCTTGCCAAGCACCCCTCACCTCGTGCACCACCCTCACAACCATTTCTTGCCATGTCGAGCCCTAGTATTTAT
The DNA here is from genome assembly GCA_021605145.1 of Aegilops bicornis. Lineage (NCBI taxonomy): Eukaryota > Viridiplantae > Streptophyta > Magnoliopsida > Poales > Poaceae > Aegilops > Aegilops bicornis. Next base: position 479,284,834 of record CM038670.1, read on the forward strand.
CTGAGAACCCCAGATGGAACCCCGGGTAGTTTTGTCAAAATATTGTGGGACTTTACCTGCAGTACCATGGGTTCTACCCAGCCACCCCAGTACGAGCTGTTCAAATCGAGAATCACCACTTCCACCTCAAAATATTGGGCAGCAGTACACATCCCTCCCGTAGGCTCCAACAAAGACCCAACGGAGGTCTCCTTCGTGGGGAAATCTATGCCTACCCCACATATGGCCATAGAAGCTGTTGCGTACGAAGCGATTGCTCGTCTTCGATTCGCGGTACCCTATGCCAGCGAACGAGGGTATTATTACTTCCCGAGCTGTGCAGCACCCGGAGAAGTAATATCTTTTCCCGGTGGACGATTTGAGAGAGACCCAGTACTAGCCAACCTTGTCCAGTACGTCATCGCTCAAGAACGGTTGAACCAGCGAGTAATGGGTTATCTCCAGAGTCTCGCAGTTTTGAATCCTCAGATTTCCATTGGCAGACCATTGAGGCCCGACCAGGAGAGACACATACATCGACTGGTTAATCCACTCCCTCCAATAGAAGAAGAGTGTGTCCCAGTACCAGAGACATTTTCGCGAGACCCAGTCCAGTTACCGTTTTCATTTTAGACGTCACTGCTGTGTTTATTATTGCAATATTTATTGTTGCGTTGTAACTTATGCATGGTACCCTGAGTTTGTGCGACGAGTCGTTTATTTGGTTTCTACTAATATGAGTAGTTTTCATTGTGATTTTTTTAGTTAACCATTGTCCCTTGAAAAATCCTGGAGGAGATTTCTTTTCCTCGAAGTTCGTGCATCATTTATCTTCTCACGACATGGATTATTTTTATTCACGCAGCACCATGGCAGCAGACCCACAACCACTCGGACTCTTACACTGCTAGCAAAGACACGTAACCATGTTGCATCTCACCGACCCCCTCCCTAAGCGCACCACAGTCTCCAAAGGAGAAATTAGTGGATAATCATCCGGATACTAGTCACCCCGGCACACCGACAACGATTAACACCGGCATCACACCTAGTCCTCGTGATCACCGCCACCGCTGGAGAGCCAAGACCCGAGCGGCAGCATCACAGCGATCATCGAGGATCATCACGCGACAGAGCACGGAGAGCCCCAAAGATCGCCGCCAGCCCTCCGCACACCAGGATCACATACCAGTCCGGCACCGCCTCCGCCATTAGAGCCTCGTCTCGAGCTCCTGTAAGCAGTAATGGAGGAGAAGGAGGAGGAGAAGCGAGGCCAGGTGCGAAGAAGAAGAAGGAGCACCGCAGTCGTTTTATAGCTCGAGATCGGTGTACGGTGGGCGAGGTCCACCAGCGCCGCTCGTCGCCCGATCGCCGGTGTTCGGAGGCGAATCCGCGAGCAGTGCCGACAGCGCACTGGCCCGCGAGGTGAGTGCACGCTGCGCCGGCAGCAAGCACGCCGTGCACTACCGGAGTACGGCCTAGATGCCCTACGCTAGACGTCGCCGCTGGAGAAAGCGCGGGAAAGCGCGCGGGAGAGAGGAAGAAGAGAGAGCCAGAGGAAGAAGGAGAGACCGGCAGTGGGCCCTGGGTCCACTCACACCAGAGGGAGCATCAGGTTTCCTGCACGACCAACGTATTTTAGAATTTAGAACTTATTCTAAATTCACTACGTCCAACGTAGAAATCGCTCGTTTTTCCCTAAAACATGGATTTCTCCACACAGCGCCAGTGTCCCACACTGTGGTTTCACACCAATTATTGCCCTCTCACTGTAGCCGCATTTTTCCGCTTAAGTAAAGTAATTGTTTTGACCTGGTAAAAGTATTATTTTCAAAAACAATCCTTAGCAAATCTCGAGGACGAGATTTTTCTTAAGGGGGGTAGTGTTGTAACACCCCAAGAATTTAACCATGTTTTAATTATTAAAATTTTGCCAGAGTTTAAAATTTTTATGCTCGGATTTTCTGTTGATTTCAGAACCCCTTTTCTTTAATATTGAGGAGTTTTACCCAAGTGGAAACTTTCCAAAAATGTATTGGACTTATATGCTCTCTCAATATAACAATTCTAATTCAGTAAATTTATTTATTTAATTATTTCTCTCTGAGCTTTATTCCTTAAAATGACTTCCATTAGTTTTGGAGCTCTTTTTGAACTACAACCATTTGAGTAATTTAACTAAAATTCCAACCAAAAATTGGAGATGTCATGTGATGTTTCTAAATCACTTTTATGCAAAAATATATTTCATTCATTGAATATTTTGAGTTCTACACCTAATTTTCAAATCTGGTCCAGTGGGCAGTTTTGCACTACAGCCTATTTAAAAATTTCTTTAAAACCTCCACCAAAATTATGGGATGTCAGTGGTAGCATGCAATCCAACTTTATGCAAAAACCTAGTGATGTTCTTTGGACAAATTGAGTGAATCAACCTCTTTTTCATTCTGGTCCAGCCTTGTGATTTCTACTGCAACCCTATTTATTTTTGCTCTAGTGACCTTGTGCTTTCTCCCCGCTTGTAGTCAACCCTACAAAACCCCTAAGTCCAGGAGCATGCACCCATTGGGACATTTTTGGTTCATGTAATGATGCCATTTACCTCCTGACCAGAATTGAAGTTTTGCAAAACTTGCACTAACAAGTTTCTCCATTTGGCAAACTAACCTCACCACCCTCTCATGCATCTAAAGGGACCCCACTCTGGAAGATTTGGCCACCCCAAGTATCGCCTAGATGCCTCGGCATTTTGTCAAACACCACTGTGCATAAACAGATTTGGCATGGTTGAAGGTTTTGTGTTGTGAACTTCCCCCTTGTCCAAACCAAGTTGTCTAGTAGCCTTCTAACTGTCTCTAACCAAGGCCTGTGGATTTGCAGTGGCTCTCTAGCAATTTTTGGTCGCCCTGGCATTTCGTCGAACGAGTGCCGTGCACGCCCAGAGCGCGAGCAGAGCACACATTTTGCACGTGCTCGCGTCCGAGCCAGCACGCCCCCTGGATAAGTTTCCCCGAGCTCATCCTGATCCTCTCCCTATTGCCGCGTCACGCGAGAAGCCCCGACTGCCCCCTCGCCCCTGCAGCGTCGCCAGCAAGCCGCTTGGCGGCACGCCCGCGGCCGCATCCGCCCCTGCCGTGGGCGGCACCGCCCAAACCACCACAGCGCGCCAGCTCGCCTCCTTCGACAGTAGAGTGTTCGTCGTTAGCCCTTGAAGCTAGCCAGCCACTGCCATGTCGCCCTGCAGCACAGTAGGGCGGTCCGCCGACGAGCTCATCCACGGCCGCCGCGAACCGACATGGAGGTGCTATAAAAGGAAGCCCCCGAGCTCCCCCGAGCACTCAGGCAGCCTCACGCCGTCCTCCTAGTGCCCCGTCGCCATCAATTGAAGAGGAGCAGGCCATCTTCACCCTCTCCTATCAGCTTGGCCGCCGCCTCGTCCCGGTTCACCCCAGCGCCACCAGAGCCTCCTCCCACCTTCCCATCACCACCACTCGGCTCCTCGACGTCTTGCGGAGCTGCCCAGACCCCCAACTACAACGGAGCATCACCCTAGCCCGAGCCCCCAAATCCACCGAAACCTTCCCTCCGCCAAGAAGGTTTCGGGCCACGGCGATTCCCTCCACCCCAAGCGACCCTACAACCACAGGAAGGACCGCCCTAGATCCGCGGATCCATCCTCGCCTCAGCCTCCCGTGAGGAGTTGCTGTCACGGGCGACGATCGCTGAGTCCCGCCTGCCGGGCAGAGGAAGGAGAGGGAGTGGAGACCAGTCAAACATGACTAGTGGGCCCCCTGGACCCACTGTCAGTGACTCCCCGCGCGGTCCATGCTGGATAAGTGGAGGCGTAAAACCTCAAGTACGCCTCCTCTTTCCGAAAGCGTAATCTCGTTTGAAACGTTTTCTTTTTACATTTTATTAAAAACAGATTTTTACCAAAACTTTGATTAGCTATAACTTTTTAAATATAACTCCAAATGAGTTGATTCTTTTTCCTACCTCTCTCAAATATTATCTAGTTTATTTTAAGATTTATTTCAAAAAAATTCAGACAACTTTTTGGTACTGTTTTTAAACTATTTATTGATTCAAAAATATTTTTAAATAGGATATTTGGAGAGAGGAGAAAACTTTCAAGAGTGTTGGAATGCACCTTTCCTCCCCACGACTTGAAGGCAAGCATTCTGAACCCTGGCATAATATTGTGTGTGTTATTTGACACAGTGACAACACCACCCCGACACGGGCATACGTCATTTTATGTGATGATGTGTTCCTACTCATGAGTGCATATTATTTTCATGCTATTGGAGTTTGATATGGTTGTGATGGTAATCACCGTCATATGCCTTTCATGCATACCGAAAGGGAATCCGGGAAAGCCTCTGTCTTGGGTAGACACGGTCTTGTCCCCAATCCTCCGTCAAGACGGTCGTGTCTGGTATGGCATGAGGGGGTCTGTCGCGTGGTGTTTCTGTCTGTTGGTTGAAACATATATTGTTATGCTAATCATGCAGGGAATATTTAAACCTCCTGAGTCGACCATAGATCGAGTCTTGTTTCGGTAACCCCATACTTGTTTCAGGTCGCCACTTGTCCTCGCCATAGGTAGGGTACTGTTCAAGAAGTTGTCAACCCCTTTCCTAGCACATACCGCATGTAGAGGCCATGGTGGAAGATACCAGAGGCATCCGTAGGCATGCCACCTGGTCCGGAGCATGGGTGTTTCGTTGTAGCCAAGGGTAGCTCCCCTAGCTTGCGCGCGGTATAAATTTTGTGATCCCATGTTACGTCGAGGTTGTAGCCTCCCCACTTAGAGTTTCGCTTAACAGGTGTCATGGGTGATTCCAGACACCGGTAAGTTAGGCTGGTGTGTGCGGATAGGTGTGTTTTCAATTAAAAGGCCGTAGACGGAATTAGTCCCGATGGACTAAAGGAATCTGTTATTCGTGGGTAAAGAGTACACTCTCTACAGAGATTAAACCTATTCGAATGGCCGTTTCCATGGTTAAGGATTACAGTCTGGGATGGGTCAAGTGTCGGTCTTAGTGTCGGTCTTCGGAGGAGAAACTGTTAAACCAGAAGTGGGATCACGACTTGAGACTTGTGATGATCATGATTATTATTTGTTGTGGACTAACCCGCTATATTATTGGAATTATCGAGTATCCCTGGGATGGTTCTACCTCCTGGATATGCACTGTGATTATTTTATAAGCCCTTTATGTGGTGTCGCTAAGACGCCCGACTGTGGCATGCTTGTTATTTATTTATTTTATAAGCCCTTTATGTGGTATCGCTGAGACGCCCGACTGTGGCATGCTTGTTATTTATTTTATAAGCCCTTTATGTGGTGTCGCCGACGCCTCGATCGAGGCATTTCTTTTGTTTACTAACCTTTCGAGGCGCCGCTTGCATAATTCGATCGGTGCATTTTATTACTACTATGTTATTGCATATCCATAAATAACCTGCTTGCATGCATCAGAGATTTTAATTTGTGACTGACGTCATGATCATAAGATATTTCAGAACATAATTATCGTTGTTATATTATACCTGTGTTCTTAATGTTTGTGAGTACACTCAAAAGTACTTACTGGCTTGTCCCTGGCTATTGTCTTGGCCAGATTTCTTGCGCGGAGAGGAGCGACCGTGATGACAGCCCCGGAACCTAAGCAATGGTGATAGCAGCCTCGCGAAGATAGGAGTTATCCTGGTCGGCTATTCCTGTGGGAAATGGAGTTCCATAGACACTGATGATCCACAAACCGCTTCCGCCATCAACCACTAGAAACAATTTGTTGTACTCACATGCCAGAATGGTCTTATACTGCATATTTTGTATTTTGCTTGGAATTTCTGTATCAAGTTGGTGCTTCATCATTCTTGATGAAATCCACAGGGCTGGTGAGCACAAAGGCCATTTTCTGGAAATTAATACCCGGAAAACCGGTCGTCACAAACCCCTAGATCTGTTGGGGGTAGTATTGATACTCCATAACACCGAGGGCAACTCTTCCACCCAACAACCCGGTGTCCTCTGCAAAGGAACCATAAGCCGGGGCTTGATGCCTCTCAAAATCTCTTGGCTCTCTCAGCTTGACCATTGGACTGGGGGGTGAGCCACTAATGATACATCAAGTCGAATATGCTCTCGTTGACAAAACTCTTTCATAGCACCCTTGGACAGATTAGTGCCATTATCAGTTATAATGCTGTGGGAAAACCCAAAATGGAAAATCACCTTTTTGATGAATTGAACCGCCATCGCTGCGTCACACTTACTAATTGGCTCTGCTTCAACCCACTTTGTAAACTTGTCAACCGCCACCAAAAGGTGGGTCTTTTTATCCTTGGACATTTTAAAAGGCCCAACCATATCAAGCCCCCAGACTGCAAACGGCCAAGCAATTGGAATCATCCTCAATTCCTGAGCCAGCACATGAGCTCGTCATGAAAATTTCTGACAACCATCACATTTACTGACCAAATCTTCCTGCAACGGCGTGAGCCGTAAGCCAGTAAAATCCGTGACGAAAAGCTTTGGCAACGAGAGATTTAGAGCCGGCATGATGACCACAATCTCCTTCAAGAATCTCTCGTAGAATCTCACAGCCTTCCTCAGGAGAAACACAACGTTGAAATGCCCCTGTGACACTGCGATGATGCAACTCTCCATTGACAATAGTTATTGACTTAGACCGCCGGGTTATCTGCCTGGCCAAAGTTTCATCCTCAGGTAACTCGCCCCGGGTCATATAAGCCAAATATGGAACTGTCCAATCAGGTACAACATGAAGAGCTGCCACCAATTGTGCTTTCAGGTCAGGAATAGCTAGATCTTCCTCTGTAGGCAATTTGACTGAAGGGTTATGCAAAATATCCAGGAAATTGTTAGGTGGCACCGGCTTATGCTGGGACCCTAACCGTCTCAAAGCATCAGCCACCTCATTTTCCCTTTGATCAACATTCTTGACTTGATAACCTTTGAAGTGACCCGCGATAGCATCGACCTCTCGGTGATAAGCCGCCACGAGTGGATCCTTGGAACCCCAAGTAAGAGAAACTTGCTGAGCTACCAGATCTGAGTCTCCAAAATAACTTACCCGGCATAAGTTCATCTCCTTAGCCATCCGAAGACCATGGAGCAAGGCCTCATATTCAGCTACATTGTCAGTACAAGGGAACATCAACCGGAGAACGTAAGAAAATTCATCACCTCGTGGGGAAGTCAAAAAAACTCCGCCCCTGAGCCCTCCAACTGCCTGGATCCATCAAAGTGAATAGTCCAATATGTTATCCGGCTTTTGCTCAGGCATCTGCAACTCTGTCCAATCATTTATGAAGTCCACAAGTGCTTGAGACTTGATGACTGTTCGAGGCATATACTTCAAACCATGAGGTCTAAGCTCAATGGCCCACTTGGCTACCCTACTTTTGGCTTCTCTGTTTTGAATAATATCCCCTAAAGGACAGAACTAACCGCAGTGATGGGATGACCCAGAAAATATTGCTTGAGCTTTCGACTAGCCATGAACACCCCATATACAAGCTTCTGCCAATGCGGATACCTCTGCTTGGATTCAATAAGCACCTCACTGATGTAGTAAACCGGCCGCTGAACCGGATGCTCCTTGCCTGATACCTTCCTTTCCACCACAATGGCTACACTAACCGCTCGGCTATTGGCAGCCACATATAACAACAAAGGCTCTTTACAAATGGGAGCAGCAAGAACCGGCGGCTCAGCTAATTGTCTCTTCAAGGCCTCAAATGCCTGATCAGCAGCATCACTCCAAACAAAATGATCTGTCTTCTTCATCATCTGGTACAGAGGGATTGCCTTCTCATCCAACCGGCTTATGAACCGGCTTAAGGCTGCAATATGACCCGCCAAACGTTGAACATCATTGATGCAAGTCGGTTTAGCCAGAGACGTGATATCCTTTATTTTCTCCAGGTTAGCTTCAATACCACGTTCCGAAACCCAAAAACCCAAGAGCTTGCCTGCTGGCACACCAAAAATACACTTGGCCGGGTTAAGCATCATCTTGTAGACCCGGAGATTGTCAAACGTCTGCTTCAAATCATATATCAGGGTCTCCTTCTTCCTGGACTTCACCACAATATCATCCACATAAGCATGAACATTGCGCCCAATTAGATCATGAAGGCAATTTTGCACACACCACTGGTAAGTCGCCTAGGCACTCTTGAGCACAAAAGGCATAGACATGTAACAGAAAGCTCCAAAGGGAGTAATAAAGGCTGTCTTCTCCTGGTCCTTAACTGCCATCTTGATCTAATGATAACCAGAATAAGCATCCAAAAAGCTCATACGCTCACAACCCGCCGTAGCATAAATAATCTGATCAATACGGGGAAGAGCAAAGGGATCATCCGGACAAGCCTTGTTTAAGTCTGTATAATCCACACACATGCGCCATGTGCCGTTTTTCTTAAGTACCAGCACCGGGTTAGCCAACCACTCAGGATGAAAAACTTCAACGATAAACCTAGCCGCCAAGAGTGGGGCCACTTCTTCACCAATAGCCTTACGCCTCTCTTCATTGAAATAGCGAAGAAATTGCTTGACCGGTTTAAACTTTGGATCAATATTGAGAGCATGCTCAGCGAGTTCTCTCGGTACACCTGGCATGTCTGAAGGCTTCCATGCAAAGATGTCCCGGTTCTCACGGATGAACTCGATGAGCACACTTTCCTATTTCCGATCCAGATTAGCACTCATGCTGAACTGCTTGGATGAGTCGCCAGGAACGAAGTCAACTAGCTTAGTGTCATCTGCCGATTTAAACTTCAACAAGGGGTCATGCTCTGTGGTTGGCTTCTTCAAAGATGTCATATCCGTCAGGTCAACGTTATCCTTGTAAAATTTCAATTCCTCTGTTGCACCAACAGATTCAGCGTAAGCAGCATCACCTTCTTCACACTCCAAGGCTACCTTGCGACTTCCATGCACTGTGCTGGTGCCCTTATGACCCGGCATCTTAAGCTGTAAGTAAACATAACAAGGCCTTGCCATGAATTTAGCATAAGCCGGCTGCCCAAACAGAGCATGATAAGGGCTCTTGATTTTAACTACTTCGAAGGTCAATGTCTCAGATCTGGAAGTATAATCATCTCCAAAGGCCACCTCCAAAGATATTTTGCCAACCGGATAAGCCGACTTACCAGGCACCACGCCGTGAAAAACAGTGTTCAGCGGCTTAAGATTTTTATCAGTTAATCCCATGCGACGGAAAGTATCATAATAAAGGATATTGATGCTACTGCCTCCATCCTTGAGCACTTTAGTGAATTTGTACCCTCCAACCTGAGGCGCCACCACCAAAGTCAAGTGACCTGGGTTATCAACACGGGGCGGGTGATCTTCATGGCTCCAAAGAATAGGTGGTTCAGACCATCGCAAGTAATGGGGTATTGCCGGCTCAACCCCGTTTACTGCCCTCTTATGGAGTTTCTGATCTCGCTTACACAAACTCGTGGTGAAGACATGATACTGTCCACTATTCAGCCGCTTCAGATTAATCTGATAACCAGACTGCTGCTGATTCCCTTGACCAGACTATTGATTAAAACCACCCTGATTGCCTTGGCCCTGAAAAAAGGAACTAGAACCACCACCACCGTAACCCTAACCATGAGAGCCAGGTCCTGAGCCGCCGTCCGGCCCATGATTGTTCTAAAAAAATTGAATTTCTGTACTCTCTCATAATGAAGCAATCCTTCCAGAGGTGAGCGGTCGGCTTTTCCCGTGTACCATGCTTTGGATAGGTCTGATTCATCATCTCCCCAAGATTGAAATTTTTCCCTCCAAACCGAGGGGGTGGCTTTCCCTTACGATGCTCACCATTATTCTGCATGTTGGTGTTAGCCACAAAATCCAAACTGCTATCAGCTTTGCACTTACCATTGCCCCCCTGACTCCCCGGGTTATGCTGCTGCCCTTTGGGGTTGCTACTCATGTTTCCCTTACGCGACCTTTCCTCATTAGACCCGGGGTCCTTGGTACTATCAGAGTCGGCATACTTGACCGGAGCCGCCATTAGCTCCCCCATGTCACTGAAGTGACGTTTGAGCCGCCCAGCTTCTGCTTAAGAGGCATAAAACGCTAGTTTTTCTCCAACATTAGAACTGCTGAGCCGGCATTGATACGATCCCATGAGTGCAGGATGGCTGAGACCCGACGCACCCAATGGGTTGTTGACTCGCCCTCTTCTTGGACACAGGAGTCCAAATCGACAATTGACATAGGCTGCTTGCATGTGTCTTTGAAATTCTGGATAAACCGGGCTTTTAACTCGGCCCATGATCCGATGGAATTGGCAGGCAATCCTTTCAACCAAGTATGAGCCGTCCCATCCAACATCATAGTGAAATACTTAGCACATGCAGCATCGCCAACATCCAGCAGCTCCATTGCCATCTCATAACTTTCAACCCAAGCTTCAGGGGGCTGATCTGCTGTGTAGTTAGGCACCTTACGAGGACCCTTGAAATCCTTGGGTAAACGCTCCTTACGCAGAGCCGGCACTAAACATGGCACACCCAAGGTTCTAGAGGTCACGCCTGCCTCCACCGAAGTTGCCGGATAAGCCGGAGAATACTGATGAGCCGCCAGCTCGGCCTCCCGACGCGCTCTGCCCTGATCCACAAGAGTTGTAGCATTGGCACCACCGCGTGCCCGGTCATGTCCACGAGGCTGATGACGGCGCTGCTCAGTGCTTGATACTGCCGGTGTGTCAATGTGCCTGCAATAACTCCGGCATGTACGAGGGGTTGAGTGAATCCGCTCGCGACTATAAGAATAAGCCGCTTGCTGCCCAATGCTGTCTGAAGAAGTCCTCTGGCCCTCCGTGTTTCAACTGCTATTGGAGACTCGCCTTCAACTCGCAGAGCCGCCAGTCGTGTTGCCGCAGCAATCATATTATCCAAAGGGTTAGAATAATGACCTGGTGGCATTAAAACATGTTGAGGTAGGGTATTATTCACAAGTGGAGATCCCATCGTGCGTGGCTGAACCGGCGCTCCGGCCCCCGGTGCTTCAACCGTCCGGTTTACCACCAGCGGGTCACTGGTCCCTGCTCCAGGCGCGTTGAAGAGGTTCCTTGGCTCATAAACCGGGGGTAGATGACTCTGGTGCCTGCTCCTCATGACCTCATTTGAAGCGTTCTGATCCAACGTGAGCCAGAAGGAATCGGCTTGGATCCGCTGTGCCTGGGCATCCAAGACAACCCGTTCTGCAGCCATCTTAGCGTTCTCAGCCGCCAGATGTTCCTTGGCTTGAGCTATCTCATCTCGTAGTTTAGCCACCTCCACCTTGTGCTGTTCCTGGTTGTCCGGGGTTACCTCCACCACCATCAGAGTTGCCAAAGCCTCTAACAATTCGGTGATAATTTGAGTCGGCGGGCGCGTAGAGCCGCTAGCACCAGCCGCCATCGCAGCCATTGAACTGGAGGTCATAGCCGCGGCGGTTGTTGAACCAAGCGCCGGTTGTGTACTGGCCATGAAGATTGCCACCCAGTTCGGCGGCTCGTAGGGGTCCGGAATACTGTCACCATTGGAATAACCCCCAAGGCGGCCATCTTGAAGTTGATACAATGAGTTGGTCTCGCTCGTGGACGACTAACCATCAGAATAGATGGCCGTCTCACCGCAAACACAAATCTGTCTTCAATTTCTGCCCCATGGATGAAACCAACAAAGGCACGCTTCATGGCAGGTTGAAATCGGGCGGGCCACGCACGCTGAGCCGTCTCGAAGATGTCGATGCAGATGTCCGGCTCAGGGCCCGGTTCGCTGATACGTCTTCAACGTATCTATAATTTTTGATTGTTCCATGCTATTATATTATCTGTTTTGGATGTTTAATGGGCTTTAATATGCTCTTTTATATTATTTTTGGGACTAACCTATTAACCGGAGGCCTAGTGCCAATTTCTATTTGTTTCCTATTTTAGTGTTTCGCAGAAAAGGAATATAAAACGGAATGAAACCTTCGCGATGATCTGTCTTGGACCGAAAGCAAACCAGAAGACTTGGAGATGAAGTCGGAGATGAAAGGAAGCGGCCATGAGGCAGGAGGGTGCGCCCAGGGGGGTAGGCGTGCCCCCCACCCTCGTGGGCCCCTCGTAGCTCCACCCACGTACTTCTTCCACCTACATATACTCTTATACCCTAAAAACATCAGGGGGAGCCACGAAACCACTTTTCCACCATCGCAACCTTCTGTACCCGTGAGATCCCATCTTGGGGCCTTTTTCGATGATCTGCCGGAGGGGGAATCGATGACGAAGGGCTTCTACATCAACACCATAGCCTCTCCGATGAAGCATGAGTAGTTTACCACAGACCTTCGGGTCCATAGTTATTATCTAGATGGCTTCTTCTCTCTCTTTGATTCTCAATACAAAGTTCTCCTCGATGTTCTTGGAGATCTATTCGATGTAATAATCTTTTGCGGTGTGTTTGCCGATATCCGATGAATTGTGGATTTATGAACTTGATTATCTATGAATATTATTTGGTTCTTCTCTGAATTCTTATATGTATGATTTGATATATTTGCAAGTCTCTTTGAATCATCAGTTTAGTTTGGCCTGCTAGATTGATATTTCTTGCAATGGGAGAAGTGCTTAGCTTTGGGTTCAATCTTGTGGTGTCCTTTCCCAATGACAGTAGGGGCAGCAAGGCACGTATTGTATTGTTGCCATCGAGGATAAAAAGATGGGGTTTATATCATATTGCTAGAGTTGATCCCTCTACATCATGCCATCTTGCTTAATGCGTTACTCTGTTCTTATGAACTTAATAATCTAGATGCATGGTGGATAGCGGTCGATGTGTGGAGTAACAGTAGTAGATGCAGAATCGTTTCGGTCTGCTTGACACGGACGTGATGCCTATATTCATGATCATTGCCTTAGGTAACTTCATAACTAACTATGCACTTCTCAATCAATTGCTCGGCCGTAATTTGTTCACCCACCGTAATACATGCTATCTTGAGAGAAGCCACTAGTGAAACCTATGGCCCCCGGGTTTCTTTCTTTTTATATTGCATCTCTTTTATTTACATCGCATCTCGTTTACTATTTTGCAATCTTTAATTTCCAATCCATCCAACAAAAATACCAAAAATATTTAGTTTACTATCTTTATTAGATCTCACTTTTGTGAGTGACCGTGAAGGGATTGACAACCCCTTTATCGCATTTGTTGCAAGGTTCTTGATTGTTTGTGCAGGTACTAGGTGACTTGTGCGTTGTCTCCTACTGGATTGATACCTTGGTTCTCAAAAATTGAGGGAAATACTTACGCTACTTTGCTGCATCACCCTTTCCTCTTCAAGGGAAAACCAACGCATGCTCAAGAGGTAGCAAGAAGGATTTCTGGTGCCATTGCCGGGGAGATCTACGCCAAGTCAAGACATATGAAGTACCCATCATAAACTCTTCTCCCTCGCATTACATTATTTTCCATTCGCCTCACGGTTTCCTCTCCCCCACTTCTAAAACGATTTTCGAAAACCTTTGCCTTTTCTTCACGCCTCTTTTCCGTTCGCCATTTTCTCGTTAGGTCTTTTGTTTGCTTGTGTTGCCATGTGACTTCTATATGCTGGCATCTTCGCTTGCTGAAAATCTATTGTTATGGATCCTCATCCTCTTGCTAATATTTTTTAAAGATCCAATTATGATGAACCTATTGCTAGTGAGTTTTGTGCACTAGATTATCTTTATGAGGATTTGCTTGAAATTCATGAATCTGAAAATTGTGATGAACTGTTGAAAGAAGAAACTTATGAAGTGATTCATGACGGCTCCTTGAATGAAAAGCATGATTGCAATGATATTATTATAAATTCTATTAATGTCAATTGTGTTAGTGATATGCAAAACCCTAAGCTTGGGGATGCTCGTTTTGCTACGTCCACTACTTGTTGCAATGATCATGATTGGGGTGATTCTTCTTACAATCTTGAAAATTTATTTAAGCCCCATGATGAATATGAGATTGATAATAATGTTTGCAATAATACTGAAAGTGGGTTTGGAAGAGTGTCAACTTTAGTTCCCACATATTTGGATAATGTTCAATCTTATGATTTTTTTGATAAAAGTGGGTTTGGAGAGGTCATGACTTTAGTTAATGCTATTCCCACTATTTTGGAAGAGTGTCAACTTTGCATTCACGTGGATCATGTAGAGAAAGTTTTATGTGAGACATATATTGTTGAATTTTAATATGATCCCACATGTAATTCTTATGAGAGAGGAAAATATGGTTGTAGAAATTTTGATGTTACTAAATTACCTCTCGTTATGTTGAGATTGTTATTGTTTCTCACTTGTTTCTTGCATATCCTAATTTTTGCTTGTCTTGGTAATTTATTTGCCTATCAGATGCCTATTCATAGGAAGTATGTTAGACTTAGATGTGTTTTTCATATGCTATATGATGCTCTCTTTGTGCTTCAATTCTTGTCTTTCATGTGTGCATCATCGAAATTATCAATGCCTAGCTAGGGGCGTTAAACGATAGCGCTTGTTGGGAGGCAACCCGATTTTATTTTCATTCTTTGATTTTTGTTCCTTCTTAGTAATAAATAATTCATATAGCCTCTGTTTAGATGTGGTTTTATGTTTTAGTTAGTGTTTGTGCCAAGTAGAACCAATAGGATCTTCTTGGGTGATAGTTGTTTGATCTTGCTGAAAAAAGACAGAAACTCTGCGCTCACGAAAATAATTGTTAAAATTCACCAGAACATGATAAAATTCCAATTATTTTTGAAGTAGAATAATATACAAATGGTCCAGGTTTTCCTAGTTTTTCAGAATTTGTGGAGTTCCAGAAGCTTTCGGACAAATCATATTGCTACAGACTGTTTTGTTTTGACAGATTCTGTTTTTCGTGTGTTGTTTGCTTATTTTGATAAATCTACGAGTAGTATCGGGGGGTATGAAGCATAGAGAAGTTGGAATACAGTAGTTTTAACACAAATATAAATAAATAATGAGTTCATTACAGTACCTTAAAGTGGTGGTTTATTTTCTTATACTAACGGAGCTCATGAGATTTTCTATTGAGTTTTGTGTTGTGAAGTTTTCAAGTTTTTGGGTAAAGATTTGATGGGTTTTGAAACAAGGAGTGGCAAGAGCCTAAGCTTGGGGATGCCCAAGGCACCCCAAGGCAAAATTCAAGGACAACCAAAAGCCTAAGCTTGGGGATGCCCCGGAAGGCATCCCCTCTTTCGTCTTCGTCCATCGGTAACTTTACTTGAGGCTATATTTTTATTCACCACATGATATGTGTTTTGCTTGGAGCGTCTTGTATGATTTGATTCTTTGCTTTTTAGTTTACCACAATCATCCTTTCTGTACACACCTTTAGGGAGAGACGCGCATGAATCGGAATTTATTAGAATACGCTATGTGCTTCACTTATATCTTTTGAGCTCGATAATTTTTCTCTAGTGCTTCACTTATATCTTTTTAGAGCACGGTGGCGGTTTTATTTTATGGAAATTATTGATCTCTCATGCTTCACTTAGATTATTTTGAGAGTCTTTTAGAACAGCATGGTAATTTGCTTTGGTTATAAGTCCTAATATGATGGGCATCCAAGATGGGTATAATAAAAACTTTCATATAAAGTGCGTTGAATGCTATGAGAAGTTTGGTGCTTGATGATTGTTTTGAGACATGAGGATGGTGATATTAGAGTCATGCTAGTGAATTAATTGTGATTTTGAGAAATACTTGTGTTGATGTTTGCAAGTCCCATAGCATGCACGTATGGTAACCGTTGTGTAACAAATTTGAAGCATGAGGTGTTTCTTTGATTGTCTTCCTTATGAGTGGCGGTCGGGGACGAGCGATGGTCTTTTCCTACCAATCTATCCCCCTGGGAGCATGCGCGTAGTGCTTGGTTTTTGATGACTTGTAGATTTTTGCAATAAGTATGTGAGTTCTTTATGACTAATGTTGAGTCCATGGATTATACGCACTCTCACCCTTCCATCATTGCTAGCCTCTCTAGTACAAATAACTTTCACTGGTACCATAAACCCACCATTTACCTTCCTCAAAAAAGCCACCATACCTACCTATTATGGCATTTCCATAGCCATTCCGAGATATATTGCCATGCAAATTTCCACCGTTCCGTGTATTATGACACGCTCCATCATTGTCATATTGCTTTGCATGATCATGTAGTTGACATCGTATTTGTGGCAAATCCACCTTCATAATTTTTTCATACATGTCACTCTTGATTCATTGCACATCCCGGTACACCGCCGGAAGCACGCATATAGAGTCATATTTTGTTCTAAGTATCGAGTTGTAATCCTTGAGTTGTAAATATATAGAAGTGTGATGATCATCATTATTAGAGCATTGTCCTGTGTGAGGAAATATAAAAAGAGAGGCCAAAGAAGCCAATAAAAAAGAGAGGCCAAAGGCCCAAATAAAAAAATTAAAGAAAAAGAGAGAAGGGACAATGCTACTATCCTTTTTCCACACTTGTGCTTCAAAGTAGCACCATGATCTTCATGATAGAGAGTCTCTTATTTTGTCACTTTGATATACTAGTGGGAATTTTCATTATAGAACTTGGCTTGTATATTCCACCAATGGGCTTCATCAAATGCCCTAGGTGTTCGTGAGCAAGCAAGTTGGATGCACCCCCACTTAGTTTCTTTTGTTGAGCTTTCATATATTTATAGCTCTAGTGCATCCGTTGCATGGCAATCCCTACTCACTCACATTGATATCTATTGATGGGCATATCCATAGCCCATTGATACACCTAGTTGATGTGAGGCCATCTTCCTCTTTTTTTGTCTTCTCCACAACCACCACTCTATTCCACCTATAGTGCTATGTCCATGGCTCACGCTCATGTATTGCGTGAAAGTTGAAAAAGTTTGAGAATACTAAACTATGAAACAATTGCTTGGCTTGTCATCGGGGTTGTGCATGATTTGAGCATTTTGTGTGACAAAGATGGAGCAAAGCCAAACTATATGATTTTGTAGAGATGAACTTTCTTTGGCCATGTTATTTTGAGAAGACATGATTACTTTGTTAGTATGCTTGAAGTGTTATTATTTTTATGTCAATATTAAACTTTTATCTTGAATCTTTCGGATTTGAACATTCATGCCACAATAAAGAAAATTACATTGATAAATATGTTAGGTAGCATTTCACATCAAAAATTCTGTTTTTATCATTTACCTACTCGAGGACGAGCAGGAATTAAGCTTGGGGATGCTTGATACGTCTCCAACGTATCAATTAATTTTGATTGTTCCATGCTATTATATTATCTGTTTTGGATGTTTAATGGGCTTTAATATGCTCTTTTATATTATTTTTTGGGACTAACCTATTAACCGGACGCCAGTGCCAATTTTTTGCTTTTTTGCCTATTTTAGTGTTTCGCAGAAAAGGAATATCAAACGAAATCAAACGGAATGAAACCTTCGCGATGATCTTTCTTGGACCGAAAGCAAACCAGAAGACTTGGAAATGAAGTTGGAGACGCAACGAGGCGGCCACGAGGCAAGAGGGCGCGCCAAGGGGGGGGTAGGCGCGCGCCCACCCTCATGGGCCCCTCGTAGCTCCACTGACGTACTTCTTTCGCCTATATATACTCTTATACCCTAAAAACACCAGGTGGAGCCACGAAACCACTTTTCCACCGACGTAACCTTCTATACCCATGAGATCCCATCTTGGGGCCTTTTTCGGCGATCTGCCGGAGGGGGAATCTATCACGGAGGGTTTCTACAACAACACCATAGCCTCTCCGATGAAGCGTGAGTAGTTTACCACAGACCTTCGGGTCCATAGTTATTAGCTAGACGACTTCTTCTCTCTCTCTTTGATTCTCAATACAAAGTTCTCCTAGATGTTCTTGGAGATCTATTCGATGTAATACTCTTTTGCTGTGTGTTTACCGAGATCCGATGAATTGTGGATTTATGAACTTGATTATCTATGAATATTATTTGGTTCTTCTCTGAATTCTTATATGTATGATTTGATATCTTTGCAAGTCCCTTCGAATTATCGGTTTAGTTTGGCCTACAAGATTGATCTTTCTTGCAATGGGAGAAGTGCTTAGCTTTGGGTTCAATCTTGCAGTGTCCTTTCCCAAAGGATGAGAGGGGCAGCAAGGCACGTATTGTATTGTTGCCATCAAGGATAAAAGATGTGGTTTATATCATATTGCTTGAGTTTATCCCTCTACATCATGTCATCTTGCTTAATGCGTTACTCTGTTCTTATGAACTTAATACTCTAGATGCATGCTGGATAGCGGTCGATGTGTGGAGTAATAGTACTAGATGCAGAATCGTTTCGGTCTACTTGACACGGACGTGATGCCTATATTCATGATCATTGCCTTAGATAACTTCATAACTATGCTCTTTTCTATCAGTTGCTCGGCAGTAATTTGTTCACCCACCGTAATACATGCTATCTTGAGAGAAGCACTAGTGAAACCTATGGCCCCCGGGTCTATTTCTTATTATATTGCATCTCTTTTATTTACATCGCATCTTGTTTACTATTTTGCAATCTTTACTTTCCAATCTATACAACAAAAATACCAAAAATATTTACTTACTATATTTATTTGATCTCACTTTTGCGAGTGACCGTGAAGGGATTGACAACCCCTTTTTCGCGTTGGTTGTAAGGTTCTTGACTGTTTGTGTAGGTACTAGGTGAATTGTGCGTTGTCTCCTACTGGATTGATACCTTGGTTATCAAAAACTGAGGGAAATACTTACCCTACTTTGATGCATCACCCTTTCCTCTTCAAGGGAAAACCAACGCATGCTCAAGAGGTAGCATTCACCGATATTGCCAATGAAGATGTGGATTCCGCCGAAGGGGACCCGGTACCCGTACTCGATTGAGACGGCCTCAGGGCCCCAGCCTGCATCGTCGATGTAGAGCTTGCCGCGACGACTGTTGGTCATTCGGCCCACAACGTATCCCTTGATCCCTTCAAAGCTGCCCTATAAGAACTCGAAACCACCATGCGCTGGCCCCACGGTGGGTGCCAACTATCGTGGAATTGTCACGGGAGATGTACTAGTAGAAGGACTTAGTCGTGGATCCATCGCAACTAGGTTAGCTTAAAGGGGTTAAACGGGACAAAGGACATAGGGAGTTTATACTGGTTCGGCCCCTTGCAGTTAAGGTAAAGGCCTAATCGAGTTTGAGGTGGTATTACTTAGGTTTCGATTACCAGGGAGCGTATACGCTTGACCTAGTTCTCGATCTCTTGTTTCTTGTTCTGAACCGCCGCCGGGCCGTCCCTTTATATACACAGGTTGGCGCCCAGTGGCTCACGGAGTCCCGGCCGGTTCATACACATCGTGTCCGGCTCGGTGACTAACCACACATGCCTTATAGTACAAGTCATACATATATGGCGGTTTACACCTGTGGGCCTTAAGTCGCCTTTGGGCTTCGGGCCTTTAGTAAGCCTGCTTCGTGAACCGCCATCTTCAACATCTTCATTGGCTTTGTTATTATGAAACGCCAGTGGTATGACCCGGCCCCTCCTGGGCGGGTCATACCCAATAGTTATATCCCCAACACCGAGCGAGGCGTTCGCTTAATGAACCCGAGCGATCGATAGATCTCTTGGTTGTTAACTGAACCTGATCGAGCGATTCCTTCGCTACTGCTGCTAACTGAAGCCGATCGAACCTACTGCCTCTTAATGAATAGTGACCATTGTTGGGGGTTGGATGAACAGTTCCCAGTGGGGTTTGGATGAGCAGGACCCCGTGGTAGTAGAGGTCATTGTTGCTAGATGAATAGGACCCCGATCGAGGAGGTGGGGGTGGATGAACAATAGCCGATGCAGGGACCCCGTGGAGGGCTGGTTGAACAGTAGCCGATGGAGGCTGGATGAACAGGACCACGTGGATAAACAGTAGCTGATGGAGGCAGGAGGAAGTCGACGGTGGATGAACATGAAGGAAATATGCCCTAGAGGCAATAATAAAGTTATTATTTATTTCCTCATATCATGATAAATGTTTATTATTCATGCTAGAATTGTATTAACCAGAAACATAATACATGTGTGAATACATAGACAAACATAATGTCACTAGTATGCCTCTACTTGACTAGCTCGTTAATCAAAGATGGTTAAGTTTCCTAACCATAGACATGAGTTGTCATTTGATTAACGGGATCACATCATTAGGAGAATGATGTGATTGACTTGACCCATTCCGTTAGCTTAGCACTTGATCGCTTAGTTTATCGCTATTGCTTTCTTCATGACTTATACATGTTCCTATGACTATGAGATTATGCAACTCCGAATACTAGAGGAACACTTTGTGTGCTACCAAACGTCACAACGAATCGGGTGATTATAAAGGTGCTCTCTGTGTGTCTCCGATGGTACTTGTTGAGTTGGCATAGATCGAGATTAGGATTTGTCACTCCAACTGTCGGAGAGGTATCTCTGGGCCCTCTCGGTAATGCACATCACAATAAGCCTTGCAAGCAATGTGACTAATGAGTTAGTTGCGAGATGATGCATTACATAACGAGTAAAGAGACTAGCCGGTAACGAGATTGAGCTAGGTATTGAGATACCGACGAACGAATCTCGGGCAAGTAACATACCAATGACAAAGGGAACAACGTATGTTGTTATGCGGTTTGACCGATAAAGATCTTCGTAGAATATGTGGGAGCAAATATGAGCATCCAGGTTCCGCTATTGGTTATTGACTGGAGACGTGTCTCGGTCATGTCTACATAGTTCTCGAACCTGTAGGGTCCGCACGCTTAAAATTCGATGACGATCGGTACTATGAGTTTTTATGTTTTGTTGTACCAAAGGTAGTTCGGAGTCCTGGATATGATCACGGACATGACGAGGAGTCTCAAAATGGTCGAGACGTAAAGATCGATATATTGGACGACTATATTCGGACACCGGAATTGTTCCGGGTGGTTTCAGAGAAAACCGGAGTGCCGGAGGGTTACCAGAACCCCCCGGGAGAAATAGTGGGCCTTATGGGCCTTAGTGGAGAGAGAGGGCTGGCCTAGGGCAGGCCGCGCGCCCCTCCCCCTCTGGTCCGAATTGGACTAGGAGAGGCGGCGCCTCTTCCTTCTCCCTCTCCCCCTTCATTTCCTCCTCCTAGTAGGAGTAGGAAAGAGGGGAGTCCTACTCCTACTAGGAGGAGGACTCCTCCTCCTGGCGCGCCTACAGGGGCCGGCCGGCCTCCCCCTTGCTCCTTTATATACGGGGGCAGGGGGCACCTCTAGACACACAAGTTGATCTGTTGATCTCTCCCAGCCGTGTGCGGTGCCCCCTCCACCATAATCCACCTTGATTATATCGTAGCAGTGCTTAGGCGAAGCCCTGTGTCGATAGCATCATCATCACCGTCACCACGCCGTCGTGCTGACGAAACTCTCTGGCAAAGCTTTGCTGGGTCGGAGCTCGCGGGACGTCATCGAGTTGAACGTGTGCTGAACTCGGAGGTGTCGTGCGTTCGGTACTTGGATCGATCGGATCGTGAAGACGTACGACTACATCAACCGCGTTGTGCTAACGCTTCTGCTTTCGGTCTACGAGGGTACATGGACACACTCTCCCCTCTCGTTGCTATGCATCACCATGATCCTATGTGTGCGTAGGAATTTTTTTGAAATTACTACGTTCCCCAACAGTGGTATCAGAGCCAGGTTTATGAGTAGATGTAATATGCACGAGTAGAACACAAGTGAGTTGTGGGCGATAATACTGCTTACCAGCATGTCATACTTTGGTTCGGCGGTATTGTTGGTTGAAGCGGCCTGGACCGACATTACGCGTACGCTTACGCGAGACTAGTTCTACCGACGTGCTTTGCACATAGGTGGCTGGCGGGTGTCAGTTTCTCCAACTTTAGTTGAACTGAGTGTGGCTACGCCCGGTCCTTGAGAAGGTTAAAACAACACTAAAATGACGAACTATCGTTGTGGTTTTGATGCGTAGGTAAGAATGGTTCTTGCTCAGCCCGTAGCAGCCACGTAAAACTTGCAACAACAAAGTAGAGGACGTCTAACTTGTTTTTGCAGGGCATGTTGTGATGTGATATGGTCAAGACATGATGTTATATTTATTGTGTGAGATGATCATGTTTTGTAACGGAGTTATCGACAACTGGCAGGAGCCATATGGTTGTCGCTTTATTGTATGCAATGCAATCGCCCTGTAATTGCTTTACTTTATCACTAAGTGGTAGCAATAGTCGTAGAAGCAATAGTTGGCGAGACGACAATGATGCTACGATGGAGATCAAGGTGTCGCACCGGTGACGATGGTGATCATGACGGTGCTTTGGAGATGGAGATCAAAGGCACAAGATGATGATGGCCATATCATATCACTTATATTGATTGCATGTGATGTTTATCCTTTGTGCATCTTATTCCGCTTTGTTTGACGGTAGCGCTATAAGATGATCTCTCACTAAATTTCAAGGTAAAAGTGTTCTCCCTGAGTATGCACCGTTGCCAAAGTTCGTCGTGCCAAGACACCACGTGATGATCGGGTGTGATAAGCTCAACGTTCATCTACAACGGGTGTAAAGACAGTTTTACACACGCAGAATACTCGTGTTAAACTTGACGAGCCCAGCATATGCAGATATGGCCTCGAAACATTGAGACCGAAAGGTCAAGCGTGAATCATATAGTAGATATGATCAACATAGTGATGTTAACCATTGAAAACTACTCCATTTCACGTGATGATCGGTTATGGTTTAGTTGATATGGATCGCGTGATCACTTAGATGATTAGAGGGATGTCTATCTAAGTGGGAGTTCTTAAGTAATATGATTAATTGAACTTAAATTTATCATGAACTTAGTACCTGATAGTATTTTGCTTGTCTATTTTGTTGTAGATAGATGGCCCGTGCTGTTGTTCCGTTGAATTTTAATGCGTTCCTTGAGAAACCAAAGTTGAAAGATGATGGTAGCAATTACACGGACTGGGTCCATAACTTGAGGATTATCCTCATTGCTGCACATAAGAATTACGTCCTGGAAGCACCGCTGGGTGTCAGGCCTGCTGTAGATGCAACTGACGACGTTAAGAACGTCTGGCAGAGCAAAGCTGATGACTACTCAATAGTTCAGCGTGTCATGCTTTATGGCTTAGAACCGGGGCTTCAACAATGTTTTGAATGTCATGGAGCATATGAGATGTTCCAGGAGTTGAAGCTGATATTTCAAGCAAATGCCCGGATTGAGAGATATGAAGTCTCCAATAAGTTCTACAGCTGTAAAATGGAGGAGAATAGTTACAAGTGAACATATACTCAAAATGTCTGGGTATAACAATCACTTGATTCAACTGGGAGTTAATCTTCTGGATAATAGTGTCATTGACAAAATTCTTCAATCACTGCCACCAAGCTACAAGAGCTTCATGATGAACTATAATATGCAAGGGATGGATAAGACAATTCCCAAGCTCTTCGCAATGCTAAAGGCTGCGGAGGTAGAAATCAAGAAGGAGCATCAACTATTGATGGTCAACAAGACCACTAGTTTCAAGAAAAAGGGTAAAGGGAAGAAGAAGGGGAACTTCAAGACGAACAACAAATAAGTTGTTGCTCAAGAGAAGAAACCAAGTCTGGACCTAAGCCCTAAATCGAGTGCTTCTACCGCAAAATGACCGGTCATCGGAAGCGTAACTGCCCCAAGTATTTGGCGGATAAGAAGGATGGCAAGGTGAACAAAGGTATATGTGATATACATGTTATTGATGTGTACCTTACTAGAGCTCTGCCCCAAGTATTTGGCGGATAAGAAGGATGGCAAGGTGAACAAAGGTATATGTGATATACATGTTATTGATGTGTACCTTACTAGAGCTCGCAGTAGCACCTGGGTATTTGATACTGGTTCTGTTGCTAATATTTGCAACTCGAAACGGGGACTACGGATTAAGCGAAGACTGGCTAAGGATGAGGTGACGATGCGCGTGGGAAATGGTTCCAAAGTCGATGTGATCGCCGTCGGCACGCTACCTCTACATCTACCTTTAGGATTAGTTTTAGACCTAAACAATTGTTATTTGGTGCCAGCATTAAGCACGAACATTATATCTGGGTCTTGTTTGATGCGAGACGGTTATTCACTTAAATCTGAGAATAATGGTTGTTCTATTTATACGAGTAATATCTTTTATGGTCATGCACCCTTGAAGAGTGGTCTATTTGTGATGAATCTCGATAGTAGTGATACACATATTCATAATGTTGAAGTCAACAGATGCAGAATTGATAATGATAGTGCAACTTATCTGTGGCACTGCCGTTTGGGTCATATTGGTGTAAAGCGCATGAAGAAACTCCATACTGATGGACTTTTGGAATCACTTGATTATGAATCACTTGGTACTTGCGAACCATGCCTCATGGGCAAGATGACTAAAACGCCGTTCTCCGGAACAATGGAGCGAGCAACAGATTTGTTGGAAATCATACATACTGATGTATGTGGTCCGGTGAATATTGAGGCTCGCGGAGGACATCGTTATTTTCTCACCTTCACACATGATTTGAGCAGATATGGGTATATCTACTTAATGAAACATAAGTCTGAAACATTTGAAAAGTTCAAAGAATTTCAGAGTGAAGTGGAAAATCATCGTAACAAGAAAATAAAGTTTCTACGATCTGATCGTGTAGGAGAATATTTGAGTTACGAAGTTTGGTCTACATTTGAAACAAAGGCGGAATAGTTTCACAACTCACGCCACCCGGAACACCACAACGTAATGGTGTGTCCGAACGTCATAATCGTACTTTACTAGATATGGTGCGATCTATGATGTCTCTTACTAATTTACCGCTATCGTTTTGGGGTTATGCTTTAGAGACGGCTGCATTCATGTTAAATAGGGCACCATCAAAATCCGTTTAGACGACGCCTTATTAACTGTGGTTTGGCAAGAAACCAAAGTTGTCGTTTCTTAAAGTTTGGGGCTGCAATGCTTATGTGAAAAAGCTTCAACCTGATAAGCTCGAACCCAAATCGGAGAAATGTGTCTTCATAGGATACCCAAAGGAAACTGTTGGGTACACCTTCTATCACAGATCCGAAGGCAAGAGATTCGTTGCTAAGAATGGATCCTTTCCAGAGAAGGAGTTTCTCTCGAAAGAAGTGAGTGGGAGGAAAGTAGAACTTGATGAGGTAACTGTACCTGCTCCCTTATTGGAAAGTAGTTCACCACAAAGATCTGTTCCTGTGACTCCTACACCAATTAGTGAGGAAGCTAATGATGATTATCATGTAACTTCAGATCAAGTTACTACCAAACCTCGTAGGTCAACCAGAGTAAGATCTGCACCAGAATGGTGCGGTAATCCTATTTTGGAGGTCATGTTGCTTGACCAAGGCGAACCTACGAACTATGAAGAAGCGATGGTGAGCCCAGATTCCGCAAAATGGCTGGAGGCCATGAAATCTGAGATGGGATCCATGTATGAGAACAAAGTGTGGACTTTGGTTGACTTGCCCAATGATCGGCAAGCCATAGAGAATAAATGGATCTTCAAGAAGAAGACTGACGATGACGGTAATGTTACTGTCTACAAAGCTCGACTTGTTGCGAAAGGTTTTCGACAAGTTCAAGGGGTTGACTATGATGAGAGTTTCTCACGCGTAGTGATGCTTAAATCTGTCCGAATCATGTTAGCAATTGCCGCATTTTATGATTATGAAATTTGGCAAATGGATGTCAAAACTGCATTCCTGAATGGATTTCTGGAAGAAGAGTTGTAGATGATGCAACCGGAAGGTTTTGTCGATCCAAAGGGAGCTAACAAAGTGTGCAAGCTCCAGTGATCCATTTATGGACTGGTGCAAGCCTCTCGGAGTTGGAATAAATGTTTTGATAGTGTGATCAAATCATATGGATTTTACAGACTTTTGGAGAAGCCTTTATTTACAAGAAAGTGAGTGGGAGCTCTGTAGCATTTCTGATATTATATGTGGATGACATATTGCTGATTGGAATGATATAGAATTTCTGTATAGCATAAAAGGATACTTGAATAAAAGTTTTTCAATGAAAGACCTCGGTGAAGCTGCTTACATATTGGGCATCAAGATCTATAGAGATAGATCAAGACGCTTGATAGGAATTTCACAAAGCACATACCTTGACAAAGTTTTGAAAAATTTCAAAATGGATCAAGCAAAGAAATGGTTCTTGCCTGTGTTACAAGGTGTGAAGTTGAGTCAGACTCAATGCCCGACCATTGCAGAAGATAGAGAGAAACTGAAAGATGTTCCCTATGCTTCAGGCATAGGCTCTATCATGTATCCAATGCTGTGTAACAGACCTGATGTGTGCCTTGCTATTAGCTTAGTAGGGAGGTACCAAAGTAATCCAGGAGTGAATCACTGGACAGAGGTCAAGAACATCCTGAAATACCTGAAAAGGACTAAGGATATGTTTCTCGTTTATGGAGGTGACAAAGAGCTGGTTGTAAATGGTTACATCGATGCAAGCTTTGACACTGATTCGGACGATTCTAAATCGCAAACCGGATACGTGTTTACATTGAACAGTGGAGCTGTCAGTTGGTGCAGTTCTAAACAAAGTGTCGTGGCGGGATCTACGTGTGAAGCGGAGTACATAGCTGCTTCGGAAGCAGCAAATGAAGGAGTCTGGATGAAGGAGTTCATATCCGATCTAGGTGTCATACCTAGTGCATCGGGACCAATGAAAATCTTTTGTGACAATACTGGTGCAATTTCCTTGGCAAAGGAATCCAGATCTCACAAGAGAGCAAAGCACATCAAGAGACGCTTCAATTCCATCTGGGATCAAGTCCAGGTGGGAGACATAGATATTTGCAAGATACATACGGATCTGAATGTTGCAGACCCGTTGACTAAGCCTCTTCCACGAGCAAAACATGATCAACACCAAAACTCCATGGGTGTTAGAATCATCACTGTGTAATCTAGATTATTGACTCTAGTGCAAGTGGGAGACTGAAGGAAATATGCCCTAGAGGCAATAATAAAGTCATTATTTATTTCCTCATATCATGATAAAAGTTTATTATTCATGCTAGAATTGTATTAACCGAAAACATAATACATGTGTGAATACATAGACAAACATAATGTCACTAATGCCTGTACTTGACTAGCTCGTTAATCAAAGATGGTTAAGTTTCCTAACCATAGACATGAGTTGTCATTTGATTAACGGGATCACATCATTAGGAGAATGATGTGATTGACTTGACCCATTCCGTTAGCTTAGCACTTGATCGTTTAGTTTACTGCTATTGCTTTCTTCATGACTTATACATGTTCCTATGACTATGAGATTATGCAACTCTCGATTACCGGAGGAACACTTCTGTGTGCTACCAAACGTCACAACGTAACTGGGTGATTATAAAGGTGCTCTCTGTGTCTCCGATGGTACTTGTTGAGTTGGCATAGATCGAGATTAGGATTTGTCACTCCAACTGTCGGAGAGGTATCTCCGGGCCCTCTCGGTAATGCACATCACAATAAGCCTTGCAAGCAATGTGACTAATGAGTTAGTTGCGAGATGATGCATTACATAACAAGTAAAGAGACTAGCCGGTAACGAGATTGAGCTAGGTATTGAGATACCGACGAACGAATCTCGGGCAAGTAACATACCAATGACAAAGGGAACAACGTATGTTGTTATGCGATTTGACCGATAAAGATCTTCGTAGAATATGTGGGAGCAAATATGAGCATCCAGGTTCCGCTATTGGTTATTGACCGGAGACGTGTCTCCGTCATGTCTACATAGTTCTCGAACCTGTAGGGTCCGCACGCTTAAAATTCGATGACGATCGGTATTATGAGTTTTTGTGTTTTGTTGTACCAAAGGTAGTTCGGAGTCCTGGATATGATCACGGACATGTCGAGGAGTCTCAAAATGGTCGAGACGTAAAGATCGATATATTGGACAGCTATATTCGGACACCGAAATTGTTTTGGGTGGTTTCAGAGAAAACCGGAGTGCCGGAGGGTTACCAGAACCCCCGGGAGAAATAGTGGGCCTTATGGGCCTTAGTGGAGAGAGAGAGGGCTGGCCTAGGGCAGGCCGCGCGCCCTTCCCCCTCTGGTCCGAATTGGACTAGGAGAGGGGGGGCGCCGCCCCCCTTTCCTTCTCCCTCTCCCCTTCCTTTCCCTCCTAGTAGGAGTAGGAAAGAGGGAGTCCTACTCCTACTAGGAGGAGGACTCCTCCTCTGGCAGCGCTTGCTGTGGGCCGGCCGGCCTCCCCCCTTTCTCCTTTATATACGGGGGCATGGGGGCACCTCTAGACACACAAGTTGATCTGTTGATCTCTCCCAGCCGTGTGCGGTGCCCCCTCCACCATAATCCACCTCGATTATATCGTCGCGGTGCTTAGGCGAAGCCCTGCGTCGGTAGCATCATCATCACCGTCACCACGCCATCGTGCTGACGAAACTCTCCGGCGAAGCTTTGCTGGATAGGAGCTCGCGGGACGTCATCGAGTTGAACGTGTGCTGAACTCGGAGGTGCCGTGCGTTTGGTACTTGGATCGGTCAGATCGTGAAGACGTATGACTACATCAACCGCGTTGTGCTAACGCTTCCGCTTTCGGTCTACGAGGGTACATGGACACACTCTCGCCTCTCATTGCTATGCATCACCATGATCCTATGTGTGCGTAGGATTTTTTTTGAAATTACTACGTTCCCCAACAGAACAGTAGCAGGTGGAGGCTGGAGGAAATCGACGGTGGATGAACAGTAGCCCGTGGAGGTTGGAGCGAGGCACCATACGGTGGATGAACAGTAGCCCATGGAGGCTGGAGCGAGGCACCAGCGATGGATGAACAGGACCCTGTGGAGTCACGTTTTGCGGTATGCCACACCCCTCCCGATGAACTGGACCCCATTTCGACCGTAGGCATTCCAACACAAGTCTGTTTCCTCCGTTCTGCGGTACGCCAGACCCCTCCCGATGAACAGGATCCCGTTTCGACCGTACACGGTCGAATAGAAGCCCGTTTCCTCCGTTCTATGATATGCCAAACAGCGTTTCGGCTGTTCCGTCCAAGCCGGTTGGCTCTCGATGAATACGACACATTCCGTTCCCTCCCGTTGAACACGACGTAGTTTCTCCGTTCTGACCTAGCCGGTTGGCTGCCGATGAACAGGACATCGTCGCTGTGCGTGTTCGAGACCCCGCCCGTATGTACGTACGTAGCCGTATTTACTTTCTTGCAGCGTGGCTGTACATATGTGTGTACATGATTTATACAGGACTGCCTCAACTGCTATGTCACACGTGCCGCTCCTAGCTCGGCCACGGTTCATCCTTACAAAGAGATCGATCAACCAGTATGTACATACACATTCGCTACCAGAGAGACAACCCTACGTATGGTTCGACCAGGTGGGTCCGAGCTGTCAGGGAGGATAAGGAGGCACTTCCTTGCGTGCGAAGATATATCTGATGGGTCCCAGCTATTAGGGGGAGGAATCATTTTTTTGCCCATAATAAGAATGCACTTCCTTGCGTGCGAAGATGTAGCTGGTGGGTCCCAGCTGTCAGTGGGAGAAAACATTATTTTTCAGGGTAAAAGGATGCAGTTGCATGCATGCGTCCATAGGTGTGGTGCGTCCCCACTGTCAGCTTCTCACGTACAGTCATCTTCGATGACTCTTGTTTGTTGACCAGGTTGACCACACCATGCCGAGCGCATCAAGGCCGATGGATGATGGCGAGGCCCCAGACTGGAACGACCCGGACATGGGGAAGACGCGGCAGTGGAGTCGCAGATGGAGAGGAGTGGTAAACTTGACTGGTTCAGGTGCGTGGCAGCACTGCCGCCAACGGGAGACAGGAGCAAGAACAGAGGTTGAAGAAGCAGCACGGCTATTGGATTAACATCCAACGATCCAGCTGTTAGAATCATTTGTTGATTAAGTTGACAAAGCCCTGCGTACGCGTCAGCTTAGTTGGCCCACAAGTCAGCCACCAAATTTGTCGGGTCCCATCTGTCATCGGGAGGAATAATTTTTTCGCATAACAAGGATGCACTTCCTTCCGTGCAAAGATACAGCCGGTGGTCCCAGCTTATGCTTCTAACTAGCAAAATTAGTACCATCAAAGTAAGGACCTCTACGGTGGTAATTTCCCTCACTAGACGCCATACTCTCCTAGGTTGTGAAACCAAGGCAATGATCACCAAAGCTATGGAAATCAAGGCAAATGGAGACCAAAGCTCTGATACCACTTGTAGGATCGAAAGTATGTCTAGAGGGGGGTGATTAGACTACTTGACCAAATAAAAATCTAGCCTTTTCCCAATTTTAAGTCTTGGCAGATTTTAGCAACTTATTACAAGTTCAGCAATCAACCTACACATGCAATTCTAAGAGTATAGCAGCAGAATGTAAATCATTGCATATGAAGGTAAAGGGGAGGAGTTTGGAAGGAGCAAACGCAATGTAGACACGGAGATTTTTGGCGTGGTACCAATAGGTGGTGCTATCGTACATACACGTTGATGGAGACTTCAACCCACGAAGGGTAACGACTGCGCGAGTCCACGGAGGGCTCCACCACGAAGGGTCCACGAAGAAGCAACCTTGTCTATCCCACCATGGCTATCGCCCACGAAAGACTTGCCTCACTTGGTTAGATCTTCATGAAGTAGGCGATCTCCTTGCCCTTACAAACTCCTTGGTTCAACTCCACAATCTTGACGGAGGCTCCCAAGTGACACCTAACCAATCTAGGAGACACCACTCTCCAAAAGGTAATAGATGGTGTGTTGATGATGAAGTCCTTGCTCTTGGGCGTCAAATGATAGTCTGCCCAACACTCAACTCTCTCGCACAGATTTGGATTTGGTGGAAAGATGATTTGAGTGGAAAGCAACTTGGGGAAGGCTTGAGATCAAGATTCTTGTGGTTGGATTGGAATATGTTGGTCTCAACACATGAGTAGGTGGTTCTCTCTCGGAAAATGAATGCTGGAAGTGTAGGCACGTTCTGATGGCTCTCTCCATGAATGGAGGATGGGTGGAGGGGTACATATAGCCTCCACACAAAATCTAACAGTTACACACAATTCACCAAACTCGGTGGGACCGAATACTGAAACTCGGTCAGACCGATTTAGTTCAAAATGTGAATGTTAGCCTTTTCGGTGGGACCGATTGTGTTAGGGTTAGGGCGTAACGTAATCTCGGTGAGACCAATCACATGAACTCGGTGAGGTCGATTTCTGTAATAGGCAAACATAGAGTTGGTCAGGCAAACTTGGTGGGACCGATCGATCATTTCGGTGAGACCGAAACGTTATGAAAAGGAAACAGAGAGTTTGCACTACGAACTCGGTGGGACTCATCGTCATCTCGGTTATACCAAAATGTTACAGAGGGAAACAGAGAGTTTGCAATCCCATCTCGGTGAGACCGAGATCCCTATCGGTGAGACCGAACTGATTAGGGTTTCTGGCTATGGCTATGTCAAATGAACTCGATGGCGCCAGATAGACCAAATCGGTGGGGCCGAGTTTGACTTTTGGTTTGGGACATATGTGGATATGAGAAAGTGGTTGAGGGCTTTTGGAGCATATCACTAAGCATTTTGAGCAAGCAAGCCATTGAGCAACACCTCATCCCCTTTTAATAGTATTGGCTTTTCCTATGGACTCAATGCGATCTTGGATCACTAAAATCAAAATGTAGAGTCTTGAGCTTGAGCCAATATGTGTCCTTAGCATTCTGAGGGGTCCACATCTCTAGTCCATGCCATGCCAATCGTTGAACTTTCTGAAATGATTATCTTGAAAGAATATTAGTCCAATGAGCTATATGTTGTTAAGAATTACCAAAACCACCCAAGGATTAGTTGCACTTTCAATCTCCCCCTTTTTGGTAATTGATGACAACATATAGATCAAAGCTTCGACAAATGATAATAAGAATGAAATACATCATCGCTTTGAGAAGTATGTGATAAGCAAGAGCTCCCCCTAAATTTGTGCATTATTTAAAATTTGCTTTTGAATGCAAATGCACAATCGATTAGGATTGTGGGTTACTCTTCCATGTTACATACATCTTGGTGGAGCGCTCAAAATGATAGTATATGAAATATGCACTCATCACCAAGGCAAGATGTGAATGATCATACATGAGAGATAGATAATATCATCATTCAAGCACAAGCATTAACGTATGATATGATCAAACACATGACCATACAAGTATCTCACACACACATAAAGTATCATCCAAGCAAGCAAGCAAGCAAATAAGTATCAAACAAGTAGCAAAAGAGATAGCAAAAAGAAACAAATCTCTCTCTCTCTCAGCCTATGATCTATACACTTTCTCCCCCTTTGGCAACAAGTTACCAAAAAGCTTGAAAATGCATAGTGCTATGCGGCTCTCTAAGATTGATCTTCGGGAGGTGGCGTGGAGAGGACTCCTAGAACAAATGCATCTGTTGAGGTTGTAGGAGCTGGTGGAGTTGCAACCAGAGGGGCAACTGAAGCTGTGGCTGCAGGCGCAGAAGTAGTAGCTCTAGTGTCTATCACTGGCACTGCTGCAGATCTCTGTGCCCTAGGCACTCTCTGAAAAGCTTCAGTGGTAGCTTTCCCTTTCCTCTCTTCAGCTTCATCCTGGAGCTGCTCAACAACTGTTTGCATCTCTGTGACCTTCAAGTCTATATCATAGAACTTTGTCTCAATGATCCTTTCAAGACTCTCTTGATTCTGAGTCAGGGTGGCCAATCCTTTCTCAATCCTCAAAGTGGCTTGAATAAGATATCCAAGTTGATCTTGTTTTGACTTGAGAAAAACTTGTGAAGCCTCTTCAACACTTTGGCATCTTTGCTGCATTCTTTGCTTTTGCTTTCTCCCTCTTCTCTTGAGCCTCTACTGATGTAGGATCGAGCCTCTACTGATGTAGGATCTTCAGCATCCATGACAACTGTGTTGTCCTCAAAGTCAGGCCTCAAGGGAAGGTGCTCTTTGTCCAACATGTATGTGCATGTGCCCATCTTGGAGTTGATGAGCATCTGAATGTGTGGAGCATACCCACATGATCTCTTTTGGTCTGCTGCAGTTCTCTTGATGGTTTCAACAATCAAACTCATCACTTTGAATTTCTGGGGCACATCAAACAACTAAAGCAAATTGATGGAGTGGCCTCTGATCATCCTGTGATCTCCTGAATTGGGCAACAAGGTGTGCCTCAAAATGGTGTTCATGGTGTCCAGTCGAGATAACAGATAATATATAGAGCCTAGCTTGTGTGTCTCCAAAGCCTTGTCAGGTATTTCCTTGTACATGTTGGCGATGGAGTTGTGATATTTCTTGCGCTTTGTATAGACATCTATGTCATCCTCATGCTCTGCAGTGGCATTGATCAGCTTGGCCCACTCAGCAACTGTTGATTGGTACCTTGTACCTTCAGACATCCAAACAATCATTCCATATGGATAGAAATGAGCTGTAGAATAGAATTGTATAATGATCTCATCATTCCACTTCGTCAATTTCTTACCCACAAAGGTGTCTACTCCATTGAGTCTGAAACTTTCATGCACTCCAGGGAAGTGGTCTTCATTGTTGTCAATGTACTTCCAATCTACCCACTTCATGTCACACACTATTGGCTTCTTATCCAACAAAATCAGAATTTATCTTTCTCCTGTGCCTAGTAGCAGGCTTAGGCAGGTTGCTAGGAGTACTTCTGCTACCCTCATCATAGCTGCCAGAGGGACTAGTGCCCTCACTCAGGTTAACTTGATCCTCAGACTTGTTCTGGCTATCACTCTGATCAGACATTTCTAACACTGCAAACTGAAAGCTGACCATGTGAATAGATATAGATGAGATAGAGTGGATGAGCATCACAAAGTGAAGAGATTTTGCAAAACAATTGAGTCAAAAACTTAGTTTTAGTTTTCCACGGAAAGCATTTCGGAGCTACCGGTTTGTTAACCTCGGTGCCACCGAACCAATATTGGAATCTGAACTAGTGAGGTCCGTCAGACCGAGACACGGTTCGGTGAGTACGAGATTGCTAGGGTTTCACTGAGAGTTGAACTCGGTCATACCGATTTGCAAGTTTTGGCCAGACCGAAAGTTACAAGTGCTATGGCCTAAGCCAAATCGGTGAGACCAATTTCTACAACTCGGTCGGTCCAATTTGAGTTCAGCGGAAACCTGAACCTAAATTTTTGAATCAAAACTAATCTAAAGGAAGTTTTTGCTGGATAGATTGATCTCATACGTGGTAAGAATCATGGCATTGACTTTGTGCTAAGAATCGGAGGTAAAGATTGCACAAAGGATCGAACTCATACCCTAACTTAGCGATGAGCTCGCTACGGTGGCAACGACGATGAAGATTCCCATTGACGGCGGTGGAGACCAGCGGCAAGAGGTCGCTGGCGATGAGGAGATGATCTGGAGACCGAGTCGGCAGAGCAGGACACGCACGGGTGATACGTGCATTTTGCATCATGTTTTCTTATTGTTATTTATAATGTTTTTACCCTTAATAATGATTTTTGGAGCAATTCTAATGCCTTTTCTCTCATAATTCACAAGGTACACACCAAGAGGGAGAATTCCGGCAGCTGGAAATCTGGACCCGAAAATGCTACGTCAGGCTACCTATTCTGCACAGCTCCAAATGAGCTGAAACTTCACGGGGATTTTTTATGGAATATATAAGAAATACTGGAAAAAATAACTACCAGAGGGGGGCCACTGAGGGAGTCCTGGATTCGGGGGTATCCGGACAGCCGGACTGTGTACAACGTCCGGACTATTGAAGCGTGAAGATACAAGACTCAAGACTTCGGCCCGTGTCCGGATGGGACTCTCCTTTGTGTGGATGGCAAGCTTGGCGATCCGGATATTGTGTTTCCTTTCTTGTAACCGACTCCATGTAAACCCTATCCCTCTCCGGTGCCTATATAAACCGGAGAGGTTGGTCCTTAGAAGGCCGATCACAATTACAATCATACCATCATAGGCTAGCTCTTAGGGTTTAGCCTCTATGATCTCGTGGTAGATCTACTCTTGTACTCCCCATATCATCAATTTTAATCAAGCAGGAAGTAGGGTTTTACCTCCATGGAGAGGGCCCAAACCTGGGTAAACATTTGTGTCCCTTGCTTCCTGTTACCATCAGCCTTGACGCACAGATCGGGACCCCCTACCCGAGATCCGCCGGTTTTGACACCGACATTGGTGCTTTGATTGAGAGTTCCTCTGTGTCGTCGCCGCAAGGCTCGTTGGCTCGTCTCATTGTCAAGGACGACATTACCTCGGAGGGGCTCTGGCTGTAGGCCAGACGCTCCGGCTCGGCAGCTTTATCATGGCCGCCCCATCGGCGGTGGCACCGATGATGACTTCTCGGGTCATCAATCATAACCTTCGCGTCAGTTCGGAACTTGCCGAACAGATAGATCCAATGGAGCTCTCCTCCCTTAACGAACTCTGGGATCGCATCGCCACTCTAGGAGTCGCTAAAGACAACGACCGGATTGTGCTTAAACCCGATCAAAGGGATATCAGGTCCCCGCCGGCCACCCATGAGATAGCGATAGTGGAGGAACCACACGCGGATTGCCCCTCAACTTTGAGGACAAGTTATGTTCGGGTCACCGATCTCCTTGAGCCAAAGACCTGCCCAAAGGAAAACCTGACCCAGGCCCTGAACTTAGAATCGGGATTGGGCCGAAGAAATTGGGCACTCCGGATTCTGAGCTGTTGAGCTCGGGACCGCCCGCGCCCTTGGGTGTTAGATCGGATCAAAATCCGGATTCTGCTAACAACACCTACCTGGACCTAAATTGTCTCTCCCGCATCCGGCAAGAGCCCTAGGAAACCGTACATCGCTACTGGGCCAGATTCCTCCTTGCGCTTAACAAGGTCGTGGATCGCCAAGAGAACATGGTCTCACTTTTTCGCAAAAACTGCACGGACGAAGGACTCCTCAATGCTATAAGCCATCATGACATAGTACGCTTCATGGACTTGGCAACCATAGTACGTAAGTATCAGGCGATGGAGAGCGCTTGGAAGACCCAAACAAAATTTTGGGATAATACTGCTCTCACCAAAACCTTTGTCCGAACTAAACGGACGAACTCTCATAAGTCGTCCGACCCAACCCCCAAGAAACCAAAGCTCACCCTAGGGCAGGGATCCGTATTGGAAGAATGGCTCGACGGGCCATGTAAGCTCCACAGTACTCCGGATACAACACCTACTCATAGCCTTAAGGCACGTTGGATACTCCGGCAGGTGGCAAAGAGTGGCGAGGATCTTCTTGTGGGCCATAAAGCGGAACAACATCCTGCCAGCAAACACAATACGGTACTAACAGTCTTCGAGACTTTTGCCTCGAACAATAGGCACAAGCGAGCTCGTCGAAGCTCCGCTGAAATTTACCATGTGGCAAAAATAAACCCTTGGAACGACACTCCTATAACTTTCAATGCCAGTGATGAACCTCGATCCCGGGCTGTCCGGGCACCAGTCACTCTGGTCCTTAGTCTGATCGTAGATGGCTTTCGGCTCACTAGAGTACTCATGGACGGCGAAAGCGGATTAAATCTGATTTATGAAGAAACACTCAACAAGATGGAGATTGATAAAAGCTGCATTGAACAAAGCGACACGACCTTCAGGGGAATTATCCCCACTGGGAAGCTCGGCGTGTGGGAAAAATCACACTCGATGTCGTATTCGACACCCCGGAGAATTATAGGTCCGAGGAAATCACATTCTAGGTGGCTCCTTTCAGCAGCGGATACCACGCCCTTCTAGGGTGGGACGCATTTACAAGCTTTCAAGCTGTACCCCATTATGGGTACATGAAGCTTAAAATGCCCGGACCCAATGGAATCATCACTCTATCCAGCGATCTGGACGTTACACTTCGCGCCGAAAATAAAACCGCAGCTCTAGCCTTGGAAGCATTATCTGAAGCCTTAGCAGCCGAAGAGTTAACAACACTGTGGGCCACCGTGGACAGGGACGACGTGGTACTAGACATGCGACCCAAGTCCACCTCATTTAAGCCTGCAGACGATATAGTCAAATTCCAGGTCCATCCAACGGACCCCACGAAGACAGCTTCCATCAGACACAAATTGAGCCTCATGATTGACGCCAAGACTACGAGATTTCTTATGCGAGAATTG
Organism: Aegilops bicornis; assembly: GCA_021605145.1. NCBI lineage: Eukaryota > Viridiplantae > Streptophyta > Magnoliopsida > Poales > Poaceae > Aegilops > Aegilops bicornis. Next base: position 479,322,119 of record CM038670.1, read on the forward strand.
GGACATTTTCGCCTGGCACCCATCGGACATGCCAGGCATCCCACGCAGACTGGACGAATACAGCCTCAATATTCTAAAAGGATATAAACCAGTCAAACAGACCCTAAGGCGATTCTCAGAGCCCAAATGATAGGCAATGGGGGAAGAGTTAGCCAAGCTACTCGAGGCCGGATTCATCAGAGATATCAAACATCCGGATTGGCTGGCAAATTTGGTGATGGTACCAAAGAAGGACAATTCCTGGCGCCTATGCGTCGACTTCAAAGACCTCAACAAGGCTTGCCCCAAGGATCCCTTTCTCCCTCGCATCGATCAAATCATCAATGCCACACCGGACACGACTCAACAGAGTTTTCTCGACGATACTGGATACCATCAAATAAAGATGGCAGAGTCTGACCAAGTTGCAACAACTTTTATAACGCCATATGGCCCTTTTTGCTTCAACACTATGCCCTTCGGGCTAAAGAATGCCGGCGCAACCTATCAACGCATGATTCAAACATGCCTGGAAAAACAAATCGGCAAAACAGTGGAAGCATATGTGGACGACGTGGTCATAAAAACTAGACACGTCGAAACCCTGATAGATGACTTGAGGCTCACATTTGATAACCTCCGGACATACGACATTAAGTTGAATCCGAAAAATGCGTCAAGGCGTCCCATCGGGAAACTGCTGGGCTTCATTGTTTCCAATAGAGGAATTGAAGCGAACCCGCAAAAATCCGAAGCTCGTCTCGATTGGCTATACCAATGCACCTCAAGCACATCCGAAGCTAGCCGGATGCGTGGTCGCTTGGAGCCGCTTTATCTCCGTGCTAGGAGAAAAGGCATTGCCTCTTTACCGCCTCTGCGCGACCGAACACTTTGTATGGACGGATGCAGCCGCTGCCGACTCGATGAAATAAAGACCTTATCGCCAGTAATCTAGTCCTAATAATAACGAGCACCGGCGAGCCTATACTATTATACATAGCGGCAACACACCAAGTTGTAAGCGCAGATTGCCGACGAACGAGAGGTTGACGGATACAAATTCCCGCTCCAAAAGCCGGTTTATTACGTATCCACAGTCCTTACCCCATGCAAATCTCGATACCCACACTATCAAAAAATAGCATACGCGGTCTTCATGGCATCCCGGAAGCTGCGACACTACTTTCAAGACTATTCGATCACAGTAGCCTTCGAAGTACCACTCAATGACATAATAAACAACCGCGATGCTACAAGCCGGATTGCTAAATGGGCCATCAAGCTCCTCTCGTTCGACATAATGTACAAACCACGATGGGCCATCAAGTCGCAAGTACTGGCCGACTTTGTCGCCGAATGGATGGAAGCCGAACTCCCTAAAGAGTACGGCGCATACTCCAACTGGATCATGCACTTTGACGGCTCTAAAATGCTGGCCGGACTGGGAGAAGGTGGAGTCCTGACGTCTCCCGCCGGAGACACGGTCTAGTACGTCCTCCAAATACTTTACACAGACTCCAACAATGCAGCCGAATATGAGGCTTTGTTGCATGGTCTTCGGATGGCGGTCTCTATGGGCATCCAACGCCTGGAAGTGCGCGGGGATTCGAACCTCGCAATATCACAAATAAACGGAGACTTCGATGCCAAGGATCCAAAAATGGCGGCCTACCGTAATGCCGTCCTTAAAATATCAGCTCGGTTCGAGGGGCTCGAATTCCACCATGTGGCTTGAGAAAACAATCAAGCGGCGGACGTCCTTGCCCGCATTGGCGCCAAACGCGACCCTGTCCCACCTAACATATTCCTGGAAAGGTTGTTCAAGCCATCCGTATTATGGGAAGGGGAGTCCGGCAATACCAGCACGGACCCGAGCACATCCCCAGATTCCGAACCATCAGAAACAATCGGAGGCGCTGCCACCGAAATAACATCTTCGGCCCACGAAATCATGGCCGTAATTGCCCCGTGGACCGAGCCTTTCTTGGCCTACCTAAATAGGTAGGAGCTCCCCGAAGACCAAAACGAAGCACGTTGCATAGTCCGGCGCTCTAAAGCTTACAAGGTCCACGAAGGGGAACTCTACAAGAAAAGCGCGACCGGAGTGCTCCAAAGGTGCATCTCCGAAGAGGAAGGGCGGCAACTCTTGGCTGAAATCCATGCCGGACTGGGCGGACATCACACCGCGGCTCGAGCGCTAGTCAGCAAGGCCTTCCGTACAGGCTTCTATTGGCCAACGGCCCGAAAGGCATTTACGACAGACCTTGTCCAACATTGCGTCGGTTGCCAGCTCTTCGCCAATCAGAGTCACATGCCCCCTACCGCTCTCCAAACAATCCCCATAACTTGGCCCTTCGCGGTCTAGGGGCTAGATATGGTCGGACCCCTTAAAGGGGGAAGCCATAAGAAAAAATACCTACTGGTCATGGTGGACAAGCTCACCAAATGGATAGAAGCCAAACCAGTTAAAACGGCCGAATCCGGACCTGTGATAGACTTCATATCCGGGGTCGTACATCGATACGGTGTCCCCCATAGCATCATCACTGATAATGGCTCAAATTTCACAGCCGACGAAGTGAAAACTTGGTGCGACAAAATGGGCATTAAGCTCGACTACGCTTCCGTCTACCACCCCCAAACAAACGGCCAGGTCGAACGCGCCAACGGTCTCATCATGAGCGGCATGAAACCCAGAGTAGTGCGATCTCTAGCAGAATCGGATACGCACTGGGTAGAGGAGCTCGACTCCGTACTCTGGGGGTTGCGGACCACACCGAATCGCACCACCGGATATAAACCATTTTTTATGGTGTACGGTACGGAAGCAGTACTACCCTGCGACATAATCCATGATTCGCCATGCATACGCATGTACGAAGAGAAGGAAGCCGAGTTAGAACGGCAGAATAACTTGGACGCCCTGGAGGAGGAGCGCGATGTCGCAGAAGCCCTTTTTGCATTCTATCAGCAGCAGGCTCGACGATATCAAAGCAGAGAAGTGCGGGCCAAAACTTACAATATTGGCAAACTCGTTCTACGCCTACCGGAGAAGAAGAAGGACAAACTCAAACCCAAATGGGAAGGTCCCTTCATCATTGACAAAGTTCTCAACGGAGGAGCGTACCATCTACGTAATGCATCCGATAACAGACTCAAGCCGAACCCATGGAACGCGGCCAGACTCCGGAGATTCTACGCCCAACGCCGAACTCAGTGTTCGTCTCCTTTCCCCTCCTTTTTAATTATGCTCCACCCATTTTCTCTCCTTTCTCGCCTTTTCTCTTCACACAAAGTATTTAATATACAGGCGGACCCCGGATCACTCCGCCGCATTTATGTGTGTAAGCCATACTGGGGCTTCCTATTCGAAGCTAAACATAATTACATTAAATGGCTTTTTGCCCATCGTGATATGCGTTCTTTTTCCATATGTGCCTTTTCTTCACCATTATATGCATCGATATGACTTAAGATGTGGCCAAGCTGGGTTGCCTGGCTCTTGTGTCTATGCCCTACGTTCCCGTTAATTCGGCTAGGGCATAAGGGGAGCACCTCTGCGATTGTTACTGCCGGTTCAGCCGGATGTGTACCTCAGACTGGGTGAAGCCGAAAGCTAGTTTCCTTAAGAGAATATTCGATCGGTGAGCAAAGTATGTATTCGTTGGTTACAACAAAAAAAACCCAGAAGTTTGTATCCTGCGCCATAATTCGCAGTATGGACATGTGCATTGGCGCATGCGTACCTGGGGAAAGGAACCCCTAACGGAACTATTCTCCCTGGAAGATGTTTCTTACTATCCATGTAATATAACATAACTAGTTGGGTACTTGTCTGTTCAAGCACTTATGAACCATACGTCTGGTCGCCATGCATACCCCTGTTTTGTATAACCGAGCGGGTATTCGGATACACCCTGGACTGTAGAATCCGGGGGCTGAAGCGAAAAGGTCCGCCATATGACAAATGATTTTAATCCGGCTAGGGGCTACTTATGCCCATTAAATTACACAGTCACTGGGACTGACTATATTCCTCCTCTATACCATCTAACAGGCTATCTAGCTTACAATCCTGTTGAGAATACTAAGTGGCTAACACTACCTGGTCATATACCAGACTTCCGGGAATTTCTTGCCCATCGGGCCCCGCCGGTCCTACTTCGGCCATATGGTTCGGGTCCAGCTTGGTGTAGCGCCTCTTCACCATTGCCCAGGCTTCTCTTGCTCCTTGCCGGCATGCCGATATATTCCATAGATGGAAGCGCCGCCGGGCTCCTTGAAGAAGGTCTGCAAGCTCCCTCATGCCATTCGGCAGGAGGCTTGATGGCCACAAGGCCTGAGCAACGCCGTGCATCACCTGCCGAGCACGCTCGTGCAACTGGGAAAGTTCTTATAGTAAATCACCTGCAGATGAGGGCATCTCCTCTTTAGGGCGACCGGTTAACATTCCTGCAAGAATTTTTTTTCCAAAAAGCTTCCTCGCTGAACTATCACACAGTTCACTTGAGCTCTTACCATAAATGCCGCGTCGAAGCCTTTTGTTCTCCTTCACGGAGTCCGCCAGTTGAGCGCGGACGTCCTTTAATTCCACGCCCGCATTTAATATTGGCATCTTGTAGCTTGTTCTTCTCTTGCATCACCTGCGTAAGGATGCGCTCGCCAGCCTTTAGCTGCCATTGGAGATGCGATTCGTCACCCATTACGCCTTCCGGATTCACCCCGGGATTATCTGTAGAATTTTCTGTTAGACTAACCGCACTAGCCATTTACTAACCGGGTACATCCGCAGATAATGGAGACAAATATTACCAGCAGGGCCTTCCGGATCCCTCTAACTTGGCTATCAGATCACCACCGGGCCTTGCATGCCTCCAGCTCTCGAGCCAATTGTTCATTCTTGTCCACAAGGACCTATGCATATATTGATCCTTCAAACAGTTGTCCCAACTATTCTATGTTTCAGGGGCTACTGCTATACATACTTATGAAAATTTCTTACCCGTATGTCTTTGGTATACTGGTTTGTCGCTTGGGCAAGCCCGCCCTGAGAAGCTTGGACGTATGCGTCTGCCGAATTGAAGGCATTAAAAGCCTCTTCGGAAAAGATGTTGTTCCGGAGCGCGGCCCTCCGGCGCCGGTGATTCATGGCGCTCTCCACTTCGGAGTTCATGGCCGAACGCATATCCGCATCCTCCGTCGGGGAACTATGCGGTGCTGGCCCTGTGTCCGCCTCCGCCCCCGAAGCCGGTTCTGGAACCCGGCTGGTGGAGGCATGATTGGTAGGGTCTCCGGATATAGTTCGGTTATTCCTCTTCCTGCCAGACACAAAGGGTGCTGTCATATTTCAAATTCTATAATTACAGGACAGGTTATTACTTTACCTCTGTAGCGGTGTGTTAACCCTCACCGCCTTCCTCTTGAGCCTGCCCGATCCGGACGCCCGTGGTTGACAAGTCCCTAGGGGCTCGGCCCCTCGCTCCGGCTGTCGTTTCTGCAAATAGAACGATGCTTCAAGGGTAAATTATAATACCTGGGGGGAGTCCTCTTCGAAGGATAGGGTTTTTAGTTCGGCTTACACGCGACGCGGGGAGCAGTCCAGGGTAGTCAGCCGTAATGGCCACTAGGGCGCCATCCCAGCTCGCTTGATAGAATACCCCGTTGACAAGCTCCACAGTGATATCCGGATCCACTTTGAGTCCCGGATCTAGGACCCTTCCAGGGTCCTCTGATTCTGATGAGGGGCTGAAGATTCCTTCTACGGCCCTCCCCGCCCTGCTCGTAAGCATTGATGCGTAATCGTGAAAGGTAAGAACGCTAGAGTAAGTAAAACAGGGAAAAGAATGGCAACTTACCCACTCTGGGGGTTGTACATGGAGAATTCGTCCCGCATTTTTATGCGAAGGAATTCCTTCTCTTCCCCAATATGGGTGCAGGGGACGAGGCAGAACAGCTTCCTCCATAATTTGAAGTGTGGTTCGCAGACTAAAAACAGCTCGCAAAGGGCAACATACCCCGCTATGTGCAGAATAGAGGCAGGGGTAAGATTCTGTAACTGGAGGCCGTAGAACTCCAGGAGCCCGCCTCCACCTTGTCGGTGTCAAAACCGGAGGATCTCGGGTAGGGGGTCCCGAACTGTGCGTCTAGGCGGATGGTAACAGGAGACAAGGGACATGATGTTTTTACCTAGGTTCGGACCCTCTCAATGGAGGTAAAACCCTACTCCTGCTTGATTAATATTGATGATATGGGTAGTACAAGAGTAGATCTACCACGAGATCAGAGAGGCTAAACCCTAGAAGCTAGCCTATGGTATGATTGTTGTTCGTCCTACGGACTAAAACCCTCCGGTTTATATAGACACCAGAGAGGGTTAGGGTTACATAGAGTCGGTTACAAATGGGAGAAGATCTACATATCCGTATCGCCAAGCTTGCCTTCCACGCCAAGGAAAGTTCCATCCGGACACGGGACGAAGTCTTCAATCTTGTATCTTCATAGTCCAGGAGTCCGGCCAAAGGTCATAGTCCAGCCAAAGGTCATAGTCCGGCCATCCGGACACCCCCTAATCCAGGACTCCCTCAGTAGCCCCTGAACCAGGCTTCAATGACGACGAGCCCGGCGCGCAGATTGTCTTCGGCATTGCAAGGCGGGTTCCTCCTTCGAGTACTTCATAGAAGATTTTGAACACAAGGATAGCGTCCGGCTCTGCAAAATAATTTCCACATACCACCGTAGAGAGAATAATATTTACACAAATCCAATCTGCTGACGTGTTTCGCAGTGTGACATCACACCACGGCCAAGCCTTTATTCGAATCGTTTTTTACTGTCCCACCTCAACGCACTTAGCGAGGCAGTTTCCTTGGCACGTCTTGTTGAAGCAGAGATCGTGTCCCCTTATTCCGGGATTCACATCAATACGGGCGTGGGTAACCCAACCGTGCCATTAATTTGCGACGCTTGGGAGATAAGCGAGTTTTACCAGGCTAGTGGGGGCACATAGTTTTGTCCGCCCATATAAGCGGATAAGGATCCACCTTTTCCATCTACGCCTTCTTCCTCCTTTGCTTATCCATTTTCGTGCACTCGAGCTCCAGCGCCCAAGTCCGCACTTCCCACCTCAACCTTCTCCAGCCATGTCCGTAGCGGGAGGCAAGTGGATGGTCTCCTGCGTCACGAAGGGACACATGAAAAAGCTGAGGGAGGTCGGATACTTGTCTAACGACATCGCGCACCGGCTCCGAGACAAGGGGCAGCTCATCCCCACCCCCAGGCCCCATGAGAGGGCGGTGTTCCTCACCCATTTCCTCCGCGGACTAGGTTTCCCACTTCACTCGTTTGTCCGGGGGCTCACGTTCTACTACGGCCTGGATTTCCACGATCTGGCCCCAAACTTCATCCTCAACATCTCGGCGTTTATCGTGCAGGCGAGGCCTTCCTCCGCATCAAGCCCCACTTCAGCTTATGGCTGAAGACCTTCAATGTCAAGCCGAAGGTAGTGGGCGTCCAGCAAGCGGAGTGCGGAGGCGCCATGGTGGGCAAGATGCCCAACGTTACATGGCTCGAGGGCTCCTTTATGGAGACCATAAAGGGGTGGCAATCGGGGTGGTTCTACATCACCGAGCCGCGTGACCCCGAATGGGCAGCGACCCCCGAATTCCGATCTGGCATCCCCACACGGCTCACCTCCTGGAAAGAGAAGGGCCTGTCGTGGGGTAATTAGGAAGAGCGGACCGGACTCCAAACTCAAGGCCCAAGACCTGGTGGACAAAGAGGTTAAACTCGTCAACGTAGTCCAGGTCATGCTCATCCGCCGGATCCTCCCGTGTCAACGACGGGCTTTTAACTTGTGGGAGTTCAACCCCGCCCAACATCAAACTCTGACCAGGCTCTTTGACAATACACACGAGGATGCCTGGAAGGTGCTATTCAAGGGCGCCGAGGTTCCCCCTCCCATCACCGAGGATCGCGGATTCCGCGCGAAGCGCCAAGCCAGCGTAGTAAGCTTATTTTACCCTTTACGGGATACTTGTTTCTCATAGTTTGACTCTATGCGGGACCTAAGCTCATGTTCCTTTGACAGGAATGGCAGAAGAAGACCAGATAGATCGACTGCCCGACTCCTTTGCCCGAAAACCCAGCGGACGCCCGCTTGACAGGGCTGCTGGTTCCGGCACCTTATGTGGTGCCAGAGAAGAAGGCCAAGAAGAAGGCCACGGGAACTCGAAAGAGTTCCCGGCGCCCGGTGGTGCCGGATTCATCGTCCGACGACTCCGAGGTGCACTCTTTCTCTGGAGACGAGGAGGAGGAAGAAGAAGCCTCCCCCCTCCAGCGGGAGGAGGAATGAAAAGGAAGGCCGCCCCAACGGGGGGGGGGGGGGGAGGGTCCAAGAAGGGAAGGACTCTTCCTCCGGACTACTCCACCAACGCCGACGATGGCGAAGAGGAGTGGCCATCCAGGGCCAAGCCCCTGGCAAGATCGTAAGTATCCGGATACCAGAATAACTCATGGCGTTCCTTTATTGCACAGTACCTTCTGACGCCGAATATAATCATGCAGTCCGCCCAAGGCCGGGCTCGACGCTTCGTCGAGCGGTTCCCTGGGTTCGTCGGGTGTGAACAGTACTTCACTTCCGGCTGCCTCCTCTCCTCGCGCTACGGATGATGCCGAGGTGGTGTCCCAAAAGGGGCCAAGACAGGAGGGGGTGGTCCTGGAGGAGCCGCAAGGCGACCTCCCGGACTCCAGGCGCAAAGGGGATAGAACCCCGAAGGGCTCTATGTCTGACCCTAGTCCGGACACCGCACTGGAACCTCCAACGGTTCCGGCATCTGGCAGGCGGCCCCCTACTAAGAAGGGCAAGCCTACGGCGCCTCCATCGACGAGGAGCACCGCACTATTATGAGTGTGGTGATCCAGAAGGTTCAGTCCGCCAAGAGCGGGCTGACCGAAGCCTGTGCTAGCCTTCTAACAGGCTTTGAGGTATGTATTTTAAATATGTAACAATATTACCGCATAGACAGTAGCCCTTGATGCTCAGTTTGGTGTTCGGAAAGAAAAGCCGAACTGAGGATCAAAAAGATATACGCAGGAGTCTAACATAAGTATGTCAATATGGGAATGCATGCTGTGCTGCTGACCTCTGCCGCACTGACTGCAGAGGTCGATGCATTGAAGCAGAGCCTCGAGCGGTCCGAGAACGAGCTCGGCCTTCCCATGAAGCAGCTCGAGGACAAGGAAGGTAAGTAACACCTTATGTAAGTATATAAAAAAATGTGGTTGCAAAAAATGACAGGACCAACGTGAGTACTGCAGGGGCCACAACCGAGGTGGCGACCCTGAAGGAAGCGCTGTCCAAGGCCGAAAACAATGTGGCTGTGGAGCACTCCGGGCGAGAGAAGCAGGAGGCGCGGGTGGCGGAGGTGCAGCGAGAGCTCCAGGCTCTCGTGAAAAAACACGAGAGTTTGGAGCTTGACTCAAAGACTCGAGAGTCCGAGCTCGCCTCGGCGCTTGAGAGCGCCAAATCTGCCAAGGCCGAAGCCCAAAAAGCCTTCCAGGAAATTGAGGCGATGAAAAAGATAGCGGCGGGTAAGGCATTCTTTATGCAAAGCAAGCACGTGAAAGTGAATTACTTGTTACTTACCCGAGTCCGGAGCTCTCCAGGAGCATTCGCAGATCTTCCCCGGAGTGTGTCCGATGCTGCCGCATTCTACCGAGCCGAAGAGGGGAGCTCGACGGAGAAGGTGTTCTGGTCTCGATATCGAGGCCGGACACCCAAGGTTTTGAGCGACCAGTGAAGCAGCTGGTCGAACTCCATAAGGTGGCCGAACAGGCCATGAAGGGTCTCAGAGTCCGCCGTGTGGCTGGGAAGCCATGCACAGGAGCTACTTGGGCTGGTAAGGCGGCTGGTGGATGCCTGTCCAAGGCTTGAAGTCATCAAGTGCTCCATATGCATCAAAGGTGCCCGTAGGGCCCTTGCCCGTGCTAAAGTGCACTGGGGCAAGATGGACGCTGAGAAGCTTGTGACAGACGAACCGCCGTCGGGCAAGGAGCATCGCAAGCCCGAGATGTATTATGAGGGTGTCCTGAAGGGTGCCCGCCGTATAGCGGATGAGTGCTCCAAAGATGTAATTTTTGAGTAAACTCACATTTGTGATCTTGTACGCTGAAAACTTTTTCATATGCGCTAAGCAACGCTTTTGAATTTAAAATATTGCCTTCTGTGCGTCCGTTTATTAAATTTGAGAGATGGCGAGTCGTCGGCTTCTGCCCCCATGCCACGAAAGTGCTTTGGGGTGTTTGGGATAAACTTGAGCGCTCTTTTTCGCATTATTGGGTCCTTCGAGGGAGGCGCACAACACAACGAACAAGGCAATCGGACTATAATGCTTGAACACTCTCACTTAGCCATAGAATTCTATAATTTTAAATTTCGGCGAAGCCCCCAGTATTCGGAAGACCGAGTCCGGGGCGCTATCCACACCTAGGCCAGACAAAGCCGACTCCTTGCTCTAAGCGGCATAAGTCTTTAGGGACTCGAAAACCTCTCGAACAACGACCAGCTCTCGCCCTATCATGACGGTCAATTTTAGCTTTCTCCACTGAGGTGCTTAGCCCAGCTCAACCGGGGCACAATCACAGTGGTTCTCCCAAAGGCTACCTTAGCCGAAATAACGGAACGTAAGGTACCAAAACGTGGGAGCCGGGCAAACCCAACTATTGACCCAAGACATGATTCGTAGCCGATGCATATAATGCTATAAGTTCAGGGTGCCGCACTTGTGAAAGTGTTTTGACTTATCACACCATATTTTGGGGTACTTAAGCCCCTGGTGTATTTGGCCGTACCAAAGTGTATGGGTGCAACATGTCATTAATGAACATATACAGATAAAAAAAGGAATGCAATAATAGACAAAATCTATGCATTGTTTATTTGAAAAGGCCACGGTAAAAGCAGAATGATACAAATAGAGCGATAAGCAAGAGATGGGACTATTTGACATGTCCCCCTCCAGGGGCAAGCTGCGGGATGATATGTGAAACAAGTATATTGCTCGTTATAGAGACCACCTGGACACTCGACGTAGCTTTCTGCTTCCTTGGCTATTGCATCGTGTGTTTGGCGGTTATACTACCGGACAGGCCTTCCGGAAAGTGGAGTCCTGAAAGTAAGAAAAAAAGGAATGACAAAATCGGGAGCCCCTGGTGCGGTTGAGCCGCATTTTGGGCATGCCGTGGTCGTGCCCCTCCCCCTATGCCCATGGTATTTCCAGAGCGTAGCTATGCACGCGTAGTACTGGTTTCGCAATTTCACGAGGGCAGGGGTTGGGGCCGCATTGCTACACGTGCTCGGAACGTGCCATGCGGTCTTGTTGTAGGTTACTCCGGGCACGCTTTACGGTGTCCGGACGTTTAATGGCCGGACTGGAGAATTGCCTTGAGAGGCTGCTTTGTACTTCCGCCGCGAGGGCCGCCGTGTGCTCCTCTGTTTGGAGAGAGCGTTATTACTACGAGCTAGCCAGCTGACTTCTCCCGCGCAAAAGCGGGTCATGAGTGTCGTGAGGGCTGCCATGGATTTCGGCTTTTCCTGTCCTAGGTGCCGGGCAAGCCACTCGTCATGGATATTATGCTTGAGGGCTGCAAGGGCCTCTGCGTCCGGACAGTCGACTATTTGATTTTTCTTGGTTAGGAACTGTGTCCAGAATTGTTCCGCCGATTCCTCGCTACCGAATTATGTGGCTTAGGTCATCGGCGCGGGTGGTCGCACATAGGTGCCCCGGAAGTTGTCGAGGAATGCGGCTTCGTGTCCTCCCAACAACCAATTGATTATGCTGGCAAGCTGTTAAGCCAATGCCGAGCTGGTCCTTTAAGCTTGAGTGGGAGGTATTTGATGGCGTGTACATCATCGCCGCGGGCCATGTGGATATGAAGGAGATAATCCTCGATCCATACGCCGGATCTGTTGTGCCATCGTATGAGTCGATGTTTACGGGTTTGAAACCCTCGGGGATTTGATGATCCATTACTATATCTGTGAAGCATAGGGGGTGTGCGGCGCATCTATATTGGGCTATATCATGACGTAGCTCAAATGAGCTTTGTCTACTATGTTCGGCCCGGCCGGATTTACCATATCCGGCATGACGGTTATCGTCACGTGTCGTGGGGCGCCCACGAGATCCGTAGATCGATCTTGTTTGCCTTGCCTTGTCCTCCAATATATCTCGCGGTCCGGGCGATTTCCCGTGCCTTGGTATTCTTTGAGCGACGCCGGGGTGCGGCTTGAGTGGAGGGCCGAGAGGCCTCCCTGTCGCGGCCACGAGGTGGCTGGTTGGCCGCATCATGCGCTGGTGATGTAGGTCTAGGTGCTTCCTCCTCTAATCGGGGTAGCATCCTGCATTTTGGGTAGCTCTTGGAGGGGCGTTCGAGTTCGTACTCTTCGGCCGCAAGGACATCAGTCCATCTGTTGGCTAGCAAGTCTTCGTCAGCTCTAAGCTGTTGTTATTTTTTCTTGAGGCTGCTCGCCGTGGCCATAAGCCTGCGTTTGAAACACTCTTGTTCGACGGGATCCTCAGGCACGACAAATTGCTGCCGCCGAGGCCTGCCTCGCCTTCGAGGGAGGCATGTAATTATCGCCCTCTACCTCTCTGCTCGCCGCTCTCTCATGAGGGCTGGCTTCTCCATCCTCCCGTGCCGAATCCTGCTTTGGAGGGGTTGTCTTCGCAATCGTCCGGTGTTATTATCTCCGGCACCGGAATCGCCGTTTTTGCTGTGGCGGGATTTAGAGCGGCGCCGCTGACGCCGGCGCTTAGGCTGTTTCTTGGAGGGGGCATCCTCCGTTGTTCCATCGCCGTTCCTTTCTTTTGGGGTGTCCACCATGGATATGTCATAGGACGAGGTGGCCTTCTAGTGCCCTGTAGGCACTGGTTCTTGGTCGTCTCCTGCATCGGCGTCCATACCGGCGATGTCTTCGGAGTCGAAGTCTAGCATGTCGATTAAATCATCGACAGTGGCTACGAAGTGGGTGGTGGGTGGGCTTTGAATTCCTTTGTCGTCCGCATCCCAACCTTGTTGACCATAGTCCGGCCAGGGCTCTCCTGATAAAGAGAGAGACTTTAGTGAATTCGTAATGTCGCCGAAAGGCGAAGTGCTGAAGATGTCCGCGGCGGTGAACTCCATGATCGGGCGCCCAATCGGATTCGATTAGCGGGCGCGAAGGTTCGGAGTCCGGAGAGGAGTCCGGCACCTTGGAGTCACAAGCTTCACAAAGGACAGGTTTAGTGTTCGGCTCAATCGCCGTAGAGATTGCAGCCCCCGAGGCGGCGTCCAGCCACCCGTCCTCGGTTGGCGCAGTCGGCTCTGAGCTAAGGGTCAGAGCGGACACTGGTATGGCCTCCAGGACACTGTTCGGCGGCAGAGCTAGATCATGCCCGTCGTGACAGTGCGGCGCGCTTGGCTGTGGCTCGAACCCATCGAAGATCAAGTCTCTGCGGACGTCAGCCGTGTAGTTCAAACTTCCAAATCTGACCTGATGGCCAGGGGCGTAGATTTCGATCTGCTCCAGATGGCCAAGCGAATTGGCCCGCAGTGCAAAGCCACCGAATACGAAGATCTGTCCGGGGAGAAAAGTCTCACCTGGACCGCATCATTGTCGATGATCGGAGGAGCCATCGGGCCTAAAGGTGACGACACGAGGAACTCTCAATGAAAGCACCAATGTCGGTGTCAAAACCGGCGGATCTCGGGTAGGGGGTCCCGGCGTGCGTCTAGGCGGATGGTAACAGGAGACAAGGGACACGATGTTTTTACCCAGGTTAGGACCCTCTCGATGGAGGTAAAACCCTACTCCTGCTTGATTAATATTGATGATATGGGTAGTACAAGAGTAGATCTACCACGAGATCAGAGAGGCTAAACCCTTGAAGCTAGCCTATGGTATGATCGTTGTTCGTCCTACGGACTAAAACCCTCAGGTTTATATAGACACCGGAGAGGGTTAGGGTTACATAGAGTCGGTTACAAATGGGAGGAGATCTACATATCCATATGGCCAAGCTTGCCTTCCATGCCAAGGAAAGTCCCATCCGGACACGGGACGAAGTCTTCAATCTTGTATCTTCATAGTCCAGGAGTCCGGCCAAAGGTCATAGTCCGGCCATCCGGACACCCACTAATCCAGGACTCCCTCAGCAACATACCCCGCTATGTGAAGAATAGAGGCAGGGGTAAGATTGTGTAACTGGAGGCCGTAGAACTCCAGGAGCCCGCGAGGAAATGGGTGGATAGGGAACCCGACGCCTCTCAGCAGATGTGGGATGAGGCATATACGCTCCTCCAGAGATGGCTTAGGAGATCCCTCAGCTTGTTCCCTTCCATCATAAGTGGCTATTCCAGCTCGGACGGGGACCATGAACGCCGGTGGGAGAAACCCTTGGGTTTGTAACTCTAATAAATGGCTATGAGGAACTGAACACTCTCCCCAATCCCCCGACTTGGAACGAGAAGGGCGAGCAGAAGAGCTGCGACGGTCGGCCATGCTGGAATGGCTTTTCGCTGAGCGCTCTATTGGATGCTAGCTCTAGGAGGGAGAGTGAGGTTTGGATCTGAGGATCCCCGTCCCTTCAAATAGACGGTTAGCTCGGAGGATCGAGGGTGGCAAGTGAAAAAATGCCTCGACTCCTCGCATTCGCTCTACACATGGAGATGGTCATTATTGAGGCACTGAAGCCGAGGAGCACAACATTGATTGGAGGCCGGACACTATTCGTCGTAACAGGTACTTTGGAGTATTCGAAGAAGGAACCCGCCTTGCAATGCCGAAGACAATACTGCGTGCCGGACTCATCGTCATTGAAGCCTGGTTCAGGGGCTACTGAGGGAGTCCTGGATTAGGGGGTATCCGGACAGCCGGACTGTGTACATCGTCCGGACTATTGAAGCGTGAAGATACAAGACTCAAGACTTCGGCCCGTGTCCGGATGGGACTCTCCTTTGCGTGGAAGGCAAGCTTGGCGATCCGGATATTGTGTTTCCTTTCTTGTAACCGACTCCATGTAAACCCTAGCCCTCTCCGGTGCCTATATAAACAAGAGAGGTTGGTCCTTAGAAGGCCGATCACAATTACAATCATACCATCATAGGCTAGCTCTTAGGGTTTAGCCTCTACGATCTCATGGTAGATCTACTCTTGTACTACCCATATCATCAATATTAATCAAGCAGGAAGTAGGGATTTACCTCCATCGAGAGGGCCCGAACCTGGGTAAACATCTGTGTCCCTTGCTTCCTGTTACCATCAGCCTTGACGCACAGACCCCCTACCCGAGATCCGCCGGTTTTGACACCGACAGCCACCAGGTGGGCACAACCCACCTGGGTGTGCCAGGGCCCCCTGGCGCGCCCTGGGGGGTTTTGGCCTCCTCGGCCCACCTCCGGTGCCCATCTTATGGTATATAAGTCATTTTGACCTAGAAAAAAAATAAGGAGAAGACTTTTGGGACGGAGCGCCGCCGTCTCGAGGCGGAACTTGGGCAGGAGCATGTTTGCCCTTCGGTGGAGCGATTCCGCCGGGGGAACTTCCCTCCTGGAGGGGGAAATCATCATCATCATCATCACCAACAACTCTCCCATCTTGGGGAGGGCAATCTCCATCAAACCCTAGTTCATCTCTTGTATTCAATCTTGTTACCGGAATTATAGATTGGTGCCTGTGGGTGACTAGTAGTGTTGATTACATCTTGTAGTTGATTACTATATGGTTTATTTTGTGGAAGATTATATGTTCAGATCCATTATGCTATTTAATACTCCTCTGATCATGAACATGTTTATCATTAGTGAGTAGTTACTTTTGTTCTTGAGGTCACGGGAGAAATCATGTTGCAAGTAATCATGTGAACTTGATATGTGTTTGATATTTTGATAGTATGTATGTTGTGATTCCCTTAGTGGTGTCATGTGAACATCGACTACATGACACTTCACCATATTTGGTCCTAAGGGAATGCATTGTGGAATAGCAATTAGATGGTGGGTGCGAGAGTGACAGAAACTTAAACCCCAGTTTATGCGCTATTCCGTAAGGGACCGATTGGATCCAAAAGTTTAATGCTATGGTTAGAATTTATTCTTAATACTTTTCTCGTAGTTGCGGATGCTTGTGGGATGGTTAATCATAAGTAGGAGGTTTTTTCAAGTAAGAACAACACCTAGGCACCGGTCCACCCACATATCAAATTATCAAAGTAGCGAACACAAATCAAACCAACATGATGAAAGTGACTAGATGAAATTCCCGTGTACCCTCAAGAATACTTTGCTTATCATAAGAGACCGTTTTGTCCTGTCCTTTGCCTCAAAAGGATTGGGCTACCTTGCTGCACTTTTTTCACTACTATCATTACTTGCTCGTTACAAATTATCTTGCTATCAAACTTCCCCGCTACTTACAATTTCAGCACTTGCAGACATTACCTTACTGAAAACTACTTGTCATTTCCTTCTGCTCCTTGTTGGGTTTGACACTCTTACTTACCGAAAAGAGCTACAATTAATCCCCTATACTTGTGGGTCATCAAGGCTATTTTCTGGCGCCGTTGCCAGGGAGTGAAGCGCCTTTGGTAAGCGGAATTCGATAAGGAAACATTTATATAGTGTGCTGAAATTTATTGTCACTTGTTACTATGGAAAACAATCCTTTGAGGGGTTTGTTTGGGGTATCTTCACCTCTTGCGGAACCACAATTAGCTACCCCTCAACCTACTGCACCTACTGAAAATATTGAATATGAAATTCCTTCGGGTATGATAGAACAACTGCTAGCTAATCCTTATGCAGGAGATGGAACCGAACATCCTGATATGCACTTGATATATGTATAATCAATTCATGGATTGTTTAAGCTTGCAGGTTTACCCAAAGATGAGGTGATGAAAAAGGTTTTCCCTTTATCTTTGAAGGGAAAAGCATTGTCATGGTATAGGCTATGCGATGATATTGGATCATGGAATTGGAATCGTTTGAAATTGGAGTTCCACCAAAAAATTTATCCTATGCATCTAGTTCATCGTGATCGGAATTATATATATAATTTTTTGCCTCGTAAAGGAGAAAGTATCGCTCTAGCTTGGGGGAGGCTTAAGTCAATGTTATATTCATGCCCCAATCATGAGCTCTTAAGAGAAATTATTATCCAGAACTTTTATGCTCGGCTTTCTCGTAATGATCAAACCATGCTTGATATTTCTTGTGCTGGTTCTTTTATGATGAAGACTATTGAATTCCGGTGGGATCTTTTGGAAAGAATTAAACACAACTCTGAAGATTGGGAACTCGACGAAGGTAAAGAGTCAGGTGTTAAACTTAAGTATGATTGTGTTAAATCTTTTATGGATACCGATGCTTTTCAAAAGTTTAGCACTAAATATTGACTTGACACTGAGATAGTAGCTTCCTTTTGTGAATCATTTGCTACTCATGTTGAACTCCCTAAAGAGAAATGGTTTAAATATCACCCACCTATTAAAGAAGAAAGTAAGGAACCAGTACCAGTTAAATAAGAAACTATAATTTATAATGTTGATCCAGTTGTCCCTTCTGCTTATATTGAGCAACCACCTTTCCCTGTTAGGATAAAGGAACATGCTAAAGTTTCAACTGTGGTTAAAAAAGCTATATTAGAACACCTAAACCTGATGAACAAATTAAAGTAGAACCTAGCATTGCTATGGTTAAAGATCTCTTGGAAGAAGATATGGATGGGCATGTTATTTACTTCTGTGAAGAAGCTCCTAGAATTGCTAAACCTGATAGAAAAGATAAACATAGACCTATTGTTGGCATGCCTGTTATTTCAGTTAAAATAGGATATCACTGTTATCATGGTTTATGTGACATGGGTGCTAGTGTGAATGCTATTCCTTACACCTTATATCAAGAAATTATGAAAGACATAGCACCTGCTGAGATAGAAGAAATAGATGTTACTATTAAACTTGCTAATAGAGACACAATATCACCAATTGGGATTATTAGAGATGTTGAAGTCTTGTGTGGGAAAATAAAATACCCTACTGATTTTCTTGTTCTTGGTTCCCCACAAGATGACTTCTGTCCCATTATCTTTGGTAGACCTTTCTTGAACACAGTTAATGCTAAGATAGATTGTAAGAAACAACCTGTTGGTGTTAGCTTTGGTGATGAGTCTCACGAGTTTAATTTTTCCAAGTTTAGTAGAAATCTTCATGAAAAATAATTGCCTAGTAAAGACGAATTAATTGGTCTTGCTTCTATTGTTGTACCACCTACTGATCCTTTAGAACAATATCTGCTAAACCATGAAAATGATTTACATATGCATGAAAGAAATGAAATAGATAAGATTTTCTTTGAACAATGTCCTCTACTTAAACGCAATTTGCCTATTGAAACTCTAGGTGGTCCTCCTCCACCTAAAGGTGATCCTATGTTTGAATTAAAACAATTGCCAAACACTTTGAAATATGCTTATTTGATGAAAAGAAAATATATCCTGTTATTATCAGTGCTAACCTTTCAGAACATGAAGAAGAAAGATTATTGAAAGTTCTAAGGAAGCACCAGGCTGCTATTGGATATACTCTTGATGATTTAAAAGGCATTAGTCCCACTCTATGTCGTCACAAAATTAATGTGGAACCTGATGCTAAACCCGTTGTTGATCACCAACGTCGGTTAAATCCGAAGATGAAAGAAGTGGTAAGAAAGGAAATATTAAAACTTCTGGAAGCAGGTATAATCTATCCCATAGATGATAGTAGATGGGTAAGTCCTATTCATTGTGTCCCTCGGAAAGGAGGTATTACTATTGTTCCTAATGATAAGAATGAGCTTATTCCACAAAGAATTGTTAGAGGCTATAGAATGGTAATTGATTACAAAAATTAGACAAAGCAACTAGAAAAGATCATTACCCTTTGCCTTTTATTGATCAAATGCTTGAAAGATTGTCTAAGCACACACACTTTTGCTTCCTTGATGGATATTCTAGTTTTTCTCAAATACCTGTTTCTCAACCTTATCAAGAAAAGACCACTTTTACTTGTCCCTTTAGAACTTATGCTTATAGACGTATGCCTTTTGGTTTATGTAATGCACCTGCTACCTTTCAAAGATGTATGACTGCTATATTCTCTGACTTTTGTGAAAATATTGTTGAGGTTTTCATGGATGACTTTTCTGTTTATGGGAAGTCTTTTGATGATTGTTTAAGCAATCTTGAGCAAGTTTTGCAAAGATGTGAACAAACAAATCTTGTCTTGAATTGGGAGATGTCGGTGGGAAACGACACCTATGGGATCACTGGAATCCCTTCTACGGTTGCGGGGCGCGGGGATCGTGAGAAGAGCGGGACCAGCAGACAACACAAAGGGATTTTACCTAGGTTCGGGCCGCAATGGTGCGTAAAACCCTAGTCCTACTTTGGTGGATGTATTTAGTGTTCTTGAGCTCTCGAATTAGCTCTATGTGCTGCGAGGTTCCAAAGAGCCGAATCCTTTCTCTGTGCACCGTGGGCCTCCTTTTATAGGCGAAAGGGGCTGCCACAGTGGCACACAGGAGGTGGAAAGTTCTACAGTGTCGCGTGTCTATCGCTAGTATTACATGACAAGATGCATTTAATGCGAGGCTTAGGTGTCCCTTCGCTTTATTGGGGACGGGGGCGAGGCCCATCCCGTCCGTCGCCGCTCCTCCTTGCTTCGACACATGCCCTGGCCAGCGACGCATGCGGTGCCATGTAGGTAGGCAGGCAGCTGAGGTGGCGTGGTCGTGGAGCCTCCGCAAAGGATTGCATGCCGCCACGCAGGTGCCTGCCCAGCTGGTTGGGTCGGCAGCTGCATGCGAACGGTGGCGAAGACTTATCTGGTGCGGGCCTGGTAGTGGCCCAGCTGGTGCACTTTGGCGAGGGCCTTGTCGGGTGGCCCGGCAAGGGTCTTGCCGTGGCACGCTGGCCTCCTTGGCAAGGGTCTCGCCGGGTGGCCCGGCAAGGGTCTTGCCATGGCGCACCGACCTCCCCGGCAAGGGTCTTGTTGGGGGTCTTGTGGGTTCCTTCGGTGAGGATGGTTGCCCTCTTATCCTCATTTGATCTTGAGCATTGTATGTCTGCACAAAGATCTGCATGCCACCATGGAGGTGCCTCCCGAGCCCTGTCCCAACGCATTTGTCTGAGCATTGGTGGTCTCAAGGGTGGCTCGCTCGGCTGGCGTGGGCGAGCTGTCCCGGCAAGCGTCTTGCTGGGGCCGCTGAGGCCGCTCGGCAAGGATCTTGCTGGGGGAACCTGCTTCGTCCCTCTGCTCTTTGTGGTCTTGGCCTTGGCGTTGCTTTGACCGTCATGGGCTTTGGTCTTACCTTGGATCACCTTCCTCGTTTTTCTTGGTGTGGCCGTGGGCGCGACTCTGACTGCCCGTGCACAGGTAAAGGGGTACAAAAATGTGCCCCTATTTTTGTACACCGACAGGAGCCCCCAGGCCTGGGCCACACATAAGCGCGACGCGTTGTTGGGCCAGGCCCAAAACGGTTCACGGGCAAGCGGGACGGTTTTCACCAGGGTAAGATTCTTCGCGCGCTCCGCCTCCCACGAACCGCGCGCGTGGCACGGCGCGGAGGGGTGTGCGTGACGTGGGCAGCATGCATGGGGCGGTTCCCGCACGCACGCGTCACGTCCCAGTAAATGGGCAGCAGGACCCGCGACTTCCCCATAAAAAGGGATAACCGCAGGTGCACTATTCCTTTTACCCTTCGCGCAACCCCAATCTCAGAAACCTCCGCTTGGCTTCCTCTTCTTCTCCGAGCTTCGTTTCTTCTCACCGCCATTGCACTTCCGCCGCCCTCTGTCCTGCCCTCCTCCTCCAGCCACCATGGCGCCAAAATCCACTAAGGGCAAAGGGGTGGCCAAGGACGCCAGAGCTGTGGAGCACCGAGAGCTTGTTGGCGGGCAGCGGACGAGTCCGCCTTCTTCTTCCCCTCGACGGTTGACGTGTTCGAGCTTCGGGAATCCTTCAGGCCCCTGTGGGGAGTGAAGACAGGGGGAGAATTTGGGGCATCCAGCCACGTGCATCATCCCCGCCGACTGCGCTGAGCCTGCCCCAAATCGGTACCCCTTCTTTGTTGATTATTTTTCTTGTGGGCTTTATCCTCCCTTCTCCGATTTCTTCAGCGATATCATGCATACCTTCGGCTTCCGCCTCCTGGATTTTACTCCAATGCGGTGGCGTGCATGGCCCTTTTCGCGCACCTTTGTGAGGGCTTCGCCGGGGTGCACCCCAACACGTCGCTCTTCCGCCATTACTTCTTCTCTCGGATCCAGACGGGAGGTACCATCTCGGGGTGCATCGCCTGGATCCCAAAATCCAAGGGAGCGTATCCGGACGGTGCCATGAAGGAGAGGTGGGAGGAATGGCGGGGCCGGTGGTGTTGGATCGAAGAGAAGGACACGCCGGCGTTCTTCAGAGTTTGCCAGGCGCCACCGATTCATGGAAGTGATTGGAGCGACGTCGACGCCGATGACGGAAAGCTCACGGTTGCCACCACCAGGATCCTCTGGCTCACCCAGGCCATGCTTACCTCGAAATGATCGGGCCGGACTTCATCCGTCGGCGGATCGCTCCTCTGCATAACAAGGGGAGGCCAGCTTGACTCTTCACGAACCCCGCCGACATCATGCGGCTCCGCCCCGGCCTCGACCACAACTTCACAGTGATGGCGCACGCCCATTTCTGCCAGCGGATCTTCCAGCTCGACGTGGGCCGCGACGGCGAGGTTGAGCGGACCGGCAAGGTCGCGAGGGCCGCTGCGAAGGCCGGCAAGGTCCTCAAGGGGCCTCTGTTCAAGCTGCTGACGGGGGTGGTCCCATTGTGCTACAACTCGCGTCGGTCCGAGATCATCGCCATGATGCCGAACTGCAACGCGCGCGGCCCCATCCCGAGCTGGAAGGAGCCGGAGGATGCTGAAGTGCAGCAGTTCTTCGACACCTTGCATGAGGTGTATGTCAACGCCGACGCCGAGCAGCTGCTTGTCCAGGACACCTCCCAGGCGGAGCTGGACTACATCGCCACCAGGGCGAGGGAGGCGCAACTTGCCAGGGAGGCCGGCAACATCGGCGGAGTGGAGGACAAGGCCGTGACGGCCGCGGAGGAGGAGGAGCTCGCCCGGTGGGCGGCGGCTGCCGGGGGAGCCAGCAACGTCGACACCGGGGCTCCCCTCGTCGAGGACGCCGCCGACGAGTCGTCGGAAGAGGAGGGCGAGGAGGGGAGGACCGCAACCGCCGACCCTCCGACCACCGGAAGGTGGTGGGTCCTGCGGCGGGCCACCTCCGGCGAGCCGGTCCGCCTCGACCGGGTTGTGTAGCTGCGGCAAGCCCAGGAGGCGCCCGTGCGCCAGACGAGGGCGGTAGCGGCGAAGAAAACAGCGAAAGCCGTGGCATCGAAGAAGAGGACGCCTGCTTCTCCGTCGTCCAAGCGCGCCCAGACGCCATTGCCTCCCCCCTCACCGATAAACTTCTGTGCAGGGATTGGGGGTGACTTGTTTGACTTCGGGCCTCTCAGCCCGGAGAGAGAGCTCGGGCCTCTCTGCACGGAGCGGAAGAGAAAAGCAACAGAGGAGGAAGAGGACGAAGAGTAAGCCTCTGCTTTCCTACCTCATTCCTACATCCCCCCTTGACGGTGTTGCTTACATGTCTTTGTCCTGCAGGGATGTGGAGATTCTGGCCCAGAGGATCAAGAGGGCCAGGGTTTCGGCGAGCGGCCAGCCCCCGGCAGGTACCTCCAGTATGCCACTGGTGGTGTCGAGCAGTCCGGCGAGCAGCCCCCGGCCCAGCCCCCAGCATGAGTCCACCACCCACCCTTAATCAACGTGTGTCGCGCGTGATGCTTCAGTGTTAACCGTGTCGTGGATGCAGGAGGAGAGCAACACCATGGGGAGCCACAGGGGGCTTCTCCGATTGTGCCGCCCCCGTCTACTATATCGCCCCAAGGGGCGTCCCCGGCAAGGACACCGAGCACCGAGGCTGTGCACACGGAGAAGGGGCTTCCGCCTCTCGGCCCGGCACGGGTAAACCACTCGCTCTCCACTTCCACTTGCGTTCTTCTTTTTCCCTTATTGACCTTCGACCTTGGCTCCGCCCTATCTCTTTCATGGCATCCAGACTTCTCCTTAGAGGACGTCGACGCCACCATCAAGGACGTTGCCGCGGATGCTGCGGCGGAGGCGGAAAAGATCGCTGCTGAGGAGGGAGCCAGGGGCGCTGCCGAGGATGCCGTCAAGGGGCCCGCCGAGGAGCCCTGCAAGGGGCCTGAAGAGGGAGCCGGCAAGGCCAATGCCGAGGAGGGGGCATTTGACGACCTGCCCTCCTCCTCCGCTGCCTCGGGCTCCGGCAGGTACCTGAGGGTCAGCGACGACCTCTTCGTCCATCTCCTTGGCACGTCGAGCACCAGGTTCCCTTTGAGGGAGAGGTGTTCGACGAGGAGGTGCTTGCCACCGCCGGGGTTGAGGTTGTTGACAATCCGGGCATTGGCGGCGCTGCCTCCAAGGAGGAGCTGCTGCTCCAGTCCATGGGTGCCATCTTCCGGAAGCTGCAGGCGCTCCACCGCGCTCGCCTGGACAAGGTCAAGTCTAGGACTGTGGTGGTGGAGAGGATGGAGGAGGACTTTGGGGGGTACGTCGCCGAGGCGCAGGACTGGTTCCGCCAGGCTCAGGACGAGCTGAAGGCCGCCCGTGGTGAGCTGGCCAACCGTGAGGTGGAGCTCGCCATGAAGCTGGTCGACATCGAGAAGGCCTAGGAGACGGTGAAGAGGCAGGCCGATGAAGCCGAAGCCGTCCGGTCCTAGCACGAGGCCGCCCTGAAGACCCAGGAGGAGGACCTTGCCGAGCGCGAGGAGATACTTGCCGCCACGCTCCGCGGCATGGACGAATAGGTGGACAAGCTCGTCCTGCAGCGGACCCAAGAGCTAGAGCAGAGGCATCAGGAGGCACTCAACGCCCTGGCTCAGGCCCATGCCGGCAAGGTGAAGGAGCTGGAGGAGCAAGCTATGAAGTTGGCCCAGGAGAAGCACACGCTCAATGGTGCTCTGACCGTGGCGCAGGGTGAGATCATCAGCAAGTCTGGAGAGCTCTCCGAGGCCAACGCCTCCATTAAAAATCTCAAGCTGAAGCTAGGAGAGCTCGAGGAGACGCTGTCGGGGGCCATGACCCGGGAGGGGATCCTGGCCAAGGAGCTGGAGACGGAGATGCAGCTGCTGAAGAACGAGACCGCCAACCTCGAGGACTACAAGGCGGGCGAGAAACGCTGGCTCGGGCGCCTTGCCGCCATCGCAAACTCGGCCGTCGATCAACTGGGCATCATGGGAATGCCGGAGATGGGGTACGCCCCAGAGGCGAACCTGAGCCCCAACGCCAACCTGACCATATACTTTGAGAAGGTCGTCGGCGCCCTGAAGCGGCTTCACTCCAACCGGGCGGCCTCCCTGGCCGAGGAATCCCGGATACTCTGCCGGGGGACCATGACCAGGGTGCTCACCAAGATTGCGCACTGGCACCCAGACCTCGACTTCGGAGCTGTGCTGAAGAGCTTGCCGGAGGATGCCGACATCGCGGCGCTCAATGAGCGTATCCAGCCCATCCTCAGCCGCATCGACAAAATCAAGAGGGTTGAGGGCCAGCGCCGGGACTAGGCATCCCGTTCTCTGTCGCTGCTGCGTGTTCACGACCAAGACAAAGCTATCTTTAGTTAGAACCATGGCGGCAATTTGTGTAATATAACTCTGTAATGCCCCTGAAACTTATGCATGTTACTTTCCTATTCGATTTTCCTTTGTATGTCCACCCCACGTCAACTGGGTAAGTTTGCCGGCACGTAAACCCAGGGCAAAGTTTTGAGGACGGATCCTCATTAGCCTGCCGGGTGTGCTTGTCACCGGGCAAAGCACCTTACCGCCCCTGGCGCGGCCGCTCGATCTGTCGAGCTTGACTCGAGTCAGAACCGAGAGCGTTGCTGATGACGAAAAGCTACCATGCTGCTCTCGACGCGGCCGCTTGACCTGTTGAGCAGACTCGAAACAGAACAAAGGTGTTGTCGATCGTAGGAGGGCCCCTCTGCGTACAGGCTTTCCATACATAGGCCGAACCGTCGACGATAATAACCTTATGTTTAAAGGGAAGAAACTTAAAGTTCAGCATGACTTAGCTCTCTTGTTGCCGCCTCGGTGTCTTCCGCGCCATGGGCGGCGCCGCCTCCTTGGTCGCCTTCTCCGCAGGGGCCGGGGCGACGAAGAACAGCTAGGTGGACTGCTGGACCAGATTCTCACCATTGCGCCCCCTACCTGGCGTGCCACAGATGTCGGTGGGAAACGACACCAATGGGATCACTGGAATCCCTTCAAAGGTTGCGGGGCGCGGGGATCATGAGAAGAGCAGGACTAGCAGACAACACAAAGGGATTTTACCCAGGTTTGGGCCGCAAAGGTGCGTAAAACCCTAGTCCTGCTTTGGTGGATGTATTTAGTTTTCTTGAGCTCTCGAACTAGCTCTAGGTGCTGCGAGGTTCAAAAGAGCCAAATCCTTTCTCTGTGCGCCATGGGCCACCTATTATAGGCGAAAGGGGCTACCACAGTGGCACACAGGAGGTGGAAAGTGCTACAGTGTCGTGAGTCTATCGCTAGTATTACAGGACAAGATGCATTTAATGCGAGGCTTAGGTGTCGCTTTGCTTTATTGGGGACGGGGGCGAGGCCCGTCCCGTCCGTCACCGCTCCTCCTCGCTTGGACACGTGCCCTGGCCAGCGACGCATGCGGTGCCATGTAGGCAGGCAGGCAGCTGAGGTGGCGCGGTGGTGGAGCCTCTACGAAGGATTACATGCCGCCACGCAGTTGCCTGCCCAGCTGGTTGGGTCGGCAGCTGCATGCGAACGGCGGCGAACACTTATCTGGTGCGGGCCTGGCAGTGGCCCAGCTGGTGCGCTTTGGCGAGGGCCTTGTCGGGTGGCCCGACAAGGGTCTTGCCGTGGCACGCTGGCCTCCCTGGCAAGGGTCTCACTGGGTGGCCCGACAAGGGTCTTGCCGTGGCGCGCTGGCCTCCCCGGCAAGGGTCTTGCCAGGGGTCTTGTGGGTTCCTTCGATGAGGATGGTTGCCCTCTTATCCTCATTTGATCTTGAGCATGATATGTCTTCAGAAAGATCTGCATGCCACCATGGAGGTGCCTCCCGAGCCCTGTCCCAATGCATTTTTCTGAGCATTGGTGGGCTCAAGGGTGGCTCGCTCGGCTGGCGTGCGCGACCTGTCCTGGCAAGGGTCTTGCCGGGGCCGCTGAGGCCGCCCGGCAAGGATCTTGCCGGGGGAACCTGCTTCGTCCCTCTGCTCTTTGTGGTCTTGGCCTTGGCGTTGCTTTGACCGTCTTGGGCTTTGGTCTTACCTTGGCTCACCTTCCTCGTTCTGCTTGGTGTGGCCGTGGGCGCGGCTCTGACTGCCCGTGCACAGGTAAAGGGGTACAAAAATGTGCCCGTATTTTTGTACACCGACAGGAGAAGTGCCACTTTATCGTTAATGAGGGCATTGTCTTGGGTCATAAAATTTCTGAAAGAGGTATTGAAGAGGACCAAGCTAAGGTTGATGCCATTGAGAGAATGCCATGTCCTAAGGACATCAGAGGTATTCATAGTTTCCTAGGTCATGCTGGTTTTTATAGGAGATTTATCAAAGACTTCTCTAAAATTTCTAGGCCCCTCACTAGTCTCTTGCAAAAGGATATTTGAGGGAGTCCTGGATTAGGGGGTGTCCGGATAGCCGGACTATGACCTTTGGCCGGACTCCTGGACTATGAAGATACAAGATTGAAGACTTCGTCCGTGTCCGGATGGGACCCTCCTTGGCGTGGAAGGCAAGCTTGGCGTCTGGATATGTAGATCTCCTACCATTGTAACCGACTGTGTAACCCTAACCCTATTCGGTGCCTATATAAACCGGAGGGTTTTAGTCCGTGGGGATCTAACAACAATCATACCATAGGCTAGCTTCTAGGGCTTAGCCTCTCTGATCTCGTGGTAGATCTACTCTTGTACTACCCATATAATCAATATTAATCAAGCAGGAGTAGGGTTTTACCTCCATCGAGAGGGCCCGAACCTGGGTAAAAACATCGTGTCCCTTGTCTGCTGTTACCATCCGCCTAGACGCACAGTTCGGGACCCCCTACCCGAGATCCGCCGTTTTTGACACTGACATTGGTGCTTTCATTGAGAGTTCCTCTGTGTCGTCGTCTTTAGGCTCGATGGCTCCTCCGATCATCGACTGTGATGCGCTCCAGGGTGAGACTTTTCTCCCCGGAGAGATCTTCGTATTCGGCGGCTTTGCACTGCAGGCTAATTCGCTTGGCCATCTGGAGCAGATTGAAAGCTACGCCCCTGGCCATCAGGTCAGATTTGGAAGTTTGAACTATACGGCTGACGTCCACGGAGACTTGATCTTCGACGGGTTCGAGCCACAGCCAAGCGCGCCACACTGTCCCGAGGGGCATGATCTATCTCTGCCGCCGGACAGTGTCCTGGAGGCCGCACCAGAGTCCGCTCTGACCTTCAGCTCGGTGCCGACCGCGCCGATCGAGGATGGGTGGCTGGACACCGCCTCGGGGGCTGCGATCTCCACGGCGATTGAGCTGTACACCTACCCCGTCCTTTGCGAAGCTTGTGACTCCAAGGCGCCGGACTCCTCTCCGGACTCCGAGCCCTCCGCGCCCCCGCTAATCGAATCCGATTGGGTGCCGATCATGGAATTCACTGCCACGGACATCTTTCAGCACTCACCCTTTGGCGATATCCTGAATTCAATAAAGTCTCTCTCTTTATCAGGAGAGCCCTGGCCGGATTATGGTCAGGAAGGTTGGGATGCAGACGACGAAGAAATTCAAAGCCCACCCACCACCCACCTCGTAGCCACTGCCGATGATTTAACCGACATGCTCGACTTCGACTCCGAAGACATCGACGATATGGACGATGATGTAGGGGAGAAGCAGGAAGCAGCACCTATAGGGAACTGGAGAACCACCTCATCTCACGATGTATACATGGTGGACACACCTAAAGGAAGCTACGATGAGGAACAACGGGTCGCTACGAAGGATCGCTCCATCAAAAAGCAGACAAAACGGCAACGTAAGTGCCGCTCAAAGTCCCACCTCGACAAATACAACAGCCATACAGACCCAGCTATAGAGCAGGGTGAACCGGTGGACGACGAACATGCTATCAAGCAACCGTCCGAACATGACAATCTGGATAAACAACCCGTCCCTGGCGAAGATAACAGTCCGGACGAACTCACACCGGACAAGTTGCTGGAGCAGAAAAATCTCCACAAAACGCTCGTCGCCACAGCACGTAGCGTGAAAAAGCAGAAGCGGAAGATCAAAACAGCGGGAGATGCACTCAGAATCAGATGGAGCGAAGTACTCAATGCCGCAGACAAATACGGCGACAGTCGCCGAACAAAGAGCTACCCAAAGCGAAAACTACTACCCGAATTTGATGAGGAGGCCGTAGAGCCCCCACAATCAAAAAATAAGGAGGCCACCCGGTCGGATGGACGACCCCATGGAAAACAGAGAGCGGCAAACGGCGCCGCACACAAGCCGGCACGCGAACCATACAAGGATTCACATAAAAAAGATGGCCCAGTTAGATCTATCTACGGGCCAAGAAAGCAAGCTCTAGTAAGCAAGGCAACACACCAAGTATCCGAACTTCACGGTACACCTAAATATAGGGGTGCCGCACACCCCCTATGTTTCACCGATGAGGTGCTGGATCATGAATTTCCAATGATTCAAGCCCGTAAACATAGAGGCATACGACGGAACAACAGACCCTGGAGTCTGGATTGAGGACTACATCCTCCATATACACATGGCTAGAGGAGATGATCTCCACGCCATAAAATACTTACCCTCAAGCTCAAAGGGCCAGCCCGGCATTGACTTAAAAGCCTTCCCGAAAACACCATCGGAAGTTGGGAAGAGCTCGAGGATGCCTTTTGGGAAAAATTTCAAGGGACCTATGTCCGACCTCCGGATGCCGACGATTTAAGTCACATAGCTCAATAGCCAGGAGAGTCAGCCAGGAAAATTTGGAACAAATTCCTTACTAAAAAGAACCAAATAGTCGACTGCCCGGACGCCGAAGCCTTAGCAGCTTTCAAACACAACGTCCGAGACGAATGGCTCGCCAGACACCTCGGCCAAGAAAAGCCAAGAACAATGTCTGCATTAACAAGCCTCATGTCCTGCTTTTGCGCGGGAGAGGATAGCTGGCTAGCAAGATGCAGCACCAGCGACCAAAGTACATCCGAAGTCAGGGATGGAAACGGGAAACCACGAGGCAGCAAGGACCAGCGTCGGACTAAGGGAAACAGCCCGAAGAGCACGGCAGTCAACGCCGGATTCAAAAGCTCTCGGCAGAATCATAAAAAGCTACCCCTTAAGGATAACAGGGACGAGATCTCTAACTTAAACAAAATCTTGGACAAGATATGCCAAATCCACAATACTCTGGAAGCACGCAAACCACACCCACGTAGATTGTTGGGTCTACAAACAGTCCGGCAAACTCAACGCCGAACACAAGGGGCTCGACACACCAAGCGAAGACGATGACGAACCCCAAAAGCAGAGCACCGGAAAACAAAAGAATTTCCCACAAGAAATCAAAACAGTGAACTCAATTCACGTGACAAAAGGGAAAAACAGAGCGTCACCCATAGAGGTACCCGCCATACGGCCTATCCCAGAGGAGTCCGGCCACTAGTTGTTCAGACCAATCACTTTTGACCATCGGGATTACTCTAGAACTATATGGAATGCAAGTTGGACTGCCTTGATATTAGATCAGATAATTGGCGGACTCCAATTTTCACAAGTCCTAATGGACGGCGGCAGTGATCTAAACCTGCTATATCAGGACACAATCCGCAATATGGGGATAGACCCAAACAAATTTCGCCACAGCAACACTTCCTTTCAAGTGGTAATGCAAGGCCCATATGCCCATTGTACGGGCTCTCTACTGCTAGAAGTTGTGTTCGGCTCACCCAACAACTTCCGCCGCGAAAATTTAACCTTCCACCTTGCCCCATTTACATGTAGCTATCAAGCACTATTGGGACGCGAAGCTTTCGCCCGCTTTAACGCAATACCGCATTATGCATCCCTTACACTTAAAATGCCCAGTCCACGCGGCATCATCTCATTAAAGGGAAACATCGAGGGTTCCTCGAGTCCGGAAAATTGTGCGGATGCCTTGACAGCCCCACAATAAACCGGCCTCACCAATACAAGCTCTTAGACAGGTCGGCCAGACCCCGGACACGGCTGGACGAGTCCGGCGTAAACATACAAGGGCTTGCTAGACGCATACCCCCGTACAAGGGGCTCCGCGCATCCACAACAAGAGACAATAAAGCTCAATTTTGTTCATTCTTCGAATTGTACTTTGTTTATATAATATAACGTCCATTTTACATACGATCTTTTCAACTAAGTTCCTCTCTTTTACAGATGAACACCGTGCTACACCCATCCAGGATACGGCTACGGAGACACAGTATGACGTGCAAGAGGGACCCGTTGCAAGGATTCTTTTCAGATTAAGACCCTGCGTAAACCTTTTTTACTGTCTCTTGTTGATACACATCCCTTGGTTTCTTGCTATAACCAATGAGGAGGCTGGCGTTTTGGCATAGGCCACATCAGAATTTCGCGCGTACCTGGACACCAGGGGCTTTTTACCAAGGGCGATTGTTCGGCCCGTTTTCATAAAGACCGAATACCTTAGGGAGTGTTCGGCGTCTCGAATTAGGCCTTATATGCATCAGCTCCGAATCATGTCTTTGGTCAAATGTTGGGTTTTCCCGGCTCCTGTGTTTTGCTGCCTTACGTTCCGCTCTATCGGCTAATGCGGCACCAGGAGAACTACTGCGATTGTGCCTCCGGTTCGGCCAGGGCAGCACCTCAGTAGAGAAAGCCGAAAACTGACTGTCATGATATAGAGTGAGACTGGTCAACCACTCGATGACCCTCTGGAATCTTTAGAATTCCTCCGCATTGACGAAGGGCCGTTTCCCGGCCAGGCACATGCGCGCCCCGAATTCGGGTGAGCGCGGTGCCCCTAGGGGCTATATAGTAGCCCCACTGTCGAACTCCTATGGCTAAGTGAAAGTGATAAAGCATTATAGTCCGGTTGCCTAGTTTGCTGCGCTATCACCTCCTTTGTAGGACCAAGACGTTGGATCAAGTGTGAAAATGCGTTTTCTGCAAACACCCCCACATTATATGCGTGGGGGCTGAAGCCAAAGACTGCCATCTTTCAGGTTATATACACATATACATTAACGGCTGCACAGGAGGTATTTTTAGTTCTTGAAAGCACAAGTATAAAAAAGTTTTTATATTCCATTGAAACATTGTTTTACAATAATATATGTTATTCGAACATAATATCCTTCGAGCACTGCGTCTCTATTAAACGAGCGCCCTGAAGAACTTCAGGAAAATAGTGCTCGACAGGTACTCGGCTTCCGAACGAATCTTGGGATGCAACATCAGTGGACTTCATCTCCGCCCAGTATGTCTTGACACGGGCAAGAGCCATCCGCGCACCCTCTATGCATGATGTCCGCCTCATTGCTTTGATATGCGGCACCGCACAAGGAACTGCTGCACCAAGCCAAAATAACTCTTCGGCTCGGGCCTTTTCGGCCACAAATAAGTCACGACATTCTTCATGGCAAGTCCGGACAACCTATTCAACTCCGCCCATTCGGCCAAACGATCGGTTAATGGAAGTGGACGCTCTGGACTACGGAACTGCGACCAAAAAAGCTCTTCCATCTCGTGATCCTTCTGATCTCCGAAATGTCCGGCCGCGTCCGCGGCACTCGCCACCAAGTCCAGATAAGCATCCGCACTACTCCACAGCCGGTCCAACTAAGCATATTTAGGATCCGTGAACTTCCTACGCAGCAGAAAGGGCTTTCCAGCCGCGATATCTCCGGCCTGACGTAGCTCCTCCTTCATAGCTCTCATCGCAGAGCGAGCATCCTTGGCCTCGGTGGTGGCCTTCTTCAGGTCCCCTTGCTCCGCTCGACCTTCTTTTTCAAGAAGCTCGCAGCGGTCGGTAGCATCCTTCAACTTCACTGCCATCTCGGTCATTTCCTTCTTGCTTCGGCAGTGAGTAGCCTGTTTGGCTTTTAGCTCTTCGGCCGCCTTTAAGGCAGCCGCATCACTTTTCCTGGCCTATTCCTTGGCTCGGGCAAGCTCCGCCTGAAGATTCTCCACGGCAGCGGCACCATCTACATCAAGCATACATGTTGTAAGGCACGGGCATCAAGCTCCCTTACTAGGTGTCCGCGGAGAAAATGCATACCTTGTGACTCGTCCAGTCGCTTGTTGACAAGCGCGATGTCGGCATCCGCCACATCAAGTTGCCGCTTGAGTTCGGCAAATTCATCAGTCCGGCTAGCCACCGGACGCCCTGCCACCTACATAGGAAGGGCGACATATTATATCTGGGATTATGATCCTCGGCACGCTGTCATTTTTGACAACACACCGAGTCTCAGGGGCTACTATCTATACGGGGCGCATCTTATATATGCGGAACCGTCAAAAGGTACATAATTGTGCGTACCTCAAAACCCGTCAGTAAACTCCTGGCGGCCTCGTACAACCCGCTTTCCGCGGACGAAATATTTTCAATCACCGTACCCATCAATGCATGGTGATCTTCTGAGATAGACACTCGCCCGAGCAGATCCTTCAACTCCTCCGACCGTGCACCAGGAGGTGCCGGACTCGTCCGATGGCCTTTTGAAGGCCGGACACGGAGGGCTCGAGGGCTCTCTGACCGCACTCCCCTGCCGGATTCAGGGAAACTCTCGCGACGACACCTCGGGATCGTCCGCCTCGCTAAGCGATGCGGCAGGAGGCGTTCCGCTCTCCATCATCTCGGACGAAGATCCCCGAAGGCGAGCTCTGCTGAGAAGGGCTGAGATCCGAACTACAAGGTAAAAATTCGGTCATCTTCAGAAATAAAACAGGGATGTCTTTTATTTTATAAACTCCCCTCTCTACTTATGACTCGCTGGAGGGCTGATCTCCTTGGGGAAACAATGCGGCCGGGGCATCTTCCGGCGCAGGACCCTCTGGCAAAGATTTCTTCCCACGCTTTGAGGCCTTGGTCTCCGGGTCTCCAGAGGCGGTCCTCTTCTCCCCTTGGATGGAGGGATTATCGATCCCTCCTTTCTTGATAACCTCCTTCGCGGAGGCAGTAGCTTCCTTGTTCCCCCCTTCGCTTTCTTCTAAAGGCGCAACCTCTAGCATCTTGGTTAACACGGGATCCGGCGTGGTCTCAGGGAGGGGGGCGGGACACCTGAGCAGTTTTGCTTTTGATATCCACTCCTGTGTAAGGGACATCTCTTTTAAGGGCAGGTTTATGATAAATATACAGATAGCGTGTCCGGGTACATGATTACTTACTTGAGCATCCGGGCGATTGCAGCTCAGACCTGTGTCCTCGGTCAAGTCCGGACACATTGCTTGTGATCCGAAGAACAGTTTGAACATCTCCACGGGCGTTGCACCCATGAAGTGTTGAAGAGCTCGTGGTCCCTCCGGATTGAACTCCCACAGGCGGAGGGGGCGACGTTTGCAGGGCAGGATGCAACGAATCAGCATGACCTGCGTTATTACGACCAGATTGATCTCTGTCTCTAGGAGGTTTCGAATACGGCCCTGCAACAAGGGCACGTCCTTGGACGGCCCCCAGTCAAGCCCTTTATTGACCCATGACGCCAGCCGCGGTGGAGGACCCGAGCGAAAGACGGGTGGCGCCACCCATTTGGTGCCCCTGGGAGCTGTGATATAAAACCACTCTTGTTGCCATAGACTGAGCTCCTTTTGAAAATAGCCCTCGGGCCATGGAGCGTCGGCATTCTTACTTATGATAGCCCCTCCGCACTCTGCCTGTTGCCCCTTTATCATCTTCGGCTCCACCTTGAAGGTTTTGAGCCACAATCCGAAGTGTGGGGTAATGCGGAGGAAGGCTTCACATCTGACGATGAGCAGCGAGATGTGGATGATGGACTCGGATCCAACTCGTGAAATTCCAGCCCGTAATAAAACATGAGCCCCCTCACGAAGGGGTCCATCGGGAAACTTAGTCCCCGAAGGAAGTGAGACGTGAACACCACGCTTTCACCGGGCTTGGGAGTGGGAATAACCTGCCCTTGAGCAGGTAGCCTATGCGAGATTTCTCCGGTTAGATACCTGGCATCTCTTAGCTTTAGGACGTCTTCTTCCGTGACGGAGGAAGGCATCCACCGGCCTTGGAGGTCGGAGCCGGACATCATCAAAGGTCCGAAGCGCCTGAATCTGGAGCTTTGGGTGTTGGAACTCGAGGCGAGGGGCGGATTCGATGGAGATTGAGAAAAAGGAGCGGGTCCTTGGTCTCTTTATAAAGAGGTTGAATACCAGGAGCCCTCCCCATGACCGTTCGGGACTCGCCTTCGATAGAGGAGGCGTGCCAGCGGGCACGGTTGGGTTACTCACGCCCGTATTGATGAGAATCCCGGAATAAGGGGACACGATCTCTTCCTTGACAAGACGTGCCAAGGAAACCGCCTCGCTAAACGCGCTAAGGTTGGGCATTAAAAATGATTCTAATAAAGGCTTGGCCGTTGTGTGATGTCATGCTGCGGGATGCGTCAGCAGATTGAACTTGTGTAAATGTTATTCTCTCTACGGTGTTATGTGGAACTTATTTTGCAGAGCCGGACACTATCCTTGTGTTCAAAATCTTCTATGAAGTATTCGGAGGAGGAACCCGCCTTGCAATGCCGAAGACAATATCTTGCGCCCGGACCCGTCGTCATTGAAGCCTGCTTCAGGGGCTACTGAGGGAGTCCTGGATTAGGGGGTGTTGTGGCACTCCAAAAAAAATTATTTAATTTTCAACAAAAACCTTGCTTGATTTGAAGAAGTTCATTTAAATCCTTCCTAAAACCTCTCTCTCTCAAAACGTTTCCCCCTGGCAAGGATTTCATTTTTCTTGTATCTTCTTCAACCCTGGTGTTTGGTTATTAAAAATCTTTATTCTGAGTTTCCCATCTCAAAAATATTTTTGGAATTTATTTTCTTTTAAAAAGAAACCCTAAGGGTTTTGGAGCTACTCTTTTGTTTTGAACCATCCTTGGTTTTACCATGCCTCATGTGGTAAATTCTCCCAAAACCCCTCCCTCCACTTTGGGGCAACCCAAACATTCTGTCCCAACAAGTTCAATCCATTTTTGGATTTTAATTCATTTATTTTACTCCCCAAAACAATTCAATTATTTCTTCTAAGCCTAGATGATTTACAAAGGAAGTACCTGTTTTCCTTTGAGTTTTGATCTCAAACCAACTCCTCTGGATAGTCCTTAGAACCCCCAACCTAGATCCATTAGGATCCACTCTTCCTCTTTTCAAAATTTTCAAGTTTCAACCTCTGCAAGTTTGGACCAGATTCATCATTTTTGGTGAAATTCATATTTTACCTTCTCCAAAAATTTCACAAAAATTCAGGCAGTCCCCAGGTGCTTTGAGAGACCACCGAACCAAAGATCAGCCCTAGATAAATTTTTCTCATGCTTGAATCATTTCATCAAACACTTGGCCGGCACTGTTCCTGTACACTTTCAGTAAAATTCAGAGTTTAGAGTCATCTTCAGTGTCGTTTTTCGTCAGTGGCTTGTCACGGATCACCCGTGCACCCTGGCGCGTTGCGCACGGCCCCTTCTCCTTGACCAGAGCACCGCACGCCCCCTTGCAGACACAGGTATCGGTGGCAGTGAGCATCACCGACGCCGGCAGCTTCTGCGGTGGCAGAGCCACCCGTGGCGGCCAACGGAGCCAACACCGGCTCGCTACGCCGTTCTGCGCCGCCCAACGCTCCCTAGCCCTCCGCGTGGCCTCATGCATGTCAGCTCACACCGCAGAACCGTCGCCGTGGCCCGCCAAGCACAGGGCGCACCCTCTGCCGCCGACGGGCCCGCGCCACCCCGTTCTGTCGAAACCTCCCTTGCGCGCCAAATCCAACCTGGGTTATTCTCTAAACGGAGCCCGTGGACCTCCATGTTGATGCCCAACCCCCTAAACACCCCGACCAAGCACTGCGCCACCGTAACCATCGCCGGAGATCCCTGTTCTCGGCCACCGCCTCGGGCCGCCTATAAAATGGAGTCCCGAGCTCGTCCTCGAGCACGCACCACCACTGCACCCCACCAGAACCCCGCCAAGCCACTAGGAGGACCTCGAAGAGGTCTCCTCCCCCAACTCCGGCCGTCCCGATCCGCCTCGGCCACCAGCTAGATCCACTCCGGTGAGGCCATCCCCGCCGCCCAAATCTCGTCAGTAGTCTCCTCGGGAACCCAGTGATCTAACCCCGGCTTCAATTTGACCTCCGCAGCCCTCCCCGGCGAGATCCAACTCCACCCGAGCCGCCGTCCGCCGGAGCAAGGACCGCCGTCAATGTGGTGCTCGCCGACGACCACCACCACCACCCACCAACGCGGAAGGACACACTGAGCACGTAGGTACTCTCCGATCCTCCCAACACGCCGTGGATGGCCGCCGGCAACCACCACAGCTCTCGGGCACCGACGAGCTCTGTTCCTCCCCGTTTGAAATTTCAAACCTGACGGGTGGGACCCCTCGTCAGTATTTTCTTTTTATTTGAATCGTTTTCTGAAAAGGCCTTCGGGCAGAGTACGTTTTCCTTTGCAGTTGACGGCTTTTTAGCCGAAGCGTTTTATGTTTTTATAAGTTGGCCCCTGGAAACTTTCTGTTTCATTATAGATGAGTCCCTGGATTTAAACCTTTATAACTTTTAAACAGAAACTGATTTTTCATTGATTCTTTTTCTGTCATCTTTTTTTTCTGTCTAGTTTTTTGTCATGTTTATTTGAAAAATATTTGGAACACTTTTATGTGCACTCACGGTATTTACATGAAGTACGTATTTTCTTATACCGTAGATACCGGAGGAGGTGACGGAACCGCGAACTACACCAAGCTAGACTCCGACTACTCCGAACCAGGCAAGCATGTTTGAACTTTTGATATGATGAGTGTTTGTTGCATGTTTGCATTAAGTAGTTACATGGCATGTTTATGAGCATTTCGATAAGTGTTATAATACATGCGAAGTTGAGGCAAGTGAGTTCAAAAATCCATATGTTGTTGGATATGAGTTGCATGGTCATGTGTTGGCATGAGAATGGGTAAGATGGCAGTGTTGTAGCATGCCAGTCTTATGCCAGACTATTTGACTCCAGCGTCAACGTGAATCAAGTCGTGTTCTCATCCGTTTTTTCCTTCCTTTACTACCACATGTCTTCCGCAAGGGATATGGCTTAGTAAGTTGAAAACCGCTTTCCTGGTACACACCAAATAGAGAGGCCGTGATGAGGTTTCCATGGCCCTGGATTAAAGCCAGTCATCCGGTCAGGGGGCATGGGTGTTTCCGGTTGGGACCGAGAGGGGGCACCCTTAGAGCGTCGCGTATATAAATTTGATCCCATGCTATTCGAGGTTGTGATCTCCCGTCTCAAAGTTTTTCTTGTACGTTGTCTAGGGTGATTCTGGCATCGTGAGGTGGGATGGGTGTGTACTGGTTAGATGTGTTTCTACCGAAATACCGTAAACGGAACTAGTCCTCGTGACTACGGAAATCCGTTGGCTGTGGATAATTAGTACAAACTCTGCAAAGTCAAGATCCTTTGAATCATCTTATCCATGTCCAAGTATTGTGTTCAACTTAACTTGTCAGGTGTCAGTCTCAGTGACAAAACTCCGGTGAAACACTTGAGTGTTAAGTGCTTATACCTGTGGATGGACTAACCCGTTTATTATTTTGTGTTGAATATTTTCTATGAGTATTATATCCTTGTGAATTTATCAGATATGAATAATGAAATTAAAGCCCTTTCTGCGATGTCGCTCAGACGTCCGATTGTGGCACACTTGTTATTTACCTTTGACATAAGCCCTTTCCACGATGTCGCTTAGACGCCCGACTGTGGCATGATTATTTATTTGTTTGCCCTTCGAGGCGTCGCTCCAGACACCCGATCGGTTTTCTATTATTTTGTTGGGATTTCGGGAGGACTACCGCTCGACTTCCTTTTTGCATATCATGTTGTGCTATATTTATTATTTGAATGTGCAATGTTATTTTGCTCATGACGCATTCATGCATGCATTTGTTATATCTTATGTCCGAACTGTCTTGCGAGTACTTTCAAAGTACTCACCCGGCTTGTTGATTTGGCCAGATGTTGATGAAGGCGATCTCATGGATGAAGATTTCGATAGCGAGTTCGACGCCTAGAGGAGTCCCAGTCAGTCTTGTGCGATCCTGGATTGGGTCACTGTATTATTCCCGCTTCCGCTACCCAAATAAATTAATCGAGCCTCACCTCGACGCTCGATGAGCTGCCAGTTTAGGAGTTACGTTATCCACTCCACTGTGATATATCCACCACCACTTTTATCACGAGTCAAGAGCATGCCACCACGCCCTTGTGTCATGACCGCCCTTATGTACAATGTTGGCGTGTTTGTAATAAATTGTTGAGCAGCCTCGGCTCAACCTCGTAATATATTTAATGCTACGGCCTTACAGATCAAGTATTTGTCTACCAGTAAGGATAATTCTTCTTATACTGGGACCTAAAGATCGGTTTCTCAATAAGTATTTTATTGAAAAATCCGGTCGTGACGAACTTGGTACCAGAGCCAGGCTGACTGTAGGAAGCCACTAGGTGTGATCGCTAATCAGTTATTAGCATAATAGAGTTAATTATTATTTCTGCAAATGTAGTCATTTTTACGATCGGCATAAATTTATGATCGACCATTCAGAATTTTTGCCTACTTTTGTAGATGGCTCGGCAACGGCGTGAGTCACAGGTGTTCGCCAACGTGCCCGAGGGGTTCGTCAAGCTCCTCACCTTCATCGTCCAGGTCGCGATGGGGCCATCAGTGCGCCCAGTCTTCACACTCTACCCGCACAAGATCAACGACAGTCTGACCATGCAACAGGCTACGGTGCAATTCAAGGGAGGGCGTGTTGAGTTACGCCGCTTCCGGTTCTTGGGGAGAGCCATGCCTACGGAGAGGCATGCTATGCAGATGGCTGCCCGTGAGGCGATAGCTCGTCTCCGGGATGTTCTTCCTTCAATGAAGACTCGTCGCTACCGCTACCTTCCATGCCACGTGCCATACACCTGTCACTACTCATTCGCTTGCCCCAAAGGAGAGCGAAACGAGGCTATTGAGATGCTTGTCGAGTACCTCCGGGCTCTGGAGGCAGCCTTCGACAACCTGGTGGACGACCTTGTGGCTGCCCGCATGGACTCAGTCCATGGCTGTGCCACCAACAGGAGGGAGCTTGTCGTGGAATTGTCACGGCAGATGTCCTCATGAAAGGACTTAGTCGCGGGGCCATCGTACGGGTTAACTTAGAGGGGTTAAAGCGGACGCAAAGACACGAGAGTTTATACTAGTTCGGCCCCTTCGATGAAGGTAAAAGCCTACGTCTAGTTTGTGATGGGATTGATGTGATTTCGGCGACTAGGGAGCAATAGCTTCGCCTAAGCCTCGAATTGTTGTTGTCTCTCCTCAAACCGCCGCCGGGTCGTCCCCTTATATACACGGGTTGACGTCCGGCCGGTCTACAGAGTCCCGAGGCCGGCTCATACAAGTGTCTGGCTCGGTCTCTTCTTTCTCTTATCTTACAACACAAGTTACATGGTTATGGCGGTTTTACCATTATGGGCCCTAATTAAGCCCCACAGGCTCAGGGCCTCTAAGCTCTCGACAATCGCCACCTTACGAGTCTTCGTGGGCCCCAATTATGGCCGAGGTAAACCGGCCCCTTGAGGCGGTTTATATTCAGTGAGTTACATCCCCAACATTAGGCCCCAGATTGACTTGAACCTGTTCATGTTAATCTTCAACATCTTAGGAAACTACTGAATATCTTCCTTCATATTTAAGAACTGCCATCTGCTTAAACCGCCGTGACGTCATCCTCCGACCACAAGAACAGAAAGCATCTTGACGTCATCTTTATTAAAGAAGCCCAAACAAGTAAGATTCCCTTCATTTAATACTATCCCGGAAATCGAGGCGATCGCGCTGCCCCTGCCGCTTTCAACTCCTCCATTCTCGCGCCTGTTAATTACTCCGTCTCATTATAAATAGACCGGAAGGCCCTTTCTCTTCTTCCTCCTTCCGCGCTTCTTCTTCCTCGCGACGCTCCAGCTCTAAAGCTCTGCCGTCACCTCCGACCTCCGAACGCCGCATCAGTGCAAGGCCGCTACATCAACCTGGTTTTACCAGAGACTCTCGGCGCTCCTCCGCTGTTCTGTGCATCGGGTAAGGCTCCTCCTCATGCCCTAGATCTGCATCTTGAGGATCCTGTTCATATCGTCGTTCATAGGTGTTCATCCCTAGTCTCTTCATACCTGCTCTGCCATGGATTTTTAATCCAACAGTATCATATATCCTGTGTAGTAACTGCTCCACCTTCAGTTTAGCACTTTGCACATCTTTCTTTTTGTTCAGACCCTCTTGTTAGAACGCACGAACTCCCTGCCCTTTATAAGGCTTGCATGGGTCGCAGAAATTTTTCCTTATTGAATCTTCGGTAGATCCAAATTAACTCCATTCATATGTGCAACCTGTTTTTGTCCACACTTAGCAGATTTTCCAGTTCTGTCTCTTCCTCCTAAGGGCGGTTTAATTTTTTGATAGCTAATCCGCCATACTCCATTAGTCCTCGCTAAACCGAAATTGGAACTGACCCGAATTGCGGTTTAGAATTGTATAATATGTTCGAACTGTTAACGGTGAACCGTTTTTACTTTTCCTTTCGCAGCTTTCTTCTTCCGAATGGCCAAACAATTCTCAGCTTGCAATTGGAGTGCGGTCCAAGATCACCGAGACACAACTCAATGGATATGTCACCACCGGCGCTTTAGCCTCCAAAAATATCCTCCATTGGCGTGTTAGGATGCCGAATGCCCTCCTGAACCTCAAGAAGGAGAAGTAATTGTATTTATGCAGCACTTAGACCGGGGATTCAGCCCGCCTTGGGATCAAAATTCTTCCGGATGTCCTCGCAAGTTTCCAACTCCATCCACAAGATATTGGTCCGAACTCGTGTCCAATATATGCAATTTCCAAGTTTTCGTGAAGTCTATCTTCAAGAAGAACCATCTGTGGAGCTGTTCCGGATTTCTTTCATTTGAACCGCCAGACGGAGTTTTCGGATGGTCCTAACACGGAATCGGGTGGTGTTTCAATCCAGAAAAGGAAGGAAGTAGACTTTCCTCATGCAAAACACCATAGCCATCCGAAAGATTGGAACCAAACCTGGTTCTATTGCCGGAATACCGCTCCTAACAGCGAGAACCCCTTGCCGGGCTACCGCCCTCACCGGCTTAGCAACCATCACCCATTGCCTTTACGCTTGACCGCCGTAGAACGGCAGAATTTTGCGCCTCAAATTATCAAACTCCGGGCTCTAATGGCCAATGGCTTAACTGGTATTGACCTTGTTCGATGTTGGGTTTCTTGGGGCATCTTGCCATTAAGCCGCCGCCTCGGATTGATGCACGAATACACTGGTAGCGTCCAAGACCCTCAAAGACGTCACGAGCTATCAATAACTGAGCTTGAAGTCACTGAGACAGTGAAGAAGATGCTCGATGAGCCGATCTCCGTCTGCAGCCAAACCGGGTTGGCCCCATTCGTGTTTCCAACAAACCGCTGCGGTAAGGCTCCGCTCATCGCTTCTTCCGATATTAATGCCATATTGATATATATTAATCCTTGTTACTTCTCGGGCTAACAGCTCCTTCGGAAACGAACCAAACCGCCCGGGTTCCTCGTGTAAAGTCCAAGACCACCAAGAAAGCTGGTAAGAGGAAAACCGCCGAGTCTTCTGATCCGCCGGAAGAAGAAGATTCAGAAGCTGAGGTAAAGCTTGATTAACTTTGTCCCTTTTTATCCTTCATCCTATTGACAGTTTCAATTCCCAGGATGATGCTGAAGCCAGTCATGCCGATCCTGTTGAGGTAACCCTTCTTTCTTCCGAATCTGATCTTGTGCCGGTTAAAAGAATTCGCCGCACAGTCCGAAAAGTGAAAAAATCTCACTCCCATGCTCATTTGAATCCGAACCTTTCTTTGAAGACACAGTAGGCTGAAGAGCGCCCGTGCACGACCGCACAATGATCAACAAATTACATCGTCCGGTTTACGACACCCCAACCCGGAAGCGTCGTCCGAGGTGATTTGTTCTCTGAAGAGTGTTATCCTTTGAAAGGTTTCTTCCGATGTCCTCTCAATCCGTCGATCTGAATTATCGGGCCTCTTCCAACTCATCTGGCGGTTCATCAACCACTCAAGCGCCTCCTCTTAAAGTTGCTGCGGGGTAAGCATAACGCTCTTTTTTTGTTTTCTTCGCATTTGTCGGTTCATCACACTCTAACTCTGAATATTGCAGCACCAAGGCTCGCTTAAGTAAGAAGGCGAAAACCCTTGACCCTACTGTGGATGCTGATCCGAAGAAGACTCCAGAGCATCATGGCGAAAAGCCTGAAGTTGCTAAAAACAGTTCTACCGGGTTGAACCAAGACGACAATGCTAATCCGCCAGAGGTTGAAACGGATGCCCAAGTGGAAACCTCACATCCTGCTCCACCGAGTCCTGCGGAACAGTAGCAGCTTGTCAAACGCCGAGCACAGGTATGAAAACACCAAGCCCAAGGAAGAATACCAATCCGGCCAGCCCGGCCAAAGATGATGATGTCGTAGTGACGGGCACCGCCTATACCGCCCCTGGCAATCCGGTCGCTTTATCAAAACACATCGCCAAGGAAGAGTCTACTGCCATGAGTAAAGAGAAGGGAAAACTGATCTGTCGACTTATGATAACTTCTCTGCCCAAGAACTTCACTCCGGCTTCCTGAACCGACACTACACAAGTCGTGACTTCGAAGCCGGTCTGGTGAATCGTATGAAGGAACACTATGAGGTAAGGAGTTATGCCTCTCTTGTACTTTTGTTGTGTAGTAGCCCCCAAGGGCCAGTTCAACTGAGCATAGTTAAACCGGGACTTAATATAAAACTCATACGTCTCAAACTTCAGTGTTGTAGCACCCAAGGGCCGGTTCAACTTAGCATAGTTAAACCGGGACTTAACACGTATCACCATAGCAAGATGAGATCAATTAGCCATTAGCCCCCAAGTGCCAAGTTGAATACCTGTATTGAGCTTGGGACTTCATAATGAAACAACTAACGTGATCCATTTTTTATCGTGAGTGAGATATACCAGCAAACCGTACAACTCAAGGACCTTCGTGCCAATCTGAAGACTCAACAAGCAGAAGCCACCAAGGCCAAGGATGAATTGAAAACTGCCTTGACCACTATGGAGCAGCTCAGGGAGCGGTATAAATCCGAGCAAGCCAACTGGGACACCGAGAAGGCTGGTTTGCTAAAACAGGCGGAAGATGCTGAAGCGGCTCTTAAACCGGTGACAGAAGAGCTCACCGGACTAAAGCGCCAAATTAATGCCATGACCTCTGCGATCTTTGGTAAGAGATTTTTCACTGATTACTATTCCGTTTTGATATTTCCGCCAGTTTAACCTGAGTTGTCTTAAACCGGTATAGGGAAGCGTATTGCTCATCTGGGCTCTGATATGCGGAAGAAGCTCAAGGCTGCATACACACTGATTGAGCAGCTGTATACCGGCACCCAGCGAGTCATATGCGCTACGTCGTATGATAACACAGCTCCGTCCTTGATCAAAGATACGCTGGACCGGCTATCCATGATTCCGGCACAACTTGAAGAGTTGAAACGATCCGCGGTCCGGGCTAGCACTTTATTGGCTCTAACTCGCGCCAAGGCGTCGATAGCGGACCTTGATCCGGCTGACATAGCCAAGGGCTTCCCCAGCGCTCAAGAAAACGGCGAAGCCTTTGATAATGACGCCCTCGAACGAATAACAAAGGAGATGCGTCCTCTGGCGAGTCAACTGGCAGCAGAAGCCAACCTGGCGGTTTACCGCTCTTTCTATGATGCAAACAACAGGCGGGTGGAATTTGTCATTCCAGAAGTGCAGAACCTTGTTCCTCCAATCCGTAAGCACACTTATGCCCCTGACGTTGATCCGGCTGAGCTTATAAGTGAAGAGGCTATCTTCGTGCTTTAAACCGGATTGACTAGTCTACCAATGACTTCCGGCCATTGGGTGATGAAGAGGAAGAAGCTGAACCGACGCCAGACGACCCATCTTCTTCACGTCAACCCGGCGAGGAAGCTTAATCCGTCAAGCCGGTTGATGCATCATAAGCTGCTAGTCATAACGCCATTCGAAATGTTGGGCCTCGGAAGGCCTTGTAATAGAATAGCCAGCACTTTTGTTTTTGAATATGCCTTTATGCCTTGATGCGCAACCTTCGCCAGAGAGGTCTTGATACTTTTGATTGAATAATCGAAACCTTCAATCTATTTTGCCTTTAATCACAAATTCTTAAACTACC
The DNA here is from genome assembly GCA_021605145.1 of Aegilops bicornis. Classification (NCBI taxonomy): domain Eukaryota; kingdom Viridiplantae; phylum Streptophyta; class Magnoliopsida; order Poales; family Poaceae; genus Aegilops; species Aegilops bicornis. The sequence continues at coordinate 479,366,773 of CM038670.1, forward strand.
ACGGCGGCTTGTGTCGCCAAATGGCTTGTGACGCTCATATGTATATGTAAGGAAATATTGAGGTATATGATCAAAATTTTGTGATACAAAAATACCGCCAAATACGGGCATGCGGTTATTGAGCAAACCTTGAAGCGGAGGTTGTATAAACCATTACCGTCAAAGGAGACAACAGCTCCTGTGTTTAGAATGCCGGTTTACCAGGTAAACCATGCCGGGTCATGTTAAGCCCCCTGTTACTCCATAATGGGATGTTTAATAGGAAAAATCAAACCGGAAAAGTTATCTCCGGATTAAAAAATAAACCAAATTCCGTCAATGGACTGGTAGCCCCCAAGGGCCGGCTCATTATAATGTGATGAGTCGGGTCTTCAATAAGATTAGCAAAAAATGAATTTGCATTAGCCCCCAAGTGTCATGGTGCATGCTTGCAGCGACATGAGACTTGCAGATTTGATGTAATCCTAACTGAAATAATGTAGGCCCCAAGTGCCGGGTTGTAAGCTTGCAGCAACTCGGGACTATTCCTTCAATTGTAGAATAAATCATATCCATTGATAATCTGATAGCCATTGCGCTAAAGCGACTTTGAAAACCTCAATCATAATATTGGTTATTGATAACCATAATATAAATCCAGCCATGTTGGCTATTTGAATAATATACCGAATTATTTATAAGCGCATGATTCCAATGGCGTAATTCAAATATGTAATCGCGACTTATAGTCCAAAGCCGTGCCGGGTTAACAAACACCGGATAACTTCTCATCATATCTTGGCGACTTATCGTCTTAAAGCCAGGCCGGTTTAATAAACACCGGATAATTTATCATCATGCTTTATTCAACCTGTCTCTGCATACAACAAGTTTCAAGTGTCCTGGCGGTTTATCACGGACGGGTCATAATGCCCAACATATAACCCAAGGTTTATAACCAAGGCTGCACTTAAGAATAATCAATGAAATATATCATACCGTGACATTGAATCACATCATTGGTTTACAAACTTTTTGTAGTAAGGGTGATAACCCCAATCTTGAGTAATGATAACTCCTTTCATACGTGTCGGTTTATGTTAAAACCGTGCGGGTTGTGATAAACACCGGTTTAACCACATATAATCTGGCGACTCGTAGTCAAACCAGACCGGGCGGATAGTCTCCGGATTATGATTTGATCATGTACTGACAACTTGTAATTGAAAGTCAAGCCGGGTTAATGAACACCGGTTTACTCCATAATAAGATGGTAACGTAAAATCAAACCGGGCAGATAGTCTCCGGATTAGTATTTGACCGTGTTCCGCCAATTTGTAATTGACAGTTTGAAACGGATTAACGATGTCGGTTTAAAAACGCAACAAAAATCAAATAACAGTTATGAAAAATATGGAAGCAAAGGCAATGATAAGACCGTTTGCAAAAGAGGCTTTCTTGAGCCGATCAGATGGTGTTACCATGGTCGGACATGACCAAGCTCCCAATAAGGTGTAGTTATGGTTCAAGTCAGCCAGGTCCCCAACTGAAACCGTGGCATTATGCCGATCAAGTGGTGTGGCAATGGTTCGGGTTCGACCAAGCCCCCAAGTGACTCTATGGCCTTAGGCCGGTCAAGAGGCGTGTTGGTTCAGACTTGACCATGTCCCCAAGTGATCTGGTGGCTTTTGCCTATCAAAAGGTGTTGCATTGGTTCGCATACCGACCAAGCCCCCAACTCATGTTGTGGCATTAGGCCGATCAAGAGGCGTGGCTATGGTTCGGCTTCGACCAAGCCCCCAAGTGATCAATAATATGATAAGCCAATAAGGCATGATACCCATGTTTGAACCGCGCATCATGGCAGCAGGTCCTCTTTGGCACCCTTTAACTTTTTGCAAGAGATAAATCCTTCTTGAACCGGGATTTTGAACCGGATTTTAGAGCTTCAAAGCTTTGTGGGAGATATCTTCCCCTTGAGCCGGTTTTTTAACCGGAATCCCTCTTTTTAAGCCGGAAATTTTCTGACGGTCTTTAATTTTTTCACCAATATAGCGGTAGCCTCCGGGACCGGGTTATCTTCCCTTCGATGACCCGGAGTTCTTGAATTCACTGAAGCTGGCCAATTCTGCCGAGTCATGTCCTTGTAGCCCCCGAGTCTCAAGACGACTCGAGGAGTTGGCTTGAGATTCTCCATATTTAACCGTGATATAAACCGGCATTTGACAAGCCAGAGTAATTGCTCTTTTTGTAGTAGACAATTTGTCCTGCACTGAAAAACTTGCAAGCCAGAGTAATTGCTCTTTTAAAGAAATGAATATGTAAAAAAATATATACTGGATGCATTTCACCTGATATGTTGAGCCGGAATTTATCCGTCACAGAGTTGATGATCACTGCGGTGAAGTTGAAATCAATGATGGGTGAGTCGGCCATGGGAGCAGACAGATGAGTCGGCCACGGTGTTGTAAGCCAGCGCGGACGGGCGAGTTAATCACATGCGCAGTAAGCCGCGCAGACGGGCGAGTTAATCACATGCGCAGTAAGCCGTGCGGACGGGCGAGTCAACCGCGTTATGTTGATGTAAATTAGGCCGTAAAGCGGCGGTTTGCATGTATATTCATCGAGCATCATCGGCCATCGTTCGTGCAGTGAACATTATCCTGCATAAACAATATCGCAAGCCGGTGCAATTGTTCTTTAAAAAACATATTAATAAGAATAGATTGGATGGTTTTCACCTGATTTGATCGGACGTATGGTCCGTGATAGGCTGTCAGTATTGTTGCTCGTTCCTTATATCCATCCAAAGGATCAACACCTGGTCACTTTGACTTTTGGTCCAACCTGGCCTTCTTGTTCTTTTTTTTTTCTTATCCAGATGGACAAGCAACCACGGCAGCTGAAAAACATCAACCGGCAGGGTGCAGGAGGCCCTCGAGCAGGGCAGGCTAGGTAAACGCATCTGCGGCCAGCGGCTTAAAGCAAACGCGGCTGGCGGGGGCGGATCAAGGCAAACCAAGGTGGAAGCAGCTCGGCAGTGGCTGTGGAGACGCGCTGGCGAAACTTGGGGGCGAGGTGACTCAGGCCAGGGAGGGTCGGCGGCGCTGCCAATTGCTCCTTCACCTTTGCAATCTCTGCATTATGCAGGTCTTGATCTGCCGGGTTAGCCTCTGCCATGAGCACAGCCAACGCATCAAATAGTTCTGATAAAACTTGAGCCAGCGGGCACACAGGGCCTCCTGCCCCGGCTGCCACCGCCGCTGTCAAACCGGCGACCATTGTCGCGGCAGTTGAGGAGTGAAGCGTCGCTTGTGTACTGGCCATGAATATTCCAACCCGGTTGGGCAGATCAAAGGGTCCGAATCATCACCGTCGGAACAGCCCCGATCCGGCCATCTTGCGGCTGGTACGATTCGATTTCTCGATCGATGACTCGTCATCCGAGTAGACAACGGTTTCGCCACCGATGCTGATCCGTCCTCATAGTTTCTTCCGTGGATGACTCCCACGAAAGCACGCTTGATGTACCGGTTTAGCCAGGCAGGTTTCGCCACCGAGCCGTCTCGACGAGGTCGGTGCAGATGTCCGGCTCAGGCCCTGGCTCACCGATCTTGCCGATGAACACGTGTATGCTACCAAAGGGGACCCGGTACCCGTACTCAATCGAGCCGGCCTCGGGGCCCCAGCCTGCATCGTCGATGTAGAGCTTGCCGCGACGACTCTTGGTCATCCGGCCCACAACATAGCCTTCGAGTCCTTCGAACTTGCCCTCTAAGATCATCAAACCATCGTGCGATAGCCCCACGGTGGGCGCCAACTGTCGTGGAATTGTCACGGCAGATGTCCTCATGAAAGGACTTAGTCGCGGGGCCATCGTACGGGTTAACTTAGAGGGGTTAAAGCGGACGCAAAGACACGAGAGTTTATACTAGTTCGGCCCCTTCGATGAAGGTAAAAGCCTACGTCTAGTTTGTGATGGGATTGATGTGATTTCGGCGACTAGGGAGCAATAGCTTCGCCTAAGCCTTGAATTGTTGTTGTCTCTCCTCAAACCGCCGCCTGGTCGTCCCCTTATATACACGGGTTGACGTTCGGCCGGTCTACAGAGTCCCGAGGCCGGCTCATACAAGTGTCCGGCTCGGTCTCTTCTTTCTCTTATCTTACAACACAAGTTACATGGTTATGGCGGTTTTACCATTATGGGCCCTAATTCGCCCCTGGGCTCCGGGCCTCTAAGCTCTACAGCAATCGCCACCTTCCGAGTCTTCGTGGGCCCCGATTATCGCCGAGGGTAAACCGGCCCCTTCAGGGCGGTTTATATTCAGTAGTTACATCCCCAACAGAGCTCCTGCACACCGCACCACCGCTGACTTTCGTCTCGTCCTCGGCATCTTATTCTCCTACCATTCTCGCCACTGCTCGTCGCCTGCCTACCACTGAGGAGTTCAACCAAGTCATTGCACCCACTTCAGTCCGTTCTGCACCACCTATTGCGCCCACTCCTATTCGTGTTGCTCCGCCTATGACGCCCGCTCCATCAACTCAGCGCAGCGCTTCACGTCTGGAGCCTATTAGCGAGGAGGAGGTTGAGTCCCCAGCCTCACTGCGCCTCACCCTCAGCAGGCCAAGGGAGATCCTTACCATCTCCGACTGAGTACGCTTAGCCGCCATGCGATGTACCGACTTGTACGATATGTTTATATGTACATAGGTTGTGAGAAGTAGCTTGTTTGCACATCATGTAGGAACTGGGAGAAATGCAGTAGCCTAAATAACATGTCAGGAATATGTACGCATATCCTGAGTGATGTATTGTATAATTACTGCTTGCGTGTAAGATATGTAATGAGCAGTCCTTCTCCGTGCACAATCGTTTATTCTCTTGAAAAATCTCGGAGCATTTAAAATTTCCTCTATTTATGAATTTATTGACTTTTGTGACTCTTTTTTTTATTTTCTTATGGATTTTACAAAATATATCCCCAGAGTGAAAAATGTCTCATCCTTGGACGTGCTCCATGCCAAATCCACCAGAGGAAAATTATGGCACACCACCAAGCAACAATTTCACACAGGGGCAGTCAAGTCAACACGGCAGTGAAACATCATTTACCCAAGTATGCCGCCTTTATGAACAGAGTCAGCAACAACATCAGGAAATGATGAACCAAGTCATCAATATGGGAAATCACCGTGGACAGTATCAGCAGCAATCCAAGTTGTCTGAGCTACCGAAGATGCGTCCTCCAACATTTTCACATCTTGACAAACCTCTTGAGGCCGCATTTAACGCTTCGAGACATGGAAAGAAAATTAACTATTCCATAGTGTTCAGACCGTGAGTAAGTACTATATGCACCGCACTATCTCACTGGAGCAGCTGCATCATGGTGGGAAAATTTCCTACACATGCACCCCAACGAAAATGATATAACATGGGAGGAATTCAAAGAAGGTTTTCGTGGGGCGCACATTCCTAAAAGTGTTATGAAGATCAAGAAGAGAGAATTTGATGACCTCAAACAAAGGACCATGACGGTGTCAGAATACAACAGTCAGTTTACTCTGTTGTCTCGCTACGCCAACGAAGAGCGTATGACTGAAAGCAAGAAGATGAAAAAATTCTTGGACGGCCTGGCACCCGCGCTTAAATGCCAGCTGGTTGTGCACACTTTCCCAGATTTCAAAACACTGGTGGATAAGGCTATTACCTTGGAAAATGAGCGACGCAGCTTGGAGGATTTCCGCAAACGCAAAAGGGACCAGACTACTCTTGCTCGCAACCACCGAAGCAAGACGGAATTTCAGAAAAGTGGGACACACAAACCCACGACGAATATTTCACACCCAATCAAGAATTTCCATGCAAGGGACAAGGAGTTCACATATCGCCCAGGCGTTACTTGCTACGCTTGTGGAGAAGAAGGGCACTATGCCAAGCAGTGCCCCAAGCCAAGGAACTCGACCCCAAAGCCGAACAACGGTGGCAATAACTCAGTGCCCAAGCGAAACAATTTCAACCCCAATAACAATCACAGGAAGGGTCATCTGAACCACGTGACCAGAGAAGAAGCACAAAACGCCCCGGATATCGTACTCGGTACGTTCCCTATCAACACAATACCTGCCACGGTTTTGTTTGATTCTGGAGCTTCTCACTCGTTCATTTCGAAGAGATTTGCTTTGCAAAATAATTTTCCGATGCTTCCCTTGGAAAAATCCATGATCATCAAGTCCCCTGGGATTAAGCAAGTGACTCAGAGTTACTGCCAAGGTGTGTGTGGTTATTGAATTTGAAGGATTGAAGTTTCACGCCAACCTTATTGTATTGGAAAATAAAGGACTAGATGTCATCCTAGGGATGGATTGGTTAACCGCCAACAAAGGTTTTATTGACTGCTTCAACCGGACCGTAATTCTCACCCACCATCACGGGAAGACAATAAAAGTTTCAGCCAAAGAGAGACGGATATCTCGGCAACCGAGGTTGAACAAGGTGGACGTTTCTGAGTTAAGAAAAGTTCCAGTAGTATGTGAATTTCCAGACGTATTTCCCGAAGAACTACCAGGCATGCCACCAGACCGCGAGATAGAATTCAGCATTGAGCTAGCACCCGGAACCGCTCCCATTTACAAGAAACCATACAGAATGGCACCATCCGAGCTGGTAGAATTGAAGAAGCAAATAAAAGAATTACTGGACAAAGGATATATACGAGCCAGCTCCTCACCTTGGGGTTCACCAATTTTATTTGCCAAGAAAAAGGATGGGACACTGAGATTGTGTATAGACTATCGAGCACTTAACATGGTCACAATCAAGAACAAATACCCAATGCCACGGATAAATGATTTATTTGATCAGCTCACTCAGGCCAAGGTCTTCTCAAAAATTGACTTAAGTTAGGATACCATCAATTAAAAGTACGAACAGAAGATATCCCCAAGACGGCCTTCACCTCCAGATACGGACTGTATGAGTTCACAGTAATGCCGTTTGGACTAACAAACGCCCCCGCATATTTTGTTCACCTCATGAACAAAGTATTTATGAAGTTTATGGATAAGTTTGTTGTGGTATTCATCGACGATATTCTGATATACTCCAAGACACCAGAAGAGCACGCTGAACATCTCCGAGTCATACTAGGAGAACTAAGGAAACATCAATTATACGCCAAGTTCAGCAAGTGTGAATTTTGGCTAAGACAGGTAGGTTTTCTGGGCCATGTACTGACCCAAGAAGGTATTGCCGTAGACCTGGAAAAAGTCAAGGCCGTACTTGGCTGGAAACCACCAGCCAGCGTAACGGACGTGCGAAGTTTCTTGGGAATGGCAGGATACTACCGAAGGTTTATTGAAGGATTCTCCACCATAGCAAAGCCAATGACGCAGTTACTCAAGAAGGACAAGAAGTTTGAATGGACCGAAGCTTGCGAGAAAAGTTTCCAAGAGCTAAAAAGGAAATTGACGACAACACCAGTATTAATTGTGCCCGACATACACAAGAATTTTGAGTTGTATTGTGACGCATCCCGGAAGGGCCTCGGATGCGTATTTATGCAAGAAGGCAAGGTGGTCGCATATGTCTCCAGACAACTTCGCAAGCACGAAGAAAATTACCCTACTCATGACCTAGAGTTGGCAACAGTCATCCATGCACTCAAGGAGTGGAGACACTTCCTACTTGGAAATCGTTGTGAAATATACACAGACCATAAGAGCCTCAAGTATATTTTCACACAACCGGAACTAAATTTACGGCAACGACGCTGGTTGGAATTAGTAAAGGATTATGATGTTGGAATCCACTACCATCCAGGAAAAGCAAATGTAGTGGCAGATGCTCTAAGTCGGAACCCTAGCTCAGACAACGACACCTACCAAACCTGAGACCTGAATTTCAACAGGAGTTTGCTAAACTCAATGTGATGGTGGTCACCGATGGCAGTTTGTCAAATTTGGAAATACAGCCTACCCTGATAGAAAAGATTAAGGAGGCTCAGCATGAACACCCCAGCATTTAAGGCATAAAAAGGAAAGTGAGTTTGGGCAAGGCCTCAGAGTTCATGATAGACGAGCAGGGAATATTGTGGTACGGAGAGAGGCTTTGCGTACCAAATATCGAGGACCTTAAACATCAAATTTTAGCTGAAGGCCACACCGCTCCGTATTCAATCCATCCTGGAGGAACAAAAATGTACAAGGATCTTCAGGAAATTTTTTGGTGGCACGGTATGAAAAGGGACATAGCCACGTTCATTGCATGTTGTGACTCTTGTCAACGCATCAAGGCCGAGCACCAGAAGCCGGCCGGACTTTTACAACCAAATAAGATACCCGAGTGGAAATGGGACGAAATTGGAATGGATTTTATTGTTGGACTACCTCGGTCACGACACGGGAATGATGCCATATGGGTCATCACAGATAGACTGACTAAGGTAGCACACTTCATCCCCGTGAAGACAACCCACACCACTCAGAAGCTTGCCAGGCTTTATCTTTCCCGTATCGTCTGCTTACATGGAGTCCCAAAGACAATAATATCAGACAGAGGCACTCAATTCGTCTCCCGATTTTGGGATCAATTACAACAAGCTATGGGAACTCAACTGGCATATAGTACCGCATACCACCCCCAGACTGATGGACAAACTGAACGCGTAAACCAAATTCTAGAAGACATGCTGAGGGCATGTGTCCTCACCTATGGAACCAGTTGGGAAGAAATCTTGCCATACGCAGAGTTCGCATACAACAACAGTTACCAAGCCAGCCTGCAAATGGCACCATTTGAAGCTCTGTACGGGCGAAGATGTCGTACCCCGCTAAATTAGTCAGAAACCGGAGATAGCCATATCTTCGGCCCAGACATGCTTAGGGAGGCTGAAGATAAAGTTAAGATAATTAGGGATCGACTCAAGACAGCTCAAAGTCGACAGAAGAGTTATTACGATCAAAAACATCGGGAAGTCAGTTTTGAACCCGGTGAGTTTGTGTACCTAAGAGTATCTCCTATGAGGGGCCTGCAACAATTCAAGGTTAAGGGAAAGCTAGCACCAAGATTCATCGGACCCTTCTGTATAGTGGCACGAAGAGGCACAGTAGCCTACCAGCTAGACCTACCCGAAGAATTATCCGATGTCCACGAAGTGTTCCATGTCTCACAGTTAAGGAAGTGCGTGAGCAAACCAGAGAAGCAAGTATCTCATGAAGACATTGACGTGCAACCAGACCTCACTTATCGGGAACGTCCAATAAAAACATTGGAGGAGTCTGAGAGGAGGACCCGACAGAAAACCATCAAGTTTTTCAGAGTTCAGTGGAGCAATCACACCGAGAATGAAGCGACTTGGGAAAGAGAAGATTTTCTTCGGACAGAACACCCACACTTATTTGAGGATCAGCTGAAATCTCGAGGACGAGATTTTTCCTAAGGGGGTAGGTGTTGTGGCACTCCAAAAAAAAATTATTTAATTTTCAACAAAAACCTTGCTTGATTTGAAGAAGGTCATTTAAATCCTTCCTAAAACCTCTTTCTCTCAAAACTTTTCCCCATGGCAAGGATTTCATTTTTCTTGTATCTTCTTCAACCCTGGTGTTTGGTTATTAAAAACCTTTATTCCGAGTTTCCCATCTCAAAAATATTTTTGGAATATATTTTATTTTAAAAAGAAACCCTAAGGGTTTTGGAGCTACTCTTTTGTTTTGAACCATCCTTGGTTTTACCATGCCTCATGTGGTAAATTCTGCCAAAACCCCTCCCTCCACTTTGGGGCAACCCAAACATTCTGTCCCAACAAGTTCAATCCATTTTTGGATTTTAATTCATTTATTTTACTCCCCAAAACAATTCTGTCATTTATTCTAAGCCTAGATGATTTACAAAGGAAGTACATGTTTTCCTTTGAGTTTTGATCTCAAACCAACTCCTCTGGATAGTCCTTAGCACCCCCAACCTAGATCCATCAGGATCCACTCTTCCTCTTTTCAAAATTTTCAAGTTTCAACCTCTGCAAGTTTGGACCAGATTCATCATTTTTGGTGAAATTCATATTTTACCTTCTTAAAAAATTTCACAAAAATTCAGGCAGTCCCCAGGTGCTTTGAGAGACCAGCACACCAAAGATCAGCCCCAGATAAATTTTTATCATGCTTGAATCATTTCATCAAACACTTGGCCGGCACTGTTCCTGTACACTTTCAGTAAGTGGCTTGTCACGGATCACCCGTGCACCCTGGCGCGTTTAGAGTCATCTTCAGTGTCGTTTTTCGTCAGTGGCTTGTCACGGATCACCCGTGCACCCTGGCGCGTTGCGCACGGCCCCTTCTCCTTGACCAGAGCACCGCACACCCCTTGGGATGACGCAGTGTCGGTGGCGAGCATCGCCGGCACCGACAGCTTCTGCGGTGGCAGAGCCACCCGTGGCGGCCAACGGAGCCAACGCCGGTCGCTACGCCGTTCTGCGCCGCCCAACGCTCCCTAGCCCTCCGCGTGGCCTCATGCATGTCAGCTCACACCGCAGCACCGTCGCCGTGGCCCGGCAAGCACAGGGCGCGCCCTCTGCCGCCGACGGGCCCGCGCCGCCCCGTTCTGTCGAAATCACCCTTGCGCGCCAAATCCAACCTTAGTTAGCCTCTTAACGGAGCCCGTGGACCTCCACGTTGATGCCCAACCCCCTAAACACCCCGACCAAGCACTGCGCCGCCGTAACCATCGCCGGAGATCCCCGTTCTCGGCCACCGCCTCGGATCGCCTATAAAATGGAGTCCCGAGCTCGTCCTCGAGCACGCACCACCACTGCACCCCACCAGAACCCCGCCAAGCCACTAGGAGGACCTCGAGGAGGTCTCCTCCCCCAACTCCGGCCGCCCCGATCCGCCTCGGCCACCAGCTAGATCCACTCCGGTGAGGCCATCCCCGCTGCCCAAATCTCGTCAGTAGTCTCCTCGAGAACCCAAAGTGATCTAACCCGGCTTCAATTTGACCTCCGCAGCCCTCCCGGCGAGATCCAACTCCACCCGAGCCGCCCGTCACGGAGCAAGGACCGCCCGTCGACGTGGTGCTCGCCGGCGACCACCGCCACCACCCACCAACGCGGAAGGACACTGAGCACGTAGGTACTCTCCGATCCTCCCAACACGCCGTGGATCGCCCGGCGACCACCGTAACTCTCGGCGCCCGACGAGCTCTGTTCCTCCCGTTTGAAATTTCAAACTGACGGGTGGGACCCTCGTCGATATTTTCTTTTTATTCGAATCGTTTTACGAAAAGGCCTTGAGCATAGTATGCGTTTTCCTTTGCAGTTGACGGCTTTTTAGCGAAGCGTTTTCTGTTTTTATAAGTTGGCCCTGAAACTTTCTGTTTCATTACGTATGAGTCCTCGGATTAAAACCTTTATAACTTTTAAACAGAAACTGATTTTTGATTGATTCTTTTTCTGTCATCTTTATTTTTCTGTATAGTTTTTTGTCATGTTTATTTGAAAAATATTTGGAACACTTTTATGTGCACTCACGGTATTTACTATTTGAATGTGCAATGTTATTTTGCTCATGACGCATTCATGCATGCATTTGTTATATCTTATGTCCGAACTGTCTTGCGAGTACTTTCAAAATACTCACCCGGCTTGTTGATTTGGCCAGATGTTGATGAAGGCGATCTCATGGATGAAGATTTCGATAGCGAGTTCGGACGCCTAGAGGAGTCGATCGGTCTTGTGCGATCCTGGATTGGGTCACTGTATTATTCCCGCTTCCGCTACCCAAATAAATTAATCGAGCCTCACCTCGACGCTCGATGAGCTGCCAGTTTAGGAGTTACGTTATCCACTCCACTGTGATATATCCACCACCACTTTTATCACGAGTCAGTAGCATGCCACCACGCCCTTGTGTCATGACCGCCCTTATGTACAATGTTGGCGTGTTTGTAATAAATTGTTGAGCAGCCTCAGCTCAACCCTGTAATATATTTAATGCTACCGCCTTCAGATCAAGTATTTGTCTACGATGAGGATAATTCTTCTTATCTTTGGGACCTAAAGATCGGTTTCTCAATAAGTATTTTATTGAAAAATCCGGTCGTGACGAACTTGGTACCAGAGCCAGGCTGACTGTAGGAAGCCACTAGGTGTGATCGCTAATCGGTTATTAGCATAATAGAGTTAATTATTATTTCTGCAAATGTAGTCATTTTCTGACAGTCAGCATAAATTTATGATCTGACCATTCAGAATTTTTGCCTACTTTTGTAGATGGCTGGCAACGACTGTGAGTCACAGGTGTTCGCCAACGTGCCCGAGGGGTTCGTCAAGCTCCTCACCTTCATCGTCCAAGTATTGTGTTCAACTTAACTTGTCAGGTGTCAGTCTCAATGACAAAACTCCGGTGAAACACTTGAGTGTTAAGTGCTTATTCCTGTGGATGGACTAACCCGTTTATTATTATGTGTTGAATATTTTCTATGAGTATTATATCCTTGTGAATTTATCAGATATGAATAATGAAATTAAAGCCCTTTCTGCGATGTCGCTCAGACGTCCTACTGTGGCACACTTGTTATTTACCTTTGACATAAGCCCTTTCTGCGATGTCGCTTAGACGCCCGACTGTGGCATGATTATTTATTTTTTTGCCCTTCGAGGCGTTGCTCCAGACACCCGATCGGTTTTCTGTTATTTTGTTGGGATTTCGGGAGGACTACCGCACGACTTCCTTTTTGCATATCATGTTGTGCTATATTTATTATTTGAATGTGCAATGTTATTTTGCTCATGACGCATTCATGCATGCATTTGTTATATCTTATGTCCGAACTGTCTTGCGAGTACTTTCAAAGTACTCACCTGGCTTGTTCATTCGGCCAGATGTTGATGAAGGCGATCTCATGGATGAAGAGTTCGATAGCGAGTCCGACGCCTAGAGGAGTCTCAGTCAGTCTTGTGCGATCCTGGATTGGGTCACTGTATTATTCCCGCTTTCGCTAGCCAAATAAATTCATCGAGCCTCACCTCGACGCTCGATGATCTGCCAGTTTAGGAGTTACGTTATCCACTCCACTGTGATATATCCACCACCACTTTTATCTCGAGTCAGTAGCATGCCACCACGCCCTTGTGTCATGACCGCCCTTATGTACAATATTGGCGTGTTTGTAATAAATTGTTGAGCAGCCTCGGCTCAACCTGTAATATATTTAATGCTACCGCCTTCTCAGATTCAAGTATTTGTCTACCAGTAAGGATAATTCTTCTTATACTGGGACCTAAAGATCGGTTTCTCAATAAGTATTTTATTGAAAAATCCGATCGTGAAAGGTGTCCGGATAGCCGGACTATGACCTTTGGCCGGACTCCTAGACTATGAAGATACAAGATTGAAAACTTCGTCCCGTGTCCGGATGGGACTTTCCTTGGCGTAGAAGGCAAGCTTGGCGATACGGATATGTAGATCTCCTACCATTGTAACCGACTCTGTGTAACCCTAACCCTATTTGGTGCCTATATAAACTGGAGGGTTTTAGTCCGTAGGACGAACAACAATCATACCATAGGCTAGCTTCTAGGGTTTAGCCTCTTTGATCTCGTGGTAGATCTACTCTTGTACTACCCATATCATCAATATTAATTAAGCAGGAGTAGGGTTTTACCTCCATCGAGAGGGCGAACACAGGTAAAAACATCGTGTCCCTTGTCTCTTGTTACCATCCTCCTAGACGCACAGTTCGGGACCCCCTACCCGAGATCCGCCGGTTTTGACACCGACAATATTCCCTTTGTTTTTTATGATTGTTTAGAAGCCTTTGAAACACTTAAGAAAGCCTTAATATATGCACCTATTGTTCAACCACCTGATTGGAACTTGCCTTTTGAAATTATGTGTGATGCTAGTGATTATGCTGTTGGTGCTGTTCTAGGACGAAGAGTTGATAAGAAATTGAATGTTATTCATTATGCTAGTAAAACTCTAGACTGTGCTCAAAGAAATTCTGCTACTACTGAAAAAGAATTCTTAGCAGTGGTGTTTGCCTGTGATAAATTCAGACCTTATATTGTTGATTCCAAAGTATCTGTTCACACAGACCATGCTGTTATTAAATATCTTATGGAAAAGAAAGATGCTAAACCTAGACTTATCCGTTGGGTTCTCCTGTTACAAGAATTTGATTTACATATCATTGATAGAAAAGCAGCTGAGAACCCCGTAGCTGATAACTTGTCTAGGCTTGAAAATGTGCTTGATGACCCACTACCTATTGATGATAGTTTTCCTGACGAGCATGCAATAAATGTTTCTAATGGTACTCCTTGGTATGCTGACTATGCTAATTACATTGTTGCTAAATATTTACCACCTAGCATTACATACCAGCAAAAGAAAAAATCTTCTATGATTTAAGACATTACTTTTGGGATGACCCACATCTTTATAAAGAAGGAGTAGATGGTATTATTAGACGTTGTGTACCTGAGCATGAACAGGGAAAAATCATACGGAAATGTCACTCCGAGGCTTATGGAGGGCATCATGCTGGAGATGGAACTGCTCACAAGGTATTGCAGTCTGGATTTTATTCGCCTACTCTCTTCAAGGATGCCCGTAAGTTTGTCTCATCTTGTGATGAATGTCAAAGAATAGGTAATATCGGTAAGCGTCAAGAAATGCCTGTGAATTATTCACTTTCTGTTGAATCATTTTATGTTGGGGATTTGATTACATGGGACCTTTTCCTTCCTCTAATGGGTATACACACATTTTGGTTGCTGTTGATTATGTTACTAAATGGGTAGAAGCTATTCCAACCAGTAGTGCTGATCACAACACCTCTATTAAAATGCTTAAGGAAGATATTTTCCCAAGGTTTGGAGTCCCTAGATATTTAATGACTGATGGTGGTTCACACTTTATTCATGGTGCTTTCCGTAAAATGCTTGCCAAGTATGATGTTAACCATATAATTGCATCGCCTTAATCCTCAATCTAGTGGTCAAGTTGAGCTTAGCAATAGAGAAATAAAATTAATTTTGCAAAAGACTGTCAATAGGTCCAGGAAGAATTGGTCTAAGAAATTAGATGATGCACTTTGGGCTTATAGGACATCATATAAAAATCCTATGGGTATGTCTCCTTATAAAATGGTTTATGGAAAAGCTTTTCATTTGCCTCTTGAGTTAGAACTTAAAGCATATTGGGCAGTCAAAGAGCTCAACTATGATTTCAAACTTGCTGGTGAAAAGAGGTTATTTGATATTAGCTCATTAGATGAATGGAGAACCCAAGCTTATGAAAATGCAAAATTATTTAAAGAAAAAGTTAAAAGATGGCATGACAAAAGAATCCAAAAGCGTGTGTTTAAAGTCGGAGAATATGTTCCTTTGTACAACTCTCATTTTAGATTTTTTTTGCAGGAAAGCTCCTCTCAAAATGTGAAGGCCCATATGTCATCGAGGAGGTTTACCGGTCTGGAGCCATCAAAATAAATAATTCCGAAGGTACTAACCCAAAGGTTGTCAATGGGCAACGAATAAAGCATTATATCTCAGTTAAGCCTGTTTATGTTGAAAGTAATATTATCCAAACTTTGACACCGGAAGAACACATAAAAGAGTATTTCCAGAACACCCCGGAATCGTGAAAATAAGGAGGTACGTGATACGGTAAGTAAACGGACTCCGAAAAATCTGCAAAAATATTTTTTATCAGTTTTGGAATATTTTAGAATTTTGGAAATACAGAAACTCCCATGAAGCGTCCCCTGGTGGGCACAAGACACCAGGGTGTGCCAGGCTTGCCTGGTGCGCCCAGGTGGGTTGTGCCCACCTGGGACACCTCCCATACTTCGTTTCTTCCATGTGCTTATCCTCCAAGATAAAAAAAATCTATATATACTTGCCGAGTATGTTGATCACCGTACCACAGAGGAATCGTGTGTTCTCTTTTCTTGTTGTTTTCTGCGCAGTTTGAAAAAAATATGTCGTCCCAAGACTCCGACGGAGAGAGCTATGTCTCACATCTCATTGCTGACCCAAAGACCTATGGGGACCTATCTCCTTATGGTCGAACTACGGATGATGAGGAGGATGCTCATTTGATGAGGATCGACGACTCAAGTTCGGAGGAGGAGGATGTTTCTCTACCTCAACGTGAGGATATGCACGTGGAGTTCAAGAAGTCTTGTAGCAACCTGACCCAAAATCGGTCAAGTCTCTGTGTCTGTACCATCCCAAGATCATGCTGGCACTCACAGTACATTGATGAAATAATCAAAGTTCAAACACACCTGAATTTATTACACGATTATCATATCGAGTCTTTATTACAATGGAATAAATTCGGCCGAAGGCCAACTCATGAGAAATAAACTAAGTAAAGCTGCGGAAGCGTAGAAGAATAGCGAGTCCATCCGACTCCAAAGGGCAATCGCCAAGCACGGATCGTAGCCTCACTCCTGATTGGAAAACTCCTCTGCAACATAAGACGTTGCAGCCGTGTAGGTCAGCATTTTGAATATGCCGGCAAGTCAAAGAGAGAACAACAATAAAAAAATTACTAACACTATATGCAATTTGGCTGTGGGGCTCTAAGTTTCATTGTTTTGCGAAAAAAGCCAGTTTTTCCCTATAACAAGGACTTGTTTGCAATTACTACAAAATGTTGGTAGTTGTTGAGATGGTTCCACCAACCAATGTCTCATTCCCAAACTATTAAGTCATAACCCCCTCAATTAATTCATTAATTTTAGTGTTGAGATTTCCGAATACTTCCAAGTTCCAGAGGCTCAAATTGTCCGTAACCGGGGACACGACTAATCGATTAGATCTTTTCTCTGCAGAGGTTTGCGCACTTTACCCGCAAGAATCGTTCCCTCCTTTTAAGTCTTCGCACTTCATGGTGTTTGAAGATGGGATGAACGTAAACAGGGTCTTCCGAAGAGTTCCTCACAGGCCCTTTGCGGTGCCCATCCAATCCTACCGCTTCTTCTACATCTCGTAGCACCGTCCGCCGTAGTCACAACTAGGGTTGACCAAGCGAGCCCATAATGGCTTGCGGCTGCAGAAGTAAGCTTCCGGTCAATGGGGTATACATCCATCTCTTCGTGGCTGGGTGAAGCTTTCCGCAAGATGTCATGGCACTTCTCCATGCATCCCGGCCAACCTTTGGATTCTCCAGGTGCCGTCACAAATCCTCCACCCAGTAGTGAATTTTGAAGTCCATCTTGGTCTTGAAGTCATGGGGTTGTCATCATCTTTGACTCTCACATCTCCCTTATGAATTCACTCAACCAATCCCGTCTACGAGCATGGCAATAATAAACTACTTCGTCCCGGGTCATGGTAACAAGGGGAATTGGTTCATCCTACCTCATCCTACCTCATGATACTACTCAAGTACATAACTTCAAAATTCTCCTATCGCATGCATGGTGGGAGGTATAATTCTAATGCAACAAAATCATAGGTATTGTAAAGAAACATGATCAATGACTTGCTGGTGACGGTCTTGAAAGCTAGGGACTCGTGATAGCAAGCTTCAGCACTCCGGAAATTCTACCGAGGCAAACAATAACCACAATAAGCATACAACATATGATCACTTACATAACAGCATAGTAATATGAAACACACAAAACAAACGAATCAAAACCCAAAGGAACTCAAAGAAAAACCAAATCAAAGTTTTCCTACTTCAAGCAACAACTAAAAATAGTTTTACATAACAAAAATTTTCTTAACAAAACCTAAGCATGGGTTTATGCTACCTAACAGAAAAGGATTCATCAAGCAACTAGGAGCAAAAGAATCACTTTAAAATCTATTATAAAACTCCTATTAGGCCTAACGCAAACTCTAGTAGGAAAAATAAAATAAAAGTTTTATTTATTATAAATAAAAGTTCATGCTCTAAAGTGACAGAAACTAACCTAGAATAATCTATCACATATGAAAAATAAATTTATTTGCTAACTAAAACAATAGGAAAACAGTAGCTAGTTAATTAATTAAGAATAACATGATTCTAATTAAAACTATTTTTTTATTAATCCTAAAATGCCCAAATAAATTCCTACAGTTAGGTAATGTCAAAACAAAGTTGTGGCAAAAAGAATCACAAAAAAATAATTTTCCTAACTCACTTTATAGCAGATTTACTATTCTGTCTAAATCTAAAATAAAGCAATTTTAAATAATTTTAACATGACTAATTATATTTTCTACAGAAACTACAATAAATTTGCAAACCAACAAAAAAAATCACTTAAAAATATTAAGTAGATTAAAAGATATGAATTTCACAAAACTGAAACTATTCTGCTAAAACAGAAAATGAAAAATAAAGAAAAACGGGCTAATGGGCCTATATAGCAGCTTGACGTTAAATAACTAAACTACGCCCTAGGGTTTAAAAGCAGATCGGCGGTTTAAATAAAAACCTAACTAAACAAAATAAACCGGACCGGTTTATTAGAAATAACCTACCCCTTCGGGGGATCTAATCCTAACCGTCCGACCTAGATCTAACGGCGGGGAAAGACTCCGGCGACTTACCGGACGGCGACGGCGACGGCGGCTCGGGCGGCGAGTGCTCCGGCGACTGTGGTCGGTGGCGTCGGCGGAGGTCTCCAGTGGCGCGCGACGAGGTGAGGGTGGGGTCGAGGTGAGCTCGGGGTGGCGGGGGTGGGTCGGGACGAGGTTAACGGCGGCGGCGGCGTGCTCGGTTTCTCCGGTGAGCGTCTTGTGAGAGGGAGAGGTCAGGCGAGGAGAATGGGGTGAGGAGGGTACTTATAGGGCGGGGCCTCCGACTTGCGAGGGGTGATCGGGGATTCATGGCCGAATCCGGATCCGAGGATCCCATGGCGGGCAGGTGGCGTGGGGCGAGGAAGAGGGAGGTGGGGGCCGGGTGTCAGTGGTGAGGAGAGGCGCGTCGGTCAGGCGACCGATCTGGGAGGGTTTCAGGCGAGGGCTCGGCTGGGCCGGCTACTGGCGCTTTCGAGCGCTAAGCGCCTGAGCCCAGCTCGGTGGGCCGCCAGTCTTGGCTAGGCCGGTCGGCTGGTTGGCGCTGGGTCCTTTTCTATTTTTTGAATAATTAGAGAGAGAAAAATACTTAAATATAAATATTTTATATAGGACATATATATATCAAAATAATCAGGGGAATATTCCCTATCATTTGAACATTTTTCCAGGGGCGAAATCCGAACTTTATAATTTTTTTTTTCAAAATTCAAATAAAAATCAAATTTGAATTCAAACCTTTTGGCAATGTTTTTCCTCTGATATTTTTGGAGTGTCATGTTTACTCCTCTCATACTTTTTCTCAAGTATTTATCAGGCATAGTTTTTGAAATGATTTCCTTGCCAAAATTTTGAATTCAATTTCCAACAACTCCAAAACTTCAGAAACTTCAAATGCCACTCAAATTCAAACAGAATGCATAGATGCTTAGCTATAATTGTAAAACATTCCAAATAGGAAATTTGGGATGTTACAAACCTACCCACCTTAAGATGAATCTCGCCCTCGAGATTCGGGTTGGCTAGCAAATAGGTGCGGGTGATCTCGACGGAGGTCTTCTTCGCGCTCCCAGGTGGCTTCCTCTTCGGAGTGATCACTCCACAGCACCTTGCAAAACTTGATGATCTTGCTGCGGGTGACTCTGTTCGCAGTCTCGAGAATTCGGATGGGTTTCTCCTTATAAGTCAGATCACTGTCGAGCTGTATGGCCTCTAGGGGCACTGTGTCTCTCAACGGAATATCGGCCATGTCGGCATGACACTTCTTCAGCTGAGAAACATGGAAGACATCACGAACTCCGGATAATCCTTCCGGCAATTCCAACTTGTAAGCAACTTCTCCACGACGTTCGAGGATTTTGTAGGGGCCAATGAATCGGGTGCTAACTTTCCTTTGACACCGAACCTCTTGATTCCACGAAGTGGGACACACGAAGATATGCTCGGTCTCCCGCTTCGTAAGTTACTTCCTTGCGTTTACTGTCGGCATAACTCTTCTGTCTCGACTGAGCTATCTTGAGTCTATCCCGAATCAGCTTGACTTTCTCTTCGGAATCTCTGATAAGATCGGAACCGAAAAGTGTTCGATCTCCAACACCATCCCACAGCAATGGTGTTCTGCACCTCCTTCCGTATAGAGCTTCGAAAGGGGCCATCTTGATTTGTGCGATAACTGTTATTGTATGAGAACTCAGTATGGTAAATTATCATCCCAGCTAGACCCATAGTCTAGCACACAAGCTCTCAACATGTCCTCCGAATCTGGTTGACTCTCTCGGTCATCCATCTGCATGCGGATGAAAGGCTGTACTGAACTCCAGCCTAGTACCAAAAGTATCATGCAACTGATTCCAAAACTTTGAGGTAAATTGTGTTCCTCTATCTGACACGATACTCCTCGGAACTCCATGCAGACATATGATCCTGGTCATGTATATCTTGGCCAACTTAGCACTGGTATAGGTAGTCTTCACGGGATGAAATGAGCTACCTTGGTCAAACGATCAACCACTACCCGGATGGAATCATAACCTGAACGGGTCCTGGGTAATCCTGTGATAAAATCCATTCCAAGTTTTTCCCATTTCCACTCGGGGAATCGGCAAGGGTTGAAGTAACCTGCTGGCTTCGATGTTCTGCCTTTACTCGTTGACAAACATCGACATCTGCTACGTGCTCGGCAATATCTTTCTTCATACATCCACCGAAACTTTCCTTCAAATCCAGGTACATCTTAGTGTTACCGGGTGAATCGAGTACGGTGAATCATGAGCCTCCTGAAGAATTAGCTTCACGAGTTCGGGATCATTGGGTACATAAATGCGATCCTCGAACCATATAGCTCCGTATTCATCCTTACGGAACCCTTTAGCTTTTCCTTCATTCATCCTTTTCTTTATCTCATCAATTTCCTTGTCCGACTTACAGGCTTCACGAATTCTTTCGGTCAAAGTGGGCTGAACTTCCAGAGCTGCAACATATCCTCTCGGAACTATCTCCAGTCGGAGATCTCTGAGGCCGTCGACTAACTCCTGAGGTAATCCTCCTGCTATAAGAGTATTCACATAACTCTTACGGCCCAAAGCATCTGCTACAACATTAGCCTTTCCTGGGTGGTAATGCAATCTCATGTCATAGTCCTTGATTAACTCTAGCCATCTCCTCTTGCACGAGGTTCAACTCTTTCTGCGTGAAAATGTACTTCAAGCTCTTATGATCTGTGTAAACATCACAACTATTTCCGATAAGAAAATGTCTCCAGGTCTTGAGTGCATGCACTACGGCTGCTAACTCCAAATCATGTGTGGCATAGTTCATCTCGTGAAGTCGTAGCTGTCTGGAGGTATAAGCTACAACTTTTCCTTCCTGCATGAGTACTCCTCCGAGTCCCTGGCGAGAAGTGTCACAATATACCTGGTAATCTTTGTGTATGTCCGGCAAAATCAGCAATGGGGCTGTAACCAAACGTTTCTTCAATTCACAGGCGGCTTCACAATCCTCGGTCCAAACGTACTTGGCGTCCTTCTTGACAGCTCGGTCATGGGCTTGGCAATCTTGAGAAATTCTCAATAAACCTCCGATAATATCCTGCGAGTCCGAGAAAACTGCGGATCTCCTTGACCGAGGTGGGTGACTGCCAATCGGTGGTGATACAACCTTGGTGGGATCAACTGCTATTCCTTCTCCTGAAATAACATGTCCGAGGAATCCGACTTCCTTCAGCCAAAATTCACATTCTACTGAACTTGGCATACAATCGATGTTCTCGGAGTTTCTCGAACTAGACGCAAATGTTCCTTATGCTCTTCCTCGCTCTTGGAGAAAATCAGTATATCATCGATGAACACCACGACAAACTTGTCCAGATATTCCATAAATACCTTGTTCATCAAATTCATGAAGTATGCAGGGGCATTAGTCAATCCGAACGACATGACGGTATACTCATATAAACCATACCTGGTGGTGAATGTTGTTTTGGGTATATCCTTTTCACGGATCTTCAACTGATGATACCCTGATCGAAGATTGATCTTGGAGAATACCTTGGTTCCAACTAGCTGATCAAACAGGTCATTAATCATCGGCAGAGGGTACTTGTTCTTGATGGTCACGTCGTTCAATGAACGATAATCCACAACCATTCTCAAGGTTCCATCCTTCTTCTCTACCAAAAGAACTGGGGCTCCCCAAGGTGATGAGCTTGGCCGAATATATCCTTTCTCCAATAACTCATTCATTTGATTCTTGATCTCTTTCAAATCGTTCGGGGGCATCCGATAGGGTCTCTTGGATATTGGGGCTGTGCCTGGCAATAACTCAATCAGAAATTCAATGTCTCTGTCCGGTGGCATTCCTGGTAATTCCTCCTAAACACATCGGGAAAATCTTGCACCATCTGGCACTTCCTCTGAACAATTCCCGTGAGGGAATTCACTTGATTCTTCATCGGGATACGTGCGGATACATACTTGATCCTCTTACGCTTTCTGGAGTGGTGAGCGAAATTGACTTCTTGGGCACGATCTATGTTTCCTTCAAACTTCGTCAACCAATCCATGCCTAGGATTACATCCAAGGTCCGGGTTTCCAATACTATGAGGTCTGCGGGGAATTTATGGTTTCCGATGTTAAGGGTTGCATGACAGCCTAAGCCTGCCATCATTTCTCCTCTGCGGGCCCGGCGTGAAGAGGGCTTCTAAGGGTTCTAGTGGGCAACCCGTACTTTTCCACAACTACCCTTGATATGAATGAATCGTTGCACCGAGAATCAAAGAGTACCAATCTGGATGTGAATTTAATAAAACTTACCAACCACGATTATTCGGCTGATCATAGACGTCCTCCACGTCAATGTGGTTCACCCGAGCACGAGGAAAAGGGTTGGGCTTCTTTGCTGAGCTTCCATTGCCGTTTCCATTCCTCTGCTTGGCCTCCGGGCGATCGGTGGCATAGTGCCCTGTTTTACGGCACTTGAAGCAGTGATGTGACTCGAGATCCTTCCGAGCGGGGCGAGACGATCTTTGGTTACCATTGCCGTTTCCATTGCACGACTTGTTGTCCTGGTTGCGGTTGTTCCCATTTCCTCCATGGTTATGTCCTCCATGGTTGTGATGGGTATGCCCTCCCGAGTATGGGGCATAACGGGCTTCTTGAGCTCGAGTTGTACTTCCCGTGGCCATACTTCTGCTTGCGGCTATCAATCTGCTGCT
The DNA here is from genome assembly GCA_021605145.1 of Aegilops bicornis. Classification (NCBI taxonomy): domain Eukaryota; kingdom Viridiplantae; phylum Streptophyta; class Magnoliopsida; order Poales; family Poaceae; genus Aegilops; species Aegilops bicornis. Next base: position 479,389,988 of record CM038670.1, read on the forward strand.
GCTTGCCTTCAAGTATGGTGGCCTTGTCTACCAGCTCCTGTTAGTTGGTGAAGGTAGCCACCATTAGCTGCATACCCAGCTCGTCATTGAGTCCCTCGAGAAACTTTTCCTGCTGCGGCATCTGTGGCCACATCATCCGGGCATAGCGAGCTAACTTGTTGAACTCATCCACGCATCGCCCCACAAGACGGTTCCCCTGGCGTAAGTTGCGGAACTCACGCTTCTTCGGACTCATGGCTCCGGTGAGACATGAGCGGTGTGGAAAACTTCTTTGGAACTGATCCCATGTGATGGTGCCGATGGGATAAGTGGCGGTGTAGTTCTCCCACCAAGAAGCTGTAGGTCCATCAAGTTGATGTGCTGCAAAGCGCACCTTCTCTGCATCAGTGCATCCAACAGTGACTAACTCCCTTCCGACCTTGCGGAGCCAATCATCGGCCACAATCGGCTCAGTGCTGCTAGAGAACACTGGCGGATTAAGCCTTAGGAACCGAGTCAAGTTGTCAACAGGGGGTGGTGGTGGTGGATTGTTGTTGTTGTTGTTCTGGTTCTGGATGAGCATCTGCATGAGGGCATTCTGCTGAATCACCGGATGAGCTCCGGCGGGAAGTTGAGACCGAGTCACGTCTCGGAGGCATCTGGTGTTTTGGAGTGGATGAGAAAATTAGAATAGAACAATGGTCTAATGAGAAAATATCACTACCCATATGAATGCACAATCATAATCACACCAATCATTTATTCATTCCACTCAAACATGGTTCGATCTCGATTACAAAATATCTCACGACTAATCGAAAATAACGGCCTAACTGATCGACGGAAAATAAAATAACATGGTGGTCGGCTAAATGTCTTCATCAATAATCCTTGCATCCTCTGGTGCGATGTCCTCCGGTGTGGCGTCCTCTGATGCGGCGCCTCCTCTTGCGGCTTTCTCCAGTGGAACTCCCTTCATAATCCTGATCATTGCTCACGAGAGGTCCGTCATCTCCACTCGGAAAAAGGTCCTCTCCCAAGTCCATCTTTTCCTCTAACGCGGCAACCTTCATTTTCAGGTCGTCGACTCTCTCCATGAAGTCCGCGATTTCTTCCTCATGGTCAAGGAAGTCTGCGTGTGCCTTCTCTTCGGTTCCAGTTCACGGAACAACAGCCTCCACTGTGTACCTTCGAAGTTCTGGCGAAGTCTGGATCTCCGTTTCTGAGGAGACACTCCAAGTCTTGGACATACGAGAGAATGGGGTCGTCCTCTACGATACGGATGATATCTCCATTCCTTGCTCTGCGAGAAACCATGGCGAGGTCTCGATGGATCGAGCTCGGCCTGCACTCTTCTTGAGATGTCCAAGTGCACGATAAATCGCCATGTCTCTTCCGAGGATCCAGTTGAAGTCGGTAAACTCAAAGTCAATAGGCTCTGAATGTCCTCCGAAGGTTCTCCCTGGAATGTGCACCTCGATCCTGTAGCGGGTATCTGTCGGAAGTGCATTGGTAGGCTTCCCGGTGATCGAGGGCAGAGCAATCTTCAGCTTCTTCACGATCTGGACCAGCTTCCTATCGAAGGGCATCGTCTCATCTGGCTGGCAAAACTCCGGTAGCAAAACTGGGGTGAACTCGGTGGCCATCTAGAATGTTGAAAATCGGAGAGAAGTCAGAAATGAACAGGGGAGAATTACGGAATGATAAGGACATAAAATAAATAGTCTCTTCCTATGGCTTTCCGATCCTAGGGGTTACATCCTACGGTCAGCGTGTGCTCTGAATACCATCTCTGTAGCGACCTGACCCGAAATCGGTCAAGTCTCTGTGTCTGTACCATCCCAAGATCATGCTGGCACTCACAGTACATTGATGAAATAATCAAAGTTCAATCACACCTGAATTTATTACACGATTCTCATATCGAGTCTTTATTACAATGGAATAAATTCGGCCGAAGGCCAACTCATGAGAAATAAACTAAGTAAAGCTGCGGAAGCGTAGAAGAATAGCGAGTCCATCCGACTCCAAAGGGCAATCGCCAAGCGCGGATCGTAGCCTCACTCCTGATCGGAAAACTCCTCTGCAACATAAGACGTTGCAGCCGTGTAGGTCAACATTTTGAATATGCCGCCAAGTCAAAGAGAGAACAACAATAAAAAAAATACTAACACTATATGCAATTTGGCTGTGGGGCTCTAAGTTTCATTGTTTTGCGAAAAAGCCAGTTTTTCCCTATAACAAGGACTTGTTTGCAATTACTATGAAATGTTGGTAGTTGTTGAGATGGTTCCACCAACCAATGTCTCATTCCCAAACTATTAAGTCATAACCCCCTCAATTAATTCATTAATTTTAGTGTTGAGATTTCCGAATACTTCCAAGTTCCAGAGGCTCAAATTGTCCGTAACCGGGGACACGGCTAATCGATTAGATCTTTTCTCTGCAAAGGTTTGCGCACTTTACCCGCAAGAATCGTTTTCCCTCTTTTTAAGTCTTCGCACTTCCTGGTGTTTGAAGACGGGATGAACGAAACAGGGTCTTCCGAAGAGTTCCTCTGGGCCACTACCAGTGCCCATCCAATCCTACCGTTCTTCTACATCTCGTAGCACCGTCCGGCCAGAGTCACAACTAGGGTTGACCAAGCCAGAGCCCATAATGGCTTGCGGCTGCACAGGTAAGCTTCCGGTCAATGGGGTATACATCCATCTCTTCGTGGCTGGGTGAAGCTTTCCGCAAGATGTCATGGCACTTCTCCATGCATCCCGGCCAACCACTGGATTCTCCAGGGTGCCCGTCAACCGTCCTCCACCCAGTAGTGAATTTTGAAGTCCATCTTGATCTTGAAGTCATGGGGTTGTCATCATCTTTGACTCTCACATCTCCCTTATGAATTCACTCAACCAATCCCGTCTACGAGCATGGCAATAATAAACTACTTCGTCCCGGGTCATGGTAACAAGGGGAATTGGTTCATCCTACCTCATCCTACCTCATGATACTACTCAAGTACATAACTTCAAAATTCTCCTACTGCATGCATGGTGGGGAGGTATAATTCTAATGCAACAAAATCATAGGTATTGTAAAGAAACATGATCAATGACTTGCCTGGCTGACGGTCTTCGAAAGCTAGGGACTCGTGATAGCAAGCTTCGCACTCCGGAAATTCTACCGAGGCAAACAATAACCACAATAAGCATACAACATATGATCACTTACATAACAGCATAGTAATATGAAACACACAAAACAAACGAATCAAAACCCAAAGGAACTCAAAGAAAACCAAATCAAAGTTTTCCTACTTCAAGCAACAACTAAAAATAGTTTTACATAACAAAATTTTTCTTAATAGAACCTAAGCATGGGTTTATGCTACCTAACAGAAAAGGATTCATCAAGCAACTAGGAGCAAAAAGAATCACTTTAAAATCTATTATAAAACTCCTATTAGGCCTAAAGCAAACTCTAGTAGGAAAAATAAAATAGAAGTTTTATTTATTATAAATAAAAGTTCATGCTCTAAAGTGACAGAAACTAACCTAGAATAATCTATCACATATGAAAAATAAATTTATTTGCTAACTAAAACAATAGGAAAACAGTAGCTAGTTAATTAATTAAGAATAACATGATTCTGATTAAAACTATTTTTTATTAATCCTAAAATTCCCAAATAAATTCCTACGGTTAGGTAATGTCAAAACAAAGTTGTGACAAAAAGAATCACAAAAAAATAATTTTCCTAACTCACTTTATAGCAGATTTACTATTCTGTCTAAATCTAAAATAAAGCAATTTTAAATAATTTTAACATGACTAATTATATTTTCTCTGAAACTACAATAAATTTGCAAACCAACAAAAAAATCACTTAAAAATATTAAGTAGATTAAAAGATATGAATTTCACAAAACTGAAACTATTACGCTAAAAGCGAAAATGAAAAATAAAGAAAAACGGGCTAATGGGCCTATATAACGCTTCGGCGTTAAATAACTAAACTACGCCCTAGGGTTTAAAACGAATCGGCCGGTTTAAATAAAAACATAACTAAACAAAATAAACCGGACCGGTTTATTAGAAATAACCTACCCCTTCGGGGGATCTAATCCTAACCGTCCGACCTAGATCTAACGGCGGGGAAAGACTCCGGCGACTTACCGGACGGCGACGGCAGCGGCTCGGCGAAGTGCTCGGCGACTCCGGTGGTCGAGGCGTCGGCGGAGGTCTCCGTGAGCGCGCGACGAGGTGAGCTTCGAGGTGGGGTCGAGGTGAGCTCGGGGTGGGGTCAGGTGAGCTCGGGGTGGCCGGGGTGGGTCGGGACAAGGTTAATGGCGGCAGCGTGCGTGCTCGGTTTCTCCGGTGGTGGCCTTGAGAGGGAGAGGTCAGGCGAGGGAGAATGGGGTGAGGAGGGTATTTATAGGGCGGGGCCTCGACTTGCGAGGGGACGATCGGGGGATTCATGGCGAATCCGGATCTCATGAGATCCGGCATGGCGGCGGGTGGCGTGGCGCGAGGAAGAGGGAGGTGGGGGCCGGGTGTCGTGGTGAGGGAGGAGGCGTCGGTCAGGCGACCGATCTGGGAGGGTTTCGGCGAGGGGCTCATTTGGTGGCTCATTGTGTTGGGCTGCTCTGGTATTGTGGCCCAGCCCTCGGATGGGCCGCCAGTCTTTGGTTGGGCGGTCGGCTGGTGGTAGCGATGGGTCCTTTTCTATTTTTTGAATAATTAGAGAGAGAGAAAATACTTAAATATAAATATTTTATATAGGACATATGTATATCAAAATGATCGGGAATATTCCTATCATTTGAACATTTTTCCGTGAAATCCAAACTTTATAAAATTTATTTTTTCAAAATTCAAATAAAACTCAAATTTGAATTCAAACCTTTTGGCAATGTTTTTCCTCTGATATTTTTGGAGTGTCATGTTTACTCCTCTCATACTTTTTCTCAAGTATTTATCAGGCATAGTTTTTGAAATGATTTCCACTGCCAAAATTTTGAATTCAATTTCTAACAACTCCAAAACTTCTGAAACTTCAAATGCCACTCAAATTCAAACAAAATGCATAAATGCTTAGCTATAATTGTAAAACATTCCAAATAGGAAATTTGGGATGTTACAAGTCTAGTCTCCCTAAGAGAGCAAACTGGTCTAATAACCGATCTATTCCTTCTCGTTTCTGGCAGAAAAGCAAAGGAGATTTATGTGACAAGATCTTGAAGCTGGAGTTGGAGGTCGATGATTCAAAAGAGGAAATTGCTCTCCTCAACTACAATATGAAAAAGCTGAAGGCACAATTGTCATCATCACCACCATCTTCTTCACCACCAAAAGAGAACTGAGTATCGGGTATGGGCACTCCCCTTGGCTTCCGCCAAGCTTGGGGGAGGTGCCCCGGTATCGTATCATCCCACTATATTTTTGCTTTTACTTATCTTAGCTCAATCTTTTGCTTTAGATGAAATAAAGTTTAGTTTGATCCTTTCTTCTTTGAGAGTTGCTTAGTGATCTATCCTTGTAATCGTGTGCAAGTTATATAATAAAGTTAGTTTGAGTTTTTTGCTTTATTAAAGAAAAGAAATAAGAAAGAAAAATAGAAAGGAAATAAATAGAAGAGAGGAAATAAATCAATAAGATCATATACTAATCCTATGGTAGGTGATAGCACCACATAAGGAAAAGTATAAGTAGAAAATTTTATTAGAGATTGACAAACATAGCATTAGTCAATGATGCAACTCATGAAAGAATTAATAAGGGAATTCACATATAAATATACTATCCTAGAAATCTTTTGTGATTGTGAGCCCTCATCAAAATATTATATGCCAAAATTGTTGATGTTGGACAAGGAAGACAACTTAATGGTTTATATTTGTTTATATTCACATAGAAGTCATATTGTCCTAGATCCTTCAACATGTGATGCTTGCCCCTATCTTTCCTAGCCAAAAATTCCGCACTAAGTAGAGATACTACTTGTGCATACAAAAACCCTTAAACCAAAATCTTATTTTCAAGTGTCCACCATACCTACCTAGGTATTGAGCAAGATCCCTCAAGTAAGTTGTCATCGGTGCAAAAAGGCAATAAAAATTGCTTCTAAATGTGTGAGATCATTTAGTGTAAGAGAAAATTGAGCGTTGTACGAACTTGGATGAAAAAGAATAAAAGCGACAGACTGCATAATAAAGGTTGTCATCTTAAGGAGCAATACAATGTGACGTTCTCTTGCACTAAGGGATTGAGCATACAAACCAATAAGCGCATGGCAACCTCTGCCTCCCTCTGCGAAGGGCCTATCTTTTACTTTTATATACTTACTTTTATGCAAAGAGTCAAAGTTTTCCTTCTATTCCTTTTTATTTTTCTCCTTTGGCAAGGATCATGTGGTGAGGAAAGATCTAGGCACATATGTCCAGTTGAATATAGATAGCATGAGTTATTATTGTTGACATCACCCTTGAGATGAGTATGTTGGGAGGCGAAACTATAAGCCCCTATCTTTCTATGTGTCCGGTTGAAACATTTTGCTCATGGGTACGAGGTGAGTGTTAGCAATCATAGAAGACTATATGATGGTTGACTATGTGGAGTTGCCTAAAGGCTCCGACACGTGACCCTTCCTGAAAAGATGATGAATTGTAGTTGCAAAGTTGACTAAGAACATAGTTTGTTGGTTTCTAATAGAGTTTTTGCTTTATACCTATTCATGAGAAGTATATGATAAAATTTCTATGAATAAAAGTCTTATATTTAAATTTGTTGCTTTTATAATAATCAACATGATGCTTCTATGTCTGTATTTTGTTTTTATCGATACCTCTCTCTCAAAGCATGTGGACATGTTTTTCGATCTCGGTTTTTGCTTGAGGACAAGCGAGGTCTAAGCTTGGGGGAGTTGATATGTCCATTTTGCATCATGTTTTCTTACAGTTATTTATAATGTTTTTACCCTTAATAATGCTTTTTGGATTAATTCTAATGTCTTTTCTCTCATAATTAACAAGGTACACACCAAGAGGGAGAATTCCGGCAGCTGGAAATCTGGACCTGAAAAAGCTACATCAGGCTACCTATTCTGCAGAACTCCAAATGAGCTGAATCTTCACGAGGATTTTTTATGGAATATGTAAGAAATACAGGAGCAAATAACTACCAGAGGGGGGCCACCAGGTGGGCACAAGCCACTTGGGCACGCCAGGGCCCCCTGGCACGCCTTGGGGGGCTGTGGCCTCCTCGGCCCACCTCCGGTACCCATCTTCTGGTATATAAGTCATTTTGTCCTAGAAAAAATAAGGAGAATACTTTCGGGATGGAGCGCCGCCATCTCGAGGCAGAACTTGGGTAGGAGCACTTTTGCCCTCCGGCGGAGCGATTCCGCCGGGGAGACTTCCCTCCCGGAGGGGGAAATCATCATCATCATCATCACCAACAACTCTCCCATCTTGGGGAGGGCAATATCCATCAACATCTTCAACAACACCATCTCATCTCAAACCCTAGTTCATCTCTTGTATTCAATCTTGTTACCGGAACTATAGATTGGTGCCTGTGGGTGACTAGTAGTGTTGATTACATCTTGTAGTTGATTACTATGACTACAAAAAATATACACTTCCGTGATGATACGTGTTTGTCATAGTAGGTCACGTTTTCTGTCATGCATGTACATCCATGACGATTTTATGACAGAATCAAGATAGTCATACCTGTGTTGTCGTAGAAGTGTTCCATGACATTACCAAAATTATCATCACGGAAGTGTCCACTTCCATGACGATAAATCGCGCGTCACCGAAGTGCTTTCGTCAAGGGTGACCGACACGTGGCATCCACCGTAACGGAACACCGTTAAGCTATCGGGTCGGGTTTTGGATCCGATAACCCGTTAACAGCCCCGACCAATGGGGATTTTCCACGTGTAAAATTATCATCGGCTGGAGGAAACACGTGTACGCTCAACGTTGGGGACGGATGTCATCCACTCATTGGATGTAAGGCGCCTATGATACGTCGACCGTGCACGGCCCAACAGAGGCCCATTCACGTGAAAAGGCCGGCCCGTTTGACTTGGTCAAAGGTGGCGGGCGGCCCATTGAAAGCTTTGTTAACGACCTGTTCGCATATAGCCCATTTACAGCCCGCTAACCCAAGGCCCGTTACGCCCTATCCGAATTAGGCCCAGTAGCGTCATCTGGGCCATCCAATATGATTCCAGCCCGTTTTCACAACTGGCGCATGTATGGCCCATGACGTCTTTCGGCCCATATGAGGCCCTATAACTCTTGGCCTATTAACGGCCCGTGGTGAAACTGACCCGTAATGAACAGTGTATCACTTTACACCCATTAACGGCCCATGGTGAAACTGGCCTATAATGAACAGTGTATCACTTTATACCCATTAACGACCCGTTATTCCGTTGGGCCGTTTCCAGCCCATGTTATCTTTTGGCCTTCTCAGAGCCCATTTATTCTTGGGCTCATTTCCAGCATTCATTTACTTACGGCCCGTTACTGGCATTTTCTGCTTGTGGGCCAAATTCAGCCCGTGGTTACAGTCGGCCCGTTTGTGGTCTGTTAATATGTTGGGTCATTTTCATAGCGTCATCAAATACGGCCTATTAACGATGGCCCGTTATGGTCGGCCGATGAACAGACGATTCCAACTCTAGCCCGTTTACGGCCATAATGCGGTCTGTTTGGCCCATGTTTGGCCAATCAATCATACGGCCCGTATAAGGCCCATTGCTGATACGGTCCGCAGAAAGCCCATTGTTTCTAAGGCCCGTAGAAGGTCCATTGTTTCTACGGCCCGTAGAAGGCCCATCGCTTTCTCTGACCAAGAGGAGGCCCAGTGTCACTACAGTAAATATTAGCCCATGGTTATTGTGGCCTAGTTTTAAAAAATAGGTTATTGCATAGCAAACAGCGGAAAAAGAACTACAATGACTACAAGCAAACAAATAAACAAGACAACAAGGAAATAAATAAGCAAGCAATTAACGCTAGGCTATCACGGCTATTACACATATTACATCCACTGGGCATCAAAGTTCGCCACCAGTGCAAATATAGGGAACAAAGCAACATATCATATACCTTTGGTTGTCAAAGTTGGTGACCAAGCGCAAATAAACGCCATGACAAAACAAATCCAGAACTGAAACCACTTCAGAAGATCTCAAGAAACAATATCCTGGGTACTCATAATGCTGGCAAGATGCTTAGCAAGCTTATTATATTTCTCTTATTTGGCGCTGAAATCCTCCAGCGCTTGTTGTTGCACCAGAAAAATGCATCTGAATTCTGCAGGGACTTCCTTAGTCCTTCAGCTTCCTATCGCAGCACATCTGATCGATGTCTTTCAACTTGAAGTTGAGACTCAAGAAGACGAACTGATTCAGGCAGCGAGTTTGAAGAGCTTGTGCCAGCAGTAGTGGCCAGTAACTCGAACACTACATCAAGACAGGACTTTTGGGTTCCCTCTCTGTCGTCAAGATAGTTTTTATCAGCTTCCTTGGAGACCAACAGGCATGTCTCACTATCTTGAACCTTATCTGCATTACTTCCTTTACCATTGGATAACGCGGTACTGTTCTTCAATATTTTGTCCGCATTCTAAAAGAGAAACAAGCAGACACATCACATGTTTACCATGTTGTATATGAAACTCATTTTGGTAAATGAGTTCAGTAGTAAAGTGGACAGGATAACAGCATGAAACAAACATATATCTATGTACCATGGTCACTTTATGGTCTATATCATTCTAGTTTTTGTTGCCAAATCAAGATAGAGACACAGTTCAAATAATATTTGTTCAAGACGAAGCAGAATAGACAGAATATAAGTGTGGGTATAGATAAATAACAACACTTGTAATGTGCATGACATGAGAACATAACTGTTTATTCTATTGAAACTGAAATCAACATAGAGCGGGTTACAACAGCAAACCAATTAAAGAAACATGTTTAACATACCTATTGCGCCATTGGAGTTTCAATTCCATCCTTCAAATATGAAAATAGTTGGTATGATTAAATACAGTAATGCAACAGCAAAGGAGTATGAACCATAGCTACAGAACCTGACCTGAGAACAAATCTTCTTCTCCTTTAAGCGTTGAGTTGGGATTCGGAGTGGTGGTCCTCGTGCTTTGCACATTGCAGTTCCCTTACTAACTGCTCGTGTTTGGGTGCTCTGTGGTGGAGACGGTGTTGTGTCAACTAGAACTGGGTTACTATCTGCCGGGGTTGGGGTTAGAAGGGGTGTAGCTGGTTCTCTGTCCAACTGGGTAGGGGTACAATCTATGAGAGTCTGGGTTATGTGTGGTGGATCTGGTCCTTGGGCAAGTACAACCGTGGTTCTATCTGCATCAATGGTAGCACTATCTTTTACGAAGACCGTGTTGTTACTCCCTTAGATACTGCCATCACGCTCTCCAATTCAAATGGCTGATAAACAAGAAAAGTAATTGAAAGTATAGACATTGTATGATGAAGCGAGGTGCAATGGATAGTGGGGAATAAAAGAGGGCATGAAATAATTCATATTTATGTTGTCTAACCAAACAGGATAGCATGACACAATTTCACATATATGATGGCTAACTAAGCGAGGATAGCATGACACAATTTCACATTATGATGGCTAACTAAAAAGGATGGAAAGACATAGTTCAAAATATGAGACTATGTAAACAGGATGACATGACATAACTATATAATGTGTTTATTAAATAGGTTGGCATGCCATAATTCACATACATTCACGGATAGAATGCCATAACTCAAAATATGATGACTGTAAACACTAAATAGGATGAGATGATATAACTATATGATTTCTTTATTAAATAGGTTGCCATGCCATAATTAAGATAGATGATGTGTATGTACTATGTAAACATGATGGCATGATATAATTCAAATATATGATTTATATAGTAAGCAAGTAAGCATATGGCAATCCATATATGATGTAAAAACTAAGCAATGCAAGACAACATGCATGCCATGGGTAATATAACCCTGCCAAGTTTGAGAATAGACCTCAGGGGGAAATAGGACTGGTCATCAGTCTCTGAATCCTCCTCTTAGGAGCTCTTTGTAACCAGCAAGATGTCTGCTTTAGCAGGTAGCATTGTCTGCTCTGAATACCTTGTTTTCACTCCAGATACTTCCATCACCGCTTTAAATGGCTGATGCACAGGAAGAGTAGTTGAATATACAAATGTTGTCGACAAATGGAACACGTAATACAAAAAAATGATAGCATGATATAATTCACATAAATGATGATTGGCTAAACAGCATGGCATTGCATAATTCACATATATAATGCCTTTGCAACAAGATAGCATTGTATAATTCACATATATAATGTCTTGCAACAAGATGGAAATGCATAATTCACATATATGGTAATTAGAAAGCTGAGCAATTGGCATTCACACAAAGCATGTCTAAACTAATCAAATGACATAGCAATGCGAGACACCATACGCATACGATATGAGCAACATAACCTTACCAAGTTAGAGCATACACCTCGTGGGGGAATAGGACTGGTCATCATCTCCGAATCCTCCTCACGAGGAGCTATCCGTAACCAATGAGATATGCGCTTCGAGATAGCATAGTCTGCTCTTAAGACCTTGTTTTCACTCGAATTTGTCATCACCGTGTCAAATGGCTGATGCACGAAGAAGCAGTTGAATGTACTAACATTGTTGACAAATGTAATATGTAACGCAAAAAAAAGGATGGCCTGATATAATTTACATATAAGATGACTGGCTAAGCAGGATGGCATTGCAAAATTCACATATATGATGCCTGGCTAAACAAGATGGCGTTGCATACTTCACATAAATGATGAATGAACTAAACAGATGGCATTCACACAAAGGATGTCTAAACTAAGCAGATGACATATTTGATGTATAAAGTAAGCAATGCAAGACACATATGCATGACATAACCAACATGAGCATGCCAAGTTAGAGCGAAGACCTCAGGGTGTAAATAGGAGTTGTCTTCTCCTTCTGAATCCCCCTCAGAACAGATAACTTCCTCTTCGTTACAATCCGAAATGTGTGGAGGGGGGGCTGCCTTTGCGCCTACCATGGAGCGACGTCTTCATGAAATTTTATTGCCCACGCAAGGCTCGTCTCTTTTGTTCTACATGTTCAGTTCCATTGTTTACAATAACTGTCATGCATAGGAATAAAACATAGTGAGATTATGTAGGAGTGCATGCAGAAATCCAGAGTGATGGTAGCAACCTGTGGATAGACCCAAAACCAATAATAGCAAGCAGATATTGGCTTCAGTTAAAAAATACAGATAATGGCTTCTTTACTGTTTGTTTCCCACCCAACATGAAACTCATAGTAGACACCGGAGATTAACCAGATAGTAGATACATACTATTGATAGTGGCCCCGATATGTACCGCACAACCATTTAAAAACTCAAGTTTGACCATTAGTTTGGAGCTGACTCAGAGTCTAATCGGTGAACAGGATGATAAAGTAGCATGTAATATTAAGAGATGCATAATGTAAGCAGAACCACGAAGAGTGCGACCTCTCTTGCGGACCCGTGTAGTCCTCGAGGTCATCTGCTCGGTTGATGATGGTAATGCAGTTTTCATGGCTGCCCGGTAATGGGGAAGAAGATCTGAGGCGGCCAAAGACAGCAGGGAGGCCGGATCCTCTTTGTCTTTGGACCCTTACATCGTTGGAGCAGGTGAGCTGGGGTGGACGACGGCCAGGAGGCGGGACAAACCACGCAAGGTTTTCTTTGACAACTATCTGTAAGAGAAGTAATTCTGTAAGTGCTCGTTTGAATTGGAGGATTCCAACAATGCAGGGATAGGAAATAGAGAGGAATAGGATAGGAATGCACGTGCAAAACAGAGAATTAAAAAACATAGGATTTCTGCTAATCTGGGTGTTTGATTCACAACAATTGGAAGATCACAGGATGCAAAGAAGCATGGTGAGATTAAGTCAAACCACAAGAAAATGTACGGTTATAATGCTATTATGTTACTATCTCTTAGTCTTCTGCTTCATGAATAGGAATTTGAAAAGGAGGACACGTGAAAACTAAAATTCCTACGTTTTTTATTTCAAGGAGACACTAAAGGAACAAATCCGTGTGCTCAGTGGACAATATATATAACATTTAGAGTAAAAAAGAGATGCAACAAGTGTACAACCTCTTTGGCGAAGCCATGCTGATCTCAGCGTGATTGGGTTGGCCAGTGAGGATGCTCCGGCTGATTTTGCTGTCGGAGGAGGGGAAGAAGATCTTAGGCGTCTGGAGATGGAGCCCGAGGTACTGCTCCGCTGTGATGGAGGGTTTCGTCGTTGGAGCAGCTCCGGTGAGTTGTACGACGCCGAGGCTGAAGCAGGACAAGAGAGACAACGAACCACGTTAACCTAAGTGGAATTCTTATAGCATTTCCAATACATGACGTAAAATACATAACCAGAAAGTGCTAGATGTAAAATACATCAGCCGCTCATCTCTGAATTTAAGTGTCGAAACAGAACTTAACTGTCGAAACTGAATTTTGCTGTCGAAACTGAATTTTGCTGTCGAAACTGAACACACTAGCAAGGTGAGGCTACACGTCGGTCGACTGACCTTTTCATATCTGGTCAGTCGATTTTGCAGTCGTTGGATACGAAATCAAGGGCCTGCGGTTCATATTCAACCTCCACCCCCCTGAGCCGCCAGCCATCACCGGCCAAATAGCAGCTCCCCGCCTCCCGCAGCCAGCGGTGTGCCGCCCCGCCCGCCCCGAAAACACTCCCCACCGTCGGTCTGCCGCCGCCTCGGCGATCCCTCTAGGCCCCCTCGTGCCGAGCTTTTTCTCCGGCGATCCCCACGCCACCGCCCCGCCACCGCCGGTGACCACCGCCCCCATCCTGAACCCTAAGATAGATAGCGGGGTACCGCTCATGAAACCCCCTCCCGTTCTTGGCTGGTTCTTCCTTCACCCCATGAGCCCCCCACCCCTAAAATCGGTGACCCAAAAGTCGATTCGATCGGCAAGTGTAGCTAAATCGGAGCAGCATCGCAAGCAAGAGCAAGCGAGAGCAGCAGCGAGAAAGAGCAATAGCAAGCGAACCGAGCGGGGACCGGGAGCAAGCGAAGCGGCAGCGCGGCGAAAGCTAAAGCAGCAGCAGCTCCTACTGATGTGGACGTTGCCGCCGAGGGAGCGACGTTGTGGAGGAAGTGGCCGGCGACGCCGCCGTGGATGGAGCCGCGCCATGTCGGCTCGGGGCCGAGCTCCGGTAGCACCGTGAGATTGAATCAAGAAGAATATGCGGTGATTAGTGTACAACCTCTTTGGTGGCGCCGATTAGGCCGCAGCTTCATCCGAGGAAACGGTGATGATGATGCTCTTCCGGTGGTGCAGGTGAAGACGGCGGTGTGGGAATGGAGGTGGTGCAAAAGGCGAGGGAACGTCGGGGCAGCTCCTTGGAGGTGGAGGGCGGGGTGGCTGAACCGGCGGGACGATGGGATCAACGACGGATCCTCATCGATGCGGTGGATGAGGGACGTCGAGGTGTTCTTGTGGACGGCGTCGTCGGGGAAGAGGCTCCGGCTGGGTGGCGGGCGGAGCGAGTGTGGTGTTTAAATCGCGGGTTTCGCGGCCTCGGTGTATGGGTGGGCGGATGGGATGGCGGTGGGAAACCATGGCTTAGAGGCAGCGCTTGTCCGAAATGTGGGGTAAGTTAGGAAAATACCCCCACCGATTTGAGGCGGTTCTTTCGGTTCGAGGTACCACGGGCATTTCACGTGTTGGGATTTCACGAGGTGGGAGTTTTTCAGCGTTGTAATTTCGGAATAGCAAGGCGCGGGTTGAGATGGAGGGAGTTAGTCGAGCACTGTGAGACAAAGATATATCTTAAATATTTCGGGCTAACAAGGTGCGGGTTGAAATTTCCGGACAAGCCTAACGTGTACTGTACCAAATCAATGCGCACTACAAATATCATTCAAAACTTTGAAGTCATGTTATGTTCAATTAAAATATTCCGCTACATGTATAATTCATGCAACCTACTACTCAAATGAACTTTTTAGTGCATTCCAAACGTATATACTACCGCTTCAATATGAACTAAATTTGAATTTGTTTCTCTATTTGAATAAGATCTACAATAATGATTGTGGTGAAGTCAAAGCATTTGAATTCGTTTCTCTGTTTTAATAAGATCTACAATCATCATTATTGTCAAGTTAAACCATCATTTGTGTATTATCTTCACAGCACACCACATGATTAGTCTCAAGTTACATATGAACTATGTGTACTATATGAACTCGAACTAGATTTTTTAAATCCACTTTATTTTGATTTCAAATCACATTACATTTCTAGCTCTAGCTAGATCTTCATAATCTAAACCATGTCTCATATGTATAATGTGTTTATCACATTATGTATGGTGCCCCCCCTCGCCTACAAGTATTTAGATGTGAGTTGCAAACACCACACGTTACCACAAATTCAAATGAAATGTGAGAATGTTCGATATATAGTATTGTTTAGATTGTTCGATATTTAGTTGTAAGCTGCAAACGCCATGCATTATCACAAATTCAAATAAAATGTGAGATTGTTTGATGTATAGTATGGTTTAGATTGTTCGGCATTTAGTTGTGAGTTGCAAACGCCATGCATTATCACATTATGGTATAACATGTGCACAACACGTGTATCACCGCTATATTCATGCATGCAATGTTTAAAACACTATGATCTCCTGTTCAAATATATGAATCCGCTTTCATATCAAATTATGATCTTTGTTGGTCTCTTACACCCACACAATCCTCTAACCTTTGTAGCTACCACTAAATTTCTCTCGTGCATGCACACGCCCTCCTCCCCCTCCTCCTCCCTCGGCATTCTATCCACCGGGCACATTCATTTTTTTTCTTTAGGTCGTTTTCCCAGAGTCTCCACAACTCCTTTTCGACACACCGATCGATAAACCTCTCCAGTGATGCCTGCCTACAACATACATACACACCTTCAATCTCCTCCTTTATGTGTCCTTGCCTCGTGTCTCTCATGCAGTCGAGACACACGTGTAAACTCTCGCCTCTTTTCATCGATCTCACAACCGCACACTCCTCCCCTATCTAGCTAGTAGTTGGGCCTCTTGCACCACCTCCTAGGTCCATTCTCTCTGTCTATCCATCTCATTTGGGCCTTATTTGCCTCTAACAAATGGACGTACACCGACCGGTCTCTCGCTATACATATAGCTAGCTAGGTCCTTATAACTCGTTTTTACCCACACGTCGATCGATCTACCTCATTAGTTGTGTCTCTCCCTTCCTCCGACAAACAACAATTGATCTACCGATCTAGTTAGGTTTGCTTACCAAACACATGGTTCTTCTTCATCATCCATGGATGCGTCCAAGCAGATCTATCACGCACGAGGCACACACGAAACACATCCCCACTCTTATTGATAACATTGCAGTTCCACCCTCGGTTTGTCTAGTAGGCCTCTCCCACCATCTCCGAGAAGCAACTCCATCACCCATCCAGCACTCTACCCCTCTCCCTCCCTCTCTCTCTCTCTCTCTCTCTATCCCATCGTATTTCCCGTCCTTGATTATGTATGGATGTCGGCGATCTCCCTCCAGACATAGCTGGGTCTCTCCTTCTCAAAAAATATTCGAGTCAATCTACCTCTATAGTTAGGCATCTCCCTACCCCTCCCCCCCCCCCACACACAACGATACATCAAGCTCTCTAGTCATGTCTCCCTGCCACACACAAACTTGACATGTGCCCTCTAACGTTTGATGAGCCAATCGCCCTATATCTTTGACTTGCACACACACACAATTTCGATGGCTCTCATCATCGATCTCGCACATCCTCTCTTCGACTCTATCGATAGCTATGACCCCTCCCTCTCTTCTCGTGGATTGCCCGACCCTCTATGTATGATATGGATAGGCCTCCATTTCACACACATTGTATGCAAAATTTTGTTTGAGATGTCATCGACACATATTCCCACAAATAATTCACGAAATCAACCCCCACCCCAAAACAAAAAACACTCACGAACACGGTTTGTATCTCTCACACACACCCACGTAGGTGGGCGTGCGAGAAGAGAAGAGGTGCATGCAGCGCCACGTACTCCGCCTCTTTCACAACCACACCAGCGGGTACACGGTGGAGCTCAATTCTGTCTGAAAAAAGGCAGCCCACGTGGTAATTTGGCACGTGTCTTTGGTTGTCCACTTGGTGGAGGGAGGATCATCTACCACGGGTGAACAAACAAATTGCGACTTGACATGTTATGTTAAAAAAAGAGGCAAACCATGTGGGGCCTACCTTATAGGCAAGACTTTTGATGTGTCCCGTCAACTCGCAGAACAAGGAGAACCTTGCTTAGTACACCATGTCCCCCGCCCACGGGCGTGGTGGCTCGCAGGATGAGGTGAAGCTTGCTCCGCCTTATGCCCGCTCCCTCGCCCATGCGCGCGGTGGATCGCAGGACGAGGAGAAAAATTTACTACTCCCTCCATTTACTCCTCGTCCCTACTACCTTGGTTATAGAGATTATATCATATTGTTTGGAATATATATGTCCTTTAGTAGATTTCAATATGAACTACTAGTACATACTCCAAACACCGATGTATATAGACGTATTTTAGAGTGTAGATTCACTCATTTTGCTCCGTATGTAGCACTCTCCCTCGCCCTCGACCATACATACGTGGTTGACGTGCATCAATTCATTCAGTCTCATATAGCCAGAATGATATATACTGCACTACCATTATTGCTCGACTTCCCGGAGAGGCGAAGAGCCAATCGCAAGGTTAATATTTTGGAGATGCCAAGCGCAAGATTATAGGAGAACGAGTAGTAGGTGCCGCATCATTTATAAATAAAGTTTTTTTTATTCAGTGGCACGTACGCAATATGATAGGTTCATATGGAGAGAAAAGGAAACCGCTCCACTATATACATAGTCAGGACGGGCCAGCCTACACGGTTGCTTGCTGGGGTTGCTATCTTCACACTCTCTCGCACAAAACAACTGTGGCCACATCTCTAACATCCCGGAGTATCACGTCCGCTTGGGGGAAGGGGTGGATGCTTAGTGTAGATGTGGTGGCCGTCACCGACGGCGAAAACCCACTGTCGGCACGTCCCGATCAGGGGTCCCCGCCGTTCTCTCTCACAAAGCCAGTGAGGTTTCCTTCGTCCCTTGCTCAGTGCCGCGACGTGGGCAGTTGTCGCCTCCCTCCGCCCTCCTCAAGGTTGAGCTACGTCCCTCGTGTACAACTCCCTTTACAGCTGGCTTGTACCATCGCTCTAGCTGCCCACATCACTCCCGTGGATATTTCTCTACTTCTTTGCCCGCACATACCTTTCTTGGCTTCTACGTCTTTGTACTTGTGATGATTTTATGTCTCATCAACTAGTCCCAGTAATCTTATTCTAATCACGCTTCTTCAATTTCTTTGCCACATGGATGCTCATCTCGATTTTGGTGAAACTGCACAAAATGATCTGATGGTCAAAAGGTTGCAAACTTCATTTATTAGGAAGCTCGAACGTTGCCAGCAAATTGAAGGCTGGTCAGGGTTCACGGTTCAAGGGCTAGGGACTGCATGGTACGTTTTTTTCTTTAGTTGCCTCTGTTCCAAAATAAGTGTCAACTTTAGTAGTAGTACAACTTTGTACTAAAGTTTGCACAAAGTTGAGACACTTATTTTGGAACGGAGGGAGTACATATTTGCTATGATCTCATCAATCATTGAGATGCAATAGCATGCATGTTAGTCTCCTTTGTATTTGATGAAATGTTGCAACGGGCAACCTTGGGACGCAAGATTCATGTATCAGAATCTGGAAGCTTCGTATCATTGTACAAATTTATCTCACTGATAAATTACAGTACGTACTATACTAGTACTTCCTCCGTTCCTTAATATAAGTCTTTGTAGAGATTTCACCATGAACCACATGCGGATGTATATAGATGCATTTTAAGTCTAGATTCATTCAATTTGTTCCGTATGTAGTTCACCTAGTGGAATCTCTACAAAGACTTATCTACTAGTAATAGCTAGCCCCCACTACTAGGAATTCTCTATCGTCTCCTTGAGCCACATCATCAAAATTGATGTAGCCATTAGATGATGTAAATCAGTCCATAATAGTCGTCTGATCTAGACGTTGAGAGGCTCCGCACTAAGCCACATGCAAGCATGCAGAATACCGTGGCACATGCATGTGAGTGGGTCTCAAATCACATCAACATGTCTGCATGCAAGCATGCACCGATAGCATGCATGTAAGTGAGCTTTTAAGTCCCACTAACATGTCAAAAAGAAAAATATAATCCCATTATGCAGTAGGAGTTGGCTGATCTTTTTTCCTTGCGTGGAATGATCTAAATGATGATGGGAGTTTATTTAGTTTGGCTACCACATTTGTCATGCGGTTATAGAGTTTTTTTAGTTCTATGAAATCGATAATTTTCTTATTTGAGAGATATACCGCTGGTCCGCGGCAATGCGTGGGGACTCATCTAGTAATATATAGGAACGGAGGGAGTACTATGTAAAGAGTTAGGTGTCGCACAGTGATAGTGTGAGGTGGGCCATGTAATCACCGAGCCTGCATGTTTTCACTGCTCTTGCACTCCTCTGCTGTAAGAATGGAGAAAATTGTAATCTAGTAGTAGTAGTACCTCCTTTCACCGAAAGCGTGGGACATCCAAAGATCCTACCACCTCGATAATAAAGACCAATGAGCCATCAAATCACATAGACCCAGCGATAAGTTGGACGGACGAAGCAACCATCACTCTTGCGCCCGGTGAGAGGTCGCGTCCGCTCTGCCCGGGCATGAATGCGAGACCGATTCTTTGGAGGCCGACTGCCGTTGAGGCGGGAAGCCTTGGCGATGGAGGGGCTTTGCGTGGGCCAGGCTAGTCGAGGCCAGGCGTGGCAGCTGTCCGCATGTCCCTACCGGACACGCCCGGAAACGAGAGGATGCACCGACTCTCGCGGCTAAAATCGTACACTACACACCATCTCTTTGTAGGAGTAGGTCAATCTATCGCACTCTCTAACACACACATGCTATTAAACACACACACGCACACGCACACACCTTGGTCCCGTTGCACCTTCTAACGTGACTTATTACACCTAGACGGAGGGAGTAGTAAGTATACAAGATCTGGTGGCACCTTGACTTAAGTCGAATACAAGTGCCCAAAATTTGTGTGCATGTTATAATAAGGATTCACTTAAAATAGTACGTGAGCGAGCAGAGGGATCAATTGGACGGTTGTTCCCAGCAAAGAGCTGTGAGGTGTGAGGTAAGATACACACCGGGCGCTTTTAATTTTTCTTATTAATTTGTTTGTTTCACCCTCATTGGTGGGACCCAACATTACTACGTGGAGAGAGGTAAGGTGACTAAGGCTGCATTATTTCTGCACCACTGTGGATAGTCTTACCACCAAAGCCACATGACACGATTATGATTGAAATCCTCCCACACACACAAAAAAAACACGGCGTGCCTGTCACACGAATGCAGGAATGTATAGAAGGTTATTTTCCTCTCGTTGAACATAACAGGAGGGTTATGTAGCTGGTTAGCCTGTTCGCTCATCAAACTTGAGGTCTCGGGTTCGATAACTACACTTGAGCATAATTTTTGCCAGGAGGATTCTTTGGTGGTCAAAATGTTTTCTAGGGTTTGCACGCTTCACACTCTCTCTCCGGTATATATATACACGCTGGAGCCTCGGTAGCTTAGTTGCTCTCTTCACACTCTCTCGCCCTCTCCCGCTGGAGCCTCAGTGCTTGTAATTGCTCTCTTCACACTCTCTCGCCCTCTCCAGATCTAAACAAGACTTCGTTGGCCTCTCTCTCTCCCCTCACTGCTGCTGAAAGAGCCGGCAGGATCCGTCCGCTGGGAAGGGAAGGAGGCTTAACGCTGTCGCCGTCGACGAGGGAGGGAATCCACTACCGGCGCAGCTGTTCAATTTCCACCCAGCGGCGGCGCGGGAGGGCCTCCGACCCCTTCTTCTTTGCCGCCATCCCGTCACCCACCGAACCACGCCCCAAGAACCTTAAGGTATAATTTACTTACTTTACATGCATTGCTCTATCTGCAAGTATACCATGAACCTAGGACGTGGTTCAAAGAGGAAAGGAGTGGGGGAAAGTAGTGGGAAAAGTTATACTCCCTCCGTTCCTAAATATAAGTCTTTGTAGAGATTTTACTAGGACTACATACGGAGCAAAATGAATGAATCTACACTCTAAAATGCATCTATATACATCCGCATGTGGTTCATAGTGGAATCTTTACAAAGACTTATATTTAGGAATGGAGGAAGTATATAGCATGAATCTAGGACATGGTTCAAAGAGGAAATGAAGGGGGAAAGTTGTATAGCATGAATCTAGGACGTGGTTCAAAGAGGAAAGGAATGTGGGAAAGTAGTGGGGAAAGTTGTATCGCATAAATCTAGGACGTGGTTCAAAGAGGAAATGAAGGAGCGAAAGTACTAGTTCAAAAAGGAAAGGAAGGGACAAGGCTGTAGAGTTTGAGCAGGACTAGATTTGATGCGCTCACATAGGGAAAGGTGCCTTAAGATAACAAAACTGGGACCAACACAAATATGCTCCTTGGTTGTTTGTTCTTTGTTGCAACAGACTGTGGATGACCACAGTACATCGGTAGATGCACATGGTGCTGGTGCGTCCACTGTCCCGTGCAACTCATTAGTTGTTGTTAATCTAAGGCCCTGTTTGGTTAAAAACTCCATAGTCCCAACCTGCTTGGTTCCAGGGACTAAACATGGACTAGAGGTTATTAAATGACATGCTAAAAGACCATGTTACCCCTAGTAATGAACTAATAGAAACAAGGTGCGATCCGTGGCAGGGGCAACTGTTGGAAAAAGTCCCAAAAAGACTCCCTCGGGGTCTTCTTTCTTTAGTCCCAAATGCCTACTTTTAGTCCCTAAAAGTCCCTCCTGTTTGGTTTAGATGGGGTGACACGGAGTTTTTAGTCCCTACACCAAAATGTCCTGTAAACAAACACCCTCTAATTATGCCGCTGGAAAATTGATGCAATGCCACAGTTAAAAGCAAATTACATGTTTAACGAATTTTATTGTTAATATAATCTCTATGTTAATATTAATCAATGCCCCTGTTTGAGAAATGCTACTGTCTTTCTTACTTTCTCATTTAGATAAGGTAGATGCTTCTTTTTGTTGGCTTCTGTGTCATCCACCGTTATTGACCACTAATTATTTCCTTTGCACCTCTGTGTAAACAGGGTTATCTTCTTCACCTCGTTGCCATTGTGACCTTTTGTTGCACTGCACAAAACACTTTTGTTTTAAGAGTGTTTTGTGTAGTTCAATCAAAATGTCACACCGACAATGTTGCTTGATTGCTTGATCTTAGTGGAACTGCACAAGAGGAGATCTTACTTCCTATCCGTTAAGGCGAATTTGGTTCAGATATTCTTCTTGTGAGTTGTTTGAATTCCGCATCATGAGAGGTCGATTACTAGCCTTCTTTCACATGATTACGCAGTGTGCTTTCATATGTTGTGCTACTTGTATGGTAATGTTGCTTGATTTTAGTGAACTGCACAAATGGAGACAAGACTTCCAATCAGTATGTGCACCGTAATATCCCATTGAGGTAAGATAAGGATATTTCACAACTGCTAGCCTGTATTTTGCCACTTTCATCGAGAAAATTAAGTTTAGTACTATACTTGTGCTCCCTAATTGACATGCCAAATCTTACATTGAAGGCGAAGCACTGTCATTTATTGAACCAAGTGATGAAGGGAAGAACAAGCGGAAGAAAAATAAAATCAACTCCGGTCTTTGTAATGAAGCACTAGAACTGTGATGACACAAGTAATGATATAGTTTTGCATCTTAATTTATTTGCTGTGGCTGGAACGAGCAATTGTTTTGCCACTGATTTGATGCCATACGTAATTACCTCTACTTGTGCAAACAGGGATCTTCTTTGGAGATACCATATATTTTAGTGGAACTGCACAAGAAGATGTTGGAAACATTAAACTAATCGAGGAGTATATAGTAAGCATGGCCACCCTCGTAGATAGCAACAGATGGTTCCGCAGAAGTGCTTCATCTGTATGCTCTACACAATCAGCCTCGACAAAGGTTGGTACTAGCCCTTGATTTCATCCATATGATTGAGCTTTGTCATCTCTATTTGTGTTGTGCTACTGTTTAGATAATCATCATGAAAAAGTGGTATTGTCCTTGAGAAGTGCTTCATCTGTGCTGTTTTAAATATTTCCTTTCCTTTTTTTGAGCAAACATGGATGCTAGCATTTAGTAGTCCTCTTGTCTTTGCACAACAGGATCATCTTCCTCTGAAGAAGAATATGGAGTACGTGAAGTGACTAGTTCCGATTATGCCAGGATGAAGAAGCACTGTCTATCTTCTCATCAGAAGGAGCAGTGGAAGGATGGTTACATTACTCCCCACAAGACCAAACTAACTTCAGCTCAGAAGGACTGACAAATCTCCATTGTTTTGCTGTGATGCGCGAGTATAATGTTGTTCTAGGATTCTTTCTGGTGAGTTCCATTTTTCTAAAAGTGTGCTCTACATGGACCATGTATGTGCCTATTGAAACTGTCAAATCAAAGTACAGTTTGCTTTATACTAATCACTTTTTTGTATTTGTGCAAACAGGGGTGCTCGGCTTGATTTCAATGGGAACTGCACAAAATGTTAATGAATACATCGAATCATTAATTTCCACCACAAGAAAGGAGGTGTCGATAAGTTCAAGGCGTTGCAACATATAAGGGCGAAATCATACAAGCTATGCGCGAATTTGGTTGATTTTGGTGGAACTGCACAAAAAGAACAACTGGTTTATTTAGCACGAGGTGCCATGTCAATGTCCGAACTGATGGCAAACCCTGCCCATTCCACAATCGTAGGCATTTGATATTTTGGAATGGGACAACCTTGTCAAATTTTGCTCATTAATTTTAGCAAGACATACATTTGATATTTTCGAATGGGACGCCCTTTGCTGTCAGCAGTGTCGATCAATTTTTTCTTTATTCTTTAGTTGTGAAGTAAATATTGCCTCTGACATGTGAGTCACTGAGATGCATAATCATCGATTGTTTTGAATGTTCTCTATGAATTGCCAGGCCTGTGTGTTTGATTGCAATGTACGTAAACGCTAAAAAGCTGCTCAAACTCTTTGTACTCATACATTCCTTTTTACTTTGCACATTGTGAAAGTGCATACTTTTTCTATAAGATTGGTCAAAGTAGATATACTTTGACTGCAGACAAAACTTGTATGCAGACTAGAAAGGACCGGAGGGAGTACATGTGAAACTTCTGCAAACGAGGTGATCACCACAGGAATAATGCTAGTAAGTATTGTTTTGCATGTTCATCCAATGCCAGTGATACAGGAATTCGAACTAATTGAAATAAATTCATTAATACACGGTCGGATTTCATATAAACATGCCGGATTTCATTACATTTCATACATTCTTCAACTAAAAAGGGGTGCGCTGGAGGTATAATTAATTAACCGAAGCTACCCACCAGTGTCCCGCTGAGCCGAACAGAAGCTTCAGTGACTTAACTGCAGGTGCAGTTGCGTAACTAACATGTGGCCTGTTGGGCCCACGTGTCAGTCAGCCAACTGCACCAGCAGTTAAGTACAAGTAGCGTTCTTCTCCAGCGCAGCTCTCCGACTCCACGTTGCCGCCAAGAAGCTTACCGGCCGTCAATGGTCAACCCGCCTAGCTTGGCTTCAACCGGAGGGTAGCAGAGGTGGCCTTACTTGAACCCGAGCGGTGACGACCTACCGTGTTCTACTCTTCCTCATTTTCTATGTGGCGCGGCCTCGTTGGCAGCGGGGAGGGGTCTCGGCGGAGCCGGCGATGTCCTCTGTCTCATTGCCAGCGGGCGGCGCCTCAGCGGAGCAGTGGAAATCCTCCCCCACAATGCCGGTAGGGTGGGGCCTCGGCTGAGCCGGCGATGTCCTATGCCTCGTCGACGCCAGCGGAGCCGGCATCGTCCTCTGCCTCGTCCTCAGTCTCGCCAAACAGCGCCTTGCCCGCTTCATCGCCCTCTTTGTAGGCGGCCGCAGCGTCCGCCACCCGCATGCGGTACCGCCAGCGCTCGAGGTGGCCCTTGCAGGCGGAGCGGTACGAGTTGAGCAGCGCCTCCTGCTCCGCCCGCTCCGTGGCGATCTGCTCCTCCGCCTGCAGGTGCTCCTGGAGGAGATGGTGGTTGTAGGCGGCGTCGGCCTGTGCCTCCCGGAACTGCTCCTCACGCATCTACCTCACCCTGTCCATATATTGGGCACGGGCCTCGCCGATGGTCATGGTGCAATGCACCAGCGAGGATGGCGCGGAGGAGGGCGTTGGCGCTGGATCATCGACTACCATGTTCTCCATTGGGACGTCGTCGTCCTCCGGCTGCCTGCCGGCCAGCCGGTCGGCAGAAATGGCTTCCATCTCCTTGTGGTCCATCGTCTGCCTGTCCCGAAGAGCGCTGGAGCACGAGGAAGCCATGGTGGGCAATAGTGGTGTGGACAGGAGAAAGGGAACGGATGCGGATGACTGCGGCTATGGCCGGCGCAGCATTTTATATAGCAATGGTGGGCGGGAGGAGGGACGAACATGTGGCGTTGGAGTAGCCACCTCGGCAACCGCGTATCATTAATTTGGGCGGCAAATGGACGGACGGACAGCACTTGTGTCGTTTGAAGGCGGAGCAATCGCCTGCACCGGGAAGCGGGGCGGGCGGCGCTGACTGTTTCGGGCGGAAAGCGCGCGGGCGAGGAGATGACTTTACTTGGAGAGGATGACAATGGGGACCCACCAGGTCCATAGCCTCACGTACGCAAGTGCCTCCTTATTATATATATATATATATATATATATATATATATATATATATATATAGGGTAACGCTATTCTAAGCGTGAGTGTAGAATAGCTTATTCTGCACCCCTAGTAACACTATGTACAAAATCTAGTAAAACGGTGTACAAAATGTAGTAATTCGAAAAATATTTTTTTATCATCTAAGTTTGTAATTTACTACATTTTTACGAAAATTACTATATTTTACATAGTGTGTTACTGTATTTTGTATGTGCTGTTACTGGGGTGTAGAATAAGCTATTCTACACTCACGCTTAGTTTAGCGTTACTATATATATATAATTTATTTTGCTTCCTCCTGCTTTCTAGACATCATGGTCCCATACCATTGTCAACCTCCTGGAGTAGTCAATAAACGAGAGAATTGCACAAGAAGCGGCCGACAGCTGGGACCAAGCAGCTCGAGCAGTATTTGTGTAGAGTTTTTCGATGTTTAGCCCAGATATTAATTTTTCTCCTCTGAACAACAACGAAAACATCGCTGCAGGTATTAACTTGGCGAGCTGTGGCCCGTCTAGCTCAGGCCAGATATCCAGCCCAGATATTAATTTTTTTCAAGCTGAAAATGGCTAGCCCAGCTATACTTTTTTTAGGAATACCCAGGCAAGGTCAAGTTGTTATTATCCGCCCCGCTGGGCTGCAAATCTTTCCTAGGAGGGATGCATTAGGCTTAACAAGAAAATGGGCTTTAATAAATAATAAATGGGCTGTAATTATAAAAGCTGGGCAGTAACTATAAAAAAATGCACCAAACACGTGATTACTTTAGAAATTATTATTTTTGGATATTAAATTTTTTTATTTCATTAATTGTTGCGAGCGCAATGTTTCATTGGATTTTTAAGTAATATAAATTTATATAGAAATTGTATTTAATCTGACTAGAAATTTCGGCATAAAAATATTTCGGATCCCATCAAAATGTGGGAAATTTTGTTGAATTCTGTTTTGAACGGTTGGTTGAAATGGGTTGTACTTTTAACAAACTGTAAATGGGTTGTAGTAAATTCAATTAGAATTCAAAAATGGGCTACACATTCTTACAAATCTCAAATGGGCTATAAGTGCTCTGCCACACACTTCTGGCCTACTAAGTTGAGGCGTCCCCATAAAAAACAGAGTTGACGCGTATGCAAGGCTTTGTCAACTTATAGTCAACAAACAGTTCTAGCAGCAGTGGCCGTCGGATGTCCATCCAACAGATGTCGTGCTTCTTATTCAATCTCGGATATTGTAGCTTCACCCGCCCAAAAAATGATTCCTCCCCCTGACATCTGGGGCGCACCATTTCGGAAGCTAACCTGTGGGCCTACTAAGTTGACGTACCAAGGGATTTGTCAACTTAGTCAATATAAATGATTCTAGCTGCAGTGATCGTACGATGTCCATACAACGGTCGTCGTGCTTCTTCAACCTATGGTCTTCTTGCACTAGCCGCCCAAAGCAGCGCCGGTCGTGCCGCCCGCTCCTACCTCCCGTGGCCGGCTGTGCTGCCGCGGATGCCTCACCACCCCCTACTACTCCTACCGCTGGCCAGGCCATCCCTCCACTCACCCACACCCCCTGTTATTCTGCAGCGACGACAGCACAGCCGAACCAGTGAACCCCTCTATTCCTCTCCGCTTGTGCATCCACTGCCGCGTCTTCCCCGGCTCCGCGTCGTCCCCTTCCTAGGCCTCGCCGTCGTCCACCGCCGTGGTGCTCTCGGTGCGGCGTGGTCAACGTGGTCAAGGAACGACTTCCATCGGACGTGGATCAGACGTGGAGAGGCTGACAATTTGGGTCCACGACCGCCGCAAGGAAGTGCCTCCTTATTACGCGCAAAATAATTATTCCTCCACGGCAATGGGACCCACCGGACGGGCCACCGTATTTCGCGAAAAAATGATTCGCCCCCTGACTGCTGGGACCCACGAGCTACATCTTCACACGCAAGGAAGTGCGTCCGGGAAAAAAACGATTCGCCCCCGTGACTGCTGGGATCCACCAGCTACATCTTCGCACGCAAGGAAGTGCGTCCTAAAAACGATTAAGCCCCCATTGCTTTGGGACCCACCTACTACACCATCGCACGCAAGGAAGTGCGTCTGGGCAAAAAAAAAAACGATTCACCCCCCTGACTGCTGGGACCCAGCAGCCACACTTTCGCACGCAAGGAAGTGCGTCCGAAAAAAAAACCAAAACGATTCGCCCCCCAGACTGCTGGGACCCACCAGCTACATCTTCGCACGCAAGGAAGTGCGTCTGGGCAAAAAAAATATTCGCCCCCCTGACTGCTGGGACCCACCGGCTACATCTACTGACGCAAGGAAGTGCGTCCGGGCAAAAAAAAACGATTCGCCCCCCTGACTGCTGGGACCCACCAGCTACATCTTCGCATGCAAGGAAGTGCCTGACAATCGGGACCCACCTAGTCGAAGTGTACGTAGCGTTGTCATTCTGGTCATGACGATATGCGTACATCTTGGTCGTTGTAGAGGCGCCGCGTGTCATAGTAGAGGCACGCCGTAGCATGTACACGTCGTCTGCGCCGAGTGCAAGAAAGAAAATCTGACCCACATATGTGTACATACGGGCGGGGTCTCGAACGCCTACTCGCGCATACGTACGGCCAGGGCTCGTGTACATGGCTGGGTCGGAACGGAGAAACATCGTCGTCGTCGTGTTCATCGGGAGGCAACAGAGTGCGTCGTGTTCATGGGGAGGCAACGAAATGCGTCGTGTTCATCGGGAGGCAACGGAACACGTGGGAGCCAACCGGCTGGGTCGGAACGGAATGCGTGGTCATGTTCATCGGGAGGGCTTGGGCCAGCGAGGCGATGGAAAGCGAGGCTGGCGTACTGCACAACGGAGGAAACAGACCTCCTACGTTCGGAACAGGGTCCTGTTGATCGGGAGGGGTGTGGCATACCGCAAAACAGAGGAAACGGACCTCCTACGGTCGAAACGGGGGCCCTGTTGATCGGGAGGGGTGTGGCGTACCGCAAAACGGATGAAACAGACCTCCTACGGTCGAAACGGGGGTCCTGTTGATCGGGAGGGGTGTGGCGTACCGCAAAATGGGACTCCACGGGATAATGTTCATCTCCACCGTCGAGTTCCTCCAGCCTCCACGGGCTACCGTCAACCTCCTCCAGCCTCCACGGGCTCCTATTCATCCAGCCTCCACCGCGCGCTACTCCACCAGCTACTGTTGAACCACCCCTCCACCGTCTACTATTCATCCAGCCCTCCACACCACAGGGTCCTGTTCAACCACCCCTCCATGGGCACCCCTCCACCGTCTACTGTTCATCCAGCCCTCCACCACACCACGGGGTCCTGTTCATCCAGAGGCAACGCCACCGCTCACCGCTCATCCAACCCCCGCAACGCCATCGCTCATCCCAGAGGAAACATCGATCGGCTTCAGTTAACAGCACTAGCGAAGGAATCGCTCGATCGGGTTTAGTTAACAGCCATCAATCGATCGCTCGAGTTCCGTAAGGCATAGCCTGCAGTGCAATCGCTCGGGTTCAGTTAGAGCCCAACGCCTCGCTCGGGTTCATTTAGAGCCAACGCCTCGCACACACGCGCGTACGTGTACGAGAGAAATGTGCATCGCTCGGCCCCCGACCTCCCACCATAACCGGGAACTCCCCGAAATTTTCCTCCCCCTCGCTTCTACCACGGTTTTTTCCGTCATGGACGGCCCAAAGAATGTCATGCAGCTGCGTCTCGGCCCGCCAGGGGCGAAAAGCCCATTTTCTGTCATGATTTTTGTCATAGAAGTAGGAGCCCACCACATCTATGATGATACCGGGTTTTGTCACAGTTATCGTCATAGAAGTGTCATATGTATGACAGAAAAAAAATTCATTCGGCCCAAAATGTCACGGATGTGTCTTTTTTTTGTAGTGTATATGGTTTATTTGGTGGAATATTATATGTTCAGATCCATTATGCTATTTAATAATCCTATGATCATGAACATGTTTAACATTTGTGACTAGTTACTTTTGTTCTTGAGGTCAGGGGAGAAATCATGTTGCAAGTAATCATGTGAACTTGATATGTGTTCGATATTTTGATAGTATGCATGTTGTGATTCCCTTAGCGGTGTCATGTGAACGTCGACTACATGAGACTTCACCATATTTGGGCCTAAGGGAATGCATTATGGAGCAGCAATTAG
Organism: Aegilops bicornis; assembly: GCA_021605145.1. Classification (NCBI taxonomy): domain Eukaryota; kingdom Viridiplantae; phylum Streptophyta; class Magnoliopsida; order Poales; family Poaceae; genus Aegilops; species Aegilops bicornis. Next base: position 479,420,202 of record CM038670.1, read on the forward strand.
ATGGTGGGTTGCGAGAGTGATAGAAACTTAAACCCCAGTTTATGCGCTATTTCGTAAGGGACCGATTGGATCCAAAATTTAATGCTATGGTTAGAATTTATTCTTAATACTTTTCTTGTAGTTGTGGATGCTTGCGGGAGGGTTAATCATAAGTAGGAGGTTTTTTCAAGTAAGAACAGCACCTAAGCACCGGTCCACCCACATATCAAATTATCAAATTAGCGAACACAAATAAAACCAACATGATGAAAGTGACTAGATGAAATTCCCGTGTACCCTCAAGAACGCTTTGCTTATCATAAGAGACCGTTTTGGCCTGTCCTTTGACTCAAAAGGATTGGGCTACCTTGCTACAATTTTGTCACTACTATCGCTACTTGCTCGTTACAAATTATCTTGCTATCAAACTACTCCGCTACTTACAATTTCAGCACTTGCAGACATTACCTTAATGAAAACTACTTGTCATTTCCTTCTGCTCCTCATTGGTTTCGACACTCTTACTTATCGAAAAGAGCTACAATTGGTCCCCTATACTTGTGGGTCATCAGCGGGCGAAAAGTTTTCGGAGGAATTTCCAAAATTTGACCCGTCGGTATATATATGCTGACCCTGTTGGTGTGACTGAGTGGAACAACTCGGTGGCACCGAGATGTAGAATCGCAAGTGGTTACTGCAACTCGGTGTGACCGAATGGTTCTAATCGATTGCACCGAGATTAAAACCTAGATCAACTCAATGAACTCATTATGACCGAAAGCAATGAATCGGTCAGACCGAAATACAAAGAGAGGTTTTGGAAGTTTAAGTCTATGACGAATCGGTGACTCCGAGTGCTCCTCACCCAGAGAGTTCGAATCTGACTTGATCAAACTTTGTGATGTATCATGAATAGAGTTTGAGACGAGAAAAGCATAGATAGCTAGAGGAAGCTCTTAGGCATTCTTGTTCATCCATTTGGCAAAAGAAAAAGAGCCAAATAATCAAAGCAATCAAATGGATGTCCTTGAGTGAGAAAAATATCCAATCAACATGCTCACACAATAAGATGGCAAATGAAATATGTGGCAAAGCATGCACAAACACTCTAGCATCTATCAAGCAATTGGCGATGACTAGGTCATCTATATATGAGTATATTGACTTAGGAGTCAAATGAGAACATTTGATCATAGGTCATACTCATTGTTTAAGCACAAGTGGGGTTACCACTGTTATATAAACCATTGTTGTGTTCGCACCATTAGAGTTGCTTTAGCTCAATTCTTAGAGTAAAGCTCCCTAGATGTGATATCCCCCCTAAGAGGGATGAATTAACCTTGGGTTTTGTCGATGATGACTTCATGTAGTTGTTGAAGATGTGGATGCTCAATGTTGATGTAGATCATTTCGAGCAATCCATTGGAGTGAGTTGCACTTTCAATACCTACATGGGTTAGTCCCACAAGGAACAAACAAGGATATCCATAGACATAGAGTGAAGTACACACAAGATGATGTCCATGAAAGCATTATGTTACCTTGTCCCTTGTCTTACCAACAAGAGGGTTTGTGACTCCTTGAACTAGTGCAATATGTGGAAGTTGTTTGCACTTGTTCTCGCCAAAATGTTATGAGTGAAATATGTTGGCAGAGTCACCCTCAAGAACTCTCTAGTTCTTCTTCTTCGGGATCCACATCAACTTGATGTGAATCCTTGGAGTTGTAGTCATACTTCATGAAGTAGAACTTGATGTAGTCTTGGGAACACACTCGACCAAGACCTTGGGAGCTTCTTCAAATGCATCAATCTCCTCTTGAAGCTCGTCCTTGCCTTTTAGCTTGTGGTCTTGTGGTGGAAGATCATCTTGAGCTTGTGTTCCTTTGAAGAAAGTAGGATCATAATTCTCTTGTTGAGGAACAAACTTCATCTTGGGGCATTGATCTTCTTCCCACTCAACTCCATTGGCATTGAACTTTCATTTAAATTCAACACCTTGATTCTTTCGGTGCCTTCCTTGCTTGCGTACAATTTCCTCAAATTGCTCACTTCCGGTAAGGCTCTTGTAAACACCTTTCTCTATAGTTCCCTTCAATAAGCTATTTTCTTGCTCAAGTGTAACTTGGCTGAGAGAATCATTAGTGGAATCAAGAGAACTACTAGAAGCAACAATATTGGATTTAGCATGATTATTGTTACTATTAGAAGAAGAATATTTCTTACTCTTGTTGCTAGATTTTACTTGTGGCATGTAACTAGACAAGAGTAAGCGCTTGGCAATGTAAGAAGAACTTTTCTTACGAATATCATCATTGATTGCTTTTAAGAACCCATGCTCTTGCTCTAGGTTGAGCTTTTCAAAGCGTAGCTTCTCATGAGTCTTTAAAAGCTCTCGATGATCTTCTAAGGTAGTTTCATGAGCTAACTTAAGAGTGTTTAGTTCTGTAGTTAGATGATCAATCTCCTTCTTATCATCGTCATTCGCTTTATCTTGATTAGCATGATTAATAGCAAGTTCATCATAGTTTTCATCACTAGAGTTGTCAACAAGTAAAGCAGCATCACCTAGCAAATCATCTTCATCACTATTGAAATCAACATACTCGGGATGTGATACCTTTGGGCCTTTAGCCATGAAGCATCTTTCAATTCCTTCATTTGGTGAGTCAAATGTGTCATAGGAGTTGGTTGACACAAGTGCTAGACCGACAACACCTTCATCTTGAGTATATTCTGTCGGATTCAGGGTTCCGGCAAACCCTTGAAGTTCGAACTCTAGGGTGCACACGAAGAACTCTCTCTTCCTAGCTCGCTCTCGCAACTCTCTCAAGGCCTAGCTCGCCGAACCCAAGGAACAAGAGACACGAGAGTTTATACTGGTTCGGGCCACCGTTGTGGTGTAATACCCTACTCCGGTGTGGTGTGGTGGATTGCCTTGTAGGCTCGGGATGAACTAGTAAAAGGTAGGAACAGGCTCCTGAGGAGAGGTTCTCTTGAGCTCGGTGAGCTGGTGTGTGCGAGGATGGTCAGAATGATCCGTCCATAATGAGTTGCCTCCTATGGTGGTGGCTAGTCCTATTTATAGAGGCCCTGGTCCTCTTCCCAAATGTTAGGCGGGAAGGGATCCCACAACCGCCAATTTTGAAGGGAGACAACTAGTACAAGTTATCCTGACAATAGGTGGTCTTCGCCGGGCAAAGGCTCTGGTGGTGATGCAGCTGTGGGCTCCGCGGTGACCTCCATCCCGCGATCCTGCCGGTCTTGGTCTTGTTGCATCGATATGGAAACCTTTGCCTGATGCCTCAGGACTCCTCGCCCGCGCCTGCCTCTTTAGCACCAAAGAGGAAACTGGTACCCTGCGCCCGCCTTGATTTCTCCACTCCTCGGTGTCGGTGTCAGTGTCAGAACTAGAGGATATAGGGTAGGGAGTCCCGATCTGTGCGTCTAAGGTCGATGGTAATAGGAGACAGGGGACACAATGTTTACCCAGGTTCGGGCCCTCTCTATGGAGGTAATACCCTACTTCCTACTTGATTGATCTTGATGGATATGAGTATTACAAGAGTTGATCTACCATGAGATCGTAATGGCTAAAACCCTATAAGTCTAGCCTGTATGACTATATATGTTTCCGGACTAAGCCATCCAGTTTATATAGACACCGGAGGGGACTAAGGTTGTACAAAGTTGGTTACAGAGAAAGGAATCTTCATATTTGATCGCCAAGCTTGCCTTCCAAGCCAAGGAGAGTCCCATCCGGACACGGGAGAGAGTCTTCGGTCTTGTATCTTCACAACCCATTAGTCTGGCCCATGTCCAACAGGCCGGATGCCCAAGGACCCCTTAGTCCAGGACTCCCTCAGTAGCCCCTGAACCAGGCTTCAATGACTAGGTGTCTGGCGTGCAGATTGTCTTCGGCATTGCAAGGCGGGTTCCCCTTTCCGAATACTCCAAGATAGTCTTCGGACGCAACGAACATGTCCGGATCTACAACACAAGTACCATACACACAGCCGTAGAGAGTACAGTATTTCACGAGTCCCATCCGCTGACAACGTTTCGCAAGATGACATCACGTCTACCCGGTCATCATTTCGAACCGTTGTTGTCTGCCGTTCCGCGTTTCAAGATACGGTTTCTATTGGCACGTCTTGTCAAAGCAGAGATCGTGTCCCCTTATTGCGGTATTCTCATCAATACTGGCGTGGGTAACCCAATCATGCCATTTACACAGCCCTTGGGAATAGGCGAGTTTTAAGGCGAGTGGGGAGGCGTTCGATATTCACTGCCTTTATAAGGGGCTAAAGATTCCCTTTCTTCACCCACGCCTTCCCTCTTCCTCTGCCCTTCCATTCTCGAGCTCCAGCACCCAAGTTCTCATCTTCTCTGCCTTAAGGAAGCACTCCACCATGTCCGGGTCTGGAGGACAAGGCAAGTGGATGGCCTCCTCCATTAAGGAGAAGGACATCGTCGAGCTCTGGGAGGCCGGGTATCTAGCGAAGGAAATCGCCCACCGGCTTCCGGCCAAGGGGCAAGTCGTCCCTACACCAAAGCCCAACGAGAGGGTGGTGTTCATCCCTCACTTCGTCCATGGGTTAGGGTTTCCACTCCACCCTTTCGTCCGCGGACTGATGTTTTATTACGGGTTAGATTTCCATGATCTAGCCCTGAACTCTTTCCTCAACATCTCGGCATTCATTGTCATGTGTGAGGCTTTCTTCCGCATCCAGCCCCACTTCAGACTGTGGCTCAAGATCTTCAACATGAAGCCGAAGGTGGTGGATGGCCAACACGCGGAGTGCGGAGGAGCCATGGTGAGCAAGATGCCCAATGTCACATGGCCCAAGGGCACATTTGTGGAGACTGTCAAGGAGTGGTAGAAGCTGTGGTTCTACATCACAGAGCCCCACGACTCTACCTGGGCCGCGGCCTCCGAATTCAAGTCCAGAGCTCCTATGCGGCTTACCTCCTGGATGGAGAAGGGCCCAAATTGGTCTTCGTCGGATGAGCTGATAGCGCTGCCCACGCGCATGCAAAGCATGGTGGACAAAAACATCAAGCTCGTCGACGTGATCCAGGTGATGCTAGTTCGCCACATCCTCCCCTGCCAAAGCCGAACTTCCCCTTTATGGGAATTCGATCCGGAGAAGCACCAAACCTTGGTGAGGCTCTTCGGAACTACTCACGAAGATGCGTGGAAGTTGCTCTTCAAGGGCAACGAGAAACCGCCGGCCATAGACTCGGACCGCGGGCACGATCTTGCCCATCCTGCCAATGCGGTAAGTCCTTCACGTCTCAAGGCAAACCCTCTACTTGTTTATTCAAGGAGGGTAACTAAACTTTACTAATTTATTCTTTCAGGTATGGACAGAGAAAGCGGAGAGGATTCACTCTCCGGCTCCGCTGCCCGAAGAACCAGTCATCCCGCTCCTGGTGAAGATGCTGGTCCTGGCGCCCTATCAGCCGCCGGAGAAGAAGGCCAAGGGGGCCAAAAGTGGCCCCTATCGCAAGGGTGCTTCGAACGTGACGTCCGAAGACGAGAAGACCCATTCCTCTGTCGCTGAGGATGACGGCAAGGAGGAGGAGGAAAACAACCCTCCCCCTGATGGGGGAAGGAAGAAGAGGGCGGCCTCCACAAATCTGGAGGCGGAGGCGCCCAAGAGGAGGAAGGGCCCCCTCGCGGATCACTCTGCGTGGGACGTCGACAGCAGCCCAGAGCGACCCCCCCGAATCAAGCCCCTGGCCGCATTGTAAGTACTAAAAAAGCCCAGATGCATCCATGTATTCGGCCTCTCCTTTTTATGGTATTAATATGGTTAATCATGTTATTGCAGTCCGGCCCAAGACAGCTCCCAGCGATCCTCGTCAAGAGGTTCGTTGGATTCAGAGGCGATGGCCAGTGAGTCACCACCAGCCGCTTACTCTCCCACGACCAAGGGAGACGCTGAGGTGCTGTCCCGAAGGACCTTCCCCGGCCAGGGAGAGGGCCAGGAGGCGCCAGAGGGCGAGACCTCAGTCGCCGAACACCTGCGGGAGCGGGTCCCCTTGGAGACTGGCGACGAGGGCCATGTTCAGTTCAGACCCCAGCCGAACACGGATTCAGAGACCCATACGGCTCTCGAATCCGGTAAGCAGCCTCCTTCGAGAGAAGGAGATGTTCCTGTCCCGTCGGTGACCTCTGTCCAACCAGAGGCACCGGATAATCTGCTGGAAGTGCTACGAGGCGCTTCCATTGTGGATGAACACCGTATCCTTATGGGTACGATGATTGAGAAAGTTCATTCCATCAAGGGCGGACTGACCGAAGCCTGCGGTAGCCTGCTGACAGGTTTTGAGGTAAGCGACACAAAAGAGAGAAGTCCCAATATAAACAGTAGCCCATGAGACACTGTCCGGTGTTCAGAAAGAAAAGCCAGACAAAGGATCAATTAATTTTTGCAGGAACTAACTAAATGTGTCTTATATGAATAAGCTAGCTCATTGCTGGCCGCGACCTCACACACTGCCGAAGTCTCCAGACTAAAACAGAGACTGGAGCGGGCCGAGGGAGAGCTCGGCCAAGTGAGGAAGCAGCTGGAAGACCAGCAAGGTATGCAATGACTCGCTATATATTCGGAAAGAATACATGATGTGTATTGACTGTAGTGTCTTGGTATGTGTAGGAGCGATGACCGAGGTCGAGGCCCTTAAAAAGGCCCTGGCCAAGCCGAGGAGAAGGCTGCCAAGGAGCAAGCCGCCCGCAAGAAGCTCAAGGCCAGGCTTAACGAGGTCCAAACAAGAGCTCCAGAATGCCAGTGAAAAAGTGCGATGCCTTGGAGTGCGATGTTTCGGCTCGAGAGACCGAACTTGCCAAGGCTCGCCTAAGCGCGGAAGAGGCTCGGGTTGAAACCCAGGGCGCCCTCCAGGAGATCCAGGAGGCCAAGAAGATCGCGGTGGGTAAGGCGTTTAGTATGCAAAGCAAGTATGTGAAGAAGAAGTGTTTCTTACTAACCCGGATTCGGAGTTCTCCAGGGGCATTTGCGGACCTGCCGTGCAGTGTGTCTGAAGCTGCGGAGTTCTTCCGAGCCGAAGAAGGGAGCTCCACCGAGAAGCTGTTCTGGTCGCAATATCTTGCGCCAGAACATCCAGTGCCCTTTAGCGATCAACTGAAACAGTTGGTCGAGCTGCATAGGGTGGCCGAGCTATCCAAGAAGGATTTGATAATCCGGCTGTGGCCTGCCGAAGCTATACCCAGCAGCTACATCGGGCTCGTGAAGTGGCTGGTGAGCGCCTGTCCTTGGCTGGCCGTCGTCAAGCGGTCAGCCTACATCGAGGGCGTGCGCATGGCCTTCGCCCGTGTCAAGGTGTGGTGGGCGAAGATGGATGCCGTCAAGCTTGTGACCGAGGGGTCGCCCGAAGGCAAGGAGCACCGCACGCCCGAGCAGTATTTTGGAGACGTCCTGGAGGGCTCTCGCATTGTGGTGACGCAATGTGCACAGGACATCATCTTTGAATGAATACATTCATGTTGTCCCTGTCTTGTATGATGAAACAAAGTTGTTATGTAATATAATGTTTGTTTTAAAATATTTTCACCTCCTGTGCGGCTGTGTTGTATAAAATCTGAGAGTTGGCCAGTCATCGGCTTCTGACCCCGCGTAGGTAGTACGGGGGTGTTCGGGATGTAATCTAAACACTCTTGATCCAATTATTTGGTCCTTGAAGGAGGTGTTTAGCGCAATGAACCAGGCAATCAGACTATTAGGCTTGACCCTCACTTAGCCATAGTAGTTTGACGATAAAAATTTAGGCGCAACCCCTGGTATCCGAACCAGGAGGCTGTAAACACCTGATTGGGCAAGTACCGATCCCTCGCGTAATGCGGAAAAAATCTCTAAGGATTTGTGACCTCCGAAGAGCTGACCGGCTCTCGCCGCATCATGACAGTCAGTTTTTGGCTTTCTCTACTAAGGTGCTCCATTGGGTAAACCAGGGCACAATCGCAGTAGTTCTCCCTTCACTACCTTAGCCGATATAGCGGAACGTAAGGTAGCAAGCACAGGAGCCGGGCAACCCAACTATTGATCAAAGACATGATTCGGAGCCAATGCATATAGTGCTAAATTCGGGGTGCCGAACTATACTGTAAGAAGTGTTCGGACTTTGTTTCCGTAGTGCGGGGTGCTATGAAGCCCCTGGCAGTGTACGGGTGCTCTCTTGATAAGGTTATCAATAGAAAAAGGAAAACAGAAAGGGAGCAAAGGTAATGAGCTGGGGCCCTAAAATTTGGTCCGCGAACTGTTTACATTATAAGTTGATTAATATGTCAAAGCGCATTGATACAAGTGGTGCGATAAGCAACAGGCTATTTGACATGCCACAACCAAGGGGGAGTTGCGTGTGGGTCCTGAAAATAGGTAGAGTGATCGTTAAAGAAACCACCTAGAAATTCCCCTGCACGTCTGTGCTTCTTGCCATCTTGGTGTATTTATCCTTTGAAAGGACCGTGGGTCAGGCCGTCAGAGGAGGCCTGGGAAAAGAAACCTGAAAAGGAAAAAAGAAAATAGTGAAACTATATGTGTCCGGGAGCGGTCGAGCCATATTGTGGATCACAAGGTAGGTATGCCTCCGTCTATGCCCATGGTATTTTCAGTGCGTAGTTATGTACGCGCGGTGCGAATGCCACCAACTGATCGGGACTGGGACAGAGGCCAAATTGCTAATCAAGATCTCGACGAGACGAGCTATCCTGCTGCAGAATGTTCGGACTCTCTTGATAGTGTCTGGGTGTTCGGCCACTGAATTGAGGTTCTGCTTGAGAAGGCTGCTCTGTACTTCTGCTGCTAAGGTAGCGGTGTGCTCCTCGGTATGGAGGGAGTGTTCCGTATTTCCATTAACTGTTACGATGCCGCATGGTCCGGGCATCTTGAGCTTGAGATAAGCATAATGTGGCACCGCATTAAATCAAGCAAATGCCGTTTGTCCCAGCAGTGCGTGATAGCCGCTGCGAAAGGGGACGATATCAAAGATTAACTCTTTGATTCGGAAGTTATCCGGAGATCCGAAGACCACCTCGAGTGTGATTGAGCCCGTACAACGGGCCTCTACACCTGGTATGACTCCTTTAAAGGTAGTCTTTGTGGGCTTGATCCGTGATGGGTTAATGCCCATTTTGCACACTGTATCCTGATAGAGTAGATTGAGGCCGCTGCCATCGTCCATGAGTACTCGTGTCAGGTGGAATCCATCAATGATTGGGTTTAGGACCAGTGCGGCTAAACTGCCATGATGGATACTGGTCGGATGATCCCGTCGATCAAAAGTGATCGGGCATGACGACAAAGGATTGAATTTTGGGGCGAATGGCTCTATCGCATAGACGTCCCTCAGCGCGCGCTTGCACTCCCTCTTGGGGATGCGTGTAGCATATATCATGTTCACCATTTTGACCTGAGGGGGAAACTTCTTCTGACCCCCTATGTTCAGTTGCCGGGGCTCCTCGTCATCGTCCTCGCTTTGCGATCCCTTTTCCTTGCTCTCGGCGTTTAACTTGCCGGCCTGTTTAAAAACCCAACAATCTCTGTTGGTATGATTTGCTGGTTTGTCTGGGGTGCCATTGATCTAGCACGGACAGTCGAGTATGCGGTCCAAGCTAGATTGCCCCGAGTTGTTTCTTTTGTATGGCTTCTTCCGCTGACCGGACTTGGAGCCACTGAATCCGGCGTTGACTATTGTGTCATCAGTGTTGTCACCATTGTTTTGGCGTTTGTGTCTGTTGCGTCGGAGCTTGCCGTTGCTATTTTTGACCTCGGAGGTGCCTGTTTCACTTGCTGTGTTTTTACTACGGGCCAGCCAACTATCCTCACCCGCACAAAAGCGGGTCATGAGTGCCGTGAGGGCTGCCATGGACTTCGGCTTTTCCTGGCCGAGGTGGCGGGCGAGCCACTCGTCGCGGATGCTATGCTTAAAGGTCGCCAGGGCTTCGGCATCCGGACAGTCGACGATCTGGTTCTTTTTAGTTAGGAACCTAGTCCAGAATTTCCTGGCAGACTCTCCAGGCTGTTGAACTATGTGACTTAAGTCATCGGCATCTGGTGGCCGGACATATGTACCTTGGAAGTTGTCAAGGAAGGCTTCTTCCAAGTCCTCCCACCTGCCAATAGAATTTTCTGGCAAACTGTTTAACCAGTGCTGAGCTGGCCCTTTGAGTTTGAGTGGGAGGTATTGTAACGCCCACGATGCGGCTATATCTCTCACGTGTCGAGGCACGACTTTGAGGCATAACCGCATTGTAGGTTTTGTTGCAAGAAGGGTCATCTTCACACAATCCCATGTAATGAACAAGAATGGGCCAATCGCCACTTCACACAATACATTAATAATTCATACATCATTCAAAGTACACACAAGGTCCGACTATGGAACCAAAATAAAAGAAGACAACCCCAAATGCTAGATCCCCGATCGTCCCGACTGGGCTCCACTACTGATCAAGCGTAAAAGACATAAAACAATCGAACAAGATCTTCATCGGGCTCCCACTTGAGCTCGGTTGCATCACCTGTACTGGTATCATCGGCACCTGCAACTGTTTGGAAGTACCTATGAGTCATGAGGACTCAGCAATCTTACACCCGCGAGATCAAGACTATTTAAGCTTATGGGAAGGATGGGGTAATGAGGTGGAGCTGCAGCGAGCACTAAGCAAATATGGTGGCTAACATACGCAAATAAGAGCGAGAAGAGAAGCAACGCAACGGTCGAGAAGCTAGAAGTGATCAAGAAGTGATCCTGAAACTACTTACGTTCATTACATAACCCAAACCGTGTTCACTTCCCAGACTCCGCCGAAAAGAGACCATCACGGCTACACACGCGGTTGATGCATTTTAATTAAGTCAAGTGTCAGGTTCTGTACAACTGGATATTAACAAATTCCCATCTGCCACATAACCGCGGGCACGGCTCTCGAAAATTTATACCCTGCAGGGGTGTCCCAACTTAGCCCATCACAAGCTCTCACGGTCAACGAAGGATATTCCTTTTCCCAGGAAGACCCGATCAGACTCGGAATCCCGGTTACAAGACATTTCGACAATGGTAAAACAAGACCAGCAAAGCCGCCCGAATGTGCCGACAAATCCCGATAGGAGCTGCACATATCTCGTTCTCAGGGCACACCCGGATTGTCCAAACTTCCGATAGGCCAGCCCAGAGTTGTCCCTGGTAACCATCGGCGGCTGAGAGGTTGGACCAACACTCAGAGGAGCACTAGCCTGGGGGGGTTAAAATAAAGATGACCCTCGGGCTCCAGAAACCGAAGGGAAAAAGGCTTAGGTTGTTAGGCAAATGTAAAACCAAGGTTGGGCCTTGCTGGAGGAGTTTTATTTAAAGCGAACTGTCAAGGGGTTCCCATAACACCCAACCGCTTAAGGAACACAAAATCAAGGAACATAACACCGGTATGATGGAAACTAGGGCGGCAAGAGTGGAAAAAACACCAGGCATAAGGCCGAGCCTTCCACCCTTTACCAAGTATATAGATGCATTAATTAAATAAGAGATATTGTGATATTACAACAAATCCATGTTCCAACATGGAACCAACTTCATCTTCACCTGCAACTAACAACGCTATAAGAGGGGCAGAACAAAAGCGGTAACATAGCCAACCAACGGTTTGCTAGGAAAGGATGGTTAGAGGCTTGACATGGCAATATAGGAGGCATGATAAACAAGTGGTAGGTAGTGCAAGAATAGCGATAGAGCGAACAACTAGCAAGCAAAGATAGAAGTGATATCGAGGGTAATGGTCATCTTGCCTGAAATCCCGCTAGGAAGAAGAACGAGTCCATGAAGTAGACGAACCAATGTAGTCGAACGAATCCTCACAATCGCAACATTACCGGAACTACCAAGGAGAAGCAAAAGCAAACATCAAGGTAAACAACCATCACATAAACATGGCATGATGCACAAACAAGTATGATGCATGTCCGGTTTAAAAGCATGGCAAGGAAAGTGCACAAACAATACTACAAGTTAAGTGGAGCTCAATATGCAATGAGTTGCATATTGACGAAACACCACATCAATTATTTAGTTCTCTCTCATTTATGTACTCATCAATATTAAATGTTGTTAAACAAGGCAAGAGGTGAAACATATATAAACTAACTATTTACGCAAGTTTAAATGAGGCCGAAAATAACAAACAACAATTCCGGAAAATCCTCATGTCCATATTTTAGATTTGGTACTGTTCTGTCCTAAAGCATATTTTAGAGTTGTTAAACAAGAAAATAAAGTGCAACATGTTAAACTATGCATTTTCCTACCCCCATTTACATATAAAGTTTATTTAAAATGGAGCTATGGTTATTTAGTTATGAAATAAAGCATTTTAGCATGGCATTTAAGCAAATTTTATCAAACAACATTTAAACATTTTAAACATGGATGAAAGTTGCATATTATGAAACTAGATGAAATTCTAAGCATTTTAAATATATAACAAGCTGCAAACAGATGCATGGTTATTTAGTTGTTAGCAATGCAAAATGGTGGCATTTGTTAATATGCAGGAAGAGAATAAATGCTAAATCACATGGGACAGGAAAAATAACATACACGGGCCAGAAGCATTAGAGTGCAGCGGCCCAGACTGGAATCGGGCTCAAGCGACTGTGTGCAAAAGAAATAAAAGAACAGAGCAAACAGGGGCGCAGAAGAAAAAGAAATGGGGAACCTGGGATTCGATCCCAGGAACTTCTGGTGTGTGCTTTGGGCACTGACCACTGCGCTGGTGCTCTTTTTGTGGCTAAACAGGGAGATCAGAATATATGAATAATCCAAAGGCAGGAGCCTCCTTCTTCATGGTCGCAGAAGAACTGGGTGACGACACCGGCGAGAAAGATGGCGATCATCACGATCACAGGCCGACGCCGGGGCTGCGGAAAAAGGTGACAGTATAGCTACAGGATGCGCGCGTGCAGCGACTCGAGCTTGAGCCCTCGCTCGACTCGGGCGCGGCACGGCTCGGCGAGTGACGGCAGCAGCTTGGCATGTACGGGGTGAGAAGCGGGGCAAGCGGCGGGCATGCAGCTGTGTGGGTGGACAGAGGCAGCGACTGGCGACGTGTGCAAGTGCAGCAAGGGCGGCAGCAAGGTGTGCGGGTGCGCGGGAAACAAAGCCTCGACTTCAAACGGCCATGGCGATAGCACAACAACAGCGGCTCAGACGGCATAGGATCGACGGCTACGGCGACGAAACTCTAACCAAAGTGGGGCTGGGAGGAGCGGCTGCTCACTGAGGGGATGCTGATGGAGTTGAACGAGGTCGGCGGTGCCTGGGGACGGCGAGAAGATGCGCTGGTCGAGGCGGTGGACTTGGCGGGGCTTCGGGTCCATGAAGCAGAGGAAGCAGGGGAAGAAGACATCGAGGAGGAAGCTCCTGGGGTCCTTGTGGAAGCGTGCGTAGGCGAGGACGACGATGTTGATGCTCGTGTCGCTGCCGAGGAAGAAGACGATGGCTGCGGGCTGGATCACGCCGGAGAAAAACTCGGGCTCCTCTCGGCCATGGCGACGGCTATGGTGTGGAGAGGTCTCACCTGGCGGCGGGAACGGAAGGAGAGGGGCAAAACAGAGGGAGGAGGAGGACTAGGGCATCGGGGCATGTTATATAGGGGCCTAGGGGGGATCTCCGGCCGTCAAATCACTCGGGAGGTCGATGTGGCGTGCGTGGATGTCCTGCCGTACAGGAGGTAGAAGAAGAACAGAAGAGATCGGTTCTGGTGGGCTAGTCGGGCTGAAAGAGGTAAGTGAGGTGGGCTGTGGTCTAGGAGAGGCCCGAGTAAGGAGAATGTAAGTCTCCCTTTACTTATTTTTCTGCTTAATAAATAAACAAATCCCCAAAGGAAAATGTCCAGGAGGTTTGGGGAAGAATATGAATGAAGTAGAGATATACTTGGACTCCTGGAATTATGCTCCATCTGATAAAATTGGTTTGGGCTTTTTTAGAGAAAGACAATTATTGAAAGTTTGAATTAAATTGAAACTTGAGGCAATTTTGATTCCAACCAAATCAAGTTCAAAAGAGCTGAAATTTGGCAGAGAGGCTGTAGGCATGTTTAAGATTAACAGAAAATAAGTGAACATTTACTGGGACAGGAAAATGTCACTTGCAATAAATGGATGAGAATTGAAAGGAAGAAGCTTGATGGGATGTTGCACTTGATGATGGTTTAGAAGAAAAGGGCAAGATGAAACAGCAAAGAAGATGAGGAGATGGAGTACACAAAGATAACAGGCACACAACAAATATGCACACTACAATGATGATCATGATGCAAATGCAAGAAAAAAATAACACAACTGACACACAAAACATGGAAGGCGTCTGAAGCGTCGGTCTCGGGGCGTCACAACACTCCTCAACTTACAAGAGATCTCGTCCCGAGATCTAGGATGGCACCGGAAGGAAGCAGAAGAGCAAGAGGTAAAACCAAGTTGCTTCTTTGGCAAACGAGTGAAACCAAAGAACCTTGAGAGGTCGCAAAGCTTGAAGAAATGACACGACGGAGGTGAACAAAATTTAAAACACTCTGTTCAGCAAGAGGAACAAGGAACATTACGAGAAGAAAGACATGAAATAAGAGCTTCACGAACCAAAAGAATATGACCACACCGGTATAACAAGATAGCCAAGGAACAAGAATGACAGAATTTGGACAGCACTCCGGTAGAAAAGAGAAGGAATAAAACAATAACTTGACAAGATGGGAAGATACTTGACGAGAGCAACAACACAATGCCTCCGGAACAAAAGAACAAATGGAATGAAAAGAACGGAGAAGACAATAACATCTTCTGCCTCAAATGACTTTGATATAGCATCCTTAAAAAGAAGGATAGAACGGAGTTGTCAAAAAATCAACAATGAAGTGATATACTCCTCATGGACTTATGAAAACATCTAAAAATTAGAGGTGAAATTTGCCACTAATGAAAACAATTGATCGTTTAAGTTCAAAGAAGAGATGAAAACTTCTTCACCGAGATGAGAAGGAGAAAATTGGATCATTGATAAGCACCACAATAGCAACATTCCTTAGGGAAGGCTGTAGGTGAAATATAACCCAAGATAACTCCAACAAAGAGATTCATTGGTCGAAAAGATCTCTTGAACAAAGAGAAAATGATGGATTTAAATATGTCACTCTTGAAAAACTTGTGAATCATGAAACCCGAAGGGAAATTATCCAGAATGACATAACAGCATCTCAAAAGATAAGGTAGAAAGAATTGCACTTTGGAATGCAAGATGAAGAATACTTGAACTCCTCAAAACAAAACATGTGTTGAGCACCATGTTAATTTTGAGTATAGCTTTGCGGATCATAACTCTGAGAGAAATCTTGAAGAACAATTGAAGAATGAAAGGAATCCTTGACGAACCACCATGTAGAGCCTCCATGAAGAACTCCAATAATAAAAGGATGATAGAAAGAAAGAGAAGTTGAAAACACAAGGTGAAGCCTTGCAATGATTTAGAAGGAGCTTCTCGATGAGTTAATGCGGAATACTTGGAACTCCGAAAAGAAAGATGAACAAATGAGATCAAAAAATTTGATGAACCTCCGGAATAAGGAATTAATCACTTGGATGAAACAAGAATAAGAATTACATTATGCGTATCCTTCACCAATTTAGATTGATGACAAGCAACATATTTGCCATACTACTTATTCTCGTAAAAAGGATTAAGAGAGATATAGCGTAAACTTGAGAAGGTATTGATGGAACCACCGGTGGGATTTGGAAACAACGGATGAGTTGATATCATAACGAAGGAACAGAACTCTTGAACGAACCACCGTACGAATTGAAAATGAACGAACAAAAGATAAAGAAACACCAGGAAGAATTATAAAGAGAACAAAGATACTTCAGAGAATTTAGATACATGAGAACGAAGAGATCATGAACTAATTAGAGGATATTTGAACAATGCACCGGTAAGATTTGGAGAATGAGATCTGAAAGCTGAGAATGAATAATACTGAGATGATGGCTCCAGAGAATCAAACTGAAAAGACTCCTGAATTGCTCCGGATGGGTGAAAAGAATTCTAAGAATCGAAAAAATTTATGAGAGGACGACATCAAGCTTGAACTACACATCTTTGGAAGAATGGGTAAGGATTTAAGAGGAACTCCTCTTCAGTCTTCAAATCCGAGAATGATGATGAGAAACTCCACCATGAATTATTGAGGCACTCCGGAATGAAGAATAGAAAGGTTGAGCCAACGATGAAAAAAATTGAAAGATCTTGGAGAAAGACATATGACTGATGATAATTCTTTCTTACATCAACTTTGAAATAATTTGAGAAGCTCCGGGAAAATTAGAAGAGTCAGATAAGATCCTGGGAAAAGACCCGTGGGTTAAGGCCCACTCAAAAGATACACCATTGGATGATTTAAAAGAGAGATTGCGCCGGTTGAATTAAATGGCTTGAATGAGATAACATCCTCGAAATATCTTGAAAGGATTAGGAATGGAAAACACGAATCTCCTGAGATATCTTCAGCACTCCGGAGCAAATGAATAGCGAGAGGTGAATGATTAAGAGGTGCACCGGCATGAGAAAACATTTGAAACGAGCAAAGGATATGATCGACGAAGCTGGAATTGAATCCACCAGAGAAGAAAAGAGAGCGAAGAATGATAAACTTGAAGCTTCGTTAGTATTTTCCTGAGAATCACCAGATAAGAACATTGACGGAAAAGAATGGAGAGACTTCCCATCAATAAAAAGGATACTTGTTTAAGAAATCTGAGTCCTTGAAGAAAAAGGGTGGGAAGGCGGGAAAACAAAAGCAACTTGGGCAGATGGAATGGATGCCGTTGAGAAAACTTAGAATTGATCTCGTGAATATTGAAAGAATATGATTAACTTGAGGAGAAGCACACTAGTTGGAAAGAATTGAAAAGACAATCTCGATGATCGAAAGGATTAGCATTTGAAAGAGGCATGGAATCAACATTTGACTTTGAAGCAACTCGAATACCCCAACTCAAGACAAAACAAGGATTTGGCTTGCAGAATAAGACGGAAACAAATATATGATAGATCCCATATCATATCATGTGTCTGTTGGAAAGATATCGTATGAGATACTTGAATTCCCACTTATAAACTCCCGAAACATTCTGGTTATGCAATCTGGTGTTGGGGATATAGGGGACGCAATATATCTCACCCAAACTAACAATCCCTAGATCCAGCTGTATCCATCCGTCAACACAAAACCAAGAAAACTCCGGAAATCGTGTACCTCAACCTTCGAAAAGCATCTCATTATACGAGTTATGGCAATACTCCGAACTCCCGCCCAAAGATCGGGCGGCGCCGAGGTAATCTCACCAACAACTGCATAAAAGAGATTTTCAATGTCGGTGAAACTCGTATTCCGTAATCGCAACGATAAAATTGTGACGACAACACCTCGGAGCTCAACTCCCCGGGACACTGCCACAACCCCTAAATGTCAGGAGGCACCAAGAACAATGTTCTCGTCGCAAGACTATCGGAACGATTCCAAAATACCCGCGTGATCCTAATTTTTTTTAGTGAAATTTAAGGAGAGGAGAGTCAAAACCTCTACGTCAGGGGACCTCACCAGAGCGACGAAGGGACCGAGGAGTAAAAAGAATCCTACTCTCCGATATTTATAATCCTAAGATTCAAAACATTTTTGTTCTAGACACAACGCCAGCGATTCGATCAAGCAGGGGGCTCCTAAGTCGGGGATGGCTCTGATACCAACTTGTAAGGCCCATGATGCGGCTATATCTCTCACGTGTCGAGGCACAACTTAGAGGCATAGCCGCATTGTAGGTTTTGTCGCAAGAAGGGTCATCTTCACACAATCCCATGTAATGAACAAGAATGGGATAAAGAGAGTTGGCTTACAATCGCCACTTCACACAATACATTAAAAATTCATACATCACTCAAAGTACACACAAGGTCCAACTACGGAACCAAAATAAAAGAAGACAACCCCAAATGCTAGATTCCCGATCGTCCCAACTAGGCTCCACTACTAATCAACCATAAAAGACATAAAACAATCGAACAAGATCTTCATCGGGCTCCCACTTGAGCTTGGTTGCGTCACCTGTACTTGTATCATCGGCACCTGCAACTCTTTGGAAGTATCTGTGAGTCATGAGGACTCAACAATCTCACACCGGCAAGATCAAGACTATTTAAGCTTATGGGTAGGATGGGGTAATGAGGTGGAGCTGCAGCGAGCACTAAGCAAATATGGTGGCTAACATACGCAAATAAGAGCGAGAAGAGAAGCAACGCAACGGTCAAGAAGCTAGAAGTGATCAAGAAGTGATCCTGAAACTACTTACGTTCATTACATAACCCAAAGCGTGTTCACTTCCCGGACTCCACCGAAAAGAGACCATCACGGCTACACACGCGGTTGATGCATTTTAATTAAGTCAAGTGTCAAGTTCTCTACAACCGGATATTAACAAATTCCCATCTGCCACATAACCGCGGGCACGGCTCTCGAAAGTTTATACCCTGCAGGGGTGTCCCAACTTAGCCCATCACAAGATCTCATGGTCAATGAAGGATATTCCTTCTCCCAGGAAGACCTGGTCAGACTTGGAATCCTGGTTACAAGACATGTCGACAATGGTAAAACAAGACTAGCAAAACCGCCTGAATGTGCCGACAAATCCCAATAGGAGCTGCACATATCTCATTCTCAGGGCATACCGGATTGTCCAAACTTCCAATAGGCCAGCCCAGAGTTGCCCCTGGTGACCACCGGCGGCTGACAGGTTGGACCAACACTCAGAGGAGCACTGGCCCGGGGGGTTAAAATAAAGATGACCCTCGGGCTCCGGAAACCCAAGGGAAAAAGGCTTAGGTTGTTAGGCAAATGTAAAACCAAGATTGGGCCTTGGTGGAGGAGTTTTATTTGAAGTGAACTGTCAAGGGGTTCCCATAACACCCAACCACGTAAGGAACGCAAAATCAAGGAACATAACACCGGTATGACGGAAACTAGGGCGGCAAGAGTGGAACAAAACACCAGGCATAAGGCCGAGCCTTCCACCCTTTACCAACTATATAGATGCATTAATTAAATAAGAGATATTGTGATATTCCAACAAATCCATGTTCCAACATGGAACCAACTTCATCTTCACCTGCAACTAACAACGCTATAAGAGGGGCTGAGCAAAAGTGGTAACATAGCCAAACAACGGTTTGCTAGGAAAGGATGGTTAGAGGCTTGACATGGCAATATGGGAGGCATGATAAACAAGTGGTAGGTAGCGCAAGCATAGCGATAGAGCAAACAACTAGCAAGCAAAGATAGAAGTGATATCGAGGGTAATGGTCATCTTGCCTGAAATCCCGCTAGGAAGAAGAACGAGTCCATGAAGTAGACGAACCAACGTAGTCGAACGAATCCTCACAATCGCAACGTTACCGGAACTACCAAGGAGAAGCGCAACCAGAAAGAAGCAAACATCAAGGTAAACAACCATCACATAAGCATGGCATGATGCACAAACAAGTATGATGCATGTCCGGTTTAAAAGCATGGCAAGGAAAGTGCACAAACAATACTACAAGTTAAGTGGAGCTCAATATGCAACGAGTTGCAGATTGACGAAATACCACATCAATTATTTAGTTCTCTCTCGTTTATGTACTCATCAATATTAAATGTTGTTAAACAAGGCAAGAGGTGAAACATATATAAACTAACTATTTAGGCAAGTTTAAATGAGGCCGAAAATAACAAACAACAATTCCGGAAAATCCTCATGTCCATATTTTAGATTTGGTACTGTTCTGTCCTAAAGCATATTTTAGAGTTGTTAAACAGGAAAATAAAGTGCAACATGTTAAACTATGCATTTTCCTACCCCATTT
Organism: Aegilops bicornis; assembly: GCA_021605145.1. Classification (NCBI taxonomy): domain Eukaryota; kingdom Viridiplantae; phylum Streptophyta; class Magnoliopsida; order Poales; family Poaceae; genus Aegilops; species Aegilops bicornis. The sequence continues at coordinate 479,440,138 of CM038670.1, forward strand.
ACATATAAAGTCTATTTAAAATGGACCTATGGTTATTTAGTTATGAAATAAAGCATTTTAGCATGGCATTTAAGCAAATTTAATCAAACCGCATTTTAAACATTTTAAACATGGATGAAAGTTGCATATTATGAAACTAGATGAAATTCTAAGCATTTTACATATATAACATGCTGCAAACAGATGCATGGTTATTTAGTATTTAGCAATGCAAAATGGTGGCATTTGTTAATATGCAGGAAAATAATAAATGCTAAATCACATGGGACAGGAAAAAAACATACACGGGCCAGAAGCATTAGAGTGCAGCGGCCCAGAATGGAATCGGGCCCAAGCGGCTGTGTGCAAAAGAAATAAAAGAACAAAGCAAACAGGGGCGCAGAAGAAAAAGAAATGGGGAACCTGGGATTCGATCCCAGGACCTTCTAGCGTGTGCGTTGGGCACTGACCACTGCGCTGGTGCTATGTTTGTGGCTAAATAGGGAGATCGGAATATATGAATAATCCAAAGGCAGGAGCCTCCTTCTTCATGGATCGCAGAAGAACTGGGTGACGACACCGGCGAGAAAGATGGCGATCATCGCGATCACAGGCCGACTGCGGGGGTGCGGAAAAAGGTGACGGTATAGCTATGGGATGCGCGCGTGCAGCGACTCGAGCTTGAGCCCTCGCTCGACTCTGGAGCGGCACGGCTCGACGAGCGACGGCAGCAGCTTGGCGTGTACGGGGCAAGCGGCGAACGTGCGGCTATGTGGACGGGCAGAGGCAGCGACTGGCGAGGCGTGCAAGTGCAGCAAGGGCGGTAGCAAGGTGTGCGGGTGCGCAGGAAACAAAGCCTCGACTTCAAACGGCCATGGCGATAGCACAACAACAACGGCTCAGGTGGCACAGGATCGACGGCTACGGCGACAAAACTCGAACCAAAGTGGGGCTGGGAGGAGCGGCTGCTCACCGAGGGGATGCTGATGGAGTTGAACGAGGTCGGCGGTGCCTGGGGACGGCGAGAAGATGCGCTGGTCGAGGCGGTGGACTTGGCGGGGCTTCGGGTCCATGAAGCAGAGGAAGCAGGGGAAGAAGACGTTGAGGAGGAAGCTCCCGGGGTCCTTGTGGAAGCGTGCGTAGGCGAGGAAGACGATAGTGATGCTCATGTCGCTGCCAAGCAAGACGACGGTGGATGCGGGCTGGATCACGCCGGAGAAAAACTCGGGCTCCTCTCGTCCATGGCGACGGCTATGGTGTGGAGAGGTCTCACCTAGCGACGGGAAGGGAAGGAGAGGGGCAGAATGTTGGCGCCGAACCAGCTCGAGCACTCGACAAGGATCACCGGAGACACGATCGGCGAGGAGAAAGATGGACAGAGAGTTTTTTCGGGTGCTCGAACACCCCCGCCGCTCGAACGGCCTCACTGTTTATCACCTCGAGCACGAACTCGAAATCCTCAGCGACTTACACAGGGGGGAGAGGGGTTTATACTCGTGCGCACGGACATGCCTGAGCTGCTCCATGACCTGCCCACTCCCACTCGCCACGCCCCGCACGCTCTGACTCGCGCGCGCCCATCGCGCTCTGACGCGATCACCACGGCCACTTCGCGCGCCCTACGCGGCCCACGTCCTGGTCCTACGCTAACAGACTCGCGCACACACGCTCTAACTCACGTACGCACACACACCTACACTTGGGCGCGCACCCAAGCCCCCTCCGGCTCGAGCCCGACACGGCCACACGCGCACGCACGTGCACGCTGTGCCCGAGCCCTAGCCGAGGCTTATTCGCCCTACATTTCACCCCCTAAGCCGAGGCTCAGAGGAGTCCGTCGTCCTCGACTCTGGCATCCGCCAGCAGCGCCTGCTCCGCTGCCGGTGCCTTCCGCAGATCCGGGCAGTCCCGCTTGAAGTGGCCTCGTTCGCCGCATTTGTAGCACCGGCCACGCTTGTTGCCGCCGCTGCCTGATGCCAGACTACGCGTGTCGTCGTCGTCCCGAGCTCCACCTTGGCGCCGCTCCCGCGCCCACCACTGCGCCGCCGTGTACAGGAGTTGGCCATCCGGGCGCTCGCCGCTGCTCTGCATGCGGCGCCGCACACGCTCGTCGAATGCGCGCAGCCGCCCGAGCACCTCGTCGTAGGTGAGCTCCTCCAGCACGCAGAATTGCTCGATTCCGGCGACGACCGGGAAGAGACGGTCTGGCACCGTATCCATGAGCTTCTTCACTAGCTCAGTGTCGCCCAGCGTCTCCCCCAGGCTCGCAAACCTCGCCGTCATCCCCGCCAACCTGCCAACAGACGCCCGTGGACTCGCCGTCCTCCATCTTCAGCCGGTCCAGCTCGCCGCGCAGCGTCGCCCTCCTCGCCGCGCGCACCCGTTCAGCACCGACGAAGTGCACTTTGAGGGAGTCCCATACCTCCCTCGCCGTGGGCTTCGCCGCCACCTGCAGCAAGACGTCCTCCGGCAGCCCCGATAGAAGCAGCGACCTCGCCGACTTGCACTTCTTCGCGTTGATCGCCGCGTCGTTCGCCAGCGCCACCGCCTCCCATAGCGTGTGGGCATCAAGGATCGCCTGCGCCTTGATTGCCCACACGTTGTAGTTCTCCGGCGAGAGCATCGGCATGTTCATTGACACCGATCCGCCCGCGCCACCGCCGCCGTGTGGAACCAACGCCATGAACTCCGGCGAGCTCCTTCACCACTCCGTCACCTCGCTCTGATACCAAATTTTGGCGCCGAACCAGCTCGAGCACTTGACAAGGATCACCGGAGACATGATCGGCGAGGAGAAATATGGACAGAGTGTTTTTCTGGGTGCTCGAACACCCCCGCCGCTCGAACGGCCTCACTGTTTATCACCTCGAGCACGAACTCAAAATCCTCAGCGACTTACACAGGGGGGGAGAGGGCTTTATACTCGTGCGCCACGAACATGCCTGAGCTGCTCCACGACCTGCCCACCTCCCACTCGCCACGCCCCGCACGCCCTGGCTCGCGCGCGCCCATCGCGCTCTGACGTGATCGCCGCAGCCACTTCGCGTGCCGTACACGGCCCACACCCTGGTCCTACACTAACAGACTCGTGCACACACGCGCTAACTCACGCACGCACACACACCTACACTTGGGCACGCACCCAAGCCCGCTCTGGCTCGAGCCCGACACGGCCACCACGCGCACGCACGCGCATGCTGTGCCCGAGCCCTAGCCGAGGCTTATTTGCCCTACACAGAACGGAGGGAGGAGGAGGACTAGGGCACCAGGGCATGTTATATAAGGGCCTAGGGGGGCTCTCCGGACGGTAAATCACTCGGGAGGTCGATGTGGCATGCGTGGATGTCCTGTCGTATAGTGGTAGAAGAAGAACAGAAGAGATTGGTTCTGGTGGGCTAGTCGGGCTGAAAGAGGTAAGTGAGGTGGGTCGTGGTCTAGGAGAGGCCCGGGTAAGGAGAATGTAAGTCTCCCTTTACTTATTTTTCTGTTTAATAAATAAACAGTCCCCAAAGGAAAATGTCCAGGAGGTTTGGGGAAGAATATGAATGAAGTAGAGATATACTTGGACTCCTAGAATTATGCTCCATCTGATAAAATTGGTTTGGGCATTTTTAGAGAAAGAAAATTATCGCAAGTTTGAATTAAATTCAAACTTGAGGAAATTTTGATTCCAACCAAATCAAGTTTAAAAGAGCTGAAATTTGGCAGAGAGGGTGTAGGCATGTTTAAGATTAACAGAAAATAAGTGAACATTTACTGGGACAGGAAAATGTCACTTGCAATAAATGGATGAGAATTTAAAGGAAGAAGCTTGATGGGATGTTGCACTTGATGATGGTTTAGAAGAAAAGGGCAAGATGAAACAACAAAGAAGATGAGGAGACGGAGTACACAAAGATAACAAGGACACAACAAATATGTACACTACAATGATGATCATGATACAAATGCAACAAAAAAATAACACATCTGACACAAAAACATGGAAGGCGTCTGAAGCCTCGGTCTCGGGCCATCACAGGTATTTGATGGCGTGAAAGCCATGTCCGCGGGCCAAATGGATGTGGAGAATAAAATCCTCGATCCAAACCGCGGGGTTAGTTGTTCCATCGTATGATTCGATATTTACGGGTTTGAACCCTTCTGGGAATTCATGATCCATTACTTCGTCAGTGAAGCAAAGAGGTTGTGCGGCGCCTCTATATCGGGCCACGTCACGACGTAGCTCCGATGGAGTCCATCTACGGTTTTCGGCCCGGGCGTGACTAGGCTTGTCACGTCCGAATAGATAGCCGTCGTCACATGTCGAGGCACATCCTCGCGGTCCGTAGATCGATCTGGTGTTTCCTGCTCTACTGTCCAGGTCCTGCCGAAGGTCATATGTATAACCCCGGGCTGCTTTATCTCTGCCTTTATGGCGAGGTGGGACGGGCTGGTGTTCGGCTTGAGTTGCCGCTTTATCCCGACCGCGTGGTGGTCGGTCAGCTGCATTGTGCGATGATGGTACGGGCTCTGGTGCCTCATCATCGAACTGAGGTAGCAATTTGCGCTTCGGGTAACTATTGGCTGGGCGCTTAAGGCTGTATTCTTTGGCTTCTAGGACATCGGTCCATCTGTCGTTGAGCAGATCTTGATCAGCTTGAAGCCGCCGCCGCTTCTTTTTCAGGCTCCTTGCGGTAGCTATTAGCTGGCGCTTGAAGCGCTCCTGCCCGAGAGGTCCCTCAGGAATGATAAAATCCTGATTGTCGAGGCTCACCTCCTCCTCGGAGAGTGGATAATAACTACCGTCCTCCGAGTCTTCATATATGGCATGTTCATCACGGCTAACTTGCCCATCTTCCCGGTTGTCCTGTTCGGCAATTTGTTCGTCGGGGTCTTCTGTGTCTTCGGCGCCGTCCGGAGTGTTATCGTCTCCTGTGCTGGTGTTGCTGTCTTTGCTGCGGCGTGATTTAGAGCGGCGCCGCTGACGCCGGCGCTTTGGTTGTGTCTTAGGAGGGTCATCCTCAACTGGTTTTTCCTTGTCATCGCCGCTATTATCTTTTGGTGCATCCACCATGTATACGTCATATGAGGAAGTGTCCGTCCATCGTCCGGTGAATTTCGGGTTTTGGGCCTCCTCTTCTCCGGCATCGTTGTCCATACCGTCGATGTCTTTGGAGTCATAATCAAGCGTGTCGGTTAGTTCTTTGACAGTGGCTATGAAGTGGGCGGTGGGTGGGAAATGAAATTCTCCATCATCAGCCTCCAGCTCAAACCGGATATAATTTGGCTGAGAGTCCCCCGCTAGGGATAGATTCTTTAATGAGTTCAACACATCGCCTAAAGGTGAGTGCCGGAAGATGTCTGTGGCGCTGAATTCGGTGATCGATGACCAATCCTGATCGATATACGCGGACGCACATAGTCCGTAACTTATAGCTGGAAATGAGTCCGAGGTTCCAGTGACACAGACATCACCCAAGGTTAGGTCTGTGTGCGGCTCCAACGCCGCGGAATCTGCGGCTTCCGTGGCTGGGTTGAGCTTCCCGCCCTTGGATGGCGCGGTCTGCTCTGGACCTAAGGCCAGAGCGGTTGCAGGTGCAATTTCCTGGGCATGGCCCGATGACAGATTTAAGTCATGTTCATCGTGGTGACGGGGAGTGACCGCCGTGGTCTCAAATCCGTCGAAGATCAAGTCTCCGCGGATATCCGCGACGTAGTTCAAGCTCCCGAATCTGACCTGACGGCCAGGGGCGTAGCTATCGATCTACTCCAGATGGCCAAGCAAGTTGGCCCGCAGTGCGAAGTCGCCAAACACGAAGATCTGTCCGGGGAGGAAAGTTTCCCCATGGACATCATCGTTGTTGATGATTTAAGGAGCCATCAAACCCTTTGAGGACGGCACAGTGGAACTCTCAATGAAAGCACCAATGTCGGTGTCAAAACCGGCGGATCTCGGGTAGGGGGTCCCGATCTGTGCGTCTAAGGTGGATGGTAATAGGAGACAGGGGACACAATGTTTACACAAGTTCGGGCCCTCACTATGGAGGTAATACCCTACTTCCTGCTTGATTGATCTTGATGAATATGATTATTACAAGAATTGATCTACCACGAGATCGTAATGGCTAAAACCCTAGAAGTCTAGCCTGTATGACTATATATGTTTTCGGACTAAGCCCTCCGGTTTATATAGACACCAGAGGGGACTAAGGTTGTACAAATCGGTTACAGAGAAAGGAATCTTCATATTTGATCGCCAAGCTTGCCTTCCACGCCAAGGAGAGTCCCATCCGGACATGGGAGAGAGCCTTCGGTCTTGTATCTTCACAGCCCATTAGTTCGGCCCATGTCCAACATGCCGGACGCCCGAGGGCCCCTTAGTCCAGGACTCCCTCACTCGGGAGCCAGGCTAGTGAGGCTGCCCCTGAGGAGGTCTTGCGTCGTTCGCCTCGCGAGGCTTGGCCCTCGCGAGGGTCTTGAGTGGTTGCTGCTGAAGATGGGCCGTACCAGGCCGTCGGTCGAGCCACGACGCGGGCCACAGGCAGGCAAGTCTGGGTACCCCCGTTCCCAGGACGCCGACAGTTGCCCTCGGGCCCAGGGCGCGCTCGGACTTTGCTTTGAGGTGAAGCCAAAGGACAAGTGCCGAGTGCCGCGGGCCCCAACCGCCTACGGCCTTGATTGACGTGTGGCGATTGACGGGACGTGGGCGTCTCCGCCTCCCCTCGCTGCCTCGGCAACTGTCCTCGACTAACAAAAGGCTGGCGTGTGCCGCAGAGCCTTCGTTGCCTTCCTTCGTCGTGCTCCAGATCCCCTTTCTCCTTCTCGCCCTCAGACACTCCCAATCCTCCAGAAATCCTCCCCAAGCTCGCATGCGATGGCGCCCGACAAGGCTAAGGACTCGCACTCACCCAGCTAGTATGAGCCGGCCTTGAGTGCACCCACTGTTTCGGAGGAGAAGCTTGCCGCTGCACGCCGGATGACGGTGGGCGACGACGGCGAGGGAAGAGAGGCGACACTGTGGGCCGGCTCCGCCAAGCCTGAGGCTCCGGGCAGTACCTTTCATCCCTTCTTCCTAAATAGTGTGTTCGCGGGGCTGGTCCCTCCCTTTTCCGATTTCTTCTATGCTGTGCTCAGCCACTACAACCTCCACGCTATCCACCTTCATCCCAACTCTATTTTCCTCCTATCGATTTTTGCCTTCTAATGGGAGGCATTCGTGGGGGTGATGCCACCCGTGGCGCTGCTGCGCCACTTCTTCTACCTTTGGGTCAATGATGGCCACTGCTCAGGATGCGCCAATTTCGTCGCGGCCAATGGGACCAACGTGATCTCGAAGGCGGGGAAGAAGGCCGAGGGCATGAGGAACAAATGGATCCTCATGGACGCCAGGTGCTCCTACCCTCTTTGGTTAACCTCACGAGGGTTGGCTCAGTGCGAAGCTCGCCGACCCCCGGGCGAAGCAAGTGCTGGATAAGATGGCCGCCAACTTGAAGCCTGACGACCCAAAGGCGGAGAAGCTAACGGGGGCCATGATACTCAAGGTGTTTCTGGCGCAGTGCCTGGCCCCGCTCTAGGCGCATTCGCGCCACCTGTGGAAGCTCAAGGACGAAGGGGACGACCTCCGCCTGTGCCTTGACTCTTTGTCCAAGGAGGTGCTGGACACGGCCCTGCGCCTCCTGGTCGGGGAGGACCAGGGGTTCCCGCCGGACTTGCATCTTCTGCTGTAACGCCGCGCTGACGGGGCACAGATCGCTGCTGCCATGGCCGTCTTCAACGAGTACGGGCCCATGCCGCCGGTGCCCGCCGGGCCCATGCCGCCGGTGCCCGCCGGGCCCATGCCGCCAGTGCCTGGCCCCGCTCTAGGCGCATTCGCGCCACCTGTGGAAGCTCAAGGACGAAGGGGACGACCTCCGCCTGTGCCTTGACTCTTTGTCCAAGGAGGTCTTTGGGCCAGCCTGCGTCTCCTGGTCGGGGAGGACCAGGGTTCCCGCCGACTTGCATCTTCTGTCAGAACGTCAGCTACCGACGGGGCACAGATTGCTGCTGCCATGGCCGTCTTCAACGAGTACGGGCCCATGCCGCCGGTGCCCGCCGAGGCCCTAGTGGTGCTATCCTCTGGTAACTCTGACAAGGAGGAGGAGCCAGACTCGGAGGTGAACAGGAGGGGGCAGGGGAGACTTCCCCTTGGCGCACGACAGATCTCCTCCGCGCCTTCCCCAACAATGACGACACCGACGACCATCCGGTGAGGGAGGCCCTGCCCCCTGCTGGGGTCACCACGAGGTCCAAGGTCACCACCCCGAAGAAGCCGCCGGAAGGGGGACCGACGAAGGGCAGGTCGGCGTTGATCTCCCGACGCAGTGCTCCTGCCCTGATGTCGTCCGGTGCCGCCGTGGGCCCAACTGCTGCCCCTCGTCCGCTCCTGAGATCCGTGCACCCGCGCCCCAGGCTGCGAAGCCTTCGATCTTCGCGCTCCAGAAAAGGCCGAGGGACTACGCCGCCGTGGACCAGTAAGTGCTTTGCCCTGATTTCGTCCTTGCTCCTGTTGTTGCTTCTTGACGCCTTTCCTTGCTCCGCCAGGCCAACGTCAGCGGCGAAGAAGAAGAGAGAGGGAGCACCTACGCCTTCTGGAACTCAGCAGCCCGCCGCGGCCGTGCCTCCTCCGGCGTGGAAGGGTGGCGACGACGCTCATGCTTCTCCAGCTCGGTCATCCTCGCGAGGCCCGGTGGACCGGCCTCAGGAGAAGGCGACCTCCACAGCCAAGTCGGCTCCGGAGGCGCCTACTCCCAGCTTGCCCGTCGAGGTTCCAAAGGTTCAGGAGCCCCCTGTTTCTTCTTCTGCTGCCGCTAGTGTGCAGGACATGGCGATGACGCTGCCTCCTCCTCCTCCCATCATGCCGCTGGCCCGCGACCCTTCTGCTTCGCCTGACGTTCCAAGGCCCCGACCGCCGCATGGGTTTTTCTACGCTGGCCCGGCTTCGGGACGAACTCCAAGGCCCCGACCGCCGCCTGGCGTCAGGATGCCTGGAGCTGATTTCAGGGTGGCTGTGTTCCGACGCGTCCATCCGGGCTGCATGGAGCCAGGCCGTAGTGGCTTACAAGGAAGGGGAGTGGGCCGTTGGTCTGGCTGCTGTCGCCCGTGACGCAGCACTGAAGGATGCCGAGGCCGCCAAGGAACGTTGCCAGTTGCTGGAGGCCGGGCTGGAGACCGTGCACAATGAGCGCGCGGTCGAGGCTCGCGATCGCAAGGCGGAGGAGGAGAAGATGAGGGCTCGAGAAGACGCGGTTGCCGATCGTGACACCGAGCTGGAACAGTTGGGAAGGGCGCATGCCGCAGAATGCAGCCGTCTGGAGAAGCTGGATAAGAAGGTGGATGCGGAGAAGACTCAGCTAGAAGCCAAGGCGAAGGTTCTAGCTGAGGATCGCGTGGCCTTCAAGTCTCTCGAGCAAAGGTCCCGCGAGGCACTGCAGGAGCCCTACGAGAAGGGCTTGGAGAAGCCGTTGGCGACTCATGATGAGGGCCCCGCCCAGCTGCTCCCTCATCTTGTCATGGCGCTCAAGGATGTCATCAACGGGATCGGCCCCATGGTGGAGGGGGAAGCCCGCGTGCTCTCCTCCTCAGTTGTGACGCGCGTCTTCAGCCACCTCCACCTTCGTGACCCTGACGCCGATCTTGGCGAGCTGCTCGAGCCCGTGGAGGAAGAGCGCTGCACAACTGCTGCCGAAGCCGTGAAGTGCCAGGTGGAGGCCATGTTGAAGAAGTTCCTTGCCGTCGATCCTGCACCTCCGACTGACGGTGTCGCCGATCCCGCGACCACAGCTGACTACACGGGCAACGGCGATGCTGCTGACGGGGAGGCGCTCCTAACGACAGTGCTCGGGGCTGAAGAGGAGGCTTGTTGGTGAACGGTGACGCTGCTTCCCGTTTTTATTTCCCCCCAAACTTTCCTACGATATGCAACATGCCTCGTGGAGGCGTCAAAACTTCTGTTCGGTGTTTGAAGAACAATATGTTTTGTAATATTTTGCTAATATTCCACAATTTCCTTCCCGTCAGCTTGATGTTCTATGTCGGTGGGGCCCGACCCCGTGCATACCTCAGCCGCCGTCGGGCTGTCCGGATCACTAGGATGGGACCAAGGAGTGAGGGGCTACGTGGCTAGTTAGGCTCCTGAGTCGCGATGCTCAGGAGTCCCCTTGACGCGCAAACAACATACAGGGAAGAGATGCGAAAGTAGGCCTTAGCGTTCTACGTTGGCAGGGCCCAGCCGCGTGCATACCTCAGCCACCGTTGGGCCATCCGGATCACCAGGTTGGGACCAAGGAGTGAGGGGCCACGTGGCCAGTTAGGCTCCTGAGTCGCGATGCTCAGCAGTCCCCGTTGATGTCCAAACGGCCTCCATACCTTTTCCTTCGCCGAGGCTCCGCTCAGGAGGGACGCGTGATAACTAGGTCCGGGGGACCTGGCAGGGTGGCGTACGCTCGGGCGTGACCCGGATGTAGCCCCCATGCCCATCCCCTCGCGTGACTCTCCCAAAGGGAAGTGTTGCGACGAGGCTGGACACTGAGCCCGGAGGCTCCCTGAGGTTGGTACGGCCATGGGGCCGCCCTCAGTTGTTTATCACCAGCGTGGAGTGTAGCGCTTCCACACTTGCATGGGCATAGCTGCTCCTCGACCGTGTCGACTGCCAGCGCGGAGCATGGTGCTTCCACTGGTGCGTGGGTGAGGGCTCCCTCTAAGTGGAGCCCCCGGGGTGTGTACAGCCCCGTCCTGACATGTGGCTTGCACGGCAGGGCCGGACGAGGTGTGTCTGGGCACTCGTGAGCCAGCGCGGGGCTCACGAGGCCCTACCTCAAGGCGGGTTGTGCCTGGTCTTGGTCCTTGACATCTGCGGTGCCCCTGCGAGATGGTTAGGCAACCTGCGTTGGACGAATCTCCTGAGGTGATCACACGAGAAGGCCAAACACCAACGACCCCAGGAGGTGACGTGAATGGGGCCAGCCTGCCAGACAAAGGTCAGTGGGTTTATCGACGCTGCAGGGACGGGCCCGAGCACAGACGCCGTGCCTAGCCTTCTCATGTGAAAAATCCTGAAGAAAGACGGCCGGCGCGCGGCTCCGGTGGCTGCGAGGTACCGGGTCACGCGCCCTGGCTTGTCCGTCCATGATTCGCTCATGCGAGAACAAGGCACCAAGGGCCATGGGAGGTGACGTACACGGGAGCGGGCCCGCGAGCCAGAGCTCAACCTCTTTGGTTTGGCGACGCTGCAGGGACGGACCCGAGCACAGACATCGTGCCAGTCCTTAATCATGAGGCGGTAGTGGGTGGTCTTGCACGGGTGCATGACGTTCATGGTATCGAAGTAACAGACAGGCGGGTGATAATCATAAGGTAATCCATGCAGGGGGCAAGCTAGTTCAGATAGATGCAAGAACGATACGTGCCACTGGGACGGACCCGAGCGGCCTGGGGATGATGCAGCCCGACAGGCGCTCCCAACAGAATAAGCTAAAGATGCAAAAGGATACACGTCGCAGGGACAGGCCCATGTGACCTGGGGATGATTGATAACCCACAAGTATTGGGGATCGCAACAGTTTTCGAGGGTAGAGTATTCATGCCAGGACCCTGATCCTAGGCCACATCGATCTAGCATGTAACACATCATATCACTTTGCGGCCTCTCGCACGGTATTCCCACGGGTGCCACCTTACCTGGCCCGGGACCGTTTGTGCCTTTTGGCTCACGTATATGATAGTGTCGCTAGCATCCATATGATGTATAACCCGGGCCGACATGACTAGTCGTGAACCCAAAGTGGCACTAACTTACGTGGACATGCATACATGACCTAGCAACGAACGTGTCGGTCATCGCCGAGTGAATTCGGGCTGTAGTAACCGGGCTAGCGGTGACTCGAGAATCTGGCTGTAGCAAGGTAACAGGACTCCGAAAGATACCGCGAGACATTTCCTCGAAGGGACAGACACAGGATCGAAGAAGGACACATGCCGGCCAGTCTAAGTGTTCCGGAGCAGTAGTAACTGGCTTAGCAGGACTCCGGTAAACCGGGTTGTAGCAGACTACCATGGCTCAGTGGAAGCACTAGACTACATTTCCTCATAAGAGAGGCTACCAAGGATAGACAACTAGGTTGTCGGAGCCCACACATACCAAGCATTTCAAAATCATACACACAATATGCTCGATATGTGCAAATACAACATGGCATCACAACAAGACTCTACGACTCAGAGTATTTATTCATTAGGCTCTGAGGGGCCAAGTATTACAAACATGGGTCTCTTGACCCAACATACAGTGCATACAGCAACAAGCACATGCGGAAGCTTAACTTGTCCTGCAGTACGCATAACTACAAAGGAAGAAGGCTGAGAAGCCTGACTATCTACAAGACCCTCCCAAGGGTACAAGATCGTAGCTGAGGTAACAAGCTAAACGTGAGTACAAATGTACCCAGCAAGACTTACATCAGAACTATCTACATATGCATCGGTATCAACAAAGGGGTGGTGGAGTTTAAATACAGCAAGCCAGCTTTGACTCGGTGGCTGTCCTGAACTATGACTGCAAGTAACTCTTTTGAGGTGGCGCACACGAGTCCACATATTCACCATATCAATACACCACTATGGATCTGCTCCCGTATCCCTACGAGAAGGCCGTCCATAGCACTCACGCTTATCTTGCGCATTTTAGAGTATCCACTTTCACTTTTCTATGAACTGTACAGGCAACCCAGAAGTCCTTTACCGCGGACACGGCTCGAATAGATGATGTTAACACTGAGGGGTGTACTTCTTCACACAAGCTCTCGCCACTTACCACCATGTACACGTCGTGTATCTCGGCAACCTTCAAGCGAAAGCCTGGCGAGGGAGTCGGCCATGACCTAACTAACCACACAAGTCTCTAGTCCAGGTTTATCGCCTATTCGGGTTCCATCCGCAAGGAGATCCGGACGGGGTGTCGCTCACGGCCCCAAACGATGTGTGCAAGGTTCCCAAGCCCACCTCGACATATGGATATATGCTTGGTACACGGTGCCACGGTGCCTAATCTGTCCCAAGCCCACCTGTACGGGGTGCCACCTGGTAGACTACTAACACAACCTACAAACACCAGAAACTAGTTGCAACTCTTGGACAGAGATCAGGTTGATTAATAAGTCGAGAGGGGCACTTAAGCAGTCCAATGCGTGGTAGTAACTATTCATGGATCACAAACACAGAACTCAGTTCCTGAGGACGGATGCAATGAGACAACCCACCATGTACTCTTACATGGCCTCTCACCGCTATCTTTACCAAAATGTGTTCACACACTTGCTCTCAACAGTAGGACATGTTCACCACATTCCAATTCATCCCCGATGAATCAGACCTGACTCAACTCTAAGCAATAGCAGGCATGACAAATAAGCATGAATGGGTAGGCACATCAGGGCTCAAACAACTTCTACTCATGCTAGTGGGTTTCATCTATTTACTGTGGCAATGACAGGTCATGCAGAGGAAAGGGGTTCAACTACCGCAGCATGTAACAGTTGAGACGTTGTTGTCCTAATGCAGTAAAAGAGAGTAGGAGCGATAGAGTGGGATTGTATCAGAAAGAACAAGGGGGTTGTCCTTGCCTGGCACTTCTGAAGATAATATAGTTCTTCATCGGTGTCACTGAACACGTCGTCGGAACGTCGTTTACCGAGAGGGGACAAATACCGGCAACACAAAAGGAAACACAATCAATGTAATGCACAATATGATGCATGATCATGAAATGGAAATATGAGTGTGTTGGCCTAATGCAACTACAACCAAATGGGTTTGAGTTATTTTGAACCCAAGGTTCAAGTTCAAACTCAAACTATGACTTTATAAAGTGCATTATCATGTTTTGATATAAACAGCAGGTTTAAGTTGCTTTAACATGCATGAAACCAGTGCAGATGATAGATTAGATTTTTCTGATCATTTTTCATATATAATTTGTTTCATTTGGAGTTATGGTTGAATTTCTATGAATTTTAGAAGTTTTGGGCATTTTCTGGAATTTCTGATTTAAAAGAAATAAACTAATTCCAGAAAAGGGATTATCGCATCAAGATCAGCGCCAAAGATGATGTCGACAAGTCAATCATACTGATCCAGGTCAAACCTGATCTGTGGGTCCCGCATGTCAGTGTAACAGCGTCAGCAGCAGAGGCTGACCAGTGGAACATGGTCAACGCTGAGGTGGCAAGGTCAAACTGACCGGTGGGCCACGGTCATTAGCTTAATTTAAACAGGGAATAACCCTGTGATTAATTTAAGGGGGGCGGGCCCGTCTTTCAAAGACCCTGGGGTTAACTAATCAGTGGTTAGTGATAATTAAGCCTGGACCACGTCATCAACTCCGGCGACTAATCGCCAGCGTAAACAGGCATGGCGAGGTCGCTCGTCCGGCCAACTCCGGCGACGGGAGGTCGCTTGGCTGGGCTCTACGGACACGGCGCGGCAAGGCGTGGCGTTTGGTAGCAACCGAAGGTGCTGGGGTGGTCGGAAACTGCAACGGCAGCGAGCGAGGCGGCGGCCGGAGCTCGACTCAGTGCGAGCGTGGCGCTAGAGCAAGAAGGCGAGCGCGTAGAGGGCTAGGCGGCCTCCTGAAGGCACCAGGAGCGCGAGGGCATGCTCGTATGTGGCTAAAGCGAGCTAAGACGACGGCGGCGGTGAAGCTTCAGCCATGGCGGTAGCGCTAGCTAGGGGACGAGCAGAGCAACGTGGTTAGGGGGAGGAGAAAGAGGAGCTCACGACGATGCAGCAGGGTAGGTTAGCGGCCCCGGGGACGCTCTGGACGAGGCGAATTGACGGAGTCGATCTCCGGGCACCGGAGGTGAAGACGACGATGCTCCGGTTGACTGGGGCCTCTTCTAGTCGCGTGCGTTGGGGGTGTTGCTCCACGGGGTCGTGGCGGAGATCGGGGACACAAAGAGGGAGCGAGGGAGTGGTTGTGGCCGTGGTGGAGCTCGCCGGTGGCGGCGGCGCGGTTTGGTGAGGTGGGGAACAACGAGGGAGAGGGAACCACAGGAGGGGGAAGAGCTCCAGGGAGAGAGAGGAAGAGCCAGACGGCTCCGGCGGCTGTGTGGCATCTTCAGAAGAGTCCGGCACAGGCAGACAGCCTGGAGGTGGCGCGGCGCGCGGCGGGCACGCGCCGGCGTCCTTCTGGCGCAAGGACGAGGATGATTGGCACATGGGTCTGTTGGGCTGGCTTCTCTCCTGGGCCAGGTAAGTTACAGGTACTCCCTCCTTCTCTGTTTTCTATTTTAATTACTATTTTCTATTTATTTCAATCTGTTTTGATTTAGTTCAAGCACTAAATCATTTTTGTAAACTTTTGAAACTTTTTATGGGCACTACTGAATTATTTCAGAGACCCTCGGCAAGTTTCAAAATATTTGGTGCTGTAAAATTATTTATAGAATTTTAGAGCTCCAATTAAAATAAATATTGGATTAATTCAAAGCCCATTTATGTCCTGAAAAATGTCCACCATTTTTGGTTTATGTTCTCACCTTGTTCCATAAATTATGGACATTTTTTAAGGACATTTTGGGTTCATTGAAAAAGATTTTACTTGAGCCTAGTTGATTTAATTTGATGCTAGGGTTTGTTCAACCCCATTTCATATTTAACTAAAATTTAGATATGATGACATGATGATCATGCAGGGACAAGCAAAGGCTAAGCTAGGGCTGTGACAACTCAACCCAAATTTATTGATTCGACACAAGGGGAGCCAAAGAATATTCTCAAGTATTAGCTATTGAGTTGTCAATTCAACCACACCTGGAAAACATAATATCTGCAGCAAATTATTTAGTAGCAAAGTAGTATGGAAGTAACGGTAACGGTGGCAAAGGTAACAGTAGCAGTTTTGAGTAATTGTAGTAGTGGCAACGGAAAAGTAACTAAACAAAGATCAATATGTGAAAAGCTCGTAGGCATTGGATCAGTGATGGATAATTATGTCGGATGCGATTCCTCATGCAACAATTATAACATAGGGTGACACAGAACTAGCTCCAGTTCATCAACGTAATGTAGGCATGTATTCCGAATATAGTCATACGTGCTTATGGAAAAGAACTTGCATGACATATTTTGTCCTACCCTCCCGTGGCAGCGGGGTTCTATTGGAAACTAAGGGATATTAAGGCCTCCTTTTAATAGAGTACCATACCAAAGCATTAACACTTAGTGAATACATGAACTCCTCAAACTCATCACTGGGAGTGGTCCCGATTATTCTCACTTCGGGGTTACCGGATCATAACACATAGTAGGTGACTATTGACTTGCAAGATAGGATCAAGAACTCACATATATTCATGAAAACATAATAGGTTCAGATCTGAAATCATGGCACTCGGGCCCTAGTGACAAGCATTAAGCATAGCAAAGTCATAGCAACATCAATCTCACAACATAATGGATACTAGGGATCAAACCCTAACAAAACTAACTCGATTACATGATAAATCTCATCCAACCCATCACCATCCAGCAAGCCTACGATGGAATTACTCACGCACGGCGGTGAGCATCATGAAATTGGTGATGGAGGATGGTTGATGATGATGACAACGACGGATTCCCCTCTCCGGAGCCCCGAATGGACTCCAGATCAGCCCTCCCGAGAGAGATTAGGGCTTGGCGGCGGCTCCGTATCATAAAACACGATGAATCCTTCTCTCTGATTTTTTTCTCCCCGAACATGAATATATAGAGTTGGAGTTGACGTTGGTGGAGCCTCAGGGGGCCCATGAGGCAGGGGGCGCGGCCTCCACCCTTGTAGACAGTGTGTGGGCCCCCTGGTGTTAATTCTTTCGCCAGTATTTTTTATAAATTCCAAAAATATTCTTCGTGAAGTTTCAGGTCATTCCGAGAACTTGTATTTCTGCACAAAAATAACACCATGGCAATTCTGCTGAAAATAGCGTCAGTCTGGGTTAGTTCCATTCAAATCATGCAAGTTAGAGTCCAAAACAAGGGCAAAAGTGTTTGGAAAATTAGATACGATGGAGACGTATCAACTCCCCCAAGCTTAAACATTTGCTTGTCCTCAAGCAATTCAGTTGACAAACTGAAAGTGATAAATAAAAAAATTTACAAACTCTATTGGCTCTTGTTGTTGTAAATATGTAAAGCGAGCATTCAAGTTTTCAGCGAAGATTATGAACTAACCATATTCACAATAACATTTAGGTCTCACGTTTACTCATATCAATGGCATAATCAACTAGCGAACAATAATAATAAATCTTGGATGACAACACTTTCTCAAAAAAATTATAATATGATATAACAAGATGGTCTCTCGCTAGCCCTTTCTGAGACCGCAAAATATAAATGCAGAGCACCTCTGAAGATCAAGTACTGACTAGACATTGTAACTAATGGTAAAAGAGATCCTGTCACAGTCATACTCAATGTAAATAAATAGTAATGCATGCGAATGACAGCGGTGCTCTCCAACTGGTGCTTTTTAATAAGAGGGTGATGACTCAACATAAAAGTAAATAGATAAGCCCTTCGCAGAGGGAAGCAGGGATCTGCAAGGTGCCAGAGCTCGAGTTTGAAATAGAGATAAATAATATTTTGAGCGGCATACTTTCATTGTCAACATAACAACCGAGAGATCTCAATATCTTCCATGCTACACACATTATAGGTGGTTCCCAAGGAGAATGGTAAAGTTTATACTCCCCCACCACCAACAAGCATCAATCCATGGCTTGCCCGAAACAATGGGTGCCTCCAACTAACAACAGTCCTGGGGGAGTTTTTTTTGCAATTATTTTGATTTGAGCATCGGACTGGGCATCCCAGTGACCCACCATTTTCTCGTGAGTGAGGAGCGGAGTCCACTCCTCGTGAGAATAACCCACCTAGCATGGAAGATACAGACAGCCCTAGTTGATACATGAGCTATTCGGGCATACAAAACAGAATTTCATTTGAATGTTTAGAATTTGGCACATACAAATTTACTTGGAACGGCAGGTAGATACCGCATATAGGAAGGTATAGTGGACTCATATGGAATAACTTTGGGGTTTATGGAAGTGGATGCACAAGCAGTATTCCCGCTTAGTACAAGTGAAGGCTAGAAAGAGACTGGGAAGCGACCAACTAGAGAGCGACAACAGTCATGAACATGCATTAAAATTAATCAACACTGAGCGCAAGCATGAGTAGGATATAATTCACCATGAACATAAACATCGTGGAGGCTATGTTGATTTTGTTTCAACTACGTGCGTGAACATGTGCCAAATCAAGCCACTCGAACCGTTCAAAGGAGGATACCACCCTATCATACCACATCACAACCATTTTAATAGCATGTTGGCACGCAAGGTAAACCATTATAAACTCCTAGCTAATTAAGCATGGCATGAGCAACCATAATCTCTAATTGTCATTGCAAACATGTTTCATTCATAATAAGCTGAATCAAGAACGATGAACTAACCATATTTACAAAAACAAGATAGGTCGAATTCTTACCAACTTCTCTCATCTCAATTAGTCCATCATATATCGTCATTATTACCTTTCACTTGCACGACCAAACGGTGTGGATAATAATAATAGTGCAGTTGCATTGGATGAAGCTGGAATCTGCAAGCATTTAATACATAGGAGAAGACGAGGTAACGTGGGCTCTTTGTTAAATCAACAATAATGCATATAAGAGCCACTTCAACATTTTCATGATGGTCTTCTCCTCTCGACCCCAAAGAAAGAAAGGAAATAAAACTATTTACATGGGAGAGCTCCCAACAAACAAAAGAAGAACGGGAAATATTTTTTGGGTTTTCTTTTATTTATTACTACTACAAGTATTGAAAGTTAACTAGCTAAAGGCTACAACTAATTTTTTGGGGTTTCCTTAAGGTTTATCAAACACACAAGAAGAAGGCTTAAAACAGAAAATAAACTAGCATGGATAGTACAATGAAAAAGAATGAGCACCGACAACTGGCATTAGTGTGTGAACATGAATGTAATGTCGGTGAGAAATATGTACTCCCCCAAGCTTAGGCTTTTGGCCTAAGTTGGTCTCTGGCCATGACTGGCCTGGCGGATATCCAAAGTTGTAACTGGGGTCGTACTGAGATGCAGCGGCTACTGCCTGACGAGCTGCAGCTTGGAGGCTGTTGGATTTCGGGTTCCAGCAAAACCCTTGAGGTTCGAACACTGGGGTGCGCATGAAGATCTCTCCTCCCTCTAGCTCATGCTCTCACCACAATCTCAAAGCTCAGCACATCAAACTCGCAGAACAAAGGATACAGGGTTTATACTGGTTCGGGGCACCAATGTGGTGCAATACCCTACTCCAGTGTGGTGTGGTGGATTGCCTCTTGGGCTGAGGATGAACAAGTACAAGGGAAGAACAGCCTCCTGAGGAGAGGTGTTCTTGAGCTCGGTGAGCTTGTGTGGTTGAGGATGATCTGAATGGTCCAAGATCAGTTGCCTCCTACTATGGTGGCTAGTCCTATTTATACGGGCCCTGGTCCTCTTCGCAAATGTAGGTGGGAAGGGATCCAACAACGGCCAAATTTGAAGGGAGACAACTAGTACAAGTTATCCTGACTAAAGGTGGTCTACGCCTGCCAAAGGCTCTGGTGGTGACGCCGTCCTGGGCTCCACGATGACCTCCATCCTGCCGTCCTGCTGGTCTTGGTCTTGTTGCACCGATATGGAAACCTTTGCCTGATGCCTCGGGACTCATCGCCTACGCTTGCCTCTTTAGCACCAAAGAGGAAACGAGTTCACTTCGCGCGCTGGCACCCGCCTGGCCTTGGTCGTCATGGCTTGCGTCACAGGGACCTCGCAAGGTGCCCCTCACCTTGATCTCTCTGCCCCTCACGAGCCAGCCTGGTGAGGCCGCCCCCGAGGAGGTCTTGCATCGTCCGCCTCGCGAGGCTTGGCCCTTCGAGAGGGTCTTGAGTGTTCACTGATGAAGATGGGCTGTACGGGGCCGCTGGCAGAGCCACGCCATGGATGGCCCCCGAGGCAGGCAAGTCTGGGGACCCCCGTTCCCAGGATGTCGATAGTAGCCCCTAGGCCCAAGGCGCGCTCGGACTTGGCTTCGACGTGAAGACAAGGGGCAAGTGTGGAGCGCCGCGGGCCCCAACAGCCTGCGGTCTTGGTTGCCGCGTGGCGATTGATGGGACGTCGGCATCTCTGCTTCCCCAAGCTTCCTCGGCAACTGCCCGACTTGACGAGTCCCTGATACATGCAGAGAAAACCATCATTAGCTGTGATCGTGGTGGTCGCCGGTTGGCCTTCTCCTGCTGTAAATGAGGAGGGGGCTGAGCCCCCGTCGCCCATCTCTTCGTGCTCCGCTTCACTTCTCCTCCATTGCTTCATCGCTCGCAGCGACTCCCATGGCGCCGATTCAGAGATTCTCAGCCGCAGAGAAGGGAAAAGCCCCCCGCGACGACTCGGGGCCGCTTCTGCCAAAGAAGAACCTGGCCCGTCGCCGCGATGTAGTCGTGAGGCCGGAGGTGTCGAGGCCTTGGTGTGAGCAGCCTTCTCCTGGGTATCTGCTGCCCTTGTATGCCCAGGCTGAGGGCTCCGGAGGCGGAGGCAGTGACCAGCGCCGCCCATGTCACGACAGTGATCGTTGCGCCGTGGTGGCGCACGCCATCGCCCCTGGAACCCACACTGAGGGCTCCTCGCGCGAGCTCGTGATGTGGGCGGCGATGCCTCCGTGCACTTGGATTCGCTTCCCGCAGTTCTTCTCTGATGAGATGCCGCCAAGGGGTCCCCTCGAGATTTGGCTGTAGCACGCCGAGTGCAACGTCCCAGCAACAGGGGCGGCGGTTGAGGTCGTCTCCTGGAGCAAGATCTTCATGACCCGCGTCTGGGGTGAGGTCTCCCGGGTTTGCCGTACGGAGGGCGCCCTCCCCATCCACTTCGAGGACGACGGAACCTCCATGATGTTCTTCAAGGTCTTTGACGAGGAAGGCCGCCGCTTGGAGTGCTGCCCTAGAGGGGGTCGTCAAGACGGCGCTGCGGCAGGGGCAAGGCCTGCCGCTGGCCTCGCCGGAAGTTCCTCCGGCAGTAGCGGTGGCGCTTGGGAGTCCAGCGACTCTCCCGAGCCCTACGAGACTCTGGAGAGGAGCGACGACAGCTACATGCCTTCGAGCTCACGCCGTGCCCGGAGTGCAGCCGCAGCGTCCGGCCGCCGCCGTCGCCGATCTGGATGGGGTTGGCGCCGGCCTCCCGTGGCCCACTGTTGATGATGGCATCGGTGGCGTTGGCGCGTGTAGATAGGGCTCCAGAAAACTTCCTTCCTTTGTTCCCTGCGAGGAATCAAGATGGACCCCGTGGGGGGCGTTAAAGGGTCTGTGATGCCTTTTGTTGATATCGTCCTTATTATGAAGATTTACGAATGCATGTCCTACTTCGGCTCGGTCACCCCTTTCCAACTTCGCGGTAGCTTGGCACTCTATGCCGACAGGTCTCGGTCCCCAGTCAGGCTGCAACCGTCGCTGGTATGCCAGGTCATGATCCCGTGGTCAAGGCCAGGAGGTGAGCGGCCCGAGGTCCAGTAAGAGCTCCTGAGGCGCGATGCTCAAGAGGTCCCCTTTAGCGTGCAAGCAGCTACCTAGAGGTGGGAAAGGGAGGCGACATCACCGCAACATGGCTGCAAGAGATGGGAATCCTATGCCGCAGCGCTCAGCTGACCCGGGTGCGGAACTTATCTTAGCGGTCCAGAGTCGGTTCCCTGCATAGCGCCAGACTCCTTGTGTGTCGGTGACTGTAGTGTAGCCAAGTTAGGCCCGTGCGAGTCTCCCCCTCTTTCCCACGCTCTTCCGTGTGCTCTACGTCATTGGGTCCCGGCCCTCGAGCAAGCTCAGCCGCCACTGGTATGCCAGGTCGCGATGTCGTGGTCAAGGCCAGGGGGTGAGGGATGGAGAGCCAGTAAGAGCCCCTGAGTCGCGATGCTCAGGAGCCCCCCTTTCAACACGCAAGCGAATTGCATGGGAAAAGGAGGAGCCTGCGGTGCCGCCCGCTGTCGCCCTTGGGAGGTTCCTGCACTGTTAGCGCAAGGAGGGATACAACTGCAACCATGCTTGCCGATCTGCCACTGGTCGTTCCGCAAGGAGATGAAGGCACTGAGGGCCTGGCGAGGTGACGTGCGTGGGGAGTACCGCGAGCCAGAGCTTGGCTGCTCAGATTTATCAGTGTTGTAGGGACGGACCCGAGCACAAGCGCCGTGCCAGCAGGAGTAGCCCCCGTTGCAGGGTGAGCAAGGGGCTGATTGGTGACGCAGGCGGACGCGGTGAGTAACAATCAAGCAAGGGATGACTATAAATAACTCATGCATGGGAACCAGCTAGCTTAGATAGATGCGAGAATGATACATGCCACTGGGATGGACCCGAGCGGCTTGGGGATGATGCAGCCCGAGGGGCGGCCCAGTAGAGTAAGCTAAAGATGCAAAAGGATACATGCCGCAGGGACAGGACCATACGACCTGGGAATGATGCAGCCCGAGGGGCGCTCCCAGCTGGATAAACTTGGAAAATGTCACCTGGTTTGGTTGTCGAAGGAGTGTTGGGGTAGCTGAAGGCGTGCTGAAGAAGTCGCTCCTCATGAGGTGCCTAGACCCTGAGCCTCGGGAGGCTCTGGGGGCTCAAGTGGTTCCTTGAGGACCGTCTCCATCTCCACCAGGACCGCATGATGCCTGGCCTCCTGAGTTGCCAGGATGGTCCGTAGGTTGCGCTGGAAGGTGGCTGCCACGCTCGGCAGGCCAAACGGCTTGCGAACATAGCTGTGAGGTGGACCCTCGCACCGTCCCATGCGTGAAGGCCAGAAGCGCTCCTGAGATGTGGCCCTGTAGAGCCCTGGGATGTCGATGCATACGCGCAGCCCGCCATCCTCACCGGGATGGGGAGCTGCACCCGGTGGTGGGCGGCGGTCGCCGCACATGGCTCTTGCATCATGTAGTTCCTGAGTGTCCTTGACGATGAACTCCTGAGCGCCGGGCGCTCCTCGCCCGGTGCCCTCCTGAGGGAAACGTGCCACAAAGCATGCCTCCACGTGGTGCCCGAGGAGGGCGTCGGGCACGCCTTCCTATGCGAGGGAGGAGGGTGCAAAGCACGCCACCTCGTGATGTTGGCTAGTTCTGAGGCCCTCCAGAAGAGAGCCCCCGAGCCTTGCCCGAGGAGGGCTTAGGGCGCGCCTTCCTATGCGAGGGAGGGAGGCGCCCTAGGTGCGTGCGCTGATCCTTAGGCGGTGCTGCCGGAGGCGCTGCTCACCTGATGCCCTGTGCGGAGTAGCTGCTTCTTCTTCTTGGGGATAGCCTCAAGAGGGTACTGCATGCCCTTGCTGTTAGGGTCTTCGATTGTTGTGGCTTGGAAAGCGCGCTCGAGGGAGCACACCGCATATCTTTCTTCGTAGGGGACTGTGATGATTCCGCCCTTCCTGGCATCTTGACGACGTTGTAGCCGTGGTGGGTCACTGCCATGAACTTGGCCAATGCTGGATACCCGAGGATGGCATTGTACGGCAGACGGATGTGGGCGACGTCGAAGTCGATGAGCTCGGTGCGGTAGTTGTCGCGCTGGCCGAAGGTGACAGGGAGGCGGACTTGCCCTATCGGGGTGGTGGAGCCGTCGGTCACTCCTGAGAAGGGCTTGGTAGGCTATAGGTGATCGTATGGCACTTGGAGGCTGTCAAATGTCTTGATGGCCAGGACGTTAAGCCCTGCGTCACCGTCAATGAGGGGCTTGGTGACTTGGACGTTGCTGATGACGGGCAAGCACATCATCGGGAGGGCGCCGGCGGTCGCTGCGCACGTGAGCTGGTCCGCCGAGCTGAAGGTGATGGCGCACTTGGACCACCTGAGCAGGCGCGTGGCCTCGAGCCTGGGAAGGGCTGCATTCACCTCGCGAGAGAACTGCTTAAAGATGCGCTGGGATGCTGGGGCCTGGGCTCCGCCCAAGATGCAGGCGATAGGCGTGGCTCCTGTAAGCCCCCAGCCCCTTGTCCTGATGGTGGTCGTCGTTCCTTCTTGGCGGTGGCGGTAGTGGAGGGAGACCAGCATTGCCCTGAGGGCGGTCCTCGCGAGGCTGGTCCCTCCATACGCCCTCGCAAGGCTGGTCCTGCCAGCGGTCCTCACGAGGCCGGTTGCGCCACTCCTGGCGGGGGCCGTGATCGTCCCATCGTCCTCCACCTCGTCCTCCTCCTCGGCCGTAGCCCCAGTCGTTGCGCTCGGGGCGTCGACCGAAGCGTCCATCTCGAATCGCTCTAAGCTCTTGACAATCGTTGGTGTTGTGGCTGTGTACGTTGTGGAAGCGCAGAATGGACGGCTGCTCTTGGACGACTCGGGGTGGTCCCGGTCGCGTTTCGTGTCTGGCTCCGCCGCGAGCACGGCCACCCCCTTGCGCTTCACGTCTTTGGCCTTGGCTTTCTTCTCCTCTGGGTCGGTAGCAGGGAGCTCGAGGAAGGAAAGGCGCCCTTCCTCAGCTCTTGCGCACTTGGTTGCCATGTTGAACAGTTCTAGAGCCGTCCATAGCTCCTCGTGGATGGCGAGCTCCTCCTTCATCTTGACGTCGCGGGCACCGTCGGAAAACGCGGAAATGATGGCCTCGTCCATCACCTTGGGGATCTTGAGGCGAAGGCTGTTGAAGCGTTGTATGTACTTCTACAGGGTCTCTCCTGGCTGCTGCTTGATGCGGCCTAGGTCACCCGTGGCCGGACGGCGGTCGGGAGTGCCCTGGAAGTTGGCAACGAAGCAGTCGCGCATCTCACCCCAGGAGGAGATCGAGCCCGGGGGCAGGTTCAGGAGCCACGAGCGAGCACCATCCTTGAGAGCCATGGGGAACCAGTTCGCCATGACTTTCTCGTCGCCGTTGGCTGCCTCGATGCTCAGCTCATAGAGCTGCAAGAACTCCGCAGAGTCGGGGGTGCTGTCGTAGCGAGGAGGCAGGTCTGGCTTGAACTTGCCCAGCCAGATGACGCTACGCAGCTCTGGAGTGAAGGCGCGTCAGCCTGCTGTGGCCACCGGGGCCCTTTGCAGAGGCGGAGCCTGCCCTTGATGTCTACGCGCCGCGACTGCAGGCGACACGCGGTCTTGTCGTGGCGGCGCTGGGAGTACATGAGTGTTTTCTTGTGGCTGGGGAACCTCTTGGCAGCTTCCTTCTTCTCGTGCGGCCGCCCGACGCGGTGGGTCGTGCCGGGGGGCCGCACGCCTTGGCGCCAGGGCACCGTCTTGGTGCGGAGGTGGTGGAGGTGCTCCGTGAGCTACATCGCCCACAGCTGGCGGTGGGCGAGGCAGCGAGAGGGACAGTGTGGGAGAGCCCCCAGCGGCGCTGACGACCTCAGCGATGCGGTCCAGCCAGTCCTCGTAGAGGTCATCGACCGAGCGGTAGCGCAGGAGCTCGCGTGCCATGAGCAGCGCGGCCTGTGCGTTCGTGGGTGCGCGACGAGCGTGAGACGATGAGCCGGCCGGAGTTAGCGATGGAGTAGCAGTGCGGCCGTCCCGCCGCACGGAGGGGTGCAGCGAGGACGCTTGCTGCTCGTTTCCCTCCGGGCCGGTGGCGGCGTTGGCGGCGGGCGATGGAGAACGACGGGGAGGCCCACCGACAGGGGCCGTCTGAGCGACACGGGCGGCGAGGGCGGCCCGGCGCTCGGCGCGGGCTCGACGCGCGTATGCCATGGATGCAGTGGAGCAGTGTAACATGGATCAACGGAAGGAAAGCTTGAGCGCACCCCTACCTGGCACGCCAAATGTCGGATTTCAGGTTCCGGCAAAACCCTTGAGGTTCGAACACTGGGGTACGCACGAAGATCTCTCCTCCCTCTAGCTCACGCTCTCACCACAATCTCAAAGCTCAGCCCATCAAACTCAGAGAACAAATGACAAAGTGTTTATACTGGTTTGGGCCATCGATGTGGTGTAATACCCTACTCCAGTGTGGTGTGGTGGATTTCCTCTTGGGCTGAGGATGAACAAGTACAAGGGAAGAACAGCCTCCTGAGGAGAGGTGTTCTTGAGCTCGGTGAGCTTGTGTGGTTGAGGATGATCTGAATGGTCCAAGATCAGTTGACTCCTACTTTGGTGGCTAGTCCTATTTATAGAGGCCCTGGTCCTCTTCCCAAATGTAGGCGGGAAGGGATCCAACAACGACCAAATTTGAAGGGAGACAACTAGTACAAGTTATCCTGACTAAAGGTGGTCTTCACTTGCCAAAGGCTCTGGTGGTGACGCCATCTTGGGCTCCATGATGACGTCCATCCTGCCGTCTTGCTGGTCTTGGTCTTGTTGCACTGATATGGAAACCTTTGCCTGATGCCTCGGGACTCCTCGCCTGCGCTTGCCTCTTTAGCACCAAAGAGGAAAGCAGGTACCTTGCGTCTTATTTGGCGCTCGCCTGTATAGTCGTCATGGCTTGCGTCACAGGGACCTCGCGAGGTGCCCCTCGCCTTGATCTCTCCGCCCTTGCGAGCCAGCCTGGTGAGGCCGCCCCCGAGGAGGTCTTGCGTCGTCCGCCTCGTGAGGCTTGGCCCCTCGCGAGGGTCTTGAGTGTTCGCTGATGAAGATGGGCCATACAGGCCCGCTGGCGGAGCCACGCCATGGGCTGCAGGCAGGCAAGTCTGGGGACCCCCGGTCCCAGGACGCCGACAGAGACGAGCTACCTCCGTCCTCCTTTCATACATGTTCGCCATCTCCCTTGTTATCACATATCTCCTTTTTGCCTGAAAGTCAAATAAAGTAGGGGCAGGGAGAGCAATATGGACAATGCGACATCTGTTGAAGATTAGTCGGTACTGGAGGAACAGTTCATTCCTCTCAACAAACTGATGGCGAACCGTAGCATTATAATCTAGATAAGCAAGAGGCAATTCCATATCATTTTCATGTATGGGTATCTCAAGATAATTAGCTACACGGGTTGCATAAAATCCACCAAACAAGTCTCCACTTAAACCGTTAATATGCAACATTCGTGCAACAATGGCCCCCAAGTTATATTGTTTATCTCCAAATACTGCACTCTTGAGGACAAAAAGATCTGGAACACACATGTGACAAGCTTCATCTTTACCGTTAACGCATCTACCTATGAAGAGAGCAAAGTAATGTATGGAAGGGAAATGAATGCTCCCTATGGTAGCTTGTGTGATTTCTCTAGATTCCCCCACAGTGATACTAGCAAGAAAGTCTTTATATTCATATTTGCGAGGTTCACTAACATTGCCCCACTACGGGAGTTTACAAGCAATATTAAAATCTTCTAAATCCATGGTATATGATCTATCATAAAGATCAAATAAAACAGTTTGAGAATTGCATGAGGATGTAAATTTAAACCTTCTCACAAAGGAATCAGTTAGGTAACGGTATTGCGGGCACTTATCTGACACGAAACCCTCAAGATCAGCATTACGCACATACGCGTCAAATTCATCCTTGATACCTGCTCCGACCATAAACTCCTCTGACGGCCATTCACAAGGCAGCACTTGAGCTTCCCTTGGTAGTTCATTGTCCGACTCACGTATCGCGAGCGTTGGGCCTTGCTTCCTTGAGGAACCACCTTGGTACATTTTCCTATACATATTTCTTCCTCTGAAAATTTTCTGAAATTTTTAGTGACTCAAAATAAAAGTGAACCAAACTCAACAAGATTGATAGCAACTACTCCCACAAGTGCCTAGAGACTATGTCATGCATTAGAACTACTTGGGACCATATAAATTAGATATGCAAGCTCAAGAACAGGGTCACCTAAGTAGCAAAAAATTGCAATAAATAAAGCACTAGAACAAAACTAATTGGACCATTGGAGGAGTCACATACCGAAGAACAATCCCCCAAAGTAGGCTTGTGAGTGGAGCTTTGAGCAAGGAGATCGAAAATCGTAGCAAGATGAGCTAGAACACGGGTTTGAGCTAGGGGGGTTTTTTCTAGAGGAAGAAGTAGTGTGTGGGTGCTGGAATAAGTGGAAGGGGGCCATGTGGGGCCCACGAGGCAGGGGGCGCACCATGTGCCCTCGTGGCTAGGTGGTGGCTCCCCCTAGTGTGTTCTCAGTGCCAGATATTCTTAAATATTCTACAAAAAATCATATTTCATTTTCGGGGCATTTGGAGAGCTTTTATTTTTGGGGTATTTTTTATTGCAAGGATAATTCAGAAAATAGACAGAAATACTAATTTTGCTTTATTTAATCTAAATAATAGAAAGTAAAAGGAGGGTATAGAGAGTTGTGCTTTCTAACTTCATCCATCTCGTGCTCATCAAAAGGAATCCACTAACAAGGTTGATCAAGTCTAGTTAACAAACCCATTCCGAATAGCATGAAACCAGAGAATTTTTGAATACCAAGGTTACCTCAACAGGGATATGCACGTCCCCAATAATAACAATATCATATTTCTTCTTGACAGTAGGAAGAGGAAATTCAAAACCTCCAATAGTAATCGTTTAAGTTTTTCCAATATAATTGATACCATGGACTTGACGTTGTTTCCTCGGAAAGTGTACCGTATGCTCATTACCATTAACATGAAAAGTGACATTGCCTTTGTTGCAATCAATAACAGCCCTAAAGATTCAAAAATGGTCTACCAAGGATAATCGACATACTATCGTCCTCGGGAATATCAAGAATAACAAAAGTCCGCTAAAATAGTAACATTTGCAACCACAACAGGCACATCCTCACAAATACCGTCAGGTATAGCATTTGATTTATCGGGCATTTGCAGAGATATTTTAGTAGGTGTCAACTTATTCAAATCAAGTCTACGATATAAAGAGAGCATCATAACAATAACACCGGTTCTAAGATCACATAAAGCAGTTTTAACATAGTTTCTTTTAATGGAGCATGTTATAGCTGGTACTCCTGGATCTCTAAGTTTCTTTGGTATTCCATCCTTAAAAGTATAACTAGCAAGCATGGTGGAAATTTCAGCTTCCGGTATCTTTATTTTATTTGTAACAATATCTTTCTTATACTTAGCATAAGGATTCATTTTAAGCATATCAGTCAAATGCATACGCAAAAAGATAGGTCTAATCATTTCAGCAAAGCGCTCAAAATCCTCATCATCCTTTTTCTTGGATGGTTTAGGAGGAAAAGGCATGGGTTTCTGAACCCATGGTTCTCTTTCTTTACCGTGCTTCCTAGCAACAAAGTCTCTCTTATCATAACCTTGATTCTTTGATTGTGGGTTATCAAGATCAACATGAGGTTCAGTCTCTACATCATTGTTATTGCTAGGTTGAGCATCAACATGAACATCATCATTAACATTATCACTAGGTTCAAGTTCATTACCGCAGTTGTGTTTCGACCGTAAATAGAAATATCATTGGGATTCTCAGGTGTGTCAACAATAGGTTCACTAGAAGCATGCAAAGTCCTATCATTTTTCTTTTTCTTCTTTTTAGAAGGAACAGGTGCATCAACATTAGTTCTCTGAGAATCTTGCTCGATTTTCTTAGGGTGGTCCTCATGATACAAAGGTTCCTGAGTCATTTTACCCCCTCTAGTCATAACGCTAACAACATTATCATTTTCCTTGTTATTTAATTCACTGGGCAAATCATTTTGTGCTTTAAGCACTTTTTCTACTTGAGTGGTAACCATAGAAGCATGTTTACTAATAAGTTTAAGTTCACCTTTAACTCTAGACATATAATCACTCAAATGTTCAATCATATAAGCATTACGATTCAATTGTCACGAACATAAGCATTGAAGTTTTCTTGTTTAACAATAAAATTATCAAACTCATCTAAGCATTGGCTAGCAGACTTATAGCGAGGGATATCACCTTCATCAAATCTATAGAGAAAATTTACCTTTACTACATGTGTCGGGTTATCAAGACCATGTATTTCTTCAATAGGTGGTAATTCTTAACATCTTCAGCTTTAATACCCTTTTCTTTCATAGATTTCTTTGCCTCTTGCATATCTTCAGGACTGAGAAATAAAATACCCCTTTTCTTCGGAGTTGTTTTAGGAAGTGTCCAATTATTATCATTACTCAACATATTATTCAATAACAATTCAGCTTGTTCAACAGTTCTTTCCCTGAAAACACAACCAGCACAACTATCCAGGTGGTCTCTGGAAGCATTGGTTAGTCCATTATAAAAGATATCAAGTATTTCATTTTTCTTGAGAGGATGATTAGGCAAAGCATTAAGTAATTGGAGAAGCCTCCCCCAAGCTTGCGGGAGACTCTCTTCTTCAATTTCCACAAAATTATATATTTCCCTTAAAGGCGGCTTGTTTCTTATGAGCGGGGAAATATTTAGCAGAGAAATAATAAATCATATCCTGGGGACTACGCACACAACCAGGATCAAGAGAATTAAACCATGTTTTAGCATCACCCTTTAATGAGAACGGAAAAACTTAAGGATATAGTAGTAACAAATTTTTTCCTCATGAGTGAATAGGGTGGCTATATCATTTAATTTAGTAAGATGTGCCACAACAGTTTCTGATTCATAGCCATAAAAAGGATCAGATTCAACCAAAGTAATTATCTCAGGATCGATAGAGAAATCATAATCCTTATCAGAAATACAGATAGGTGAAGTAGCAAAAGTAGGGTCATTTCATTCTAGCATTCAGAGATTTTTCTTTCAGCTTAGCTAGCAGTTTCTGAAGATCATATCTATCTTTGCAAGCAAAGAAGTCTCTAGAAGTTTCTTCATCCATAACATAACCCTTAGGTACATCAGGCAATTCATATCTAGGGGGAGAATCTTCATCATCACTTTCATCAATATTATTAGTTTCAATAATTTCATTCTCTCTTACCCTAGTAAGTTGTTCATCAAGAAATTCACCTAGTGGCATAGTATCATTAAGCATAGATGTAGTTTCATCATAAGTATCATGCATAGCAGAAGTGGCATCATCAATAACATGCAACCTATCAGAATCAATAACAGGTGTAGGTGTCGCAAATTTACTCATAATAGAAGGTGAATCAAGTGCAGAGCTAGATGGCAGTTCCTTACCTCCCCTCCTAGTTGAGGGATAAACCTTGGTTTTTTCATCTTTCAAGTTCCTCATAGTGATCAGCAGATATAAATCCCAAGTGACTCAAAGAATAGAGCTATGCTCCCCGACAACGGCACCAGAAAATAGTCTTGATAACCCACAAGTATATGGGATCGCAATAGTTTTCGAGGGTAGAGTATTCAACCCAAATTTATTGATTCGACACAAGGGAAGTCAAAGAATATTCTCAAGTATTAGCAGCTGAGTTGTCAATTTAACCACACCTGGAAAACTTAATATCTGCAGCAAAGTATTTAGTAGCAAAGTAGTATGGAAGTAACGGTAACGGTGGCAAATGTAACAGTAGCAGTTTTGTAGTAATTGTAACAATGGCAACGGAAAAGTAACTAAGAAAAGATCAATACGTGAAAAGCTCGTAGGCATTGGATCAGTGATGGATAATTATGTCGGATGCGATTCCTCATGCAACAGTTATAACATAGGGTGACACAGAACTAGCTCCAGTTCATCCATGTAATGTAGGCATGTATTCCGAATATAGTCATACGTGCTTATGGAAAAGAACTTGCATGACATCTTTTGTCCTACCCTCACGTGGCAGCGGGGTCCTATTGGAAACTAAGGGATATTAAGGCCTGCTTTTAATAGAGTACCAGAGCAAAGCATTAACACTTAGTGAATACATGAACTCCTCAAACTACGATCATCCCCGGGAGTGGTCCCGATTATTGTCACTTCGGGGTTACTGGATCATATCTGATAACCCACAAGTGTAGGGGATCGCAACAGCTTTCGAGGGTAGAGTATTCAACCCAAATTTATTGATTCGACACAAGGGGAGCCAAAGAATATTCTCAAGTATTAGCATTTGAGTTGTCAATTCAACCACACCTGGATAAGTTAATATCCACAGCAAAGTATTTAGTAGCAAAGTAATATGATAGTAGTGGTAATGGTAACAAAAGAGTAATGAAAGTGAAAGTAATATTTTTGGTGTTTTGTAGTAATTGTAACAGTAGCAACGGGAAAGTAAATAAGCGAAGACCAGTATATGGAAAGCTCGTAGGCATTGGATCGGTGATGGATAATTATGCCGGATGCGGTTCATCATGTAACAGTCATAACATAGGGTGACATGTAACTAGCTCCAATTCATCAATGTAATGTAGGCATGTATTCCAAATATAGTCATACGTGCTTATGGAAAAGAACTTGCATGACATCTTTTGTCCTACCCTCCCGTGGCAGCGGGGTCCTAATGGAAACTAACGGATATTAAGGCCTCCTTTTAATAGAGAACCGAAACAAAGCATTATCACATAGTAAATACATGAACTCCTCAAACTATAGTCATCACTGGGAGTGGTCCCGATTATTGTCACCTCGGGGTTGCCGGATCATAACACATAGTAGGTGACTATAGACTTGCAAGATAGGATCAAGAACACACATATATTCATGAAAACTTAATAGGTTCAGATCTGAAATCATGGCACTCGGGCCCTAGTGACAAGCATTAAGCATAGCAAAGTCATAGCAACATCAATCTCGCAACATAATGGATACTAGGGATCAAACCCTAACAAAACTAACTCGATTACATGATAGATCTCATCGAACCCATCACCGTCCAGCAAGCCTACGATGGAATTACTCACGCACGGCGGTGAGCATCATGAAATTGGTGATGGAGGATGGTTGATGATGACGACGGTGACGAATCCCCCTCTCCGGAGCCCCGAACGGACTCCGGATCAGCCCTCCCGAGAGCTTTTAGGGCTTGGCGGCGACTCCGTATCGTAAAACGTGATGATTTCTTCTCCTTTATTTTTTTCTCCCCGAAAGCAAATATATAGAGTTGGAGTTGGCGTCGGAGGAGCTCCAGGGGCCCACGAGGTAGGGGGCGCCCTAGGGGGCACACCCCCACCTCGTGGGATGTGGTGTGAGCCCCCTGGTCTTCATCTTTGGCAAGGATTTTTTATTATTTTTAACTAGAGTTTCAGGTCATTCTGAGAACTTTTGTTTTCTGCACATAAAACAACATCATGGCAATTCTGCTGAAAACAGCGTCAGTCTGGGTTAGTTCCATTCAAATCATGCAAGTTAGAGTCCAAAACAAGGGCAACGTGTTTGGAAAAGTAGATCTGACGGAGACGTATCAACTCCCCAAGCTTAAACCTTTGCTTGTCCTCAAGCAATTCAGTTGACAAACTGAAAGTGATAAATAAAAACTTTTACAAACTCTGTTTGCTCTTGTTGTTGTAAATATGTAAAGCCGGCATTCAAGTTTTCAGCAAAGATTATCACTAACCACATTTGCAATAATTCTCAGGTCTCATACTTACTCATATCAATAGCATAATCAGCTAGCAAGCGATAATAATAAATCTCGGATGACAACACTTTCTCAAAACAATCATAATATGATATAAGAAGATGGTATCTCGCTAGCCCTTTCTGAGATCGCAAAACATAAATGCAGAGCACCTTTGAAGATCAAGGACTGACTACACATTGTAATTCATGGTAAAAGAGATCCAGTCATAGTCATACCCAATATAAATTAATAGTAATGGATGCAAATGACAGCTGTGCTCTCCAGCTAGTGCTTTTTAATAAGAGGGTGATGACTCAACATAAAAGTAAATAGATAGGCCCTTCGCAGAGGGAAGCAGGGATTTGTAGAGGTGCCAGAGCTCAGTTTTGAAATAGACATAAATAATATTTTGAGCGGTATACTTTCATTGTCAACATAACAACTAAGAGATGGAGATATCTTCCATGCTAACACATTATAGGCGGTTCCCAAATAGAATGGTAAAGTTTATACTCCCCCTCCACCAACAAGCATCAATCCATGGCTTGCTCGAAATAACGAGTGCCTCCAACTAACATGAGGTCCCAGGGGAAGTTTTGTTTGCAATTAATTTTGATTTAGTTTGCATAAAGCATGGGACTGGGCATCCCGGTGACCAGCCATTTTCTCGTGAGTGAGGAGCGGAGTCCACTCCTCTTGAGAATAACCCGCCTAACATGGAAGATAAGGGCAGCCCTAGTTGATACATGAGCTATTCGAGCATACAAAAGCAATTCGCTTATTTGAAGGTTTAGAGTTTGGCACATACAAATTTACTTGGAACGGCAGGTAGATACCGCATATAGGAAGGGATAGTGGACTCATATGGAATAACTTTGGGGTTTAAGGGATTGGATGCACAAGCAGTATTCCCGCTTAGTACAAGTGAAGACTAGCAGAAGACTAAGAAGCGACCAACTAGAGAGCGACAACAGTCATGAACATGCATTAAAACTAATAAACATTGGATGCAAGCATATGAGTAGGATATAATCCACCATGAACATAAATATCGTGAAGGCTATGTTGATTTGTTTCAACTACATGTGTGAACATGTGCCAAGTCAAGTCACTTAAATCATTCAAAGGAGGATACCACCCCATCATACCACATCATAACCATTTTGATAGCATGTTGGCACGCAAGGTAAATCATTATAACTCGTAGCTAATCAAGCATGGCACAAGTAACTATGATCTCTAATTGTCATTGCAAACATGTTTATTCATAATAAGCTGAATCAAGAACGATGAACTCATCATATTTACAAAAACAAAAGAGGTCGAGTTCATACCAGCTTTTCTCATCTCAGTCAGTCCATGATATATCATCATAATTGCCTTTCACTTGGACGACCGAACGATGTGAATAATAATAAGAGTGAACGTGCATTGGACTAAGCTGGAATCTGCGAGCATTCAATCAATAGGAGAAGACAAGGCAATATGGGCTCTTGGTTAAATCAACAATGATGCATATAAGAGCCACTTCAACAATTTAATCATGGTCCTCTCCTATCGACCCCCAAAGAAAAGAAAAGAAATAAAACTATTTACACGGAAAAGCTCCGAACAAGCAAAAGAAGAACGGGAAATATTTTTTTGGTTTTCTTTTCTTTTTTATTACTACTACAGCAAGAAAAGTAAACTACTACTAATTTTTTTGGTTTTTCTTAAGGTTTATCAAACACACAAGAAGAAAGAAGGAAAAAGAAAATAAACTAGCATGGATATTACAATGAAAAAGTATGAGCACCGACATCTAGCAATGAGTGTGTGTAAACATAAATGTAATGTCGGTGGGAAATACGTACTCCCCCAAGCTTAGGCTTTTGGCCTAAGTTGGTTTATTGCCAGGGATAGCCTAGCGGATATCCATAGGTGAAGCTGGGTCGTACTGCGATGAAGAAGACCCTGACTACCACTGACTGGCAGCCATCTCCGGATCCCAAAAGTAATCAGTCTGTCGTGGAGGCTCATATTGTGGTTCCGGTTCCGGGGCTGGTGCAGGATTGCGGTAGGCTTGAACGGCGACCCACATAATAAGATATGGTCCTTCAAAATTAAACAAGGAAGGAGCAGGCAAGGTAATAGTCTTAGGGTGATGTTTATTAAAATACAGTTTATATTTAAGCTCTCCTTCCCTGCCCTTAACAATAAAATCATGCGCTAGCATACTCTTGTAATCTAAATAAGCACTAGGCAGCAATTGTTCTTCTTTCTCATAAAGCCTAAAGGGAATGTTAAAATGTGCAGCTAGGCGTGAAGCATAAATGCCTACAAAGATGGGGCCCTTAGTACGGTTCAGACTTAACCGTTTAGCAATAATTCCGCCCATACTAACAGTGTTATCGCGGTATAAACCATGGAACAAAATGATAATATCAGGAACACTAAGGTTTCCACAGTTTCCACGATCAATCAAGCAACGACTAGCAAATATGGAAAAGTAGCGTAAAACAGGAAAATGTATGCTAATGATTCTTGCATCAGAAACCTTCCTGGTTTCTCCCATAGTGATGGTGTTAATGAATGCTTCCACATCTTTACGGTGTGGTTCATCTAAGGTACCCTCATAGGGTATTTTGCAAACCTTGCGAAAATCAGCTAATGGCATCTTCTTAACAACGTCATATAAATGAAACTCTACTGAAGGAGGTGAATCCTTAGGAAAATAGCAGAAGTTTTGCACAAAAGTATTAGTGAGTAAGAGATATTGATGACATTGGTCGTGGAGGAAGTCGGTGAGGCCAGCATTCTCGATCAATGAATAGAAATCCTCATAAATCCCGGCTTGTTTCAAGAAGTAATCGGAAGGCCATTCACACGGCCGGACCTCCGCGGTACGAGGCAAATTATATTTTGGCCTCTGTGCTTCTTCATTTTGCTTTTTCCTTCGAGCTTCGGCTCGATGAGCCCCTCAAAAGTCTCTTCATTATTTTCTGAAATAATCTGAAATTTTTAGTAAGTTCAAACAAAAGTGAACTAAATTCAATAAAATTGATAGCAACTACTCCTACAAGTGCCTAGAGCCTATATCAAGCATTAGAACTACTTGGAACCATATAAATTTGACATGCAAGCTCAAGAACATGGTCACCTATGCAGCACAAATTTGCAAAGAATAAAGCACTAGAACAAAAACTAATTGGACCAATGGAGGAGTCACATACCAAAGAACAATCTCCCCAAGCAGTTTTGTGAGAGCTGCTTTGAGCAAGGAGATCGAAAATCGCAGCAAAGTGAGCTAGAACTCGTGCTTGAGCTGGATATTTGTGTTTGTGGGAGGAAGAAGGAGTGCATGGGTGCAGGAATAAGTGGAGGAGGGCCATCGTGGGCCCACGAGGCAGGGGGCGCGCCCTGGGGGGGGGGTAGGGCGCGCCCTCCACCCTCGTGGCCAGGTGGTTGACCCCCCTTGCTGTGTTCTCAGTTCCAGAAATCCTCAAATATTCTAGAAAAAAATCATATTTCATTTTCAGGGCATTTGGAGAACTTTTATTTTTGGGGTATTTTTATATTGCACATATAAATAAGAAAATAGACAGAAAAATACTATTTTTACTTTATTTCTACTAAATAACAGAAAGTAGAAATAGGGTACAGAAGGTTGTGCCTTCTAGTTTCATCCATCTCATGCTCATCAAAAGGAATCCACTAACAAGGTTGATCAGGTCTTGTTAACAAACTCATTTCGACTAACATGGAACCGGAGAAATTTCGAATAACACTATGTTACCTAAACAGGGATATGCACATCCCCAATAATAAGAATATCATATTTCTTCTTGACAGAAGGAAGAGGAAATTCAAAACCTCCAAATATAATCGATGGAATGTTTCCAATAGAGTTGATACTATGAACTTGAGGTTGTTTCCTCGGAAAGTGTACCGTATTCTCATTACCATTAACATGAAAAGTGACATTGCCTTTGTTACAATCAATAACAGCCCCTGCCGTATTCAAAAAAGGTCTTCCAAGAATAATAGACATACTATCGTCCTCGGGAATATCAAGAATAACAAAGTCCGTTAAAATAGTAACGTTTGCAACCACAACAGGCACATCCTCACAAATACCGACATGTATAGCAGTTGATTTATCAACCATTTGCAAAGATATTTCAGTAGGTGTCAACTTATTCAATTCAAGTCTACGATATAAAGAGAAAGGCATAACACTAACACCGGCTCCAAGATCACATAAAGCAGTTTTAACATAGTTTCTTTTAATGGAGCATGGTATAGTGGGTACTCCTGGATCTCCTAGTTTTTTAGGTATTCCACCCTTAAAAGTATAATTAGCAAGCATGGTGGAAATCTCAGCTTCAGGTATCTTTCTCTTATTTGTAATAATATCTTTCATGTACTTAGCATAAGGATTCATTTTGAGCATATCAGTTAATCGTGACACGCATAAAAGATAGGTCTAATCATTTCAAAGAAAGCGCTCAAAATCCTCATCATCCTTTTCTTGGATGGTTTGGGAGGAAAAGGCATAGGTTTACGAACCCAAGGTTCCCTTTCTTTACCATGTTTCCTAGCAACAAAGTCTCTCTTATCATAACGTTGATCCTTTGATTGTGGGTTATCAAGATCAACAACAGGTTGACTTTCTACATCATTATCATTACTAGGTTGAGCATCATCATGAATATCATCATTAACATTTTCACTAGGTTCATGTTCATTACCAGATTGTGTTTCAGCATCTGAAATAGAGATATCATTTGGATTCTCAGGTGGTTCAGCAATAGGTTCACTAGAAGCATGCAAAGTCCAATCATTTTTCTTTTTCTTCCTTTTAGAAGAACTAGGTGCATCAATACTATTTCTCTGAGAATCTTGCTCAATTCTCTTAGGGTGGCCTTTAGGATACAAAGGTTCCTGAGTCATTCTGCCAGTTCTAGTAGCCACTCTAATAGCATAATCATTTTTATTACTATTCATTTCATTGAGCAAATCATTTTGAGCTTTAAGTACTTGTTCTATTTGAGTGGTAACCATAGAAGCATGTTCAGTAATGACTTTAAGTTCACCTTTAACTCTAGACATATAATCACCCAAGTGCTTAATCATATCAGAATTATATTTCAATTGTCTACCAAAATAAGCATTGAAGTTTTCTTGTTTGACAATAAAATTATCAAACTCTTCTAAGCATTGTCTAGCAGACTTATAGTGAGGAATATCACCTTCATCAAATCTATAGAGAGAATTTACCTTTACTATCTGTGTCGGGGTATCAAGGCCGGGAGGTTCTTCAATAGGTAAAGGATTAAGATCATATGTTTCTTCAACATGCGGTAAATTAAGACCATTTATTTCTTCAATAGGAGGTAAATTCTTAACATCTTCAGCTTTAATACCTTTTTCTTTCATAGATTTCTTTGCCTCTTGCATATCTTCAGGACTGAGAAATAGAACACCCCTCTTCTTTGGAGTTGGTTTAGGAATAGGCTCTGGAATTGGCTCAGGAACTGGCTTAGGAAGTGTCCAATTATTATCATTTGCCAACATATTATTCAATAGAATTTCAGCTTCATCCGGTGTTCTTTCCCTGAAAACAGAACCAGCACAACTATCTAGGTAATCTCTGGAAGCATCGGTTAGTCCATTATAAAAGATATCAAGTATTCCATTTTTTAAGAGGATGATCAGGCAAAGCTTGTGGGAGACTCTCTTCTTCAATTTGCACAAAGTTGTATATATCCCTCAAAGCATCTTGTTTCTTATGAGCGGGGAAATATTTAGCAGAGAAGTAATAAATCATATCCTGGGGACTACGCACACAACCAGGATCAAGAGAATTAAACCATATCTTAGCATCACCCTTTAATGAGAACGGAAATATTTTAAGGATATAAAAGTAGCGAGATCTCTCATCATTAGTGAACAGGGTGGCTATATCATTTAATTTAGTAAGATGTGCCACGACAGTTTTAGATTCATAGTCATGAAAAGGATCAGATTCAACCAAAGTAATTATATCAGGATCAACAGAGAATTCATAATCCTTATCGGTAACATAGATAGATGAAGTAGCAAAAGCAGGCTCGGGTCTCATTCTATCATTAAGAGATTGCTTATTCCGTTTAGCTAATAACCTCTTAAGCTCATTGTTATCTTTGCAAGCTAAAATAGCCGCGGAAGCTTCTTTATCAAAAATATAACCCTCAGGAATAACTGACATGTTTTCATCATCAATTTCATCAACATGATAAGTTTCAATAATTTCTTTTTCTCTAGCCCTAGCAATTTGTTCATCAAGAAATTCACTAAGTGGCATAGTAGTATCAAGCATAGAAGTAGTTTCATCATAAGTATCATGCATAACAGAAGTGGCATCATCAATAACATGCGACATATCGTAAGCGAATAGCGTAAGGTGTTTAGGTGTTGCAAGCTTACTCAAAACAGCGGTGAATCAAGTGCGAGCTAGATGGCGGTTCCTTACTTCCCTCGTAGTTGAGGGATAAATTGTTGTCTTAGCGTCTTTCAAGTTCTTCATTGTGACCAGCAGATATAAATCTCAAGTGACTCAAAGAATAGAGCTATGCTCCCCAACAATGGCCTTGGAAAATAGTCTTGATAACCCACAAGTGTAGGGGATCGCAACAACTTTCGAGGGTAGAGTATTCAACCCAAATTTATTGATTCGACACAAGGGGAGCCAAAGAATATTCTCAAGTATTAGCATTTGAGTTGTCAATTCAACCACATCTGGATAACTTAATATCTGCAACAAAGTATTTAGTAGCAAAGTAATATGATAGTAGTGGTAACGGTAACAAAAGAGTAATGAAAGAAAAAGTAATATTTTTGGTGTTTTGTAGTAATTGTAACAATAGCAACGGGAAAGTAAATAAGCGAAGACCAAGATATGGAAAGCTCAGAGGCGGTGGATCGGTGATGGATAATTATGCTTGGGATCACGGTTCATCATGTAAATGATCATAACATAGGGTGACATGTAACTAGCTCCAATTCATCAATGTAATGTAGGCATGTATTCGAATATAGTCATACGTGCTTATGGAAAAGAACTTGCATGACATCTTTTGTCCTACCCTCCCATGGCAGCGGGGTCCTAATGGAAACTAAGGGATTTTAAGGCCTGCTTTTAATAGAGAACCGGAACAAAGCATTAGCACATAGTGAATACATGAACTCCTCAAACGATGGTCATAACTGGGAGTGGTCCCGATTATTTTCACCACGGGGTTGCGGGATCATAACACATAGTAGGTGACTATAGACTTGCAAGATAGGATCAAGAACACACATATATTCATGAAAACATAATAGGTTCAGATCTGAAATCATGGCACTCGGGCCCTAGTGACAAGCATTAAGCATAGCAAAGTCATAGCAACATCAATCTCAGAACATAATGGATACTAGGATTCAAACCCTAACAAAACTAACTCGATTACATGATAGATCTAATCGGACCCATCACAGTCCAGCAAGCCTACGATGGAATTACTCACGCACGGTGGTGAGCATCATGAAATTGGTGATGGAGGATGGTTGATGATGATGACGGCGACGAATCCCCCTCTCCGGAGCCCCGAACGGACTCCAGATCAGCCCTCCCGAGAGCTTTTAGGGCTTGGCGGCGGCTCTGTATCGTAAAACGTGATGATTCCTTCTCCTTTATTTTTTTCTCCCCGAAAGCAAATATATAGAGTCGGCTTGGCGTCGGAGGAGCTCCAGGGGGCCCACGAGGTAGGGGGCGCGCCCTAGGTGGGGCACCCCCCACCCTCGTGGACAGGGTGTGGGCCCGCTGGTCTTCATCTTTGGCAAGGATTTTTGTATTATTTTTAACTAGATGTTCCGTGGAGTTTCAGGTCATTCCGAGAACTTTTGTTTTCTGCACATAAAACAACATCATGGCAATTCTGCTGAAAACAGCGTCAGTCTGGGTTAGTTCCATTCAAATCATGCAAGTTAGAGTCCAAAACAAGGGCAAAAGTGTTTGGAAAAGTAGATACGACGGAGACGTATCAATAACACATAGTAGGTGACTACTGACTTGCAAGATAGGATCAAGAACTCACATATATTCATGAAAACATAATTGGTTCAGATCTGAAATCATGGCACTCGGGCCCTAGTGACAAGCATTAAGCATAGCAACATCAATCTCAGAACATAATGGGTACTAGGGATCAAACGCTAACAAAACTAACTCAATTAGATGATAAATCTCATCCAATCCATCACCGTCCAGCAAGCCTACGATGGAATTACTCACGCACGGCGGTGAGCATCATGGAATTGGTGATGGAGGATGGTTGATGATGACGACGGCGACGGACTCCCCTCTCCGGAACCCCGAACGGACTCCAGATCAGCCCTCCCGAGAGAGATTAGGGCTTGGTGGCGGCTCCATATAAAACGCGATGAATCCTTCTCTTTGATTTTTTTTCGCCCCGAACGTGAATATATAGAGTTGGAGTTGACATCGGTGGAGCCTCAGGGGGCCCACGAGGCAGGGGGCGCGCCCCAGGGTGGTGGGCGCGCCCTCCAGCCTCGTGGACAAGGTGTG
This sequence comes from Aegilops bicornis, assembly GCA_021605145.1. Lineage (NCBI taxonomy): Eukaryota > Viridiplantae > Streptophyta > Magnoliopsida > Poales > Poaceae > Aegilops > Aegilops bicornis. The sequence goes on from CM038670.1 coordinate 479,482,078, forward strand.
GGCCCCCTGGTGTTGATTCTTTCGCCAGTATTTTTCATTCCAAAAATATTTTCCATGAAGTTTCAGGTCATTTCGAGAACTTTTATTTTTGCACAAAAATAACACCATGGTAATTCTGCTGAAAACAGCGTCAGTCCGGGTTAGTTCCACTCAAATCATGCAAGTTAGAGTCCAAAATAAGGGCAAAAGCGTTTGGAAAAGTAGATACGATGGAGACGTATCAATGATGCAGCCCGAGGGGCGCCCCGAGCTGAACAAACCGGAAAGAGTCACCTGGTACCGTTACTGAAGAAGTGTTGAAGTAGTTGAAGATGTGTGCTCGGGAGGTCGCTCCTTACGAGCCGCCAGGGCCCTGAGCCTCAGGAGGCTCTGGGGCCTCGGGTGTTTCTTGAAGAACCATCGCCATCTCCGCCAGGACTACATGATGTCTGGCCTCCTTAGCCGCTAGAATGTTTCATAAGTGGCACCGAAAGGTGACAGCCGTGTTCGGCAAGCCGAATGGCATGCGAACGTAGCTGTGAGGTGGACCCTCGCACCGACCAACGCGTGATGGCCAGAAACGCTCCTGAGACGCAACCCTCTTGAGCCCTGGGATGTCGACGCAGACACGCAGCTCATCATACTCGCCAGGACGCGGAGCTGCGCCAGGGGGTGGGCGGCGGTCGCTGCGTAAGGTCCTTGCTTCTTGAAGATCCTTACTCGCCTTGGTGATGAAAATCCTGAGCACCAGGGGCTCCATGCCTTGTGCCTTCTTGGGGGAAACATGCAGCAAAGCACGACTCCACATGGTGCCCGAGCGCCTCCCTCGTGACGTTGGCTAGGTCTAAGGCCCTCCAGACGAGAGCCCCCGAGCCCAGCCCGAGGAGGGCGCCGGGCGCGCCTTCCTATGCGTGGGAAGGAGGCGCCCTGCTACCTCTTGAGCACTGCGTTGGTTTTCCCTTGAAGAGGAAAGGGTGATGCAGCAAAGTAGCATAAGTATTTCCCTCAGTTTTTGAGAACCAAGGTATCAGTCCAAAGAGGAGGCTACGCCGAGTCCCTCGTACCTACACAAAACAAATAACTCCTCGCAACCAATGCGATAAGGGTTGCCAATCCCTTCACGGTCACTTACGAGAGTGAGATCGATAGATATGATAGGATAATATTTTTGGTATTTTTGTGATAAAGATGCAAAGTAAAATAAAAGCAAAGTAAAAAGCAAAGGAAATAACTAAGTGTTGGAAGATTAATATGATGAAGATAGACCCGGGGCCATAGGTTTCACTAGTGGCTTCTCTCAAGAGCATAAGTATTTTACGGTGGGTGAACGAATTCTTTGTTGAACAATTGATGAGAATTGAGCATAGTTATGAGAATATCTAGGTATGATCATGTATATAGGCATCACGTCCGAGACAAGTAGACCGACTCCTGCCTACATCTACTACTATTACTCCACTCATCAACCGCTATCTAGCATGCATCTAGAGTATTAAGTTCATGAAAATAGAGTAACGCCTTAAGCAAGATGACATGATGTAGAGGGATAAATTCATGCAATATGATAAAAATCCCATCTTGTTATCCTCGATGGCAACAATACAATACGTGCCTTGCTGCCCCTACTGTCACTTCGAAAGGACACTGCAAGATTGAACCCAAAGCTAAGCACTTCTCCCATTGTAAGAAAGATCAATCTAGTAGGCCAAACCAAACTGATAATTCGAAGAGACTTGCAAAGATAACCAATCATACATAAAAGAATTCAGAGAAGATTCAAATATTGTTCATAGATAATCTTGATCATAAACCCACAATTCATGGTCTCAACAAACACACCGCAAAAGAAGATTACATCGAATAGATCTCCACGAGAGGGGGAGAACATTGTATTGAGATCCAAAAAGAGAGAAGAAGCCATCTAGCTAATAACTATGGACCCGAAGGTCTGAGGTAAACTACTCACACTTCATCGAAGAGGCTATGGTGATGATGTAGAAGCCCTCCGTGATGGATGTCCCCTCCGGTGGAGCTCCGGAACAGGCCCCAAGATGGGATCTCGTGTGTACAGAAGGTTGCGGCAGTGGAATTAGGTTTTTGGCTCCATATCTGATCGTTTGGGGGTACGTAGGTATATATAGGAGGAAGGAGTACGTCGGTGGAGCAACAGGGGGCCCACGAGGGTGGAGGGCATGCCCTGGGGGGTGGGCGCGCCCCCCTACCTCGTGGCCTCCTCCTTTGTTTCTTGACGTAGGGTCCAAGTCTCCTGGATCATAATCTTCCTAAAAATCACATTCCCGAAGTTTCATTCCGTTTGGACTCCGTTTTATATTCCTTTTCTGCGAAACTCTGAAATAGGCAAAAAAACAATTCTGGTCTGGGCCTCCGGTTAATAGGTTAGTCCCAAAATTAATATAAAAGTGAGTAATAAAGCCCAATAATGTCCAAAACAGTAGATAATATAGCATGGAGCAATCAAAAATTATAGATACGTTGGAGACGTATCAAGCATCCCCAAGCTTAATTCCTGCTCGTCCTCGAGTAGGTAAATGATAAAAACAGAATTTTTGATGTGGAGTGCTACTTGGCATAATTTCAGTGTAATTCTTCTTAATTGTGCTATGAATATTCAGATCCGAATGATTCAAGACAGAAGTTTAATATTGACATAAAAATAATAATACTTCAAGCATACTAACAAAGCAATCATGTCTTCTCAAAATAACATGGCAAAGAAATTTATCCCTACAAAATCATATAGTCTGGCTATGCTCTATCTTCACCACACAAAGTATTTAAATCATGCACAACCCCAATGACAAGCCAAGCAATTGTTTCATACTTCTGACATTCTCAAACTTTTTCAATCTTCACGCAATACATGAGCGTGAGCCATGGATATAGCATTATATGTGGGAATAGAATGCTGGTTGTGGAGAAGAAGAAAAGGAGAAGATAGTCTCACATCAACTAGGCGTATCAATGGGCTATGGAGATGCCCATCAACAGATATCAATGTGAGTGAGTAGGGATTGCCATGCAATGGATGCGCTACAGCTATAAGTATATGAAAGCTCAACAAAAGAAACTAAGTGGGTGTGCATCCAACTCGCTTGCTCACGAAGACCTAGGGCATTTTGAGGAAGCCCATCATTGGAATATACAAGCCAAGTTCTATAATGAAAATTCCCACTAGTATATGAAAGTGAAAAAAATGAGAGACTCTCTATCATGAAGATCATGGTGCTACTTTGAAGCACAAGTGTGGTAAAAGGATAGTAACATTGTCCCTTCTCTCTGTTCTCTCATTTCTTTTTTTTCTTTTTTTTATTTGTGCCTTTTCTCTTTTTTTATGGCCTCTTTTTTTCGTCCGGAGTCTCATCCCGACTTGTGGGGGAATCATAATCTCCATCATCCTTTTCCTCACTTGGGACAATGCTCTAAAAATGAAGATCATCACACTTTTGTTTTCTTACATCAACTAGGTGTACCGGGATATGCAATGAATCAAGAGTGACATGTATGAAAGAATTATGAACGGTGGCTTTGCCACAAATACGATGTTAACTACATGATCATGCTAAGCAATATGACAATGATGGAGCGTGTCATAATAAACGGAACGGTGGAAAGTTGTATGGCTATATATCTCGGAATGGCTATGGAAATGCCATGATAGGTAGGTATGGTGGCTGTTTTGAGGAAGGTATATGGTGGGTGTATGATGCCGGCGAAAAGTGCGCAATATTAGAGAGGCTAGCAATGGTGGAAGGAAGAAAGTGCGTATGATCCATGGACTCAACATTAGTCATAAAGAACTCATATACTTATTGCAAAAATCTACAAGTTATCAAAGCAAAGTATTACGTGCATGCTCCTAGGGGGATAGATTGGTAGGAAAAGACCATCGCTCGTCCCCGACCGCCACTCATAAGGAAGACAATCAATAAATAAATTATGCTCCGACTTCATCACATAACGGTTCACCATACGTGCATGCTACGAGAATCACAAACTTTAACACAAGTATTTCTCAAATTCACAACTACTCAACTAGCATGACTCTAATATCACCATCTTTATATCTCAAAACAATTATCAAGCATCAAACTTTTCTTAGCTTTCAACACACTCATAAGAAAGTTTTTACAAATCTTGAATACCAAGCATATTAGGATTATTTAAGCAATTTACCATGCTATTTAAGACTCTCAAAATAATCTAAGTGAAGCATGAGAGATCAATAGTTTCTATAAAACAAATCCACCACCGTGCTAAAAAAGATATAAGTGAAGTACTAGAGCAAAACTTATAACTCAAAAGATATAAGCGAAGCACATAGAGTATTCTAACAAATTCCAAATCATGTATAGCTCCCTCAGAAGGTGTGTACAGCAAGGATGATTGTGGTAAACTAAAAAGCAAAGACTCAAATCATACAAGACGCTCCAACCAAAACAAATATCATGTGGTGAATAAAAATATAGCTCCAAGTAAAGTTACCGATGGAAGTAGATTTAAAGAGGGATGCCTTCCGGGGCATCCCCAAGCTTTGGCTTTCTGGTGTCCTTAGATTATCTTGGGGGTACCATGGGCATCCCCAAGCTTAGGCTCTTGCCACTCCTTGTTCCATAATCCATCAAAATCTTTCACCCAAAACATGAAAACTTCACAACACAAAACTCAACAGAAATCTCGTGAGCTCCGTTAGCGAAAGAAAACAAAAGACCACTTCAAGGTACTGTAATGAACTCATAATTTATTTATATTGGTGTTAAACCTACTGTATTCCAACTTCTCTATGGTTTATAAACTATTTTACTAGCCATAGATTCATTAAAATAAGCAAACAACACACGAAAAACAGAATCTGTCAAAAACAGAACAGTGTGTAGTAATCTGTAACTAACGCAAACTTCTGGAACTCCAAAAAATCAACCAAAATAGTACGACCTAGACAATTTTTTTATTGATCAGAAGCAAATGGAATTAGTATTTTATCACGTCCTGGTGATTTTTAACAAAAAAATTCATGAACAGAAAGTTTCTGGAAATTACACCAAGGTCAAATAATTATCATCCAGGAAGATCCTATAGGGTTAACTTGGCACAAACACTAATTGAAACATAAAACACATCTAACCAGAGGTTATATCAAAGATTTACTCCTAAACAGAAGCAAACGCAAAAAAAAACTAAAAATAAAACTGGGTTGCCTCCCAACAAGCGCTATTGTTTAACTCCCCTAGCTAGGCATAAAAGCAAGGATAGATCTAGGTATTGCCATCTTTGGTAGGCAATCCATAAGTGGCTCTCATGATAGATTCATATGGTAATTTTATTTTCTTCCTAGGGAAGTGTTCCATGCCTTTCTTTAATGGAAATTGGAATCTAATATTCCCTTCCTTCATATCAATAATTGCACCAATCGTTCTAAGGAAAGGTCTACCAAGAATAATAGGACATGAAGGATTGCAATCTATATCAAGAACGATAAAATTTACGGGCACATAATTCCTATTTGCAACAATAAGAACATCATTAATTCTTCCCATAGGTTTCTTAATAGTGGAATCTGCAAGGTGCAAGTTTAGAGAGCAATCATCAAAATCACGGAAATCTAGCAAATCGCACAAAGTTTTGGGAATAGTGGAAACACTAGCACCCAAATCACATAAAGCATAAAACTCATGATCCTTAATTTTAATTTTAATAGTTGGTTCCCACTCATCATAAAGTTTTCTAGGGATAGAAACTTCCAACTCAAGATTTTCTTCATAAGATTGCATCAAGGCATCAACGATATGTTTATTAATATCTAGGGTTTTGATTTCTTCAATCCCAGTTTTACCAAATTTAGCATCAAGATCTAAAAACTCCGAATTTTGGAACGCCTTCTAGGTAAAGGTGGATCATATTCAGTCCCATCATTATCAAGATTCATATTGCAAAACAATGATTTAATAGGGTACATATCAATAACTTTTAGATCTTCATCTTTATTTTCATAGAAATTTGAAGAACACGCTTTCATAAAGCAATCTTTCTTAGCACGCATCCTAGCGGTTCTTTCTTTGCACTCATCAATGGAAATTCTCATGTCTTTGAGAGACTCATTGATATCATGCTTAGGAGGAATAGATCTAAGCTTTAAAGAATCAACATCAAGAGAAATTATATCAACGTTCGTAGCCAATTCATCAACTTGAAGCAATTTCTCTTCAAGCAAAGCATTGAAATTCTTTTGCGAATTCATAAACTCTTTAACACTAGTCTCAAATTCAGAGTGCATCTTATTAAAATTTCCATAAGAATTGTTGTAGGAATTACCATAATTATTAGAGGAATTACTAGGATAAGGCCTAGGATTAAAGTTTCCTCTATACACGTTGTTACCAAAATTATTCCTTCCAAAAAAATTCACATCCGTAGATTCATTATTATTCTCAATCAAAGTAGACAAAGGCATATCATTAGGATTAGAAGAAACACTCTTACTAGCAAATAATTTCATAAGTTCATCCATCTTTCCACTCAAAACATTGATTTCTTCTATCGCGTGCACTTTTTTATTAGTAGATCTTTCAAAGGTGCCATTGAGAATAATTAACCATAATATTATCTAGGAGTTTAGTAGCTTCTCCTAAAGTGATTTCCATGAAAGTGCCTCCCGCAAATTAATCTAAAAGATTTCTAGAAGCAAAATTCAATCCGGCATAATTTTTTTGTATAATCATCCACAAATTTAAACCATGAGTAGGACAATTACGTATCTTTAACTTCATCCTCTCCCAAGCTTGTGCAACATGTTCATGATCAAGTTGCTTAAAATTCATAATATCGTTTCTAAGAGAGATGATCTTAGCCGGAGGAAAATACTTGGAGATAAAAGCATCTTTGCACTTGTTCCAAGAATCAATACTATTTTTAGGCAAAGACGAAAACCAAGATTTAGCACGATCTCTAAGCAAAAAAGGAAATAGCTTCAATTTAACGATATCATTATCAACATCTTTCTTCTTTTGCATATCACACAAATCAACGAAGCTATTTAGATGAGTAGCGGCATCTTCACTAGGAAGGCCGGCGAATTGATCTTTCATGACAAGATTCAACAAAGCAGCATTGATTTCACAAGATTCAATATCGGTAAGAGAAGCAATCGGAGTGCTAAGGAAATCTTTGCTGTTGGTATTGGTGAAGTCACATAATTTGGTATTATTTTGAGCCATCGTGACAAACAAGCAATCCAACCCACGAGCAAAAAAGCAAGCGAAAAAGAGGCAAACGAAAAAGAGAGGGCGAATACAACGGCAATGGTGAAGTGGGGGAGAGGAAAACGAGAGGCAAATGGCAAATAATGTAATGCGGGAGATAAGGGATTGTGATGGGTACTTGGTATGTTGACTTTTGCGTAGACCTCCCCGAGAACGGGCGCGTAAATCCTTCTTGCTACCTCTTGAGCAATCGTGTTGGTTTTCCCTTGAAGAGGAAAGGGTGACGCAGCAAAGTAGCGTAAGTATTTCCCTCAGTTTTTGAGAACCAAGGTATCAATCCAAAGAGGAGGCTACGCCATGAGTCCCTCGTACCTACACAAAACAAATAACTCCTCGCAACCAACGCGATAAGGGGCTGTCAATCCCTTCACGGTCACTTACGAGAGTGAGATATGATAGATATGATAGGATAATAATTTTTGTATTTTTGTGAAAAAGATGCAAAGTAAAATAAAAGCAATGTAAAAAAGCAAAGGAAATAACTAAGTGTTGGAAGATTAATATGATGAAGATAGACCCGGGGGCCATAGGTTCCACTAGTGGCTTCTCTCAAGAGCATAAGTATTTTACGGTGGGTGAATGAATTACTATTGAGCAATTGACAGAATTGAGCATAGTTATGAGAATATCTAGGTATGATCATGTATATAGGCATCACATCCGAGACAAGTAGACCGACTCACCTTTGCATCTACTACTATTACTCCACTCAACGACCGCTATCCAAAGATGCATCTAGAGTATTAAGTTCATGAAAACAGAGTAACACCTTAAGCAAGATGACATGATGTAGAGGGATAAATTCATGCAATATGATAAAACCCATCTTGTTATCCTCGATGGCAACAATACAATACATGACTTGCTGCCCCTCATCACATCGGGAAAGGACACTGCAAGATTGAACCCAAAGCTAAGCACTTCTCCCATTGCAAGAAAGATCAATATAGTAGGCCAAACCAAACTGATAATTCGAAGAGACTTGCAAAGATAACCAATCATACATAAAAGAATTCAGAGAAGATTCAAATATTGTTCATAGATAATCTTGATCATAAACCCACAATTCATCGGTCTCAACAAACACAACGCAAAAGAAGATTACATCGAATAGATCTCCACGAGAGAGGGGGAGAACATTGTATTGAGATCCAAAAAGAGACAAGAAGCCATCTAGCTAATAACTATGGACCCGAAGGTCTGAGGTAAACTACTCACGCTTCATCGGAGAGGCTATGGTGATGATGTAGAAGCCCTCCGTAATGGATGTCCCCTCCGGCGGAGCTCCGGAACAGGCCCCAAGATGGGATCTCATGGGTACAGAAGGTTGTGGTGGTGGAATTAGGTTTTTGGCTCCGTATCTAATAGTTTGGGTGTACGTAGGTATATATAGGAGGAAGGAGTACGTCGGTGGAGCAACAGGGGGCCCACGAGGGTGGAGGGCGCGCCCTGGGGAGTGGGCGCCCCCCTACCTCGTGGCCTCCTCTTTTGTTTCTTGACGTAGGGTCCAAGTCTCCTGGATCATAATCTTCCTAAAAATCATGTTCCCGAAGGTTTCATTCCGTTTGGACTCCGTTTGATATTCATTTTCTGCGAAACTCGAAATTGGCAAAAACAACAATTACAGGCTGGGCCTCCGGTTAATAGGTTAGTCCCAAAAATAATATAAAAGTGAATAATAAAGCCCAATAATGTCCAAAATAGTAGATAATATAGCATGGAGCAGTAAAAAATTATAGATACGTTGGAGACGTATCACGCCCCAGCTGCGGGCGCAAAACCTGGGTTGGTGCCATTGGAAACGCCGCCTTCCTGAGGCCCCTGGTGGAGCAGCTGCTTCTTCTTCTTGGGGATGGCCTCAGGAGGGTAGATGGCGCCTTCGTTATCTGGGTCTTTGGCTGCTGTAGCTTGGTAAGCGCGCTCGAGAGAGCACACCGCATCCTTCTCTACACAGGCGATCATGTTGACACCGCTGGTCCCTGGCATCTTGAGGATGTTGTAGCCGTGATGGATCACTGCCATAAACTTGGACAGGGCTGGATACCTGAGGATGGCGTTGTATGATAGGCGGATGTCGCTACAAAAGAAGACACATCCGTGACATTTTGGGCCGAACAATTTTTTCTGTCATGCTTATGACACTTCTATGACGATAATTGTGACAAAACCCGGTATCATCATAGATGTGGTGGGCTCCTACATCTATGACAAAAAATCATGACAGAAAATAGGCTTTTCGTCCTGGGCGGGCCGGAGACGAAGCTGCATGACATTCTTTGGGTCGTCCATGATGGAGAAAACTGTGGTAGAAGCGAGGGCGACAAAAATATCAGGGAGTTCCCGATTACGGTGGGTGGTCGGGGGCCGAGCGATGCGCGTTTCTCTCATACACGTAGGCACGTGGGTGCGAGGCTTTGGGCTCTAACTGAACCCGAGCGGGGCGTTCGCCTACTGAACCCGAGCGATCGAACTAGCTACGTTACTGAACCCGAGCGATCGATCCCTTGCTGTTAACTGAACCCGAGTGATTCCTTCGCTACTGCTGCTAACTGAAGCCGATTGATGCTACCTTTCGATGAACAATGAGCGTTGTTGCGGGGTTTGGATGAACAGTTCCTGGTGGGGGGGGGGGTTGGATGAACAGGAACCCGTGGTAGTAGAGGTCGTTGCCGCTGGATGAACAGTACCTCGATCGATCGAGCCGGTGGATGAACAGGACCCCATGGAGGGCTGGATGAACGGGACGACCCCGTGGAGTGCTGGTTGAACAGTAGCCAGTGGAGGGCTAGATGAACAGTTCCCCGTGGAGGGGTGGTTGAACAGGACCCCGTGGAGGGGCTCGTTGAACAGTAGCCGGTGGAGGAGCGGTGGAGGCTGGATGAACAGGAGCCCGTGGATGAATAGTCACAGGTGGAGGCTAGAGGAGGTCGACGGTGGATGAACAGGAGCCCGTGGAGGCAGTCGACGGTGGATGAACAGTAGCCCATGGAGGCAGTCGATGGTGGAGATGAACAGTATCCCGTGGAGTCCCATTTTGCGGTACGCCACACCCCTCCCGATGAACAGGACCCCCGTTTCGACCATAGCGCTCCAACACAAGTCCATTTCCTCCTTTTTGCGGTACGCCACACCCCTCCTGATCAACAAGACCCCGTTTCGACTGTAGGAGGTCCAATTCCTCCGTTTTGCGGTACGCTAGACCTCTCTCAATGAACAGGATCCCGTTTCGACCGTGGCCGGTCGAACACAAGGTTGTTTCCTCCGTTCTGCGGTACGCCAGGCCTCGTTTCCATCAGCTATTCCGTCCAAGCCGGTTGGCTCCTGATGAACACGACGACGCATTCCATTCCGACCCAGCCGGTTGCCTCCCCATGATCACGACGACGGCGCAGCTTCTCCGTTCCGACCCAGCCATGTACACGAGCCCTGGTCGTACGTATGCACGAGTAGGCGTTCGATACCCCGCATGTATGTACGTACGTGGCCGTATTTTTGGCGTGTGGTTGTATCTACGTGTACACGGTTTAGACGGGACAACCTGAACTGCTACGTGGGGGGCTCTACTATGACATGTGCCACTACTTACTCGGCCACGGTTCATACTTGCAGAGAGACCGATCGACCAGTATGTACATACACGTTCCGACAAGTCAGACAACGGTACGTACGCTTTGACCGGGTGGGACCCAGCTGTCAGGGAGGATAAGGATGCACTTCCTTGCGTGCGAAGATATATCTGCTGGGTCCCAGCTGTCAGGGGGGATATTTTTTTTGCCCGTAATAAGGACACACTTCCTTGCATGCGAAGATGTAGCTGGTGGGTCCCAGCAGTCAGGGGGAGAAAACATTATTTTTCAGGGTAAAAAGGATGTAGTTGCACACATGCGTCCATGGGCGTGGTGCATCACCACTGTCAGCCTCTCACGTACAGTCATCTTCCAATGACTCTCGGTTGTTGACCACGTTGACCACACCGTGCCAAGCACACCAAGGCCGGTGGACGACGGCGAGGCCCCAGACTGGAATGACCCAGAGATGGGGAAGAGGCGGCAGTGGAGTCGCGGATGGAGAGGAGTGGGAAACTTGACTTGGTCGTCAAGGCAACCTTTGCCACGGGAGACAGGAGCAAGAAAAGAGGTTGAAGAAGGAGCACGGTTGTTGGATTAACATCCAACGGTCCAGCTGCTAGAATCATTTGTTGATTAAGTTGACAAAGCCCTACGTACACGTCTGCTTAGTAGGCCCACAAGTCAGCCACCAAATCTGTCGGGTCCCAGCTATCATCGGGAGGAATGGTTTTTTCGCATAACAAGGAGGCACTTCCTTCCGTGCGAAGACACAGCCGGTGGGTCCCAGCTGTCAGGGGGAGGAAACAACTTAATAAGGAGGAACTTTCCTTGCGTGCGACCATGGACCTCATGGGTCCCAGCCGTCAGGCTCTCCACGTACAGTCCTCTTCCGATGACTCTTGTTTGTTGACCACGCCGCGCCGAGCGCAGCGAGGCGGTGGACGACGGCGAGGCCCCAGACTGGAACGACCCGGAGATGGGGAAGACATGACAGTGAAGTCGCAGACGGAGAGGAGTGGGAAACTTGACTGGTTCGGGTGCGGGTTGGGCCTACACTCGGCGGAGAATAACAGGAGGTGCGGAGTGGAGGGATGGCATGGCCGTCGGCGGGGTAGCATTTCGCTGAGGCGCGCAAAACAACACCGCTGGATGCCGGAGGCTGGAGTAGGCAGTCCCTACAGCACTGGGGGAGGAAGACGAGAGATTGAAGAAGAATGCCGGCCGTTGGATGTAAATCCAACGCCTTGCTTAGGGACCCATCGCCCACATGTCAGCCAGTCCATTTGTTTTTTAGTCCATTTGGTGGGCTGGGTGAAACAATGATGTAGCATCTATGCAGCCCATTTATATATGGTAGAATTAAAGCCCATTTGCATTTTTCTCGAAATCCGCGGACTTGCTGGGCTGGGTGAAAATATCATGTTGGGCTGAATGGAGAAATGTTATAAAAACATAAACACATGATTGCACGTCTATTACTCATTGGTCAGTAAAATCTTTGCGAGCTTATGTACGCAATCACTAGGAGTTAACTTGCCAAGTTATATAAACAATTATTATTATTATTTTGTAAGAACTTTGAATTTACGAAATAAAATATCATTTTAATTTGATGAATTATGAGGACGTGGGGTATTATTATTATTTAGGCTAGATGTGGGACAATTGAGTTTGTTCTAGGGAAAAGTACTGGAAGAAAACTCAGTTTACATCGAAAAAGAAAGTGGGAGAAAATTCAGATATGGGATTAATGAAAACGAATAATAAAGAAAGTGGGAAGGTCTATAAAATGGTTGGACGAACGACAGGTTTAACGGAACCTTATGTTGCTTCTATTATATATCTGTAATAAAATAAGATATAAATATAGGTTCAGTTTTGCATTCTTATAGAAAACATAGGTTCAGTTTTGCATTCTTATAAAAAATAGAACTGAGTTGTGCATCATCTTGAAAAAACAAACATAACTTGGGCTGCTGATGTTATAGACAAGCTAGGTTGGGAGGCCCAGAGGCCGCTTGATACCTGCTGGATCCAAAAAACACTGAAACATGTCGTAGGCTGCCCATGTTAAACAACAAAACCTAGGCCATGGACCTGGTGGGCCCGGGACTGTCAGCCACTCGACGAACAGTTGTCTCCCGATTCCTCTTGTTTTGCTGACCATGTTGGGAACGACAGACGGCGGCGCCGCGGGGAGAGCACCAAGGTGGAGGACGACGTTGAGACCGCGGACCGAACGAACCGGAGCAGGGGAAGACGCAGGCGGATGGGAGTACGAGGGTTGACTTGTTCGGGTGCAGGCACTACAAAAAGATACACTTCCGTGATGAGACGTGTTTGTCACAGTAGGTCGCGTTTTCTATCATGCATGTACATCCATGACGATTTTATGACAGAATCAAGATAGTCATACACGTCTTTGTCGTAGAAGTGTTCCATGACATTACCAAAATTATCATCACGGAAGTGTCCACTTCCATGACGATAAATCGCGCGTCACAGAAGTGCTTTCGTCAAGGGTGACCGACACGTGGCATCCACCATAACGGAACGCCGTTAAGCTATCGGGTCGGGTTTTGGATCCGATAACCCATTAACAGCCCCGACCAATGGGGATTTTCCACGTGTAAAATTATCATTGGTGGAGGAAACACGGTTCCGCTCATCGTTGGGGACAGATGTCATCCACTCATTGGACATAAAGGCGCCTATGATACGTCGACACGTGGCACAATATGAGAGGCCCATTCATGTGAAAAGGCTAGCCCGTTTGACTTGGTCAAAGGTGGCGAGCCGCCCATGGAAACTTTGTTAACGACACTGCTCGCATATAGCCCATTTACAGCCCGCTAACCCAAGGCCCGTTACGCACTATCCGAATTAGGCCAGTAGCGTCATCTGGGCCATCCAATATGATTCCAGCCCGTTTTCACTTATGGCCCATGACGTCTTTCGGCCCATATGAGGCCCTATGTAACTCTTGGCCTATTAACGGCCCGTGGTGAAACTGGCCCGTAATGAACAGTGTATCACTTTACACCCATTAATGGCCCATGGTGAAACTGGCCCGTAATGAACAGTGTATCACTTTATACCCAATTAACGGCCCGTTATTCCGTTGGGCTGTTTCCAGCCCATGTTATCTTTCCGCCTTCTCAGAGCCCATTTATTCTTGGGCTCATTTCGGCATTTGTTGTTCTTGATGGCCCGTTCTTGTCATTTTTTACGCTTGTGGGCCAAATTCAGCCCGTGAATTCTGATCGGCCCGTTTGTGGTCCGTTAATACGTTGGGACGTTTTCATAGCGCCATCAAATCCGGCCTATTAACGATGGCCCGTTATGGTCGGCCCATGAGCAGACGATTCCAACTCTAACCGTTCTGACCATAATGCGGTCTGTTTGGCCCATGTTTGGCCAATCGATCATCTGACCCGTATAAGGCCCATTGATGATAATGCACCCGCAGAAGCCCATTGTTTCTCTGGCCCATAGAAGGCCCATTGTTTCTGACCCATAGAAGGCCCACTTGTTTCTCTGACGATGGGAGGCCCGATGTCACTCTGATGAAATATTAGCCCATGGTTATTGTGGCCTAGTTTTAAAAAATAGGTTATTGCAGCCACTAGCAAACCGCGGAAAAAGAACTGCAATGACTAAAAGCAAACAAATAAACAAGACAACAAGGAAATAAATAAGCAAGCAACTAACACTAGGCTATCACGGCTATTACACATATTACATCCACTGGGCATCAAAGTTCGCCACCAGTGCAAATATAGGGAACAAAGCAGCTTATCATATACACTGGTTGTCAAAGCTGGTGACCAGCGCAAATAAACGCCGCAGCAAAACAAATCCAGAACTGAAACCACTTTAGAAGATCTCAAGAAACAATATCCTGGGTACCCATAATGCTGGCAAGATGCTTAGCAAGCTTATTAACTTTCTCTTGTTTGGCGCTTAAATCCTCCGGTAACTTGTCATTGCACCGGAAAATATGCATCTGAATTCTGCAGGACTTCCTCGATCCTTGACTTCTGTCGCACATCTGATCGATGTCTTTCAACTTGAAGTTGAGACTCAAGAAGACGAACTGATTTAGGCAGCGAGTTCGAAGAGCTTGTGCCAGCAGTAATGGCCAGTAACTCAAACATTACATCAAGACAGGACTTTTGGGTTCCCTCACTGTCGTCAAGATAGTTTTTATCAGCTTTCTTGGAGACCAACAGGGATGTCTCACTATCTTGAACCTTATCTGCATTACTTCCTTTACCATTGGATAACGCTGCATCGTTTCTCCAATATTTTGTCCGCATTCTAAAAGAGAAACAAGCGGACACATCACATGTTTACCATGTTGTATATGAAACTCATTTTGGTAAATGAGTTCGGTAGTAAAGTGGACAGGATAACAGCATGAAACAAACATATATCTATGTACCATGGTCACTTTATGGTCTATATCATTCTAGTTTTTGTTGCCAAATCAAGATAGAGACACAGTTCAAATAATATTTGTTCAAGACTGAGCAGAATAGACAGAATATAAGTGTGGGTAACTATAGGGCAATAACAACACTTGTAATGTGCATGACATGAGAACATAACTGTTTATTCAATTGGGCCGAAATCAACATAGAGCAGGTTACAACAGCAAACCCGCTTAAAGAAAGCAGGTTTAACATACCTATTGCGCCATTGGAGTTTCAATTCCATCCTTCAAATTTGAAAATAGTTGGTATGATTAAATACAAGAATGCAACAAAGAAAGGAGTATGAACCATAGCTACGTAACTCGACACGAGAACAAATCTTCTTCTCCTTTAAGTGTTGAGTTGGGATTCGAATTGGTGGTCCTCGTTCTTTCGGCCTGCAGTTCCCTTACTAACTGCTCGTGTTTGGGTGCTCTGTGGTGGAGATGGTGCCGTGTCAATCTGGGCCCAGGTTACTATCTGCCGGGTTGGGGTTAGAAGGGGTGTAGTGGTACTCATCCAACTAGGTAGGGGTACAATCTGTGAGAGTCTGGGTTATGTGTGGTGGATCTGGTCCTTGGGCAAGTACAACCGTGGTTCTATCTGCATCAATCGGTAGCACTATCTTTTACGAAGACCGTGTTGTTACTCCCTTAGATATCTGCCATCACGCTCTCCAATTCAAATGGCTGATAAACAAGAAAAGTAATTGAAAGTATAGACATTGTATGATAGAGCAGTGCAATGGATAGTGGGGAATAAAAGAGGGCATGAAATAATTCATATTTATGTTGTCTAACCAAAGCAGGATAGCATGACACAATTTCACATATATGATGGCTAACTAAGCAGATAGCATGACACAATTTCACATTATGATGGCTAACTAAAAAGATGGAAAGACATAGTTGAAAATATGAGACTATGTAAAGCAGGATGACATGACATAACTATATAATGTGTTTATTAAATAGGTTGGCATGCCATAATTCACATACATTCACGGATAGAATGCCATAATTCAAAATATGATGACTGTAAACACTAAACAGGATGAGATGATATAACTATATGATGTCTTTATTAAATGGATTGCCATGCCATAATTAAGATAGATGATGTGTATGTACTATGTAAACATGACGGCATGATATAATTCAAATATATGATTTATATAGTAAGCAAGTAAGCATATGGCAATCCATATATGATGTAAAAACTAAGCAATGCAAGACAACATGCATGACATGGGTAATATAACCCTGCCAAGTTTGAGAATAGACCTCGGGGAAATAGGACTGCCATCGGTCTGAATCCTCCTCTTAGGAGCTCTCTGTAACCAGCAAGATGTCTGCTTTAGCAGGTAGCATTGTCTGCTCTGAATACCTTGTTTTCACTCCAGATACTTCCATCACCGCTTTAAATGGCTGATAGCATTGCATAATTCACATATATAATGCCTTTGCAACAAGATAGCATTGTATAATTCACATATATAATGTCTTGCAACAAGATGGCAATGCATAATTCACATATATGGTAATTAGACACCTAAGCAGTGGCATTCACACAAAGCATGTCTAAACTAATCAAATGACATAGCAATGCGAGACACCATACGCATACGATATGAGCAACATAACCACCTTGAAGTTAGAGCATACACCTCGGGGCGGGGAATAGGACTGGTCATCTGTCTCTGAATCCTCCTCCGAGGAGCTATCCGTAACCAGCCGAGATATGTGCTTCACGATAGCATAGTCTTCTGAAGACCTTGTTTTCACTCCAGAATTTGCCATCACCGTGTCAAATGGCTGATGCACACGAAGAGTAGTTGAATGTACTAACATTATTGACAAATGCAATATGTAACGCAAAAAAAAGGATGGCCTGATATAATTTACATATAAGATGACTGGCTAAGCAGGATGGCATTGCAAAATTCACATATATGATGCCTGGCTAAACAAGATGGCGTTGCATAATTCACATAAACAATGAATAAACTAAACAGATGGCATTCACACAAAGGATGTCTAAACTAAGCGAGATGACATATTTGATGTATAAAGTAAGCAATGCAAGACACCATATGCATGATATAACCAACATCGGCATGCCAAGTTAGAGCGAAGACCTCAAGGGGTAAATAGGAGTTGTCTTCTCATACGAATCCCCTCGTAACATATATCTTCCTCTCGATTACAATCCGAAATGCGTGGAGGGGGCTGCCTTTGCTCCTACCATGGAGCGGCGTGTGCATGAAATTTTATTGCCACGCAAGGCTCGTCTCTTTTGCTCTACATGTTCAGTTCCATTGTTTACAATAAGCATCATGCATAGGAATAAAACATAGTGAGATTATGTAAGGAGTGCATGCAGAAATCCAGAGTGATGGTAGCAACTCGTGGATAGACCCAAAACCAATAATAGCAGGCGATAACGGCTTGATTAAAAAATACAAGAATGGCTTCTTTCTTGTTTGTTTCCCACCCAACATGAAACTCATAGTAGACACCAAGATTTACCGGATAGTAGATAGATACTATTGATAGCGGCCCGATATGTACCGCACAACCATTTAAAAACTCAAGTTTGACCATTAGTTTGGAGCTGACTCGAGTCTAATCGGTGAACGGGACGATAAAGTAGCATGTAATATTAAGTGATGCATAACGTGGCGGAACACGAAGAGTGCGACCTCTCTTGCGGACCCGTGTAGTCCTCGAGGTCATCTGCTCGGTTGATGATGGTAATGCATTTTCATGTCTTCGGTGGCGGGGAAGAAGATCTGAGGCGAAAAGACAGTTTGGAGGCGGATCCCTCTGTGTCTTTGGACCCTTCATTGTTGGAGCAATTTGAGCTGGGTGGACGACAAGCCTTGTGAGCGGGACAAACCACGCAAGGTTTTCTTTGACAACTATCTATAAGAGAAGTAATTATGTAAGTGCTCATTTGAACTGGAGGATTCCAACAATGCGAGGATAGGAAATAGACAGAATAGGATAGGAATGCACGTGCAAAAAGTAGAATTAAAAACACATGATTTACGCCAATGGGTGTTTGATTCACAACAATTGGAAGATCACAGGATGCAAAGAAGCATGGTGAGATTAAGTCAAACCACAAGAAAGTGTACGGTTATAATGCTATTATGCTACTATCTCTTAGTCTTCTGCTTCATGAATAGGAACTTGAAAAGGAGGACACGTGAAAATTAAAATTCCTACGTTTTTTGTTTCAAGGAGACACTAAAGGAACAAATCCGTGTGCTCAGTGGACAATATATATAACATGTAGAGTAAAAAAGAGACGCGACAAGTGTACAACCTCTTTGGCGAAGCCATGTCGATCTCAGCGTGATTGGGTTGGCCGGTGAGGATGCTCCGGCTGACTTTGCTGTCGGAGGAGGGGAAGAAGATCTTAGGCGTCTGGAGATGGAGCCCGAGGTACTGTTCCGCAGGGATGGAGGGTTTCGTCGTTGGAGCAGCTCCGGTGAGTTGGACGACGCTGAGGCTGAAGCAAGACAAGAGAGACAACGAACAACGTTAACCTGAGTGGAATTCTAATAGCATCTCCAATACATGACGTAAAATACATAACCACAAAGTGCTAGATGTAAAATACATCAGCCGCTCATCTCTGAACTTAACTATCGAAACTAAACTTAACTGTTGAAACAGAACTTAACTATCGAAACTAAACTTAACTGTCGAAATTGAATTTTGCTGTCGAAACTGAATTTTGCAATCGAAACTGAACGCACTAGCAAGGTGAGGCTACACGTCGGTCGACTGACTTTTTCATCTCTGGTTAGTCGATTTTGCAGCCGTTGGATACAAAATCAAGGGCCTGCGGTTCATTTTCAACCTCCACCCCCTGAGCCGCCAGCCACCACCGGCCAAACAGCAGCCCCCCGCCACCCGCGGCCGGTGGTGCGCCGCCCCGCCCGCCCCGAAAACATTCCCCACCGCCGGTCCACCGCCGCCCAGGCCATCCCTCTAGCCCCCCTCCGCCATGCCGAGCTTTTTCTCCGGCGATCCCCACGCCACCGCCCCGCCAACGCCCCACCACCGCCGGCGACCACCGCCCCCATCCTGAACCCTAAGATAGATAGTGGGGTACCTCTCCGGCGAGCCCCCCTCCACTTCTGGCTGGTTCTTCCTTCACCCCATGAGCCCCACCCCCACCCCACGAAAATCGATCGACCCAAAAGTCGATTCATCGATCAAGTGTAGCTAAATCGAGCAAAGATCGCAAGCAAGAGAAAGAGCGAGAGCAAGCCGAAACAAGAGCAATAGCAAGAGCGCACCAAGCAGCAAACCGAGAGCAAGAGCGAGCAAAGAAGGCGAACGAGAGCTAAAGCAGCAGCAGCTCCTACTGATGTGGACGTCGCCACCGAGGGAGCGACGCCGTGGAGGAAGTGGCCGGCGACGCCGCCATGGATGGAGTCGCGCCGTGTTGGCTCGGGACGGAGCGCCGGCAGCACCGTGAGATCAAATCAAGAAGAAAATGCGGCGATTAGTGTACAACCTCTTTGGTGGAGCCGATTAGGCCGCGGTTTCATCTGAGGAAACGGTGATGATGATGCTCTTCCGGTGGTGCAAGTGAAGACGGCGGTGTGGGAATGGAGGTGGCGCGAAAGACGAGGGGAATGTCGGGGCAGCTCCTTGGAGGTGGAGGATAGGGTGGCTGAACCGACGGGACGATGAGATCGACGACGGATCCTCATCCGGTACGATGGATGAGGGACGTCCAGGTGTTGTTGTGGCTGACGTCGTCGGGGAAGAGGCTCCGGCTGGGTGGCGGACGGAGCAGGGTGTGGGGTTTCGTCGCGGGTTTTCGCAGCCTCGGTGTACGTATGGGTGGGCGGATGGGATGGCAGTGGGGAACCATGGCTTAGAGACGCGCTTGTCCGAAATGTGGGGTAAGTGACGAAAGTACCCCCCCACCAATTTGAGGCGGTTCTTTCGATTCAGGGGTACCACGGGCATTTCACGTGTCGGGATTTCACAGGAGGTGGGAGTTTTCGCGCGCGTTGTAATTTTGGAATAGCAAGGCACGGGTTGAGATGGAGGGAGTTGTCGGAGCACAACGAGACAAAGATATATCTTAAATATTTCGGGCTAACAAGGCGCGGGTTGAAATTTCCGGACAAACCTAACGTGTACTGTACCAAATCAATGCACACTACAAATGTCATTCAAAACTTTGAAGTCATGTTATGTTCAATTAAAATATTCCGCTACGTGTATAATGCATGCAACCTACTACTCAAATGAACGTTTTAGTGCATTCCAAACGTATATACTACCGCTTCAATATGAACTAAATTTGAATTAGTTTCTCTATTTGAATAAGATCTACAGTAATGATTGTTGTGAAGTCAAAGCATTCGAATTCGTTTCTCTGTTTTAATAAGATCTACAATCATCATTATTGTCAAGTTAAACCATCGTTTGTGTATTATCTTCACAAAGACACACCACATGATTAGTCTCAAGTTACATATGAACTATGTGTACTATATGAACTCGAACTAGATTTTTTGAATCCACTTTATTTTGATTTCAAATCACATTACATTTCTAGCTTTAGCTAGATCTTCATAATCTAAACCATGTCTCATATGTATAATGTGTTTATCACATTATGTATGGTGCCCCGCCCCCTACGCCTACAAGTATTTAGATGCAAACACCACACATTACCAAAAATTCAAATAAAATGTGAGAATGTTCGATATATAGTATTGTTTAGATTGTTCGATATTTAGTTGTAAGCTGCAAACGCCACACATTATCACAAATTCAAATAAAATGTGAGATTTTTATATGTATAGTATGGTTTAGATTTTTCGGCATTTAGTTGTGAGTTGCAAACGCCATGCATTATCACATTATGGTATAACATGTGCACATCACGTGTATCACCGCTATATTCATGCATGCAATGTTTAAAACACTATGATCTCCTGTTCAAATATATGAATCCGCTTTAAGATCAAATTATGATCTTTGTTAGTCTCTTACACCCACACAATCCTCTAACCTTTGTAGCTACCACAAACTTTCTCTCGTGCATGCACACGCCCTCCTCGCCCTCCCCCTCCCTCGGCATTCTATCCACCGGGCACATTCATTTTTTTCTTTAGGTTGTTCTCCCAGAGTCTCCACAACTCCTTTCCGACACACACCGATCGATAAACCTCTCCAGCGATGCCTGCCTACAACATACACACACACCTTCAATCTCCTCCTTTATGTGTCCTTGCCTCGTGTCTCTCATACGGTCGGACACACGTGTAAACTCTCGCCCCTCTTTTCATCGATCTCACAACCGCACACTCCTCCCCCTATCTAGCTAGTAGTTGGGCCTCTCGCACCACCTCCTAGCTCCATTCTCTCTGTCTATCCGTCTCGTTGGGCCTTATTTGCCTCTAATAATGGACGTACACCGACCGGTCTCTCACTATACATATAGCTAGCTAGGTCCTTATAACTCGTTTTTACCCACACGTCGATCGATCTACCTCATTTGTTGTGTCTCTCCCTTCCTCCGACAAACAACAATTGATCTACCGATCTAGTTAGGTTTGCTTACCAAACACATGGTTCCCCTTCATCATCCATGGATGCATCCCGACAGATCTATCACGCACAGGCACACACAGAAACACATCCCCACTCTTATTGATAACATTGCAGTTCCACCCTCAGTTTGTCTAGTAGGCCTCTCCCACCATCTCCGAGAAGCAACTCCATCACCCATCCAACACTCTACCCCTCTCCCTCCCTCTCCCTCCCTCTCCCTCCCTCTCTCTCTCTCTCTCTCTCTCTCTCTGTGTCCCATCATATTTCCCGTCCTTCAGTTATGTATGGATGTTGACCGATCTCCCTCAAGACATAGCTGGGTCTCTCCTTCTAAACACATATACGAGTTGTTCTACCTCTATAGTTAGGCCTCTCCCTACCCCTCCCCCACCCCCTCCCCCCCACATACCGATACATCGAGCGCTCTAGTCATGTCTCCCTGCCACACAGACAAACTTGACATGTGGCCTCTAACGTTCCGGTAGGCCAGTCGCCCTATATCTTTGACTTGCACACACACACACACACACAAAATTTCGATGGCTCTCTTCATCAATCTCGCACCCACCCACTTGATCCTCTCTTCGACTCTATCGATAGGTATGACCCCTCCCTCTCTTCTCGTGGATTGCCCGACCCTCTATGTATGATATGGATAGGCCTCCATTTCACACACATTGCATGCAAAATTTTGTTTGAGATGTCATCGACACATATTCCCACAAATAATTCACGAAATCAACCCCCACACCACCCCACCACCCAGCCCAAAACAAAAAACACTCACGAACGCGGTTTGTATCTCTCACACACACCCATGTAGGTGGGGGACGTGCAGGAAGAGAAGAGGTGCATGCACGACGCACGTACTCCCGTCTCTTTCCCAACCACACCCGCGCGGGTACACGGTGGAGCTCAATTCTGTACGAAAAAGGCAGCCCACGTGGTAATTTGGCACGTGTACTGGTTGTCCACTTGGTGGAGGGAGGATCGTCTACCACGGGTGAACAAACAAATTGCGACTTGACGTGTTATGTTAAAAAAAAGAGGCAAACCATGTGGGGTCTACCTTAGAGGCAAGACTTTTGATGTCTCCTGTCAACTCGCAGAACGAGGAGAAGCTTGCTTAGTACGCCGTCTCCCCCGTCCACGGGGGCGGTGGCTCGCAGGATGAGGTGAAGCTTGCTCCGCCTTACGCCCGCTCCCCCGCCCATGCGCGCGGTGGCTCGCAGGACGAGGAGAAAAATTTACTACTCCCTCCGTTTACTCCTCGTCCCTACTACCTTTGTTATAGAGATTATATCATTTTGTTTGGAATATATATGTCCTTTAGTAGACTTCAATATGAACTACTAGTACATACTCCAAACACTGATGTATATAGACGTATTTTAGAGTGTAAATTCACTCATTTTGCTCCGTATGTAGCACTCTCCCTCGCCCATCGACCCTACGCCCACGTGGTGGGCGTGCAGCAATTCATTCGGTCTCATATAGCGAGCGATATATACTTTGCACTACCATTATTGCTCGACTTCGAAGAAGGCGAAGAGCCAATCGCAAGGTTAATATTTTGGAGATGCCAAGTGCAAGGTTATAGGAGAACGAGTAGTAGGTGCCGCGTCATTTATAAATAAAGTTTTTTCTTCTTGATGCACGTCGCAATATGATAGGTTCATATGGAGAGAAAAGGAAACCGCTCCACTATATACATAGTCAGGACGGGCCAGCCTACACGGTTGCTTGCTGGGGTTTATCTCTTCACACTCTCTCGCACAAAACGACTGTGGCCACATCTCTAACATCCCGGAGGATCACGTCCGCTTGGGGAAGGGGTGGATGCTTAGTGTAGATGTGGTGGCCATCACCGACGGCGAAAACCCACTGTTGGCACGTCCCGATCAGGGGTCCCCGCTGTTCTCTCTCACAAAGCCGGTGACGTTGCCTTCGTCCCTTGCTCAGTGTCGCGACGTGGGTAGTTGTCGCCTCCCGCCGCCCTCCTCAAGGTTGAGCTACGTCCCTCAGGTACAACGCCCTTTACAACCGGCTTGTACCACTGCTCCAGCTGCCCACATCACTCCCCGTGGATATTTCTCTGCTTCTTTGCCCCGCACATACCTCTACTGGCTTCTACGTATTGTATTTGTGATGAGTTTATGTCTCATCAACTAGTCCCAGTAATCTTATTCTAATCACACTTCTTCAATTTCTTTGCCACAGGGATGCTCATCTCGATTTTGGTGAAACTGCACAAAATGATCCGATGGTCAAAAGGTTGCAAACTTCGTTTATTAGGAAGCTCGAACATTGCCAGCAAATTGAAGCCTGGTCAGGGTTCATGGTTCAAGGTCTAGGGACTGCATGGATCGTTTTTTTCTTTAGCTGCCTCTGTTCCAAAATAATTGTCAACTTTAGTAGTAGTACAACTTTGTACTAAAGTTTGCACAAAGTTGAGACACTTATTTTGGAACGGAGGAAGTACATATTTTCTATGATCTGTCAATCATTGAGATGCAATAGCATGCATGTTAGTCTCCTTTGTATTTGATGAAATGTTGCAACGGGCAACCTTGGACGCAAGATACATGTAATGTGCTGGAAGCTTCATAGCATTGTACAAATTTATCTCACTGATAAATTACGATGCGTACTATACTAGTACTTCCTCCGTTCCTAAATATAAGTCTTTGTAGAGATTTCACCATGAACCACATGTGGATGTATATAGATGCATTTTAAGTGTAGATTCATTCATTTTGTTCCGTATGTAGTTCACCTAGTGGAATATCTACAAAGACTTATCTACTAGTAATAGCTAGCCCCACTACTAGGAATTCTCTATCCTCTCCTTGAGCCACATCATCAAAATTGATGTAGCCGTTAGATGAAGTAAATCAGTCCATAATAGCCCGTCTGATCTAGACATTGAGAGGCTCAAGCACTAAGCCACATGCAAGCATGCAAAATACAGTGGCACATGCATGTGAGTGGGTTTTAAATCACATCAACATTTCTGCATGCAAGCATGCACCAGTAGCATGCATGTAAGTGAGCTTTTAAGTCCCATTAACATGTCAAAAAGAAAAATATAATCCCATTATGCAGTAGGAGTTGGCTGATCTTTTTTCCTTATGTGGGATGATCTAAATGATGATGGGAGTTTATTTAGTTTGGCTACCACATTTGTCATGCGGTTATAGAGTTTTTTTTTAGTTCTATGAAATCGATAATTTTGCGCAGAGAGATATACCGCTGTTCCGCGGCAACGCGTAGGGACTCATCTAGTAATATTTAGGAACGGAGGGAGTACTATGTAAAGAGTTAGGTGACACACGTTGATAGTGTGAGGTGGGCCATGTAATCACTGAGCCTGCGTGTTTTCACTGCTCTTGCACTCCTCCGTTGTAAGAATGGAGAAAATTGTAATCTAGTAGTAGTAGTACCTCCTTTCACCGAAAGCGTGGGACATCCAGCAGTCCTAACCACCTCGGTAATAAAGACCAATGAGCCGTCAAATCACATAGACCCAGCGATAAGTTGGACGGATGAAGCAACCATCACTCTTGCGCCCGGTGAGAGGTCGCGTCCGCTCTGCCCGGGCATGAATACAAAGACCGATTCTTTGGGCGGCGCTGACCGTTTGGCGGGAAGCAGCAGGCGATGGACGGGCTTTGGGTGGGCCAGCTGGTCGAGGAGGCGGGCGTGGCAGCTGTCGCATGTCCCTCTAGGACACGCCCGGAAACGAGAGGATGCACAGACTCTCGCGGCTAAAATCGTATACTACACACCATCTCTCTGTAGGAGTAGGTCGATCTTTCGCACTCTCTAACACACACATGTTGTTAAACACACACGCACACGCACGCACCTTGGTCCCGTTGCACCTTCTAACATGACTTATTACACCTAGACGGAGGGAGTAGTAAGTATACGAGATCTGGTGGCCCACTGACTTAAGTGGATTACAATTGCCCAAATTTTGTGTGCATGTTATAATAAGGATTCACTTAAAATAGTACATGAGCGAATAGAGGATCAATTGGACAGTGTTCTGAGCGATGGCGAGATGTGTGAGTAAGATACATCACCGTGGCGCTTTTAATTTTTCTTATTAATTTGTTTGTTTCACCCTCATTTGGTGGGACCCAACGTACTATGTGGAGAGAGGTAAGGTGACTAAGGCTGCATTATTTCTGCACCACTGTGGATAGTCTTACCACCAAAGCCACATGACACGATTATGATTGAAATCCCAATGACTCCCACACACAAAAAAAAACACGGCATGCTTGTCACACGAATGCAGGAATGTATAAAAGGTTATTTTCCTCTCGTTGAACATAACGGGAGGGTTGTGTAGCTGGTTAGCCTGTTCGCTCATCAAACTTGAGGTCTCGGGTTCGATAACTACACTTGATCATAATTTTTGCCAGGAGGATTCTTTGACTGGTCAAAATTTTTTCTAGGGTTTGCACGCTTCACACTCTCTCTCCAGTATATATATACACGCTGGAGCGTTAGCGCTTTTAGTTGCTCTCTTTACACTCTCTCGCCCTCTCCCGCTGGAGCCTCAGTGCTTGTAGTTGCTCTCTTCACACTCTCTCGCCCTCTCCAGATCTAAACAAGACTTCGTTAGCCTCTCTCTATCCCCTCACTGCTGCTCAAAGAGACGGCAATCCGTCCGCAGGGAAGGGAAGGAGGCTTAACGCTGTCGCCGTCGGCGAGGGAGGGAATCCACTACCGGCGCAACTGTTCACTTTTCACCCAAGTGACGCAGGAGGGCCTCAGACCCTTCTTCTTCGCCGTCCATCGCCCACCGAACCACGCCCCAAGAACCTTAAGGTATAATTTACTTACTCCACATGCATTGCTCTAGCTGCATGTATACCATGAATCTTGGACGTGGTTCAAAGAGGAAAGGGGTGGGGGAAAGTAGTGGGAAAAGTTGTACTCCCTCTGTTCCTAAAGATAAGTCTTTTAGAGATTTTACTAGGACTACATATAGAGCAAAATGAATGAATCTACACTCTAAAATGCATCTATATACATCCGTATGTGGTTCATAGTGGAATCTTTACAAAGACTTATATTTAGGAACGGAGGAAGTATATAACATGAATCTAGGACGTGGTTCAAAGAGGAAATGAAGGGGGAAAGTTGTATAGCATGAATCTAGGACGTGGTTCAAAGAGGAAAGGAATGTGGGAAAGTAGTGTGGAAAGTTGTATCGCATAAATCTAGGACGTGGTTCAAAGAGGAAAGGAAGGGGCGAAAGTACTAGTTCAAAAAGGAAAGGAAGGGACAAGGCTGTAGAGTTTTTGCAGGACTAGATTTGCTGCGCTCACATAGGGAAAGGTGTCTAAAGATAACAAAACTGGGACCAACACAAATATGCTCCTTGGTTGTTTGTTCTTTGTTGCAATAGACTGTGCATGACCACAGTACATCGGTAGATGCACATGGTGCTTTGGTCGTCCACCCATCTGTCTGCAACTCATTAGCTGTTGTTAATCTAAGGCCCTGTTTGGTTAAAAACTCCTAGTCCCTACACCTTGGTTCCAGAGACTAAACATGGACTAGAGGTTATTAAATGACATGCTAAAAGACCATGTTACCCCTAGTAATGAACTAATAGAAACAAGGTGCGATGCGTGGCAGGGGCAACTTTTGGAAAAAAGTCCCAAAAAGACTCCCTCGGGGTCTTCCTTCTTTAGTCCCAAATGCCCACTTTTAGTCCCTAAAAGTCACTCTTGTTTGGTTTAGATGGGACTGACACGGAGTTTTTTTTAGTCCCTACACCAAAATGTCCCTGTAAACAAACACCCTCTAATTATGCCGCTGGAAAATTGATGCAATGCCACAGTTAAAAGCAAATTACATGTTTAACGAATTTTATTGTTAATATAATCTCTATGTTAATATTAATCAATGCCCCCATTTGAGAAATGCTACTGTCTTGCTTTCTTTCCCATTTATATAAGGTATATGCTTCTTTTTGTTGGCTTCTGTGCCATCCACCATTATTGACCACTAATTGTTTCCTTTGCACCTCTGTGTAAACAGGGTTATCTACTTCACCTCGTTGCCATTGTGACCTTTTGTTGCACTGCACAAAACATTTTTGTTTAAGAGTGTTTTGTGCAGTTCAACCAAAATGTCACACCGACAACATTGCTTGATTGCTTGATCTTAGTGGAACTGCACAAGAGGAGATCTTACTTCCTATCCGTTAAGGCGAATTTGGTTCAGATCTTCTTCTTGTGAGTTGTTTGATTTCCGCATCATGAGAGGTCGAGATTAGCCTTCTTTCACATGATTCTGCGGTGTGCTTTCATATGTTGTGCTACTTGTACAATAATGTTGCTTGATTTTAGTGAACTGCACAAATGGAGACAAGACTTCCAATCTGTATGTGCACCGTAATATCCCATTAAGGTAAGATAAGGATATTTCACAACTGCTGGCTTGTATTTTGTCACTTTCATCAGAAAATTAAGTTTAGTACTATACTTCTGCTCCCTAATTGACATGCCAAATCTTACATTGAAGGCGAAGCTTGCCTGTTATTGAACCAAGTGATGAAGGGGAAGAACAAGCGGAAGAAAAACAAAAATCAACTCCCGGAGCTATAATGAAGCACTAGAACTGTGATGACACAAGTAATGATATAGTTTTGCATCTTAATTTGTTGCTATGGCTGGAACGAGCAATTGTTTTGCCACTGATTTGATGCCATACGTAATTATCTCTACTTGTACAAACAGGTATCTTCTTTGAAGATACCATATATTTTAGTGGAACTGCACAAGAAGATGTTGGAAACATTAAACTAATCGAGGAGTATATAGTAAGCATGGCCACCCCCGTAGATAGCAACAGATGGTTCCGGAGAAGTGCTTCATATGTATGCTCTACACAATCAGCCTCCTGACAAATGTTGGTACTCACCACAGATTTCATCCATATGATTGAGCTTTGTCATCTCTATTGGTGTTGTGCTACTGTTTAGATACTGTCATGAAAAAGTGGTATTGTCCTTGAGAAGTGCTTCATCTGTGTTGTTTTAAATATTTCCTTTCCTTTTTTTCGAGCAAACATGGATGCTAGCATTTAGTACTCCTCTTGTCTTTGCACAACAGGATCATCTTCCTCTGAAGAAGAATATGGAGTACGTGAAGTGACTAGTTCTGATTATGCCAGGATGAAGAAGCCCTGTCTATCTTCTCATCAGAAGGAGCAGTTGAAGGATGGTTACATTACTCCCCACAAGACCAAACTAACTTCAGCTTAGAAGGACTGACAAATCTCCATTTTTTTTGTTGTGATGCGCGAGTACGATGTTGTTCTAGGATTCTTTCTGGTGAGTTCCATTTTTCTAAAAGTGTGCTCTACATGGACCATGTTTGTGCCTGTTGAAACTGTCAAATCATAGTACAGTTTGCTTTTTACTAATCACTTCTTTGTATTTGTGCAAATAGGGGTGCTCAGCTTGATTTCAATGGGAACTGCACAAAATGTTCATGAATACATCGAATCATTCATTTCCACCACAAGAAAGGAGGTGCCAATAAGTTCAAGGCATTGCAACATATAAGGGTGAAATCATACAAGCGACGCGCGAATTTGGTTGATTTTGGTGGAACTGCACAAAAAGAGCAGCTGGTTTATTTAGCATGAGGTGCCATGTCAATGTCCGAAATGATGGCAAACCCTGCCCATTCCACAATCGTAGGCATTTGATATTTTGGAATGGGACAACCTTGTCAAATTTTGCTCATTGATTTTAGGAAGACATGCGTTTGATATTTTCGAATGGGACACCCTTTGCTGACAGCAGCGTCGATCAATTTTTTCTTTATTCTTTAGTTGTGAAGTAAATATTGCCTCTGACATGTGAGTCGCTGAGATGCATAATCATCGATTGTTTTGAACGTTCTCTATGAATTGCCAGGCCTGTGTGTTTGATTGCAATGTACAGAAATGCTAAAAAGCTGCGCAAACTCTTTGTACTCATACATTTCCTTTTACTTAGCATATTGTGAAAGTGCATACTTTTTGTATAAGATTGGTCAAAGTAGAGATACTTTGACTGCAGACAAAACTTGTATGCGGACTAGAAAGGACCGGAGGAGTACATGTGAAGCCTGCAAACGAGGTGATCACCACAGGAATAATGCTAGTACGTATTGTTTTGCATGTTCATCCAATGCCGCGTGATACAGGAATTGAACTAATCGAAATAAATTCATTAATACATGGTCAGATTTCATATAAACATGCTGGATTTCATTACATTTCATACATTCTTCAACTAAAAAGGGGTCTTATTTGGAGGTATAACTAATTAACCGAAGTTACCCACCTATGTCCCCAGGCGAGCAGAAAGCTTGATGACTTAATCAGTAGGTGCGATTGCGTAATCGACATGTGGCCTGTTGGGCCCACATGTGCGTCGATAGCTGCACCAGCGATTAAGTAAGAAGCAGCGTTCTTCTCTAGCGCAGCTCTCGACTCCACGTCACCGCCAAGAAGCTAACGGCCGTCAATGGTCAACCCGCCTAGCTTGGCTTCAACCGAGGGTAGCAAGGTGGCCTTACTTGGACCCGGCGGCGACCTACCGTGTTCTACTCTTCCTCGTTTTCTATGTGGCGCGGCCTTGTTGGCAGCTGAGGGAGCCTCGGCGGAGCCGGCGATGTCCTCTATCTCGTTGCCGGCGGGCGGCGCCTCAGCAGAGCGATGGAAATCCTCCCCCACGTTGCCGGCAGGGTGGGGCCTCAGCTGAGCCGGCGATGTCCTCTGCCTCGTCGACGCCAGCGGAGCGGGGGACTTGTCGGAGCCAGCATCATCCTCTGCCTCGTCCTCGTTATCGCCAAACAGCGCCTCCCCGCTTCATCGTCCTCTTTGCTAGCCTCTTTGTAGACGGTCGCAGCCTCCGCCACCCGCATGCGGTACCGCCAGGATCTTGCGGGCGGAGCGGTATGAGTCGAGCAGCGCCTCCTGCTCCGCCCGCTCCACGGCGATCTGCTCCTCCGCCTGCAGGTGCTGCTGGAGGAGATGGTGGTTGTAGGCGGCGTCGGCCTGCGCCTCCCGGAACTACTCCTCATGCATCTGCCTCACCCTGTCCATATATTGGGCACGGGCCTCGCCGATGGTCATGGTGCAATGCACCGGCGAGGATGGTTCGGAGGAGGGGGTTGGCGCTGGATCGTCGACTACCATGTTCTCCATTGGGACGTCGTCGTCCTCCGGCTGCCTGCCGGCCAGCCGGTCGGCAGCAATGGCTGCCATCTCCTTGTGGTCCGTCGTCCGCCCATCCCGAAGAGCGCTGGAGCGCGAGGAAGCCACGGTGGGCAGTAGTGGTGTGGACAGGAGAAAGGGAACGGATGCGGATGACTGCGGCTATGGCCGGCGAAGCAGTTTATATAGCAATGGTGGGCGGGCGGAGGGACAGACGTGTGGCACCGGAGTAGCCGCCTCGGCAACCGTGTATCATTAATGTGGGAGGCAGATGGACGGACGGACGGCACTTGTGTCGTTTGAAGGCGGAGCAATCGCCTGCACCGGGAAGTGGGGCGGGCGGCGCTGACTATTTTGGGCGGAAAGCGCGCGCGGGCGAGGAGATGACTTTACTTGGAGAGGATGACAACGGGGACCCACCAGGTCCATAGCCTCACGTACGCAAGTGCCTCCTTATTATATATATATATATAACTATTATTTATTTTGCTTCCTCCTGGTTTCCTGACATCACGGTCCCACACCATTGTCAACCTCCTGGAGTAGTCAAAAAATGAGAGAATTGCACAAGAAGCGGCCGACAGCTGGGAACAAGCAGCTCGAGCAGTATTTGTGTAGAGTTTTTCGATGTTTAGCCCAGATATTAATTTTTCTCCTCTGAACAACAATGAAAACATCGCTGCAGGTATTAACTTGGCATGTCAGGTCTGCCTAGCCCTGTGCCGATATCCAGCCCGGATATTAATTTTTTTCAAGTGAAAATGGCTAGCCCAGCTATACTTTTTTAGGAATACCCGTGCAAGGTCAAGTTGTTATTCTCCGCTCACTGGGCTGCAAATCTTTCCTAGGAGGGATGCATTAGGCTTAACAAGAAAATGGGCTTTAAGAAATAATAAATGGGATGTAATTGTAAAAAGCTGGCAAGAACTATAAAAATGCACCAAACACGTGATTACTTTATAAATTATTATTTTTGGATATTGAAAATTTTAATTTCATTAATTGTTGCGAGTGCAATGTTTCGTTGGATTTTTACGTAATATAAATTTATATTGAAATTATATTTAATCTGACTAGAAATTTTGGGATAAAAATATTTCGGATCCCATCAAATTGTGGGAAATTTTATTGAATTCTGTTTTGAACGGTTGGTTGAAATGGGTTGTACTTTTAACAAACTGTAAATGGGTTGTAGTAAATTCCATTAGAATTCAAAAATGGGCTACACATTCTTACATATCTCGAATGGGCTATAAGTTCTCTACCACACACTTCTGGCCTTACTAAGTTGACGCGTCCCCTAAAAAAACAGAGTTGACGCGTATGCAAGGCTTTGTCAACTTATAGTCAACACACGGTTCTAGCAGCAGTGGCCGTTGGATGTCCATCCAACGGATGCCGTGCTTCTTCTTCAATCTCGGATATTCTAGCTTCACCCGCCCAAAAAATGATTCCTCCCCCTGACATCTGGGGCGCACCATTTCGTAAGCTGACCTGTGGGCCTACTAAGTTGACGTACCAAGGGATTTGTCAACTTAGTCAATATAAACAATTCTAGCTGCAGTGACCATACGATGTCCATCCAACGGCCGTCATGCTTCTGCAACCTCTGGTCTTCTTGCTCCAGCCGCCCAAAGCAGCGCCGGTCGTGTTGCTCGCTCCCTCGCCTCCGTGGCCGGTCAGGTCTTTGCCGCGGAGGCCTCACCGCCACCTACTACTCCCACCGCTGGCCAGGCCATCCCTCCACTCACCCACACCTCCTGATATTCTGCGACGACGGCAGCGCAGCCAAACCAGTGAACCCTCGTACTCCTCTCCGCATGTGCATCCACTGCCACGTCTTCCCCGGCTCCGCGTCGTCCCCTTCCTAGGCCTCGCCGTCGTCCACCGCCGTGGTGCTCTCGGTGCGGCATGGACAACGTGGTCAAGGAACGACTTCCATCGGACATGGACTGTACATGGAGAGGCTGACAGCTGGGTCCACGGCAGCCGCAAGGAAGTGCCTCCTTATTACGCGCAAAATAATTATTCCTCCACCTCACAGCCGGAATCCATCGGACGAGCCACCATATTTCGCGAAAAAAATGATTCGCCCCCTGACTGCTGGGACCCACGAGCTACATCTTCGCACGCAAGGAAGTGCGTCTGAAAAAAAACGATTCGCCCCCTGACTGCTGGGACCCACCAGCTACATCTTTGCACGCAAGGAAGTGTGTCCGAAAAAAAACGATCCGCCCCCGACTGCTGGGACCCACCTGCTACACCATCGCACGCAAGGAAGTGCGTCCGGGGAAAAAATGATTCGCCCCCCTGACTGCTGGGACCCAGCAGCTACACCTTCGCACACAAGGAAGTGCGCCCGGGCAAAAAAAAACCAAAACGATTCGCCCCTCGATTGGGACCCACCAGCTACCTCTTCGCACGCAAGGAAGTGCGTCCGGGCAAAAAAAACGATTCGCCCCCCTGACTGCTGGGACCCACCGGCTACATCTTTGCATGCAAGGAAATGCGTCCGGGAAAAAATAACCATTCGCCCCCCTGACTGCTGGGACCCACCAGCTACATTTATGCACGCAAGGAAGTGCCTGACAGTCGGGACCCACCTGGTCGAAGCGTACGTAACGTTGTCATTCTGGTCGTGAACGTGTACGCACATATATACTGGTCGATGTAGAGGCGCGCACGTGTCGTAGTAGAGGAGCGTACGTGTCGTAGTACAGGCGCACACGTAGCATGTACACGTACGTACAGCGGCTAGGGTGCAAGAAAGAAAATATGGCAACGTATGTGTACATAAGGGCGGGGTCTCGAACGCCTGCTCGCGCATACGTACGATGAGGGCTCATTTACATGGCTGGGTCGGAACGGAGAAACAACGTCGTCGTCGTGTTCATCGGGAGGCAACGGAATGCGTCGTGTTCATGGGGAGGCAACGAAATGCGTTGTGGTCATCGGGAGGCAACGGAATGCGTCGTGTTCATCGGGAGGCAACGGAACGCGTGGGAGCCAACCGGCTTGGACGGAACATGCGATGGAAACGAGGCCTGGCGTACCGCACAACGGAGGAAACGGCCTTGTGTTCGACCAGCCACGTTCGAAACGGGGTCCTGTTGATCGGGAGGGGTGTGGTGTACCGCAAAACGAAGGAAACGGACCTCCTACGGTCGAAACGGGGGTCGTGTTGATCGGGAGAGGTGTGGCGTACCGCAAAGCGGAGGAAACGGACCTCCTACGGTCGAAACGGGGGTGGAGGGGTGTGGCGTACCGCAAAACGGACGAAACGGACTTGTGTTGGAGCGCTACGGGGGTCCTGTTCATCGGGAGCTCAGTGGCTAACCGCAAAACGCGACTCAACGGGAAACAGTACAACACAACCGTCGACCTACTCCAGCATCCACGGGCTACCGTCTCCAGCCTCCACGGGCTCCTGTTCATCCAGCCTCCACCACGCGCTACTCCATCGGCTACTGTTCAACCACCCCTCCACCGTCTACTGTTCATCCAACCCTCCACACCACGGGGTCCTGTTCAACCACCCCTCCACGGGTACCCTCCACCGCTCATCGCTCATCCAGCCCTCCACACCACGGGTCATGTTCATCTAGAGGCAAACGCCACCGCCATCGCTCATCCAACCCCCCCCCCCCCCGCAACACTCACTGTTCATCCCTGCAGGTAGCATCGATCGGCTTGATTAGCAGCAAGAGCGAAGCGAATCTCTCGATCGGGTTCGATTAAGAGCCATCGATTGATCGCTTCCGGGTTCGATGTAGCGTAACTGCGCAGCAACCGCTCGGGTTTAGTTAGAGCCCAACCCTCGCTCGGGTTCGATTAGAGCCAACGCCTGCACACACGCAGCGTCGTGTCTGAGAAAGCGTGCATCGCTCGGCCCCGACCTCCCACCGTAACCGAACTCCCGAAATTCCCCCCCTCGCTTCTACCACGGTTTTTCCGTCATGGACGGCCCAAAGAATGTCATGCACCGTCTCAGCCCGCCTGTGACGAAAAGCCCATTTTTTGTCATGATTTTTTTCATAGAAGTAGGAGCCCACCACATCTATGATGA
The DNA here is from genome assembly GCA_021605145.1 of Aegilops bicornis. NCBI lineage: Eukaryota > Viridiplantae > Streptophyta > Magnoliopsida > Poales > Poaceae > Aegilops > Aegilops bicornis. The sequence goes on from CM038670.1 coordinate 479,517,274, forward strand.
GTACCGAGTTTTGTCACAATTATCGTCATAGAAGTGTCATATGTATGACAGAAAAAAAATTCGTTCGGCCCAAAATGTCATGGATGTGTCTTTTTTTGTAGTGAGGGTGGGCTGGTGGAGCTGCCGCCGCCGGACAATGTGTGGGAGTAGAGGGATGGCCTGGCCAACGCCATAGGCTATGATGGCCACCATCAGATAGGAAGAGGACGAAAGATTGAACAAAATAAAGAAATACAAATGGATAGGTGGTTGGTCCCATATGTCTGTGTACGAGACCTGCTGAGTCCACCTGAGAAGGGGAATATGTTGGGAGGAAGGAGATTCAAATCACGACAGCCGAGCGAATTAGTTTTTCTTAACGGACGAGTGAACTAGTTACATACATAAGCAAATAGCCACTAAAAAAATCAAACAGGTTAATGGGTTCTTAAAAGAAATATTTCGGACAAAACAGATAATTACGACACACAGGCTATTGCATGAAACACTCAGATGATAAAGGTGCTTATAAACAGATAAAGTACAACATCTAGACCTTCCTGGCATGCTTGATCATGATGATGCGGCTATCCGTGTACTCGTCGGTTATGGGAAGCAGACACGCCCTCATGTCCAAGTTCCACCTGTACATGTTGTAGCATGCGTATGCGTCCTTGGCCGCGTAGGTTACATAGGCTAGATTCAGAGGTACCTCCCACGTGTTTAGGTCCTTTGGTATCGTTGTCTTCTTTTCATGTTGGCGTATCAGGGGTCGATGATGGTCTCGGCAAGGTTGACCACGGAGTCCTTCTCCTGCCCATTGCCAATGATCTTGTATTGCTTCTGGATGTTGACAAGCTTGTTGCACCAGATGGCCGAATCGTCGCGTTCATCCTTCTCTATACCATAGCGAAGCTGCAGTCGGCGCTGCCGATGAAACGGGCGAATGCTCCAGAACTTCTGATGGCCCTACAACAGTGGTAGACAAGAACGTCGTCCTGCATGCATACCTGGTCAACGACGATCCGTTGGTCCCTTTCAGGAGACGAATGGATGGGCACAAGGTCTAGTCCTGCGACCTTGTGCTTTCTCGTCCTGTGGGTACTTCTTGAACTCGGTGAGGCAGAGCTTCACCGACTCCGGATCGTTGGTGTACATCACATTCAACTTGGTGCAGTCATAGGACTGAACGGCGAACTACAAGGGGAACTCCTTGCCGAAGTCCATATCCAGCAGGCTCACCCCTCGAATCGCCATTAGAGTCTCTTCAAGTGAACGAGTGGGTAGGCGGTGGCAGCAGCTCGTTTTTCAGCTCTTGGGGAACTGGATTCAACAGTAAACTGAGTGTGTATAGGCGACAACAATTACTACCCCTCCCTCGCTCGTTGCATGTCCGACAGAAGATGCACCCTAGGCGCATTCAAACGCCTCCATTAAGAAACCTACTCCGGCCACACGTCGGTTCACGAGCGGGTATGTATTGGTACTATAATAACAAGAGTTAGTGGTCACTTTACTTAAATTTAATTAGCTTTGACCCGTTCTATCAGTGCCACAAGATCAACATGCACAACAATTAGAATTATTATTCTCAAGACGCACACAATCAACACATTTGTCGCACTTTCACACAGATAATACCACCAAGTTTGAACTGTTTGTTATGGTTGTTGTCCTCTGCATCATCATGCCGTGTTTCCCAGCTTGCAAGATTTAGAACCAACAAATAAGATCCAAATAATAAGTACAACAAAGATGCCTACACATCTCCTTGATTCCCAGCTTGCAAGACTCAGAACCAACAAATAAGATTTGAAAAATAAGTACAACAAAGATGCCTACACATCTCATTGATTCCCAGCTTGCAAGATTCAGAACCAACAAATAAGATTCAAATAATAAGTACAACAAAGATGCCTACACATCTCATTGATTCCCAGCTTGCAAGATTCAGAACCAACCCATTAGAGCCTTTTGGTAAAGTGAATATCGGGATTAAATCCATCTTGGCTAGCCGTGTCATACAACCGAAGAACTTGGTGAATGCTCTTGACCGTCACAACATCTGTAGTTGAGTATTCCTGTGTGCACAACACAAATAAGAAGAGCATGATTACTATAATAATGGCACTCCTTGAACTCAACCTCCAGCTCCACTCGGATGAGGCCTTCCTGGAGTTCCATGATTCAATTCATGTGCCTTTTTTGCAGTTCACCTGAAATGAAGCAAAGATTGCATCATTCAGCTAGCAAGAAGTACTTGCTCTCGTGAGTCAAGGTGTTCTTCTTTAGTAGTTGCACTAAAATTGAGGAACATTAAGGTTGGCTGTCCGGCTCATGTAAGGTGCAACTATAATTTGCTTATCCTTTTGTGCAGTTCCACTAAAATAAAGTGCCATTGTGGTGACAGTGATGGCTCATCTTGCAAAGTCTAATAAAATGTTGCACGAGATTACCAGCAGAATTTGACGGAGATTTGGGGAACTCCAATCACCATTTTGTGCAGTTCCACCAAAATTGAGAGATGTTGCCCACGTGACATTTGAGTTGAACTGCACAAGGCACTCATTCCAAAAAAAGTGTTTTGTGCAGTTCACCAAAAGGTCACAATAGCAACAAGGTGAAATGGATATCCCTATCTGCACAAAAAGATAGGAAGTAAACAGTTGCTGGTCAATAAGAATATACGAAACATACATGAAATGAAAAGAAGCATCTTAATTATGTTCATGGCAATCACGCAAGGACAGTAGAAATTTTAAAACGTCAGCAATGCTTCATGTTTCCGGAAGCATTATGATCAACAATGACATTCGTCAAATATGGGATTACTTTAATGGTGGCATTGCTTGTTTACCAGATATAGTAAATCCAGAGTAGCTAAATAGTTGGTTTAAGGGCATGGGACCGTGGGTACACCAGGACACTCAACAGCGTAAAAGAGCAACTTACTTATCATACTAGGGAAAATAGCAAGAGTACCATTTGTAACACAGTTTAATTGCATCATATCACTGGAGGCATTAGATTAACAGTAACACTAGTTAGACATGTCCTTAAGTTAACAGTGTGATCGCTTCATTTTACATGCGCCCTTACATTAACAACAACAAAAGGTTGGTATAAGGACATGGGACAGTGGACGCATCAACACAATGTACCTACAAGGAGGCATAAAGTGGTGATGCCGAGTTTGTTCATGCTCTGTGAGGGCAGCAAATCTAATCGTGGAGAATTTTTACTATGTGAGGGCGGCAAATCTAATCCTGGAGACCTTTTACTATGTGAGGGCAGCAAATCTAATCCTGGAGACCTTTTACTATGTGAGGGCAGAAAATCTAATCCTGGAGACCTTTTACTATGTGAGGGCAGCAAATCTAATCTTGGAGACCTTTTACTATGTGAGGGCAGCAATTCTAATCCTGGAGACCTTTTACTATGTGAGGGCAACAAATCTAATCCTGGACATACTCTATTGACTTGTCCACTAGCCGCCACTTTCTATCCTTTTTTAAAGAGGTAAAAGCACCCAAGGTACCCCAACTTGCATGGGATGTGATGATTTAGTCCCAAACTTGGTAAAATGCAACTCCACCATACCCCAACTTGCACTGGATGTGATGATTTAGTCCCCGACCTATCATAGCGCGACAAGTGGCAACCAGCTGGCTGGACCAACCGTCGCCTGCACTTTTGCAAACAACACCCTGTTATTTTGCCTAATCAACCCACAGTACATGGCCACCTAATTAAATCTTCCTCCAATTCCCCGCTGTGGATGATGCCCCCATTCTTTAGCATTTGGTCTCTACAGTGGTGATCTTTTTCTTGGACGGTCTTCTCATACCTCAATGATGCAAAGAGAGAAACATTATCCACAACCTCAGCATTGCACAGCTTACACACACAAGAGTGTCAGATATTTTACTTGCAAGACACCATCGGCCAAACAACAGCAGAGGTTTCAGAAAAATCAACAAACAGAGAAACATAGTTTGGACACAAATAGGAGTAGCTCAAGTTTAAATGCAACTAAAACGACAACCAAGAAAAGTGAAAGAAGGATTAGCTTTCTATTTTTCCCTTCATGTAACTCAAATGTTTGACATAATTGGCCAGTGCAGGAAAAGAAAAATAATTAAGAAGGGCATACTTCCGATCAGTAACAAGTGACATCTAGAAGCAGAGAGACTTGGGCAAACTTAACTGAAATAATGACTCAGAAAACAAACTCATTTCATAATAATCGGCCAAACAAGAGATGTGTAGCTCAAATTGAACCAGGAGAAAGCCGGAGGGACGCATCATCGTTGTAAGTTTTCACTTGATGTAACAACTCACTGGTGAAAGTTATAAGTGAATTCATAGGCCAGCCATTAGTGAATTGCTATCTTCCACGTGGCACATCAGAACAATACTGAGATACTACTACATCAATGACCAACATAACCAAAAGTAATTCATGGAAGCAACCAAAGAATTCTGGATGTCTTAGAACTTCAGAAGTGGCATTGCATTTTTCACATACTAGCATCAGCACATATAACAGAATAGGAACTATAAATTGTTGTATCCACAGCAAAAATGTGCGCGCCTTGTCACTTCATTGCAGTGTCAGTAAGACTCGCAGTTGGCTCGGGTGTACAAAGCAGCAAAAGAAGAAGAGGGTGTCAAGAACATCTTACAGCACAGGCGAGTCAAGAACAAAGATCATTGAGAGAAGTAGAAGGCCTCAGGCATGCACTAGCGTTCAATTTTGAATCATGTAATAGATATTTTACCTGTTCAGCATCACGATGTTTCACATCATCGGCCAAACAACACAATAGCATGCAAGAGTAGCCCCGCCGCCGGCACAAGTACCAAACCCACCGCGGGAGCCAGATCCGACAACCCCGCGCACCAGCAGCCGCAGCCACACCTCCGATAGCACCGGGCGTCCCTGGCACAACCGGTGGTCGCCGCCACCCGCACCACGCGGAGACGAAGAGCTGCGCCGCTCCAGCCCCCACCACGTGGCGATGAATGATGCCAGGGAGCGAAGGGATGCCGCACAACACACAGGAACAAGCTAGCGCCCCGAATCAAGCATCGCCACACCGCCAGACGCTATGCTCCTGGCTCCACTCGCCGAGCTGCCCACGCAGCCTCCGCGACCGCCATCCTCAACTTCGGCCATCATCGTCGGAGGGAGATTCGGGGCCGCCGCCCCGAGGCCCATCCTCGCCGAGAGCGCCGTGACCTCCAGGGCAGCCACGCCACGTCCGACGGCGGCAAGGGGAAGCGGGCAGGAGAGCGGGGTGGAGGCGGCGGCGCGAGTGGCGGGCGACGACTTTAATTTAGGTGGCCATGTACTACGGGTTAATTAGGCAAAACAGCAGGGTGTTTTTTGCAAAAGTGAGGGCGATGGCTGGCCCGGCCCACTGGCTGCCACTTGTCATGCTGTGATAGGCCGAGGACTAAATCATCACATCCAGCGCAAGTTGGGGTATGGTGGAGTTGCATTTTGCAAGTTTAGGACTATATCATCACATTCCATGCAAGTTGGGGTACCTGGGGTGCTTTTTCCTCTTTTTTCAACCAATAATAGATCTGTTCCTTATCCACTTTATACAACGTTTTCCCATTATTTCCCTTTTCAACCAAGAGTCTGGTTGGGTATCCGGTCTCTACTACTTTCACCATATTATTTCCTCTTTGAATCAAGTCCTAGATTCATGCTACAAACTTCCCCCCTTTCTTCATTGTTTGAACCAAGTCCTAGATTCGAATGCATGAAGTAGCTTTACCTCTAATAATACTAAAAATTTAGGTGGCTTTGGAAGAGATGATGGGAGTACAAAAAGATGCACATGCAGACACGTGGGAGTCAGGCGATAGAGCAAGGCCGCTTTCGAAGAACTTATACCTGAGGGTCGTCGGGATGTCGGTGGCGGCAGGTCGGATCTGCGCACAATACGGCAGGGAGGAAGAAGGGGCGGAGGACCTCCGGAGCCGGTGCTGTGTCAGAGAGAATGACACGGCCAGAGGATCGGGACCCTCCGGCAGCTGTGGGTTTCCTCCCTCGCCGGCTGTGACCGCGTGAACGATGCACCTAATCCTCTACACACACCAGCCGAAGGGATCCGGCCGGATCTGTGACCAGCGGTGAGCAGAGAGAAAATGTCGCTACCATAGTCTTGTTTAGATCTGGAGAGGATGAGAGAATGAAGAGAGAAACCCTCGTAAAGCAAGCGCTCAGGCCCCTGCGTACATATATAGTGGAGTGATTATCTTTCTCTCTCCACAACAAGCGTTTCAATTTGTGTACGTGGCATTAAAGAAAAGAAACTCTCTATTTAAGGTGACTAATCAGACGACTCCTACTTACTACTACTAGTAGTAGTATTGTTCACTTGTGCTCCCTGCCCTCCATTCATTGAACAACCCCACGGGTGAATAAACATACAGTACTAGTATTTATATACAACGAACAAGCTCGAACTATTTTCGCGTAGTTAAAAGTTGAGGGCGGGGCTTTTCCCGGGCAGTACGCGCTGAAGTTTTCGCATAGGCGGTTTGACAGAGAGGCAAGGAGGGTGAGGGAGTAGCGGATTCAACTTACTTACTGCTGGAAAGGCCGGGTTGTGCAATTTGACAGCGCGTTACTGCTGGAAAGACTTGTGATATGACTACTCACTATAGTCATGAATTATTGGCGGTATGACCGGGGTGATGCCCCCCTTCCGTTCTGCACTCTAATATGGTGCATGACACGTCAACCCGGATGCTGGCTCTCCCACATGTCGGTGAAGTACGTAGTAGTAAGAAGGATCAAAGAATCATGCGGTATATACTAGTAGTACTACTACTCACGTCAGAGGAGTGCGAACCACGGCAGCCTAGTGAACCAGCAGTAGAAAACAATGTGCTGATATGGCCATAAAAAACAATGTGCTACGGTCTAGACTGTAGCATGTATAGTACTACTACTCTTTGTTTGGATCCCTGAGTTAGAGCTAGTTTGGGTTGAAATAGCCTCAAATTATCCAAACAGGAGGGGTTAGTTTGAGCTAGTTTGCTCTAACCCAGCTAAAAAAACTAGCCCGGTGGAGAGGTTCTGATTGGGTTAGTTCTTCTCGGGCCCACTAAAAGAGAACTAAAAAATCTCCGCTGCCCGCACCATATCGCTCCCTCCGCCCCCACCCCCCTCGCATGACTCCTCTCTGTTCCCCATCGGGCTGCCTGCCCAAGCGCCGCTCCACCGCTCGCCCTCTCTCTCCTCCGTCCGCCCTCTCCCTCCGGCCTTCGAAGCTCGCCCCGCTCCCCCTTCACCGGTCGTTTTACTCCCTCTATCGTGCGCGGTGGCGACACATCTACTAGGGAGGTCGCGAGAGGGGTGAGTTTGTTCATTCCTTCTCTGTCTCACAGCCATATCATTGATCTTGCTCACTTTAGCACTAACTCTGATTTGGAAAAGTAGATCCTGATTAAACTCTATAAAGATTTGTGGTGCACGCATGGAATTGTTTGGTGCTGCTTCAGGCGGTAATAAATCTTTCTAGAGGCCTGTTGGGCATATAACTACTTGGTATGACCCGCCCAGGAGGGGCCGGGTTATACCACTGGCGGTTCATAATAACGAAGCCCATGAGGATGTTGAAGATGGCGGTTCACGAAGCAGGCTTACTGAAGGCCCGATGCCCAAATGCGACTTGAGGCCCACAGGTGTAAACCGCCATATATGTGTGACTTGTATTGTAAGGCATGTATAGTTAGTCTCCGAGCTGGACACGTTGTGTATGAGCCGGCCGGGACTCCGTGAGCCGCTGGGCGTCAACCTGTGTATATAAAGGGACGACCCGGCGACGGTTTAGGACAAGAGACAACAGATCGAAAGCTAGGTCAAGCGTATTCACTCCTTGGTAATCGAAACATAAGCAATACCACCTCAAACTAGATTAGGCCTTTACCTTCACTGCAAGGGGCTGAACTAGTATAAACTCCTTGTGTACTTTGTCCCATTTAACCCCTTTAAGCTAACCTAGTTGCGATGGCTCCACGACTAAGTCCTTCTGCTAGGGCATCTCCCGTGACAATTCCTCGATAGTTGGCGCCCACCGTGGGGCCAACGCACGGTGGTTTCGAGTTCTTACAGGGCAGCTTTGAAGGGATCAAGGGATACACTGTGGGCCAGATGACCAAGAGTCTTTGCGGCAAGCTCTACATCAATGATGCAGGCTGGGGCCCTGAGGCCGGCTCAATCGAGTACGGGTACCGGGTCCCCTTCGGCGGAATCCACGTCTTCATCGGCAAGATCAGCGAACCGGGACCTAAGCCGGACATCGACACCGACAACATCGAGACAGCTCAGCGGGCATGACCCGCCCGGGTTCAACCTGCCGTGAAGCGCGCCTTTGTTGGATTCATCCATGGGGCAGAATTTGAGGAAGGATCTGTGTCTGGCGGTGAGACGGTCATCTACTCTGATGGTGAATCGTCCACAGGCGAGACTAATTTAATGTATCAGCTGCAAGACGGCCGGCTTGGGGGCTGTTCCGATGGTGACAGTATTCCGGGCCCCTATGAGCCGCCGAACAGGGTGGCGATCTTCATGGCCGGTACACAGCCGGTGCTTGGTTCAACGGCTGCTGCGGCTATAACCCCTGATTCAGCGGCCGCGGCAGCGGCTGGTGCTAGCAGCTCAACGCGCCTGCCGGCTCAAGTTTTAACAGAGCATTTGGAGGCTCTGGCGATTCTGATGGGGGTGGAGGTAACCCCAGACAACCAGGAACAACATAAGGTAGATGTGGCTAAGCTGCGAGATGAGATAGCTCAAGCTAAGGAAGAGCTGGCGGCTGAGAACGCTAGGATGACTGCCGAGCGGGCTGTTTTGGACGCCCAGGCGCAGCAGATTAAAGTGGATTCCTTCCGGCTCACATTGGATCAGAACACTTCAAATGAGATCATGAGGAGGAGGCACCAGAGTCGTTTACCCCCAGTTTATGATGCGAGAAACCTCTTCAATACGCCTGGAGCAGGGACCAGTAACCCAGCGGAGGTAAACCGGGTGGTGGCAACGACTAGGGCTGGAGCGCCAGCTCAGCCGTGCACAACAGATCCACCTCGTTTGAATACTACCCAACGCCATCGGGTCATTATTCTAACCCGTTGGATAATATGATCGTTGCGGCGACACAATTGACGGCTCTCCCAGTTGAAGGCGAGTCTCCAGCTGCAATTGAAATGTGGAGGGCTAGAGAACTTCTTAAGACAACATTGGTCCAACAGGAGGCTTATTCTTACAGCCGCGAGAGGATTCATTCAACCCCTCGCTCGAGTCGGAGTTATAGCAGGCACATCGATTCACCAGCAGTCTCCAGCAGTGACAGGCGCCGTAACCAGCCTCGTGGGCATGACCCGATGCGTAATGGTGCTAATTCTTAGGCTTTGGTGGATCAGGGCAGAGCACGTCGGGAAGCTGAGCTGGCGGCTCAGCAAGTGGCTCATGAACATTCTTCGGGTTATCCAACAACTTCGGTGGAGACAGGCATGACCTCCAGAACCTTGGGTGTACCATGTTTAGTGTCGGCTCTACGTAACGTGCGTCTGCCCAAAGATTTCAAGGGCCCTCATAAGGTACCTAACTACACAGCAGATCAGCCCCCTGAAGCTTGGGTTGAAAGTAATGAGATGGAAATGGAGCTATTGGATGTTGGCGATGCTGCACGTGCTAAATATTTCACTATGATGTTGGATGGAACGGCTCGTACTTGGTTGAAAGGGTTGCCAGCCAACTCCATTGGATCATGGGCCGAGTTATCCAAAATTTGAAAGACACGTGCAAGCGGCCTATGTCAATTGTGGATTTGGACTCCTGTGTCCAAGAAGAGGGCGAGTAAACAGCCCATTGGGTGCGTCGGGTCTTAGCCATCCTGCACTCATCAGATCATATCAACGTCGGTTCAGCAGTTCTAATGTTGGAGAAAAACTGCCGTTTTATGCCTCTTAAGCAGAAGCTGGGGCGGCTCAAACACCACTGCAGTGACATGGGGGGGGGGGCTCATGGCGACTCTGGTCAAGTATGATGACTCTTATAGTACCAAGGACCCCGAGTCTGATGAGGAAAGGCCGGGTATGGGAAATAAGAGCAGCAACACCAAAGGGCAGCAGCATAACCCGGCGAATCAAGGGGGCAATGGTAAGCGCAAGGCTGATAGTAGTTTGGATTTTGTGGCTAACACCAACACGCAAAACAATTGTCAATGTCATAAGGGAAAGCCAAACCCTCGATTTGGAGGAAAAATTTTCAACCTTGAGGAGATGATGAATCAGCCCTGCCCAAAGTATGGTACACGAGAAAAGTCGGCCGCTCACCTCTGGAAGGATTGCTTATCACGAGAGAATACAAAAATTCAAAAAAAATTTCAGAACAATCATGGGCCGAACGGAGGCTCAGGACCCGGCTCTCATGGTCCGGGTTACGGTGGTGGCGGCTCTAGTTCCGGTTTTTAGGGCCAAGGCAATCAAGGTGGTTTTAATCAATAGTCTGGTCAGGGGAATAAGTAGCAGTCTGGTTATCAGAGTAATCTGAAGCAGCTGAATAGTGGGCAGTATCATGTCTTCACCACGAGTTTGTGTAAGCCAGATCAGAAACTCCATAAGAGGGCTATAAACGCGGTTGATCCTGGAATTCCCCGTTACTTGCGATGGTCTTAACACCCTATTCTTTGGATCTGTGAGGATCACCCTCCCCGTGTTGATAACCCGGGTCACCTGGCGCTGGTGGTGGCTGACGGTGTCCTGGACTAGGGGATACTCACCACGTCGTTTCCCGACTAGGTGAATCGGGCCGAGGACCCCCATGGCGGTTTACTCATGGGCCACTTCGGGCAGCCATGTCGCATACAAGGAGTATTCCACAAGACTTGATGATCAAGACAAGGACTCCTCTCACCAACGTATTCGATAAGGACTCTTGTTATCCTGGGCCTTTGGTACATTATATAAGCCAAGGCCGGGCTAGTCGATAGATATGTGCTAGATCATTATGACATTACTCGTCATACCTCTAGGGTTTAGACCACAACATATGATCTCAAGGTAGATGAACTCTGTACTTGATACTCCATCAATATAAACAAGAGCAGGACGTAGGGTTTTACCTCCATCGAGAGGGCCCGAACCTAGGTAAAACATCGTCTCCTTCATTCATGTTACCATTGATCTGCGAATCCACAGCTCGGGACCCCCTACCCCGAGATCTGCCGGTTTTGACAACGACATTGGTGCTTTCATTGAGAGTTCCGTTGTGTGATCGGCAAAAGATCAATGGCTCGTCTGCAGATCGACTGCAACATCGGCATATTCGTCGCCGGCTCGACTGGTAACCTTGGCTTGACCGAGGACTGTGTCGTACCTCCGATCGTCATATTCGGACGAGGGCCTCCATCAACATCAACTCTGATCCCTATCATGATCATGTAGAAATCATCCTTGGAGCTCGGGGGCTCAACGTCAACATTGCCCACGGGCAACCGTGCTGTTTTTTCGGACAACGAACTTGTATCCGCTGCTACCACCTCCTCGAGCATCGTTTTTACGATTTCTTTGGTGGAATTGTGCGGAATTAAGTCTACAACAACCATGCAAAATTTTGTCAATTTCCGATGGAGGAATCTCCGCTGATCTCCGATATACTGGAGTCGTGGCGAAACTGGATGGGAATCCGGATGGGTTTGGAGTGTGGTGTCCAGCATCTAGCTCGGACGTCCTTTGGAAGATCCAACCATTGACCGGCTGCGGAATTCCTATATCTACCTCCCGTCAAAATTCCAGCTCGATCCGAACGTCCAAACTCCGGGAACCTTCCGATTAGTGCATCACTTTTCGGATCTGTTTTCTGCACGAATATGAATCCGACCCGAGTTCATCTTTTTTCATGAACGGGATATTGGACAACCTTTTTGGTAGAATCTCTTTCTAGGGTATTGTGTTTAGTTTCCGAACACATGCTCACAAATTTTGCTCCTTTTCAGTGGTAATCTTCACCATCACGCTGGTGTCAAACCAGTCCGGCAACATTACTCCGCGGTTGCCGACCTACGCCAGACGGATCGTCGCTTCATCTATCGAGCCCAACCTTATCGGATCATCATCTCGCCAAGCCGAACAAGAGTTCGGGGTCATGAAGACTAAATTATCACCAACACCATCGCCCCAAGGATCGCACGGGTCAGCTGATGTCCATCATGCCGAACTGCTGCAACACCTCGGCTGACATGGCAGCTGCTACGTCTCCTTACCCACCCGCTACGTTACCTCGGCCTAGACCGGGGGCTTCGCCATCTCTTCCTCAGCCTACTCCGAAGACTTCGGCGTCACCAGCCGACCAGCTTCGTCACATTAGCTTGACTGGTGGCTTTGCGTTGGCGAGCCAACCTTTTCCAGCATCGCCATGCTGTCGCTTCATCGCCCATCAGGCAATGGGTGCGCGGACCGAGTCCCAATTTTGGAGTAACCTTTCTTCGATTGCTACAACAGATAAACCAGGTGCTATTAATCCTAGTAACTTTTTCATGCTTGGGTTCATTTTTCTCGAGGAATTATTACTCTGGTTTGTTCCATCATCTGTACACAGGTCTGTCAAACAATGGTCGCATTAACGATGGTTGCGTGATGGTTAGGTCAGTTTCCCGTCCACAGTTCGGCGAACACCGCATCTAGAGCCCAGACCACCCTGCAAATTCAGGCTTTGTTACGCCTTCACCGCGTCACACTGACACCCTGCATCGATATTGGCTTCGGCGCCAGGCCACATCTCTTTAAATAAATTATTTTTGTGTAAATCAATTATGCAAGGATTTCATATATATTTATATTATCATTTTTTGGACCGTGCTATTTAATGTGTGTAGGTAATCGACTTTGACTGCGTCACGCGGTCACTTCGGCAAGCCAACGTCGTCGTCCCAATCGGCATAAGTCGGCTCGCATGATCACCGAGTTAGTTGAATTGCCATACCGACATGTTCGGTTGCCTCGGGGACGTCGGCATCATCGAGAGGGTTCTACCTTGTTGGGTGTTCGGCGCACAAGCCATATTCCTTTAATTATTCACTTTGCATAAATTATTTATTATGCTATATTTTTTTAATTTATTATTATTACTATTATCTCCTTCTTGCACTATTTTCTCCTTCTTGCACGGGCTTCGTCATCACTTCATTAACCCACGCCGGGAACTTCGGCGTCATACTGTTGGCCTGCTCCGTCGCCTCCGATGGACTAGGGGTTCTACCTCGCCACATTGGCCGAGCTGTGTCGCCACTTCGGAGTGCCGAGCTCTTCGCTCCTCCACCTCGGGACCGGCTTAGGGGCTGGGACCTCGTCCCGCCGTAAGCTCGGACCGCGTCATCAATGTCGAACACATTAACCAGCTAAGTGGCTTTCATGCTCAAAGTTTTAAATTTTTAATTTGTGTTCGGTTCGACCATGCTCACATGCGTTATTTGTTAAAAACACTTCTCTTACCCAAGTTAGCTGGGAGCTCTTAAATTTACATGAGCTATTTTATAATAAATGTGTTTTCTTCTTGTTCATTGCAAAGTCTTTTCTATCACTCCTTCCTCGACTCGAGTGTGTGGTCAATAGCCAGGTAGTCTAGCTTCTCTCTAAAGCCGCTTGAGTTTAGTTCGCTAAACTGGCCTGAGAAGCACTCCGCCTTTGGGATAGGAGGTTGAGGCCGAAGGCTGACCCACTTGAAGTCTTGAGATCGGATGTATCAGGTTAAAGCACCCATGTATAGCACAATTTTTTTTCCAATCTTCGGATTGGCACCAATCGACTTGATTTAGTTCGGACATCAAGCTTTTTAATGAGTTTTTGGCTTTTCGAGCTTGTGGCACTTTTTAGCTATTTGAATGTTTTTCATTCAGGAAGCGGGACATCCGCATGACCGAGGTTCCCGGCATAATAATTCAGCTCGGGAGATCTTTTTCGACCCACAACTCAGCATCTTTCCTGCCGAACTACACCTCGGTGTTGACAAAACACACGCCACATCGGGACTAGTTTCCGTGCAGTGCAACGCCATACACCCTTAAAGCATTGTGAATATTCAAGGGGGTTGAGATTATAGCCGAACCCACCAAAACTGAGGTATGCCATAGAGTCCTCGGCAAAAACATTCTCGAATATTGCTATATATGAATCACTTTGGATTGTGTCTTTTGTCAATAGTTGGGTTGCCCGGCTCCTGTGCTTTCCTCCTACATTCCACTTTGTTCAGCTAGGTGGGCAAAGGGAGAACCACTGCGATTGTGCTTCCAGCTAGCATGGCTAAGGGCCTCAGTGGAGAAAGCTGAAAACTGACTCTCACAATAAGCGTAAACTGGTCAGCGACCCGATGTCTGTATTAAACTATAAGATTGATAGAGGTCACCCCATGTTAAAAGACGGTCCATTCATAACATTGGCCGAAGTGTTTACGGCTTGACCTCGACTGTCGCTGAACACTAACCGGGGGCTAGTAACTGGCCTCCCAACTTTAAGCTCCTATGACTAAGTGAAAGTTATAAAGCCCGCATATCCGATTGCCTCGTTTTCGCTAACACAACCACCTTCGTGCACCGAGACATCGGCTAAGGGTTGTTTTGTTATTGCGAAAACACCCTACGTAGCAAGCCGATGATGGGCCACTTTCAACTGATAAACGGTCACAACAGAGTAAAAATAAACATATCATCGGCGTTTGTATTTAATATGCGAGGGCCGCCTTCCGTGATCATCATTATAAAGCCAAAATATGCATAAATTTGACTTAAGATTTTGGCCAAGCTGGGTTGCCTGACTCCTGTGCTTATCCCTACGTTCCCGATTGTTCGGCTAGGCGGTAAAGGGAGCACCTCTGTGATTGTTACTACCGGGTCATCCGAGTTAGTACCTAAGACTGGGTGAAGGCGAAAGCTAGCAATCTTAAAGGATCACATTGGTCGACAGCGACGGAAGTGAAAATTTTGGTTCATTAATACCATAGAGTTCAGGAACTTTCCCCAAACTAAATCCTCAATATTTTCCTCCCACATTGATCGGAGGTGAGGTTTCATGATCATGATAAGCATGATGACCCAAAGAAAGGAACCGATAGCGGGACTATTTTCTTTGGAAGATGTTCCTTACGTTAAAACGTAATATAACATATCTCTCAGTGCACCTTTGTTTATAAAACCGTATGGCCGGATTGCCTTGTTTTCCATAAATCTTTACCAGCTTTTCGCCAATCAAAGCCATATGCCAGCTACCACTCTACAAACAATCCCCATTACTTGGCCTTTCGCGGTCTGGGGGCTTGATATGGTCGGACCCCTTAAAGGAGGAAGCCATAAGAAAAAATATCTGCTAGTCATGGTAGATAAATTCACTAAGTGGATAGTGGCAAAACCAGTTAAAACGGCCGAAGCCGGACCGGTGATAGACTTCATATAGGGTGTCGTGCACCGTTATGGTGTCCCACACATCATCATCACCGATAACGGCTCCAATTTCACACCCGATGAAGTGAAAACCCTGTGTACTAAATTGGGCATTAAGCTCGATTACGCCTCGGTCTATCGCCCACAAACAAATGGTCAAGTCGAACGAGCTAATGGTCTTATCATGAGCGGCATTAAGCCTAGACTAGTGCGGTCATTGAAAGAATCAGACAACATTGGGTTGAGGAGCTCGACTCCATACTCTAGGGGTTGCGGACCATGCCCAATCGCACTACCGGATACACACCATTCTTCATCGTGTACGGCGCAGAGGCCATTTTGCCCTGCGATATCATTCATGACTCACCTCGAGTGCGCTTTTACAAAGAGAGAGAGAGAGGTCGAGCTTGCTCGGCAGGATAGTCTAGATACCCTGGAGGAGGAGCGCGACGTTGCAAAAGCATGTTCTGCATTCTATCAACAACAGGCTCGTAGATACCAAAGCAGAGAAGTGTGGGCCAAGACTTATAATGTTGGTGAACTCGTTCTACGCTTGCCAGAAAAGAAAAAGGACAATCTCAAGCCCAAGTGGGAGGGTCCCTTCATCATAGGTGAAGTTCTCACTGGTGGAGCATACCGCCTGCATGATGCATCAGACAATTGCTTAGAGCCGAACCCGTGGAATGCCGCGAGACTCCGAAGATTCTACGCCTAGAGCCATACTCTTTGTTCATCTTCTTATCCCCTTGGTCCCATTTTTCTCTCTTTAATTATTTTTTTCCGGCTCTATAGCTCTTGTGCGGCTAAACCGCACACCTACGACGTACACATCCTTAAATGTATACGCTCATGATACCTCGGAGCTTCTTTGACAGAAGCTTATTATTATTATTTTCTGAGCATCAAGGTCGTCACATATGTGTCCTTTCCTCATATGTACCTTTTCTTCGCCATTATATGCACCGTTATGACTTAAGTTTTGGCCAAGCTGGGTTGCCTGGCTCCTGTGCTTATGCCCTACATTCATGTTTGTTCGGCTAGGACATAAAGGGAGCACCTCTGCGATTGTTATAGCCGGGTCATCCGGACTTGTACCTCAGGCTGGGTGAAGCCGAAAGCTAGCATTCTTAAGGGAATATTCAGTCGGCGGACGAAACACTTTATACCCTAATTACACTGTGAACCCCCAGATGTTACGTATACTGCGATTTTTTCAATCACAGTTCGAACATGCATACTAACGCATGTTCACCCAGGGAAAGGAACCCTTAGCAGAACTATTCTCCCTGGAAGATGTTTCTTACAATCAACATGTAATATAACATAGCTAGCCGGATACAACTTGTCTGTTCAAGCAACTATGACCCCTACACCTGGTTTCCATGCATGCCCTAGTCTATATTGCCGATTCGGTATTCTGAAACACTCCGCACCTTCGGGTCCACAGGTCGAAGCGAAAAGGTCTTCCATGACAATCGTTTTACAATCCGGCTAGGGAAAAATTTGTCAATTGAAGTACATAGTCACTTCGACTCAAAAACTTCTTCCTCTATGTCATCTAACAGGCTGTCTAGCTTACAATCCTATTGGGAAAACTTGGCGGCTATCTTTACTTGGTCATATACCAAACTAACTGGAATTTCATCCATCTGACCCCCGAGGTCTGACCCAGGCCATATGATTCGGATCAAGCTTGGTGTACCATGTTTGTACCATGGCCCAGGCCTCTCGCGCACCTTCTCGACAGGCTGATATCTTCTATAATCGAAAGCGCCACCGAGCTCCTTGGAATAGCTTCACGAGCTCCTCCATACTTCCTGGAGGAGAGGCGGATGGCCACAAAGCCTTAGCAATGCTCCACATTGCTTGCCGAGCTCGGTCGTACACTTGGGACAACTCTTGCAGCAGATCGCCTTGAGATCCGATCATTTCCTCTTCGGGACGGCCAGTCAGCATACCTGCAGACATACTATCAGCTCGTTTTTTTCTTTCTTTCGCTGAATTACATAGAGGCAAGTTCAAAAGCATACTAAATATGCCGCCTCGTAGCCTCCTATTTTCCTTCACAGCGTCAGCTAGCTGGGCTCGTACATCTTTTATCTCTTTGCCCAGCAGGGTGATGGAATCCTCCAGCTTGTTCTTATCATCCCTGACCCGTGTCAGCACACGCTTGCCTGCGGCCAGATGCCTTTTGGCCTCTCGTTCACCCGCCTGCGCGATTTTGAGTTCCTCTTTCAGTTGATCTGCTGATCCTGTCATCGGAAACACAACAGTATTAACATTATTGGTACATGATTATACTTTTTCTTGATGGAGGGGAACATTACCAGGCGGTGCCCCTTTGGACTTCTCCAGTTCGGTGGTAACAACCGCTAGCTGAGTCCGGCACTTTTCCAGCTCACAAGACAGCATGTTGTTCTTCTCTGTGAGTACCTGATTATACAATGATCCTTAAATTAGTTGTTTCAACTGTTTCAAGTCTCGGGGGCTACTGGTACATGATTACCAGACCTGTACAATGCGTACTTACCCGCTTATCTTTCAAATACTGGTCTGTGGCTCTGGTAAGCCCATCCCGAGCTGCTCGGATGTACGCATCAGTCGAGCTGAAGGCGTCAAACGCCTCTTTAGCAAATCTGGGGTCATGGAGAGCGGCCCTCCGGCGCCGATGATTCATGGCGCTCTCCACTTCAGAGTTCGTAATGAATACATTATCCGAATCCTCTGAAGGTGGACAATCGGGGTCGCTCCCGTGTCAGCCCCGCCCTAGACGCAGTGGAACTTGACTGATGGAAGCACGACCAGCAGGATCCTCGGACATAGTCCGGCGAACACTCTTCCTGACCAAACACAATAGACAATGTCACGGTTCGATGTGACTGCCAGGGGCATGTTTAAAATCATACCTTTTTTATGAAGGCTCGGCTGCATTGTCATTTGCCTTCCTGTTTGAAGACCCGCCCGGCATAGGCGCCGCTCTCTTATGAGACGCCTTAGGTGCGGCATGACGCGCAGAGCGCCTCCCCTTTGGAGCATGAGACAGTGCGGTGGGTGAGGCATAATGAGGAAGCTCTTTCGGGGGAGATGTCTCCTGGCTACTTACATGTGAGGCGGGAAGGAGGCCAGGATAATTGGCCACGATGGCCACTTCTGTGCCATCATAGCTCGCCTAGTAGAAGACTCCCTCTTGGAATTCTACAAATATGTCCGGATCCTCTTCAAATCCGGGATCGAGGTCTCGGTCATGGTCCTCCGGCTGTGGAGCAGGGCTATAAATCCCTGCGATAGCCTTCTGCCATTCATGTTGAAAATGGACGGGTAAATGTTAATTAAACATGACTCGGGGAAGGATTGAGTAAGGAGGTGGGATTAAAACTCACCCAGCTAGGGGGATTGTACATGGAGAATCCCTCTTGGCGCTTAAGGAGAGTAAACTTGTAACATCCCAAATTTTTAATTTGGAATGTTATACTAATAGATCATCATTTCATATCATATTTAATGCATTTTGCTTCGGTCCTAGAAATTCTACGCAACTCAAGGACCCACAGAGAGAGTTGGGGATTTCGATATTTTCATATTTGAGTTTTCTCAAATTTTGGAAGTAGGATCATTTGATTTTATTTATTTTATCTTCATTATTTCAATTATATAAATTTGAGAGAGGGAATAAAATGACTTTCCCAAAATAAAGAAATATTGAGGATTTAATAAAAAAATCAAATAAAATTTTATTTTGGATTTTCTGGCTATTTAATTTCAATTTAGGAAAAATGCGTGTTTTCCAAATATTGCATTTAGGCCCAAATAAATGTTCATCTAAACCGGCTTGATTTTATAAGCCGGGGAAAATTTACTTCGGGATTTTTGGAGTCTCGTATTTCTTTCGTTTGTTTTTCTGCGTGATAATTATTTAAAAAAAACTGGAACCGCCTTTGGGCCGTAACCGGCCAGGACTCCGCCTGGCCGGGGGTCTTTATATAGAGCGCCCGGGCCGACCCCCAGCCAAGCCGCCGCCGCCCCCACCTAACCCTAACCCTAGCCCGCCCGCCGATCCGCCCGCCATTGCCGCGTCACGCCTCACGCCAAGGCCGAGCTTAGACGCCGCCCCTCGTCGACCGTCCGCCGCCGCCTCCGCCGGACCCCGCCGCCGTCGCCGCCGACCACCGCCGCCCTCGCCGGAGCCGCCACCGCCGACCCGCACCCCGAGGTTGACCTCGCCGCCGCCGTTTTTTTAGAAAAACCGTTCGGTTTTTCCGCCGGTTTTTCGTCGGTTTTTTTTAGATTCCGTTTTTTCGTTAGATCGTTTTCTTCTGGTTTGGATTAATTAACGAACGTTCACTCATTTGTTCGTTACGAACGCGTTCATCGTTCAGATCAAGATAACGAACGTTCGTTCGTTAACCTGTTCGTCGTTTTTCTTTTTCTCGGATTTATTCCGCGATTTTTTGATCGCGATTTTTGATCCGATTTTTGTTTTAGTATAACTTTTCACTCGTTTATCGGAATGAGGCGATTCAAGTGCCTAGAGTTTTGTCTCGAAACCCTCTTTTTGAATAATCTACTCAAACCAGTTATTGCTTCTGTAAAATTTGACTTAGGTCCAGAATAGTAAACAAAGCTTGTTTCTTTCGCCGTTTGAGTTTTGTTTCTTCGTTCGATTTTATTCTTGTTGCAAACCGGAGTTCTTAAGTTGAACTTTCTTGTTAGACCTCTTATTTGAGTTTTACCCGTGCATTAGATGAGTACTTATTGTATGCTTGTTTGTTTGCTTGCTTGCGATAGAGTACCCGGACTGCGTCGCTTGCTACTTCGAATCCCTAGGTTACGCGGATCATCAGCAAGGCAAGTAACACTTTGATCATACATCTTTACTACCCAGTTTTATGTATTAGATCAATCCTCAAACATTGCATGATTAGGATATAATTAAATTTTGGGTTTTGGGAAGTATATTGAGGTAGTACCTATGACCTGTTTTTATTATCAAACCCTTGGGAGTTACTTATACGTTTGCTTATTTTGCCATGCTATGCAAGTAGACGTGGATTGGGTGAGTGATTTTCCATGATAGATGTGAGATTGTTAATTAATGGTTTATTTAAGGTGGCAACATTAATACACATCTGGGTGGATTGAGGTACATGGTTATTCCGAGATTTGCACTGTTCTTTTGGACCGCCACCTGTGCTCAAAGGGATCATAAGATTATTCATGCTAGAAACTTCCGTGTGCAGCCACATGCTATTATGGGCTCTAGCATAGTTGATTAAGTTGTGCGAACTCTTACGGTGGTAGCCTAGCAGATGTAGGGAAAGTAGGTGTGCGGTCTACCCATCGTAAGGTGCTAGCGCTTACGAAGACTATGTCTCGGTCATTCGTTTCTCAAACACCATGTAGTGCGAGAAAATCAACGGAGGAGATCGAGTCATGTGGGGAAAAGTGCGCAACCTCTGCAGAGTGTATAAACTAATCATGATTAGCCGTGTCCCCGGTTATGGACATCTTGAGTATCTAGTACTTGGATTTTCGTGTGAATCTCATCATGTTACTTTAATTAATATTGTTGGGTTTGTTTAATGATGATGCTTAATTGGGACTGAGGATGCTGTCAATCATTCTCAATGTTTAACAACCACCATGACAGTTAAATAATTTGTTCCTTTGTAGTAGGGAAAAATTGGCTTTACGCAAAAAAACTGTAACCATAGAGCTATCCATCAAGCCATATATGCATGTAGCATAGCTTTACTCTTTCATTTTTCTCTATGTGTTACTTTGCCAGCATATTCCATGTGCTGACCCGTTTTCGGGATGCAACGTTCATGTTGCAGACTTTTCAGACGACGAGTAAGATGCTTTAGGATCGTGGTTCTATACTCAGCGATGCCGCTGGAGTTGATGGACTCACTTATCTTCCAAGCCTTCCGCTGTTATCGTTATTAGATGGCCTTAAGCCATATCTATTGTAATAAGTTTCTCTTTGGAGATATTCGATGTAATAAGTGTGTGATTGCTACTCTGTTATAAATCCTTCAAATCTTTATGCGTGTCAGCATTCTTGATCCAGGATGACACCGATGCACGTAGATCGGATTGTTGAGGTCCGTCACTACCGGATGGTATCAGAGCACACGCTGACTGTAGGACACGACCACTAAGCAAAGACCATAGATCACTACTCTCTCTTCTCATTCTAACTCCTCATCTTTTCTATTCTTCTAGGATGGCGGATGCAAGGAACAAGTTCATGCAACCGGATAAAGATACACCCTTTGGGCGACACACGAAGGAAGTAACCAAGTACTTGAAGATCGGAGTACCAAGCTTCACCGGAACCTACAACGCCACCTTACGAAGAGGAGCGCTGGATGATTCAAGTTCAAGTTCCAGGAAGGACGTTCATGCCAGTCACTGAGCCTATAGAGTTTTCCTTTGATGCACCAATCTGGAGTTTAGGGACGAGCATGGCAGCTCACATCACCATGGGATGCATTGGAGAAGTTTATCACCAGGAGCTTAGGGATACTACCTACCAGATTTGTGGGCGCCGAGATGAGCAATGGGAGATGGTCAACACCAGGAAAGACAGATCAGTTGCAGCTTTCATTCAGGAGTTAAACCAGCACATTCGGACGCCAAAGTAACCAGATGAGTGCAGGCATGATGGATCTGAAGGAAGCCATGACCAAGATCACAGAACTGGAGGAAGAACTCAAGTCTACATGTGATGGATATGAGGAGGAAATATCAACTCTAGTCGAGAAGAATGATGATCTAAAGAAGAAGCTAAGAGTGTTCATGGGATTTCCAGCAACTGGAGAAGACGAAGATCGCACTTGTGCCGAGAATTACATCATCATCGACGATACCGACTCGGACCCGGATGATAGTGATGATGACTATGTTCATGAAGCTGGATCGGATATTATGGAGTCTTCATCGGAGCAGTTTTTCTAGTAGACCACCATAAAGTAGTAGAATTTCCCTCCATGTATCTATTATAGTCTGAGCACTTTGTAACGATAGATAGACCGTTGTATGCCCTTGCTTGTTTGAATGAAGTGTTTTGATTGCAATTTGCCTCATGTGCATATGGGTAGTATTTTCCCTCTAGACCTCATTCTATTCTGTATTCTCGTCTTTTCTAAACCCTCGGATGCTTCCGAGACGTGACAACGGATTCGCTTTCCCACCGGAGCTCACCCAGTTGATCCAACAGCAGAATGCATTGATGCAGATACTAGTCCAGAATCAGAATCAGGGGAACAACAACAACAACAATCCACCACCACCACCTGTTGATCACTTAACCCGTTTTCTTAGACTGAATCCGCCGGTGTTCTCCAGTAGCACCGAGCCGATTGTTGCAGATGATTGGCTTCGCAAGACAGCCAGGGAGTTGATCACTGCAGGATGCACTGATGCGGAGAAGGTGCGATTTGCTGCACATCAGCTTGAGGGACCCGCAGCATCATGGTGGGAGAATTTCACAACCACTTATCCAGCAGACACTGTCACATGGGATCAGTTTCAGCAGGCTTTTCGTACTGCCCATGTTTCTGCAGGAGCTATGGCCATGAAGAAGTGTGAGTTTTGCAACTTGCGCCAGGGAGGAAGATCAGTTGGTCAGTATGTGGATGATTTCAGTAAGCTAGCACGTTATGCCCCAAATGACGTCGCTACGGATGCAGCTAAGCAAGAGAAGTTTCTGGAAGGGCTGAATGATGAGCTGAGCATGCAGTTGATGGTAGCAAGTTTCAACAACTACCAGGAGTTGGTAGATCATGCTCTCATGATTGAAGGGAAGCAGCAGCAGATTGAAAACCGCAAGAGGAAGTATGGACAAGGGAAGTACAATTACGGAGCCCAGCCGAAGCCCGTTTTACTCCGAAGTCGAGGAGGGCGGTTTCAAGATACCCATGGAGGAGGTAGCTCGCACAATAACAATGGTCCCAAGAATGGTACCGGGAATGGAGGAAGTAGTAGCCAGAACCGTACCAACCCCTCAACACCAACCAAGAAAGATCTGAGTCAAGTCACTTGTTTTAAGTGCCAGAAGACCGGACATTACGCCAATGAATGTCCTGAAGGCCAGACTGGAAATGGCAATGGAAACTCCGGGAAGAAGCCGAACCCTTTCAACAGAGGACAAGTGAACCACGTTAGCGTGGAGGAGGTTGAAGCTCAGCCAGATGCAGTAATAGGTAAGTTTTTGGTTAAGTCATTTCTTTTCGTTCTTTTGATACCGGTGCATCGCATTCATACATATCAAGAGGATTTGTGGATAAGTATAGACTGCCCACTAGGGTTCTAAAAACACCCATGCTAGTAACCTCACCAGGAGCAGAGTATATGGCCAGTCGAGGATGTTTTCAAGTTCCGTTGGGTATAGGCAAGCATGTTTTCCCTCGGATTTAATCATTTTGGAATCCCACGGTTTGGATGTGATTACGGGTATGGATTGGCTATCAATGTATGGAGGAAACATTGATTGCGCCAAGAAGTCGATTCTCGCTTACTACCCCGAGAAGGAAAAGGATAAGGTATGTATCAAGGCATGAGCGGAGGAGGATGCACGTAAATTCCTTATCGAGTTGTGCAGGAGGAAGTACTAATCTTGAAGGATTTTCCTGATGTATTTCCGGAGGAGTTGCTGTGCATGCCACCAGACAGAGACATTGAGTTTTTGATCGAGCTTTTGCCAGGCACAGGGCCAATATCCAAGAGACCATACAGGATGCCCGCAAAAGATTTGGAGGAGATTAAAAGTCAGATTAAGGAGTTACTATATAAAGGATACATCCGCTCAAGTTCTTCACCTTGGGGATCACCACTACTTCTAGTGGAGAAGAAGGACGGATTGTTAAGGATGGTTGTTGATTATCGAGGATTAAATGCGGTAACCATCAAGAATAAGTGCCCAAGCCAATGATCAATGATATGTTTGACCGACTACAAGGAGCAAAGGTGTTTTCCAAGATCGATTTGCGATCATGATACCATTAGCTGAAGATTCGAGAACAGGATATACCCAAGACAGCTTTTACCACTAGGTATGGGTTGTACGAGTATACCGTGATGTCATTCGGTCTGACTAAGGCACCTGCATATTTCATGAACATGATGAACAAAGTATTTATGGAGTTTCTGGATAAGTTCGTCGTGGTGTTCATTGATGACATCTTGGTCTACTCGAAGAACGAAGTTGGAGACTGTCAGTTGTTTGGACCAGATTTGGTTAAGGAGTCTGAACATAAAGTGAAGTTGATTCGCGACAGGCTCAAGGTAGCCCAGTCCAGGCAGAAAAGCTACGCTGATGCAAAATGCAAGGAGACAGTTTACGAAGTTGGGGATAGAGTTTACCTTCGGGTATCACCACTTCGAGGAGTTAAGTGTTTTGGTGTTAAAGGAAAGTTAGCACCGAGATTTGTGGGACCATACAAAGTTTTGGAACGTATGGGAGAGGTTGCCTACAAGTTGGAATTACCTGAGGGATTGTCAGGAGTTCACGACGTGTTCCACGTCTCTCAGTTGAAGAGGTGCCACGCAGAGATGGCTGATATACCGCTAAGAGATACCGTGCCGCTAGAGGCGATTCAGTTGGACAGTGATTTGACCTATGAGGAGAAACCAGTCAAGATTCTTGAGTATGCTAGCCGAGTCACCCGCAGCAAAGTTATCAAGTTTTGCAAAGTTCAGTGGAGCCACCACACCGAGGATGAAGCCACCTGGGAGCGAGAGGAATATTTGCTGAAAGACCACCCTCACCTATTCTCTAGCCAACCCCAATCTCGAGGGCGAGATTCATCTTAAGGGGGGTAGGTTTGTAACATCCCAAATTTTCAATTTGGAATGTTATACTAATAGATCATCATTGCATATCATATTTAATGCATTTTGCTTCGGTCCTAGAAATTCTACGCAACTCAAGGACCCACGGAGAGAGTTGGGGATTTCAATATTTTCATATTTGAGTTTTCTCAAATTTTGGAAGTAGGATCATTTGATTTTATTTATTTTATCTTCAGTTATTTCAATTATATAAATTTGAGAGAGGGAATAAAATGACTTTCCCAAAATAAAAAAATATCGAGGATTTAATAAAAAATCAAATAAGATTTTATTTTGGATTTTCTGGCTATTTTATTTGAATTTAGAAAAAATGCATGTTTTCCAAAAATTGCATTTAGGCGCAAATAAATGTTCATCTAAACCGGCTTGATTTTAGAAGCTGGGGAAAATTTATTTCGGGATTTTTGGAGTCCGTTTGGTATTTCTTTCGTTTGTTCTTTTGCGCGATAATTATTTAAAAAACAACCGAACCGCCTTTGGGCGTAATCGCCGAGACTCGCCTGGCCGAGGGTCTTTATATAAGCGCCTCCGACCCCGGCCCAAGCCGCCGCCGCCATTAGCCGCCGCCAAGCCGCCAAGCCGCCACCTAACCCTAACCTAACCTGCGACCGCGCCGATCCGCCGACGCCGCCGCCTCCGGACGCCGCCGGCTTCGCCGCTTCGGTCCGCCGCCGCCGCCGCCGACCGCCACCGCCATGGACCCGCCGCCGTTGCCACCGACCACCGCCGCCCCGCCGGAGCCGCCGCCACCGCCGACCCGCACCCCGAGGTTGACCTCGCCGCCGCCGTTTTTTTTAGAAAAACCGTTCGGTTGTTTCATCGGTTTTTTTTAGATTCCGTTTTTTTCGTTAGATCGGTTTTCTTCCGGTTTGGATTAATTAGCGAACGTTCACTCGTTCGCTCGTTTTTAACGAACGCGTTCATTGTTTAGATCCAGATAACGAACGTTCGTTCGTTAACCTGTTCGTTGTTTTTCTTTTTCTCATATTTATTCCGTGATTTTCTGATCGTGATTTCTGATCCGATTTTTGTTTTAGTATAACTTTTCGCTCGTTTATCGGAATCAGGCGATTCAAGCGCCTAGAGTTTCCTCTCGAAACCCTCTTTCCAAATAATCTACTCAAACCAGTTTTTGCTTCTGTAAAATTTGACTTATTTCCAGATTAGTAAACGAAGCTTGTTTCTTTCGCCGTTTGAGTTTTGTTTCTTTATTCGATTTGATTCTTTTTGCAAACCAAAGTTCTTAAGTTGAACTTTATGGTTAGACCTCTTATTTGAGTTTTACCCGTGCATTAGATGAGTACTTATTGTATGCTTGTTTGTTTGCTTGCTTGCGATAGAGTACCCGGATCATACCGCTTGGTACTTCAATCCCTAGGTTACGCGGATCATCAGCAAGGCAAGTAACACTTTGATCATACATCTTTACTACCCAGTTTTATGCATTAGATCAATCCTCAAACATTGCATGATTAGGATCTAATTAAATTGTGGGTTTTGGGAAGTGGATTGAGGTAGTACCTATTACCTGTTTTTATTATCAAACCCTTGGGAGTTACTTCTACGTTTTCTTATTTTGCCATGCTATGCAAGTAGACGTGGATTGGGTGAGTGATTTTCCATGACAGATGTGAGATTGTTAATTAATGGTTTATTTAAGGTCGCAACATTAATACACATCTGGGTGGATTGAGGTACCTGGTTATTCCGAGATTTGCTGTTTCTTTTGGACCACCACCGGGCTCAAAGGGATCATAAGATTGTTCATGCTAGAAACTTCCGTGTGCAGCTACATGCTATTATGGGCTCTAGCATAGTTGATTAAGTCGTCACGAACTCTTACAGTGGTAGGCTAGCAGATGTAGGGGAAAGTAGGTGTGCGGTCTACCCATCGTAAGGTGCTAAGCGCTTCAAAGACTATGTCTCGGTCATTCGCTTCTCAAACACCATGTAGTGCGAGAAAACCAACGGAGGAAATCGAGTCATGTGGGGAAAAGTGCAACCTCAGAGAGTGTATAAACTAATCATGATTAGCCGTGTCCCCGGTTATGGACATCTTGAGTATCTAGTACTTGGATTTTCGTGTGAATCTCATCATGTTACGTTAATTCATATTGTTGGGTTTGTTTAATGATGATGCTTAATTGGGATTGAGGATGCTGTCAACCATTCTCAATGTCTAACAACCACCATGATAGTTAAATAATTTATTACTTTGTAGTAGGGAAAAATTGGCTCTACGCAAAAAAACTGTAACCATAGAGCTATCCATCAAGCCATATATGCATGTAGCATAGCTTTACTCTTTTATTTTTCTCTATGTGTTACTTTGCCAGCATATTCCATGTGCTGACCCATTTTCGGGCTGCAACTTTCATGTTGCAGACTTTTCAGACGATGAGTAAGATGCTTTAGGATCGTGGTTCTATACTCAGTGATGCCGCTGGAGTTGATGGACTCACTTATCTTCCAAGCCTTCCGTTGTTATCGTTATTAGATGGCCTTAAGCCATATCTATTGTAATAAGTTTCTCTTTGGAGACATTCGATGTAATAAGTGTGTGATTGCTACTCTGTTATAAATCCTTCAAGTACTGTGCGTGTCAAGACATCGATCCGAGGATGACATCGATGCACACGTAGATCGTAATGTTTGAGGTCCGTCGCTACAAGATGGTATCGAGCACACGCCGATCAGAGGACACGACCACTAAGCAAAGACCATAGATCTCTACTCTCCTCATTCTAACTCCTCATCTTTTCTATTCTTCTAGGATGGCGGATGCAAGGAACAAGCTCATGCAACTGGATAAAGATACACCCTTTGGACGACACCTGAAGGAAGTAACCAAGTACTTGAAGATCGGAGTACCAAGCTTCGTCGGAACCTACAATGCCACCTTACCTGAAGAGGAGCGCTGGATGATTCAAGTTCAAGTTCCAGGAAGGACGTTCATGCCAGTCACTGAGCCTATAGATCTTTCCTTTGATGCACCAACCTGGAGTTTAGGGACGAGCATGGCAGCTCACATCACCATGGGACGCATTGGAGAAGTTTATCACCGGGAGCTTAGGGATACTACCTACCAGATTTGTGGGCGCCGAGATGAGCAATGGGAGATGGTCAACACCAGGAAAGACAGATCAGTTGCAGCTTTCATTCAGGAGTTAAACCAAAGCACATTCGGCGCCAAAGTAACCGGATGATGAGTGAGTGCATGATGGATCCGAAGGAAGCCATGACCAAGATCACAGAATCGAGGAAGAACTCAAGTCTACATGTGATGGATATGAGGAGGAAATATCAACTCTAGTCGAGAAGAATGATGATCTAAAGAAGAAGCTAAGAGTGTTCATGGGATTTCCAAAGAATCGGAGAAGACGAAGATCGCACTTGTCCCGCTAATTACATCATCATCGACGATACCGACTCGGACCCGGATGATAGTGATGATGACTATGTTGATGAAGCTGGAGCGGATATTATGGAGTCTTCATCGGAGCAGTTTTTCTAGTAGACCACCATAAAGTAGTAGAATTTCCCTCCATGTATCTATTATAGTCTGAGCACTTTGTAACGATAGATAGACCGTTGTATGCCCTTGCTTGTTTGAATGAAGTGTTTTGATTGCAATTTGCCTCATGTGCATATGGGTAGTGTGTTCCCTCTAGACCTCATTCTATTCTGTATTCTCGTCTTTTCTAAACCCTCAGATGCCGCCGAGACGTGACAACGGATTCGCTTTCCCACCGGAGCTCACCCAGTTCACCCAGCAGTAGAATGCATTGATGCATATACTAGTCCAGAATCAGAATCAGGGGAACAACAACAACAACAACCCACCACCACCACCTGTTGATCACTTAACTCGTTTTCTTAGATTGAATCTGCCGGTGTTCTCCAATAGCACCGAGCCGATTGTTGCAGATGATTGGCTTCGCAAGACAGCCAGGGAGTTGATCACTGTAGGATGCACTGATGCGGAGAAGGTGCGATTTGCCGCACATCAGCTTGAGGGACCCGCAGCATCATGGTGGGAGAATTTCACAGCCACTTATCCAGCAGACACATCACATGGGATCGATTTCAGAAGCTTTTCAGACGCCCATGTTTAAGCAGGAGCTATGGCCATGAAGAAGCGTGAGTTTCGCAACTTGCGCCAGGGAGGAAGATCAGTTGGCCAGTATGTGGATGATTTCAGTAAGCTAGCACGTTATGCCCCAGATGACGTCGCTACGGATGCAGCTAAGCAAGAGAAGTTTCTGGAAGGGCTGA
Organism: Aegilops bicornis; assembly: GCA_021605145.1. Lineage (NCBI taxonomy): Eukaryota > Viridiplantae > Streptophyta > Magnoliopsida > Poales > Poaceae > Aegilops > Aegilops bicornis. Next base: position 479,546,835 of record CM038670.1, read on the forward strand.
ATGATGAGCTGAGCATGCAGTTGATGGTAGCAAGTTTCAACAACTACCAGGAGTTGGTAGATCGTTCTCTCATTATTGAAGGGAAGCAGCAGCAGATTGAAAACCGCAAGAGGAAGTATGGACAAGGGAAGTACAATTCTGGAGCCTAGCAGAAGCCCCATTTTACTCTGAAGTCAGGAGGACAGTTTCAGCATACCCATGGAGGAGGTAGCTCGCACAATCACAATGGTCCCAAGAATGGTACCGGGAATGGAGGAAGTAGTAGCCAGAACCGTACCAACCCCTCAACACCAACCAAGAAAGATCTAAGTCAAGTCACTTGTTTTAAGTGCCCGAAGATCGGACATTACGCCAATGATTGTCCTGAAGGCCAGAATGGAAATGTCAATGGAAACTCCGGGAAGAAGCCGAACCTTTTCAACAGAGGACAAGTGAACCACGTTAGCGTGGAGGAGGTTGAAGCTCAGCCAGATGCAGTAATAGGTAAGTTTTTGGTTAAGTCATTTACCGCACTCGTTCTTTTGATACCGGTGCATCGCATTCATACATATCAAGGGGATTTGTGGATAAGTATAGACTGCCCACTAGGGTTCTAAAAACACCCATGCTAGTAACCTCACCAGGAGCAGAGTATATGGCCAGTCGTGGATGTTTTCAAGTTCCATTGGGTATAGGCAAGCATGTTTTTCCCTCGGATTTAATCATTTTGGAATCCCATGGTTTGGATGTGATTCTGGGTATGGATTGGCTATCAATGTATGGAGGAAATATTGATTGCACCAGTAAGTCGATTCTGCTTACTAACCCAGAAGGGAAAAGGATAAGGTTTGTATCAAGGCATGAGCCGAGGAGGATGCACGTAAATTCCTTATCAGGAGTTGTGCAGAGGAAGTACTAGTAGTGAAGGATTTTCCTGATGTATTTCTAGAGGAGTTGCCAGGCATGCCACCGCATGTAGACATTGAGTTTTGATCGAAGCTTTTGCCGTGCATGTAGGCCAATATCCAAGAGACCATACAGATGCCCGCAAAAGATTTGGAGGAGATTAAAAGTCAGATTAAGGAGTTAATGGATAAAGGATACATTCGCTCAAGTTCTTCACCTTGGGGATCACCAAGATTCTAGTGGAGAAGAAGGACGGATCGTTAAGGATGGTTGTTGATTATCGAGGATTAAATGCGGTAACCATCAAGAATAAGTACCCACCGCCAATGATCAATGATCCGTTTGACCGACTACAAGGAGCAAAGGTGTTTTCCAAGATCGATTTGCGATCGTGATACCATCGATTGAAGATTCGAGAACATGATATACCCAAGACAGCTTTTACCACTAGGTATGGGGCATGCGAGTATACCGTGATGTCATTCGGTCCGACTAACGCACTGCATATCTCATGAACATGATGAACAAAGTATTTATGGAGTTTCGGATAAGTTCGTCGTGGTGTTCATTGATGACATCTTGGTCTACTCGAAGAACGGGTTGGAGACCGTCGCTTGTTTGGACCAGATTTGATTAAGGAGTCTCGAACGGAAACTGAAATTGATTCATGACAGCTCAAGGTAGCCCACCAGCAGTAAAAGCTATCTTGATGCAAAACGCAAGGAGACAGTTTACGAAGATGGGGATAGAGTTTACCTTCGGGTATCACCACTTCGAGGAGTTAAGCGTTTTGGTGTTAAAGGAAAGTTAGCGCCGCGATTTGTGGGACCATACAATGTTTTCGAACATATGGGAGAGGTTGCCTACAAGTTGGAATTATCTGAGGGATTGTTAGGAGTTCACGACTGGTTCCGTCTCTCAGTTGAAGAGGTGCCACGCAGAGATGGTTGATATACCACTAAGGGCATCTCCACCGCTTCAACAGCCCTCCCAGCGATTTTGTCATCGGCGCCAAAAAAGGCCCCAACGCGCCCCAAGCCCGCTTTTTGCCGGCTCGGGCCAAAACTGGTGCCGGCGGACCCAGGCCGAACCCGGCGCCCTGGGGGGTGCTTGGGAGCCGGCACAAGCGAAAAAGGCGTGGGCCATACGAGGCGACCCGAGGGCCTTTTTCCGCCGTTTCTTGACGCTTTTCCTCGCATCTCTCCCGCCACTCGCCTTCCTCCCGCCATTCTCTCCCTTTCTCCCGCTAAACCCTCCCGCCGCCTTGAAGAAGCACGCCATGCCGCCGAAGAAGTACGCCATGTCAAGCGGGCGGCAACCGCGACTTCGCTACCAGGCTAAGCCAAGGAAGAAGCCGAGGGCGCCGCCATCGAAGCCACCGGGCCTGTCGTACGCCGAGTGGAGGGTGGAAGTTCAGCGGCGCGAAGCAGTCACCGCCAACAGGCGGAACATGGCCATATCCAAGAAGTCCCGCGACAACGCGGCGCGCGCGACGGTGTTTTCCTCATCGGCCGACCAGGCGGGGATGAATCCACCCGTCGTCAGCCACGCCCAAAGACGCATACTCGGGACAAGGCGCCGGATCTCCATGGGGTTCATCGTCGCCCGGCTACGCCGACGGCGACGCGCACGGTGGGTTCAACCCAAACGTGACCTTCCCTCATGGTCACCCCGCTACACGCACGCCCTCGCCCGCCTTCGTCGGCGTGCAGTACCCTCCATACAACTACTCGCCGCCCGCCGCCTACGCGTCCACACCGACGCCCCATCTCTACCGTGGACCGCGGCGCTCTATTTTTTGTAACGCCAGACTACGTTCGATCGCCGGATTTGCGGCGTCTTTTGAGAGCGGGAACGACCAAGTTTAAATTTTCCGCATCCTGGGGCCGGCGCGTGGGCGTGGATCGAGCTAGGTCGCCTGTGGGCGAACTAGCGCCAAGACGCCTCAGCCGCTCTATTTAGGCGCCTGGGGGCGAGCAGCTGGAGATGCCCTAAGAGATACCGTGCCGCTTAGAGGCGATCTGATTAGACAGTGATTTGACCTATGAGGAGAAACCAGTCAAGATTCTTGAGTATGCCAGCCGAGTCACCCGCAGCAAAGTTATCAAGTTTTGCAAAGTTCAGTGGAGCCACCACACCGAGGATGAAGCCACCTGGGAGCGAGAGGAAGATTTGCTGAAAGACCACCCTCACCTATTCTCTAGCCAACCTGAATCTCGAGAGCGAGATTCATCTTAAGGGGGGTAGGTTTGTAACATCCCAAATTTTCAATTTGGAATGTTATACTAATAGATCATCATTGCATATCATATTTAATGCATTTTGCTTCGGGTCCTAGAAATTCTACGCAACTCAAGGACCCACGGAGAGAGTTGGGGATTTCGATATTTTCATATTTGAGTTTTCTCAAATTTTCGAAGTAGGATCATTTGATTTTATTTATTTTATCTTCAGTTATTTCAATTATATAAATTTGAGAGAAGGAATAAAATGAATTTCCCAAAATAAAGAAATATTGAGGATTTAATAAAAAAATCAAATAAGATTTTATTTTGGATTTTCTGGCTATTTTATTTGAATTTAGGAAAAATGCGTGTTTTCCAAAAATTGCATTTAGGCCCAAATAAATGTTCATCTAAACCGCTTGATTTTAGAAGCCGGGAAAATTTATTTCAGGATTTTGGAGCCGTTTGGTATTTCTTTTCGTTTGTTTTTTCTGCGTGATAATTATTTAAAAAACTAGAACCGCTTTTGGGCAGAATCGAGACTCCGCTGGCCGGGTCTTATATAGAGCGCCTCGGGCCGACCTCAGCCCCGCCGCCGCCAAAGCCGCCGCCGCCTAACCTAACCCTAACCCTAGCTCTTGCATCACGATCCGTCATTGCCGCCTTCACGCATGGCCGAGCTCCCACCTCGCCGCCCGTCCGCCGCTGTCGCCGCGGACCGCCGCCACCTTCGGACACCTCCGCCGTCGCCGCCGACCACCGCCGCCCCGCCGGTGCCGCCGCCACCACCGACTCGCACCCCGAGGTTGACCTCGCCGCAGCCGTTTTTTTAGAAAAACCGTTCGGTTTTTCCGTCGGTTTTTTAGATTCCATTTTTTTGTTAGATCGGTTTTCTTCCGGTTTGGATTAATTAGCAAACATTCACTCGTTCGTTCGTTTTTAACAAACGCGTTCATCGTTTAGATCCAGATAACGAATGTTCGTTCATTAACCTGTTCATCATTTTTCTTTTTCTCGGATTTATTCCGCGATTTTCTGATCGCGATTTCTGATCCTATTTTTGTTTTAGTATAACTTTTCGCTCGTTTATCGGAATCAGGCGATTCAAGCGCCTAGAGTTTCCTCTCGAAACCCTCTTTCCGAATAATCTACTCAACCAGTTTTTGATTCTGTTAAATTTGACTTAGGTCCAGATTAGTAAACGAAGCTTGTTTCTTTCGCCGTTTGAGTTTTGTTTCTTTGTTCGATTTGATTCTTTTTGCAAACCAGAGTTCTTAAGTTGAACTTTCTGGTTATACCTCTTATTTGAGTTTTACCCGTGCATTAGATGAGTACTTATTGTATGCTTGTTTGTTTGTTTGCTTGCGATAGAGTACCCGGATCAAGCCGCTTGCTACTTGAATCCCTAGGTTACGCGGATCATCGCTAAGGCAAGTAACACTTTGATCATACCTCTTTACTACCCAGTTTTATGCATTAGATCAATCCTCAAACATTGCATGATTAGGATCTAATTAAATTGTGGGTTTTGGGAAGTAGATTGAGGTAGTACCTATTACCTGCTTTTTATTATCAAACCCTTGGGAGTTACTTCTACGTTTGCTTATTTTGCCATGCTATGCAAGTAGACGTGGATTGGATGAGTGATTTTCCATGACAGATGTGAGATTGTTAATTAATGATTTATTTAAGGTGGCAACATTAATACACATCTGGGTGGATTGAGGTACCTGGTTATTCCAGGATTTGCCTGTTTCTTTTGGACCGCCACCCAGGCTCAAAGGGATCATAAGATTATTCATGCTAGAAACTTCCGTGTGCAGCCACATGCTATTATGGGCTCTAGCATAGTTGATTAAGTCGTGCGAACTCTTACGAAGGGTAGACTAGCAGATGTAGGGGAAAGTAGGTGTACCGGTCTACCCATCGTAAGGTGCTAAGCGCTTCGAAAGACTATGTCTCGGTCATTCGCTTCTCAAACACCATGTAGTAGAAAACCAACGGAGGAGATCGAGTCATGTGGGGTAAAGTGCGCAACCTCTGCAGAGTTTATAAACTAATCATGATTAGCCGTGTCCGCTGTTTTGGACATCTTGAGTATCTAGTACTTGGATTTTCGTGTGAATCTCATCATGTTACTTTAATTAATATTGTTGGGTTTGTTTAATGATGATGCTTAATTGGGACTGAGGATGCTGTCAATCATTCTCAATGTTTAACAACCACCATGACAGCTTAAATAATTTGTTCCTTTGTAGTAGGGAAAAATTGGCTTTACATAAAAAAATCAGCAACCATAGAGCTATCCATCAAGCCATATATGCATGTAGCATAGCTTTACTCTTTCATTTTTCTCTATGTGTTACTTTGCCAGCATATTCCATGTGCTGACCCGTTTTCGGGATGCAACGTTCATGTTGCAGACTTTTCAGACGGCGAGTAAGATGCTTTAGGATCGTGGTTCTATACTCAGCGATGCCGCTGGAGTTGATGGACTCACTTATCTTCCAAGCCTTCCGATGTTATCGTTATTAGATAGCCTTAAGCCATATCTATTGTAATAAGTTTCTCTTTGGAGACATTCGATGTAATAAGTGTGTGATTGCTACTCTGTTATAAATCCTTCAAGTCTTTGTGCGTGCAAGACATCGATCCAGGATGACACTGATGCACGTAGATCGATCTGCTTGAGGTCCGTCACTACCAGATGGTATCGAGCACACGACCGATCAGAGGACACGACCACTAAGCAAAGACCATAGATCTCTACTCTCCTCATTCTAACTCCTCATCTTTTCTATTCTTCTAGGATGGCGGATGCAAGGAACAAGCTCATGCAACTGGATAAAGATACACCCTTTGGACGACACCTGAAGGAAGTAACCAAGTACTTGAAGATCGGAGTACCAAGCTTCGTCGGAACCTACAACGCCACCTTACCTGAAGAGGAGCGCTGGATGATTCAAGTTCAAGTTCCAGGAAGGACGTTCACGCCAGTCACTGAGCCTATAGATTTTTCCTTTGATTCACCAACCTGGAGTTTAGGGACGAGCATGGCAGCTCACATCACCATGGGACGCGTTGGAGAAGTTTATCACCAGGAGCTTAGGGATACTACCTACCAGATTTGTGGGCGCCGAGATGAGCAATGGGAGATGGTCAACACCAGGAAAGACAGATCAGTTGCAGCTTTCATTCAGGAGTTAAACCAGCACATTCGACGCCAAAGTAACCCGGATGAGTGCGTGCATGATGGATCTCAAGGAAGCCATGACCAAGATCACGGAACTGGAGGAAGAACTCAAGTCTACATGTGATGGATATGAGGAGGAAATATCAACTCTAGTCGAGAAGAATGATGATCTAAAGAAGAAGCTAAGAGTGTTCATGGGATTTCCAAAGAATCGGAGAAGACGAAGATCGCACTTGTCCCGAGAATTACATCATCATCGGTTTATACCGACTCGGACCCGGATGATAGTGATGATGACTATGTTGATGAAGTCGAGCGGATATTATGGAGTCTTCATCGGAGCAGTTTTTCTAGTAGACCACCATAAAGTAGTAGAATTTCCCTCCATGTATCTATTATAGTCTGAGCACTTTGTAACGATAGATAGACCGTTGTATGCCCTTGCTTGTTTGAATGAAGTGTTTTGATTGCAATTTGCCTCATGTGCATATGGGTAGTGTGTTCCCTCTAGACCTCATTCTATTCTGTATTCTCGTCTTTTCTAAACCCTCAGATGCCGCCGAGACGTGACAACGGATTCGCTTCCACCAGCCCAAGCCGCCGCCGCCAGCCCAAGCCGCCGCCGCCCCCACCTAACCCTAACCCTAGCTCATACCGCCGATCCGCCGACGCGCCGCCGCCTCACGCTGGCCAGGCCGAGTTCGACGTCGCCGCCAGCCGCCCGGTCCCGCGCCGCCCGTCGCCGCCCGACCGCCGCCACCTCCAGACATCGCCGCCATCGCCGCCGACCACCGCCGCCCTCGTCGGAGCCGCCGCCACCGCCGACCTGCACCCCGAGGTTGATCTCGCCGCCGCCGTTTTTTTTAGAAAAACCGTTCGGTTGTTTCATCGGTTCTTTTTAGATTCCGTTTTTTTCGTTAGATTGGTTTTCTTCCGGTTTGGATTAATTAGCGAACGCTCACTCGTTCGTTCGTTTTTAACGAACGCGTTCATCGTTTAGATCCAGATAACGAACGTTCGTTCGTTAACCCGTTCGTTGTTTTTTTTTCTCAGATTTATTCCGCGATTTTCTGATCGTGATTTCTGATCCGATTTTTGTTTTAGTATAACTTTTCGCTCGTTTATCGGAATCAGGCGATTCAAGCGCCTAGAGTTTCCTCTCGAAATCCTCTTTCCGAATAATCTACTCAAACCAGTTTTTGCTTCTGTAAAATTTGACTTAGGTCCAGATTAGTAAATGAAGCTTGTTTCTTTCGCCGTTTGAGTTTTGTTTCTTTGTTCGATTTGATTCTTTATGCAAACCAGAGTTCTTAAGTTGAACTTTATGGTTAGACCTCTTATTTGAGTTTTACCCGTGCATTAGATGAGTACTTATTGTATGCTAGTTTGTTTGTTTGCTTGCGATAGAGTACCCGGACTGCGCCGCTTGCTACTTCGAATCCCTAGGTTACGCGGATCATCAGCAAGGCAAGTAACACTTTGATCATACATCTTTACTACCCAGTTTTATGCATTAGATCAATCCTCAAACATTGCATGATTAGGATCTAATTAAATTGTGGGTTTTGGGAAGTGGATTGAGGTAGTACCTATTACCTGTTTTTATTATCAAACCCTTGGGAGTTACTTCTACGTTTGCTTATTTTGCCATGCTATGCAAGTAGACGTGGATCGGGTGAGTGATTTTCCATGACAAATGTGAGATTGTTAATTAATGGTTTATTTAAGGTGGCAACATTAATACACATCTGGGTGGATTGAGGTACCTGGTTATTCCAGGATTTGCCTGTTTCTTTTGGACCACCACCCAGGCTCAAAGGGATCATAAGATTGTTCATGCTAGAAACTTCCGTGTGCAGCTACATGCTATTATGGGCTCTAGCATAGTTGATTAAGTCGTGCGAACTCTTACAGTGGTAGGCTAGCAGATGTAGGGGAAAGTAGGTGTACCGGTCTACCCATCGTAAGGTGCTAGCGCTTCTGAAAGACTATGTCTCGGTCATTCATTTCTCAAACACCATGTAGTGCGAGAAAACCAACGGAGGAAATCGAGTCATGTGGGGAAAAGTGCGCAACCTCTGCAGAGTGTATAAACTAATCATGATTAGCCGTGTCCCCGGTTATGGACATCTTGAGTATCTAGTACTTGGATTTTCGTGTGAATCTCATCATGTTACGTTAATTCATATTGTTGGGTTTGTTTAATGATGATGCTTAATTGGGATTGAGGATGCTGTCAACCATTCTCAATGTCTAACAACCACCATGATAGTTAAATAATTTATTCCTTTGTAGTAGGGAAAAATTGGCTTTACGCAAAAAAAATCAGAACCATAGAGCTATCCATCAAGCCATATATGCATGTAGCATAGCTTTACTCTTTTATTTTTCTCTATGTGTTACTTTGCCAAGATATTCCATGTGTCGACCCATTTTCGGCTGCAACTTTCATGTTGCGTGCATTTTTCGCATTTACGAGTAAGATGCTTTAGGATCGTGGTTCTATACTCAGTGATGCCGCTGGAGTTGATGGACTCACTTATCTTCCAAGCCTTCCGCTGTTATCGTTATTAGATGGCCTTAAGCCATATCTATTGTAATAAGTTTCTCTTTGGAGACATTCGATGTAATAAGTGTGTGATTGCTACTCTGTTATAAATCCTTCAAGCATCGTATGCGTGTCAAGACATCGCTCTGTGGATGACACTGATGCACAGAGATCAGAATGTTTGAGGTCTGGTCGCTACAAGATGGTATCAGAGCACACGCTGACTGTAGGACACGACCACTAAGCAAAGACCATAGATCTCTACTCTCCTCATTCTAACTCCTCATCTTTTCTATTCTTCTAGGATGGCGGATGCAAGGAACAAGCTCATGCAACTGGATAAAGATACACCCTTTGGACGACACCTGAAGGAAGTAACCAAGTACTTGAAGATCGGAGTACCAAGCTTCGTCGGAACCTAGAACGCCACCTTACCTGAAGAGGAGCGCTGGATGATTCAAGTTCAAGTTCCAGGAAGGACGCTCATGCTACCATCGAGCCTATAGATTTTCCTTTGATTCACCAACTCGAGTTTAGGGACGAGCATGGCAGCTCACATCACCATGGGACGCGTTGGAGAAGTTTATCACCGAGGAGCTTAGGGATACTACCTACCAGATTTGTGGGCGCCGAGATGAGCAATGGAGATGGTCAACACCAGAAAGATGATCAGTTGCAGCTTTCATTCAGGAGTTAAACCAGCACATTCGACGCCAGGCGAACCAGATGAGTGCAGGCATGATGGATCTGAAGGAAGCCATGACCAAGATCACGGAACTGGAGGAAGAACTCAAGTCTACATGTGATGGATATGAGGAGGAAATATCAACTCTAGTCGAGAAGAATGATGATCTAAAGAAGAAGCTAAGAGTGTTCATGGGATTTCCAGCAACTAGAGAAGACGAAGATCGCACTTGTCCCGAGAATTACATCATCATCGCATTTATACCGACTCGGACCCGGATGATAGTGATGATGACTATGTTGATGAAGCCGAGCGGATATTATGGAGTCTTCATCGGAGCAGTTTTTCTAGTAGACCACCATAAAGTAGTAGAATTTCCCTCCATGTATCTATTATAGTCCGAGCACTTTGTAACGATAGATAGACCGTTGTATGCCCTTGCTTGTTTGAATGAAGTGTTTTGATTGCAATTTGCCTCATGTGCATATGGGTAGTGTGTTCCTCTAGACCTCATTCTATTCTCAGATTCTCGTCTTTTCTAAACCCTCAGATGCCGCCGAGACGTGACAACGGATTCGCTTTCCCACCGGAGCTCACCCAGTTGACCCAGCAGTAGAATGCATTGATGCATATACTAGTCCAGAATCAGAATCAGGGGAACAACAACAACAACAACCCACCACCACCACCTGTTGATCACTTAACCCGTTTTCTTAGACTGAATCCGCCGGTGTTCTCCAAAGAGCACCGAGCCGATTGTTGTAGATGATTGGCTTCAAGATAGCCAGGAGTTGATCACTGCAGGATGCACAGATGCGGAGAAGGTGCAATTTGCCGCACATCGCCTTGAGGGACCCGCAGATCATGGTGGGAGAATTTCACAGCCACTTATCCAGCGGACACCGCCACATGGGATCAGCCAAGAAGCTTTTCGTCTTGCCCATGTTTCAGCAGGAGTTATGGCCATGAAGAAGCGTGAGTTTAACTTGCGCCAGGAGGAAGATCAGTTGGCCACAAGATGTGGATGATTTCAAGAAGCTAGCACGTTATGCCCCAAATGACGCCGCCACGGATGCAGCTAAGCAAGAGAAGTTTCTGGAAGGGCTGAATGATGAGCTGAGCATGCAGTTGATGGTAGCAAGTTTCAACAACTACCAGGAGTTGGTAGATCGTGCTCTCATGATTGAAGGGAAGTAGTAGCAGATTGAAAACCGCAAGAGGAAGTATGGACAAGGGAAGTACAATTCTGGAGCCCAGCAGAAGCCCCGTTTTACTCCGAAGTCAGGAGGACAGTTTCAGCATACCCATGGAGGAGGTAGCTCGCACAATCACAATGGTCCCAAGAATGGTACCAGAAATGGAGGAAGTAGTAGCCAGAACTGCATCAACCCCTCAACACCAACCAAGAAAGATCTGAGTCAAGTCACTTGTTTTAAGTGCCAGAAGACCGGACATTACGCCAATGATTGTCCTGAAGGCCAGAATGGAAATGGCAATGGAAACTCCGGGAAGAAGCCGAACCTTTTCAACAGAGGACAAGTGAACCATGTTAGCGTGGAGGAGGTTGAAGCTCAGCCAGATGCAGTAATAGGTAAGTTTTTGGTTAAGTCATTTACTTCACTCGTTCTTTTGATGCCGGTGCATCGCATTCATACATATCAAGAGGATTTGTGGATAAGTATAGACTGCCCACTAGGGTTCTAAAAACACCCATGCTAGTAACCTCACCAGGAGCAGAGTATATGGCCAGTCGAGGATGTTTTCAAGTTCCGTTGGTTATAGGCAAGCATGTTTTTCCCTCGGATTTAATCATTTTGGAATCCCACAGTTTGGATGTGATTACTGGTATGGATTGGCTATCAATGTATGGAGGAAACATTGATTGCGCCAAGAAGTCGATTCTCGCTTACTACCCCGTAAGGGAAAAGGATAAGGTATGTATCAAGGCATGAGCCGAGGAGGATGCACGTAAATTCCTTATCGTGAGTTGTGCGGAGGAAGTACTAGTAGTGAAGGATTTTCCGATGTATTTCTAGAGGAGTTGCCGGGCATGCCACCGCATGTAGACATTGAGTTTTTGATCGAGCTTTTGCCAGGCACAGGGCCAATATCCAAGAGACCATACAGGATGCCCGCAAAAGATTTGGAGGAGATTAAAAGTCAGATTAAGGAGTTACTGGATAAAGGATACATTCGCTCAAGTTCTTCACCTTGGGATCACCAGTACTTCTAGTGGAGAAGAAGGACGGATCGTTAAGGATGGTTGTTGATTATCGAGGATTAAATGCGGTAACCATCAAGAATAAGTACCCACTGCCAATGATCAATGATCTGTTTGACCGACTACAAGGAGCAAAGGTGTTTTCCAAGATCGATTTGCGATCGTGATACCATCGATTGAAGATTCGAGAACAGGATATACCCAAGACAGCTTTTACCACTAGGTATGGGTCTGTACGAGTATACCGTGTCTTTGTCATTCGGTCCGACTAAGGCACCTGCATATTTCATGAACATGATGAACAAAGTATTTATGGAGTTTCTGGATAAGTTCGTCGTGGTGTTCATTGATGACATCTTGGTCTACTCGAAGAACGAAGTTGGAGACCGTCAGTTGTTTGGACCAGATTTGATTAAGGAGTCTGAACGGAAACTGAAATTGATTCGCGACGGGCTCAAGGTAGCCCAGTCCAGGCAGAAAAGCTATGCTGATGCAAAACGCAAGGAGACAGTTTACGAAGATGGGGATAGAGTTTACCTTCGGGTATCACCACTTCGAGGAGTTAAGCGTTTTGGTGTTAAAGGAAAGTTAGCGCCGCGATTTGTGGGACCATACAATGTTTTCGAACGTATGGGAGAGGTTGCCTACAAGTTGGAATTATCTGAGGGATTGTTAGGAGTTCACGACGTGTTCCACGTCTCTCAGTTGAAGAGGTGCCACGCAGAGATGGTTGATATACCACTAAGGGCATCTCCAGCGCCTCAACAGCCCTCCCCAGCGATTTTGTCGCCGGGCGCCAAAAAGGCCCCGCCGCGCCCGAAGCCCGCTTTTGCTGGCTCGGGCCAAAACTGGTGCCGGCGGACCCAGGCGAACCGGCGCCACAGGGGTGCTTGGGGAGCCGGCACAAGCAAAAAAGGCGCGTGGGCCCGCCCTGGAGGCGACCCGAGGGCCTTTTCCCGCCGTTTCTTGACGCTTTTCCCTCGCATCTCTCCCGCTCACTCGCCTTCCTCCTGCCATTCTCTCCTTTCTCCGCCTTAAACCCCTCCCGCCGCGAAGAAGCACGCCATGCCGCCAAGAAGTACGCCATGACGCTACAAGCGGCAACCGCGATCGGGCGATGTGGCCCACCAAGCAGAGAAGCCGAGGGCGCCGCCATCGAAGCCACCGGCCCGTCGAACGCCGAGTGGAGGGTGGAAGTTCAGCGGCTGAAGCGATCACCGCCAACAAAGTGAACAGGCCATATCCAAGAAGTCCCGCGACAACGCGGTAGCTGACGGTGTTTTCCTCATCGGCCGACCAGCGGGATGAATCCACCCGTCGTCACCACGCCCAAAGAGACGCTACAGGGACAACAAGGCGCCGGATCTCCATGGGGTTCATCGTCGCCCGGCCACGCCGACGGCGACGCCGCACGGTGGTTCAACCCAAACGTGACCTTCCCTCATGGTCACCCCGCTACGCGCACGCCCTCGCCCGCCTTTGTCGGCGTGCAGTACCCTCCATACAACTACTCGCCGCCCGCCGCCTACGCGTCCACACCAACGCCCCATCTCTACCGTGGACCGCGGCGCTCTGTTTTTTGTAACGCCAGACTACGTTCGATCGCCGGATTTGCGGCGTCTTTTGAGCGAGAACGACCAAGTTTAAATTTTCCGCATCCTGGGGCGGCGTGGGGCGTGATCGAGCTAGGTCGCCCCCAGGGGCCGAACTAGCGCCGGCACGCCCCCAGGCCGCTCTATTTAGGCGCCCTGGGGGGCCGAACGGCTGGAGATGCCCTAAGAGATACCGTGCCGCTAGAGGCGATTCAGTTGGACAGTGATTTGACCTATGAGGAGAAACCAGTCAAGATTCTTGAGTATGCTAGCCGAGTCACCCGCAGCAAAGTTATCAAGTTTTGCAAAGTTCAAGGAGCCACCACACCGAGGATGAAGCCACCTGGGAGCGAGAGGAAGATTTGCTGAAGGACCACCCTCACCTATTCTCTAGCCAACCCGAATCTCGAGAGCGAGATTCATCTTAAGGGGGGTAGGTTTGTAACATCCCAAATTTTCAATTTGGAATGTTATACTAATAGATCATCATTGCATATCATATTTAAAGCATTTTGCTTCGGTCCTAGAAATTCTACGCAACTCAAGGACCCACGGAGAGAGTTGGGGATTTCGATATTTTCATATTTGAGTTTTCTCAAATTTTCGAAGTAGGATCATTTGATTTTATTTATTTTATCTTCAGTTATTTCAATTATATAAATTTGAGAGAAGGAATAAAATGACTTTCCCAAAATAAAGAAATATTGAGGATTTAATAAAAAATCAAATAAGATTTTATTTTGGATTTTCTGGCTATTTTATTTGAATTTAGGAAAAATGCGTGTTTTCCAAAAATTGCATTTAGGCCCAAATAAATGTTCATCTAAACCGGCTTGATTTTAGAAGCCGGGGAAAATTTATTTCGGGATTTTTGGAGTCCGTTTGGTATTTCTTTCGTATGTTTTTCTCAAGGTGATAATTATTTAAAAATCGAACCGCTTTTGGGCGTGAATCGCCAGACTCCGCCGTCGGGTCTTTATATAGAGCGCCGGGCCGACCCAGCCAAGCCGCCGCCAAAGCCGCCGCCTAACCTAACCTAACTAGCCATTCGCCGATCCGCCATTGCCGCCGCTTCACGCACTGCCGGAGTTCCACCCGCCGCTTCGTCTTGCCGTCGTTGCCGCCAAGGACCGCCGCCGCCATCACGGACACCTCCGCCGTCGCCGCCGACCACGCCGCCGCCGGTGCCGCCACCACCGACCACTTCGAGGTTGACCTCGCCACGCTGTTTTTTAGAAAAACCGTTCGTTTTTCCGCCGGTTTTTAGATTCCGTTTTTGTTAGATCGGTTTTCTTCCGGTTTGGATTAATTAGCAAACATTCACTCGTTCGCTCGCTTTAACAAACGCTGTTCATCGCTTAGATCCGTATAACGAATGTTCGCTCATTAACCTGTTCATCATTTTTCTTTTTCTCGGATTTATTCCGCGATTTTCTGATCGCGATTTCTGATCCTATTTTTGTTTTAGTATAACTTTTCGCTCGTTTATCGGAATCAGGCGATTCAAGCGCCTAGAGTTTCCTCTCGAAATCCTCTTTCCGAATAATCTACTCAAACCAGTTTTTGATTCTGTTAAATTTGACTTAGGTCCAGATTAGTAAACGAAGCTTGTTTCTTTCGCCGTTTGAGTTTTGTTTCTTCGTTCGATTTGATTCTTTTTGCAAAGCGGAGTTCTTAAGTTGAACTTTCTGGTTATACCTCTTATTTGAGTTTTACCCGTGCATTAGATGAGTACTTATTGTATGCTTGTTTGTTTGTTTGCTTGCGATAGAGTACCCGGACTGCGCCGCTTGCTACTTCGAATCCCTAGGTCACGCGGATCATCTGCAAGGCAAGTAACACTTTGATCATACCTCTTTACTACCCAGTTTTATGCATTAGATCAATTCTCAAACATTGCATGATTAGGATCTAATAAAATTGTGGGTTTTGGGAAGTAGATTGAGGTAGTACCTATTACCTGTTTTTATTATCAAACCCTTGGGAGTTACTTCTACGTTTGCTTATTTTGCCATGCTATGCAAGTAGACGTGGATTGGATGAGTGATTTTCCATGACAGATGTGAGATTGTTAATTAATGATTTATTTAAGGTGGCAACATTAATACACATCTGGGTGGATTGAGGTACCGTTATTCCGAGATTTGCCATTTCTTTTGGACCGCCACCTGTGCTCAAAGGGATCATAAGATTATTCATGCTAGAAACTTCCGTGTGCAGCCACATGCTATTATGGGCTCTAGCATAGTTGATTAAGTCGTATAACTCTTACGGTGGTAGACTAGCGTATGTAGGGGAAAGTAGGTGTACCGGTCTACCCATCGTAAGGTGCTAGCGCTCGAAGACTATGTCTCGGCCATTCGTTTCTCAAACACCATGTAGTGCGAGAAAACCAACGGAGGAGATCGAGTCATGTGGGGAAAATTGCGCAACCTCTGCAGAGTGTATAAACTAATCATGATTAGCCGTGTCCCCGGTTATGGACATCTTGAGTATCTAGTACTTGGATCTTCGTGTGAATCTCATCATGTTACTTTAATTAATATTGTTGGGTTTGTTTAATGATGATGCTTAATTGGGACTGAGGATGTCATCAATCATTCTCAATGTTTAACAACCACCATGATAGTTAAATAATTTGTTCCTTTGTAGTAGGGAAAATTGGCTTTACGCAAAAAACTGTAACCATAGAGCTATCCATCAAGCCATATATGCATGTAGCATAGCTTTACTCTTTCATTTTTCTCTATGTGTTATTTTGCCAAAGATATTCCATGTCAATTGACCCGTTTTCGGGATGCAACGCTCATGTTGCGTACTTTTTCGCATTTACGAGTAAGATGCTTTAGGATCGTGGTTCTATACTCAGCGATGCCGCTGGAGTTGATGGACTCACTTATCTTCCAAGCCTTCCGCTATTATCATTATTAGATAGCCTTAAGCCATATCTATTGTAATAAGTTTCTCTTTGGAGACATTCGATGTAATAAGTGTGTGATTGCTACTCTGTTATAAATCCTTCAAGTAATTTGTCGTGTCAAGACATTCTTGATCCAGGGATGACACTGATGCACAGAGATCGGACTGTTTGAGGTCTGGTCACTACCAGATGGTATCAGAGCACACGCTGACTGTAGGACACGACCACTAAGCAAAGACCATAGATCACTACTCTCTCTTCTCATTCTAACTCCTCATCTTTTCTATTCTTCTAGGATGGCGGATGCAAGGAACAAGTTCATGCAACCGGATAAAGATACACCCTTTGGACGACACCTGAAGGAAGTAACCAAGTACTTGAAGATCAGAGTACCAAGCTTCACCGGAACCTACAACGCCACCTTACCTCAAGAGGAGCGCTGGGTGATTCGAGTTCAAGTTCCAGGAAGGACGTTCATGCCAGTCACTGAGCCTATAGAGTTTTCCTTTGATGCACCAACCTGGAGTTTAGGGACGAGCATGGCAGCTCACATCACCATGGGACGCATTGGAGAAGTTTATCACCAGGAGCTTAGGGATACTACCTACCAGATTTATGTGTGCCGAGATGAGCAATGGGAGATGGTCAACACCAGGAAAGACAGATCAGTTGCAGCTTTCATCCAGGAGTTAAACCAGCACATTCGACGCCAGGAGAACCAGATGAGTGCAGGCATGATGGATCTGAAGGAAGCCATGACCAAGATCACGGAACTGGAGGAAGAACTCAAGTCTACACGCGATGGATATGAGGAAGAAGTATCAACTCTAGTCAAGAAGAATGATGATCTGAAGAAGAAGCTAAGAGTGTTCATGGTATTTCCAGCAACTGGAGAAGACGAAGATCGCACTTGTCCTGAGAATTACATCATCATCGACGATACCGACTTGGACCCGGATGATAGTGATGATGACTACGTTGATGAAGCTGGAGCGGATATTATGGAGTCTTCATCGGAGCAGTTTTTCTAGTAGACCACCATAAAGTAGTAGAATTTCCCTCCATGTATCTATTATAGTCTGAGCACTTTGTAATGATAGATAGACTGTTGCATGCCCTTGCTTGTTTGAATGAAGTGTTTTGATTGCAATTTGCCTCATGTGCATATGGATAGTGTTTTCCCTCTAGACCTCATTCCATTCTGTATTCTCGTCTTTTCTAAACCCTCAGATGCCTCCGAGACGTGACAACGGATTCGCTTTCCCATTGGAGCTCACCCAGTTGATCCAGCAGCAGAATGCATTGATGCAGATACTAGTCTAGAATCAGAATCAGGGGAACAACAACAACAACAATCCACCACCACCACCTGTTGATCACTTAACCCGTTTTATTAGACTGAATCCACCGGTGTTCTCCAGTAGCACTGAGCCGATTGTTGCAGATGATTGGCTTCGCAAGAAAGCCAGGGAGTTGATCACTGCAGGATGCACAGATGCGGAGAAGGTGCGATTTGCCGCACATCAGCTTGAGGGACCCGCAACATCATGGTGGGAGAATTTCACAGCCACTTATCCAAAGCAGACCTTTGCCACATGGGATCTGGCCAGCAGGATTTTCGTACGGCCCATGTTTCAACAGGAGCTATGGCCATGAAGAAGCATGAGTTTCGCAACTTGCGCTAGGGAGGAAGATCAGTTGGCCAGTATGTGGATGATTTCAGTAAGCTAGCACGTTATGCCCCAGATGACTTCGCTACGGATGCAGCTAAGCAAGAGAAGTTTCTGGAAGGGCTGAATGATGAGCTAAGCATGCAGTTGATGGTAGCAAGTTTCAACAACTACCAGGAGTTGGTAGATCGTGCTCTCATGATTGAAGGGAAGCAGCAGCAGATTGAAAACCGCAAGAGGAAGTATGGACAAGGGAAGTACAATTCTGGAGCTCAGCAGAAGCCCCGTTTTACTCCGAAGTCAGGAGGACAGTTTCAGCATACCCATGGGGGAGGTAGCTCGCACAATCACAATGGTCCCAAGAAGGGTACCGGGAATGGATGAAGTAGTAGCTAGAACCGTACCAACCCCTCACCACCAACCAAGAAAGATCTGAGTCAAGTCACTTGTTTTAAGTGCCAGAAGACCGGACATTACGCCAATGAATGTCCTGAAGGCCGACCAGAATGGCAATGGAAACTCCGGGAAGAAGCCGAACCTTTTCAGCAAAGGACAAGTGAACCGCGTTAGCGTGGAGGAGGTTGAAGCTCAGCCAGATGCAGTAATAGGTAAGTTTTTGGTTAAGTCATTTACTGCACTCGTTATTTTGATACCGGTGCATCGCAATCATACATATCAAGGGGATTTGTGGATAAGTATAGACTGCCCACTAGGGTTCTCAAAACACCCATGCTAGTAACCTCACCAGGAGCAGAGTATATGGCCAGTCGAGGATGTTTTCAAGTTCCGTTGGGTATAGGCAAGCATGTTTTTTCCTCGGATTTAATCATTTTGGAATCCAACGGTTTGGATGTGATTCTGGGTATGGGTTGGCTATCAATGTATGGAGGAAACATTGATTGCGCCAGTAAGTCGATTCTTCTTACTACCCCAGAAGGGAAAAGGATAAGGTATGTATCAAGGCATGAGCCGAGGAGGATGCACGTAAATTCCTTATCAGGAGTTGTGCAGGAGGAAGTACTACTAGTGAAGGATTTTCCTGATGTATTTCCAGAGGAGTTGCCAGGCATGCCACCAGACAGAGATATTGAGTTTTTGATCGAGCTTTTGCCAGTCACAGGGCCAATATCCAAGAGACCATACAGGATGCCCGCAAAAGATTTGGTGGAGATTAAAAGTCAGATTAAGGAGTTACTGGATAAAGGATACATTCGCTCAAGTTCTTCACCTTGGGGGTCACCAGTACTTCTAGTGGAGAAGAAGGATGGATCGTTAAGGATGGTTGTTGATTATCGAGGATTAAATGCGGTAACCATCAAGAATAAGTACCCACTGCCAATGATCAATGATCTGTTTGACCGACTACAAGGAGCAAAGGTGTTTTCCAAGATCGATTTGCAATCGTGGATACCATCAGTTGAAGATTCGAGAACATGATATACCCAAGACAGCTTTTACCACTAGGTATGGGCTGTACGAGTATACCGTGATGTCATTCGGTCTGACTAACGCACCTGCATATTTCATGAACATGATGAACAAAGTATTTATGGAGTTTCTGGATAAGTTCGTCGTGGTGTTCATTGATGACATCTTGGTCTACTCGAAGAACGAAGTTGGAGACCGTCAGTTGTTTGGACCAGATTTGATTAAGGAGTCTGAACATAAAGTGAATTTGATTCGCGACAGGCTCAAGGTAGCCCAGTCCAGGCAGAAAAGCTATGCTGATGCAAAACGCAAGGAGACAGTTTACGAAGTTGGGGATAGAGTTTACCTTCGGGTATCACCACTTCGAGGAGTTAAGCGTTTTGGTGTTAAAGGAAAGTTAGCGCCGCGATTTGTGGGACCATACAAAGTTTTGGAACGTATGGGAGAGGTTGCCTACAAGTTGGAATTACCTGAGGGATTTTCAGAAGTTCACGACGTGTTCCACGTCTCTCAGTTGAAGAGGTGCCACGCAGAGATGGCTGATATACTGCTAAGAGATACCGTGCCGCTAGAGGCGATTCAGTTGGAAAGTGATTTGACCTATGAGGAGAAACCAGTCAAGATTCTTGAGTATGCCAGCCGAGTCACCAGCAGCAAAGTTATCAAGTTTTGCAAAGTTCAGTGGAGCCACCACACCGAGGATGAAGCCACACAGGAGCGAGAGGAAGATTTATTTGAAAGACCACCCTCACCTGTTCTCTAGCCAACCCGAATCTCGAGGGCGAGATTCATCTTAAGGGGGGTAGGTTTGTAACATCCCAAATTTTCAATTTGGAATGTTATACTAATAGATCATCATTGCATATCATATTTAATGCATTTTGCTTCGGTCCTATAAATTCTACGCAACTCAAGGACCCACGAAGAGAGTTGGGGATTTCGATATTTTCATATTTGAGTTTTCTCAAATTTTGGAAGTAGGATCATTTGATTTTATTTATTTTATCTTCAGTTATTTCAATTGTATAAATTTGAGAGAGGGAATAAAATGACTTTCCCAAAATAAAGAAATATTCAGTATTTAATAAAAAAGTCAAATAAGATTTTATTTTGGATTTTCTCGCTATTTTATTTGAATTTAGGAAAAATGCGTGTTTTCCAAGAATTGCATTTAGGTCCAAATAAATGTCCATCTAAACCGGCTTGATTTTAGAAGCCGGGAAAAATTTATTTCGGGATTTGTGGAGTGCGTTTGGTATTTCTTTCGTTTGTTTTTCTGCGCGATAATTATTTAAAAAAAACTGGAACCGCCTGGCCGCGGGTCTCTGTATAGCGCGCCCGGGCCGACCCCCAGCCCAAGGCGCCGCCGCCAGCCCAAGCCGCCGCCCCCCCCCCACCTAACCCTAACCCTAGCCCGCGCCCCGCCGATCCGTCGCCGCCTCGCCTCAGCGACGGAGCTCGACGCCGCCGCCCGTCCGCCACCGCCGGACCCCGCCGCCGTCTCCGCCGACCACCGCCGCCCCCGCCGGAGCCGCCACCACCGCCGAACCGCACCGCGAGGTTGACCTCGCCGCCGCCGTTTTTTAGAAAAAAACCGTTCGGTTTTTCCGTCGGTTTTTTTAGATTCCATTTTTTTCGTTAGATCGGTTTTCTTCCGGTTTGGATTAATTAGCGAACGTTCACTCGTTTGTTCGTTTTTAACGAACGCGTTCATCGTTTAGATCCAGATAACGAACGTTCGTTCGTTAACCGGTTCGTCGTTTTTCTTTTTCTCGGATTTATTCCGCGATTTTCTGATCGCGGTTTCTGATCCGATTTTTGTTTTAGTATAACTTTTCGCTCGTTTATCGGAATCAGGCGATTCAAGCGCTTAGAGTTTCCTCTCGAAACCCTCTTTCCGAATAATCTAATCAAACCAGTTTTTGCTTCTGTAAAATTTGACTTAGGTCCAGATTAGTAAATGAAGCTTGTTTCTTTCGCCGTTTGAGTTTTGTTTCTTCGTTCAATTTGATTCTTTTTGCAAACCGGAGTTCTTAAGTTGAACTTTCTGGTTAGACCTCTTATTTGAGTTTTACCCGTGCATTAGATGAGTACTTATTGTATGCTTGTTTGTTTGTTTGCTTGCGATAGAGTACCCGGACTACGCCGCTTGCTACTTCGAATCTCTAGGTTACGCGGATCATCAGCAAGGCAAGTAACACTTTGATCATACCTCTTTACTACCCAGTTTTATGCATTAGATCAATTCTTAAACATTGCATGATTAGGATCTAATTAAATTGTGGGTTTTGGGAAGTAGATTGAGGTAGTACCTATTACCTGTTTTCGTTATCAAACCCTTGGGAGTTACTTCTACGTTTGCTTATTTTGCCATGCTATGCAAGTAGACGTGGATTGGGTGAGTGATTTTCCATGACAGATGTGAGATTGTTAATTAATGGTTTATTTAAGGTGGCAACTTTAATACACATCCTGGGTGGATTGAGGTACCGTTATTCCAGGATTTGCCTATTTCTTTTGGACCGCCACCCGTGCTCAAAGGGATCATAAGATTATTCATGCTAGAAACTTCCGTGTGCAGCCACATGCTATTATGGGCTCTAGCATAGTTGATTAAGTCGTGCGAACTCTTACGGTGGTAGACTAGCAGATGTACGGGAAAGTAGGTGTACCGGTCTACCCATCGTAAGGTGCTAGCGCTTCTGAAAGACTATGTCTCGGTCATTCGTTTCTCAAACACCATGTAGTGCGAGAAAACCAACGGAGGAGATCGAGTCATGTGGGGAAAAGTGCGCAACCTCTGCAGAGTGTATAAACTAATCATGATTAGCCGTGTCCCCGGTTATGGACATCTTGAGTATCTAGTACTTGGATTTTCGTGTGAATCTCATCATGTTACTTTAATTAAAATTGTTGGGTTTGTTTAATGATGATGCTTAATTGGGATTGAGGATGCTGTCAACCATTCTCAATGTTTAATAACCACCATGATAGTTAAATAATTTATTCCTTTGTAGTAGGGAAAAATTGGCTTTACGCAAAAAAACTGTAACCATAGAGCTATCCATCAAGCCATATATGCATGTAGCATAGCTTTTCTCTTTCATTTTTCTCTATGTGTTACTTTGCCAGCATATTCCATGTGCTGACCCGTTTTCGGGCTGCAACGTTCATGTTGCAGACTTTTCAGACAACGAGTAAGATGCTTTAGGATCGTGATTCTATACTTAGTGATGCCGCTGGAGTTGATGGACTCACTTATCTTCCAAGCCTTCCGCTGTTATCGTTATTAGACGGCCTTAAGCCATATCTATTGTAATAAGTTTCTCTTTGGAGACATTCGATGTAATAAGTGTGTGATTGCTACTCTATTATAAATCCTTCAAGTACCGTGCGTGTCAGCATTACTGATCCAGGGATGACACTGATGCACAGAGATCGGACTGTTTGAGGTCTGGTCACTACAAAACTCCTCTTTCTCCCCTTTATACAGATCTGCCAATATTGTGGCCAGGGCAGCAGGGGTGTCTGGACCTTTCCATCCGCAGCGTGAGGCGTCATCTTCCCCATTGTAGTGCCACATAGGGAGCCCTCTGAAATTGAGTGGCTGAACACCTCGCACTATGGAAGTTGCCATTACCTCGATTATTGATAATCCGGACTGGGCGAGTGTTCTTATCTTGCCCATTAATTGTTGGACTTCTGCGCTATCCTCCTCCTCGAGGCTCCGAGGACGCCAGATGTGGTGTTTTCTTAACGGAGCGCTGGAGAATTTGGGAAGGCCCATTCGGACTGGGTCGGGGAGAGCGACATCTTCAATATAAAACCACTTCGAGGGCCACTCTTCGGATGCCTTCTTCGGCGTGCCGGACAAGTATCCGGTCCCGGCTATGCGCCATATCTCGGCGCAGCCCACCTCGAATATGGATGCCTTTTGGGTACGAGGGACGAGGCAGAAAAATTTCCTCCATAAGTCAAAGTGAGCCTCGCAGCCCAGGAATAACTCGCAAAGAGCGACAAAGTTCGCGATATGCAGGATTGAGGCCGGAGTGAAGTTGTGCAGTTGGAGGCCGTAGTACTCCAGGAGGCCTCGGAGGAAAGGGTGGATTGGAAACCCGACACCTCTTATTAAGAAGGGTAAGAAGCACACTCGCTCCCCCTGGTCGGATTAGGGAAATTTTCCACCAGGGCTTCGCCTGTAAAAGAGGTTAATCCCGCCCGGACAGGGACTAGATCCACGGGGGGGGGGGGGGAATCCCTACGTTTGAAGCTTACTGAGCTGGTCATGGGATACTGAACATTTCTCCCAATTGCCTTTTTCGGAGCCATGGGGACAGGAGGAAGAACTGGGAACGCTAGCCATGCTGGAATGGTTTCTCCTAACAAGCTCTAAGGATTTTCCGCCTGGTGTGAGATGGCATCTGAGATCCAATCCACTTAAATATATGCCTTTCTTACATGGCCAGGGTGTTATGTGCAAAATTACTCTGACCTTTCGTGTTTGCTTGACACGTGGAAGCCGAAGCAATGAAGGCACAGAAGCCGATGGGTACGATATTAAATGGAAGGTCGAATATAATTCTTTGGGACAGACGCTTTGAGGTATTTGGAGGAAGAACCCGCCTTGCAATGCCGAAGACTATCAGCGTGCCAGACACATCGTCATTGAAGTCTCGTTCGGGGGCTACTAAGGGAGTCCTGGATTAAGGGGTCCTCAGGCGTCTGGCCTATGTGACGTGGGCCAGACTAATGGGCCATGAAGATACAAGACAGAAGACTTCCTCCCGTGTCCGGATGGGACTCTCCTTTGCGTGGAAGGCAAGCTTGGCGTTCGGATAAGAATATTCCTTCCTCTGTAAACCGACTCTGTTCAACCCTAGGCCCCTCCGGTGTCTATATAAACCGGAGGGTTTGGTCCGTAGGGCAGAATCACAATCATACAGGATAGACATCTAGGTTTTAGCCATTACGATCTCGTGGTAGATCAACTCTTGTAATCCTCATAGTCATCAAGATCAATCAAGCAGGAAGTAGGGTATTACCTCCATCGAGAGGGCCCGAACCTGGGTAAACATTGTGTCCCCCGTCTCTTGTTATCATCGACCTTAGACGCACAGTTCCGGACCCCCTACCCGAGATCCGCCGGTTTTGACACCGACAGCTTGGCTCTTTGCCTCATCGAGAAGACTAACAATTATGTTACTACTACTGCTTCTACAGTATTGAATCCACTTCTGCATGTCCGTCCACCGCAAGTGGGAGGGATAGCTTGTTCTAGTACTATAAGCAAAAGCATGTCCTCGTCTGCGAGCCACGCGCGCATGGGCGAGGGAGAAGGCGTGTAGTAGTAAAATCAAGCTTCTCCTCGTTGTATGAGTTGGCGCGACACATCGTAGCACTGGCCCCACATGGTTGCCTCTAAACTTGGCTGAAAGAGCAACAGTGTACAATACTCCATTTGCTGCAACCTCTAACATTCACCCCACCACAAATTAAAATATATATTCCTGTCTTGACCAGATAAGCATGCAAACTACAATCACCAGGATGACAGGTAGGGCCAGAAGATTATTTTAATCAAAAAAAAGCATGGAGCCGACCCCAATGATTTTAATCTTACATGCATGGTACACGCTATCCTAGACTACTCTACACATGAAACTGTCACACGAGCGTCCGGGCTGCACTTGGCTCTTTGCCTCTTCGGGAAGTCGAAGAATGATGGAGTACTATTGCAGTGGAGGAGTACTACAGTATGCTTCTGGCCATCTGACACCGATTGAACTGTTGCATGTCCACCGCGTGCGGGAGGGAGAGCGAGTAGCAAACGAAAGCTTCTCCTAGTCCTGCTAGCCACCACTCTTATGGGCGAGGGAATGATGCAGCTTCATCGACTTACTGCTCCTGCCTTTGCGTATATGACAGGTGGGCCCAACAGGTGGGTGGCCCACCTGTCATGCAGCCAAAGTCAGGTGCGGTTAAGGTGAGAGGGCATTGTAGTAATCAAACTTCTTGTTGTACGAGTTGACGCGGCACATCAAAGTACTGCACTCGATATATTTCAATAATTTGCATTTACCGAAGCATTAATTACAACGCATGCATGCATGCTGTGACTCTCCTTTTGATACTTGCATGTGTTGATTTAATGCACCTTGAAGTAGTATGAATATGTGCTGGTAAAGCGTTGTAATGCCCTGGCCCTAATAAAGCGAGAGATGGTTGTGCACGAGGAGGGCGAGATCATGCAGACGGAATAGGACCCGACGATGGAGCTCTCTATGGTCTCGATGGACCTCACCTTGATCCACTGCCCCTTGTGCCTCCGCCCCTTGAAGCCTCCAGTGTATGAGGTTCGAATACACCTCGTCCGTTCGGCTGATCGAGCAAGGTGCAGGTTTCTTGATTGATGTGATGTTCGATTGATTTGTGCAGTGCAAGGGAGGGCACCTGGCTTGCGCGGATTGCCGTGTCGAGCGTCCCGGGAACCAGCGGCAGTGCCAGAAGTGCGACCGCGGTGGTGGCTTCAACGTGTGGAACACGGTGGTGGATGTCGTCCTCTCCTCGGTGAGGGTGGAGTGCCTGCATGAAGGCTGTGAGCTCTACGTCACTTACCACAAGCTCGCCGATCACCTGAGCATGTGTCCGCTCGCGCCCTGCAAATGCCCCGTGCCCATCTGCCGCTATGAAGGCCTGCCACCGGCGCTCTCCCACCACATCAGCACCGTGCATCCCATGCCCATGCACAGGATCTAGTACGGCAAGGTGCTCCAGCTGCAAGTGCCACTGTCGGAGCCACGGCTCTTGCTGTTCGCGGAGGAGGACGGCCGCATGTTTTTCTTGGTCAGCGGCATGCTCGACATCGGCGCACCTATCGGCGTGTTGGTCGTCTGCATCAGAGCAGGGTCGGCCCCACTACCGCACTACGTGGCCAAGCTGTGGGCAAACGGCCCGCCGAGGGAGCCCAAAGGCGGGACCGACGCCGTCAAGGTGGAAATGGAGTTGACAAGCAGCAAGGATCCCGGCGACATTGTCGTGCACAAGCTGACCTTCTTCATAGTTCCGCCCAAGCTGCTGGCCGGGGCTAAGCTGGTTTCCCTCCACATTCAGATTGACAAGCTCACGTCATAAATGATTCTACAGTGCCTTCTGTTTATCTTAGTAATATGCTAATATAGGGGTTAGCTCAGTCTATTTTAGCTTAAGAGATGGTGGGCTTTGGTGGTGATGCAGCAATTACTTCGACATCAGATCAGCAGTTAAAGTAATTTGTAACACTCTAACAGATATTTTGTCTCTATTGGATATAAAGATCCTTTGGGTAAGAAGTATAACAACTTATAAGAAGTAAGTATAACAACTTATATGCTTGTTTGTTCAGGAAGTGTTGCATACTTGTGCGAGTTGACGCGACACATCAAAGTAGTAGTACTACTAGTAGTACTCCCTTCGATCCTAATTTCTCTGCGCATAAGGCTAGTCATAGTGGGAGTAACATAGGTAGTAACATAGATGCCACATAAGAAAAAATGATGAGGTGGCAAGTAATTAATGAGGAGAGAGGCAAATAGAGTAACATAATATGTTACCATCACATAGCGCTTTCCAATGCAAAATGAGTCTACAAAGTAATAAATGAAGACATCTAGTACTATGTTATCACATATATGACACTACCCACTATGAAGGTAGTAACATAGACTAGTAACTAGTCTATGTTACTCTCCACTATGACCAGCCTAAGTCGAGGCGCGGATACCAAGGAGGGCATAGTTGTGTCTATACTTGGACAACTCACCCGACTGCATGCGCACCAGGCAGACGAAGTTCGTGTCGTGCTGGTGCTTTGTGCGGCCCGCAGATTAACCAAAACCTCGCGCCTCCATCTTAGCCTCTGCGTTTTAAACTTGTCAATCTCAAGGCCAAGGAGCAACGTGAAACCTATGATAGAGCCAATCGGATGGTTGAGAACACTACAATTCGTAGCTACAGATGCGTGTGTGAGAGAGGACAAGTGCGTGCGTGCACCTTTTCTCTTCCTGTATAACGTACTAAACTCAGAGTACAAGTGTATGTGGGTGGCATCGACCTTGGGAGCTAGAGATGGTGCGTGTGAGAAGTCCCGAGAGATAGGTGTAATGCATCTGAAAAAAAGACTAGTCTATAGCTCGGCACGATGCTATTCCTGTCGAACGCCCCAATAAGCGTAAGATATGTGTCTGATGGTGCCAGTTATTGCACGTACACAGCAGTAGAAAAAGAAATAGTACCATGGCATATGCTACACCACGACCGAGAACACGTGCCCATGTTACGCCATCCGGGAATAGTGCCGCACTCCGAAACTAGAACCGTCAATAAGTTTTGAGCGCGTCTCGTCACATTCCAAATTACTACTACTACCACGCTATATTTAATTGCAAACATGTTCACACTGATCACAACCTACTCCCTCCGTCGTCATCTTAGGTTGTGCACCGTGACCAAGGGGGAGGGGAAAACAAGAGAACTTAATGTTTATTTGCTAATTAATAGCATTGCATGCAATGAACTAACCACTACATGTCGTGTTCGGTAGTCTCAAGTCATTAAAAGCATGCACACTCACATCTCTTATTGGTTGATATGTCAAGAAACAAGAAACGAGGTAGAAGTTAATGCATCGCGCCTAAGTGTTTTGGGATTATTTGGTTTTCGTAAGATGACTTACACACCTAGACAGAGGGAGTAAACGGTTCCCACTTAGGAGCGTATTAGTACTCGGTTATAAACACTACTATGCCAAGATGACTGCACATTCCTCCTCAACTCCTCATCCACAAAAACAAACAAGTCATTCAGCATCCTTCCCTTGCGTTTGCCATGGCCAGCGTGAGTTCTGGGTCGAGAGATTACCACCAGGGAGAGGCGAGCATGGAAGCGGAAGCACGAGAGATGTCCCGCCTCGCCTCGAAAGCAGCCGACATGTCCCACCACGCGAAAGTAGCAGCACAGAGGTCCTGCCGCGCCGCCGAAGCAGCACAGAGGTCCCGCCGCGCCGTTGATGCAGCAGACTACTCCGGCCACGCCGCGGAAGCAGCAGAGATGTCCGCAGTGCCGCGAATGCAGCAGAGATGTCTTGCCGCGCTACGGCGGCCTGGGAAAATGTCTCGCGGGCAGGCGACGACTCTTATAGGCGCATGCATGCGATCATCCATAGCCAGATGGATCAGATCTCCGGCTGGGCGAGGTTGCAGGACGACATAAAAGCCTCATTTGAATAGGCTACCGGCGTCAACAGACAACTAAGGGAGGGCAATGAGAGGCTCCGGGCCGAGCGCGACCTGCTGAGGGCGAAGACGTCCAAAGTGCAAAGTAGCAGGAGGAAACTAGTGCCTTGATGAAGAGGACCCGGCGTCATCATGAAGAAACTTCTGGACGAGAATGACATGCTCCACATCGAGCGCCAAAGGCTGGTGGAGGAATCCATGGATGCTCTCAATCAGCGTCTTGAGGACACAAAAGAGCTCATCGCCGCTCGCCGCGGAGACTAGTTCCCGCGGCCTGCAACAACGCATCAAGAAAGTAGAGATCAGTGAGCCAGATCATTGTCTTCCTTCTTCTTTTGCCTTTGTGTATTTGGGGTGTAGCCGCATGTGGCTTTTTAATTATCTTCCTAATTATGTAAACAATTATTATCAACTGTCGTCGGCCTTATATATTCATCAGTCTTGCTATAAGTCGCAACAGATGCTATATAGGTCCGTCGGATCTTACATCAAGATCCGTGCAAAAAAGTATTTTCAGATTTTATTTTTCTCTCTTAAATCTCAGTCGAGGGAGACATAGCCACGCCATTAAACAGAGACTCATGCGCCATTAATGCAGACCTTGGGAGAGAGGTGGACGGCAGATGGAGATCAAAGGGCTCTCCTCCCGATAAGCACATGCAGGGGTCTAATAGCTCGCCTCCCGTAGTCAAATAGCTACCTTGCACGACGCCTCCTAGCTAATAAAAAAGGGGACGCGTGGCTGCACATAAATGGTAAGTAGAACACCCACGGTTTCAATAATACTTGTGTTTCCGATTGTAACGTGATAGCACTTGTTCCAAAATGACTTTTGTTGATTGTTAATGTGTGCACCTTCGCAAATCGGACAGCAAAATTACCATGGCATGTTGGTGCCATGTCATGACACCAAGCCAAGTTTCATGATTTTCATGCGTGTTTTGGATTTCAGGAATTAAAAAACCAAGTTTCTCAATGCTTCCAGCCGAGCCACGACGCCCAGATGTTTGACTTTCATTCCCATTTCTAGCATGGGACCTAGAAATTTACCCGAGAAAATTTGAATTATGCACACAAAGGTGACACGTTCCATCTCAGAACCATGAGCCTTCTTGAGAGAAGCTCCGGTTTGCAAGAAGCTTATACCAAAACTTGTTCCTATTCGGCCAATTTTTTTACCACAGCATGGTAGTACCATGACATGACACCATGCCGAGTTTCATGATATTCAGGCGTGTTTTGGATTTACAAGAATTTTAAAACCATGTTTCTCAATATTCTCGGCTGAACCACGATGCCCAGATGTTTGAATTTCATTCCCATTTCTTGCATGGGACCTAGAAATTCACCCGAGGACACACATGTGATTTTTCAACCAACTTTGGTGCACAGGAGCATGTGCTTGTAGTTCAAATTAGAATTATGCACATTAAATGACGAGAAACTCTATTAATGTATAAAAAGGGCAAACGAACCCGGAATAATTCCAAGATTTAACAGGGCACTCATGTCGTTCTATGTTGCCTCTTTAAAGAAACTCAAGGTGGGGCAACGTATATCGTTTCACACTCAAAGGTGACACGTTCCCTCTCAGAACCACGAGCCTTCTTGAGAGAAGCTCCGGTTTGCAAGAAGCTTGTACCAAAACTTGTTCCAAATCAGCCCATTTTTTTACCACAGCATGTTAGTGCCATGACATGACACCATGCAAAGTTTCATGATTTCCAAGCGACTTTTGGATTTACATGAATTTTAAAACCAAGTTTCTCGATGTTCTCGGCCGAGTCACGACACCAAGATGTTTGAATTTGATTCCCATTTCTTGCATGGGACCTAGAAATTCACTCAAGGACACACATGTGATTTTCAACCAACTTTGGTGCACCGGAGCATGTGCTTGCAGTTCAAATTTGGATTATGCACATTAAATGTCCAAAAACTCAATTAATGTATAAAAAAGGCCAAACGAACCCGGAATAATTCCAAAATTTAACAGGGCACTCATATAGTTCTATGTTGCCTCCACAAATAAAATCAGGGGGGAGGCAGCGTATATCATTTCGCACACAAAGGTGACATGTTCCCTCTCGGAACCACGAGGCTTGTTGAGAGAATCTCCTGTTTTGCAAGAAGCTTATACCCAAACTTGTCCCAATTCAGCCAAAAAATATACATATGAAAATAACGTTTAGATTATCCCGAACATCTCGCTACCTAGACCAATGTACTCTGATTTGAATTCAAGATAAAATGGATATATATATATATTTGAATTGGAGATCATATGGTACATGTAGTTCATAGTGAAATATGATTACTGCTATATGCATGTTTTTTGTTATCAAGATAATATTTAAATGATTGTATAACTTGACAACAATCGTATTCAAATAAGGAAAATTGATTCAAATTTAGTCCATATGGTAGACGACAATATATATGTTCATAGGGTGGAGTAAAATGTTCATAGATGATGGAAGATCAAAATGTAGGACTACATCCATTATAAACCGCAAGTTCACCTAACGATATATTTGAATTCAACATAACGTGGATTCAAAAATTGAAATTCGAGATCCTGGCATTCACTGGTACATCGACGTGCTAAACAAACGGTTTTTAACCCCTTTTCGCGACGTCATTTGGAACCGTCGCCAAGTGAGTGTATGCGATAGGGTGTCCTTCCCACACGACCCAGAAATCGTCAGGGATAGGCCCTCCTGGGACTCAGGCTGTGGCCGTGTGCGATCGGGCGAGGCATCGAAACCCAATCATTTCCGTAGGTATGTACATCCCACACGGTAATCCGAGAAAATCATTTCGGTAGGTATGTACATCCCACACGGTGAATCCCAGAAAATCATTTCCGTAGGTATGTACATCCCATACGGTGAATCCTAGAAAATCATTTCCATAGGTATGTACATCCCACACGGTGAATTCGAGAAAAAAAATTCCGTAGGTATGTATATCACACATAGTTCTTTGTGTGGAAACATTTGTGCAAGGTAGCCTAACGCAAACAGTTCATTGCTGGAAGCCGTGTGTGATTGTTAGTTGATCGAACACGCCAACTTTCTAGAAACCGTGCGGGTTGTTTGAGTTCATCGCCCACGGTGCTGTCTGAGTAACCGTTTGCAATAGAAACCCCCAATAAGCAAGGTAATTAGCCTATTATTGATAATCCATGTACTAATTAAACTGATATTTCTTATAAAACACGCCAGATATTTCATATCTGTATAAAAGCAACCAGGATTTCATAATCGAATTACATCTGGCACTCAGTTACGCCATTACACAAAAGCACCAAGTTTCACATGCAGTGTAAAAACCTTTGGAAAGTATCATCATACATGGTAAATAAACAGATGAATCTCATCTGGGAAACTGCAGAAGTGGAAGGCAAATATTGAGCCTTCAGTGATGTTGACTGTCCTTGCAACTTTAGGCCAGTGGTTATGGATAATTGCCCGCCCAACCTTTGTCCTCTTTAGTAAGACTTCAATAGTGTACCCCATGGGTGTTGATTGAATACCTTCCTCGCCTCTTGACCATGCAGGTGGTTTGAGAGGTAATCATCGGTGAATTGCTTTGAAAAGTACTGTAAACAAAGATATGCATAAATCGTTGTTGTAAATTTTGAAATGGCGCAAGGGGTGAAAACAAGGTAAAAGAGTTGGTACCATCCTATAGTTGACTGGTGTCTTCTTCATTGTGCAAACAAAGATCTTGCTGTTATTCGTCGCAAGTTTCTTCATCCTAACAATCTTTCTGAGTTTCTTGACTTGAGTGATATTCATGGACATCTCATTTCCCCATATGCAAAATGGGTCGAACAGTGGGTATAAGCCTTTGACAGCAGGACCTACATGTGCAAGACCAAATTGTAAGAAACCTAAATATTGTAATGATTCTTGCAACTGCACAATAATGTGCTATTAGCCAAAGGACCCTTCTTGAACAAACCTCGATGGTAAACCGCAGTGTCTCCCATTGTTTCCCTGCAACACACATAAGGAAGATCTTGATCAGGTTAACTGAGAGTTGCCATACTATCAGTAGAATATGTATTGAGTACAGCCAAATTCGATTGGTGTCACATGCATAATAATACAAAATTGTACCCACAGCAAATGAAAATCTGTAGGATCTTGAGAAGAGGTGTCTAGAGGGGGGGGGGGGATTAGACACTAAGTACCAAAGTTCCAGTTTTTAATCTCTTTAGGTTTAAGTGAAGTTTAGGCAGAATTTCAACATTCACAATACATAACAAGCAAGCATGCAAGAGTATATAAGCAGCGGAAAGTAAAGCATGCAACTTGCAAGAATGTAAAGGGAAGGGTTTGGAAGATTCAAACGCAATTGGAGACACGGATGTTTTTGTCGTGGTTCCGATAGGTGGTGCTATCGTACATCCACGTTGGTGGAGACTTCAACCCACATAGGGTAACGGTTGCTGACATTACAGAGGGCTCCACCCACGAAGGGTCCACGAAGAAGCAACCTTGTCTATCCCACCATGGCCGTCGCCCACGAAGGACTTGCCTCACTAGCGGTAGATCTTCACGAAGTAGGCAATCTCCTTGCCCTTACAAACTCCTTGGTTCAACTCCATAATCTTGTCGGAGGCTCCCAAGTGACACCTAGCCAATCTAAGAGACACCACTCTCCAAGAAGTAACAAATGGTGTGTTGATGATGAACTCCTTGCTCTTGTGCTTCAAATGATAGTCTCCCCAACACTCAACTCTCTCTCATAGGATTTGGATCTGGTGGAAAGAAGATTTGAGTGGAAAGCAACTTGGGAAGGCTAGAGATCAAGATTCATATGGTTGGAATGGAATATCTTGGCCTCAACACATGAGTAGGTAGTTCTCTCTCGTAAATAGGATGCTGGAAGTGTAGGTTTGTTCGATGGCTCTCTCCGTGAATGAAAAGGAGGTGGAGGGGTATATATAGCCTCCACACAAAATCTAACCGTTACACACAATTTACCAAACTCGATGGGACCGAATCAACAAACTCGGTCGGACCGATTTAGTAAACCTAGTGACCGCTAGGTTTTTTACGTGGATCGACATGCATCTCGGTAGGACCGATATGGTTAGGGTTAGGCATAACGTAATCCGGTGAGACCGATTACACAAAATCGGTGAGACCGATTTTGGTAATTAGCTAACCGGAGAGTTGGTCGAGCAAACTCGGTGAGACTGATTACTCAAACTCGGTGGAACCGATTTTGGTAATAAGCTAACCAGAAAGTTTGCATTGTAATCTCGGTAGTACCGATTGCACAAACTTCAGTGAGACCGATTTTGGTGATGGACATACGGAGAGATTACAATCCCATCTCGGTGAGACCGAGATCCCTATCGGTGAAACCGATTTGCCTAGGGTTTGTGGCGTTGGCTATGACATTTGAACTCGGTGGCGCGGATAGAAAGAATCGATAGGGCGAGTTTGACTTTAGGTTTAGGTCATATGTGTGGAAGTGGGAAAGTAGTTGAGGGTTTTGGAGCATATCACTAAGCACATGAAGCAAGAGGCTCATTAAGCAACACCTCATCCCTCCTTGATAGTATTGGCTTTTCCTATAGACTCAATGTGATCTTGGATCACTAAAATGTAAAATGTAGAGTCTTGGGCTTGAAGCTTGAGCCAATCCTTTGTCCTTAGCATCTTGAAGGCGTTCCCACATCCTTTAGTCCATGCCACTCCATTGTTGAACTTATTTGAAACATACTAGATAAAAGTGTTAGTCCAACAAGAGATATGTTGACATTAATTACCAAAACCACCTAGGGAGCACTTGTGCTTTCAATCTCCCCCTTTTTGGTAATGGATGGCAACATACATCAAAGCTTTAGACAAAGATATAAAGAGTAGCAAGTAAACCTTTGGAAAGACATGTAACAAACATAGGCTCCCTCTACATGTATGCAATCATGTGAATTACGGAATATAGAAGCATATGAGAGCATAACCATGATAGAGTAGGCAATGTGTTACATGTATCTTGGCCATATGCATCAGAGCAAAATATTATTAAGGAAAATACCTGCATGCTCATGGGTCCTTCTTGCAAACAGTATGTACATCAGCAAGAATTCCTCATACACATGATTGTGATGCATATACTTACCTTGTAGTCTTGAGTTGGCTTAGGATGGAATGAACCTGCACAAACAAGGTTAGATAACACAGGTACATCTACTAGCCGAGCAAACAAAAGAAACCACAAGAATACCAAGACTGGATGACATGTAGAAAGTGAGTACTAAGTACCACATTGGATTAGACATGTCCCCAAGAGTAAAGATATGCAATGAATTTAAATGATTTATTTCCCTTAGATGTCTTGCTCCCCCTGAATCTAGCATGGGATATTTGGAGAAGATAGGGAACAGAAAATCAGAGCTGAAAGATATAGATGAACAGAGATTAGTGCAAATAATCACATATGAACATGTCTTTCCCCCAAAAAGACATGTGGCATCTCTCCTCTTGAACATCAAGCATATGGGATCCTTGAGAAATACTTTCAGTATTTTCTCCCCCTGGAGATCTCTTTCTCCCCCTTAATACTCTCTCCCTTTTGGAAGTGATAAGCTTTGATGTGATCTCTCTCTCCCCCTTTGACATCAATTTCCAAGAAGGGTCTTCTGGAATTTGTTGTGAATGTGTTTGGTCCTTGAGTCACGACATAAAGCACTGGATAAAATTGTGATGCTTGTAGAGGACAAGATTCATTGAGTGGAGCTGGATCAGAAGAAACATAGAACAAGTGGCAAAATGTTCTTCCTGTTGTGAAGTCGGTGGCACCGAGTGGTATGCTTCATCAGACCGAGAGGATTCGGCTGGACCGAAAACAGCAAATCGGTGAAACCGAGTTCATCACAGAGAAAACACTTGTCACCTCAGCCCACTAGATTAGTAAGATCTCACAAAGATTTGCAAGGAATTAACTGAAGGATGTGCAATGAATTTGATGCAGGAAATGCAAAGCAACTGAAAAGAAAGAAAGAAATCTAGATGAAGTTTTTTTTTGAAAGGGGAAACAAATATGCATGAGGCAAATGCAAAAACACAAATAAGAACACGAGAGAACTTCATCTAGAGATGGTCGGTGACAAAGTCACCAATGTTAGAGTATATTGACTTAGGAGTCAAGTGAGATCACTTGATCATGGGTCATACTCATCGTTTAAGCTCAAAATGGGGTTACCATTTTTCGTTAAGCATCTTGATGTATTCACATCTTGTCGAGCTGCTTTAGCTCATGACTCGGAGTAAAGCTTCTCTAAGATGGAATAACGTACCTTGGTTGGTGGTGTTGATCATGTAGTTGAACTTGTGTGGGTTGCTCGAGGTTGATGTAGCTCATCAAGAGTTTGGAGCACCACATGGAAATTGAGTCCATCTACCTACATGGGTTAGTTCTTGCAAGGAGTAGCACTTGTGTAAAAGAAAATTTAATCCTGAGCCTCAATCATAGAGATTGTCAAAGGATATGTTTGAAAGATTCCGTGTTTCCTTGACTTCAACCACCATAGTGTAGAGACTTGGTGATGTAGAGATTGCTCAAAATGTGAGTGGTTTACAATCTCATGGAATTTGATTCAACCAAGTACCTACATGGGTTAGATAACATGCAAGATGCAAATATATCCAAGATATAATATATTCATCATAAGAGAGATATCATGGATTAATCATAAGCTCATGTCTTGCATGTATCCAATGGAGTTTCTACTCCAAGTTTGAAGCATCAATGATGTTCAATTCTCCTCTCAACCTGCAAAACACTTTTTCATCAAGGAGTTTAGTGAATATATCCGCTAATTGCTTTTCGGTGCGAACATGCTTAAGATTAATGTCACCCTTAGCAACATGATCTCGAATGAAATGATGACGAACTTCAATATGCTTAGTTCGAGAATGTTGTACGAGATTATGAGCAATTTTGATAGCACTTTCATTGTCACAAAGCAATGGAGAATGTCTCACATATATCCCATAATCTTTAAGAGTTTGGGTCATCCAAAGTAATTGAGCACAACATGAACCAGCGGCAATGTACTCCGCTTCATGTAGATAAGGATACCGAGTTTTGTTTCTTGGAGGACCAAGACACAAGAGATCTACCAAGAAATTGACAAGTATCCGGTGGACTTTCTATCAACCTTGTCTCTGGCATAGTCCGAGTCAGAATAGCCAACAAGATCGAAAGAGGCCCTCTTAGGATACCAAATGCCAAAATTTGGTGTATGAATTAAGTATCTCACTATCCTTTTTACGGCCTTAAGATGACATTCTTTAGGAGCAGCTTGATATATTGCACACATGCACACACTTAGCATAATATCGGACGTGAAGCACATAGGTATAACAATGAACCAATCATAGAGCGATAAACTTTTTGGTCAATGGGTTTACCATCTTTGGTCAAATCAAGATGTCCACTAGTAGGCATGGGTGTAGACATACCTTTGCATTCTTGCATATTGAACTTCTTGAATAAGTCCTTAGTGTACTTCGTTTGAGACACAAAAGTACCTTCCTTAGTTTGCTTGATTTGCAACCCAAGAAAGAATTTGAGTTCACTCATCATTGACATCTCAAACTTCTCCGACATTAGTTTTCCAAACTTCTCACTAAAATGAGGGTTAGTTGATCCAAATATGATATCATCAACATAAATTTGGCATACAAATAATTCTCCATTAACCCTTTTAGTAAAAAGTGTGGAATCAATCTTCCCAATTTCAAAGCCTTTTTCAATAAGGAACTTGGTCAAGCATTTATACCAAGCCCTAGGAGCTTGTTTAAGACCATAAAGAGCTTTGTGAAGTTTGTAAACATGATTTGGTTTCTTAGGATTGACAAAGCCGGGAGGTTGTTTGACATAAACTTCCTCCTCTATTTCACCATTTAGAAAATCACTTTTAATATCCATTTGGTACAAGGTGATATTATGGTGATTAGCATAGGCAAGTAAGATGCAATGGACTCAAGTCTAGCAACGGAGCATAAGTCTCACCATAGTCCATACCTTCGACTTGTGTGTAGCCTTGGGCGACGAGGCGTGCTTTGTTGCGTAATTACTTGTCCATCTTCATCTTGCTTGTTGCGTAAACACCCATTTGGTACCGATGATGTTGTGGTTGTTGTCGGGCTTATCAACCAATGTCCAAACTTGGTTTCTCTCAAAGTTGTGTAGCTCTTCATGCATAGCATTTATCCAATCCGGATCCTCCAATGCTTCTTCGACCATCATAGGTTCAATGCTAGAGATGAAAGAATAGTTTTCACAAAAGTTGGCTAAACGAGTTTTAGAGCGAGTGATTCTCCCGGTTTGAATATCATTGTAGATTTGCTCGACGGGATGGTCTTTAGCAATTCTTGCTCGAACTCGTGAAAGCTTTTGCTTGGATCTCGGTTGAACATCTTCTTCATCTTGTTCTTCTTCTTCTTCTTGATCATTGTTGGCGTCATTGTTCTCTTGTCGTGGTGGAGAAGGAGGTTGTTGACATTCGTGATGTTCTTCCTTGTTTTCTTCATCTTGGTGTGTTCCACTTGTGGATGCTTCCGTTTCAACTCTTGGTTCACCTTGTCGTGAAGTAGAAGCTTACACTTGGATAGATGAGGTACTCTCCTTCACCTCCGTTGGACGGACCTTGCCAATAGACAAGTCTTGGATTGCTTCTGAAGGGTCTTTGTCTCCTACATCAATTGGCAATTTCTCTACTTGCGAGCCGTTAGATTCATCAAACTTCACATCTACCGTCTCTTCAACCTTTTGGATGAAATTGTTGTAGACACGTAAGTGTGAGAGTTTGAGCCATAACCAAGTAGGAAACCTTCATGAGATTTAGGAGCAAATTTTGAACGACAATGCTTATCAAGAATGTAGCACTTTGAGCCGAATACTCGAAAGTATCCAACTTGGGGTTTGTTACCGGTGAGGAGCTCGTATGCCGTCTTGCCGAGTAGCTTGTGAAGATACAAGCGATTTGTTGCATGACAAGCCGTCTCAACCGCTTCCGCCCAAAAGTGCTTCGGCGTCTTGTACTCATCAAGCATCGTTCTCGCCATTTCGATGAGCGTCCGGTTCTTCCTCTCAACAACTCCATTTTGTTGAGGTGTGTACGTAGCCGAGAACTCGTGTGAAATCCCTTCTTCATCAAGAAAGGTGTCCACATTTGCGTTCTTGAAATCCGTTCCATTGTCGCTGCGACCTTCTTGATCTTCACTTCAAATTGGTTTTGGGCCTTCCTAGCGAAGTTTTTGAAGATCTTTTGGACCTGCGATTTATCATCGAGAAAGAACACCCACGTAAATCTTGAAAAATTATCAACTATAACTAGACCAAAAGAATTTCCACCGAGACTTTTGTAAGCGTTGGGACCAAAGAGATCCATATGAAAAAGCTTGAGTGGCCTCCTTGTGGTCATGATGTTCTTCACGGGATGCCTTCCTCCAACCTGTTTACCCGCCTCGACAAGCACCTTTGCATACTATCCTTATCAAATATGACATTGTTAAATCCAAGGATATGATTTCCTTTAATAAGCTTGTCAATGTTTCTCATGCCAACGTGACCTAGTCGTCTATGCCATAACCAACCTTTTGAGGATTTAGCAATGAAGCAAGTTTTAGGTTGTGCCTTTTTAGAGAAATCAACAATGTAAAGATCACCTCTCACGATACCGTAAAGACCATTTTATTGTTGTCTCGACGGAACACTTGGCAATCTACTTCAGTAAATAGGACATTTAAACCGAAATCAGCAAGTCTAGATACTGAAAGTAAGTTGTAGCCAAGAGACTCAACGAGCATGACATTTTGTATGGAGCTATCATGTGAGATGGCTACCTTACCGAGGCCAACCACCTTACCCTTTGAGTTGTCACCGAAAGTGACATACTTTCGAGGACTACCATTTTCAGCAAGCTCACGAAACATGTCTTTATCTCCGGTCATGTGATCGGTACATCCACTGTCAAGAACCCATTCCTTTCCTCCGACACATATCCTCAAGATTTTCCATAAGACCAAAGTGTCTCATTGCATCATCAAGATCGAAGTCACTATCATCATCCTCATCATAGTATCCATGTTCAACATCGTCATGTGGTGGATCAAGTCCTAGAGAGGGTAATTCGTTAGAGTGAGTTTGACAATGATCTTGCTTATGAATTCTTATAGCTTCAAAATAATATCACCAATAATTCCAACATCTCCTTTGGCACGCATAAGGTCGGTGAGTTCAAATAGACGATCACCAAACATAGGATCACTAGTATTCATCTTACTCAAGGCAATAGACTTATAGAGAATCTCATCAAGATTTTTCAAGGAATAATTTGGAAAGCGTTCCTCAAGAAATTTCCATATAGTGTAGGCACACTCAAAAGCAGGCAAGATTCTAATCAAGTTTCTAGGCAAGCCTCTAGTGATAAGATTAACAGTTCAAAGATTTCTATTCATGTCAATAGATTCATCAAGGGTAGGATGCATAGGATCAACATGAGGTGCACAAGGGCTATCAATGTACTTGTTCAGTTGATATTGATTGAAAATTACAAGCATCTCATTTTTCCACTCATGAAAATACTCTCCATCAAGAATAGGCACTCTATGTCTAAGACTCCCCAAAGTAGACTCATCCATCTTCCTCCAATGGTGATTAAACCAAGGCAATGGAGACCAATGCTCTGATACCACTTGTAGGATCTTGAGAAGAGGTGTCTAGAGGGGGGGGGATTAGACACTAAGTACCAAAGTTGTAGTTTTTAATCTCTTTAGGTTTAAGTGAAGTTTAGGCAGAATTTCAACATTCACAATACATAACAAGCAAGCATGCAAGAGTGTATAAGCAGTGGAAAGTAAAGCATGCAACTTGCAAGAATGTAAAGGGAAGGGTTTGGAAGATTCAAACGCAATTGGAGACACGGATGTTTTTGTCGTGGTTCCGATAGGTGGTGCTATCGTACATCCACGTTAGTGGAGACTTCAACCCACGTAGGGTAACGGTTGCGCGAGTCCACGGAGGGCTCCACCCACGAAGGGTCCACGAAGAAGCAACCTTGTTTATCCCACCATGGTCGTCGCCCACGAAGGACTTACCTCACTAGCGGTAGATCCTTCACGAAGTAGGTGATCTCCTTGCCCTTACAAACTCCTTGGTTCCACTCCACAATCTTGTCGGAGGCTCCAAAGTGACACCTAGCCAATCTAGGAGACACCACTCTCCAAGAAGTGACAAATGGTGTGTTAATGATGAACTCCTTGCTCTTGTGCTTCAAATGATAGTCTCCCCAACACTCAACTCTCTCTCATAGGATTTGGATCTGGTGGAAAGAAGATTTGAGTGGAAAGC
This sequence comes from Aegilops bicornis, assembly GCA_021605145.1. Classification (NCBI taxonomy): domain Eukaryota; kingdom Viridiplantae; phylum Streptophyta; class Magnoliopsida; order Poales; family Poaceae; genus Aegilops; species Aegilops bicornis. The sequence continues at coordinate 479,587,855 of CM038670.1, forward strand.
AACTTGGGAAGGCTAGAGATCAAGATTCATATGGTTGGAATGGAATATCTTGGCCTCAACACATGAGTAGGTAGTTCTCTCTCAGAAATAGGATGCTGGAAGTGTAGGTTTGTTCTGATGGCTCTCTCCATGAATGAAGAGGAGGTGGAGGGGTATATATAGCCTCCACACAAAATCTAAGCGTTACACACAATTTACCAAACTTGGTGGGACCGAATCAACAAACTCGGTCGGACCGATTTAGTAAACCTAGTGACCGTTAGGTTTTTGATTGGATCGACATGCATCTCGGTAGGACCGATATGGTTAGGGTTAGGGCATAACGTAATCTCGGTGAGACCGATTACACAAACTCGGTGAGACCGATTTTGGTAATTAGCTAACCAGAGAGTTGGTCAGGCAAACTCGGTGGAACCGATTTTGGTAATAAGCTAACCAGAAAGTTTGCATTGTAATCTCGGTAGTACCGATTGCACAAACTCGTTGAGACCAATTTTGGTGATGGACATACACAGAGAGATTACAATCCCATCTCGGTGATACCGAGATCCCTATCGGTGAAACCGATTTGCCTAGGGTTTGTGGCAGTGGCTATGACATTTGAACTCGGTGGCGCCAGATAGAAAGAATTGGTAGGGCCAAGTTTGACTTTAGGTTTAGGTCATATGTGTGGAAGTGGGAAAGTAGTTGAGGGTTTTGGAGCATATAACTAAGCACATGAAGCAAGAGGCTCATTAAGCAACACCTCATCCCTCCTTGATAGTATTGGCTTTTCCTATAGACTCAATGTGATCTTGGATCACTAAAATGTAAAATGTAGAGTCTTGGGCTTGAAGCTTGAGCCAATCCTTTGTCCTTAGCATCTTGAAGGAGTTCCCACATCCTTTAGTCCATGCCACTCCATTGTTGAACTTATCTGAAAAATACTAGATAAAAGTGTTAGTCCAACAAGAGATATGTTGACATTAATTACCAAAACCACCTAGGGAGCACTTGTGCTTTCAAAATCAAATTGCAGAACTGAACCAAACAGTTAAATGGACAGCAGACCAAATGAACCAAAATAGTTAACTGAGCACGACATTGCATAATAGAAACATGTACTAGAAGATAAGACAGTCAACAAAATAAAGAACGCTTGAGAATAGTACTACGAAATGTAGCAATTGTTGGACCAAAGAGTTAACTGAACAGTACATTTCAGAGGACCAAACTATTAAATGAACATCATATTGCATATTAACATTACAGAGGACAAATCACTAGAAGGCACTGGCGGTGGCCTTGAGAAAACATCACGAACTGTATTTTAAAGTAGACAACCGCGTGGCGGTGTCGACGGTGGCCTCGAAGACGAGGTGCTCCTCCAAGATCTGGCGGTCCACACGCATGGCAGCCATAGCGACATCGTTTGCGTGTGCGGCCGCATGCTACTCAGCTCCATGTTATACTGCGTGTAAAATGGCTGTGGGCGGTGCTTAATTGGAGGGGGCAGTGATTTCGGTGGAAGGTGTTGCTCCGTCATTCGGGGCATGTGGGACGGGAAAGGAGGAGGATGGTGTGGGTGGGGTGTGGATTACCTGACCATATTGACGAGGCCGCGCAGCAAGAAGAAGGGTCGGCGGCGAGGAGGCCGCACAACAAGAAGATGGGTCAGCGGCGAGGAGGCCGCGCAGCAATAAGAAGGGTCGGCGGCGAGGAGGCCGCGCAACAAGAAGAAGGGTCGCCGACGAGGAGGCGGCGCTGCAAGAATAAGGGTAACCGGCGAGGAGGCGGCGCTGCAAGAAGAAGGGTCGCCGGCGAGGAGGTTGTGCTGCCAGTAAGCAAAAGTGAAGGTTTGAACTTGGAAATCAAGGAGGAACAGTGGAAATGTGGATTTTGGTAGGAGGGAGGGGGCGGGGAGATAGATATTTCTGCGGTGGCAAAAAAAATTCGCTCGGTGCCGCGAGAAACTGGCGCGCAAGTGTGGTTCAAGCGGGGGCAGTGGACTGTAGACGATGAAGCTTCCTATGTAAGCCAGACAAGACGGTGCGCCAAGATATTTTATATTGCATCCCACACGATTCTTTCTAGTAAACTGTTTGTGGTATACCTGATTTTTTTCATTATGTTTTGAAAGAAAAAATGGTGTTACGGAGGGAAAGGATGGTGTTTGAATTGCTAAAACATTTACGTACAGTGAACATGCAACTAGTACATGAGTGTCGTGTTTGAATTTGGAATTATTCCGGGTTCGTTTAGCATTTTATGCATTATTTGAGTTTCTGGTCATTTAATGTGCATAATTCAAATTTGAACTACAAGCACATGATCCAATGCACCAAAGTTTGCTGAAAAATCACATGTCTGTCTTTGGGTGAATTTATAGGTCCCATGGAAGAAATGGGAATAAAATTCAAACATCTGGGCGTCGTGGCTCGACCGGAATGATTGAGAAACTTGGTTTTTTAATTCCTGTAAATCCAAAACACGGCTGAAAATCATGAAACTTGGCATGGTGTCATGACATGCCACTAACATGCTGCAGTAATTTTTTTGGCCGAATTGGGACAAGCTTTGGTGTAAGCTTCTTGCAAACCGGAGTTTCCCTCAAGAAGGCTCGTGGTTCCAAGAGGGAACGTGTAACCTCCGTGTGCGAAACGACATACGTACACTGCCTTCTCCTACCTCAATTTTTGTACCAAATAGGAATTAAATAGAAGTATCGTGCTAAATTTTGGAATTATTCCGTGTTCGTTTGGCCTTTTTTATATATTAATTGAGTTTCTAGGCATTTAATGTGCATAATTCAAATTTGAACTACAAGCACATGCTCAAATGCACCAAAGTTGTTTGAAAATGAAATGTGTATCCTTGGGTGAATTTCTAGGTCCCATGCAAGAGATGGGAGTGAAATTCAAACATCTGGGCGTCATGGCTCGACCGGAAAGATTGAGAAACTTGGTTTTTTAATTCCTATAAATCTAAACACACCTGAAAATCATGAAACTTGGCATGGTGTCATGGCATGGCACCAACATGTTGCGGTAAATTTTTTGGCAAATTGGGACAAGCTTTGGTGTAAGCTTCTTGCAAATCGGAGCTTCCCTCAAGAAGGCTCGTGGTTCCGAGAGGGAACGTGTCACCTCCGTGTGCGAAACGACATACGTACGCTGCCTTCTCCTGCCTTAATTTTTGTACACTGGCAGATTAGACCAAATAGAAGTATCGTGCAAAATTTTGGAATTATTCCGTGTTCGTTTGGCCTTTTTTATACATTAATTGAGTTTCTGGGCATTTAATGGGCATAATTCGAATTTGAACTACAAGCACATGCTCGAGTGCACCAAAGTTGTTTGAAAAATCACATGTGTGTCCTTGGGTAAATTTCTAGGTCCCATGCAAGAGTTGGGACTGAAATTCAAACATCTGGGCGTCGTGGCTCGGCTGGAAAGATTGAGAAACTTGGTTTTTTAATTCCTGTAAATTCAAAACACGCCTGAAAATCATGAAACTTGGCATGGTGTCATGACATGGCACCAACATGCTACGGTAAATTTTTGGCCGAATTGGGATAAGCTTTGGTGTAAGCTTCTTGCAAACCGGAGCTTCCCTCAAGAAGGCTCGTGGTTCCGAGAGGGAACGTGTCACCTCCGTGTGCGGAACATATACGTACACTGCCTTCTCCCGCCTTAAATTTTGTATAATGGCAGATTAGACCAAATAGAAGTATCGTGCTAAATTCTGGAATTATTCCATGTTCGTTTGGCCTTTTTAATAGATTAATTGAGTTTCTGCGCATTTAATGTGCATACTTCAAATTTGAACTACAAGCTCATGCTCCGGTGCACCAAAGTTGTTTGAAAAATCACATGTGTGTCCTTGGGTGAATTTCTAGGTCCCATGCAAGAGATGGGAGTGAAATTCAAACATCTGGGCATCATGGCTCGTAGGAAAGATTGAGAAACTTGGTTTTTAATTCACGTAAATCAAAAACACGCCTGAAAATCTTGAAGCTTGGCATGGTGCCATGACATGGCACCAACATGCTGCGGTAATTTCTTTGGCCGAATTGGGACAAGCTTTGGTGTAAGCTTCTTGCAAACCGGAGCTTCCCTCAAGAAGGCTCGTGGTTCCGAGAGGGAACGTGTCACCTCCGTGTGTGAAACGACATACGTACACTGCCTTCTCCCGCCTTAACTTTTTTACATAGGCAGATTAGACCAAATAGAAGTATCGTGCTAAATTTTGGAATTATTCCGGCTTCATTTGGCCTTTTTTATACATTAATTCAGTTTCTGCGCATTTAATGTGCATAATTTACATTTGAACTACAAGCACGTGCTCCAGTGCACCAAAGTTGTTTGAAAAATCACATGGGTGTCCTTGGGTGAATTTCTAGGTCCCATGCAAGAGATGGGAGTGAACTTCAAACATCTGGGCGTCGTGGCTCTGCTGGAAAGATTGAGAAACTTGGTTTTTTAATTCTTGTAATTCCAAAACAAGCCTTAAAATCATGAAACTTGGCATGGTGTCATGACATGGCACCAACATGCTGCGGTAATTTTTTTGGCCGAATTGGGACAAGATTTGGTCTAAGCTTCTTGCAAACTGGAGCTTCCCTCAAGAAGGCTCGTGGTTCCGAGAGGGAACGTGCCACCTCCATGTGCGAAAGGACATACATACACTACCTTCTCCCGCCTTAATTTTTTTACACAGCCAGAGTAGACCAAATAGAAGTACCGTGCTAAATTTTGGAATTATTCCGGGTTCGTTTGGCCTTTTTTATACATTAATTGAGTTTCTGGGCATTTAATGAGCATAATTGAAATTTGAACTACAAGCACAGGCTCCAGTGCACCCAAGTTGTTTGAAAAATTGTTGTATCCAGGATATCCATTTATTATCAAAACCCTTGGCTACCAAGATCTTTATAATTGCCTCATGTTGTATTGAATCAAACGCTTTTTCAAAATCCAACTTGAGTAACATGATTGGCTTTTTTGACTGATTGCACTGATGAATGTACTCAAAATTCCATGCAATGCAATCCTGAATGGTTCTTGATTTGATAAAACCATATTGATTCTTATGAACACAATTGGTTATTTCATCTTGAAACCTGTTAGCAGCAAGTTTAATGAGGAATTTCAACCCCGCACGTGTCAAAGAAATTGGCCTAAAATCACCAGCAGCTTTGGTGACAACTTCTTAGGGATCGAGTTATGTATGCCTCATCGAGATTTTCTAGCTGAGCAGTTCCAGCATGAAACTCATTAACTAGAGCAATAAAGTCACCAGAAATGATTGGCCAACATTTCTTCATGAAAAGACCATTAAATCCATCAGGTCCAGGAGCCTTGTTAATGGGTAATTCCTTGATAACCCGCTCAATTTCCTTGACCTCAAAAGGCTTAGTGAGAACATCCAGTCCCTGTACCCTAGGGATAATAGAAAGGATGTCATTACCCAAGAGAATTGGTTTCACTGTTTCCGTTCTGCCTTTGAAAATCTCCAGAAATTCCTTTGCAATTCTGTCATGGTCAGAAGAAACTGTTCCATCTGACAGTTGAAGAGTGGCAATGGAATTCTTTCTATATCTCTCAGTTGCCATTGCCTGGAAGAATTTTGAGTTTTCCTCACCCACCTTGATATATCTAATAGTGCATCTCTTCTTCCAGTATAAAAATTGCATATGGAGAAGATGATCATGGTGCAACTTCACCAATTTTCTGAAATTGGATTCAGGTAAGAATAGAGGCATGTAATCTTCCAAATCATAAAACCAAAAAATCACCCAGTTACATTTCTCAATCAGATTTTTAATATGTGACAAACCCTTCTGCCATTTGTTAAGAGCAAACCTCAAAGATTTGAGTTTGTCCATAATAATTGCTGATATGTGAGATTTGTGAGAATGTTTTTGCACACGTGTTGAACACATTCCATAAAACCAGGTTGATGGACCCAATAGTTTTCAAATCTGAAAATGTGAGCTTTTGGGATGCTGGTGCATATTGAAACCACACAAGGAACATGGTCTGAAGTAGTTTTGGCAAGAGGAGTGACCTGAGATTTTGGGTATTGATCAATCCAGCTGGCAGAGGTAAAAAACCAGTCCAACTGTTCAAGAAGAGGGAAGTCCTGCATATTAGACCATGTGAACTGTCTTCCCTTTAGAGGTAGTTCAAGCAGACCCAAATGACCGATGATCTCATTAAAAATAAAAGTATCATTGATATCACCACAAGGAAGATTTCTATTATCAAGAGATCGTATGAAGTTAAAATCTCCCAAAGAAAAGCCAATTTACGCTTTCGGGTTCCACATTTAAATTATAAAGCCAACTGACAAATTCATCCCTCAAGACACCTTGACAGGGTCCATAAACATTGACCAGGTACCATTTGTCATCATTATGCATAGACTTGAAATTAATCACAATCCCGTAAGGTTTAGCTTCAATTAAAGCCCACGAGAAAACATCGAGCGCCACAGCTAAAATACCACCAGAAGCTCCCCTAGAAGGAGATTCGATAAACTGATCAAAACCCGCAGGACAAATGATTTTAATTAAATTTCGAGGGCACTCCGAGAGCTTAGTCTCCTGCAGACAAACAACTGCACATTGGCTTTCAATTACTTTCTGCCTAACCGCACGCTGCCTTGCTTCAGAGCTTAGTCCACGAACATTCCAACAGAGTACCTTCCAGCTACGCGTTGACATTCGATTCATGGGATAACATAAAGGAACATAGCAAAATCAGTGTGACACCTAGTACCACACAACCTGCACCATAAAACAGCAAAAGTGCTAAGACACAACCAAAGTGCCAAGGTTCGGAGAGAACATAACAGACAAAGAATTTGGATGTGCTCGCTACACCTAGGAAAAACAGTAAACTTTGACATTTAAGAATTGTTGGAGGAGGAGTCGTCTTTAGGATTAGCCATAAGCTTCTCCCGAGATAGCAGCTTAGGATCCATCTCCAGCTCAGCTCCAATAGCCTATAGCACCATGAGAGGCGTTGGCAAAGGGACCTCTTCAGACTTGTCGAGGCTCACATCGTCAGAGTTGTCCATGCCATCAGCAGGTTCCGGATTGGGCTGGGCCTTCTCTTCCATAGGCTTGGACCTCGGGCGTCTTTTAGCAGGCTGAAGTGGAAGCTACTCAAAAGCCACCAGCTTTGCCGCGCTTCTCGTACACCTTCTAACTGAAGTGTCAACCAAGTGAGCAGATATCTTTCGTCTACCACATTGGTTTTTCTGTCGTGACTTAGCTTCAGATGCAAAAACCACAGGAGAGGAAACCTCTTCCTGGCCAGAGTTCCCCACAGTCCCAGAGCCCAAAGACATTATATCCACAGAACTTAGCCCCTCAGGCTCAACAGCAGCATCAGGTCCTTCACTTGAATCAGATCCAGTGGCAGACAGATCACCAAACAAGGAGCGAGCAACAGGGCGTCTAGTGATAGTTGAAACATTGCAGGGCAGAGTACTTGGCAAAGTAGGGACCAACATAGACATCCACGGAGAATCAACAAACGCAATCGACCACTTATGCTTGGAGAGGGTTACTGTCCCCAACGGCTTGAGGGAGATGGACCTTGGCACCTCTTTCACTGAGAAGTCAAACATCAAATTCTCAAAGGAGCGCTTCCAGAGCAATTTAGGCAGAAGAGGGGGCCCGGCCACAATCCGAGCCATCCCAATGAAGATCTGATGGTGCAGTAAAACCGGCGGTTGATAGGGGACAATTGCCAAAGGATTTTCAACCTCAATTGCAGGTTGTTCCTGAACTTGAGCAACCAGATCAATCAGCGGAGGGTGTTGCAGCTCAACATCCTGCTGCAGAAGCTGCTCAACAGACTCAGATTGCTCAGGTTGATCGAGGACAATGGAGACTTGATCTTGTTCAAGCACAGCAGGCTGAGGTGGCTGATTATTAACCTCGTCATCTCCCTAATGAGCATTACCCCAATCAGCATCCACAGGGTTATCGGGAGGAGGAGGAGGTGCAAGTGGTGCGTCATTCCATCCAAGCATTGGGTAAGGCGGTAGAATAAAAGGAATGTTGTCAGGAATGAGGTGTCCAGGCATTGGATGAGGATTACCATCCAAAGGCATCGGATCCTCATCGTTGGGCATCTGGTCAGCAAAATCTGCCCCAAGAACATAACATGCAGTAGTCCAAGAAACTTGAGCACCTCCCCAATGTCACGACCGGATTTTTAATAAAAATATTTATTGAACAACCGACCCATGAAATCCAATATGAGGATAAATCCTCCATATCGGTAGACAAAACATGGATGCAAGAAGCCAGTAGCATTACAATATTACAAGGGTCGGACTAAAGATGCCCAACCAATTATTACAACACGCCAATAATTATACATGATGGCGGATATGGCACAAGGTGTAGGGTGGAGATACTACTGACTTGGAGTATGCATGGTTGGTGGAATAACACGATGGGGGTTAATAAGTCTCAAGATCGGGCGGCTCATCGGCGCCGAGGTGAGGCTCGATGAATTTATTTGGGTAGCGGAAGCGGATATTTTACAAGGACTAATCCAGGGTCGCATACGAGACTGACTGATTCCTCTAGGCGTCGGACTCGCTATCGAACTCTTCATCCAAGAGATCGCCTTTCGACATCTGGCCAAATCAACAAGCCAGGTGAGTACTATGAAAGTACTCGCAAGACAGTTCGGACAAAAGATACAACAAACGGAAGCATGAATGCGACATAGTTAATCTTAACAATGCTCAATTAAAGCAGTATAGAAAAATAATTAAAATGGGAGTCGGCGGTAGTCCGCTCGAAAACCCAAGGAGGCAAACTTAAAAAAACGATCGGTGTCAGGCGGCGCCTCGAAGGTGAATAAATAAGCAAAATATTGCCACAGTCGGGCGTCTGGCGACACCTCATAAAGGGCTTATATTGAAATAAAATGCATGAGCGCGCCCAGCGATCGGACGTCTGAGCGACATCACAGAAAGGGCTTATAATAAAAATAATAACATCAATGCCGCAGTCGGACGTCTGAGCGACATCAAAGAAAGGGCTTATAATAAAAATAAGTAACATCAATGCCGCAGCTTGGACGTCGAGCGACATCACGTAAAGGGCTTATAAGAAAAATAAGTAAGCAGCAATGCAGCCGGATGTCTGAGCGACATCACGAAGGGCTTATAATAAAAATAAGTAACAAGAATGCCGCATCGGACGCTTGAGCGACATCACGTAAAGGGCTTTCATCACAAAGATATAGCACTCATAATAAATATTCAACACATGAATTTAAACGGGTTAGTCCATCCACAGGAATAAACATTTAACCGGACTTAGTACTCTTGTGATTCACCGGGTATCTGTCACCAAACCGACACTTGTCGAGGATAAGATAACACGTAACTTGGACATGGATAAGATGATTCGAGGATTTATGACTCTGCAGAGTTTGTACTAAAATTACCCACAGCCAACGGATTTCGTAGTCCTGAAGGACTAGTTCCGTTTATGGTATTTCAAAGAAACACAGCTAACCAAAGACACGCCCATCCTACCTTACGATGCCAGGAATCACCCAGACGTCGTCCAAGAAAAACTTTTGAGACGGGAGATCACAATCTCGAATAGCATGGGATCAAATTTATATTCACAGCTCTAAGGGTGCCCCCTCTCGGTCCCAACCGGAAACACCCATGCCCCCGACCGGATGATGGTGGCTTTAATCCAGGCCATGGAACCATCATCACGGCCTCTCCATTTGGTGTGTACCAGAAAGCGGTTTGCTACTTACTAAGCCATATCCCTTGCGGAAAACATGTGGTAGTACGGGAAGGGAAATGGATGGGAACCGAATCGATACGGGTTGACATCAAGTCAAATAGTATGGCATAAGACGGCATGCTACAACACTGCCATCTTACCCATCCTCATGCCAACACATGGCCGTGCACATTCAGATCCAACACGTATGGATTATCGAACTCACTTGCCTCAACTTTGCATGAAAAATAACATTCATCGGTATGCTCACAAACATGCCATGAAACTACTTAATGCAAACCTGCCGTAACACTCATCATATCAAAAGTTCAAACATGCTTTCCTGGTTCGTAGTAGTCGAGCCTAGCTCGGTGAATTTTATGTCCCGTCACCTCCTTCGGTATCTACGGTATAAAGAAAACATACGCGCTAACGTAAATACCGTGAGGTGCACAAAAATTACTCCAAATAATTTTAAAATAAATCTGATAAAAAAATAGACAAAATTTTAAAGAGGACAGAAAAAGAAACAATCAAAACTACTTTTCTGATTAAAAGTTATAAGAGTTTTGGTCCAAGGACCCATCTGTAATGAAACAGAAAGTTTCCAAGGGGTTCTGCGGAAAAGTCCAGATAACGTTTCGTTTAAAAGAACGGCCGAGAGATCGACAGCGGGCTCCACCCGTCAGGTTTGAATTTACAAACGAGGAAAACAGAGCGCCGACGGCGCCGAGAGGTGCAATGGTCGCCGGCGATCCACGGCGAGGTAAGGTGATCGGGGTGTACCTTCGTGATCAGTGCGCCCTTCCGCGCCTGTGGGTGGTGGCAGAGGTCGTCGGCGAGCACCACGTCGACGGCGGCCCTTGCTCCGGCGGACGGCGGTTCCATTCAAGGAAGCTTCATCAACCAGCCCAAGCCCTTCAAACAATCCCTCTCTCCTGGCCATTCTCGGTCTGGGGGCTTGATATACTGGGCCCTTTCCCCGTCTTTGTCGGGGGCTTTGAGTACTTATGCGTTGCAATCGACAAGTTCACAAAGTGGCCGGAGGTGGAAGCGATGAGGAAGGTGATCGCCACCAGCCGTCAAGCTCTTCAAAGGACTGGTCTGCCGTTTTGGTGTGCCAAACAGAGTCATCACCGACAATGACATGCAGTTCACAAGCCACACCTTCATGCAGTACATCCAAGACCTCGGCAGCAAGGTCTGTTGTGCTTCCGTGGCACATCCACGGAGCAACGGCCAAGCGGAGAGGGCAAATGCTGAAGTATTGCGAGGCTTGAGAACGAAGACCTTTGACAAGCTGCACAAGAGTGGAAGGCGCTGGATTGATGAGTTGCCAATGGTTCTTTGGTCGATCAGGACGATGCCAAATCGAGCCACCGGCCAGACACCTTTTGCCCTGGTATACGGGGCAGAAGCAGTTCTCCCCACGGAACTCATATACGGGTCACCTCGAGTGCTCGCTTATGATGAGCTTGAGCAAGAGCTGTTGTGCCAAGATGACGCGACGCTCCTTGAGGAAGATCGTCTTCGGGCGGCTGTGAGAGCGGCACGCTACCAGCAAGCCTTGCACCGCTACCATAGCCGCAAGGTTCATGCCCGAAGCTTTGAGGAAGGCGACCTTGTTCTTCGGCGCGTTCAGTCGGCCAAGAATTCCAACAAGTTGACGCCAAAGTGGGAAGGCCCTTATCGGGTAATGCGAGTCACCAGGCCTGGCGCAGTCCGCCTGGAGACCGAAGATGCCGTCCCAGTGAGCAACTCCTGGAACATCGAGCATCTTCGCAAGTTTTACCCGTAAGGCGCGGCTTGCCGGGCCTACCGGCAAGCCACCCTTTTGTACAAGCTTTGCGGGCAAGGCATGTGACCCTTTGTACAAAGCCAGGCGCAGACCCTGAGCATAAATAAATGAAGCGCTGGCGCCCTAAGTCATAGCATGCATGCTAGGTCGAGTCTCTTCCTTGGTTAGGGTTGATAGTGCTCAGCAGCGACTAACACCTAGCTTAGAGGTCGAGTGCGCGTCTATCTGTTCCTCTTTTGTCCTCTTTTGGTTTGCAGGGCACATGAGCACTTCTGCCGAGCTGCTTGGAAGAAAGGAAACGGACCGGCGTCCCGACCCCGGCAAACCAGAGTTGCCGGGGGCTACAAGCATGAGGAACCAACTGCGGAAAGATAAGACTGCCGGGGGCCGCAGATCCAGATAAGTCTTTTTATCCCCTGTCATACATTTCGAAACAGGACTGGGGCATGTGAAGCCTCGTCTCTATCTCTAGGCTACCGTGCTCCCCTTTTCCCGATACCTAAGGATTATTTCCTGGGTCCGGATTTGGTTGTAGCCGCGGCGGCATGGAGGTGGGACGAGGAGCCTGAATCCCACTTCATCCCTGCCTCCGCCAAGAGCGCGAGAACGGTCGAATGGAGTGGGGGGGGCGGCAAGGCCTGTTGCCGGGCGAAAAACGTTTATCCTAAACAATAACGAGGATTCACTCCTTGTCGCGGGATTTACCCATGAATGAAAAGCCCGGCAAGCATCCCTTTTTCTTTAAAAACATCCCATACAGGTACAGTTCGTATGAAATGAAAAACATGGATAAAGGGGATTACAAGCTTTAAATTTAACAAGGCCCGCAGGCTTACATATTAAAAAAAGAGATAAGGTGCCCGTGATCCCTTTCTTGTCCCTCTCCTCAGGAGGCAGGTCAAGGAGGCGAGAGGGCAAAAGGGGTGCCTAGGCGAGCTACGAGCAGCAGAAAGCACCAAGAGAACACCTCGGTGGCCGCCCACGGGCGGGCCGGTGATGACGGTGCCGGGAAGGAGCTGGAAGATGAGGCGGCAGGACCGGCAATACGCGATGAAGGCTTTGGTGCCCGCGTACTCCGAGTTGATGGCCTTGCCGCCCGCCCTCTTCCTCTTCCGCAACCTCCCGACGCCAGCCGCCCAAGGAGACGGCCCCGAGAAGTTCAAGGAGCTGGCCCCGCCCCCGGCAAAACCCTGCCGGAGGAGCGGCCAGTGCAGATGCTCTGCTGCCGCAAGACTACCAGTGCGGGCGTCCGGCGCCTAGTCGGAATCATCCCCGCTGTCCTCCTCGTCACTTTCGCTTGAGGAAGAGCTTCCATCGTCGGAATCTCCATCAGAGGAGCTCTCCACGCAGCATTTCAGGCGAGTTTCAAACTCTCCGAAGACCTTGACGGAGAGCAGGCCGTCCTCCATTAATTTGAAATAGAGGACGAGCCCCGCCGTCAGGCTGTGGATGCGGGCGAACGTCTTCCATCCATGACGGAGGTACATAACCCGAGGATCCGGGAAGTCGACGTCAACCTGCGTGCCCCCATTCCCACAGCCCCTCATGTGCAATCTGAGGGTCTGGGGCGGGTCACGCTCCATCACCCGAGCAAACGGGGCGGGGAGACGAAGACGACGACGCGGAGGCCGGCGCAGCCTGATGAAGAACTCGCAAGGCTGGTCTTCAACGTGGCCCTCCATCGGGAAGGGCATCATTGGCAGGGGCAAGGCCGGCGTGCCGCCCCGTCCTCCTCTTCCCCGAGCGCTACGGCCTCTGCCCCGGCCTCGCCCACGGCCTCGCCCCCTCCCCCTTCCCCTCGCGGCCGGTTCCACCACCACAGGCTCAGGAGGAGAAGGGATGCGCTGTCAAGCGGCGACCCTCGCCGCCACCGTCGAGGGACCAGGATTCCCCTTCTCCATGGTGGGTGAGAGGAAGAATCAGAAGCAGGAGGAGATAGAAGTTGGAAGAATGCGGGATGCCATCCCCCCTTCCCCCTCTTTATAAAGTAACGGGGTTGGGGCTTGGCCGCCCCGCTCGGCTAATCCATACACTGGAGGCGCAGGGAATCAGGACCGACCCGCTGCCCCAACCAGCGACGGCCCGGTTTCCCGCCTCCACCGTTTGCCACCCCGGGTGCATGAAAGACGCGTGGCAGACGTGTAGAACTGAGGGGATGGGTGAAGTGACCTCTCCCCACCCCGTGATTGTGGGGAGTGGACGCCTTGAAGACCACACCCCGCCCCCGCTCAGTAAATGAGCTGGGCCTCCACGCCCCCCTCTTTTTACGGGGAGGGCGCGAGCCGCCTATTTACTGCGATATGACGCATGCGTGCGGAAAGCGCCCCACGCATGCCACCCACGTCACTCACGCCCCTCCACGCCGCGCCGCGTGTGCGGGTCGTGGGAAGCGGAGCGCGCGAAGGGTCTTACCACGGTAAAAACCGCCCCACCTGCCCGCGCACCGTTTTGGGCCTGGCCCAACAATGTGTCGCGCTTATCTGTGGCCCAGGCCCGGGCGCTCCTGTCAGTGTACAAAAAGAGGGCACGCTTTTGTACCCCTTTACCTGTGCACGGGCAGTCAGAGCCGCACCCACGATCACATCAAGCAGAACAGGGGAGGTGAGCCAAGGTAAGACAGAAGCCCAAGACAATCAAAGCAACGCCAAGGCCAAGACCACAAAGAGCAGAGGGGCGAAGCAGGTTCCCCCAGCAAGACCCTTGCCGGGCGGCCTCAGCGCCCCTGGCAAGACCCTTGCCGGGATAGCTCGCCCCACACCAACAGAGCGAGCCACCCTTGAGCCCACGGCCCCCAACACCGTCATCAACATGGGGCCAGGGCTCGGGAAGGCACCTCTGTGATGGCATGCAGATCTTTGTGAAGACATATTCAAGATCAGATGAGGATCGAAGGCAGCGATTCTCGGCAAGATCCCTGCCGAGGAAGGCCACCAGACCCGGCAAGGTCCTTGCCGGGGTCGACAAAGACGCTGCAACAAGACCCTTGCCGGGCCACCCGAAAAAACCCTCGCCAAGGACGCCAGTGGCGCCACCGCCAAACCCGCGCCAAACAAGCTTCCACCACCGTTCACATGCAGCTGCCAGCCCAACCAGCTGGGCAGGCACCTGCGTGGCAACATGCAGCTCCTAGGCCAACTCATCGAGCGCCTGCGTGGCGGCATGCAGATCTTCGTGAAGGCTCCGCCACCGTGCCACCTCAGCTGCCTGACTGCCTACATGGCACCACACACCTCACTGGCGACGGACGGGACGGGCCTCGCCCCCGTCCCCAATAAAGCAAGGGGACACCTAAGCTATGCATTAAATGCGTCTTGTCTATGTCTGACGATAAGCTCAGGCATCAGACGCCTTTCCACCTCCTGTGTGTCACTGTGGCTGCCCCTTTCAACTATAAAAGGAGGCCCATGGCATACTGGAGGAGGATTCGGCTCTTTTGAACCACGCACTGACCACGGCTAGTTCAAGAGCTCAAGAACTCTCAGAAATACACCCACCAAAGCAGCACTAGGGTTTTACGCATCCTCGCGGCCCGAACCTGGGTAAATGATCCATGTGTTGTCTACTAGCCCTGCTCTCCTCGCAACCCTGCGCCCCGGCAACTGTAGTAGGGATTCTCGTGATCCCATAGGTGTCGTTCCACACCGACACGTGGAGATCTTTGTATTGAGATCCAAAGAGAGAGAAGAAGCCATCTAGCTAATAACTATGGACCCAAAGATGTGAGGTAAACTACTCACACATCATCGGAGAGGCTATGGTGTTGATGTAGAAGCCCTCCGTGATCAATGCCCCCTCCGGCGGAGCGCCGGAAAAGGCCCCAAGATGGGATCTCACAGGTACAGAAGGTTGCGGCGGTGGAATTAGGTTTTCATGGATGCCTCTGATGGTTTGGGGGTACGTAGGTATATATAGGAGGAAGAAGTACGTCGGTGGAGCAACGTGGGCCCCACGAGGGTGGAGGGCGCGCCCCCCTGCCTCGTGCTCTCCTGGTTGATTTCTTGACGTGGACTCCAAGTCCTCTGGATCATGTTTGTTCCGAAAATCACGTTCTCGAAGGTTTCATTCCGTTTGGACTCCGTTTGATATTCTTTTTCTGCGAAACTCTGAAATAGGCAAAAAAATCAGCAATTTGGGCTGGGCCTCCGATTAATAGGTTAGTCCCAAAAATAATATAAAAGTTTATAATAAAGCCCATTAAACTTCCAAAACAGAATATAATATAGCATGGAACAATAAAAAATTATAGATACATTGGAGACGTATCAAGCATCCCCAAGCTTAATTCCTGCTCGTCCTTGAGTAGGTAAATTATAAAAACAGAATTTTTGATGTGGAATGCTACTTACATAATTTCAATGTAATTCTTCTTATTGTGGCACGAATGTTCAGATTCGATTTGATTCAAGATAAAAGTTTGATGTTGACATATAAACAGTAATACTTCAAGCATGCTAACCAAGCAAGTATGTCTTATCAAAATAACATAGCCAAAGCAAGTTATCCCTACAAAATCATATAGTCCGGCTATGCTCCATCTTCCCCACACAAAATATTCATATCATGTACAACCCTGGTTTTAGCCAAGCAATTGGTTCATAATTTTTAACGCGCTTCAGCCTTTTCAACTTTTACGCAATACATGAGCGCAAGCCATGGATATAGCACTATGGTGGAATAAGGTATAATGATAGGGGTTATGTGGGAAGACAAAAAAGGAGAAAGTCTCACATCGACGAGGCTAATCAACGGGCTATGGAGATGCCCATAAATTGATGTCAATGCAAGGAGTAGGGATTGCCATGCAACGGATGTTGGAAATAGGCCCTAGAGGCAATAATAAAATGGTTATTATTGTATTTCCTTGTTCATGATAATTGTCTATTGTTCATGCTATAATTGTATTAACTGGGAACCGTAATACATGTGTGAATACATAGACCACAACATGTCCCTAGTGAGCCTCTAGTTGACTAGCTCGTTCATCAACAGATGGTCATGGTTTCCTGACCATGGACATTGGATGTCATTGATAACGGGATCACATCAATAGGAGAATGATGTGATGGACGAGACCCAATCCTAAGCATAGCACAAGATCGTGTAGTTCGTTTGCTAAAGCTTTTCTAATGTCAAGTATCATTTCCTTAGACCATGAGATTGTGTAACTCCCTGATACCATAGGAGTGCCTTGGGTGTACCAAACGTCACAACGTAACTGGGTGGCTATAAAGGTGCACTACGGGTATCTCCGAAAGTGTCTGTTGGGTTGGCACGAATCGAGACTGGGATTTGTCATTCCGTATGACGGAGAGGTATCTCTGGGCCCACTCGGTAATGCATCATCATAATGAGCTCAATGTGACTAAGTAGTTAGTCACGGGATCATGCATTATGGAACGAGTAAAGTGACTTGCCGGTAACGAGATTGAACGAGGTATTGGGATACCAACGATCGAATCTCGGGCAAGTAACATACGATTGACAAAGGGAATTGCATACGGGATTGCTTGAATCCTTGACATCGTGGTTCATCAGATGAGATCATCGTGGAACATATGGGAGCCAACATGGGTATCCAGATCCCGCTGTTGATTATTGACGGAGAACGTCTCGGTCATGTCTGCATGGTTCCCGAACCTGTAGGGTCTACACACTTAAGGTTCGGTGACGCTAGAGTTGTTATGGGAATTAGTATGTGGTTACTGAAGGTTGTTCAGAGTCCCGGATGAGATACCGGACATGACGAGGAGCTCCGGAATGGTCCGGAGGTGAAGATCGGTATATTGGACGAAGGGTATTGGAGTCTGAAATTGTTCCGGGGGTACCAGGTGATGACCAGCGTGTCCGAAAGGGGTTTCGGAGGCCCCGACAGCGTTGGGGGGCCTTATGGGCCAAGGGGAGAGGGCACATCAGCCCACTAAGGGGCTGAGCGCCCCTCCCACCCCATGTAACATAACCAGGAGAGGTGGGGGCGCCACCCCTAGGGCAGCCGCCCCTCCCGGCTTGGGGGGCAAGTTTCCTAGGGGGTGGGGGCGCCCAAACCCATCTAGGGTTTCCCATGTGGCCGCCGCCCCTCCCTTAGGGAACCCTAGGGCGCCTCCCCCTCCTCCCTTCCCCCTATATATATAGTGAGGGAGAGAGAGGGCAGCCGCACCTTCCTCGGCGCAGCCCTCTCCCTCCTCCAACACCTCCTCCTCCTCCGTAGTGCTTGGCGAAGCCTGCCAGAGAACCACGACTTCCATCACCACCATGCCGTCGTCTTTGTCGGAGTTTTCCTCAACTTCTCCTCTCCCCTTGCTGGATCAAGAAGGAGGAGACGTCCCCGGGCTGTACGTGTATTGAACGCGGAGGCACCATTGTTCGGTGCTTAGATCGGATTCGGCCGCGATCTGAATCGCTTCGTGAACAACTCCACCGACCGCGTTCTTGTAACACTTCCGCTTCGCGATCTTCAAGGGTATGAAGATACACTCCCCTCTCTCTTGTTTCTAGAATCTCCATAGATTGATCTTGGTGATGCGTACAAAATTTTGAATTTCTGCTACGTTCCCCAACAGTGGCATCATGAGCTAGGTCTATTGCGTAGATTCTATGCACGAGTAGAACTCAAGTAGTTGTGGGCGTTGGTTTTGTTCAATATGCTTACCGTTACTAGTCCTATCTTGTTTCGACGGTATTGTGGGATGAAGCGGCCCGGACCGACCTTACACGTACACTTACGAAGACAGGTTCCACCGGCGACATGCACTTGTTGCATAAGGTGGCTAAGCGGGTGCCGCCTCCCACTTTAGTCGGGTCGGATTCAATGAAAAGGGTCCTTATGAAGGGTAAATAGCAATTGGCATATCATGTTGTGGTTTTGGCGTAGGTAAGAAACGTTCTTGCTAGAAACCTATAGCGAGTATCGTAAAACTTGCAACAACAATTACAGGACGTCTAACTTGTTTTTTGCGGCATATGCCGTGTGATGTGATATGGCCAAGAAGGATGTGATGAATGAAATATATGTGATGTATGAGATTGATCATATTCTTGTAATAGGAATCACGACTTGCATGTCGATGAGTATGACAACCGGCGAGAGCCATAGGAGTTGTCTTTAATTATTGTATGACCTGCGTGTCACTGAATAACGCCATGTAATTACTTTACTTCATTGCTAAACCGTTAGCTATAGTAGTAGAAGTAATCAGTTGGCGAGACAACTTCATGGAGTCACGATGATGGAGATCATGGTGTCATGCCGGTGACGATGATGATCATGGAGCCCCGAAGATGGAGATCAAAAGAAGCAAAATGATATTGGCCATATCATGTCAATATTTGATTGCATGTGATGTTTATCATGTTTATGCATCTTATTTGCTTAGAACGGCGGTAGTAAATAAGATGATCCCTCATAATAATTTCAAGAAAGTGTTCCCCCTAACTGTGCACCATTGCGAAAGTTCGTGTTTCGAAGCACCACGTGATGATCGGGTGTAATAGATTCTAACGTTCACATACAACGGGTGTAAGCCAGATTTACACATGCAAAACACTTAGGTTGACTTGACGAACGAAATGGTGGAAAGTTGCATGGCAATATATCTCGGAATGGCTATGGAAATGCCATAATAGGTAGGTATGATGGCTGTTTTGAGGAAGGTATAAGGAGGTTTATGTGTGATAGAGTGTATCATATCACGGGGTTTGGATGCACCGGCGAAGTTTGCACCAACTCTCAAGGTGAGAAAGGGCAATGCACAGTACAGAAGAGGCTAGAAAATTGCGGAAAGGTAAGTGTGCGTGTAATCCATGGACTCACATTAGTCATAAAGAACTCATATACTTATTGCAAAAAATTATTAGCCCTCGAAGCAAAGTACTACTACGCATGCTCCTAGGGGAAGGGTTGGTAGGAGTTAACCATCGCGCGATCCCGACCGCCACACAAAGGATGACAATCAATAAATACCTCATGCTCCGACTTTGTTACATAACGGTTCACCATACATGCATGCTACGGGAATCACAAACTCCAACACAAGTATTTATCAATTTCACAATTACTCAACTAGCACAACTATGATATTACCACCTTTATATCTCAAAACAATTATCAAGCATCAAATTTCTCATGATATTATAATTAAAGCAAATTGCCATGCTATTTTAAGACTCTCAAAATAATATAAGTGAAGCATCAGAGACCAATAGTTTCTATAAAACAAATCTGCCGTCGTGCTATAAAGGATATAATTGAAGCACTAGAGCAAAAACTATATAGCTCAAAAAATATAAGTGAAGCACATAGAGTATTCTAATAAATTCCGATTTATGTGTGCCTCTCTCAAAAGGTGTGTACAGCAAGGATGATTGTGGTAAACTAAAAAGAAAAGACTCAAATCATACAATACGCTCCAAGCAAAACACATATCATGTGGTGAATAAAAATATAGCTCCAAGTAAAGTTACCGACGGAAGTAGACGAAAAGAGGGGATGCCTTCCGGGGCATCCCCAAGCTTTGGCTTTTTGGTGTCCTTAGATTATCTTGGGGTGCCATTGGCATCCCCAAGCTTAGGCTCTTGCCACTCCTTGTTCCATAATCCATCAAATCTTTTACCCAAAACTTGAAAACTTCACAACACAAAACTTAGCAGAAAATCTCGTGAGCTCCGTTAGTGAAAGAAAACAAAACACCACTTCAAGGTACTGTACTAAACTCATTATTTATTTATATTGGTGTTAAAACTACTTTATTCCAACTTCTCTATGGTTTATAAACTCTTTTACTAGCCATAGATTCATCAAAATAAGCAAACAACACACGAAAAACAGAATCTGTCAAAAACAGAACAATCTGTAGTAATCTGTAACTAACGCAAACTTCTGGAACTCAGAAAAATCTACCAAAATAGGACGACCTATAAAATTTGGTTATTGATCTACTGCAATTGGAATGAGTATTTTATCACGTACTGGTGATTTTTAACAATTGTTTTTGTGAACAGAAAGTTTCTGGAATTTTCAGGAAGATCAAATAACTATCATCCAAGAAGATCCTATAGGTTTAACTTGGCACAATCACTAATTAAAACATAAAAACAAATCTAACCAGTGGATAGATCAGATATTTATTCCTAAACAGAAGCAAAAAGCAAAAAACTAAAATAAAATTGGGTTGCCTCCCAACAAGCGCTATCGTTTAACGCCCCTAGCTAGGCATAAGATTTCAACGATGCTCACATGAAAGACAAGAATTGAAGCAGAAAGAGAGCATCATAAAACACGTGACAAACACATCTAAGTCTAACATACTTCCTATGCATAGGCATCTTATAGGCAAACAAATTATCAAGGCAAGCAAAAACTAGCATATGCAAGGAAGCGGAAAGAAACAATAGCAATCTCAATGTAACGAGAGGTAATTTAGTAACATGAAAATTTGTATAACTATATTTTCCTCTCTCATATTAATTACATGAAGGATCATAAGCAAATTCAACAAAATAGCTATCACAATAAATATTTTCAACATGATCCACATGCATGCAAAGTTGACACTCTTCCAAAATAGTGGGATTAACATTAACTAAAGTCATGACCTCTCCAAACCCACTTTTATCAAAAATACCATAAGATTGAACATTCTCCAAATATGTGGGATCTAAAGTTGACACTCTTCCGAATCCACTTTCAATAATATTTCAAACACTATTATCAATCTCATATTCATCATCGGGCTTAAATAAATTTTCGAGATCATAAGAAGAATCTCCCCAATCATGATCATTGCAACAAGTAGTGGACATAGCAAAACTAGCATCCCCAAGCTTAGGGTTTTGCATATTATCAGCACAATTGACAACAAGAGAATTTATAGTAAAATCATTGCAATCATGCTTTTTATCGAAGGAACTACCAAGTATGGGTGCAATAGCAACGATCTCATGTTTAACGTAAGGAACTATAGCAAATTCATCTTCATAAATATTGGATCATGGCCTCGAGGATAGCAAGCATCATGTTCATCAAGGGATATTTCAATCAAATATCGGAATCATAATTATCCATAGATTCGTGCATATCATTATTTTCTTTAGAAGCAACGGTCATTCTTTCAATATATTCTTTGACATAGACATTATGAGCATAGTTTTCATAGCAATATTCAAATATGTCAAAATTTTCAGATTCGTAAAGAGTAATATCATACTTTTGAATCAAAGAAGCAACTTCATAAGAACCCTTAAAAGCAACAAATTCTTCAATTTGTTCGGTATCATAGTAGCTGTAAACACCCTTTGCATAAGAAGATAAGATTTCATTTTCATTAAACTCACATAGGTAGGGGAGGTGTTTTTCAGGGTTCTTAGAGCGACAAGTAATATCACAAATTTCACAAAGATTCCAAGCATAACACAACAATTTGTTTATTTGATTCCATAAGAGTCTCCCATTTTCAGACAAATAGTGACGCACAAAATGAGCATGCTCATCTAAAGATTTCCCATCAACTAGGCTAGTTGTGGTTTCAGCACGAGCGCATAAGGATCAAAGATGATCCAAGTAGAACACATTAAGTGGATCCATATCAACAGATTTTTAGCAAGAAAAGATGCAAGCAAATAGAAGGCACGTGGAAACACAAACAGAAAGGCATACGGGAAGAAGGCGAATAAAACGGCAAGGGTGAAGTGGGGGAGAGGAAAACGAGAGGCAAATGGCAAATAATGTAATGCGAGGGATAAGGGTTTGTGATGGGTACTTGGTATGTTGACTTTTGCGTAGACTCCCCGACAACGGTGCCAGAAATCCTTCTTGCTACATCTTGAGCACTGCGTTGGTTTTCCCTTGAAGAGGAAAGGGTAATGCAGTAAAGTAGCGTAAGTATTTCCCTCTGTTTTTGAGAACCAAGGTATCAATCCAGTAGGAGACCACGCTCGAGTCCCACGCACCTACACAAACAAATAAGAACCTCGCAACCAACGCGATAAAGGGGTTCTCAATCCCTTCACGATCACTTATGAGAGTGAGATCTGATAGATATGATAAGATAATATTTTTGGTATTTTTATGATAAAGAGTAAATAAAGATACAAAGTAAAATAAACGACAATAGAAATAGCTAAGTATTGGAAGATTAGTATGATGGAAAATAGACTCGGGGGCCATAGGTTTCACTAGTGGCTTCTCTCAAGAGAATAAGTATTACGGTGGGTGAACAAATTACTATTGAGAAATTGATAGAATTGAGCATAGTTATGAGAATATCTAGGTATGATCATGTATATAGGCATCACGTCCGTGACAAGTAGACCAAAACGATTCTGCATCTACTACTATTACTCCACACATCGACCGCTATCCAGCATGCATCTAGAGTATTAAGTTCATAAGAACAGAGTAATGCTTTAAGTAAGATGACATGATGTAGAGGGATAAACTCATGCAATATGATATAAACCCCATCTTGTTATCCTCGCTGGCAACAATACAATACGTGCCTTGTTGCCGCTGCTGTCACTGGGAAAGGACACTGCAAGACTGAACCCAAAGCTAAGCACTTCTCCCATTGCAAGAAAGATCAATCCAGTAGGCCAAACCAAACTGATAATTCGAAGAGACTTGCAAAGAGAACGAATCAAACATAAAAGAATCCAGAGAAGATTCAAATATTGTTCATAGATAAACTTGATCATAAACCCACAATTCATCGGTCTCGACAAACACACTGCAAAAGAAGATTACATCGAATAGATCTCCACGAGAATCGTGGAGAACTTTGTATTGAGATCCAAAGAGAGAGAAGAAGCCATATAGCTAATAACTATGGACCCGAAGGTCTGAGGTAAACTACTCACACATCATCGGAGAGGCTATGGTGTTGATGTAGAAGACCTCTGTGATCAATGCCCCCTCCGACGGAGCACCGGAAAAGGCCCCAAGATGGGATCTCACGGGTATAGAAGGTTGCGGTGGTGGAATTAGGTTTTTATGGATGCCTCTGATGGTTTGGGGGTACGTAGATATATATAGGAGGAAGAAGTACGTCGGTGGAGCAACATGGGCCCCACGAGGGTGGAGGGCGCGCCCAGGGGGTAGGCGCGCCCCTGCTTCGTGCTCTCCTGGTTGATTTCTTGACGTGGACTCCAAGTCCTCTGGATCACGTTTGTTCCGAAAATCACGTTCCCGAAGGTTTCATTCCGTTTGGACTCCGTTTGATATTCTTTTTCTGCGAAACTCTGAAATAGGCAAAAAAACAACAATTTGGGTTGGGCCTCCGGTTAATAGGTTAGTCCCAAAAATAATATAAAAGTGTATAATAAAGCCTATTAAACATCCAAATCAGAATATAATATAGCATGGAACAATAAAAAATTATAAATAGGTTGGAGACGTATCAGCCTACTGCGCCCCAAAGGATGAACGGTGCGCCCCGTTGATTTAAAAACCTCGTCTAAAAAGACCCTACCCTTGGAGAAATCCAAGCCAAGGGTAGATCCACCAGAAGAACCCATAGAAGATGGGTATTGCCTTGATCCAGAGAAGACGCCGGAGTAGATGACCGGAGAGGATCCACAGATTAGTGGAGGAGGAAGGAGATCGCCATGGAGGGATTCAGCACCGTGGTGGGTGGTGGGAGCTCCATTCTTTTCACCGAACCGCCCCGAAATTTTGTGTCCTCGATCCAACTTTAGCCATTAGGCATAGTGAACCATATGTTGTACATCGACACGCCTTCATCTGGCTGCCCGTTTCTTTTGTTCCTCCTCATCGAAAATGGCTAATTAAACTGAACTGTATGCCCTGAATCACACACACACCTAGAATCTGAACCGTGTTTGATGCATCCTCCATCGCAAAAGTTTTGCACCTTTTTTGACGGTTATTTTACACCACCGTTTGCGATTATGGCATCGCACACAGTTTCCTCGAAGGGTCTCTGATCGTAGTGTCGCGTTAGCAGCATCCTACAGTAGTGATTTGTAATCATATAAAAAGGGACATGACTCTTTCTTTTGGTGGGAATTGATTTGTTTTTGTTGTTGTTGAGGGAAGTGCGAATCGATTTGGTACTGTACAGGGTAATCTTGTTCTCCTGATTTTTTTACATTTTTCTTGTAGTTTTTTCAATGACATCTATAACAATATTGTAAAAGGGGACATGACTCTCGTGTGTCCTGTATGAATTGTTTTTTTGTACATGTTAAGTTTGTTCTTCCGAACAAGGAATCCGCGCCTTGTTATCCTAAAATTTTCAAGCTCGAGTATCTTTTGTCTCATCTACTTTGAAACCCCCGCCTCTTCAACCTGCTCCGCACCTTGTTACTCGAAATTTCGACGCGCGCGAAAACTCCCGCCTCATCCGAAATCGGTCCCCCAGCCCAGACACGCGAAATCCCCCTTCTACCCCTCAGTCAGAAATGTCGGCTCGACATCGCGGTGTCAAAAATGGTGGGGGTATGCTGGTAACTTACCCTACATTTCGTACAAGCGCGTCCCTAAGCCATGGCTCCCCATACCTTCCCCTTCGTCCGCCCCCCCCCCCCACATTCATACACCGAGGACGCCAAAACCCACGAAACCCCACGCTCCTCCGTCGGCCTCCCGACCACCGCCCAGCCGGAGACTCTTCCCTGATGACATTGTCCACCGCAACATCTCGCCGTCCCTCATCCGCCGCACCGGGTGAGGATCCGTCATCGATCTCGTCGTCTCGGCGGATCAGCCGCCCCGTCCTCCACCTCTAAGGAGCTGCCCCGATGTTTGCCTCGTCTATCGCGCCACCTCTATCCCCACAACACCGTCTTGACCCGCCCCACCGGAACCGCAGCACCCTCACCAATTCCTCCGATGAAGCCGAGGCCCACTCAGCGCCACCAAGGAGGTTCTGCACTCACCGCTGCATTTTATATTTTATTCGATCTCATGGTGCTTCCGATGCTCGATACCGAGCAGCCATGGCGGGTCTCCATCGACGGTGTCGTCGCTCGCCACTTCATCCATGGCGTCTCTCCCCCATGTCGTTGCTTCCTCAGCGGCGACTTCCACACCGACACTAGCTGCAGCTGCTACGGCTCTCACTCGCGCTGCTGTCGCTGCTGCTGCTCCGGCTCTCGCTCGCGTTGTGGCTCTTTTCTTGCCGTCGGTCGCCCTGCTGCACTGCTCTTGCTTTCGTTCGTGTTGCTGCTCTTCTTTTCTATTGATGTCGGTCGCGCTGCTGCTCCGCTCTTGCTCTCGTTTGTGCTGCTACTCTGCTCTTTCTCTCGCTTCATGTTATTCTTCTTCTTTGCACAACCTCCGGCAGCTCTGAGTTCTTGCTTTAGCACTCGCTCCGCAGTCTTCTTTGCTTGACTTGCTTTCTGCTAGTGCTTTCCCTGCTAGAGCATCTGTTGATTTAGATCACTGCTTCTCTACTACTAGTGCTCGAACGCCCTAAACATCTATTGCAATGCTCTGCTACCAGTTTAATCAGTTTCGGCAGTAAAATTCAGTTTCGACTATCAAGTTCACTTTCTTCAGTTAAGTTCAGAGTGAACAAAATTTACAGCATCTGTCGGAGCGGCCGTGGCGCGGCTGATGCGTTTTACATCTACCACTTTTTGGTGATGTATTTTACATCATCTATTGCAGATGATATTAGAGTCCCGCTTCAGATTAATGTTGTCTGTCTTGTCCTGCTTCTGCCTCGCCGCCGTACACCTCATCGGAGCTGCTCCAACGATGGAACCGTCCATCACAGCGGAGCAGTACCCTCCACTACAAAAAATACACTTCCGTGATGATACGTGTTTGTCACAGTAGGTCGCGTTTTTTGTTATGCATGTACATCCATGAAAAATTTATTACAGAATCAAGATAGTCATATCTGTGCTGTCGTAGAAGTGTTCCATGACATTGCCAAAATTATCATCACGGAAGTGTCCACTTCCATGACGATAAATCGCGCGTCACAGAAGTGCTTTCGTCAAGGGTGACCGACACATGGCATCCACCGTAACGGAACGCCGTTAAGCTATCGGGTCAGATTTTGGATCCGATAACCCGTTAATAACCCCGACCAATGGGAAATTTCCACGTGTAAATTTCTGATTGGCCAAAGGAACATTTGTCGGCTTCGTCGATGGGCCAGATGTAGCCCGTCCATTGGAGGAGACATGCCTATGATACGTCGACACGTGGCTGGGCCCAACAGAGGCCCATATAGGTTAAAAAGGCTGGCCCAGTCAAAGGCCCGTAGAACTTAATCGGTACTAGTGGGCCACCCAATAACGGCCAACAATAAAGGCCCATTTACGGCCCGAAGCGGATCTGGCATGTTAATTGTTCGCCCAATATTTGGGCCCATTTACGACGAAGCCGATCTGGCCCATTAATTGTTCGCCCAATATTTGGGCCCATTTATGACCCAAAGCCGATCTGCTGTTAATTGTTCGCCGAATATTTGGGCCCAACTACAGCCCGATGACTTTCGGCTGTTAGAGGCCTGATGTAGACATGGGCCCATTTCGGCCCGGTGTGACTTTCGGCATGAGAATGGCCCGTGCTGCCCATGGGCCATATATGGTCTGACGGGACATCGGGCCCACTAACGGCCCGTGCTAAAGGTGGCAATAGTTAAGCCCAACGTGACTTTGGGCCTGTTGAAGGCCTGTCGCGTAATTCGGCCCGTTGATGCCTCTACTAAGCTTTCGGCCTCTTAAAGGCCCATGATATCAGTGGGCCAACTAAGGCCCTGTAACATCCCAAATTTTCAATTTGGAATGTTATACATAGATCATCAATTGCATATCATATTTTATTGCATTTTGGTCCGATCCTAGAAATTTCACGCAACTCAAGGACCCACGGAGAGAGTTGGAGATTTCGTTATTTTCATATTTGAGTTTTCTCAAATTTTGAAAATCGGATCATTTGATTTTATATATTTTATCTTCAATTATTTCTACTATCAAATTATGAGAGAGGGAATAAAATGACTTTACTAGAATAAAGGAATAATGAGGATTAAATAAAAAATCAAATAAGATTTTATTTGGAGTTTTCGCTATTTTATTTGAATTTAGGAAAAATTGCACGTTTTCAAAAACTGCATTTTAGGGCCAAGAAAATGTTCACCTCGTTCTAAATATTTTATTTAGGCGGTGAAAATTTGTTTTGGCATTTTTAGATTTTTATTTATTTTCTGGAATTTTTCTATCTCTCGGTGAATTTATTTAAAAAACGTGCACGCCCGCACCCGCGGGCGAAGGCCGCCGCCGCCGCCGCCCGCCGCCGGCCGGGGCACGCCTCCCGAGGCCGCCCCAGCGCCCCCTCCCCCCCGTCGCGCCGCCCCCCTCCTTAACTAGCCCCCGCCACCGCCGCCTCTTCTTACCCCGCCACCAGCCACCGCCGCCCGAGCGCCCGCCGCCTTATTGCCGCCGCCCGCTCATGATCGCCACGAACGCCCGCCCGCCGTCGAGTCCTCGCCGCCCGCACCACCGCCGCCGCCCGGAGCCCGCGGAGTTTCACGAGCCGAGCCGAGGTAGCCGCCGCCCCGGTTTTCTGAGAAAAACCGTTTCGGTTTTTTTAGAAAACACTTGTTTTTGTTTTTTTAAATAGATTGGTTTTTCCCCGGTTTATTCATTTTAACGAACACGTTCTTCGTTTAGATTCAGATAACGAACATTCATTCGTTAATCTGTTCATCGTTTTTCTTTTTCTCGGATTTATTCCGTGATTTTTATGATCGTGATTTCTGATCCGATTTTCGATCTAGTATAACTTTTCGCTCGTTTAACGGAATCAGGCGATTCAAGCACCTAGAGTTTCATCTCGAAACCCTCTTTCCAAATAATCTACTCAAACAAGTTTTTGCCTCTGTAAAATTTGACTTAGATTCAGATTACTAAAACGAAACCTGTTTCTTTCGCCGTTTGACTTTCATTGCTTCGTTCGATTTGATTCTTTTGCAAACCGGTGTTCTTAAGTTGAACTTTCTAGTTGGATCTTTTATTTGAGTTTTACCTGTGCATTAGTTGAGTGCTTACTGTGTGCTTGTTTGTTTGTGATAGAGTACCCGGAGTGCGCCGCTTGCTACTTTGAATCTCTAGGTTTCACGGATCATCAGCAACGCAAGTAACACTTTGATCATATCCCTTTTCATACCCAGTTTTTATGCATTAGATCAATCCTCAAACATTGCATGATTAGGATCTAATTAAACTGTGGGTTTTGGGAAAGTAGTTGAGGTAGTACCTATTGCCCTGTTTATTATCAAACCCTTGGGAGTTACTTCTACGTTTGCTTATTATTGCATGCTATGCTAAGTAGATGTGGATTGGGTGAGTGTATCCATGACAGATGTGAGATTGTTAATAAATGGTTTACTTAAGGTGGCAACTAAAACACACATCTGGGTGGATTGAGGTACCTGGGTATTCCAGATTGCCTTTTTTGGACCGCCACCCGGGCTCAAAGGGATCATGAGATTATTCATGCTAGAAACTTACGTGTGCAGCCACAAGCTACTATGGGCTCTAGCATAGTTGACTAAGTCGTCTTGAACTATTACGGTGGTAGACTAGCAGATGTAGAGGGATGTAGGTGTAACTGCCTACCCGTTCGTAAGGTGCTAGCGCTTCTGAAAGACTATGTCTCGGTCATCCGTTTCTCAAACACCATGTAGTGCGAGAATCCCAACGGAGGAGATCAAGTCTTGTGGGGAAAAGTGCACAAACCTCTGCAGAGTCTAACAAACTAATCATGGTTAGCCATGTCCCCGATTATGGACATCTTGAGTATAGTACTTGGATTATCATGTGAATCTCATCATGTTACTTTTAATTAATATTGTTGGGTTTTAATGATGATGTTTAATTGGGATTGAGAATGCTGTCAACCATTCTCAATGTTTAACAACCACCATGATAGTTAAACAAAATTCATTCCTTTGCAGTACGGAAAAATTGGCTTTACGCAAAACTGTAACAATAGAGCTTTCCACCAGCCATATATGCATGTAGTATAGCATTACTCTGTCATATTTTTTCTCGATGTGTTACATTGCCAGCATATTCCATGTGCTGACCCGTTTTCGGGCTGCAACGTTCATGTTGCAGACTTTTCAGACGACGAGTAAGGTGCCTTAGGTCGTGGTTCTATACTCAGTGATGCCGTTGGAGTTGATGGACTCACTTATCTTCGAAGCCTTCCATTTTATCATTATTAGATGGCCTTAAGCCATATTTATTGTAATAAGTTCTCTTTTGAGACATTCGATGTAATAAGTGTGTGATTGCTACTCTGTTATAAATCCGTCGAGTACTGTGCGTGTCAGCATTACTAATCCCGGGATGACACTGATGCACAGAGATCAGACTGTTTGAGGTCTGGTCGCTACAAGATGGTACCAGAGCACACGCTGACTATAGGACATGACCACTAAGCTAAAGCCCTAGATCACTACTCTTTCTTCTCATTTCTGACTCCTCATCTTTTCTATTCTTTTAGGATGGCGGATGCAAGGAACAAGTTCACACAACCGGATGAAGATACACCCTTTGGATGCCACTTGAAGGAAGTCACTAGATACCTGAACATCGAAGTACCAAGCTTCACCGGGACCTACAACACCACTGTACCCGAAGAGGAGCGCTGGAAGATTCAAGTTCAAGTTCCAGGAAGGACATTTGCACCAGTCACGGACTCCATAGAGTTTTCCTTTGATGCACCAACCTGGAGTCTAGGAAAGAGCATGGCAGCCCACATCGCCATGGGACGCATCGGAGAAGTTTACCGCATTGATCTCAAGAATACTATCTACCAAATTTGTGGGTGCCGAGATGAGCAATGGGAGATGATCAGCACCAGGAGGGATAGATCAATCGCAGCATATATCCAGGAGTTAAACCAGCACATCCGACATCAGGAGAACCAGATGTGCGCAGGTATGGAGGATCTGCAGAAGGCCTTGACTAAGATCAAGGAGCTAGAGGAAGAACTCAAGGATACACGTGAAGATTACATGGAAGAAATTGAAGTGCTAGTGGAGAAGAATGATCACTTAACCAGGAAGCTCGGAGTTTTCATGGGAGACCCCGCGCCAGGAGGAAATGACGACGATTGCACTTGCCCGAATAACTATATCATCATCGACGACACCGACACGGATCCCGACGACAGTGATGATGACTATGTTGATAAAGCTGGAGCAGATATCATGGAGTCTTCATCGGAGCAGTTTTTCTAGTTGGCCACCATAACAGTAGTAGAATTCCCCCATTGTATTTAGTTTAGTCCAAGCACTTTTGTAACGATAGTTAGACCATTGTATGCCCTTGTTTGAATTGATTGGAGTGATATTGATTGCTTTTGTCTCATGTGCATATGGGTAGTTGAGGGAGTCCTGGACTAGGGGGTGTCCGGATAGCCGAATTATCATCTTTGGCCGGACTCCTAGACTATGAAGATACAAGATTTAAGACTTCGTCCCTTGTCCGGATATGACTTTCCTTGGTGTGGAAGGCAAGCTTGGCGATGCGGATATGTAGATCTCCTACCATTGTAACCGACTCTGTGTAACCCTAACCCTATTCGGTGTCCATATAAACCGAAGGGTTTTAGTCCGTACGACGAACAACAATCATACCATAGGCTAGCTTCTAGGGTTTAGCCTCCTTGATCTCGTGGTAGATCTACTCTTGTACTACCCATATCATCAATATTAATCAAGCGGAGTAGGGTATTACCTCCATCGAGAGGGCCCGAACCTGGGTAAAAACATCGTGTCCCTTGTCTCCTATTACCATCCGCCTAGACGCACGATTCAGGACCCCCTACCCGAGATCCGCGGTTTGACACTGACATTGGTGCTTTCATTGAGAGTTCCTGCGTAGCCGTCACCCTCTGAGCCCGATGGCTCCTTCGATCATCAACAACGACGCGGTCCAGGTGAGACTTTTCTCCCGGACAGATCTTCGTATTCGGTGGCTTTTGCATCGCGGGCAATTCACTTGGCCATCTGGAGCAAATCGAAAGCTACGCCCACAGCCATCAGGTCAGATTTGGGAGTTTGAACTACACGACCGACATCCGCGGAGACTTGATCTTGACGGATTCGAGCCACAGCCAAGTGCGCGCCTTTGTCTCAATGGGCACGATCTAGCTCTGCCGCCGAGCGGTGTCTGGAGGCCGCACCGGCGTCCGCTCCGACCCTTAGCTCGGAGCCGACTCCCCGATCAAGGGCGAGTGGTTGGACACCACCTCGGGGCTACGATCTCAGCGGCGATTGAGCCAAACTCCATCCCTGTCCTTTGCGACCCGTGACTCCAAGGTGCGGACTCCCTCCGGACTCCACGCCCTGCCCGATCGAATCCGATTGAGGCGCGGTCATGGAGTTCACTGCCGCGGACATCTTTCAGCACTCGCCCTTTGGCGACATCTTGAAATCACTAAAGTCTCTCTCTTTATCAGGAGAGCCCTGGCCGGACTACGGTCAGGAAGGTTGGGATGCGGACAACGAAGAAATTCAACGCCCACCCACCACCCACTTTGTAGCCACTGTCGAAAGCTTACACGACGTGCTCGATTTCGACTCCGAAGACATCGACGGTATGGACGACGATGTAGGAGGCAACCATGAACCAGCACCTATAGGATGCTGGACAACCACCTCATCCCTTGATGTATACCTGGTGGATACACCTAAAGGAAGTGACGACGAGAAACAACGGGACACTACGAAGGATAAATCCCTCGAAAAGCAGTCAAAACGACAACATAAACGCCGCACCAAGTCCCGCCTCGACAAAGACCCAGCCATAGAGCAGGGCGAACCGGTGGACGAGGAACATGCTATCGAGCAACCGTCCGAACAAGACAACTTGGATAAACAACCCGTCCCCGGCGAAGATAACGATCCGAACGATCTCACGCCGGACAAATTGTTGGAGCAGAAGAACCTCCACAAAAGGCTCGTCGCCACTGTGCGTAGCCTGAAAAAGCAGAAGCGGAAGCTCAAAACAGCGGAAGATGCACTCAGAATCAGATGGAGCAAAGTATTAAACACCACAGACAAATATGGCGACAGTCGCCGAACAAAGAGCTACCCAAAGAGAAAACTACTGCCCGAATTTGATGAGGAGACCGTAGAGCCCCCACAATCAAAAAGCAAGAAGGCCACCCGGTCGGATGGACGACCCCACGACAAACAGAGAGCGGCAAACGGCGCCGCACACAAGCCGGTACGCGATCCGCATAAGGATTCACATCAAAAGGATGGCCCGATTAGGTCCATCTATGGGCGAGAAAGCAAGCTCTTCAAAGCAATGCAGCACGCCAAATATCCGAACATCACGGCACACCCAAATATAGGGGTGCCGCACACCCCAATGTTTCACCGATGAGGTCTGGATCACGAATTCCCGGTGAGATTCAAACCCGTAAACATAGAGGCATACGACGGAACAACAGACCCTGGAGTCTGGATTGAGGATTACATCATCCACATACACATGGTTAGAGGAGATGATCTCCACGCCATAAAATACTTACCCCTCAAGCTCAAAGGGCCAGCCCGACATTGGCTCAAAAGCCTCCCTGAAAATACCATTGGAAGTTGGGAAGAGCTCGAGGATGCTTTTGAACAAATTTTCAAGGGACTTATGTCCGTCCTCCGGATCTGAGCGATTTAAGTCATATAACTCAACAAACCGGAGAGTCAGCCCGCAAATTCTGGAACAGGTTCCTCACCAAAAAGAACCAAATAGTCGACTGTCCGGACGCCGAAGCCTTAGCAGCTTTCAAACACAACGTCCGAGATGAATGGCTCGCCAGACACCTCGGCCAGGAGAAGCCGAGAACCATGGCTACAAACAAGCCTCATGGCCCGCTTTTGCGCGAGAGAGGATAGCTGGCTAGCAAGATGCAGCACCAGCGACCCAAGTACATCCGAAGTCAGGGATGGGAATGGGAAACCACGACGCAGCAAGGACCGGTGCAGGATTAAGGGGAACGGTCCAAAGAGCGCGTCAGTCAACGCCGGATTCAAAAGCTCGCGGCAGAACAATAAAAAACTGCCCCTTAAGGACAATAGCGATGAGCTATCCAACTTAAACAAAATCTTGGACAAGATATGCCAAATCCACTGTACTCCCGGGAAGCCTGCAAACCATACCCACAGATATTGTTGGGTCTTCAAGCAGTCCGGCAGACTTAACGCCAAACACAAGGGGCTCGACACACCAAGTGAAGATGATGACGAGCACCACAAGCAGAGCCTCGGAAAAAAAAGAATTTCCCACAAGAAGTCAAAACAGTAAACTTACTTCAAGTGACAAAAGGGGAAAATAGAGCGGCACCCATTGAATTACGCGCCGCACAATCTACCCCAGCGGAGTCCCAACACTGGTTGTCAAAAGCAATCACCTTCGACCATCAGGACTACTCCGAAAGTATCCGGAACGCAGGATGGACTGCCTTGATATTGGATCCTATAATCGACAGATTCCAATTTACACAAGTCCTCATGGATGGCGGCAGTGATATAAACATGATATATCATGACACAATCCGCAAGATGGGGATAGACCCAACCAAAATTCGCCATAGCAACACCTCCTTCAAAGGGGTAATGCCAGTCCTGTATGCCCATTGTACGGGCTCCCTACTTCTAGAAATTGAGTTCGGCTCATCCGACAACTTCCGCCGCAAAAAGTTAACCTTCCACATCACCCCATTCGAAAGTAGCTATCAAGCACTACTGGGGCGTCAAGCTTTCGCCCGCTTTAACGCAATACCGCATTATGCATCTCTTACACCTAAAATGCCCGGTCCACGCGGCATCATTTCATTAAAAGGGAGTATTAAGTGTTACTCGAACACGGAAGAATGTGAGCCTGCCTTGCCAGCCCCACACCTATCCGGCTCCGCTAATCAAAAGCACCTGAATAGGTCATTCAAACCCCGGACATGGCTAGACGAGTCCGACGCCTACTAGCGGCATGCCCCCTGTCGGTGTCAAAACCGGCGGATCTCGGGTAGGGGGTCCCGAACTATGCGTCTAGGCGGATGGTAACAGGAGACAAGGGACACGATGTTTTTACCCAGGTTCGGGCCCTCTCGATGGAGGTAATACCCTACTCCTGCTTGATTAATATTGATGATATGGGTAGTACAAGAGTAGATCTACCACGAGATCAGAGAGGCTAAACCCTAGAAGCAAGCCTATGGTATGATTGTTGTTCATCCTACGGACTAAAACCCTCCGGTTTATATAGGCACCGGATAGAGTTAGGGTTACACAGAGTCGGTTACAATGGTAGGAGATCTACATATCCGTATCGCCAAGCTTGCCTTCCACGCCAAGGAAAGTCCCATCCGGACAAGGGACGAAGTCTTCAATCTTGTATCTTCATAGTCTTGGAGTCCGCCAAAGATGATAGTTGACTATCCGGACACCCCCTAGTCCAGGACTCCCTCAGTAGCCCCTGAACCAGGCTTCAATGACGACGAGTCCGACGCGCATGTTGTCTTCGGCATTGCAAGGCGGATTCCTCCTCCGAATACTTCATAGAAGGTTTTGAACATAAGGATAGTGTCCGGTTCTGCAAAACAAGTTCCACATACTACCGTAGAGAGAATAACTTTTGCACAGATCTGGCGGCGTATTCATGGCGTGACATCACACCACGGCCAGGCCTTTATTCGAATCGTTTTTTTGTCCACCTCGGTAGCGTTTAGCGAGGCGGTTTCCTTGGCACGCGTTTATCAAAGCGTAGATCATGCCCCCTTATTCCAGGATTCTCATCAATACAGGCGTGGGTAACCCAACCGTGCCGTTAGCACGCCTCCTCTATCGGCGAGTCCTAATCGACCACGGGGAGGGCTCTTGGTATTCAACCTCTTTATAATGAGACCAAGGCCCTCTTCTTTTTTCCACCCTCAATCGAGTTTGCCTCGCGCTTCGAGTTCCAACACCCAAAGCTTTAGATTTAGGCGCTTTGGACCTTCGACGATGTCCGGCTCCGACCAGCTCGGTCGTTGGATGTCTTCTTCCGTCACAGAAGAAGATGTGCTAAAGCTGCGAGACGCCAGGTATCTAACCGGCGAGATTTCGCATAGGCTGCCTGCTCCAGGGCAGGTCATTCCCACTCCCGAGCCCGGCGAGAGTGTGGTGTTCGTGTCTCACTTCCTTCAGGGTTTAGGCTTCCCGATGGATCCCTTTGTGCGGGGGCTCATGTTTTATTAGGGGCTGGATTTCCATGACTTGAATCAGGAGTCCATCCTCCATATCTCGTCATTCATTGTCGTATGTGAAGCCTTCCTCCATATTACCCCTCACTTTGGATTGTGGCTCAAGACCTTCAAGGTGGAGCCGAAGATGATCGAGGGCAACAAGCGAAGTCTTGGAGGGGCGGTCATAAGCAAGTGTGCTGATGCTCCGTGGCCCTAGGGCTCTTATCAAGAGGAGATAGGATTGTGTCAACGGGAGTGGTTTTATATCACAGCTCCAAGGCGCACCAAATGGGTGCCGCCACCCGCCTTCCGCTCAGTCCACCAATGGTGGCATCATGGGTCAACCGGGGCTCGACTGGGGCCTTCCAAGGGCGTTCCTCATTGCGGGGCCATATTCGAGACCTCCAAGAAAGAGAGATCAATCTGGTCGCAGTGGCGCATGTTATGTTGATTCGGCGCCTTCTGCCCTGCAAACGTCGCCCCCTCCGTCTGTGGGAATTTAATCCGAAGGGACCACGAGCTATCTAACATTTTATGGGTACGTCGCCCGTGGAGATGTATAGATTGTTCTTTGGATCACAAGAAAAGTGTCCGGACCTGACTGAGGACGCAGGACTAAGCTGCAATCGCCCAGATACTCAAGTAAGTAGTCATGTACCCGGACAGGCTGTCCGTTCATTTATCATAAACTTGCCCTTAAAGGAGCTGTTTCTTGAGCAGGAGTGGATAGCGAAGGCAAAGTTGATAAGGTGTCTGGCTCCCCTCCGGAGACCACGCGGATCCCGTCTTGACCAAGATCTTTGGAGGCCGCGCCTTTTGAAGAATGCGAAGGGGGGAGCGGAGAAGCAACTGCCTCCGCGAAGGAGGCTTTCGAGGAAGGAGGGATCAAAAGTCCCACCTTCCAAGGAGAGAAGAGGACCGCTCCGGAAGATCCGGAGGTCAAGGCCTCAAAGAGGGGAAAGAAATCTTCGTCAGAGAGTCCGGCGCTGGGAAGTACCCCAGCCGCACTATTTCCCCAAGGGGATCAGCCCTCCAGTGAGCCGTAAGTAAAAAGAAGGGATCTTGTAATAAGGGTCATCCCTGTATTTATTTCTGAAGATAACCGAAATTATACCTTGTAGTTCTTATCTCAGCCCTTCTCAGCAGAGCTCGTCTTCGGGGGATCTTCTTCCGGAGATGATGGAGAGCAACGCCCCACATCGCCACGCCAGGCGAGGCGGACGACCACGAGGTGTCGCCATGCGGAGGTTGCCCGAGTCCGCGGGGCCGGAAGGTCCGGTGCCAAGCGGGCGTCTGATCGGAGGAGCTGAAAGATCTGCTCGAGGCGGCGGCTATCTCGTAAGATCACCGTGTGCTAATGGGTATGGTGATTGAAAGAATTGCATCCAGCGGAGAGTGGATTGCATGAAGCCGTCGAAGCTTCTTGGCGGGGTTTGAGAATGCAAAAATGATGTATCTTCTGACAGTTATGCATATAGAATGCGCCCTGTATAGATAGTCGCCCCTGAGACTCGGTATGTTGTCAAAATTGACAGCATGCCGAGGATCATAATCTCAGTTATAACATTGCGCCGCTCCTAAATAGGTGGCGGGGCGTCCGGTGGCCAGCCAGACTAATGAATTTGCCGAACTAAAGCGGCAACTTGACGAGGCGGATGTGGACATCGCGCTGGTCAATAAACAGTTTGACGAGTCACAAGGTATGCGACTTCGCCGCGGACACCTGGTAAGGGAGCTTGACGCCCATGCCTTAATACGTGTATGCTTTTGATGCAGACGGTGCCGCTGCTGTGGAGGAGCTGCGGGCGGAACTCGCCCGAGCGAAAGAGCAAGCCAGCAATAGTAATGCGGCCGCTTGAAGGGTGGCCGAAGAGCTAAAAGCCAAGCGGGCTGCTCCTTTGCCGAAGAAGAGAAAATGGCCGATATGGCCATAAAGTTGAAGAATGCTACCGACCGCTGCGGGGTTCTTGAAAAAGAACGTCAAGCGGAGCAAGAGGACCTGAAAAAGGCCACCGCCGAATCCAAGGATGCCCGTTCCGCTATGAGAGCTGCCAAGGAGGAGCCGAGTCAGGCCGGGGCTATTGCGGCTGGAAAGCCTTTTCTGCTGTGGAGGAAATATACGGATCCGAAGTATGCTCAGTTGGACAAGTTGTGGAGTTCGGAGGATGCTTATCTGGACTTAGCGGCGAGCGCCGCGGACGCGATTGAGCACTTCCGAGGCTAGAAGGCGCGAAGGGAAGAGCTATATTGGTCGCAATTCCATAGTCCGGGCGTCCTCTTCCGTTGACCGATCGGTTGGCGAATGGGCCGAGCTGAATCGATTATCCGGACTTGCCATGAAGCATGTCATGACTCATTTGTGGCCAAAGTGAGCCCAGAAGAGTTATTTTGGCTTAGTCTGGCAGTTCCTTGGTGCGGTACCGCATATCGATGCAATGAAGCGGTCGACATGCGAGAGAGGGCGCGGATGGCTCTTGCCGATGTCAAGACATCTTGGCGGAGATGAAGGCCATGACGTTGCATCCCAAGATTCGGACGAAGCAGTACCGCCGAGCACTATTTTGAGGAAGTCTGCAGGCGCTCGTTTAATAGAGACGCAGTGCTCGAAGGATATTATGTTTAAATGACATGTATGATTTGTGGAAACAATGTTTCAATATAATATAAGAGCTTTTTATACTTGTGCGTTCAATTAGTGAACTACTCCCTGTGCGGCTGTTGATGTATATGTATATATAACTGAAGATGGCGGTCTTGACATTACGCACATAGTGCGGGGTGTTTGCAAAGAAGGCGCTTTTTCACACTTAATCCAACGTCTTGGTCCTATTAAGGAGGTGGTAGCGTAGCAAACTAGGAAACCGGACTATAATGCTTTATCACTTTCACTTAGCCATAGGAGTTCAAGGGTGGGGCTACTATATAGCCCACAGGGCACCGCACTCTCCCGGAATTGGGTGCGTATGTGCCTGACGAAAACGGTCCTTCGTTAATGCAGAGGAATTCTAAACATTCTGGTGAGTCATCGAGTGGTTGACCAGTCTCTCGCTATATCATGACGATCAGTTTTCGGCTTTCTCTCTTGAGGTGCTCGCCCGGCGAACCGGGCACAATCGCAGTAGTTCTCCTGGTGCCGCGTTAGCCGATAGAACGGAACATAAGGCAGCAAAACACAGGAGCCGGGCAAACCCAACATTTTACCAAAGACATGATTCGGAGCTGATGCATATAAGGCCTAACTCGAGATGCCGAACACTCCCTAAGGTATTCGGTCTTTATAAAAGCAGGCGAATAATGCCCTAAGCCCACAGTGTCCAGTGCGTGCAAAAAATTCTGGTGCGGCCGATGCCAAAACACCAGCCTCCTCCTCGGTTATAGCTAGAAACCAGGGATGTGTATCAACAAGAGACATAAAAAAAGGTTTACGCAGGTCTTAATCAAGAGAATCCTTGCAACGGGTCCCTCTTGCACGCGTCTGCGGTGTGTCTCCGTTGTGCCGTATCCTGGACGGGTGTAGCACGTTGTTCATCTGTAAAAGAGAGGAACTTAGTTGAAAAGAAAAAAAGATCGTGCGAAAAATGTACTTTATATTAAATAAACAGAGTACGATTCGAAAACTTAATAAATATGAGCTTTATTGTCTCTTGTTGTACATGCGTGCAACCCCTTGTATGGGGGCATGCTGCTAGTAGGCGCCAGACTCGTCTAGCCGTGTCCGGGGTTTGAATGACCTATTCAGGTGCTTTGATTAGCGGAGCCGGATAGGTGTGGGGCTGTCAAGGCAGTCTCACGTTCTTCCGTGCTCGAGTAACACTTAATACTCCCTTTTAATAAGATGATGCCGCGTGGACCGGGCATTTTAAGTGTAAGAGATGCATAATGCGGTATTGCGTTAAAGTGGGCGAAAGCTTCATGCCCCAGTAGTGCTTGATAGCTACTGTAGAATGGGGCGTGTGGAAGGTTAACTTTTCACGGCGGAAGTTGTCGGATGAGCCGAACACAACTTCTAGCAGAAGGGAGCCCGTACAATGGGCATACGGGCCTGGCATTACCCCTTTGAAGGAGGTGTTGCTATGGCGAATTTTGGTTGGGTCTATCCCCATGTCATGGATTGTGTCACGATATATCAGGTTTATATCACTGCCGCCATCCATGAGGACTTGTGTAAATTGGAATCCGTCAATTATAGGATCCAATATCAAGGCAGTCCATCCTGCGTTCCGGATACTTTCGGAATAGTCCTGATGGTCGAAGGTGATTGTTTTTGACAACCAGTGTTGGTACTCCGCTAGGGTAGTTTGTGCGGCTCTGTTTTTCCCTTTGATCACGTGAAGTGAGTTTACTGTTTTAACCTCTTGTGGGAAATTCTTTTGTTTTCTGGGGCTCTGCTTGTGGTGCTCGTCATCATCTTCACTTGGTGTGTCGAGCCCCTTGTGTTTGGCGTTGAGTCTGCCGGACTGCTTGAAGACCCAGCAATCTCTGTGGGTATGGTTTGTCGGCTTCCCGGGAGTACTGTGGATTTGGCATATCTTGTCCAAGATTTTGTTTAAGTTGGATAGCTCATCGCTATTGTCCTTAAGGGGCAGTTTTTTTTGTTCTCCCGTGAGCTTTTGAATCCGGCGTTGACTGCCGCGCTCTTTGGACCGTTCCTCTTAATCCGGCGCTGGTCCTTGCTGCGTCGTGGTTTTCCATTTCCATCCCTTACTTCGGATGTACTTGGGTCGCTGATCGCATCTTGCCGGCCGACTATCCTCTCCAGCATAAAAGCGGGTCATGAGGCTTGTTAATGCAGCCATGGTTCTCGGCTTCTCCTGGCCGAGGTGTCTGGCGAGCCATTCGTCTCAGACGTTGTGTTTGAAAGCTGCTAAGGCTTCGGCGTCCGGACAGTCGACTATTTGGGTCTTTTTGGTGAGGAACCTGTTCTAGAATTTGCGGGTTGACTCTCCGGTTTGTTGAGTTATATGACTTAAATAAATGCGCATCCGGAGGACGGACATAAGTCCCTTGAAAATTTGCCCGAAAAGCATCTTCGAGCTCTTCCCAACTTCCAATGGTATTTTAAGGGAGGCTTTTGAGCCAATAACGGGCTGGCCCTTTGAGCTTGAGGGGTAAGTATTTTATGGCGTGGAGATCATCTCTTCTAGCCATGTGTATGTGGAGGATGTAATCCTCAATCCAGACTCCAGGGTCTGTTGTTCCGTCGTATGCCTCTATGTTTACGGGTTTGAATCCCGCTGGGAATTCGTGATCCAGCACCTCATCGGTGAAACACAAGGGGTGTGCGGCACCCCTGTATTTGGTAGTGCCGTGATGTTCGGATATTTGGCGTGCTGCATTGCTTTGAAGAGCTTGCTTTCTCGGCCCATAGACGGACCAAACTGGACCATCCTTTTGATGTGAATCCTTATGCGGATGGCGTACCGGCTTGTGTGCGGCGCCTTTTGCCGCTCTCTGTTTGCCGTGGGGTCGTCCATCCGATCGGGTGGCCTTCTTGCTTTTTGATTGTGGGGGATCTACGGCCTCCTCATCAAATTCGGGCAGTAGTTTTCTCTTTGGGTAGCTCTTTGTTCGGCGTCTGTCGCCGTATTTGTCTTTGCTCCATCTGATTCTGAGTGAATCTTCCGCTGTTTTGAGCTTCCGTTTCTGCTTTTTCAGGCTACGCGCAGTGGCGACGAGCCTTTTGTGGAGGTTCTTCTGCTCCGACAATTTGTCCGGCGTGAGATCGTCCAGACTGTTATCTTCGCCGGGACGGGTTGTTTATCCAAGTTGTCCTGTTGGACGGTTGCTCGATAGCATGTTAAATGCGTCCACCGGTTCGCCCTGCTCTATGCTGGGTCTTTGTTGAGGCGGGACTTGGTGCGGCGTTTACGTTGCCGTTTTGACTGCTTTTCGAGGGATTTATCCTTCGTAGTGTCCCGTTGTTCCTCGTCGTCAATTTCTTTAGGTGTATCCACCATGTATACATCATGAGGTGAGGTGGTTGTCCAGTATCCTATAGGTGCTGTTTCATGGTTGTCTCCTACATCGTCGTCCATACCGTCGATGTCTTTGGAGTCAAAATCGAGCACGTCGTGTAAGCTTTCAACAGTGGCTACAAAGTGGGTGGTGGGTGGGCCTTGAATTTCTTCGTTGTCCACATCCCAACCTTCATGACCGTAGTCCGGCCAGTGCTCTCCTGATAAAGAGAGAGACTTTAGTGATTTCAAGATGTCGCCAAGAAGGCGAGTCTTTGAAAGATGTCCGCGATGAACTCCATGACCGGCGCCCAATCGGATTCGATTGGCAGGGGCGCGGAGGGTTCAGAGTCCGGAGAGGAGTCCGGCACCCTGGAGTCAAGGTCTTCGCAAAGGACTGGGATGGAGTTCGGCTCAATCGCTGTAGAGATTTCAGCC
The DNA here is from genome assembly GCA_021605145.1 of Aegilops bicornis. Taxonomy (NCBI): domain Eukaryota; kingdom Viridiplantae; phylum Streptophyta; class Magnoliopsida; order Poales; family Poaceae; genus Aegilops; species Aegilops bicornis. Next base: position 479,630,004 of record CM038670.1, read on the forward strand.
CCCGAGGTGGTGTCCAACCAACCATCCTCGATCGGCAAGATCGGCTCCGAATCAATGGTCGGAGCGGACACTAGTGCGGCCTCCAGGACACTGTTCGGTGGCAGAGTTAGATCATGCCCATCGAGATAGTGCGGCGCGCTTGGCTACAGCTCGGATCCGTCAAAGATCGAGTCTCCGCGGATGCCAGCCGTGTAGTTTAAACTTCCAAATCTGACCTGACGGCCAGGGGCGTAGCTTTCGATCTGCTCCAGATGGCCAAGTGAATTGGCCCGCAGTGCAAAGCCGCCGAATACGAAGATCTGTCCGGGGAGAAAAGTTTCACCCTGGACCATGTCGTTGTTGATGATCGAAGGAGCCATTGGGCCTATAGGTGACGACACAGAGGAACTCTCAATGAAAGCACCAATGTCGGTGTCAAAACCGGCGGATCTCGGGTAGGGGGTCCCGAACTGTGCGTCTAGGCGGATGGTAACAGGAGACAAGGGGCATGATGATTTTACCCAGGTTCGGGCCCTCTCGATGGAGGTAATACCCTACTCACCTTGATTAATATTGATGATATGGGTAGTACAAGAGTAGATCTACCACGAGATCGAGAGAGGCTAAACCCTAGAAGCTACCCTATGGTATGATTGTTGTTCGTCCTACGGACTAAAACCCTCCGGTTTATATAGGCACCGGATAGGGTTAGGGTTACACAGAGTCGGTTACAATGGTAGGAGATCAACATATCCGTATCTCCAAGTTTGCCTTCCATGCCAAGGAAAGTCCCATCCGGACAAGGGACGAAGTCTTCAATCTTGTATCTTCATAGTCTTGGAGTCCGGCCAAAGATGATAGTTCGGCTATCCGGACACCCCATAGTCCAGGACTCCCTCACCCCCATACAAGGGGCTGCACGCATGTACAACAAGAGATAATAAAGCTCAATATTATTCAACCTCCGAACCGTACTCTGTTTAATATAAAGTACATTTTTCGCACGATATTTTTTTCTTTTCAACTAAGTTCTTCTCTTTTATAGATGAACACCGTGCTACACCCGTCCAGGATACGGCACAACGGAGACACAGGCGCAGACATGCAGCAGGGACCCGTCTCAAGGATTCTTTTCAGATTAAGACCCTGCGTAAACCTTTTTTACTGTCTCTTGTTGATATACATCCCCCGGTTTCTTACTATAACCGAAGAGGAGGCTGGCGTTTGGGCATCGGCCACACCAGAATTTTTGCGCGTACCTGGACACCAGGGGCTTAGGGCATTATTCTGCCCATTTTCATAAAGACCGAATACCTTAGGGAGTGCATCAGCTCCGAATCATGTCTTTGGTCAAATGTTGGGTTTGCCCGGCTCCCATGTTTTGGTACCTTACGTTCCGTTATATCGGCTAAGGTAGCACTGGGAGAACCACTGCGATTGTGCCCCGGTTGAGCTGGGTTGAGCACCTCGGAGAAAGCTAAAACTGACTGTCATGATATAGCGTGAGACTGGTCAACCACCGATGACCCAAAGCAGAATGTTTAGAATTCCCCGCATTGTGAAGGGCATTTTCCGGTCAGGCACATACGCGCCCCGAATTCGGGAGAGCGTGGTGCCCCTAGGGGCTGTATAGTAGCCCCACCATCGAGCTCCTATGGCTAAGTGAAAGTGATAAAGCATTATAGTCCGGTTGCCTAGTTTTCTACGCTATCACCTCCTTCACAGGACCAAGACGTTGGATTAAGTGTGAAAATGCATCCTTTTTGCAAACACCCCCGCACTATGTGCGTGGGGGCTGAAGCCGAAGACTGCCATCTTTCAGGTTATATACACATATACATCAACGACCCGCCAGAGGCGTTTAATACTTGAACGCACAAGTATAAAAAGCTCTTATATTATATTGAAACATTGTTTTCACAAATCATACATGTCATTTAAACATAATGTCCTTCCAGCACTACGTCTCTATTAAACGAAAGTGCCTGCAGAACTTCCTCAAAATAGTGCTCGGCAGGTACTCGGCTTCTGTCCGAGTCTTGGGATGCAACGTCGGTGGCCTTCATCTCCGCCCAGTATGTCTTGACACGGGCAAGAGCCATCCGCGCTCCCTCTATGCACGCCGACCGCTTCATTGCGTCGATACGCGGTACCGCACCAAGGAACTGCTGCACTAAGCCAAAATAACTCTTCGGCTGGGGTCCGCCTGGCCACAAATGAGTCATGACATGCTTCATGGCAAGTCCGGATAATCGATTCAGCTCGGCCCATTCGGCCAACCGATCGGTCAACGGAAGAGGACGCTCCGGACTATGGAATTGCGACCAATATAGCTCTTCCCTTCTGCGCCCCTTCTGGCCTCGGAAGTGCTCAATCGCGTCACATGGCGCCGCCGCTAAGTCGGAATAAGCATCCTCCGAACTCCACAACTTGTCCAATCGAGCATACTTCGGATCCGTATATTTCCTCCACAATGAAAAAGGCTTTCCGGCCGCAATAGCCCCGGCGACTCAGCTCCTCCTTGGCAGCTCTCATAGCGGAACGGGCATCCTTGGATTCGGCGGTGGCCTTTTCAGGTCCTCTTGCTCCGCTTGACGTTCTTTTTCAAGAACCCGCGGCGGTCGGTAGCATTCTTCAACTTTATGGCCATATCGGCCATTTCCTCTTTCTTGGCGGTGAGCAGCCCGTTAAACTTTTAGCTCTTGACGCCCTTAAAGCGCCACATTACTATTTCGCTTGCTCTTTAGCTTGGCGAGTTCCACGGCAGCTCCTCCACACAGCGGCACCACCTGCATTAAGCATACAAGTAGTAAGGCACGGGCGTCAAGCTCCCTTACGAGCGTCCGAAGAAGTCGCATACCACGTGACTCGTCAAACCGCTTATTGACAAGCGCGATGTCCGCATCCACCTCGTCAAGTTGCCGCTTTAGTTCGGCAAATTCATCAGTCCGGCTGGCCACCGGAAGCCCCGCCACCTATTTAGGAGCGGCGATATGTTATAACTGAGATTATGATCCTCGCACGCTGTCCATTTTGACAACATACCGAGTCTCGTGGGCTACTATCTATACAGGCGCATTCTATATGCATAAGCGCCGGAAGGTACAACATTTTGCGTACCTCGAACCCCGTCAGTAAGCTTCTGACGGCTTCATGCAATGCGCTCTCCGCGGATGCAATTCTTTCAATCACCGTGCCCATTAGCACACGGTGATCTTCTGAGATAGCCGCTCGTCCGAGCAGATCCTTCAGCTCCTCCGACCGCACGCCAGTTGGCGCCGGACCTTCCGGCCCCGCCGGACTTGGGGAAACCCTCCGTGACGACACCTCAGGGGCGTCTTCCTCACATGAAGGTGCGACAGGTGGAGGCATTTCGCTCTCCATCATCTCCGGAAGAAGATCCCCCGAAGACGAGCTCTGCTGAGAAGGGCCGAGATCCGAACTACAAGGTATAATTTCGGTTATCTTCAGAAATAAATATAGGGATGGCCTTTATTACAAGACCCCTTCTTTTTACTTACGGTTCGCTGGAGGGCTGATCCCCTTGGGGAAATAGTGCGTCTGGGGTACTTCCCAGAGCCAGACTCTCTGACGAAGATTTCTTTCCCCTCTTTGAGGCCTTGCCTCCGGATCTTCCAAAGCGGTCCTCTTCTCTCCTTGGAGGTAGGGACTTTTGATCCCCCCTTCCTCGAAAGCCTCCTTCGTGGAGGCAGTAGCTCCCCTGCTCCCCCCTTCGCCTTCTTTAAAAGGCGCGGCCTTCAACATCTTGGTCAGCATGGGATCCGACGTGGTCTCTGGGAGGGGAGCCGGACACCTTATCAACTTTGCCTTCGCTATCCACTCCTGTTCAAGAAACAGTTCCTTTAAGGGCAAGTTTATGATAAATGAACGGACAGCCTGTCCGGGTACAGGACAACTTACTTGAGTATCTGCGCGATTGCAGTATAGTCCTGCGTCCTCAGTCAGGTCCGGACACTTCTCTTGTGATCCGAAGAACAGTTTATACATCTCCACGGGCGTCGTACCCATAAAATGTTGGAGAGCTCGTGGTCCCTCCGGATTAAATGCCCATAGACGGAGGGGCGACGCTTGCGAGGTATATGCGTCGAATCAACATAACCTGCGCCACTGCGATCAGATTGATCTCTCTTTCTTGGAAGTCTCGAATACGGCCCTGCAACAAAGGAACGTCCTTGGACGGCCCCCAGTCGAGCCCCCGGTTGACCCATGATGCCAGCTGTTGTGGTGGACCTGAGCGAAAGGTGGGTGGCGCCACCCATTTGGTGCCCACAGGAGCGGTGATATAAAACCACTCCCGTTGCCACAAACCAAGCTCCTCCTGAAAAGAGCCCTCAGACCACGGAGCATCGACACTTGCTTATGACCCCCCCTCCGCACTCTGCTTGTTGCCCCTCGATCATCTTCGGCTCCACCTTGAAGGTCTTGAGCCACAATCCAAAGTGAGGGGTAATATTGTAGCGACCCGACCCGAATGGATCAAGTCTCTCTGCTTAAGTGTCATCCCTGGATCGGTATGCTGACACACACAGTACTCGAGGATTTATAACAGAGGTAAATCACATGTATAAATAACGTAAATAGTATTACCTCAATCCAAATATAGCGGAAGCAACAAGGTTGTGGATTCCCATCAACACCAACGGCAAAGTTGAGTGTAGAAATCGTAACCCTAACGTATCACTTACTCGTCAGAAGATCCTCGCAACATGAAAGCGTTGCAGCCGAAACAATTAGACATGGAATATCTTTGGCAATGTAACACATAGAGAGTAATGAAAGAATAAGCCTATACTACATGCATATATGGCTGGTGGAAAGCTCTATGGTTATAGTTTTGCGTAAAGCCAATTTTTCTCTACTGCAAAGGAATAAATTTATTTAACTATCATGGTGGTTGTGAAACATTGAGAATGGTTGACAGCATTCTCAATCCCAATTAAAAGTACTCATTAAAACCCAACAAAATTAACTTAGAAGTAACATGATGAGATTCACATGATATCCAAGTACTAGATACTCAAGATGTCCATAACCGCGGAGACGGCTAACCATGATTAGTTTATACACTCTGCAGAGGTTTGCGCACTTTTCCCCACAAGACTCGATCGCCTCCGTTTGGTTTCTCGCACTACATGGTGTTTGAGAGACGGATGACCGAGACATTGTCTTTCAGAAGCGCTAGAACCTTACATGTGGGTAGACCGTACCAACCTACAACCCCTACATCTGCTAGTCAACCCGTAAGAGTTCGCACAACTTAATCAACTATGCCAGAGCCCAGAATGGCTTGTGGTTGCACACAGAAGTTTCTAGTTTGAATAATCTCATGATCCCTTTGAGCCTGGGTGGCGGTCCGAAGAAATACAGGCAAGTCCTGATGGAAACCAGGTGCCTCAATCCACCCAGATGTGTGTTTAAGTTGCCACCTTAAATAAACCATTAATTAACAATCTCACATCTGTCATGGATTCACTCACCCAATCCACGTCTACTAGCATAGCATGGCATAATAAGCAAACATAGAAGTAACTCCCAAGGGTTTATAATAAAACAGGTAATAGGTACTACCTCAACTACTTCCCATCCCACAATTTAATTAGATCCTAATCATGCAAGTGTTTGAGGATAGATCTAATGCATAAAAACTGGGTATCAGAAGAGTTATGATCAAAGTGTTACTTGCCTGCAAAGTTGATGAAGATGATTCACACTCAAAACTCTTGATAGTTCTACTCGTCACACTCCGGTCAATTTATCGTAAGCAATCAATAGTAACCACACATAAGCAATCACTCAAAAGATCAGAAAGAACGAAGAAGACGTTTCGAAAAACATCAAAACCAAGAAAATAACTCTTGCAACATAAAACAATTTCTAACAGTACCAAAATTATGTGAATTTTGCCTTATCAGAAAGTTTATGTCAAGAGCTTTAATTTGCAAAAAGAATCAACTAAATCGGAGTTACGAAACTCAAGTTATGATCAAACGAAGTTCAAATTCAAATCTGATCTAATTAAAATTTTAAACTTTCAAAAACATGTTTGAGTTGGATTACTGGATAGAGGGGATCATAACAAAGAAGTGGGCGTTGGTTTCGTTGAATTTGGACTAACGAGTAAAAAGTTATAGCCGTTTGAAGTACATGGGCTAAATTGTAAAGAAACTAATCACAGATAGGTCCTTGACTAAAACTAACAGAAAAAGAAAAACTAAATAATGAACGTTCGCTAATTAGTTCTAAACAGAGAATGTTCTTTGAATAGCCCGAACTAAAAAAAACTAAACCGGGTTTTTAAAAGAAAAACTAAAAAAACCAACCTAGGGTTCGGCGGTTTTTACTGGTTCGGCCGACTCGGCGGTTTAGGCGGAGAAAACCGCCGGCGAAACGGAGCAGCGGACGCAGCGGCTCCAGTGAACTTGGGGCCGGTGGCTCATCGTCATGAGGCGGCGAAGGCGTCATGGAGGGCGGCGCTGGCGGCGGTGAGGTGGTGGCGACGGTGGTCGCTTGGTCATGGCGGCAATGGCAGCGGTGGTTTGTGTGGCGCGGCTGCGAGATGCGGGAGGGCGGCGTGGCCGGCAGAGAGAGAGGTGGGGCCCGGGGCCGCTATTTAAGGAGGGGAGGGGAGGCACATGGCGTGGAGGAGGGGGCAAGGCAAGGCGGCGCGGGAGGCGGACTTCGGGAAGGGGACGGCCGGCGTCTCGTCTTGAGTTCGGTCTCCACGGAGATCGAACGACACAGGGTGGGCATGCGCATTGGGCAGTGGGCTCCGACCCAGTCGGTCCGAAGAGTTTTTTTTTTAACATTTTCTCAGACAAATAAAAAAACAGAATAAAACAAATATATTATATAGGCATATAATATATCAAAATTTTCAGAAAAAGATTTTCTAAAAGATGAACATTATTCTAGCTTCAAATATAATACACCCAATTTCAAATAAAACAAAGAGTGCTTCTGCTACAATAAAACCTCATAAAAGTCATTTTAAAAATACCAAAATTAATTCAAATTTATTTCTCTCCATTTTTCTGATGTAGGGAATCATATTACCCTATTTTCCATATATTATATTTTTGGAGAAAAATAATTTGAATAAAACTCAAATAACTCCAAATTGAAAATAAATTCAAAAGAACTTTGAATTTAATTCTTTGAAACTCCCAACTCATATTTCATATGTTTTTAAGAAGTCATTTTATCTTCGCTCGTGAAAATCATTGAGTTGCATAAAGTTTCAGGATTGGAAATATTTTCCAAATGAAATTCAAATATTTTCAACACCTTGTCATTTAAATAAATGGAAGAAGTCATGTCATCTTCTCTCCAGGGTTTTTGTGGTGAAAAAGAATTTGAATTCACGGAGATCATAAAATGCAAAATGAAAGTTTGGGAAAGTCCTTTTATTCCCTCTCATTTAACTTTCAAAAAGTTTCGAATTCACTCACTTTCAGTCAATCAATCAAACAATCAATCAAAACTATCTATTTGTTTATAACATTCCAAAATTTAGAATTTTGGGATGTTACAAACTACCACCCTTAAAATGAATCTAGATCCTCGAGATACGGAGAGGCTAGAAAGAAATAGGTTAGGGTTTGGGGTCTTCAAAATCCATCGATCGTCTCCGGTCTCGGGTGCTACCACCCTTAGAAGCATTGTTCAGGTTCCATCAAAACTCATATACTCCATCCTTATCGTTGACAGTGTCGGTCTTCTCAGGTCGGAAAGATAATTCCTTCTCTGGGCTCTTCCGGTAGTGGCATAACATTTTCCTCAATTCTTTTGTCCTTTCCTCTTGGTAAGGTTATCCCGAAACTGGGTCCTCTTAGCTGACGGGTCTGGCGCCAATACTAAACAACTACCGATACCTCATGGTGGTCAACAATTTATGGTTTCTCCTGCAGAAAACGGGTCTGGGTTGAACCTCACCGTATATCCTACGGTTGGCAACAACTACCGTGTACAAGGGAAAATACTTATACCATTCTAAGGTTCAAACAAGGTTTTGATCGTCGTCTCTCTACTATAGGTAAGTCACTCAGATTTACCATCCCATATAGCAAAGCGAATAATAAGAGTAAGTCGGTATGGTGATCAATCCATCCCGCACCCAAATCATTACCTTGTACATGGTTTAGCGAATCTCGCATTCTAACACTCGGTCATCCTCACAAGCATTGCAGAATTTCTCTTGTCGATGAACCAAGTTCGGAAAATCCATTGATTCTGCAAGCCAAACAAACATCTATCGTTCCTTCACAACTCTCAGGTTTTGCGTAAACTCCTATAGAATCGTCGGTTGATAAAATCGTAACCTCTTCCAGGGTTTTTCCTTCAGCAAGAGTGTGCTTGCTTCTTGGCAGGTCCTGAGGCCTGTGGGTTATGGGCCCACCTCATCACTTGTAGTCCTTGAACTTATCCTCGGGCTTCTGATCATTATCCCAACATCCAACTTCCTGGCATACTTAAAATCCATCCAATTGTATTGTCTTCCTTCCTTCTATTGGCACCAAACTAGGACATGATTACTCAGACTCATCATGGAATTTACCTTGATCCATATTTCCAACATCATACCTCCTTTATATCCAATAGTAAATTCATCTCTTCATCCTCGTGGGATGTCCCATATACCGAGATAAAAACTTATACTTATGAAGTCCATACTCCACTTCGTGGAACATCATTATCCTTTCCAGGGCAAGCATCCTTACAAGGGAATATTGGCCATCTCTGCATGGCACTTCTTCAACTAGGAAACGTGAAACACATCATGAACTCCTGACAGTCCTTCGGGTGACTCCAACTTGTTGGTAACTTCTCCCATACGCTCCAAAACTCGGTATGGTCCTACAAATCTCGGGGCGAACTTTCCCTTAACTCCAAATCATTTAACTCCTCGCAGAGGGGACACACGAAGACATGCACTGTCTCCAATTTCATAGACTACCTCCTTGCATTTTTGAGTCTGCATAACTCTTCTGCCTGGACTGAGCTACCTTCAGTCTATCTCGAATCAACTTAACATTCTCTTCTGACTCCTTGATCACCTTTGGTACAAACAACTGAGGGTCTCCAACTTCATCCCACAATGGTGTCTGGCTCCTTCTCCCATACAAAGCTTAAAAAGGGGCCATCTTCAAACTGACTTGGTAGCTGTTGTTGAATAAGAACTCCGCGTAAGGTAGATTATCATCCCTACTAGATCCATAATCTAGCGCACATGCTCTCAACATTTCCTCTAGAATCTGATTGACTCTCTCGATATATCCATCTGTCTGCGGATGAAAGGCTGTACTGAACTCTAGCCTAGTACCCGATGCAGTGCGGTGATTCCAAAACTTTGAGGTAAACTGTGTTCCTCTATCTGATACGATGGTCCTCGGAACTCCATGCAGACATACGATTCTGGTCAAATGTATCTTGGCCAACTTCGCACTTGTATAGGTGGTTTTCACTGGGATAAAGTGAGCCTCCTGAAGCATTAACTTCCTGATCTGTGCATTGTTGGGCACATATACACTATCCTCAAACCATAAGGTGTCGTGCTCATCCTTATGAAAACATTTGGCCTTTCCTTTGCTCATCCTATCTTTTACCTCAGCAATCTCTTTGTCATCCTTCTGAGCTTCACTAATCTTTCCCAACAATGTAGACTGAACTTCCATTGCTGCAACAAAGCCTTTGGGAATAATCTCCAACCGAAGTTCCCTGAGATCCTCGGCTAACTCCTTTGGTAATCCTCTTCTTATGAGGGTATTCGTCCTTGTGTTCTTTATGTTTGTGTCCTATTTCTCCACAAAGCTTGTATGCACAAGGTTTCTTCATATCCTTTCCATAAGGCCTCAATTTCTGGGACACTAGCCAAGACTTTAACAAAGTCCACTTAAATTCTTTCCAAGTGGTTATTCCTTGCCATTCATTGATGGTTTGGTACATCCTCCACCCAGGTAGCAGCACATCTTTCAAAGAACGGAAGAGCATGATGGGCTATATCATTTTCGACTATAGGGTTATTCTCCATGCGATCCTCCATGTTCTGAATCCATCGCTCTGTCTCCAAATGACTCATTGGTCCAGAAAATACAAGCTCATCTCCATTCATCCTCTAATGGGTCCATGGGTTTTGGAGTGGGATAAGCGAGATAGAGAGGGATGCACACAATACAAACAACAGTTTTGAAAAGGGCATTTTAGTTGTGGCTGTCGGAAAACATCAAACAAATGATAGCTCACAACCATCGCATCTAACGTAGGTATATACAGGGGTTTGGTCTTGTAATGGTCAATAAATCTTCAAAGACATCAAACTCTTCAAGTCTTGTTCATGTCTCCAATGGCTCCTGCTGATCATGCTTGTCCTTCTCAAGTTCTTTTGCCAGATCATCTCCGTTGATGTGAAGTCTCTTGTGACGTCCTTTAATATTCTGGAATTGCATTCCAGACTTCTCGGTTTCAACATCCTTGACATGAACCATCGTCCTACTGTCCTTTAGTTCCTGACGAATCTCCGGTATCTCGATGTTCTGCTCCTCAAGCTTGACTACTTTCAGCTTCGGGTCCTGAGTTCTTCACGAAATGCTCCTTGTCAAATACTGCTTCTTGTAGGTCCATCTTAAACTTCCTGATGTAATACTCTAGATCCTGGTGATACACCGGCTAAGGTTAAAACTTCCTTCTTTGCCGATAGATGCTCCATCATCCTTCTTCCATCCAATCCTTTCATGCATCTGCATGCTTAACTCAGGACGGTGACAATAGCATAAACGGGCGATAACACCATGGTTAGCCGCGTCTATGCCCATGTTACTGCCATGAGCTGAAATTCCATAATTGATCTCTCATGTCTTGGGTTTCCTGACAGAAATTTTGAGTTCTAACACTCCATATTCCGGTCTTTCTCCGATACACCTTGATCTCGGGTATTGACAACTTCAATGGTTTGACAATTCCATAAGTGTAGCTTTTCTCAGGTCATACCAATCCGGAAAATCTTCAGAGCCCTCATATTCTCCTGGTCTTCGGAGTCTTCTCCGTTGTAGTTTCCGTCATTGTAATGCACGGTAAAAATCCTCTTTATTCCAAATTAGTCTTAGTTGTCCAATATCTTGTACTTCTTGGAGTGGTCTCATCAGTCGAATCTTCGAGGGGTCAAAAGGGGAAGGGGTATGGTCTCACTAAAAGGATTATTTGAATAAGCTCAGAAGAGAAGAGAGGTAAAAGATCTTTTTGAAAATGAAGTTGTAGAGAAAAATATTTCCTATGGGCTTGTCAGTTTCTAGGGTCACGTCCTACAGTCAACATGTGCTCTGATACCATCTTGTAGCGACCCGACCCGAATGGATCAAGTCTCTGTGCTTAAGTGTCATCCCTGGATCGGTATGCTGACACACACAATACTCGAGGATTTATAACAGAGGTAAATCACATGTAGAAATAACGTAAATACTATTACCTCCATCCAAATATAGCGTAAGCAACAAGGTTGTGGATTCCCATCAACACCAACGGCAAAGTTGAGTATAGAAATTGTAACCCTAACGTATCACTTACTCGTCGTAAGATCCTGCAACATGAAACGTTGCAGGCCGAAACGGGTCAGCACATGGAATATGCTAGCAATGTAACACATAGAGAGTAATGAAAGAATAAGCCTATACTACATGCATATATGGCTGGTGGAAAGCTCTATGGTTATAGTTTCGCGTAAAGCCAATTTTACCCTACTGCAAAGGAATAAATTTATTTAACTATCATGGTGGTTGTGAAACATTGAGAATGGTTGACAACATTCTCAATCCCAATTAAAAGTACTCATTAAAACCCAACAAAATTAACTTAGAAGTAACATGATGAGATTCACATGATATCCAAGTACTAGATACTCAAGATGTCCATAACCGGGGACACGGCTAACCATGATTAGTTTATACACTCTGCAGAGGTTTAGCACTTTTCCCCACAAGACTCGATCGCCTCTGTTTGGTTTCTCGCACTACATGGTGTTTGAGAGACGGATGACCGAGACATAGTCTTTCAGAAGCGCTAGCTCCTTACATGTGGGTAGACCGTACCAACCTACAACCCCTACATCTGCTAGTCAACCCGTAAGAGTTCGCACAACTTAATCAACTATGCCAGAGCCCATAATGGCTTGTGGCTGCACACGGAAGTTTCTAGTTTGATTAATCTCATGATCGCTTTGAGCACGGGTGGCGGTCCAAGAAATACAAGCAAGTCCTGATGGAAACCAGGTGCCTCAATCCACCCGGATGTGTGTTTAAGTTGCCACCTTAAATAAAACCATTAATTAACAATCTCACATCTGTCATGGATTCACTCACCCAATCCACGTTTACTAGCATAGCATGGCATAATAAGCAAACGTAGAAGTAACTCCCAAGGGTTTATAATAAAACAGCTAATAGGTACTACCTCAACTACTTCCCATCCCACAATTTAATTAGATGCTAATCATGCAAGTGTTTGTGGATAGATCTAATGCATAAAAACTGGGTATGAGAAGAGGTATGATCAAAGTGTTACTTGCCTGCAAAGTTGATGAAAATGATTCACACTCAAAACTCTTGATAGTTCTACTCGTCACACTACGGTCAATCTATCGTAAGCAATCAATAGTAACCACACATAAGCAATCACTCAAAAGATCAGAAAGAACGAAGAAGACGTTTCGAAAAACATCAAAACCAAGCAAATAACTCTTGCAACATAAAACAATTTATAACAGTACCAAAATTATGTGAACTTGGCCTTATCAGAAAGTTTATGTCAACAGCTTTAATTTGCAAAAAGAATCAACTAAATCGGAGTTACAAAACTCAAGTTATGATCAAACGAAGTTCAAATTCAAATCTGATCTAATTCAAATTTTAAACTTTCAGAAACATGTTTGAGTTGGATTACTGGATAGAGGGAATCATAACGAAGAAGTGGGCGTTGTTTTCGTTGAATTTGGACTAACGAGTAAAAAGTTATAGCCGTTTGAAGTACATGGGCTAAATTGTAAAGAAACTAATCATAGATAGGTCCTTGACTAAAACTAACAAAAAAAGAAAAACTAAATAATGAACGTTCGCTAACTAGTTCTAAACAGAGAACATTCTTTGAATAGCCCTAACTAAAAAAAACTAAACCGGGTTTGTAAAAGAAAAACTAAAAAAACCAACCTAGGGTTCGGCGGTTTTTACTGGTTCGACCGACTCGGCGCTTTAGGCGGAGAAAACCGCCTGCGAAACGGGATGGCGAACGGCGGACAGCGGGCGGCTCCGGTGAACTTGGGGACGGTGGCTCCGCTGTCATGGAGGCGGCGAAGCGCCGAGGAGGGCGGCGCGCTGGGCGGTGGTGTGGTGGCGACGGCGGTGGTCGCTGGGTCACGGGCCAGGGCGGCGCGCCAGTTTGCAAGGGAAGCTGCGAGATGCGGAGGAGGCGGCAGCCGCAGAGAGAGGCGGGGCCGGGCCGCTATTTAAGGAGGAGGAGGAGGCGCAAGGCGTGGAGGAGGGGCAAGGCCAGTGGCGCGGGAGGCGGACTCGGGAAGGGGCAGCGGCCGGCAGCGTCTCGTCTGAGTTCGGTCTCTCGGGAGATCGGGACGACACAGGGTGAGCCACAGTAGCGTTGGGCCGGCTGGGCTTCGGCCCAGTCGGTCCGAAGAGTTTTTTTTAACATTTTCTCAGACAAAAAAAAGCAGAATAAAAGAAATATATTATATAGGCATATAATATATCAAAAAAATTAGAAAAAGATTTCCTACATGATGAACATTATTCTAGCTTCAAATAAAATACACCCAATTTCAAATAAAACAAAGAGTGCTTCTGCTACAATAAAACCTCATAAAAGTCATTTTAAAAATACCAAAATTAATTCAAATTTATTTCTCTCCATTTTTCTGATGTGGGGAATCATATTACCCTATTATCCATATATTATATTTTTGGAGAAAAATAATTTGAATAAAACTCAAATAACTCCAAATTGAAAATAAATTCAAGAGAACTTTGAATTTAATTCTTTGAAACTCCCAACTCATATTTCATATGTTTTGAAGAAGTCATTTTATCTTCGCTCGTGAAAATCATCGAGTTGCATAAAGTTTCAGAATTGGAAATATTTTCCAAATGAAATTCAAATATTTTCAACACCCCTTGTCATTTAAATAAATGGAAGAAGTCATGTCATCTTCTCTCCAGGGTTTTGTGGTGAAAAGAATTTGAATTCACGGAGATCATAAAATGCAAAATGAAAGTTTGGGAAAGTCCTTTTATTCCCTCTCATTTAACTTTCAAAAAGTTTCAAATTCACTCACTTTCAGTCAATCAATCAAACAATCAATCAAAACTATCTATTTGTTTATAACATTCCAAAATTTAGATTTCGGGATGTTACAAATATGGAGGAAGGCCTCACATACGACAATGAATGATGAGATATGGAGGATGGACTCCGGATTCAAGTCATGGAAATCCAGCCCATAATAAAACATGAGCCCCCGCACAAAGGGATCCGTCGGGAAGCCTAAACCCCGAAGGAGGTGAGACACGAACACCACGCTCTCGCCGGGCTCGGGAGTGGGAATGACCTGCACTGGAGTAGGCAGCCTATGTGAGATCTCGCCGGTTAGATACCTGGCGTCTCGCAGCTTTAGCACATCTTTTTTTGTGACGGAAGAAGACATCCATCGGCCGAGCTGGTCGGAGCCGGACATCGTCGAAGGTCCGAAGCGCCTAAATCTGAAGCTTTGGTTGTTAGAACTCGAAGCGCGAGGCGAACTCGATGGAGGGTGTAAAAAAGAAGAGGGCCTTGGTCTCATTATAAAGAGGTCGAATACCAAGAGCCCTCTCCGTGGTCGATTGGGACTCGCCTTCGATAGAGGAGGCGTGCCAACTGGCACGGTTGGGTTACCCACGTCCGTATTGATGAGAACCCCGGAATAAGGGGGCATGATCTACACTTTGATAAGACGTGCCAAGGAAACTGCCTCGCTAAACGCGCTAAGGTGGAACAGTAAAAAAACGATTCGTATAAAGGCTTGGCCGTGGTGTGATGTCACGCCGCGGAATACGTCAGCAGATCTGTGCAAAAATTATTCTCTCTACGGTGGTATGTGGACCTTGTTTTGCGAGCGGACACTATCCTTATGTTCAAAACCTTCTATGAAGTATTCGGAGGAGGAACCCGCCTTGCAATGCCGAAGACAATATGCGCCCGGACTCGTCGTCATTGAAGCCTGGTTCGAGAGCTCTTGAGGAGTCTGGACTAGGGGTGTCCGGATAGTCGAACTATAATCTTTGGCCAGACTCCTAGACTATGAAGATACAAGATTGAAGACTTCGTCCCTTGTCCGGATAGGACTTTCCTTGGCGTGGAAGGCAAGCTTGGCGATACGGATATGTAGATCTCCTACCATTGTAACCGACTATGTGTAACCCTAACCCTATTCGGTGTCTATATAAACCGAAGGGTTTTAGTCCGTAGGACGAACAACAATCATACCATAGGCTAGCTTCTAGGGTTTAGCCTCCTTGATCTCATGGTCGATCTACTCTTGTACTACCCATATCATGAATTTTTATCAAGCAGGAGTAGGGTATTACCTCCATCGAGAGGGCCCAAACCTGGGTAAAAACATCGTGTCCCTTGTCTCCTGTTACCATCCGCCTAGACGCACAGTTCGGGACCCCCTACCCGAGATCCGCCGGTTTTGACACCGACAGTAGTGTTTTCTCACTAGACCTCATTCTATTCTATTTTCTCATCTCCTCTAACACCCTCAGATGCCTCCGAGACGCGACACCGGATTTGTTTTCCCACCGGAGGTCACTCAGTTGATACAACAGCAGAATGCCTTGATTCAAACACTGGTACAGAACTAAGGCAACAACAAAAACAACAACCCACCACCACCACCACCTGTTGACCATTTGACTCGTTTCTTGAGGCTAAATCCGTCTGTGTTTTCTAGTAGCACCGAGCCAATTGTTGCAGATGATTGGCTCCGCAAGGTTGGAAGGGAGCTGGCCACTGCAGGACGCACTGATGCGGAAAGAGTGCGTTTTGCCACACATCAGCTTGATGGACCCGCAGCATCATGGTGGGAGAATTACATAGCCACCCACCCTATTGACACAGTCATGTGGGATCAGTTTCAGCAAGCTTTCCGTACTGCCCATGTTTTAGCAGGAGCTATGGCCATGAAGAAGCGAGAGTTTCACAACTTACGCCAAGGAGGACGTACTGTAAGCCAGTATGTGGAGGACTTTAGTAAGTTAGCACATTATGCCCCAGATGACGTTGCTACAGATGCAGCGAAGCAGGAGAAGTTTTTGGAAGGACTGAATGAGGAGCTGAGCATGCAGTTGATGGTAGCCACTTTCAATAACTACCAGGAGTTGGTAGATCGTGCTCTTATGATTGAAGGGAAGCAGCAACAGATTGACAATCGCAAGAGAAAGTATGGACAAGGGAAGTACAATTCTGGAGCTCAATAGAAGCTACGCTTTACCGCAAAATCGGGAGGACAATTTCAGCATACCCATGGAGGAGGTAGCTCGCACAATCATAATAGTTCCAAGAATGGAAACGGGAATGGAGGAAGCAATGGAAAAAACCGCACCAACCCGTCAACCCCAGCCAAGAGAGACCTGAGCCAAGTCACTTGTTTTAAGTGTCAGAAAACTAGACATTATGCCAATGAATGTCCCGAAGCCCAGAATGGAAATGGCAATGGAAGCTCAGGGAAGAAGCCGAACCCTTTCAACAGGGGACAGGTGAACCACGTTAACGTGGAGGAGGTTGAAGCTCAACCAGATGCAGTAATAGGTAAATTTTTGGTTAAGACATTTACTGCAATTGTTCTTTTTGATACTGGTGCATCGCATTCATACATATCATGGGGATTTGTGGATAAGTACAAACTGCCCACCAAGGTTCTTAGAACACCTATGCTAGTAAGCTCACCAGGAGCGGAGTATATGGCCAGTCGTGGATGTTTTCAAGTACCTTTGAGCATAGGTAGGCATGTTTTCCCCACGGATTTAATCATTCTGGAATCGCAAGGTTTGGACGTGATTCTAGGTATGGATTGGCTATCGATGTATGGAGGGAACATCTATTGCGCTAGTAAGTCGATTTTGCTTACAACGCCCGAAGGAAGAAGGATCAAGTATGTATCATGGCATGAGCTGAGGAGGACACAAGTAAACTCCTTGTGCAGGAGGAAGTACCAGTGGTGAAGGATTACCCGGACGTGTTCTCGGAAGAGTTGCCAGGCATGCCACCAGATAGAGACATTGAGTTTTTAATTGAGCTTTTGCCAGGCACATGGCCAATATCCAAGAGACAGTACCGGATGCCCGCACAAGATTTGGAAGAAATTAAGAAGCAGATTAAGGAGTTACTGGATAAAGGTTTTATTCGCCCAAGTTCTTCGCCTTGGGGATCGCTAGTACTTCTAGTGGAGAAGAAGGACAGATCTTTGAGAATGGTTGTTGATTATCATGGATTGAATGAAGTGACAATTAAGAATAAGTACCCGTTGCCGATGATCAACGACTTGTTTGACCAATTGCAAGGAGCTAAGGTATTTTCCAAGATCGACTTGCGATCAGGATACCATCAACTGAAGATTCGAGAGCAGGATATACCTAAGACGGCTTTTACCACCATTTACGGGCTGTATGAGTATACTGTTATGTCATTTGGTTTGACTAACGCACCTGCCTATTTCATGAACATGATGAACAAGGTGTTTATGGAGTTTTTGGATAAGTTCGTCATGGTGTTCATTGATGATATTTTGGTTTACTCGAAGAATGAAGAAGAGCATAAGGAGCATTTGCGTTTGGTACTTGAGAAGCTCGAGAGAACATCGGTTATATGCCAAGTTCAGCAAATGTGAGTTTTGGTTGAAGGAAGTTGGATTTCTCGGACATGTTATATCCAGAGAAGGTATAGCAGTGGATCCCACTAAAGTTGTCACTGTGACAAATTGGGAAGCACCAACGACAGTTGGAGAGATCCGGAGTTTTCTTGGACTGGCAGGATACTACCGGAGATTCATTGAGAATTTCTCGAAGATTGCGAAGCCTATGACGGAGTTGTTGAAGAAGGACACTAAGTTCAATTGGGCTGAGGAATGTGAGGCTAGTTTCCAAGAGTTGAAGAAACGTTTGGTTACCTCACCAGTGTTGATTCTGCCAGATCAAAGCAAGGATTACGAGGTGTATTGCGACGCTTCACGTCGAGGACTTGGAGCAGTACTTATGCAGGACGGAAGAGTTGTTTCGTATGCTTCATGACAGCTTAAGCCTCATGAGTTGAATTATGCTACTCATGATTTGGAGTTAGCAGCCGTGGTACACGCATTGAAGACTTGGAGACATTTTCTCACTGGAAACCACTGTGAGGTGTACACGGATCATAAGAGTTTGAAGTACATCTTCACGCAGAAGGAGTTAAATCTCAGGCAAAGGAGATGGTTGGAGCTCATCAAGGATTATGATATGAGATTGCATTATCACCCCGGAAAGGCTAACGTAGTAGCAGATGCGTTGAGCCGCAAAAGTCATGTCAACACATTAATGACCGGAGGGTTACCAAAGGAGTTAGCCGAGGAATTTCGAGAGCTATGTTTGGAGATAGTCCCGAGAGGCTATGTAGCAGCATTGGAGATACAGTCTACTTTGATGGATAAGATCAGAGAAGCTCAGAAGATGGATAAGGAGATTGCCTCTATTAAGGAGAAAATGAGCAAGGGAAAGGCTAAGGGATTTCGTGAGGATGAGCACGATACCCTATGGTTTGAGGACCGCGTTTATGTGCCTAGTGATCCGGAGATCAGGAAGTTGATTCTGCAAGAGGCCCATGATTCGCCGTATTCGATTCACCCAGGAAATACCAAGATGTATTTGGATTTGAAGGATACTTTCTGGTGGACCGGAATGAAGAAGCATATTGCAGAGTATGTAGCAGTTTGTGATGTATGTCAGAGAGTGAAGGCAAAACATCAGAAACCAGCTGGATTGTTACAGCCATTGCCGATACCCGAATGGAAGTGGGAAAAGTAAGGCAATGGATTTTATCACGGGATTACCCAGGACTCGTTCAGGATATGAATCGATTTGGGTTGTAGTCGATCGTTTGACGAAGGTAGCTCATTTCATTCCAGTGAAGACTACCTACAGCAGTGCCAAGTTGGCTAAGATATACATGACCAGGATTGTATGTCTGCATGGAGTTCCGAGGAGTATCGTATCAGATAGCGGAACCCAATTCACCTCAAAGTTTTGGAATCAGTTGCACGAAACTTTGGGAACCAGACTAGAGTTTAATGCGACTTTTCATCCACGCATGGATGGACAGACCGAGAGAGTCAATCAGATTTTGGAGGATATGCTGAGAGCATGTGCATTAAATTATGGATCAAGTTGGGATGACAACTTGCCATATGCGGAATTTTCTTATAACAACAGCTATCAAACCAGTTTGAAGATGGCCCCTTTCGAAGCCTTGTACGGAAGGAGGTGCAGAACCCATTGTTGTGGGATGAAGTTGGAGACCGGCGGTTGTTTGGACCAGATTTGATTAAGGATTACGAGCGGAAGGTGAAGTTGATTCGCGATAGGCTCAAGGTAGCCCAGTCTAAGCGTAAGAACTATGCAGATTCAAAATGCAAGGAGGCGATAATCTGAAGTCGGAGCGAGTTTATCTTCGTGGTATCCCCGCCTGTGAGTTAAGTGTTTTTGTGTTAAAGGAAAGTTAGCGCCACGTTTTGTGGGGCCATATAGAGTTTTGGAGCGCATGGGAGAAGTTGCTTACAAGTTGGAATTACCCGAAGGATTGTCAGGGGTTCATGACGTGTTCCACGTTTCTCAGTTGAAGAAGTGCCACGCAGAGATGGCTGATATACCACTAAGAGATACTGTGCCGTTGGAAGCGATTCAGTTGGGTAACGATTTGACCTACGAGGAGAAACCAGTCAAAATCCTCGAGTATGCCAGTCGAGTCACCCGCAGCAAGGTTATCAAGTTTTGCAAAGTTCAGTGGAGCCACCACACCAAGGATGATGCCACCTGGGAGCGAGAGGAAGACCTGTATTTTAGCCAACCCGAATCTCGAGGGCGAGATTCATCTTAAGGGGGGTAGGTTTGTAACATCCCAAATTTTCAATTTGGAATGTTATACATAGATCATCAATTGCATATTTCATATTTTATTGCATTTTGGCCCGATCCTAGAAATTTCACGCAACTCAAGGACCCACGGAGAGAGTTGGAGATTTCGTTATTTCCATATTTGAGTTTTCTCAAATTTTGAAAATCAGATCATTTGATTTTATTTATTTTATCTTCAATTATTTCTACTATCAAATTATGAGAGAGCGAATAAAATGACTTTCCCAGAATAAAGGAATAATGAGGATTAAATAAAAAATGAAATAAGATTTTATTTGGAGTTTTTGCTATTTTATTTGAATTTAGGAAAAATTGCACGTTTTCAAAACCGCATTTTAGGGCCAAGAAAATGTTCACCTCGTTCTAAATATTTTATTTAGGCGGTGAAAATTTGTTTTGGCATTTTTAGATTTTTATTTATTTTTCTAGAATTTTTCTAAGTCTCGGCGGAATTATTTTAAAAAACGCTACACAAGACCGGGCGAAGGCCGACCGCCCGCCTCCCGAGGGAGACCGCACCGCCACCGCCGCCCGAGTCCCGGGGCACGCCTCCCGAGGCCGACTCGGCGCCCCTTCCCAAGTCGCGCCCCCCTCCTTAAATAGCCCCCGCCGCCTCTTCTCACCCCACCATCCCGAGCCATGCCGCTGGCCGCCACCGCCTTGCTGAGCCCCGCCATACTCGCCGCCGCCATGCCGCTTCATGATCGCCCAGAGCCGCCCGCCGTTAGTCGCCGCCTTACCAAGACCACTTCCACCGCCGCCCGGAGCCCGAGCCGAGGTAGCCGCCGCCCTGGTTTTCTGAGAAAAACAGTTTCATTTTTTTTAGAAAACCCTAGTTTTTGTTTTTTAAATAGATTGGTTTTCCCCGGTTTATTTATTTTGCGAGCATTTGCTCGTTCGCTCGTTTTAAAGAACACGTTCTTCGTTTAGATTCAGATAACGAACGTTCATTCATTAATCTGTTCGTTGTTTTTCTTTTTCTCGGATTTATTCCGCGATTTTTCTGATCGTGATTTCTGATCCGATTTTCGATCTAGTATAACTTTTCGCTCGTTTATCGGAATCAGGCGATTCAAGCGCCTAGAATTTTGCCTCGAAACCCTGTTTCCGAATAATCTACTCAAACAAGTTTTTGCCTCTGTAAACTTTGACTTAGGTTCAGATTAGTAAAATGAAGCCTGTTTCTTTCGCCGTTTGACTTCCATTGCTTCGTTCGATTTGATTCTTTTTGCAAACCGGAGTTCTTAAGTTGAACTTTCTGGTTGGATCTTCTATTTGAGTTTTAACTGTGCATTAGTTGAGTGCTTACTGTGTGCTTGTTTGTTTGCGATAGAGTACCCGGAGTGCGCCGCTTGCTACTTTGAATCTCTAGGTTTCACGGATCATCAGCAAGGCAAGTAACACTTTGATCATATCACTTTTCATACCCAGTTTTTATGCATTAGATCAATCCTCAAACATTGCATGATTAGGATCTAATTAAACTGTGGGTTTTGGGAAAGTAGTTGAGGTAGTGCCCTGTTTATTATCAAACCCTTGGGAGTTACTTCTACGTTTGCTTATTATTGCCATGCTATGCTAAGTAGACGTGGATTGGGTGAGTGTATCCATGACAGATGTGAGATTGTTAATAAATGGTTTACTTAAGGTGGCAACTAAAACACACATCCGGTGGATTGAGGTACTGGGTATTCCAGGATTGCCTTTTTGGACCGCCACCCGTGCTCAAAGGGATCATGAGATTATTCATGCTAGAAACTTCCGTGTGCAGCCACAAGCTACTATGGGCTCTAGCATAGTTGACTAAGTCGTGCGAACTGTTATAGTGGTAGACTAGCAAATGTAGAGGGATGTAGGTGTAACTGTCTACCCGTTTGTAAGGTGCTAACGCTTCTGAAAGACTATGTCTCGGTCATCCGTTTCTCAAACACCATGTAGTGCGAGAATCCCAACGGAGGAGATCGGTCATCCGTTTTCGGGCTGCAACGTTCATGTTACAGACTTTTCAGACGACGAGTAAGGTGCCTTAGGTCGTGGTTCTATACTCATTGATGCCGTTGGAGTTGATGGAATCACTTATCTTCCAAGCCTTCCGATGTTATCATTATTAGATGGCCTTAAGCCATATTTATTGTAATAAGTTCTCTTTTGAGACATTTGATGTAATAAGTGTGTGATTGCTACTCTGTTATAAATCCGTCAAATCTTGTGTGTCAAAGATTCTTGATCCGAGGATGACACCGATGCACGTAGATCGGGTATTTGAGGTCTGGTCGCTACAAGCCCGAGATATGTTTTGGCCTGGTAACGACCCGTGAGCTAACTGGGCCCAAAACGGCCCGCTCTACATTTTGGCCTGTTGAAGGCCTGTCGATGACTAGGGAAAATTGAGGCCCAACATGCATTTTGGCCTGCTAAAGGCCCGTGGTTTCATCTCGGCCGTAACAGGCCAGTACAATATTCAGCCTGTTAATGGCCCAACGCTACACAGGCCAAACTAAGCTGGGTCGACAAAAGGCCCAACTAAAATATAGGCTAGTGTAAGTTTGGGCCTGGCGCAATGTGTGAAGGACACAATCATTCAGGCCCAAGAAAGACGCAGGCCGGCCCAATTGTGGCCCGCTAAAAACGTGGCCCGTTAGAGTCAAATGTTTCGGTCCGGTCGACTACATCTGATTTTTTTTTCAGATAGCGAATGATGGCAGTAACTAGTAGGAATTAAGAACAAACCTACTCTATACAACAAAGAAATTACGACATAGTAACTAAGAATAAACCTACACTATACAATAAAGGATTTAAGGTATATTACATCCACTGGGCATCAAAGTTCGCCACCAGTGATCATAAAGCGCAACGAAGAAGCAGACTACAAAAACTGGGCACCATTGCAACAGAACAAAATAATATTGAACCGAGACCACTTCCAAGACAGTTCAAGAAAGGTTAGCCTTGCGGGGAACTTGTTGCGCAGAGCAAGGCTGTGAGACCGGCCTAGCATGTCGGTCATAGCTTCCAGGTGTAGCTGTTTAGCGATGAGGTTCTCATTGGTGTTGTCCGCAATCTTTCTTAGAGATAGGACTTGAAGTCGAAGTTGAGTTGCAGAATGCCTTTCTGCTAGAACTTGGGACTAAAGAAGTCGAACTGATTCAGACAACGAATTCTGTGAGCTTGTCTGACTATTAGTCTCAAATAACTTGAACACTGCATCAAGACAAGGCTTTGGGGTTGTCTCGCTATCTTCAAGATGTTTTGCCTTCTTTGCTGCAATATATGTTGGGTTTATCTCACAGCCTTCAGCATACTTGTGCATGCCATCAGGCATATCACCCTGAAACAAAGCAGAGAGATGACAGGTTTGCACGTGTATAAACAAAGATGATAACTGCTACATCAATTCTATCCAATTTCAAATTAGAAAATAAAGAGTAAGTTCAAAATATCAATAGCATAATTTGGCATTGTTCATAATGCGGGGAGCTTCACCACACTACTGGATTACCATGTCAACATAACGAGCATAGATGAAGGGCAAAGAAAATCATTGTATCTATTTTGGATAATGTGCATGGCATGCTATTCATATCATCAGCCACATCAGTAAGATAAAACAGGAGATGACAAGGTGCAAACGTGGGCTGCTTCACCACACACTGGATTATAGATCCACAAAAACAAGCATACATATAGGGAGTATTAAGTAATGTGCATGGTATGAATAAGGAATTTGGTTTTACAAGTAAAACTTAGAACTTACAGTTCTTACGAACATGCATTTTGGTAGAAACAAGAAACTAAACAAAGAAGAAACGATAGGGAGTATGAGCAAATTAAACAGCAGTTGAGGATAAAGGCTTTAGAAGGACTGACTTATATTAACAGTTAACACCGGCTTTATAATGCCCTTCTCCATGTCAAGGGAAGGATAACTCAAGAATTTCAGCACAAAATCTTCTTCATAAGCATTTCCTGTACTCTACATTTTGTAGAGAGTAATTATAGATATGATAATACTGGAAGGGATAGAGGATAATGAAGATAAGATGCAGATTGATGCTACATAATCAACTACCAATCCCTGGAAGTAGCTGTTAATGTAAGTACAGTGATAGACCATGTTCAGTCCTTACAAGAGGACTGCAGAGCTAAACCTCTTCAAAAGCATTGGGTTGATTCTAAATTTATGTAAGAGTCCATACGGATCTTATAATGTCCACCAAATGGACGATTATGAGGCTAACATGTGCGGTGATGCTACATAATCAAACAACTATGAAAGTAAGTATGGTCATATAGGGCAAGAGGTACTCACAAGAGCAATGCAGTGTGTAGTATAGTTGTGAGATTTTGTGGTCCCTTGAGAACGGATGTTCTTCTGCTAACAGTTTTCGTACAAGTGAGGCATGAAGGCAAATGCAGAAATGTAGTTCAAATTGTGATGTGATATCATAGATAGTACCTTACTCTGCAGCCGAGACCAATGTGTAACAAGATTATTCCAGTCACCGTCGGATAAATGTAGCACCGGAGACTTTACAGAAATTTCGTTCAGAGGCTTGCCATCGAAGTGCGCTTGCCTCAAGTAGGAACGATACTTCATCAACGAGTGCTTGAAAAGTGCAACCAACCCTTGCTCGTCATCACAATCCAGTTTGCTCCTCGCCTATTTAAAAGAATGAAATCTTGTGTCTTCTGTCAGCAGAAACATATGCAGTAATGACCATGATTAACATTAGTACATTACTTACGCGCAAGTTGCGGAGGAAGACTGGAAATTGTTCTGTGTTTGAGGTATAATCTTTCCATGAAGGAAAGATGCGCACAAAGTTCCTAACAACAACATAAGCTTTGTCTTCTAAACTGGGAAGGAATGGAACAGTGGTCCTATTTGCTGCAATTGGGGCTCTCTCTGGTTCGAAAAGGGATTTGGCAACTGGATTTGGTGTACTCTTTGCTGGAATGGGGTTTTGTCAGTCAATTGGTGCTATGTCAATCGGCATAATCATACAGTTCTTTGCGGTTAGAATTCTGCTGAGTTGGGGCATCGAAATGACCCAGTGTAGTAGGGCTAGAGTCTGCTAGAGTTGGGGTATTTTGTGGGTCAGGTGATATTGCAACTACACCTAATGGGCTATTTGATTTATCAGGTGCCACTACCTTTTCCAAATACTTTGCCTGTGCTCCTCCACGATCAGCAATCGCCCTCTTCCTTTTGAACGTCTGATACACAAGAACATCATTTGAATGGATAAATATGGTATGATGACGGATGGAATATGTCTTTGAAAATGGATAGGCGTAGGCGTATTCACATACATGATGTGTAAACTAAGCTAATGGCAGTTCAACAAAGTAGAAGCAATGCAAAGCATCAATTGCAAGATATGTGCGAGCAATGTAACCTCGAAAGTTAGAGCAAGTACCTTGATGGGTGAATAAGATAGGGCATCTTCCTCCGACTCCTCCACTAGGGAGCTACATTGACTTAGGTCTCCCTCTAGCTCGGAATCATGTTAGGATCATATTACGAGCATGAATCAGAGGTGGAGAGCGTTTGCATTCCATTGCATCCAGACTTGATTTCAGTCCCTTAATGCCAAGTTTGACAACCATGGCATTGTTCTGCTTTATTCTTTTCATGCGCGCAAGCTCATAATCATCATGATGCTGTTCAGAATCTGAGATTCATGAAAACATAAAAAGTAGTCCGATTATCTATGGAATGCATTGCGGATTCAACTCGGAGAGTGTCTCCCTATAAACCCCTGCATATGCAAAGTTCACCTCCCCAACCGTGCTGACCAGACCACACACAGAAATACAAACCCCTTATGTCTCTATAACAGGCAGGCACACATTTCAAAACTGAAGTAGGAAGATTAGAATCATATGAAATTCGTATTTGAACAAATAAACTAAGCAATTATGACTGGCGTAATGTTTAGCTTCAAGGGTGGAGTGTTGGTAGTGCGACACAAAGCAAGTAGGCAGATTGTATTCCATGTAAAAGATCGAAACCTATGTAAAAGCTGGAAATGACACTTTCTTTCTATACAATGCGTTGTTCGTTACCCACACATGATGGAAGAGATCACATAGAGAAATACTATTCACTCATGTCTACGGTTCCAGTATTTAGAAACAGGGTGGTCCACCCTAAAGAATATTGACAACAAATATGACAAGGCAAGCATAGATGTAGTGAATCAATCATTTACTTGTGAGCTTATTAGGACAAGTATGCGTAATTGTAATCGCTAGAAGAGACCGTCCAAAATCTGAATGAAGAAGTTTGTCTAGCACTTATTGTTTGCAACTAATCGACGTGAATAATTGGATATTATATTGAATGAGTAAGAAAGACAAGTAAAATTGTCAACAAACCTGGCTTGCAGTAGTAATCTGGATCAATATCACTACGACCAACAATCCAAAATGACTAGTTTACATTAGAGGGCCGAATATTGAAAACCCTGTGAACTTTAGAGGTACTAAAGATTACTGAAATACATCTGAACCATTAAGTGTAGGTAGAATTGAGCACACAACAAACCCTAATGACAGTCCTGCCTAATGAGTAATGAATCAATTAGAAAATGGGTGATGAGGAGTGGCTGCTGAGTGTTGAGGACGTATCTCAGGATAAATCGGGTTGGCTTGGTGGGTCTTTGCCGCCTAACCTGAGCAATTTGGGAAGGTAGGCACGGCGGCGCGCCCGGGAAGCGGTGACGCTGTTTGGCGAGCGGCTCCTGGCCTCCTGTTAGTCCGGTGTCTCCTCCTAGAGTCATGCTGTCCGGGGACGGCAAGTCACCGGCGAGGCAAAGCGGTCAGGCAGTAGAGATCGGAAGCGTGCAGAACAGAGGGGAATCGGGGCCTGGGACGACCCAAAATCCCAGGGTGGGCCGGCCCACCGTGGGCACCCTGTAGAGATACACACCCGAGCGGCGAACATGCATTTTTGAAACTAATTTAGGAACATTTAGCTGACCAATTAAACAACTCTATTTTAATAATATCAGATTCGTATTTGAACAACTAAGCTTGTTTAGCTTGATGGCTGGAGCAGTGTTATTATGACATGAAGCACGTATTCTGATCATATAGTGATCATAAAAGGGGGAAACTCTAAGCATATTTTTTTAGCAAAAGAGGGTTTCCCCTCCGATTTCTATTAAATAAACCACCACGGAACCAACATGATCAATTAAACCCTAAGCATGATCAATTAAACCGTATTATGGCTGTGCCATGGCAGATTTGAAGCTGCAAACCGGAGAAATGATATTTAGCATCCATTGTTTGCTTTGAACTAAGAACTAAATTCTAAGAGCTGAAAAGAAAGTAGAGTAACCAAGTTAAGATCTATTTTCTGGTTGAGATCAAAAAGTTGAGGAGATATGAAGTACCACCTCTCTTGCGGCGCTGTGTAGGCATTGGGGGTGCGATGGCTGTCGGTGGCGTTGAAGCAGATCTATGACGGTAGACAGGTGCATCGGGGGATAAATCCCGTTGCGGTGGAAGAGAAGGTCATGTGAGCGGCCCCGGCAAAGAGGACAACGGCGCCGATGAAGCGAGAGGACGCGATGCAAGGCTATTGGTCTGTCGTCGTTGATGAGAAACGACCATCTCTAGCAGTGGACGACGTGGTCTTGGTAGGCGCTCCGGCATGGTGGAGGACGGTGGCGATGGATGTGGTGGAGGACGGCGGCGATGGATGGGGTGGCGGACGGCGGCTGGTGTGGGGATGGGGTCTTCTAGCGTGGACGGTGTATGAATGGGAAAATGGAGGGAGAGGTACGGGGAACCATGTTTTGGGGCGCTTTATGCGAAATATGGGAAAGTTACGAACTTAGCCCCGTTTAAAATTTGGGACGCCTCGTCGGTTGGGGATAGGGCGGTAATCTCGCGTCGCCAATATTTGCCCAGGCGATTTTGGGCGAGGAGAGGGTGGTTGGCGCCCATGGTTGGCGCCCATGGTGTATGAACGGGCTGACAGGTAGGGCGGTTGTGTCACGTCTGAGTGAAGTTACAAACCTGCCCCTATTGAAAATATTTGCCTACATCGATTTCGGCCGAGTCGAGTTTGTTTTGCCGCCCACCGTGTATGAATGGGGAAATGGAGGGAGAAACAGAGGTCTTTCGGACGAGCTTGAATCAAATGTGTTTTGCCGCCCATGTTTGGCGCCCACCGTGTCGGAATGGGCTCAGAGGCGGTCGTGTCACATCTACTTGAAGTTACTAACCTACCCCTATCGAGAGAAGTGGAAATCGGGCCAATGGATTGTCTGTGTAAGGGGTAGACAGTAATTTCCATCTCCCAAACACTTGGCTTTGGTCAGACAACGTGGGAGTGGGCATTTTGCCGCTTCTTTCGAATTTTGGGACAATAAGCACCCACGTTTACCCTGGCAACTAAATTTGAATCCATTTTGTATTCCTATACGAATCTTTATAAATCATTCTATGTGTTTTTATATATCTTAAAAAGCATGACAAAGATGTATTCCACTGTCATATATGAATATGATTTACGAATTCCGATACTCGAATTCAGAAGCTAGAATCCAGTTTAAGGTGAATTCGAATATTTGGAACACTTTATGTCCAACTCAAATGTCACACGCAGCATAATGTGTACTCCCATTTAGATATGTACACAAGCGATGTATCAAGATTCAAATACCGAGTCAATCAACCAATAATGTACACAACTAACGAACATATAAACGCTATAGTATATGGATCAATAATATCAACTAACGTACATAAGCCAGGCCGCTGTACTTTTTTTGGGCTACAACAACATCCTTTTTTTAGCCAGCATATTGGCCCTTTCCGATGCGCGCCACTTATGGTCCATCTATACTACTACTCTGAATGCACATTCAGCCCAATTGGCATATTTGTAGGTCTGGCACAGCAATCCAAATGAAATGTCTCCGAGTCTTATCAATTAATACAGACTTGTGCTCAAATAAAATTACAAACCAAAAAACAAAATAAATAATTATTACATGATCTCTAAAACAAATGGTTTGATTGATTACATGAACAGACAACACAAAGGTTATTCAACTATGGAAAGAACATTTCACCTGTGATTTACCAAGTAGGAAGTTAATTTCCTTTTTTTCCTTCAGGACCTTAACAATCTAGTCAGTCTCAACTTGCTTCGTTTTGAAATCCACCAAATATTTAATGGTTGTCTTGAGTACTGCTTGTGATTGTGTTGTTTGCTTCCTCAACATGTCAACTTCATCTCTAAGTGCAGAAACATAATCTCTTTCTACCACAAGTTTAGCCTCTAGAGCATCAACAGTTGGCAATTCATAATGCACAATTGGGCCGGTGCCACTACTGTGGGATGATGCAACGTCCATGGGGACCTCGCTCTTTGATCTTGGGCTAACCTGTTTTGCCATTAAAGTTCCGATTGGATTCAGAAAAGTTGAAGTTAGCAAAACATCTCAACTGGGAGTTATAACAGCAAACCAGTTAAACAAACAAGGAATTAAAGAGTCTCAATTGGATGTTGAAAAGTAGTTATTAACATCATTGTAACCCGCTATTGCAGCAGCAATGCAGTTAAACAAACAAGTAGATATTTAAGTTAAGGCAAACAGTAATTCTTAACAAGAAGTATCAAACACATAGATAGGCGCAGTCTACAATATGATTAACGAGGTTGTGCCATTATGTAATCAGTAGCAAACTAAATTAATCCAAGCAACGTAATTGAACAATTTTGCAATAATTGGCTAACTAAAATTCGAGAAGGTAACCGAACTTACGCTAGTTCTTTGTACAGCACACCGCAACTTCTTTTTTCGCTTACAAGGTTGTAGGAAGGAGTCCATGGCATCAATTGCTTGGATACGCAGCCCAATACTTCTTTCTTCCCACACCGCATGGGTAAATCGAATGGTTAATCTGGTAAGATGGTGCGTCCTTGATATGTTATATGAGGACGTGTAGTCGACTAGTTGTAGCCAAACACATCACAATCGGCTTTTATCGTATATTTCATGCGATTACTTTTGGCATATCGAGATCTAAGCAATCTACAATAGGATGAAAAGATGGCATCCTTCACATTATTGGCGAACTCAGTTCATAGAAACAAGCAATTCAACCATTCTCATGCGTAAAACAAAAGCGCCACTGGAATATTTTTCACTATCCAATCATACACGCAAAAAGGGGCGACACCACCATAGGGGCTGGTATGGGCGGCCGCCTCAGGTGGCTGGAAAGTGTGCACCTAGTTTGAGTCGTCCAGATTGGCCCATGCTAGTTTTGTTCATCCCAACGCACGAGTAGGCAATGTAAAAAATGAAGAAAATGTTTCAATTTGGATGGGCCAATAACATAAGTGCAAGGCAGGCCCTATAGCAGGCTCGCGGCCCAAACG
Source organism: Aegilops bicornis (assembly GCA_021605145.1). NCBI lineage: Eukaryota > Viridiplantae > Streptophyta > Magnoliopsida > Poales > Poaceae > Aegilops > Aegilops bicornis. The sequence goes on from CM038670.1 coordinate 479,660,607, forward strand.
AGCGCCTCCCATATCGATCGACAGCAGGAAAAATCCCAATTCATTCGCTCCAGCCTCTAGTCTAGTTCGTTCCTAACCTAGCCACCACTAGACAGACCGACACAGCACTTCCTCGCGCCCTCGTTGGAGGGCTGTCGCCGGGCTTCAAGCGAACGGAAGGACAAGAAGATGAAGATCCAACCACAGGTGTAGCCTGCGTGGGAGGCAGCGCGGCAGACGGGCATGGCATCGAAGCTTGCATAAACGGACAAATCATAGCTTGCAAGAGTAGCATGCATACGAGCGGTACATCACATCCCCGATTATATCTAATTCAACTCTTCAATTTCTGGCCAATAGTTAAACCCGACGGTGTTGTAAACTGCTTGTATGTAGGGAATCTATGAGAAAATGAAACCAATTTCTACTTATTTTATAACTCCCCAATCAATACCGAATCGATGAATCTGATGTATCTAATCAAGTTTTCGGTGCAAACATACAAGCTCATGTTGTTCTTGAGCCTGAAGTGTCTAATGAACAGACTGCTAATGAAGGATTTGATGCCAACATTTTACATGCTCCTGGTGATGAACATATAGTGTCTAATGAGGGATCTAATGCACACATTTTGCAAGCTCATTGAAGGATTTAGTGTCTAATGATGATCTACTATGTTGAGAGACACAGATATTTGCAGGCATTGATGACAAGCGAATTATAGTGCATTTTCATAGCTTGAGGAAACGTTGAGGCCATCTACCAGAAAGTCCCCGTATCATGACAACATAGCATAAATACTTTTCTAATCTGTTGTTTGAAACTATTGGCATACTTGTGCAGGATAGATATATTGATATGCAGTTTTATGACCGGTTATACGTGCAATTACACTTCAAAATTTTCAGCCAAAGAATGAATAATTCAAGGTGCATGCACCATGTTTGTAGTCCTTGTACACCATGTTGCATTTTGTGTTTTTTGGTGCTTGCATCATTTAGTGTTTATAATTTGAACTACTTTGGATCATTAGCTGGTTTTCAAAGTGCATGTAGCTTCACATTTCTCAAGTTATGTTGATTTTCGGAGTGCAAGTGCCTTCGTATTTTTTGAGTTAAATATTCTCCCCTAGTAACTTGAACTCGTGGATCAGCCACTGCACACAAATCATACACGAATGCCAGTACTAATTAAATGAAATGCAGGGACTTACGCTAGCTCGTTGTACAGGCTCACTGCAGCTCTGCTTGCGCTTGGGATGTTCCATGTACAAGTCCATGTTACCACTTGCTTGGATGTGCAGGCCTTGTGCTCCTTGCATCCCCTCTGCATTTTTGACACGGCGAATGGTTGATCAAATAAGAGGAATCGACCTTGATGTTGTACCGAGGACGATACTTACAAGGTTATACGGTGTGCGAGGATGTGTACCAGATCCCGTAAGCGCCGTCATGCTTCGCTAAAAATGGATTTGCTTGTTTCAGATGATATCTCCGGAAGAAATAAGAGTTAAAGTAAGAGTTGCATAGGCGTGTAAGCTAAGAGAGCGGTGAAAGGATAACCAAACATCGCCGTAATGTGCACAAGGGAGTGATGTGTGGATACCTAGTTCAGGCTGGCGTTTGGGCATGCTCGCCTAGCTAGAGTGCGGGTCACTTCAGAGCCGTTGAGGGTGATGCTCTGGCGTTGGCTGGACGTGCACGGATGCAGATCTTGAGTGGCAGCGGAGCGCTATGATGCGGTGGACGAGACCATTGGTGAAGCCCCAACGGCCTCCGGGGGTGGAGGTGCGACGATGTGCTCGGTGAAGTAGCCCCGGTGAGCTGGGAGACGGCGTCGTTGAAGCGCACCTGATGCGGTGGAACTCGGTGTCTGTGAGGCACGTCGGTTGCGGCAGCCGACATTGTCGGTGGACCACCCAGTGTGGTGGACGAGGGCGTAGATGAGGTAGCTCCGGTGCGGTGGTGAAGCGCGACCGTCGTCTTCGTCGTCGTCATCCGGCACAAAGGTGGGGAACGGTGGGGAAAGAGACGAGACGAGGGGCGATTCGAGGGTTGGCGGCGAATTAGGGATTTTAGCAATGCAGGCGCGGAAGGGGACGGTGGAGAAGGGAGATTTTGCGAGGCTGGAATTGGGGCCGCCAGATATTTCAATCCAAACGTGGAAGCGCGAACTTATATTGTTGTCGCCCTTTGGGGGAGGGTGGGTGGTGGGTGCTACGCGTCCATCCGAAACACGCGACCACCCTCGACAGACTATGCTTTGGTGTTTAAGGCACCTGCTGTTCATGACATGTGGGCCCAACAGGTTGGGCCCACATGTCAGCCACTAAAGGCGATTGCCTTTTAAGGCACCGGCAAGCATCCACCCGACACGACCTCGGTCTGCACTGGTGCGCCTACATTTGAGAATGCAAACGAATCTTATTTCATTTGCAAACGAATCTGTATGTATTACCATGGCTGTGTTTTCCTTGCAATAATTAGTCATTCGAAACGAGATACTCCATCCGTTCACTTTTGTAAGTCATTTCAGACAACTTAAAATGAACTGTTTTGCACATTGTCTGAAATGTCTTCAAGGTCTTATAAAAGTGAAAAGAGGGAGTTCTATAAATTAATTAATGAGGAGTTATTTGAAAAAAATCAAAACGGTACCCACGCTAACGTGGATTAGAGTGTGTGTCACATAATTAGTTATTTGAATTAGAGTGTGTGTCACGTAGTTAGATTTTTGAATTAGAGTGTGTGTCACGTAGCGATCTCAAATTCTAACGTGGATTTCTCATTTCACTGTATCCACACTACTTTTTTAATACAAATTCATATGTATATGATGAACACCATGGTAGTGAGAAAACTTTTGGATGGATTCAGACATATGACCTATGAAATAGCACAACAAATTGAGTCAATGTCAACTTTTCGAAACTTAGTATGGCACAAATTCGAAATAATTACCCGTATGCCTGGTCCTCGGTTCAAATCTTACAATGTACACTGAATTGAAACATCGATATTAATTCTCGTACTATGTACATTCAAATGTTGTTTTTAGCCCCCCTCAAGACAAACGCTACATACTTCTCAGATCGGTCAATCTTCCTCTCCTAACCACCTTAGGAAGCTATCGGTTTCCAACACACGCTCATTCTTTCTCTCCATGTTTCGATCTCTAAGTCTCTCAAGTACACAGCCCTTTTCCACTTTGTTACCAAATGTATTTACCTCACACACCCGCCATTGCACCCCATGCCGAGCTCTCTCTCTCTCCCCCTCTCCCTCTCACCCTCTCGCGCTAAATACATGCATTGCCTATCTAGCCCCCCCAACCTCTCGTGCGCACGCAAGCACGTTGTATATCTAGGTCACTCCCGCGAGAGTGTCTCACTCTTTCTTCCGCACGGCGGGCCATACTCGTTCAATCTCGCTCTCTTTATCTGAGTCTCGTTTAACCTCGTTTTCTTTCACACACAAATGATATATCTCCCTCTTCGGGCCTCGATCGACACACTCTATAATCTCTCACGCAGATTGTCTATCTAGGTCAGTCCATCCAAGCCGCCGCCACTCTTTCGACCTCATGGTGGGCCATGCTCACTCAATCTCTCTCTCTCTCTCTCTCTCTCTCTCTCTCTCTCTCCGTATGTCTCGATTGACCTCGCTCTTTCTCGGACAAAAACGATATATCACCATGTTTGAGCCCAATTCGACCTATTCACATTGTATACTCTCTCATTCACATCATCTATCTAGGTCACTCTCTCCAACCCGTCTCACTCTTTTCGATCGTGGCGACCCTATGTGATCGGTTGACCTTGCTTCCTCCCACGCACAAAATATATCTACATCGCCCTGCGGATCGGATCATCTCTCAAGCTCTGTCTTACAGCCCTCACCCTTACCAAAAGCTCAATTGGACAATATCTCTCTGGAGCATATATATTTGTTCAATGAATGTCGGACCACACTCACTTTGTCTCTCTATCTATATGTCTCTCGATTGACCTTGCTTTCTCACACGGTATCTTCCACGCGTTGAAGCTACTACCTCTCCATCCCTCGCAAAGCCGGAGCTATTTACATTGCGAGGGGCACTCCAACCTTGGATTAATTTGTGTAGGCATTTATTCTGGTCGGTTTAGATTATATTTTCGTAGCATTCGGCCCACAACTACTCCAAACACCGTTGCAACCCACGCAACTCCCTAGTTGATTTCCCTCCGCTCGGTCATCGCTCTCTCGCACGTCCTTTCTCGCCTTCAACGTTGCACCATGGTATTATTGAAAAAAATATGTTGTTCTCTTTAATTATTATAAATAATCTACAAAACTACACATCGATAGTCCACTTGGAATGGAACAAATTTCGACTCACAAATTAAAGTGCTACAAACTACACACTGAGGGGCCCACATGTCATGAAACAAATTTGGACCCATATAAAAATTAAAAAATAAAGGACGAGGATCGAACATGCGACCGGGCCTTCAAGCCGCACGTCAATAGGCAACATACGTAGAATAGCAATGTTTGTTGTACCCCCTTTGTTCACATAATGTTTTTATATTACCACAGCCTAATTAATGGATAACATGTAATATTATTTTTAGTACTATTCGCCTTCACTTACTGGTGGGTTCCATGTGTGCTCTCTCTCTCTCTCCTCCCCTTCTGCGTTTACACGCATGGGAAAACAGGAAGAACTCGCGGGCGATGTTGCCGTTGACCATATCTGGACGCGTTCACAAGTCACGGCACCAGTTTCACGTACTAGCAGCACTAGTCAGTGTGTATGTGCAATGCACGTTAATTTGGAAGTATATGAAGTGCATGCGGATATTAACTAATAGGATATTATTTGCGTGTTGTCATGTGATTAGCACTATTTTTGGCATGAAATTAACTGCACGCTAAACGTGTTGAGCGCTCGACATTGAAGCAGTCTAGGTCGTTGGATGACAAGGAATACATGTGGCTTGATGACGTTTTATATTTAATTTGATACGGCTCTAGCAGAACATTCAATCAATCAAACCATACAGTTTGTTCAGTCTGACTCCGACTTTAAATTATACGACGATCGATATAAAATAAATGGAAATGATAAACGTTCAGATTTTAAGCATGGCAATCCGAACGTTTTTCATGGAAAATTTAGATTACGCGGCGGCGGGGGCGTCTCACGGTGGGAAGCGGCTCCTCTGTCGTGCTCTGTGTGTCGTCGGGCCACTGACCGACGGTAATGGCGGCGTCTTGCGCCATTGTTGGCATACTCCTGGACGTTGGCCTAGCTTCAAGGAAGGCAAAAATGTTCTGGACTTCGGAGCGAGTCAACTGGCGGGAGGAGCCGACTGGCGTTGGTGCAAGGAAGCGGTGGACGGCGGCCATCATGCGGCGAGAACCGCACCAGCGAGGGACAAAGCGCTGTCTATGGCGCGGTGGAGACATTCGTGTGCACGGGCACGGGCTGCGGCAGCGCCGTCGGTGCATCTTGCGCAGTGCATGCGTTGGCAGTGCACGGACACCGGCTGCGGCCGTCTTGGCGTCGGTCTGCCAGCGCATCTGTTGGCAGTGCACGGGCACGTGAAAGTCGGTGGGGACCTCGTGGAACCCTGTGGCATCAAGCTGGCGACAATGTGCGGCTCCCAGTCCATCAATGCCATGGGGATGGGCGCTGGCGCGGAAGCGCGACGGAGCCGAACGGAGCGGGACAGCGCGCGTCTTCCCGCGAGGCCAGTTCAAGCTCATCCCAAAGCGCCTTATGTTCTTGAGACTCCGGCAGGGTGTCTTCCTCAGGAAACTGGAACACTAAGGGCAGACCATCGTGATGCGGCATGGTGTATGTTTAGGTCAGGCTAGTTGGAGGTAGACGACAGGAGAATCGGAGAGGAAGAGAGAGGATTTTAGCGATACCGGGTAGTGCGGGGTTGATTTTAAACTACGGCGCCAGCGACATTAAAAGTGGGAGCAGTTGGGATGACGGTGGGCGGCGGAGCCTGGTCAAAGGGCTCGCCTCCCGGTGAGTCTGCACAGCGGTCTACTCGCACGCCTCCCTGACAGCCGGCGCAGCGGTCTGCTCGCACGCCTCCCGTCGACTCACACGCTTGCTGGGACGGCACCTGCCGATGAGAAGCGGGGACTCGTTGTCACATCCCTAGCCTTATCTTGCACTAGGCTAGCACTTGTCTGTTGCATCATGTTTAAATTATTTTGAAACTTGAAATGGGGATAATAAACCCTAGCACTAAGATTAAATCAAATAGGATCAACCATAAAATATTTTCAATGAACCCAGAATGTTTTTCAGAAAAGTTCATCATTTTTGAATTGGTTTAGAACCTCTGCCAAAAATGGTGCACATTTTCTAGGCCACTCTGGATTTTTGAATTAATTCATTAAGTATTTGCATTTGGGCATTTAATTCCTATAAATATTTTAATTGCCCAAATAATACTGATAATGGTTGAGGGCTGTTGGAAATAATTTCATAAGTGCCCACCATTATTTTCAGCATTTTATCAAATGGTTTAGTATTTTTACTAAATCAACACAAAACAGAAAAATAGAAAACTGAAATAAAAAGAAGGACAGAAACCTATCTAACTCACCTGTGTAGCCACCTGGTGGCCCAACAGGACCGACACAGCTAGGCCCAGCCCACCTCCTCCTCTCTCCTATTGTCTTCAACCTCCCCAAGGCAGGGAGGCGTGTCTCCAGCGGCCTCGGCCGCGCCACGGCCACCGACAAGCCACCTCCTGCTTGCCGCCTGGACTTCTCTGGCATCGCCACGCACCCCCAGGCCCCTCTTGCTCTCCTCGCCACATCCTCTCCCTGCTCCCTCTCTCGCCCGGACGAATCGTCTGCATGCCGCCCGATGAGAACCACCGCAGCCACCGCCTTCCCTCGCCCTCTCACTGCGTGCCCGGAAGCTCCGCCACGTCGCCGGCTACCTCCCGTCAAGCCACGCAGCGCTCCAGAGGCCACGAGAGCCGCCATCGCTGCCGTCTTCATCTCGGGTCGCCGGAGATCGCCCCCGCCATTCCGCTCGCGTCCGACCTCCCCCGAGCTCACCGAAGACTCCATCGGAACCGCAGTGAGCTCCTGCCCCGTTCCCCTCTCTCCGTTTAGCCATCCGCACGCCGTAGCTCCTTTTCCCCACCACGGCCGTAGCTTCTCACCGTCGTCCATGTCGCCACCATCTCCCTGGCCACCGCAGCCCGCAACCGAGCGCGTCACCATGCCGCTGGTGCCACGAGGGTGCCGCAGAGCCACTCGGGTGGCCTCCCCGTGCCCCGCAACCCGCTCCCGCTCGAAGCCGTGCTCCGGACGCCGCCGCGAGCTCTGCTCCGGCGAGCTCCGGCACCCCCACGGTCTACCGCGTGTTCCACTGGATGCGCGCGAGCCTGGGATCCTCGCAGATGGTCACCGCGGCCCTTTTGGTCGCCGGAGACGCGGTCCCGAGCCCCTCCGCCGCATACGGCCTCGCTGGCGGCTAAACACCGGCGGGTTTGACCGCTTTGACCCCGCCGGCCTGTCAGATGGGCCCCGTCATCAGGTGATTAGCTTAACGCTAATCACCGCCTAATTAACCCCCCTTACACTAACCAGTGGGCCCCTATGCCCTAATCTTTTAATTAGATTAGTAAAACCCCCTGGTTAACACTGAGCCACTGACGTGTGGACCCCACACGTCAGGTTTGAACATGGTCAGCCACGGTTGACCTGGTGACATTGTGCTGTTGTCATGCTGACGCAGTAAAGCATTTTCTGGATTTAAGTTTATCCAGGAAATTCCAGAAAACAGTGCTAACTTCTAAAAATCATATAAAATCAACCGTAACTCCAAATCAAATAATTTATATATGAAAAATTATCAGAAAAATGCAACCTATCCATCTGTATCATTTTCATGCATGTTAGAACAACTTATAGCTGCTGTTTAGCATAAATCATATAAATGGCATTTTAATTTCTACATATGGAGTTTGGATTTGAATCTTGGATTCAAACCAACTTCATTTAATCTGGTTGCTAGTTGCATTAGCTCAACCACAACATATTGCCATGTCACACTCATGCATCATATTGTTGCATTGCATTGATTGTATTCTTTCTCTGAGGGCGGTGTTTGTCCCCTCTCAGTAGACGACGTACCGACGATGAATTCGATGACACCGATGAAGAACTATATTATCTTCGGAAGTGCCAGGCAAGCAAAACCCCCTTGTTCATTCCGATATAGTCCCACTCTCTCGTTCCTGCTCTCTTTTACTGCATTAGGACAACAATGATTCATCTGTTACTTGCTACGGTAGCTGAACCCCTTTATCCTCTGCATGACCTGTCATTCCATAGTAAATAGATGAAACCCACTAGCATGAGTAGGAGTTGTTTGAGCCCTGTTATGCCTACTCATTCATACTTGTGTTTCATGCCTGCCATCGCTTAGAGTTGAGTCAGTCTGATTCATCGGGATGAATCGGAGGTGTGTAAACATGTCCCATCGTGTGTGAGCTAAGTGTGTGAACATGATTTGGTGAAGGTAGCGGTGAGAGGCCATATAGGAGTACATGGTGGGTTGTCTCATTGAAGCCGTCCTCAGGAACTGAGTTCTGTGTTTGTGATCCATGAAACAGTTACTACCACGCATTGGGCCCGAAACCAATGGACCCTCTCGGCTTCTTAACCACCCTTGTTCTCTGTCCAGGAGTTGCAACTAGTTTCTGGTGTTTGTAGGATATGTGTTGGAGGCCGTGCGTAGCGCTTACCCTAGGGGTGGGCTATGATGCGGTAGATACACCGTGGCACGGTGTATCGAATGCCCGTTTGGTATCTCGGGAACCCTGACACATCGTTCGGGGCCGTATGTGGAAACCTCGGCCGGACTCCCTGCGGATGGAACCTGAATAGGCGATAAACCTGGACTAGAGACTTGAGTGTTTAGGTAGGCTGTGGCCGACACCCATGTTGGGCTTCCGCTTGAAGGTTCTTTGAGTACATGTCGTGTAAACGGCGGTAAGTGGTGAGAGCGTGTGTGAAGAAGTACACCCTGCAGGTTAATATGATCTATTCGAATAGCCGTGTCCGCGGAAAAGGACTTCTGGGTTGCCTATAACAGTTCATAGACAAGTGGAAGTGGATACTCTAAAATGCGCAAGATAAGCGTGAGTGCTATGGATGGCGTTCCCGTAGGGAGACGGGAGCGGATCCATAGTGGTGTATTGATATGGTGAATATGTGGACTCGTGTGGGCCACCTCAAAAGAGTTAATTGCAGTCATAGTTTAGGATAGCCACCGAGTCAAAGCTGGCTTGCTGCAGTCAAACTCCACCACCCCCTTTGTTGATAATGATGCATATGTAGTTAGTTCTTATGTAAGTCTTGCTGAGTACATTTGTACTCACGTTTGCTTATTTTATGTTTTGCAGAGAGACGTCAGTCTCGCTAGTATTTCCCCGTGGACTTCGACGTTTAGCTTGTTACCTCAGCTAAGATCTTGTGCCCTCGGCAGGATCTGGTAGATAGTCAGGCTTCTAAGCTTTTTCATTTGTAAATGTCTGTACTCAGACATGTTAAGCTTCCGCTTGTGCTTTGACTTGTATGCTTTGAGTGTTGGGTCATGAGACCCATGTTTGTAATATCTCGCTCCTCGGAGCCTAATGAATAAATATTTGAGTTGTAGAGTTATGTTGTGATGCCATGTTGTATTTACACATATTGAGCATATTGTGTGTATGTTTGAAATGCTTGGTATGTGTGGGATCCGACAATCTAGTTGTTTATCCTTGGCAGCCTCTCATATGGGGAAATGTAGTCTAGTGCTTCTTGAGCGATAGTAGTCCGCTACAACCCGGTTCACCGGAGTCCTGTTAGCCCAGCACTACTGCTCTGGACACTTGACTGGACGGCATGTGTTTCACTTCGTTCATGTGTCTGTCCCTTCGGGGAAATGTCACGCGGTGACATCCGGAGTCCTGCCTAGCCTGCTACAGCCCGGGTTCCCGGAGTCCTGTTAGCCCAGTGCTACAGCCCGGATTCTCACGCTGCTGACCGACATGCTCGATGTGATTCATGTATGCCTGCCCCCATGGGTTAGTGCTGCTTTGGGTTCGCGACTAGGCATGTCGGCCCGGGTTCTCTGTCATATGGATGCTACCGACACTATCCTATACGTGAGCCAAAAGGCGCAAACGGTCCCGGGCCATGGTAAGGCGACACCCGTGGGAATACCGTGCGTGAGGCCGCAAAGTGAGATGAGGTGTTACAGGCTAGATCAGTGTGACTTAGAATCGGGGTCCTGACAGCGTTGGTATCAGAGCCCTTTGTTGCTGTAGGTCTACCAAGCCAAACCGGTCAAGTTGTGTCTAGAAATGCTTTAGTTATGTAAGGGAATTGATTGTGGAAGGTACGTAAGGCTCTTTTTACTCCTTATACCTTATGCCCTTCTGATCTGAGTCATCCTCTTCTCTTCTACGGGGTTTAAGAACTAGGCTTCTCATCTATCTATTAGGATGACGTGTTACTAATCCATAGACTTATAGGATTGTTGGTTTCAAGGCTCAGTTCAGTTCCTACTATTTCTGTATGTTAACTGTTGATCTCGGAATCTTGTTATGATGTTGTAGAGTGGTTATGCTACCATTTTGCATGATGTCTCAAATCTTTTTGAGAATTTACAGCCGTTATGCTGTCCGAGTCATCCCATGTCTCTAAATAGTCTGATGCATTTGCAAATCCTTTCTTTCCATTCCCGATGTCCTTTATGGTCAGAATAAGCACACTAACCGGTGCGTTGAGGTAATTTATTGCCTTGACATATATGTTGGAGCTATTATTATGACCCTAGGTGTTTTAGGGAGTCACCTAGTAATCTAGCCATGTTTGTGTTCCTGGTGTGATGATTCTGGCAGTTATTCTCGAAAGCATCCTGTGATGCCATTTAGTAGTAGGTATTCTATTCCTGGGTTCTTGAACCCGAGGTTCACCCTACTTACCTCCTGTTGGTAGTGTTTGCTAGTTCCTTTAGGATATTAGTAACCTTGCAATAATCCTCGAGGTCCATGGTATTTCCTTCTTCCAAATACCATGAACTGCTTATGGCAGAAGTTCTTTGAGCCAAAATATCACAACCAGGGTGCTCTTGAGGAGTTCCCCATCCATAATTGTGACTCTGCCAGTTCTACTTTTCTGCATGGGTTATCCGGAAGAAATGTTGAGCTTCGCTCAACATACTAATCTATGCATCCACAACTTAGAAAACTATATGTTCCTTTGGGTTGTTCTCTTTAGTTGTATTCTGACCCTCCTCTATCAGTTGATAACCAAGAGTATGTGTGCATTTGTGTTCATCGATGCCCTTTTATTCTTGTGGTCCATCAAGCCATTCTATTCCGGAATGACTAGGAGAAACAAACTCTAGTACCTCATCCATATCCAGGATTGGGTCAAAGTAGTTGTGTTCTACAGATCAAGTGCCAATCCAGCTTTTGATCTGTTCTACTCTGAAGTGTTACCATCTTTATGTCAAGAGTGTCATGAGAATTGCACCACCTCTTATGAATTCTTGACGCAGTGATACTTCTCACCATCATTATTCATTCCTCGGTCCCGTGTTGTTCTAACCGGAATACCGACAAGTGAATTGTGGTGTGTGAAATCGATACGCCTAGCAACCCCCTTGCTTGGTAGTAAAGGGACAATATTCCCATTCTTAGCGTGTTGGTTATTAAATCATCATCCTAAGATTGATCGTGCTATCTAGTCCTTATTTCCGGTGCACCCTTCAATCAATGAGTTAGGACTGTGTCAATTCCTCACTCTTTTGATCATATCATCTTGCCCTGAAAAGCAGGATTGTTCTCGAGCTTAGTAACATATCGGTGGTTCGTGATATTCCGATTATCTTCGGAAGTATCACCAGTTTGTCACCTGACCGCTATGTTGAGCTCGTGATCAAGTTGGTTATTCTTGTAAACCACCCTTTCTCCAAGAATCTGTGTTGGATACCCTGAGCTAGTTGGTTAAGCTAAACAACAACTTGGAGAGTTGGAAGATAAAAGCTTTGCCGAATTTGTTTCTTTCTGAAGGGATATCTTTCTGTTTGTGTGTGTGTTGAAGAAAGATGATATCTTCATCAATTGGTCCTCGTGATCAGTTGTTGGATCTATTACCTTGTCAAAACTTTGACTTGAGTATGGGCTATCGTCAAGTCAAATCAGAACCAACGATGTTCGTAATGTTGTCTTACTAGTGGTTGATCCCTCGAGCATACACCATTACATCTTTTGGTCTGACCAATGCTATCACCGTGTTCACATGATGGTGGAAGTCCAAAGGATATGGAAATTCCGATGAGTTGTTGTTGAGCCCGTCAGCAGCATTTTGTCTCCCCCATGATTCATGTTGAACATCAACCTAGTGTTGGAAACTTTGTAAGCAATGCCTTTGTGTTCCGTTCATGAAGCTTATGCTTGGATGGAAGAAGTGACTTCCTCGAATTCATGTGCTTTAGGTGTAAGTTTCCACCATGAATTTGAGAAAGGTTTGTTTTGTTTCCCTTGGAATCATCCCAAATCAGTTATGCATGTGCGAATGTATTCTATGGTTTGGTAGATTAATTACCTCCACTCCATATGTATTCCCTAGCACACCAAGCCACATATTGACTTGTTCAAGGAAAAGAAGTCCATGCTTGTGATCTAATCCATGGACTTGCGTAAAGACTTTGAAATCCTTGATGATGGTTCCCGACCAGAACTCGATAGTGTTTTATTATAAGACTACTATGTGGCCATTCTTGTCTTGGACAACATGCTCACATGTATGTAGCAGAACCAGCTCATGTTTTGGAGCTTGCTATCGTAGTTCATATCCCGAGAATCTCGCAATGTCATCTCGTCGATTTGTTTTGCAACCTTTCTTTTCGGACATGCTGAGTCTGAAGTATCCTATTTCCAATCGGATCTGAATCTCAGGCAGATATGATGGTCGGAACATTCCCAACAGTTGCATCTTGTTCCCAGCTTGCACCGCCATTGTGCCAAACCCCCATGGGCTGCCTTCTCGGTAGTTGCTGTCCAATATCATCTTCAAAAGTGGACTTACCATGGGACCCCTCCACCTCCGATGATAAGCAAATCATCCTTTGCATTGTCATCAACAAGGTAGTCCACATCATCCATTCTAGTCTGAGTATGTCATTCTTTCGAACTCTTTCAAATCATCGATTGTGATTGCCTTAGGCTGGTATAAAGAGTCTCAACGATCTCTATATCAAAAGTAATTCTTTTTGCCACTTAAGGGAATATTTCTGCAGGTCACCTTCCTTAAGATGTCTCGTTATGGTATCATGGCAACTCAACCCCTCGCTATGTGGACAACCGTTCACCACCTTCTTAAGTGTGGAATTATGTCTACATAGTGAATCATCGTCATCTATTACACTCCATCCCTCTGGATGTATGTTTCATGTCCCAGCTCGAGAGATGTTGCTATGTCTCATTCCGTGAGTTAATCCTGGGTTGCTCGATCTTCGAGAAGATCGATTCTTCGAGAGTTTATTTTCTTCCCGTTATCGTGTTGGATGTAGTTCTCGGAGCAAGACATCGAGACAAAGATGGTGATCATGTCAACGTTCTTATGAAGTGCAACCTGGATCGTGAAGACCATGTTAGCTTGTGCCCCCTCTGTCTTCTTACCTCACGACTTGAATCTCGGGGCGAGATTCTTGTTTAGTGGGGGTGAGTTGTCACATCCCTAGCCTTATCTTGCACTAGGATAGCACTTGTCTGTTGCATCATGTTTAAATTATTTTGAAACTTGAAATGGGGATGATAAACCCTAGCACTAAGATTAAATCAAAAAGGATCAAGCATAAAATATATTCAATGAACCCAGAATGCTTTTCATAAAAGTTCATCATTTTTGAATTGGTTTAGAACCTCTGCCAAAAATGGTGCACATTTTCTAGGCCACTCTGGATTTTTGAATTAATTCATTAAGTATTTGCATTTGGGCATTTAATTCCTATAAATATTTTAATTCCCCAAATAATACTGATAATGGTTGAGGGTTGTTGGAAATAATTTCGTAAGTGCCCACCATTATTTTTAGCATTTTATCAAATGGTTTAGTATTTTTACTAAATCAAAACAAAACAGAAAAAAATAGAAAACTGAAATAAAAGAAGGATGAAACCTATCTAACTCACTCACAGAGCCACCGGTGGCCCAACAGACCGGCATGCCTAGGCCCAGCCCACCTCCTCCTCTCTCCATCGTCTTCAACCTCCTGCCCGGTGGGCGGGAGGGCGTGTTCCGTGGCGCGCCCGGCCAAGACGCCTGACCACCGACGGCCACCTCCTGCTTGCCGCCGCCTGGACTTCTCTCGCATCGCCACGCACCCCCGGCCCCTCTCGCTCTCCCTCGCCTCATCCTCTCCCTGCTCTCTCTCTCGCCCGGACCGAACGCGTCCGTCGCTGCCGACGAGAACCACCGCAGCCACCGCCTTCCCCTCGCCCTCTCACCGTGCCCAGAAGCTCCGCCACGTCGTCGGCTACCTCCCCGTCAAGCCACGCGCTCCAGGAGGCCCTGGAGAGCCACCATCGCCGTCGTCTTCATCTCCGGTCGCCGGAGATCGCCCCCGCCATTCCGCTCGCGTCCGGCCTCCCCCGAGCTCACCGAAGACTCCATCGGAACCGCAGTGAGCTCCTGCCCCGTTCCCCTCTCTCCGTTTAGCCGTCCGCATGCCGTATCTCCTTTTCCCCACCACGGCCGTAGCTTCTCGCCGCCGTCCATGTCGCTGCCGTCTCCCTAGCCACCGCAGCCCGCAACCGAGCGCGTCACCGTGCCGCTGGTGCCACGAAGGTGCCGCAGAGCCCCTCGGGTGGCCTCTCCGTGCCCTGCAGCCCGCTCCCGCTCGAAGCCGTGCTCCGGCCACCGCCGCGAGCTCTGCTTCGGCGAGCTCCGGCACCCCCACGGTCTCCCGCATGTTCGACTGGATGCGCGCGAGCCTGGGCTCCTCGCAGATGGTCTCTGCGGCCCTTTTGGTCGCCGGAGACGCGGCCCCGAGCCCCTCCGCCGCCTACGGCCTTGCTGGCGGCTAAACGCCAGCGGGTTTGACCGCTTTGACCCCGCCGGCCTATCAGGTGGGCCCCGTCGTCAGGTGATTAGCTTAACGCTAATCACCGCCTAATTAACCCCCCTTACACTGACTAGTGGGCCCCTGCGCCCTAATCTTTTAATTAGATTAGTAAAAAACCCCTGGTTAACATTGAGCCACTGACGTGTGGACCCCACACGTCAGGTTTGACCATGGTCAGCCACGGTTGACCTCGATGCCGTCTTTGTTGTCATCTTGCCGATAAAGCATTTTCTGGATTTAAGTTTATCCAGGAAATTCCAGAAAATAGTGCTAACTTCCAAAAATCATATAAAATCAACCGTAACTCCAAATCAAATAATTTATATATAAAAAATTATCAGAAAAATGCAATCTATCCATCTGTATCATTTTCATGCATGTTAGAAAAACTTATAGCTGCTGTTTAGCACAAATCATATAAATGGCATTTTAATTTCCACATATGGAGTTTGGATTTGAATCTTGGATTCAAACCAACTTCATTTAATCTGGTTGCTAGTTGCATTAGCGCAACCACATCATATTGCCATGTCACACTTATGCATCATATTGTTGCATTGCATTGATTGTGTTCTTTCTCTGTTGCCGGTGTTTGTCCCCTCTCAGTAGACGACGTACCAACGATGAGTTCGATGACACTGATGAAGCACTATATTATCTTCGGAAGTGCCAGGAAAGCAAAACCCCCTTGTTCATTCTGATATAGTCCCACTCTCTCGCTCCTGCACTCTTTTACTGCATTAGGACAACAACGATTCATCTGTTACTTGCTGCGGTAGCTGAACCCCTTTATCCTCTTCAGGACATGTCATTCCACAGTAAATAGATGAAACCCACTAGCATGAGTAGGAGTTGTTTGAGCCCTGTTGTGCCTACTCATTCATGCTTGTTTGTCATGCCTGCTACTGCTTAGAATTGAGTCAGGTCTGATTCGTCGAGGATGAATCGGAGGTGTGTAAACATGTCCCACGTGTGTGAGCTAAGTGTGTGAACACGATTTTGTAAAGCTAGCTTTGAGAGGCCATGTAGGAGTACATGGTGGGTTGTCTCATTGAAGCCGTCCTCAGCAACTGAGTTCTTTGTTTGTGATCCATGAAACAGTTACTAACACGCATTGGGCCCGAAACAAATGGACCCTCTCGGCTTCTTAACCACCCATGTTCTCTCGTCTGTGAGTTGCAACTAGTTTCTGGTGTTTGTAGGATATGTGTTGGAGGCCGTGCGTAGCGCTGACCCTAGGGGTGGGCTATGATGCGGTAGATACACCGTGGCACGGTGTACCGAATGCCCATTTGGTATCTCGGGAACCCTGCACACATCGTTCGGGGCCGTATGTGGAAACCTCGGCCGGACTCCCTGCGGATGGAACCTGAATAGGCGATAAACCTGGACTAGAGACTTGAGTGTTTAGGTAGGTCATGGCCGACACCCACGTTGGGCTTCCGCTTGAAGGTTGCCGAGTACATGTCGTGTAAACGGCGGTAAGTGGTGAGAGCGTGTGTGAAGAAGTACACCCCTGCAGGGTTAATATGATCAATTCGAATAGCCGTGTCCGTGAAAAAGGACTTCTGGGTTGCCTATAACAGTTCACAGACAAGTGGAAGTGGATACTCTAAAATGCGCAAGATAAGCGTGAGAGCTATGGATGGCATTCCCGTAGGGAGACGGGAGCGGATCCATACCGGTGTATTGATATGGTGAATATGTGGACTCGTGTGCGCCACATCAAAAGAGTTACTTGCAGTCATAGTTTAGGATAGCCACCGAGTCAAAGCTGGCTTGCTGCAGTTAAACTCCACCACCCCCTTTGTTGATAATGATGCATATGTAGTTAGTTCTGATGTAAGTCTTGCTGAGTACATTTGTACTCACGTTTGCTTATTTTATGTTTTGCAGAGAGACGTCAGTATCGCTAGTAGTTCCGCGTGGACTTCAACGTTTAGCTTGTTACCTCAGCTACGATCTTGTGCCCTCGGCAGGATCTGGTAGATAGTCAGGCTTCTAACCTTTTTCATTTGTATATGTCTGTAATCAGACATGTTAAGCTTCCGATTGTGCTTTGACTTGTATGCTCTGAGTGTTGGGTCATGAGACCCATGTTTGTAATATCTTGCTCCTCGGAGCCTAATGAATAAATATTTGAGTCATAGAGTTATGTTGTGATGCCATGTTGTATTTACACATATGGAGCATATTGTGTGTATGTTTGAAATGCTTGGTATGTGTGGGATCCGACAATCTAGTTGTTTATCCTTGGCAGCCTCTCATATGGGGAAATGTAGTCTAGTGCTTCCTGAGCGATAGTAGTCCGCCATACCCGGTTGGCCGGAGTCCTGTTAGCCCAAAGACTACCGCTCTGGACACTTGACTGGCCGGCATGTGTTTCACTTTGTTCCTGTTCTCCCTTTGGGGAAATGTCACGCGGTGACATCCGAGTCCTGCCTAGCTCACATACCGGGGTCCCGGAGTCCTGTTAGCCCAGTGCTACAGCCCGGATTCTCACGCTGCTGACCGACATGCTCGATGTGATTCATGTATGCATGTCCCCATGGGTTAGTGCCGCTTTGGGTTCGCGACTAGGCATGTCGGCCCGGGTTCTCTGTCATATGGATGCTAGCGACACTATCCTATACGTGAGCCAAAAGGCGCAAACGGTCCTGGGCCATGGTAAGGCGACACCCGTGGGAATACCGTGTGTGAGGCCGCAAAGTGATAGGAGGTGTTACAGGCTAGATCGGTGTGACTTAGAATCGGGGTCCTGACACTCGTGGCGGCATGTAAACGCCCACGGTTTCAATAGTGAAAGCGTTCGCCTTAACGTGACAGGTCTTTGTTCCAAATTACATTGGCTCTTCATTTGTGCAACTTGTCATAAGCAACTTGTCTCGAATTGAAGAAAAAACTTACGAAGTAATGTTTGTGCCATATCACGTGACCATGCTCAGTTTCAAGAATTTATGCTCACTTTTGGATTTTCTGAAATTTAAGATCCAGGATTCAAAACAATATCATAACCTGCATCATGCAATAAATTTTCAAGCCGTACATCTGTCCTATTGTATTTCTTAAGAAAGGATTTGGTCAGACATTTTGCTTAGTTAGACTTCAGACAAGTTAAGTAAAAGGATAATCCCTCCGTAACAGTGCATTGCCTGATATATTAACTCAAGTACTAGGCACGAACAAACGGGCTCAATTATGTGCTCATCCTGGTGTAGTAGTAGTAGTACTAGGCAATGCAGTTGACGGGTGACCTTGACGAGCTGCGACCAAGGGAATTGAACTGCGTTTCGCACGGTAGGTAACGTTGTCTAGTTACTAAAGCATCCCTCTGTTGTTCATCGGTAGTCATTATGGACCGGGGACATGAGGGGAATTTCCTAGGGCTAGAATTCTGGCCGACAGATATTTCGACTTGAAACGCCGAGGCTTGACTGGTTGGGGTTCCCTAATGTGCGTACCACGCACGCCACCGAAGGACACGAGCCCGGTTTTTTTTAGGATCAACACGAGCCAAGGTCTGGCTGGTACGCCGTTGGGTCCTACCATTCGAGAATAAGAAAGGAACCTTTTAAATTGCCGAACGAATCTATGTGTATGACAATACCCGGCTTTTCCTTGCAAATACTAATCTCAACATGGTAATTGATTTATGATGAGTTGTTGAATTAGAGTGAGTTTGTGATATAGTGATCTCAACGTGGATTTCACATTTCATGGTATCCCTAGTAAGTTTTCCAATGCAGATTCAAATTTAAAAGATGAACAATACGGAGGTGAGAAAACTTTGTATGTATCAAGCATATGACCACACACACACACAAACACACACACGCATCTAACACAACAACAATCCAATAAGTATAGTGCATCTATTTTTCCAAACCATGCATGTATGACACGAATTCAAAATATTTCCTTCTATTCCTAAATACTAGTCTTTGAGAGAGTTCAACAAGTGACTACATACGGAGCAAAATGAGTGAATCTAGACTCTAAAATATGTCTATATACATTCGTATGTGCCACCCATTTGAAGCCTCTAAAAGACTAATATTTAGGAACGAAGGAAGTAAAATGTAAGACATCCATGGTCCTCAGTTCAATATTTAAAATGAACATGAAACTGAAACATGAATATTAAGTCTAGTACTACAAGACATGCAAATGTTGTGTTTAGGCGGAGCTATGATTGTCGGGGTCAACCCTCGACCTTAGATAAAATTGTGGAGCTCATAAGGGTTGCTTAGATTATATTTGTCCCCACCCTCCCAACCACCGATTGGTTGTGCACCCCCACCCCTCCTCCCTGTGAGAATATCATGTGCCCCCATACCTTAGATGCTATATGCCGTCTGAGTTGCTTGGAGCTTGTAGATCTGAGATATAGCAGCTCACATGATGTGTCTTAATATTTTGCAGGAAACCTTGATGAGTTTGAGAATTGCACACAATTTGTACAAAAACTACTTAGATGCCCTTTGATCCCATATCAAACGACCTCAAGTCAGATGTCAGTAGCATCTAAGATGAAGGAGGACATCATATTCTCCTCAGATGTAAGAATATCATGTGCTACCACACCTTAGATGCTTTGGTGACACAAGCTCTTCTGAGGCGTTGATTTGTGACCCAACACCTCCTCGGTGGTTCGAATGGTTTTTGCGTAAAAGCCCCAAAAGAGTTCGCCACTGCCATAAGCACAAAGACCGCTCAGATGCCATTGGATCTCGGATCAAACGACCGCCAAGCTCGTCTCATCAGAGCATCCAAGCTGCGATAGCACCTTATGTTGTCTCGCACGGGCGAGGATGAGGGTCTCCCGCACCGTAGAGGCTCTGGTGATACGAGTTCACTGAGATCTAACGCCCATGAGGAGGAGGTTTGAATGTTTTTGCAATATACGGCTGATAGAGTTTGGGAAATGCGTAGAAAGTACAAGTACTACGCATGTGCCATCCGATCATCGATCATAGGACCTAGATGCTCATATCACCGTAGCGGGTAATTAAGCTACGGGAGCACCTAATATGAGCACCGGGAGCCGTTGGATCGAAGATGCAGTGGCACACACGAGGCCTGAATGTTTTATTTGCAAAAAAAAACTATAGAGAGTTTGGAAATAGCGCATAATTACAAAGACTACTCCCAAGCCATTGGATCTCACTTCCAACGGTGTAAAAACTCATATCACCATAGTATCTAAGTTATGGGTGGATGTGATATTCTATGCCGCTGTCATTTTTGTTCAGAACTTGCAAAATACATGTAACTCGTGCTGTTACTTGTCTAACCGCGCAAAGTATTTGTTCAAAAAAACCATCCTACACTGAAATATCGGAACAACACACGGGGGTCCCACTTGTCATTAATCAAATTTGGACCTAAAACTAACAAATCCGAAAGACGAGATTCGAACTGGCAACCTGGACTACAAAGCGTAAGTCGATAGCCTGAAAAACGAACGGTTGTTGGCTTTGTCCCATAACTTGATTTTATACAGTACTTGCGTTGAGTAGAGTAGAGGGAGTGCCTCGTCAACACGTGCATGACCATTGTCTCACTTCTTGGTGGGTCCTGTGTCTGCGATCTCAATCTCTCTTCTCTCCATCGTCTAACCTTTGCACGGGCACACACGAAGAGCGGCGCTAGCTTGCCGTGGTGTTATTACAACTAAAAAAAGCTTGGAAAATAGAAGAATCGCCTAGAACAAGAGACGTTGTGGCTGGTCGAGACGGAGCTAACCACATTTATCCTCCGTGCCACGTTTGCATGATGAAGCTGTGTGGCTAGTGGGGTGTTTTCGACCGACTAGCTGGGTCCCAAGGTCGAACCATAGGTACTATGTCCGTCTGATATATTTTTACACGCACATTTTTCCTCCGTGCCGAGACGTGGCACACCCTACCGTGCGGTTTCGGGGTCCTCCCGGGTGGTGCACGCATATATTCTTCCTGACGTGGGACGCCCTACCACGCGTTTTCTGGGTCCTCGGTCACAGCGCCGAAGCAAGTAAATGAGTCGTCAAATCACGAAAGACCACCTTTCCCGCCGAGTACATCAGTGAAGCACGGTGGCTAGCTAGTTGGGCTAGTTCGACCGATTAGCTAGGCCGCCGCCACATTTGTTTTTTCACCCCTTTTTTATCTACTTGCCAGCATGTAAATTTAAATATCCACCGCAGCGTTGTTCTGGTGTTTGGGTGCGGTAGGATTTTTAATTTTTTGATTGACGGGAGCAGGCGTGGCAGGATTTTAAATTTTTTGATTGACAGGAGCAGGCGCGGCAGCAATTAGTCACGATGACTCCACCTGTAAAAACCCACTGCTCCCTGATGTGAGAAGTCGTCGACTGGTGTTTTACCATGGTGAAAACCAAAAGATTCCCCGCTCCCTCCGCCTTCCAGTAGATTGCATTGCCTTTCACCCGTTTCGCCCCCTTTGCTTCCTCTCCCCATTACTTCTACCTGGTGCCATGGCGGCGCAGTAGATCACAGAGTCCAAGGTGAGGCTCCTGACACAGGAGCTCCATGCCAAAGATGCGGAGCTCAGGGCCAAGGACGTGGAGCTCCGTGAGCTCAAGGAGGAGAGGAGTGCCATGCTCCTCCGTTATGTGCGGGAGTTCATGGAGCTTTAAAAGCGGCAAAAGGCCCACCACAAAGATGCTCGAGGCGTCGGTGGCGTTGTAGAAAGCGGGAGATACGATAGGCCGTCGGGAGCATGGAGCGCCGAGCGGCCGATCGTGGACGAGGTCCAGATCGCCTCACCACTTGGTGAACCAAGTTGCCATGCACGTGTTGCGGCTGCGCGATGCCTACCATCGTGCGGTAGCGACGATGTCGGCCGTCGGGCTAAACCCGTTCGACCACCCCGTCGACTTCAATGAGATGCAGTTTCCTGACCTAGTCTCCTTCTTCACCTATATCTCCGAGGAGCTGAGCCGTCTCCGCACGATGGTGGGGGCTGAGCTGGACAAGGAGGGGTTGCGGGCTGCCGTCGCCATTGCCGGGCGAATCCTTTCAGGGCTCCGTCACCGGAATCCATTCGTGCCATTGGACGCTGTCTTTGACGAGCTGGCTCCCGTCGACCGGGAGTGGGCTCTGCTGGCGGTTGCACCCTGTATCAGCAACGTCGTGCGCCTCGAGAAGCAGAGGGACTTCGGTGGTGTTTAGGCGCCCTCTGCATGGGCATGTCCATGTCTCGGCGCAACATGACCGTTGGATCAAACTCAGACGGTGCAGATCGATCAGAGTAGCACAAAGCGTGTGGGTGTGTTTGGTTGCATTCGCATCTCAATATAGTTGTTTCCTCTTCATGTATTTTTGTCAACCTACCGTGTGGACTCCTGCACCCTTCATGCACTCGCCAAACACCCAAAAGTGGGTCGAGAAGGGAACTTTTGCTCCCATCCCGTGCACCCTTCATACACCCTGCCTAACACTATTCGTGCTTCATATGGTTCATGTTTCGTGGAGTACTGTAGCACCGTACTCTCCGTGCGATGTCGACCTATTTCTGTTAACATTGATCTCACCATTCATTCTCGACCGGACAGTCGAAAAAGCGGTACTATGTTACATATAGGAGTAGTTGACATGCGCAAAACATCATTTGTTATCGTCATATCTTACTACACTAGCAACAAGATTGTGTAGTATTGACGTATGAACCACTGCACATGCCTAGTAGTAGGAGCACTGTGTATGTTCAAGTGGCTGCCGTGTTTTGCACTCCTCCGTCGTAAGAGTGGAAACGCTTGATGTAATCATTTTTTTCTTCAGAATGAAAAACAGTGGACACGCTCTACCGTGCGGATCCTTCTCCAGCCATGCACTAAATTACTCACTTTCGCCAATGTGTGGGACAGCCAGCATCTGGGTCCACCAGCCATGCACTAAATTACTCCGTAGTAGAGTGACGGTAGACTACCCCGATCGAACCGCCACAGTAATGCCCAATGAGCCGTCAAATCACAAAACCCCCTCCTTTCCAGCAGTAAGTTGGATGGACGAAGCAACCATCATTTCACTCTTCTTTCTCAGCCTCCTCTCTTGAAGAAAACCCCCACTCGCTTCGCTTCTCCCTCATCTCGTTCCTCCTTTCACTCTTCTCTCTCAGCTTCCTCTCTTGTATGGACGCCGGAGCACCGGCCGACGTGATGTCTATGGCTCTGGCCAAAACCGTCGAGGCTCATGGTACGAAGAAGCGCAAGCACCACACCGAGACTATCGCAGACAAGCTCAAAGCCATCGCCCTGTCCAAGCCCCCTCTCCGGATCCCTCATTAAGCAAGTCCGTAATGTCTCTTGTTGACAATCTTTTCTCGATCTCGATCGTGTTTTTTCATCTAACACGCAGTACTAATCTTGGTAGTACAACTTTCCGGTGATCTTGCATGTGATTTTAGTGTGCCAAATGACGGTTCTAAATTCCTCTTTTGACCAAAACATGCGAGAGGTTGACACTGATTTCTTATAGATTACTTTCAACTTCTCCCTCGTCCCAAATTTCTTGTCTTAGATTTGTCTAGATACGGATGTATCTAATACTAAAATGTGACTTGATACATCCGTATCTAGACAAATCTAAGACAAGAATTTTGGGACGGAGGGAGTACTTTATGAACATCAATGCTACCTTTTAAGACCTCTCCCAATGCATTGGTGCTAAAGTGGGGTGCTAAGTGCATTAAAATGCTTAGCAACTAATGTCCCTAATGCATCGGTGCTTAGGTTTTGTAGCTAAGCCTTCTCTATTTAATTGTTTAGTAATAAAACTCCTTCATGTATTGGTTGGTAGTCTTTTTGTCTAGGTTCACGTGCTTAGCATTGATTCTTGTTGGGGTCACCATAATCCTCTCTCTCCTCTTTAATTGCTTTGCCACATCATTTTTCCGCCTATGTGGCATCCTTAGCACCTGTGCACCGTGGAGCACTGGGAAGGGCCTAAGAGGGTATATTTGCCTCAGTAACTTGTGTTATGGATATTGCATGTAATCCCTCTGCTCTCATGCCTTTGAAGACATGTTCTAGTGTCTTTGTTCACTCATTTCTGTGCGTATGTGGAGTATAATGTCGAAAATCATCTTATATTTCTGAACGGAGGTAGTAATAAAATATGGTTTCTGTTTGAATTAGAACCAGGTCCGCGGTGGAGATGAAGTTCTCAAAGTCATGCCGTGTGAACTGGAAGACCTGAGGATGAGTTCTACTGCTAAACTATCCAGCTGATGTGTCCTTGTCGCCATGTGTCCTGAACTAGTGTTTTCCTGTAGCATTGTTGTCAGGCGTGTTCTCGAGGCTGTACTTGACCACAATAATTTCCTGGTTGTGCCTTCGATTACGAAGGGTGTGGTTCTTGTAAAGCTTCCCAACAAATCTGATGGGCCTGTCTTCATCATCATGTTTATGAGTGGAAAGACCACTCATTAGGTTCTCCAAGGTTGACAAGATGGTGATGGTCCATGTAGACATCTCACACGTAAGTCCATGGCCTAGTCAGTTATGCGGGTTTCATCCCGTAGGTCGGTGGCAAGAAATAGTCTGCAGAGTTTAGTTAGTGCAACTTTGCTTGTCTGTAGTAAGTACTATTGTTCAGTACTTGATTTGTGTTTGTGAACCCTGTATTGTTTATTAGTACCGCCGCTTTTGGTGTGTGGTCAGTCCTGAGAACGGTCTATGTTAATGTCTGTCCACTCAATTCAGTGCAGATATTTTGAAGTATCCAGATCATATTTTTTGTGAGGACGGTTTATCAATTATGATTACACTCCAATATATGTATGCATTGCAGGGTTTATCGCACCCACCGTGATTTCCATTCCATGGATGTTCGGTCCATACGATTTGTCACGACCTTTGGACTGTCACCTTGTGGGAGTAGGCGGGGCCCCTGCATGCCACGCAGCGTAGTTGGACGATCAATCTTCTGTTTACTACTTCAACATAGTGATTTCCTGGTAAGGATTCGCTCGTGTCACATCAGGTAAATCTTATTGATTTACTGTCTAAATTTTATTGATTTAATGTCATGTTTTCTTTCTTTTCCGGCAATTTTATGATGCAGGTTTTTCCATGTGACATTCATCACAGAATAAACCGTTTGGTTTGCTCTATGATGGCTATTTTTGCAGGTTTCACTTCTTATGTCGTGTCGATGCTTGAAGTCACCTGTCCATCACTTATATTATCGAAAAATTGGATCACCGTTGTCCGAGTACAAGCTGAATCCCTATGATGAACTGCAGTTTGGTTTAACAAAAACGCCACAATTAGTCCTTCTCGCGTTTAAAAGAAATGAAGAAAAAACTGGATCATGGTCACGGATCCTAGTCAAGTTAGAAAGCTGATCATAGCAGACCAGACACGATCGCCGCTGTCTCGCACAGATCGATCACCGGCAGTTGCTCTAGCACTGACAGCGGCAGCAGCTCAGTCTGATCCAGCTGAGGATTGGGCACCGACCGCGTCAGCGGATCAGTCTGATCTACCGGAGGATCGGGCATCGACACCGGCACCTGCTCCGACACCGACACCAGCTCTACAAGGAGCACCATCTCCAGCAGCAGCAGCGGCTTCGGCACCTGCACCAACACTTGCACTTGCATCTACTCCGGCCCGTGCAGTTGCACCGGCAACAGACTGGGCTGCAGTTCGCACTTCATATACCAAAGTCCTTACAAAAACCGACATGTCCACCTTCTTGGTAAGCATTGGCCGCCCAAGTAATTCGTTCTTTTTTCTTTCCATGTTGTTTCACATGATTCACTGTGTTGATCTAACTGTTTGGGTATGTCTTCTTGTTTGCAAACAGAGAATTCCTAGAGCAACAAGGGAGTCGTTGAACAATCCGGCCAATCATGCCAAGTTTCTCTTACCATGCGCAGCCTTGGTGTGAATGAACCCGCTCAATATACCGTAAGTACAAAGGATGGTCGCATGATGATTGATGCTAAAGGATGGTCAAGGTTCAAATCTAAATCATATCTTGCGGTGGGGATGATGTCAAAATCGAACTTTCTCAAAGAAGAGAGCTGGTCCAAATCAACTTTGAAATTCTTCAAGATGGCAACGCAATCGCCGAACTGATCTATCCTCCGAGAGATTTTGACGTAATAATCTGGCATGGTGAAACAAGTGTCCTGTGTGTATAAGTAGCACGACAGTATTATTTATCACATGGTACATCGTTGATAGAATTGCAACTCTGATTGCTGGTTAGGAACTGTCGTTTGATTTCATTCCAACAGCTGCCGTGCTTTATTCAATTTTGTGTATTCGCCTTGCGACAACATCTAAAACTAGCGCCTTACCGATCGCTTGCAATATGAAAAGTGCTGAGGTAGAACACATGGGTCCCCAAACATGCAGGGTCGGCCTGCGGCCCAAAGTCCAGAACCGTCAGCCTATCTGAGTATTATATTCTTAGCTGAACCCCCATAAAAAAAGCTGAACCCCCATAATGCCCGTGCGTTGCAAGGTGAGCCTGTGATATAAAAGATTTGTATATTTCTTTACAGTGGGAGTATCTCTTTGTCAAAATATATATTTATGTGTAACTAGTTACTCCTATCTTTCTACTTCCTTTCGGGACATTGGGGCAACCGCAACGGGTCCACGTGCCATATGCACAAATTAGAGTGCACAACTTCACGGTAGACACACCCTGGTCAGAAGCGCCGCAGAATGCCCAATGAGCCATCAAATCACAACCCCCCCTTTCCAAATTTTAAGCGAAGGTCGGACGGACGAGGCGGCAATATTTCACCGGGCCTGAATCCCTTCTCCCTCGTCGCTTGTTCGAGAAAACCCCTCTCGGCGATTGCATAGGGTTTTCTCATGGAGAACCAGGTACGAATTCTTCATCCATCCTCGATAAATCCAAGTCCCTTGGTCGCAGGTAATCCTAGGATGGCAGCCGCCGCCGTTGATGCATTTTTCTTCCTACTGAATCTAATGTGTTTCTACGCCCTCGGCGAGACGCCACACTTATTCCTTCTCATCCTAACACAGCATTTTGAAACGCGCACAGTATGTTCCTAGAATCCTCTTTTCTATCCGGGAAGGTGGGTTTTTTTTGAACATGCTGTGTTCTCATATTATTTTTCCTGCAGTGTATTATTTGCTCTGCCAGAACACATGTACTCAAGATGCTCGGCCTTGCCATAACTGAATACACTAGTTTAATGGTGACAATGAAGACAAGCCATGGATATAATTTCCGAGTTGGGTTCATGAACCAAGAAGATCGCTGCTTTTTTATGGCCGAACTTGGATAAACTTTCTCAAGTGTTACAGACTGAAAGTTGGCGCACGAATGTTGATGGAAATAGCAGAACCTGGTCTCATCTTCACTGATCTTCCACCCCAACGTTGTTCCAATTGTTCATCCATGTTAGTTTTGTATCTGGTTCTTGCTTGTTGCCTCGATTACTTCTTAATCCACCTATTCTGTCTAACTAATCACAATTTAACTTTAGAAGTAGCAACGAATCTCTCACGAAGATGCTACTTCTAACTAATATTTTCTTATAATTGGTGGCACGTGTAGGTTTTTTCATAGTTAAGCAGTCTGCTCGTTTGTTACTCTGTAATAACTCGGCTGTTACTAATGGCACTGAAGTTGACTGGATCGACATCCACAAGTTCCTACACTTTATTGATCATCTTGAGGTCCTTGTGGGGCGTTTCAATGGTGGAAGGCCACGTGGGATATGTGTGCCACTGATGCACTCGTTGAACAGGTCCAACTGTATCGAGAAACTTATGGTAGAGCTATTTTCTATATGTTGTTCATAAACTATTGCTTATACACAGTTTTACAGCTGTGATCTTCTTGAAACAGAAACTGCCCAGTTCTATTGTTCCTATACAGATGCCTGACCATGGTCGGGTCAGACTTGCGCTTGGTCACAACATGATGTTTATGTCGACCTACTAAATTCCCCTTGGAGGTGAAAAGATACTTATTCATGGGTGGTCTCAAATAATGAAGGCACGTCCATCTTGGAGAATAGGACGGAAGATTATGTTCATGATTTTCCATGGCTCTAAAGCGAATATCCTGTTTATTGACCACGTTGCGAGATGAAGCCGCTTTCAGAAGGTTGTGGATGCGCTGAGGTGGCGCCTGGGCCTTGTCACGGGGCTTGGCGGCCTCACCCTTGGTTAATCAGAGGCAAAGTAGCACTGTTCGAGGCGTGCTTTGTACAGTTGAACTCAGATAAGTACTCATACTGCTTTCAGCTTTGGTTGTTAAGTACCCTACTGGTTTGATTAAGGTTGTTAAGTACTCCTGCTGCTTTTACGATGCATCGTGTTTCTTCACCCTGTCTTCCTCCGGCCGCCAAAACCAAACCAGCGCGGCCGGGCACTTCTTCCGCCTCCACGGTGGCTGCGCCTCGGCGCCTTGCCGCCCACCGTCTCCTAAATCTTAACGCTGACGTCCTCCGCGCGCTTTGGTGCGCTCGCCGCAGCGCCGCCCTCTCGCGTTGTTAACATGATCAACAAACAATAGGAATCGGCAGAAGTACGTGGAGAGGATGACAGTAGGGGCCCACCACGTCAGCGTATGGAAAAATAAAATGCTTCCTCCTAGTGTTTTCCTGACATCTGGGACCCACGACATTGTGAGCTATATAGTCAATAGACAAGAGAACAACACAAGATCGGTGACACACAGGACGTAGCTACTCGAGCAGTATTTTTTGTTTGGTATTGTTGAGACGGAGCAGGGTTTGAACTGGTCAGGCCCGTCTAGCCCAAAGCTTATATTTTATGTTCACCATGTGACCAGCCCAGCTATTTTTTCTTTGTGAAAATGAGCCCAGTTTATTTTTTCTGAAGAATACCCAATCCTGGCCTACTTATTTTTCTACGTCCTGATGGGCTGCAACTCTTTCAAGACGCCTCCAAATCTTGAAAGTAATATGAAATGGGTTGTAAATATAAAAATAGATGACAAATTGGCAATTACTTTATAATTTCTGATTTTTTTCACATTTTCAGATTCCTATTTCACTCGGAATTAACCTAATTTAAATATATCTTCAAAGTACTTTAAATCTGGCTCGACATTTCGGTATTAAAAATAGTTTGGAACCCACAGAAATATGTGAAATTGGCCCTGGCCAACCAAAAAAACGACTGCAATAAATTGCATAAGAAGTTGCCATGAGCTATATATAAATTATTAAAAAAAGAGGGAGTGGTCTGACTTGTGGGCATGTTTAGTTGACACGTATGCAAGATTTTTTTAGTTATTATATACGTCAACAAACGATTCTAGCAGACGTAACCGTTGGATGTCAATCCAACGGCCTCGTGTTTCTTCAATCCCTGATCTTCTTCCTCCAGCCGCCAAAGCAGCCCCGGCGGGACCGCCTACTCCCGCCTCCGTGGCGGCTGTCTTGCCGCCAGCAGCCTCGGCGCCCCTACTACTCCCACCACCGGCGGGGTATCCCACTACTCACCCACCCCTATTATTCTGCGGCGGCACGGCCTCACACCGCAGCCGAACCAGTGAACGCTCGTACTCCTCTCCGCGTGGGCATCCACTGCCGCGTCTTGCCCGGCTCCGCGTCGTCCCCTTCCTAGGCCTCGTCCTCATCCGCCGCCGTGGTGCTCTCGACGCGGCGTGGTCAATGTGGTCAACGACCGACTTCCATCGGAAGAGTACTGTACGTGGAGAGGCTGATAGCTGGGTCCACGGCAGCCGCAAGGAAGTGCCTCCTTATCACACGGAAAATAATTATTCCTCCACCTGACAGCAGGGACCCACCGGACGGGCCACCAGTATTTCGCGAAAAAAATGTTTGCCCCTGACTGCTGGGACCCATAGGACGGGCCACCGTATTTCGCGAAAAAAACGTTCTCCCTGCTGTCAGCTCGGACCCACCGGAAGTGCCTCCTTATTACGCATAAAAGAATGAATACCCCCCTACTAGCTGGGACCCACCTTGGTGGGAGGCTGACTTGTGGGGCTACTAAGTTGACTGGGATGGATGCCTTTGTCAACTTTAGTCAATATATGAACCATTCTAGCTCCAGTGACCGTACGATGTCCATCCAACGACCGTAGTGCTTCTTCAACCTCTAGTCTTCTTGCTCCAGCCGCCCAAAGCAAAGTGCCGGTCATGCCGCCGCTTCCTCACGTTCGCGTGGTCAGGCTGTGATGCCGCAGAGGCCTCACCGCCCCCTACTACTCTCACCGCTGGCCAGACCATCCCTCTACGCACCAACATCCCCTGTTATTCTGCGGCGACGGCAGCCACACACCGCAGTCGAACGAGTGAACCCTCATACTCCTCTACGCGTGGGAATCCACTTTCGCGTCTTCCCTGGCTCCGCGTCATCCCCTTCCTAGGCCTCACCGTCGTCCACCGCCCTGGTGCTCTCGGCGCGACGTGGTTAACATGGTCAAGGAATGGCTTCCATCGGACGTGGACTGTACGTGGTGAGGCTGACAGCTGGGTCCACGGCCGCAGCAAGGAAGTGCCTCCTTATTACGCGGAAAATAATGATTCCTCCACCTAACAGCTGGGACCCACCGTACGGGCCACTGTATTTCATGGACACCTTCGCACGCAAGGAAGTGCGTCCGGGCAAAAAAAATGATTCGCCCCCTGGCTGCTGGGACCCACCGGCTACTTCTTCGCACGCAAGGAAGTGCGTCCGGGCAAAAAAACGATTCGCCCCCCTGACTGCTGGGACCCACCAGCTACATCTTCGCACGCAAGGAAGTGCCTGATAGTCGGGACCCACCTGGTCGAAGCGTACGTAGAATTGTCATTCTGGTCGCGAACGTGTACGTACATACTGGGCGTTGTAGAGGCGCGCACGTGTCGTAGTAGAGGCGCGCACGTAGCATGTACACGTACGTATAGCGGCCAGGGTGCAAGAAAGAACATACGGCCACGTATGTGTACATACGGGCGGGGTCTCAAACGCCTACTGCGACACGTACGGCCAGGGCTCGTGTACATGGCTGGGTTGGAACGGAGAAACAGCATCGTCGTCGTGTTTATGGGGAGGCAACGGAGTGCGTCGTGTTCATGGGGAGGCAACGGAATGCGTCGTGTTCATAGGGAGGCAACGGAATGCGTGGGAGCCAACCGGCTGGGTCGGAACGGAATGCGTGGTCGTGTTCATCGGGAGGGCTTGGACGGAACAGGTGATGGAAATGAGGCCTGGCGTACCACACAACGGAGGAAACGGACCTCCTACGTTCGGAACGGGGTCATGTTGATTGGGAGGGGTGTGGCGTACCGCAAAACGGAGGAAACAGACCTCCTACGGTCGAAATGGGGGTCCTGTTGATCGGGAGGGGTGTGGCGTGCGCAAAACGGATTTAAACGGACCTCCTACGGTCAAACGGGGTCCCGTTGATCGGGAGGGTGTGGCGCATCGCATAACTGACGAAACGGACTTGTGTTGGAGCACTACGGTCGAAACGGGGGTCCTGTTCATCGGGAGGGGTGTGGCGTACCGCAAAACGGGACTCCACAGGATACTGTTCATCTCCACCGTCGACCTCCTCCAGCCTCCACGGGCTACCGTCGACCTCCTCCAGCCTCCACGGGCTCCTGTTCATCCAGCCTCCACCGCGCGCTACTCCACCGGCTACTGTTCAACCACCCCTCCACCGCCTACTGTTCATCCAGTCCTCCACACCACAGGTCATGTTCAACCAGCCCTCCATGGGAACCCCTCCACCGTCTCATCGCTCATCCAGCCCTCCACACCACGGGTCCTGTTCAACCACCCTCCACGGGCACCCTCCACCGCTTCACTGTTCATCCACCCCTCCACCCCACCACGGGGTCCTGTTCAACCAGAGGCAAACGCCACCGCTCACGGTCCCCCCCCCCCCCCCGCAACACTCACCGTTCATCCCAGAGGCAGCATCGATCGACTTCAGTTAGCAGCAGAGCGGCGAATCGCCGATCGGGTTCGCTAACAGCCATCGATCGATCGCTCGGGTTACTCAGAACGCGTAGCCTGCAGTAATCGCCGGGTTCAGTTAGAGCCCAACGCCTCGGCTGAGGTTCGATTAGAGCCAACGCCTACGCACACACGCAGCAGCGTCGTGTCACGAGAGAAACGCGATCGCTCGGCCCCCGACCTCCCACCGTAACCGGCAACTCCCTGAAATTTTCCTCCCCCTCACTTCTACCACGGTTTTTCCCGTCATGGACGGCCCAAAGAATGTCATGCAGCTGCGTCTCCGGCCCGCCCAGGACGAAAAGCCCATTTTCTGTCATGATTTTTTTCATAGAACTAGGAACCCACCACATCTATGATGATACCGGGTTTTGTCACAATTATCGTCATAGAAGTGTCATATGTATGATAGAAAAAAATTCATTCGGCCTAAATGTCACGGATGTGTCTTTTTTTTTTTGTAGTGCTCGGCGCCGTTTCCAGAGGCCTCAGATCTTCTTCCCCGCCTCCGACATTCACACCAGCATCACCATCCTCCATGTCCAACCCAATGATGTTGAGGTCGACAAGGCTATGCCAAATAGGTTGTACACTTGTTGCATCACTTTGTTACTCTGCATTCATGTGGATCCCTCGGGGATCCTTTGCTGTGGAACTATTATGGTACTACTATTCGTGCATTTGGTTAGAAGGAGTGGAGCAAAGCAAACTGGAGGATTTTTTCCTTTGGTGTCTCTTTCGAACAAAAAATGTAGGAATCTTAATATCCACTTGGACGTCCTTTTCAAATTAATATGCATGAAGAACATGACTAATTGCATTACTGGCATAATAAGATTCTTATTTTTTTCATTTTCACGTGGTTTGACTTCAATTTGACCATGTTTCTCCATTCCTGTGTTCTTCGAATTCATGTGAACCAAACACCCGGTTGACAGAAATCTTATGTTTCCAAATGCTCTGTTTTGCACATGCATTCCTATCCTATTCCTGTGTTTTTCCTGTCCATGCATTTATAGAATCCTCCAATTCTAAGGAGCCCTTACAGATTTACTTCATTTTCAGATAGGCGTCAAAGAAAACTCTGTGTGTTATGTCCTGCTCCTGCCGTGTCGTCATCCACCCCACCTGAGGTGCACCATCGACAGAAGTGTTCACTGCAGTAGAGATTCCCCCTGCAGACTTTCTTTCGCCACCTCAGATCATCTTCCCCGTTGCCGACAGCCACGCCAACTGCATTACCATCATCAACTGAGCAGATGAACCTGAGGACTACACAGTTCCAGAAGAGAGGTCGCAGTATTTTGTGTTTGCGTATGTTATACATCGGTTATTATTACCTGCTACTTTATCGTTCAAACTTTAGTTTTAAAATGCCCGTGGGTCTCATATCGAGGCAGCAACAAATAGTATATGTCTACTATCTCGTTCATCTGGTATCTTCTATGTGGTTCATGTTGGGTGGGCAATAAACAGTAGATGATCCATTCTCTATCTTTTTAAAACTGAAGCTATAATCTACCTGCTATCATTAGTTTGGATATAACCACTCGTTTGCTACCATCAGTCTTGATTTTTGCATGCACCCCTTAGGCCTTACAAAATCTAACTATTTTTTTATTCTGCATGTCAGTTATTGTACACAATCATACTGAACATGTAGAGAAAAAGAGAAGACTGTTGCATGGGAATATAATGTCATGCAGACGCCGATCCATGGTGGGCGAAGTGGGGCCCCCTTCCCGCCATTCCAGATTGTATTCCATAGGAAGATAACTGTTCAGATGGGGATTCAGAGGGAGCCGACCACTCCTATTTACTACCTGAGGTGTTTGCTCTAACCTGCCATGCTGATGTTGGTCATATCATGCATATGGCGCCTCGCATTGCTTACATTATACATCTTATATGTCATCAACTTAGTTTAGATTTGCTTTGTGTGAATGCCACCTGTTTGGTTTCTATATCATACTCCCACCATTCCTAAATATTTGTCTTTTTAGAGATTTCAACAAGTGACTACATACGGAGAAAAATGAGTGAATCTACACTCTAAAATATGTCCATATACATACGTATGTGGTAGTCCATTTGAAATCTCTAAAAAGACAAATATTTAGGAACGGAGGGAGTATATGGGAATTATGCAATGCCATCTTCTTTAGCCAGGCATCATATACGTGAATCATGCAATGCCATCC
Organism: Aegilops bicornis; assembly: GCA_021605145.1. Taxonomy (NCBI): domain Eukaryota; kingdom Viridiplantae; phylum Streptophyta; class Magnoliopsida; order Poales; family Poaceae; genus Aegilops; species Aegilops bicornis. The sequence goes on from CM038670.1 coordinate 479,694,868, forward strand.
TGTTTAGCCAGTCATCGTATATGTGAATTGTATTGTGCCATATTTTTTCATAATGTATTCCATTTGTCAACAATGTTTATACATTCATCTACTCTTCCTGTGCATCAGCCATTTGAGCCGGTCATGGGAAAATTTGGAGTGAAAACAAGGTCATCTGAGCAGTCAGTGCTACCTGTCGATGCAGATTTCTTGGTGGTTACAGATAGCTCCTCAGAGGAGGATTCAGAGACAGATGACCAGTCGTATCCCCCCCCCCCCGAGGTGCATGCTCTAACATGGCAGGGTTATATTGCTCATATCATGCATATGGTGTCTTGCATTGCCATGCCATCTGCTTAGATAGACATGCTTTGTGTGAATGCCTCATGTTTGCTTTCTATATCAGATATGTGAATTATGCAATGCCATGTTTTTCAGCCAGTTATCATATATGTGAATTATGCACCGACATGTATATAGGCATCTTATATGTGAATTATCTCATGACATCTTTTTTTATCATTACGTATACCATTTGTCGAAAATCTGTGTATATAGCACTACTCTTCATGTTTATAAGCCATTTGAGCCGCTTATGGAAAAATCAGGAGTGAAAAAAAGGTCATCAGAGCAAGCAATGGTACTGTTGAAGCATATATCTCGATGGTTCTGAGGAGCTCCTTAGAGGAGGATTCAGAGACAGATGACCGGTCCTATATCCCACCTGAGGTGTATGCTCTAAGTTGCAATGTTTATATTTCTCATATCATGCATATGGTGTCTTGCATTGCTTAGTTTACACATCATATGCACAATATTGAATTCCATCTGCTTAGTTTACAGATCATACATGCGTGTGCCAGCTGCTTAGTATATGAATCAATTATGTCAATTCTATCATGCCATCCTGTATACTTAGACAACATGTATGTGAATTATTTCATCCCAACCTATTTTAGAAAGACATCATATAGTTTTGTCATGTCATCCTATTTAGATACTCATCATATGTTGAATTATGCCATTATATCATGTTAAGTTATCCATCATATATCTGAAACTGTGTCATGCTATCCTGTTTAGTTAGGCATCATATATGTGAAATTGTGTCATGATGTCATGTTTGGTTAGACAACATATATGTGAATTACCACATCTGTCTATCATACAATGTCTCAGACGTTCAATTTCTTTTCTTGTTTATCAGCCATTTGAATTGGAGGGGTGATGGCGTTATCTAAGGGAGAAAAAACCTGTTCTTCACAAAAGACAGTGCTACCTGTCGATGCAGATAGAACCATGGTTGTACTGGCCCACAAACTAGCCCCACCACACATAATCGAGACTCTTCCAGATAGCACACTTACACTGTTTGGCAGAGAACCAGCTACAACCCATCTAACCCCAACCCCAGCGGATAGTAACCCACTTCTAGTTGACAAAGCACCATGTCCACCACAGAGTACCCGCACATGAGCAGTTTGTAAAGCAACTGCAGTGCCCAAAGCACGAAGACCACCACAGCGAACCCAAACTCCCGATTAAAGCAGAAGAGCAACTGTTCTCAGGTCAGATTCTGTAGCTATGGTCCATACTCCTTTGTTGTTGCATCACTGTATTTACTCATACCAACTACTTTCGAATTTGAAGGATCCAACTGAAACTCCAATGGTGCAACAGGTATGTTTTAAACCTATTTCTTTAACTGGATTGCTGTTCTAACTTCTTGCTCTATGTTGATTTCAGTTTCAGTTGTATAAACAGTCATGTTCTCATGTGATGCACATTACAAGTGTTGCCAATGATGTGTAGTTTCTCACACTTATATTCTATCTATGCTATTGTGTCTTAAAAATATATGAGCTAACTATGTCTCTATCTTAATTTGGCAACATAAACTAGAATGACATGGACAATACAGTGACCATAGTACATAGATATATGTTTGTTTCATGATGTTATCCTGTCCACCTTACTACTGAACCGGTTTACCAAAATGAGTTTCGTATACTACATGCTAAAACTGTGATGTGTCTGCTTGTTTCTCTTGTAGTATGCGAATAGAATATTGGAGAAGAGCACCCCACTATGCAATGGTAGAGAAAGTAATGCAGATAAGGTTCAAGATAGTGAGACAACCCTGTTGGTCTCCAAGAAAGGTGATAAAAATGATCTTGTAGAAAGTGAGAAAACCCTACAGTCCTGCGTTGATGTAGTGTTCGAGTTACTAGCCAGTGCTGCTGGCACAAGCTCTTCAAACTCGCTGCCTGAATCACTTCGGCTTATTTAGTCTCAGCTACAAGCTAAAAGGCATCAGTCAGTTGTGCTGCTGCAAGAAGCCGAAGGACTGAGGAAGTTCCTACAGAATTCAGATGCATACTTTCTTGTGCAACAGCAAGCGCTGGAGGATTTAAGCACCAAACAAGAGAAAGTTAATAAGCTTGCTAAGCATCTTGCCAGCATTATGGGTACCCAGGATATTGTTTCTTGAGCTCTTCTGAAGTGGTTTCAGTTCTGGACTTGTTTTGCTGCGACGTTTATTTGCACTGGTCGCCAAGTTTGACAACCAGTGTATATGATATGCGGTTTTGTTCCCTATATTTGCACTGGTGGCGTACTTTGATGCCCAGTGGATGTAATATGTGTAATTCCCGTGATAGCCTAGCGTAAGTTGCTTGCTTATTTATTTCCTTGTTGTCTTGTTTATTTGTTTGCTTGTAGTTAGTGCAGTTCTTTTTCCGCGGTTTGCTAGTGGCCGCAATAACCTATTTTTTAAAAGTAGTCCACAATAACCATGGGCTACATATTTACTGTAGTTACCATGGGCCTCTTACGGGCCGTAGAAACAATGGGCCTTCTAAGGGCCGTAGAAACGATGGGCCTTCTACAGGTCGTAGCATCAATGGGCCTTCTACGAACCGTATGATCGATCGGCCAAACATGGGCCAATAACAGACCGCATTATGGGCCATAAACGGGCTAGATTTGGAATCGTCCGTTCATGGGCCAACCATAATGGCCAGTCGTTAATCTGTCGTATTTGATGACGCTACGAAAATGGCCCAACGAATTAACGGGTCACAACTGGGGCGATTGTAACCACGGGCTGAATTTGGCCCACAAGTAGAAAAGGCCAGTAACGGGTCGTAGGTAACCGAATGCTGGAAATAAGCCCAAGAATAAATGGGCCCTTAGAATGCCGAAAGATAACACGGGTTGGAAACGGCCCAATGGAATAATGGGCTGTTAATGGGTATAAAGCGATACACTGTTCATTGCGGGCCAGATTCACCACAGGCCGTTAATGGGCCTAGAGTTACAAATGGCCTCGTATGGGCCGAAAGACATCATGGACCATACATGGGCCGGAACTTACACCAGGCAAGAATCTTATTGGACGGCCCAAATGAACCTACTGGGCTTAATTCCGGTAGGCCGTAACGGGTCGTGAGTTAGCGGGCCGTAAATGGGCTATATACGAACATGTCGTTAACAGGCTTTCTGTGGGCCAGCCGTTACCATTTGACCAAGTAAAATGGACCGGCCTTTTCACCGGAATGGGCCTCTGTTGGGCCATGCCATGTGTCGACGTATCATAGGCGCCTCCTGTCCAATGAATGGATGACATCTGTCCCAACGGGAAGCAACACGTGTTTCCTCCGGCCAATGACAATTTTACATGTGGAAAATCCTCATTGGTCTGGGCTGTTAACGGGTTATCGGATCCAAAACCAGACCCAATAGCTTAACAGCGACCCGTTACGGTGGATGCCACGTGTCTGTCACCCTTGACGAAAGCACTTCTATGACGCGCGATTTATCGTCATGGAAATGGACTCTTCCGTGATGATAATTTTGGTAATGTCATGGAACACTTCTACGACAGCACAGGTATGACTATCTTGATTCTGTCATAAAATCATCATGGATGTACATGAATGACATAAAACGGGTGACCTACAGTGACAAACACGTACCATCACGGAAGTGTCTTCTTTTTGTAGTGTGTGGGCGACGTCGAAGTCAATGAGCTCGGTGCGGTAGTTATCACGCTTGCGAAAGTGACAGGGAGGCGGACCTGCCCTATCGGGGTGGTGGAGCCGTCAGTCACTCCTGAGAAGGGCTTGGTAGGCTGCAGCTGATCGTATGGCACCTGGAGGCAATCGAACGTCTCGACAGACAGGACATTGAGCCCTGCGCCGCCATCGATGAGGGTCTTGGTGACTTGGACGTTGTTGATGATGGGCGAGCAGAGCATCGGGAGGGCGCCGGCAGTTTCCACACACTTGAGCTGGTCAGACGAGCTGAAAGTAATGGCGCACTTGGACCACCTGAGCGGGCACGTGGCCTCGAGCCTGGGGAAGGCCACATTCACCTCGCAGGCGAACTGCTTGAAGATGCGCTGGGAGGCTGGGGCCTGAGCACCACCCAATATGCAAGCGATGGCACGATGCTCCTGGAAGCCCCCAGCCTCTTCGTCCTGATGGTGGTCGTCGTTTCTCCTTGGTGGCGGCGTCAGTGGAGGGAGGCCGGCGTTGCCCTGAGGACGGTCCTCACGAGGCTGCTCCCTCTAGGCGCCCTCACGAGGCTAGTCCTACCAGCGATCCTCACAAGGTCAGTCGCGCCACTCCTGGCGGGGGCCGCGGTCGTCCCAGCATCCTCCACTTCGTCCTCCTGCTCGGCCGTAGCCCCAGTCGCTGCGCTCGGGGCGTCGACCGAAGCGCCCGTCGCGGATGACCTGAGCTCTTGGCAGTCATTCGTGTTGTGGCTGTGTACGTTGTGGAAGGCGCAGAACGGACGGCTGCTCTTGGACGACTCTGGGTGGTCTCGGTTGCGCTTCGTCTATGGCTCAGCCGCGAGCATGGCTACCCCCTTGCGCTTCACATCTTAGGTCTTGGCCTTCTTGTCTTCCGGGTCGGTGGCTGGAAGCTCGAGGAGGGAGAGACGCCCTTCCTCAGCTCTTGCGCACTTGGTCACCATATTGAACATCTCCAGGGCCGTGCATAGTTCCTCGTGGATGGCGAGCTCCTCCTTCATCTTGACGTCACGGACACCATCGGAGAACGCGAAGATGATGGCCTCGTCCGTCACCTTGGGGATCTTGAGGCGAACGTTGTTGAAGCGCTGGATGTACTTCTGCAAGGTTTCCCCTGGCTGCTGCTTGATGCGCAGCAGGTCACCCGCGGCCGGCCGACGGTCATGAGTGCCCTGGAAGTTGGCGATGAAATGCTCGCGCATCTTGCCACAGGAGGAGATCGATCCCGCGGGCAAGTTCAGGAGCCACGAGCGCGCGCCATCTTTGAGGTCCATGGGAAACCAGTTCGCCATGACCTTCTCGTTGCCGTTGGCTGCCTCGATGCTCACCTCGTAGAGCTGCAAGAACTCCACGGGGTCGGGGGTGCCATCATAGCGCGGAGGCAGGTCCAGCTTGAACTTGTCGGGCCAAACGATGCTGCACAATTCGGGAGTGAAGGCACGGCAGCCTGCTGTGGTCACCGGAGCCCGTCGCGGAGGCGGAGCCTGGTCCTGATATCCACGCGCCGCCACCGCAGGCGGCAGGCGGTCTTGACGCAGTGGTGCTAGGAGCGTAGGAGCGTTTTCTTGCGGCCTCGGGACTTCTTGGCAGCTTCCTTTTTCGTGTGCGGGCGCCCGACGCGGCGGGTCACGCCGCGGGGCCGCGCATCTTGGTGCGAGGGCACCGTCTTGATGCGGAGGTGGTGGAGGCGCTCCGTGAGCTACATCGCCCGTAGCTGGAGGTTGGCGAGGCAGCAAGAGAGACGGTGCAGAAGAGCCCCTGGGAGCGCTGACGAGCTCGGCGATGCGGTCCAGCCAGTCCTCGTAGAGGTCGTCGACTGGGCGGTAACGCGGGAGCTCGCGTGCCATGAGCAGCGCGGCCTGCACGTCCGTGGGCGCGCGACGAGCGTATGATGACGAGCCGGCCGGAGTCAACAACGGGGTAGTGGTGCGTCCATCCCGACGCACGGAGGGGTGCATCGATGAAGCTTGCTGCTCGTTCCCTGTCGAGCTGGTGGCGGCGTTGGCAGCGGGTGATGGAGAACGGTGGGGAGGTCCGCCAACGGGCACCTTCTGAGCGACGCGAGCATCAAGGGCTGACCGGCGCTCAGCGCGGGCTCAGAAATTGTCAGCCATGGATACAGCGGAGCAGGGAGCATGGATCGATGGAAGAAAGGCCTCGGCGCACCCCCTACCTGGCGCGCCAAATGTCGGATTCAGGGTTTTGGCAAACCCTTCAGGTTTGAACTCTGGGGTGCGCACGAAGAACTCTCTCTTCCTAGCTCTCTCTCTCTCTCTCTCTCTCTCTCTCTCTCTCTCTCTCGCAACGATCTCAAGGCCTAGCTCGCCGAACCCAAGGAACAAGAGACACGAGAGTTTATACTGGTTCGGGATGCCGTTGTGGTGTAATACCCTACTCCAGTGTGGTGTGGTGGATTTCCTTGTAGGCTGAGGATGAACAAGTATAAGGTAGGAACAACCTCCTGAGGAGACGTGTTCTTGAGCTCGGTGAGCTGGTGTGTGCGAGGATGGTCAGAATGATCCGTCCAAGATGAGTTGCCACGTATGGTGGTGGCTAGTCCTATTTATAGAGGCCCTGGTCCTCTTCCCAAATGTTAGGCGGGAAGGATCCCACAACGGACAATTTTGAAGGGAGACAACTAGTACATGTTATCCTGACAAAAGGTGGTCTTAGCCTGGCAAAGGCTCTGGTGGTGATGCGGCTGGGGGCTCCGCGGTGACCTCCATCCTGCCGTCATGCCGGTCTTGGTCTTGTTGCACCGATATGGAAACACTTGCCTGATGCCTCGAGACTCCTCGCCTGCGCCTGCCTCTTTAGCACCAAAGAGGAAACGGGTACCCTGCACCCGCTGGCGCCCGCCTGGCTTCGGTCGTCATGGCCCACGTCACACGAGCCTCGCGAGGTGCCACCCGCCTTGATATCTCCGCTCCTCGGGAGCCAGCCTAGTGAGGCTGCCCCTGAGGAGGTCTTGCGTCGTCCGCCTCACGAGGCTTGGCCCCTCGTGAGGGTCTTGAGTTGTTGCTGCTGAGGATGGGACGTACCAGGCCGTTGGTGGAGTCACGTCGTGGGCCGTAGGCAGGCAAGTCTGGGTACCCCCATTCCTAGGACGCCGACATATTCTGAGTCGGAGACATAACTTCTCTCAGAGTGATGGTCGGAGTCGGAGCCGGATACCCATTCACCAACATGAGCTTCATGTCTTCATTTTGAGTAGCTCCTTGATGAATTGACCTTCCTCTCTGAATCCTTGCTTATGCGAGAGGTTCTTCGTTCATAACGATCATATCTACTCCTTCTCTGTCTTGGAGGTGACTCTTCTCTTCTACTTCTCCTTTTAGGCGAGTCTTCTCTTCTTTTGTAGGGAGCCGTACACTCATTGGAGTAGTGTCCAGGTCTTCCACAATGGTTGCAATTACGCTCATGACTAGAAGATCTTTTGTCATTGTAGGACCTTGACTTGGAACTAATTTCTTTGCTTCTACTCTTGTAGAACTTGTTGAAGTTCTTCACCATTAGGCTCAATTCTTCATTGAAGGCTTGTTTCTCAGTTGATGATGTAGGAGCATCCCATAAGGCTTTGTAAGCACCACTTGACTTGTTGTGAAGCTCTTCTTTATCCTTGAGTGACATCTCATGAGCAACAATTCTACCAATGACTTCCGTTGGCTTGAGATCTTTGTAATTGGGCATCATTTTGATCAATGTGCACACGGTATCATATTTTCCATCCAAGGCTCTTAGGATCTTCTTGATGATGAATCTGTTGGTCATCTCTTCACTTCCTAAGCCAGCAATCTCATTTGTGACGAGAGCAAGCCTAGAGTACATTTCAGTGACACCTTCACCATCCTTCATTTTGAACTTGTCAACCTGACTTTCAAGCACATCCAATTTGGATTCCTTGACGGAGTCAGTACCTTCGTGCATATCAATCAAAGTATCCCAAATTTCCTTTGCATTCTCAAGACGGCTGATTTTGTTGAATTCTTCAGGGCACAATCCATTGACGAGGATATCGCAAGCTTGAGCATTTTATTGCAGCATCTTCAATTCTACCACGGTAGCTTCACGATTCGGTTCTCTCCCATCAAAGAATTCACCTTGCAAGCCAATACACACAATAGCCCAAATGACGGGGTTATGTCCCAGAATATGCATTTGCATCTTATGCTTCCAACTAGCAAAATTAGTACCATCAAAGTAAGGACCTCTATGGTGGTAATTTCCCTCGCTAGACGCCATACTCTCCTAGGTTATGAAACCAAGGCAATGATCACCAAAGCTATGGAAATCAAGGCAAATGGAGACCAAAGCTCTGATACCACTTGTAGGATTCAAAGTATGTCTAGAGGGGGGTGATTAGACTACTTGACCAAATAAAAATCTAGCCTTTTCCCAGTTTTAAGTCTTGGAAGATTTTAGCAACTTATCACAAGTCCAGCAATGAAAATACACATGCAATTCTAAGAGTATAGAAGCGGAATGTAAATCATTGCATATGAAGGTAAATGGGAGGAGTTTGGAGGGAGCAAACGCAATGTAGACACGAAGATTTTTGGCATGGTTCCGATAGGAGGTGCTATCGTACATCCACGTTGATGGAGACTTCAACCCTCAAAGGGTAACGGCTGCGCGAGTCCACGGAGGGCTCCACCCATGAAGGGTCCACGAAGAAGCAACCTTGTCTATCCCACCATGGCCATCGCCCACGAAGGACTTGCCTCACTTGGGTAGATCTTCACGAAGTAGGCGATCTCCTTGCCCTTACAAACTCCTTGGTTCAAATCCACAATCTTGATGGAGGCTCCCAAGTGACACCTAACCAATCTAGGAGACACCACTCTCCAAAAGGTAATAGATGGTGTGTTGATGATGAACTCCTTGCTCTTGTGCTTCAAATGATAGTCTCCCTAACAGTCAACTCTCTCTCACATATTTGGATTTGGTGGAAAGATGATTTGAGTGGAAAGCAACTTGGGGAAGGCTAGAGATCAAGATTCTTGTGGTTGGATTGGAATATCTTGGTCTCACAACATGAGTAGGTGGTTCTCTCTCAAAAAGTGAATGCTAGAAGTGTAGGCACGTTCTGATGGCTCTCTCCACGAATGGAAGATGGGTGGAGGGGTATATATAGCCTCCACACAAAATTTAATTGTTACACGCAATTTACCAAACTCGGTGGAACCAAATACTGAAACTCGGTCAGACCGATTTAGTTCAAAATATGAACGTTAGGATTTTCGGTGGGACCGACATGTCAACTTGGTGGGACCGATTGTGTTAGGGTTAGGGCATAACGTAATCTCGGTGAGACCGATCACATGAACTCGGTGAGACTGATTTCTTTAATAGGCAAACAGAGAGTTGGTCAGGCAAACTCGGTGCGACCGATCGCTCATTTCGGTGAGACCGAAATGTTATGAGAAGGAAACGGAGAGTTTGCATTGCGAACTCGGTGGGACCGATCGCTCATCTCGGTTAGACAGAAATGTTACGAAGGGAAACAGAGAGTTTGCAATCCCATCTCGAGACCGAAATCCCTATCGGTGAGACCGAACTGATTAGGGTTTCTGGCTATGGCTATGTCAAATGAACTCGGTGGCGCCGGATAGATCAAATCAGTTGGGCCGAGTTTGACTTTTCGTTTGGGACATATGTGGATATGAGAAAGTGGTTGAGGACTTTTGGAGCATATCACTAAGCATTTTGAGCAAGCAAGCCATTAAGCAACACCTCATCCCCTTTTAATACTATTGGCTTTTCCTATGGGCTCAATGTGACCTTGGATCACTAAACTAAAAAAGTAGAGTCTTAAGCTTGAGCCAATATGTGTCCTTAGCATTTTGAGGGGTCCACATCTCTAGTCCATGCCATGCCAATCATTGAACTTTCTGAAATGATTATCTTGAAAGAATATTAGTCCAATGAGCTATATGTTGTTAAGAATTACCAAAACCACCCAGGGATTAGTTGCACTTTCAGTTGGGTATTCTCCAAAAAATAGAACTGGGCTAGCCATTTTCAGAAAGAAAAAAGATATCAACGGGGCTCGTCATGTGCTTAAATAAAAGCGTAAGCATGGGCGGGGCATAGCCCCCGCACAGTGTGCGGTTGAGCTCCATCTCTAAAACTAAAATACAACTAGGCGAGCTGCTGGGCCCCTGGTGTTAGCCGCTCATTGTCTAATTTTCTCGTTTATTGACTACAATGACAATGGCGTGGGACCTAGATGTCAATCAATTAGGAGTAAGTATTTTTTTGCTTGAAATAATGAGGCACCTGCTTGCGTAATGCCATGACCCTGGTGGGTCCCTACTATCATCCTCTCCACGTACAGTCATCTCCTGATTCCTCTCGGTTGTTGACCATGTTGACAACGCCAGACGGCGGCGGGCACAGCGAGCGAACCAAGGCGGAGAACGACGGAGACGCCTCGGACAAGAACGAACAGGAGCCGTGGAAGATGCGGCAGTGTAGTGGCTTGCGGAGGGGAGTACGAGGGCAACAACATGTAACTCAAGCTTACAAACGGTACAAAAGCCCAAGTATTAATTGTTCATCAAATTTAGACAAAACCCAGATTGAACAAGGCAATAACATCTAACCCAACCACTATTTTTAGCAGTCACAAACAAATGGATCGGTCTTATCCATAAAATCAACATCTTGTGTCAAATTTTTTATTGGAACATGACCACAAATTGTTGTAAATAGAAGTCGAGCATGTTCAGAAGCCCATTTGTCCACCTAAAACTTCTTTTTTTGCTGCTCAAGATGTCTGTCCATGAGAAATTTCTTGTTGAAAAACTTAAGCCTCATGGACAATAGTAACCTCGCATTCAATAGGAATAATGTGACAAAGCTTCCGTTTGCCTGGTTGGATGCATATCCTTCCATCGTTATTGTCCTCAAACAAATGTCATGAGAACTAAGAAACACCGGTGCTTATTACGCCACCGATGGGTTATATGTTTTTCTCCATGTGTTAGTGCCTAAGTAGACACGAAGATTGTAAACAGTTAAGGTCTAAAATAAAGTATGTCGAAAGAGCGAGAACTGAACGGTTAATTCTAGTACAATATATACGGTCTTTCAATGTGCATCAAATCATCATCTTTATATATAAATTCTCCAGACATGGAAAGCATCGCAGGAAGCCAATAGTTATGTTCAAATCATAACTAAACATTTCAATATATAAGATCTTGCCAGAATCCAGTAGCATTGATAGGCCATCCATGGACGAACTCTTGATTGAGCATATAACATAATATTAGTACCCAAAGTGTACTGCAAGATGATATAAAACTTATGAGCACAAATGAAAAATGCAACTTATGATTACAAATGTGCAGATGATAATATACGGTACCTGAATAAGTGTGGAGCCAAACACCAACTTGTGATCATTAAACGGATCACGAATTACACCCAAGGTCTCCAGTTTGGGCTCAGAGACGACACTTATTTGCGAAGGTATATAACAATAATGAAGGAGCAACCTTTGAAGTGAAGGGGCATCTTCGATGATGATCTGTTGTCCTTTAAAACAAATTCCAATGCTTCTAAGGTGAGGCGACTTTATTTGGAGACAACTGATACAGATTTCTATTCCCAAAACAATCAGCAAGCGCTCCAGGGTAGGGCAACTGCAGTGGATGATGTTGTGCAGGCCTTCGACAGATAAACCACCACAAGCAAAAGCTTTTTTAGCAGTGGGAGTCGAAGCATTTGTACCAGATCGTATGGTAGATGGCACCAGGCAAAGTTGGCGGTATGGAGAGAGGAGTAAAACCACGAGATGGACAACGGTGGCATGGGCACAAATTCTTGGTGTTTGGTTCATGGTATGAAACTTTCCTGGTACTGGTAGAACTCAAACTGTTGGAGTTTTTCGAATTCAGGGGATGTCAGCCAGGCATCCACTCTGCAGGCTATGGACAGCAGGTAGCATGTTGGGATGCAGAGGCGTTGAACAAAGCCCTGGTGGGAGGAGACGATGGCTCTGAGGAGTTCCAAATCATGAATGACAGATAGCTGATGACAGTCGAGATTAAGGGGCGTGGCGTGCCATAGAGGGCGTCACCGAGTTGAGAGGACTTGGGTGCGGCAGCAATCCATGGTGGGGAGAAGCGACATGATCTCCCCGAGGTTGGCATCCGGGAGATCGTTGATGCGGTCTACCCAAGATTCTACGGGTTTCTCAGATCTGGTGGGGGGCCTACTGCTTCTCCCCGCGTTGCCGGGTGTGGAATCTACAACTGGCGTCACCGCTGGCGGGAGCCTCATCTTCTTGGCGCTGGGGCTAGGCAACTCCATTTTTCCTTGCGCGCATCGCACTGAGCTCATGGGTTTGAGCAGAGTAGCCAGAGACGAGCCTAGTGGCAGTGCGAGTGGGGAAGAAGGAGGGCTGGGATTTTCTGTAGCAGTGGAAGAAGAGGAGCGGGCTTTTTCTGTACGAGTGAGGAAGAAGGTGAGCAGGGGTTTTCTGTACGAGTGAGTAAGATGGGGAGCGGGGGAAATTGGGGGGCGATGGAAGCGGGAGAGTCCAGCGAGCTGTAGTATAACTGGAAGCAAGGAGGAAGGAGGGTTTTTTTTGGATCGGCCCCTCTTCAAGAAATATGGGCTTTTCCTCGCGAAAAACAAAAACAAATGGGCTTTAAGATGGATAGGCTTTTGTATCGGCCTAGACAGTTGCCCGTGTTTTGTACTGGAGGGCCTTAACACTAGAGGCGGCCCATTAGAGACACTCTCTAGCTCTCTAGCTTATTCCCCCTCAAAAAAAGCTCTCCAGCTTATTGGCCATTCGAAAGAAAAAAAGAGATGCCTCCAGCTTAATTATGGCTCCTCACCGGTAATATTTTTCAAATTGAAAAAAGTTATAGCTCCTTTTCGGGCCGGCTTGGCATACACCAAATTAGAGGATGGCGTACTGCATGCAGACACTCACACTGGTCATAGCGCGGCAAAATTAGGGGTCAAATACATGCCCACAATATACATAATTGTACAGGTTGACACGCTAACATTCGCACTAAAGTAAGCTTCACAGATACGGTATGCATACTAGCTAACATTCACAAGCACCTAAGTTCAGCATGTTTATGCATCTAAATGATTCACAAGACTATAACCAAGACAAAGCTGTGAGAAGGTGTAGAAATAAAGAAAAAACGATCAATTTTCTCTGGGCAAAGGGCCTCCCTACGCACGTATTAATTTCCTGGGCATGCTTCTTTCTGCTCAATGTTGCGTGCACTTTGAGCATGTTGGCAACTCCACAGCTATCTTGATGGCTCATCTTGCAATTTACGCTGACACATTGCAGCAAACAGAGGATGCGATAGAGATCACCCAACATCAGACCATTTTGTGCAGTTCCACTAAAATCATCTTCATTGTCCTGAATGTGAAAAGATAGGAAAACGCTGTACTTAAATGGTGTTCCAAAATAGTAGCACATATCAATAGCTCGGCATGACAAAACATGATCATCTGGACGAAGAGGATACTGACCTACGCAAGGAAGATTATGCATAATTTTATAGGTGGTTAGTTGATTTCCACCTTGGGATCTCCTATGATGGCACGGAGGAAATTCTATGCAATCTATGAGCGCAATTCCTTCCGTGTGGCTGTAGAAAATTTGTCTGACTAACCCCAATATCTTTTTTGTGCAGTTCCACTAAAATAATGCACCACTATTTGCACGATGGCGTGGTTTTGTCACGGCAGATGCCCTAGTGTGAGGAATTAGTCGTGGAGCCATCGCAACGTAGTTAGCTTAAAGGGGTTAAAGCGGGACAAAGGACGCAAGGAGTTTATAGTGGTTCGGCCCCTTGCGGTGAAGGTAAAAGCCTAATCTAGTTGAGGTGGAATTGCTAGGGTTTCAATGACCAGGGAGCGAATACGCTTTGCCTGGCTCTCGATCTGTTGTTTCTTGTCCCTAATCCGTCGCCGGGTCGTCCCTTTATATACACAGGTTGACGCCCGGCGGTTTACAGAATCCCGGCCGGTTCATAAACGTGTCCGGCTCGGTTTCTACCCTTTCCTATCTTACAACACAAGTCATACATCATATGGCAGTTTATCTACAGGCCCTAACCCGCCTTTGGGCCTTGGGCCTTCTTGTTAGATCTCCTCCGTAAAGCGCCATACACCTTGTCTTCGTGGGCTTCAATATGAATAACTTACTATGAGCATAACCCGGCCCCTCCTGGGCGGTTTATGCTCAATAGTTATATCTCCAACATTAGGCCCCAGATTGATTTGAACTTGTTCATGTCAATCTTCAGTACTTAGGAAAATTCCTTCTTCAACATTTTCACGAAAAACTTGTAACTCGATGTGACGTCATCTTCCAAGACCATGATAATCCGTCGTGACGTCATCTGCTATTAACTTTACACAGAACCCAAATCTTTTAATACTTCTCCTTTAATGAATCTCCGAAAATCGAGGCGTCTGTATATCTACAGATCCATTTTTTGACCTCCTCGATTCCTGCGCCTACCCCTTATCCAGTCACCTTATAAATAGGTCCGGGGGTCATTTTCACTTTTCCCCTTCGTGCCTCTTCGCTTCATCTTCTTCCTGGCGACGACCTAGCACTCAAGCTCAGCCGCCGCCACCAAGTCTTCATCCTCGACCTCAACTACGGCCACTGCATCACCCTGAACGTACTAGAGAATCACGGCGCCTCTCCGCTGTTCTACCATCATCAGTAAGCCTTCTTTCCTTCCCCCATAGATCTGTCTTTAGGGTTTGAGCATTCATCGGTGTTCGTCAGTGTTTGTCATTTGCGCAGTGGTTCTTTGATTCAAACCTCAATATTCAACATGTATAGCGATGGCCATAGTACTTCTTTCCATTAGTGCATCTCATTTAAGTAGAAAATCCCATCTAGATCCTTCACCTGCTCAAGTACCAGAATATTTAACCCTGAATATTTTTCCATTTTCTGACACATGGCAGATCCAGATTTGTAATACCAATTTGTGAAACCTGTTTTTCCATCACTTAGTCATTTCAAATATGTACCTTCAACACTAACATAGGCGGTTTAACTCTAGAAAATGACAACCTGCCAAGTACCATTAGTCCCCTCATAAACCGCCTATCGCTTGTCTTTATAATTCTGACAACATCAACCTCCGGTTTAACAATCTTGCATGCTTTAACAATTTTTGTCTCTTAACCTGTAACACTTTATGTTTGCCAACCATGAATCTTAAACCGGCACAAACCTTCCTTCAGGTTGTTGCACAAAATAGCAAAGTCTTTTTATGCTTGCAACTGGGTTCCTTCCCGGGTTACTAAAGAGCAACTGAACGGGTGTGTCGCAACTAGCGCTTTAGCAAAAAAGGAAGTTATCCACTGGAGAGCCCCTGGTCAAGAAAATCCTCCTGAGCCCAAGGATGGAGAAGTGATTGTATTTGTGGATCATCTGGGTCGTGGGTTTAGCCCTCCCGAATCAAAAAATTTCCGTGATGTGCTTGCTAGCTTCCAACTCCGCCCTCAAGATATTGGACCTGACTGTGTGTCCAATATTTGTAATTTTCAAGTGTTTTGCGAGCCTTATCTGCAAGAAGAACCCACCGTTGACCTGTTCAGAGACTTCTTCTATTTAAACCGCAGGACTGAATTTACGGATGGGCCCAATACTGAACTTGGCGGGGTTTCAATTCAGAAAAGGAAAGACGTCAGCTTCCCTCACGCCAAGCATCATAGCCACCCTAAAGACTGGAATCAAACTTGGTTCTACTGCCAAGATACGTCTCCAGCTGACGAGAATCCTCTGCCAGGTTATCGTGCTCACCGGCTTACCAATACACATCCATTCCCCCAACGACTCAGCGCCAAGGAACGAGCCAAGTATGCACCACAGCTTTCGAAGCTCGGAGCCTTTATGGCGAACGGTTTAACAGGCATCGACTTTGTCCGTTGCTGGATCACCTGGAGCATTTTGCCTTTAAGTCATCGCTCCGGTATAATGTGCGAGTACATAGGGGACCTGAAAGATCCTCAGCAGCGCATCAACATTCAGTTAACTGACGCTGAAATTACTGAGGCTGTCAAGAAGATCTTGGATGAACCGGTGGCTGCTTGCAGCAAAACAGGGTAAGTCCTTTTTGTGTTTCCAATAAACCGCCAGCTGTAAGCATTGCATAAATCTTATTTTAATCCGACCCCTTTAAATACTCCCTTATATCTTTCGTCAATTTTGACAGGGTGATGGTACGTTCTGGAAGAAGAAGCCGCAGGATAAACCGGCCAAGACGCCTCGCCCCAAGACTAAGGTTACCAAAAAACCTGCCAAGAAGAAAACCGATGAGTCCACTGATTTGAACATTGATGATGATCTTGATAACCCGGAATCATAGGTAGAACTTGATTCTCTTGGCTCATTTTTCCTACACCTCATTGACAATGACTATTATAAGGACGACGCTGAAGCTAGCCATGCTAATGATGTAGAGGTAATTATTCTTTCCTCCGGTTCAGATCCTCTGCCAACACAGAAAAGCCGTCAAGCAAACCGGAAAGTAAGATTTTCTCACCCCTAGCTTACTTGGATCCAAACTTTATTTTGAAGAAGTAGCAACACGAAGCTCGCCGCACAACCCGGCATAGTGGCCAGGTGGTTACCTCATCCGGTTTATCGAACACGCCGGTTCGTAAACGCCGCCCAGAGGTTTCACCTATTCCTGACACATCTTATCCCAAAGCAGGTTATTTTCGACAACCTCTTAATCCGTCTGATTCAAACTATCAGGGTACATCTCATTCATCTTCTAGCGAGTCAACACGGACACAGCTTCCACCTCTAAAAACTGTTCCTGGGTAAGTATATTACACTAACCCTTTATACCCTAGTGCTTGCTTATCATACTAACCTTTATATTCATTCCTTTCAGAGCCAAGGCCAGACCCATCAAAAAGGCCAAGAATAATAAAACGGCTGATGATAATACGGCCACTGAACCGGAGGACACAAATGCTGATGCTATTCTTGATGATCCGCCACCACAAGATCATGACTTAACAGCTAAACAAATGGAAGTTGACCCTGAAGAAGGCCATGTTGATAAGCCGACAAGCCCAGTCGGAGCTGCTGATAAACTGCCAAGCCCACTCAAAACCACTGATTACAACACAGATGATATTATGATTACCGGCGTCAGCCACACCACCCCTGGCAATCATGTCGCTTTATCAAAGCATAGTGCCAAGGAAGAATTTTCTGCTATGGACAACGGCAAGTGGAATACAGATTTGTCAAGCTATACCCACCTCAACGCCCAAGACATTCATTCTGGGTTTTTAAACCGCCTGTACACAAGCCGCGACTATGAAGCCGATTTAGTGAACATGATGAAGGAGCGATATGAGGTAAATATTGTTTTAATTCTGCATAATTATTCTTCCAATTTATAATATCAACTCCAGTAGCCCCCAAGGGCCAGTTTATAATATCCATATAAGTCGGGACTTTGTAATACTTCAACTTTGCCTGCATAGCCCCCAAGGGCCGGTTTATCTTTTCAAGATGAAACGGGACTTTTATCCTGCCAAACTGCTTGTTGAATATCTTTGTACACCAATTGTCCACTAGCTGATTGATAGAAGAACACCCATAATGTTAACTTTGAGCAAATATACATTAGCCCCATGTGCCATGAATAATACTTGTATTGCGCTTGGGACTTGTAATTTTTTTTGATAACAAGCAAATAGACATTAGCCCCCAAGTGCCAAGTGTATAACTTGTTATGTGATTGGTACTTCAAATATATACTGTCAACTCATAAATTATGCGTTGCTTGCAGGCTGATCTTAGTAAGAAAGAAGCCCAAATCGCTGATCTTCACGAAAATATTAAGTCCCAGCAGGCAGAAACTTCCAAGGCTAAAGAGGAGTTGACCAACGCTTTAACAGCCATGGAGAAACTGAAGGAAAGCTTCCAAAAGGAACGGGCAGTTTGGGACATAGAAAAAACCACATTGCAAAAGAGGGCTGAGGACGCAGAAGCAGCCCTTAATCCGGTGGTAGAAGAGCTGACTGGCTTGAAGCCGCAAATAAATGCCATGACTACTGCTGTGTTTGGTAAGTATTCTTATTATAAGGTTTTAACATGTATTATCACATAAACTGACGGTTTATCGGTGTTCATAATGATGCGAGATCTCGCATTACCCGTCTGGGCTCTGATATGTAGAAGAAATTGAAGGCTGCCTATACTCTTATAGAGCAACTATATACCGGCGCACAACGGATCATCTGTACTGCCTCTCATAACAAGCCGCCCCAACTTTAATCAAGGGGACATTGGAAAGGTTGTCAATGTTGCCTGCTCAGTTTGAAGAATTGAAGAAATTGGCTGCCAGGGCAGGTGCTCTTACTGCATTAACCCGGGCCAAAGCATGGATACCTGATCTTGATCCAGCCGATATTGGAAACGGCTATCCAAGCATAGAGGAGGACGGTTCAGACTTCGATAATGACGACCTCCAAGCCATAACAAGGGAAATGCGTCCACTGGCTAGCAAATTGGCTGAGAAAACTGATCTTTCACACTATCAGTCGATTTATGATGCCAACAACAAACGGGTTAATGCACCAACGTATGATGCACAAAATCTTATCCCACCAATCCGTAAGCACACCTATGCCCCTCATGTTGAACCCTCCACACTTATAAGTGATGAAGCTGTCTTCCAAGCCCTAACTAAGATTGATTGGGCAACCATTGACTTCCAGCCACTGGGTGGAGAGGAGGAGGATGAACTGGCGCAGGATGATCCACAACCTTCAAGTCAGCCTGGTGAAGATTCATGATCCGGAGGCCGGTTTAGCTTCTGCATACTGCAACGCTTCTGATAAACAATTATCCTTTTGGGCATCAAAGAGCCTTTTAATAGGCTAGTTTAAACACTTGGTCTGCTATGCCATCATGCATATTCACTTTGCATGACACTGTTAATCCGCCATGATTAAGATATGCTATGTTTGCTTATGATTCTGAACAGCTTATTCGACATGTTCCTACACCAGGGTTTATAACCAAGGTTGTGCTTAAAAATAACCAAATATGAAATATATCATACCTGTGATATTGAATCACGTTGTTTGGTTTACCCATTTATTGTGGTAAGGGTGATAACCCAAATCCTGAATATTGATAAATCCTCCTATGTTTTGCCGGTTTATAGCAAAGCCGGGCCGGTTTAAATAAACACCGGATTATCCTTATAACATACTGGCGACTTGTAGTCGAAAACCAGACCGGGTCAATAAACATCGGATTGTAGTTGATCGTATATTGATGACTTATAGTCGAAAGCCAAGCCTGGTCAATAAACACCGGATTAGTATAATCTTTATCAAAATAATCCTCAAAAAGAAAATTTCAAAAGAAAACATGCAAGAGGCGAGGCTTTTCATGGGCTGCGAGGCCCAAAAACGAGGCTTTTCATGGGCTGTCAGGCCACTGAGTTAAACCATTTTACAAAGCCTTATAAGATGGACCTCACATTAACCAATCATCATTTTAACTAAGACAAGTTCAGGGTCTGTATAAGATTGACTTGTCAAACATTCGACGGGTCTTACAAGGATTACCTGGGCGGAGTGACTTACTTAAAAAGGCAGGATAACCTAGGGTTTTAGGTGAATACACCTAGCTTCCAAGCCTGGCTTTTATAGCCTATTACAAGGTTATAGACTATGTGTTCTTTTAGAACAAAAGAGCCCCCAAGCAATATTTTGAGCTGTGCTCAATGGGCGCCTATGTTTGAGTTGTGCTTTGCAATAGATTCTCTTTGGCCCCTATTGACTTTGGGTAGCAAAACACCAAGTTTTTTTATGCGGCCTATAAGCCGGATCAATGGGTAGTCAGAACCATGTAACCAAAAACTTTTAAGGAAGAACTGCAGAGGCCCCGCTTTAGCAGGGATGCCGGTTTATTAAATTGATCATCATAATATATACATTGTCAAGAATATGTACATAAGAGGAGCCTATGGCTCAGGTGTAGTAAGGCCGAAGATGAGCGATATTCCACAGCCGGTGGGTCTCCTCCTTTGATTTACGTGAGTCTTTGTGCTCTCGAACATCGATAAGGTAGTATGACCCATTGTGCAGATTTTTGCTGACCAAAAAGGGTCCTTCCCAAGGCGGGGATGACTTGTGCATATTAGTCTGATCCTGGATAAGCCGGAGCACCAGATCGCCTTCTTGAAAAGTTCTAGTTTTAACCCGGCGGCTGTGATAACGACGCAGATCTTGCTGGTAAATCGCCGAACAAGCCGCTGCAATATCACGCTCCCCATCTAACAGGTCAAGTGCTTCCTGGCGTGCTTTCTCATTGTCAGCTTCAACATAAGCCGCCACACGGGGCGAGTCATGACAGATATCACTAGGGAGAACCGCCTCTACTCCGTAAACCATGAAAAAAGGAGTGTAACCCGTAGACCTGTTAGGTGTGGTATTGATACTCCATAACACAGAAGGTAACTCCTCCACCCAACAACCCGGCGTCCGCTATAAAGGAACCATAAGTCGGGCAATGTGCCTCTCAGGATCTCTTGATTGGCTCTCTCCGCTTGACCATTAGATTGGGGGTGAGCCACTGATGGCACGTCAAGCCGGATGTGCTCACGTTGACAAAATTCTTTCATAGCACCCTTGGACAGATTAGTGCCATTATCAGTTATGATGCTGTGTGGAAAACCAAACCAGAAAATCACCTTCTTGATGAATTGAACCGCCGTGGCTGCATCACACTTACTGACTGGCTCTGCCTCCACCCACTTAGTGAACTTATCAACTGCCACCAGAAGGTGGGTCTTCTTATCCTTGGACCTCTTAAACGGTCCAACCATATCGAGCCCCCAAGTTGCAAACGGCCAAGCGATTGGAATCATCCTCAATTCCTGAGCCGGAACATGAGCTCGACGTGAAAACTTCTGATAACCATCACACTATTTCACCAAGTCCTCCGCATCAGCATGAGCCGTCAGCCAATAGAAGCCGTGATGAAAAGCCTTAGTTACCAGGGACTTTGAACCGGCGTGGTGACCACAATCTCCTTCATGGATCTCGCGCAAAATCTCACAGCCTTCTTCAGGAGATACGCAACACTGAAGCGCCCCTGTTACACTGCAATGATGCAATTCTCCGTTGATGATAGTCATTGACTTGGATCGCTGGATTATCTGCCTGGCCAAAGTTTCATCCTCTGGTAACTCGCCCCGGGTCATATAATCCAAATAATGGACCATCCAATCAGGAATGGCATGAACCGCTGCCACCAACTGAGCTTCTGAGTCAGGAATAGCCAAATCCTCTTCCGTAAGTAACTTAACTGACGGGTTATGCAAGACATCAAGAAAGACATTAGGCGGCACCTGTTTATGTTGTGAACCCAACCGGCTTAAGGCATCAGCCGCTTCATTTTTCCTCCAATCAATATGCTCAACTTGATAACCTTTAAAATAACCAGCAATAACATCCACTTCTCGTCGATAAGCCGCCATGAGTGGATCCTTAGAATCCCACTTACCAGAGACTTGTTGAGCTACTAAATCGGAGTCGCCAAAGCATCTTACCCGGCTTAAGTTCATCTCCTTAGCCATCCAAAGACCGTGAAGTAAGGCCTCATACTCGGCTGCATTGTTAGTACATGGAAACATCAACCGGAGAACGTAACAAAATTTATCACCTCGAGGGGAAGCAAGCACGACTACAGCCCCCGAGCCCTCCAGTTGCCTAGACCCGTCAAAATGAATCGTCCAGTACGTGTTATCCGGTTTATATTCAGGTGTCGGTGTACAAAAGTAGGGGCACTCCTTTGTACCACTTTACTTGTGCACGGGCAGTCAGAGCCGCGCGCCGCGGCCACACTAAGCAGGGCAGAAGAAGGGAGCCAGAGGGAAGCCGAAGCCCAAGGCAACGCCAAGATCAGAAACACCAAAGAGCAAGAAGGCGAGGTGGACTCCCCCGGCAAGGCCCGGAAAGAGCGTTGCCGGGGCAACTTGCCCGATGCCAACAGAGCGAGCCACCCTTGAGCCCACGGGTTCCGACCCAACCAACTGTGTTGGGATTGGGGCTCGGGAGGCACCTCCGTGGTGGCATGCAGATCTTTGTCAAGATCGTAGATATGTGAGATCAGACGAGAACCAGAAGACGGCGACCCTCGGGGGGATCCTTGTCGAGGAGATCCACAAGACCCCCGGAAAGCGCCTTGCCGGGGACAACTGCAATGCCACGGCAAGACCCTTGCCGGGCCCCCGGCAAGGCCCTTGCCGAGGGCGTCACCGGGGCTACAGCCAGGCCCACATCGACCAAGACTCCACCGCCGTCCCCAAGCAGCTGCTAGCTCAACCAGCTGGGCAGACACCTGCGTGGCGACAGGCGGCCTCTATGCCAACTCAGAAAATACATGCGTGGTGGCATGCAGATCTTCATGAAGACCCTACCACCGCGCCACCTCAGCTACCTGCCTGCCTACATGGCGCTGCATGCATCGCTGGCCTGGGCGCGTGTTGAAGCAAGGCGAGGCGGCAACGGACGGGACAGGCCTCGTTCCCGTCCCCGATAAAGCTAAGGGACACCTAAGCGACGCATTTAATGTGTCTTGTCCTGTAATACGGGCGATAAGCTCGCAGCACTGTAGACCTTTCCACCTCCTATGTGCCACTGTGGCGACCCCTTTTGCCTATAAAAGGAGGCCCGAGGTGACCTGGAGGGGGATTTGGCTTTTTGGAACTACGCAGCCACCGTAGCTAGTTCAGAAGCTCAAGAAGACTCAATACATCCACCAAAGCAGAACTAGGGTTTTACGCATCCTCGCAGCCCGAACCTGGGTAAACGATCCTTGTGTTAGCTGTTAATCCTGCTCTCCTCATGACCCCGCGCCCGCCGACCGTAGAAGGGATTCCATTGAACCCATAGGTGTCATTTTCCACCGACATCTTTGGCGCGCTAGGTAGGGCGCAGTCGTGAGAATCTGGTTCAGCAGCCGGCCTAGCAAATTTCTCGTGGCCACGGCTTCCAGAGAAGAAGACGGCCAAGAGGACGGCACTGCATGCAAGCGCGAAGGGCGCCAGAGCGGCGACAAGAAAGCTAAGTCATGCCAAAATTTAAATATTTCCTTTTATATAAGGTTATTCCCCTCGGAGATCTCATTGTTTGCATGGAAAACCTGCACGCAAAGGGGCCCTCCCACGATTGGCAACGCCTTTGTTCTGTTTCGAGTCTGCTCAACAGCTCAAGCGGCCGCGTCGAGAGTGGCAGGGTAGGCTTCCGCAATTGGCAACACTCTTGATTCTGACTCGAGTCAAGCTCGATAGTTCAGGCGGCCGCGTTAAGGGCGGTAAGGTTGTTCGCCCGGCAGCAAGCACGCCCGACCGGCCAATGGGGATCCGTCCTCAAGACGCCGCCCTGGGTTTACGCGCTGGCAAGCCTGCCCGATAAACGTAGGGTGGACATACAAAGAGAGGTTGAACAGGAAAATAACATGCAAAATATCAAAAGTATAGCAGAGTTATATTACATAAATTGTTGCTGCGGTTCTAACTAAAAATAGAAATTGTCTTGGTCATGAACTTGCAGAGGCAATGAGAAACGGGGTGCCTAGTCCCGGCGCTGGCCCTCCACCCTTTGGATTCCGTCGATGCGTCTGATGATGGGCTTGATACACTCCTTCAGCGCCGCAATGTCCGCATCCTTCGGCAAGCTCTCCGGCGTAGATTCAAAGTCGAGGTCAGGATTCCAGTGCGCCACCTTGGCAAGGACCTTGGTCATGGCAGCCCGGCAGAGCCTCCGGGACTCATCGGCAAGGGAGGCCGCCCGGTTGGAGTGAAGCTGCTCCAGGGCTCCAAAGACACCCTCGAAGAACAGGGTCAGCTTGGCATTGGTAGTCCCGCTGCGCTTTGGGGCGTACCTCACATTTGGCATCCCCATGGTAGCGAGCTGTGTGGTGATCCTGCGGGCGACGTCCTCGAGGCGGCTGATCCAGCGATTCTCGCCATCCACAAAATCCTTGTGGCTGGCAGCTTCGTTCTTCTGCTGCAGCTTCTCGGCCTCCAGATCCTTGGCTAGGGTCTCCTCCCGTGCCTTGGCCTCTGAGAGCATCTCCTCGAGGCCCTCCAGCTTCAGCTTCAGGTCTTTGATGGAGTTGTTGGCTTCAAAGAGCTCCCCGGCCCTGCGCCTCCGTCAGGGCGCCGTTAAGTGTGTCCCTCTCCTTGGACAGCTTCAGGGATTGCCCCTTCAGCTCGTCCCGCTCCACCTCCAGCTCCTTCACCCTGCCGGTGTGAACCAGAGCCTGGGCATCGAGCGCCTCCCTGTGCCTCTGCTCCAGCTCTTGAGTCCGCTGCACGACGAGCTTCTCCACCTCCTCATCCTTGCCGTGGAGCGTTGCGGCAAGCTTCTCCTCTTGTGCGGCGAGGTCCTCCTCCTAGGAGTTCAGCGCGGCCTGGTGCTGGGTCTGAGCAGCCTCGGCTGCGGCGGCCAAGCTCTCCGCCGTCTCCTGGGCCTTCTCAATGTCGGCCCGCTTCATGGTGAGCTCCACGTCACGCTTGGCCAGCTCACCCTGGGCGACCTTCAGCTCCTCGCAAGCCTGGCGGAACCAAGTCTGCGTCTCGGCGACGTGCACCTTGAGGTCCGCCTCCGCCTTGTCCACTGAGGGAGTCCTGGATTAGGGGGCCTCCAAACAGCCGGACTATATCCTTTGGCCGGACTGTCGGACTATGAAGATACAAAACTCAAGACTTCGTCTCATGTCCGGATGGGACTCTCCTTAGCGTGGAAGGCAAGCTTGGCAATACGGATATGTAAATCTCCTCCCTTGTAACTGACTCTGTGTAACCCTAGCCCCCTCCGGTGTCTATATAAACCGGAGGGTTTAGTCCGTAGGACAACAACAATCATACAATAGGCTAGCTTCTAGGGTTTAGCCTCTACGATCTCGTGGTAGATCAACCCTTGTAATACTCATATCATCAAGATCAATCAAGCAGGAAGTAGGGTATTACCTCCATCGAGAGGGCCCGAACCTGGGTAAACATTGTGTCCCCTGCCTCCTGTTACCATCCGCCTTAGACACACAGTTCGGGAGCCCCTACCCGAGATCCGCCTGTTTTGACACCGACATTGGTGCTTTCATTGAGAGTTCCACTGTGCCTTCACCGTAAGGCTTGATGGCTCCTTCGATCATCGGTAACGATGCGGTCCAGGGTGAGGTTTTCCTCCCCGAACAGATCTTCGTATTCGGTGGCTTCGTACTGCGGGCCAACTCACTTGGCCATCTGGAGCAGATCGAGAGCTACGCCCCTGGCCACCAGGTCAGGTTCGGAAACTTGAACTACACTGCCGACATCCGCGAAGACTTGATCTTCGACGGATTCGAGCCCATGCCAGGTGCGCCGCACGATCGCGACGAGCATGATTTAGCTCTACCGTCGGACAGTGTTCGGGAGATCACACCTGCAACTACTCTCAGCGGCGATAGAGCGGGATACCGACTTCACCCCTCACGAGAGCCGTGATGCCGAACCACTGGATTCGTCTCCGGCCACGGACTCCGAGCCGCCTGCGTCCGTGCCTATCGAATCCGATTGGGCACCGATCATGGAGTTTACCTCCACGGATATCATTCAGCACTCGCCTTCTGGTGACATGCTAAATTCATTAAGGTCTCTCTCCTTGTCAGGAGAACCTTGGCCAAACTATGTCCGGCTAGAATGGGATGCGGACGACGAAGAAATTCGCTGCCCACCCACCACCCACTTAGTAGCCACTGTCGACGATTTAACCGACATGCTCGACTTCGACTCCTAAGACATCGACGGTATGGACGACGATGCAGGAGGCGAACAGGAACCACGCCCACAGGGCGCTGGGCCGCCACCTCATCATACGATATATATATATATGGTGGATACCCCCAAAGAAGGCAATGGCGACAATACAGCGGAGGATGACCCCTCCAAGAAGCAACCCAAGCACCGACATCAGCTAGATTCAGAGCAATGATACTTGCACAAGAGACAATAACACTCCGGATAGTGCCAAAGACGATGACAATCCCCTCCAGCTAGATTCAGAGCAGGAGGATGAACAAGCTAGCCCTCCAGAACGGGCAGCAGATGGAGAAACGGAGGATGACAATTACATGCCTCTCTCCGAAGACAAGGTGAGCCTCGGCGACAAAGTATTTATCGTGCCTGAGGATCCCATCGAGCAGGAGCACTTCAAGCGCCGGCTTATAGCCACAGCAAATAGCCTGAAGAAAAAGCAACAACAGCTTTGAGCTGATCAAGATTTGCTAGCAGACAGATGGACCGAAGTCCTCGCGGCCAAGGAATACGAACTCGAACGCCCCTCCAAGAGTTACCAAAAGCGCAGGTTGCTACCCCGACTCGAGGAGGAAGCATTGAAACCTACTTCACAAGCGTACGATGTGGCTGACCGACCACCTCGTGGCCGAGACAGATAGGCGTTTCAGCCTGAAGTTCAGCCTGCACCCCGCCGCCACTCAAACAAAAATACCAAGGCCCGGGGAAACACGCGGGACCTGTGAGACATATTGGAAAGCAGGGCAAAACATGCAAGATCGGTATATGGGTCACGGGGGTGCGCACCAACGCGGGATGATGACCGTCATGCTGGATACACTAAAAGTAAATCCGGCCGGGCAGAGTACAGCAGACAAGACTCATATGAAATGCGTCGTGATATAGCCCGACACAGAGGCGCCGCACACTCCCTATGCTTCACTGATGAAGTTATGGATCACAAATTCCCAGAGGGTTTTAAATCCGTAAATATCAAATCGTATGATGGTACAACAGATCCCATGGTATGGTTGAGGATTTCCTCCTCCACATCCACATGGCTCGCGGTGATGATCTACATGCCATCAAGTACCTCCCACTAAAACTCAAAGGACCAGCTCGGCATTGGGTGAATAGCTTGCCAGCAGACACCGTCGGCAGTTGGGAGGATTTGGAAGATGCATTCCTTGACAACTTCCAGGGCACTTATGTGCGACCACCGGATGCTGATGACTTGAGCCATATAACTCAGCAGCCAGGGGAATCGGCCAGGCAATTCTGGACACGGTTCCTAACTAAGAAAAACTAAATTGTCGACTGTCCGGATGCTGAGGCCTTAGTGGCATTCAAGCATAACATCCGTGACGAGTGGCTCGCCCGGCACCTCGGCCAGGAGAAGCCGAAATCTATGGCAGCCCTCATGGCACTCATGACCCGCTTTTGCGCGAGCGAGGATAGCTGGCTGGCTCGCAGCAACAACACATCAAGGAATCTGGGCACTTCAGATACTAAAGATGCTAACGGCAGACCACGTCATAACAGACACAAGCGCCGCAACAACGGCAATAACGCCGAAGATACGGC
This sequence comes from Aegilops bicornis, assembly GCA_021605145.1. Classification (NCBI taxonomy): domain Eukaryota; kingdom Viridiplantae; phylum Streptophyta; class Magnoliopsida; order Poales; family Poaceae; genus Aegilops; species Aegilops bicornis. Next base: position 479,722,303 of record CM038670.1, read on the forward strand.
AGTCAATGCCGGATTCAGAGGCTCTAGATCCGGTCAGCGGAAAAAGCCATTCAAAAGAAGTACTCCGGGCCTATCCAGTTTGGATCGTATACTTGATCGCTCGTGTCAAATCCACGGCACCCCCGATAAGCCAGCCAATCACACTAACAGAGAATGCTTGGTGTTCAAGCAGGCCGGCAAGTTGAATGCTGAAAACAAGGACAAGGGGCTGCACAGTGATGACGAGGAGGAGCCCCGGCCGCCGAACACGGGAAGACAGAAGAGGTTCCCCCCACAAGTGAAGACGGTGAACATGATATACGCAACCCACATTCCCAAGAGGGAACGGAAGCGTGCACTAAGGGACGTCTATGCGATGGAGCCCGTCGCCCCAAAGTTCAACCCATGGACCTCTTGTCCGATCACCTTCGATCGCAGGGACCACCCCACTAGTATCCATCATGGTGGATTCGCCACATTGGTCCTAGACCCTATCATTGACGGATTTCACCTCACTCGAGTCCTCATGGACGGCCGCAGCAGCCTGAACCTGCTCTATCAGGATACAGTGCGCAAAATTGGTATAGATCCCTCGAGGATGAAACCCACCAAAACCACCTTTAAGGGTGTCATCCCAGGTGTAGAGGCCCATTGCAGGGGCTCAATTACACTGGAAGTGGTCTTCGGATCTCCGGACAACTTCCGAATCGAGGAGTTAATCTTCGATATCGTACCATTCCGCAGTGGCTATCACGCACAGCTCGGGCAAACCGCATTTGTAAAATTCAATGCGGTACCGCATTACGCATACCTCAAGCTCAAGATGCCAGAACCTAGGGGGGGTCATAACAGCCAATGGAAACACAGAGCGTTCGCTCCGCACAGAGGAGCACACTGCGGCCCTCGCAGCAGAAGCACAAAGCAGCCTTTTAAGGCAAACCGCCAATTCAGCGATATAGCCCTCGGACACCGTCAAGTGTGTCCGGAGTAACCTGCAGCAGGATCGCCTGGCGCATTCAGAGCTCCCCTAGCAATTCGTCCCCCGTCCTAGTCCCAGTCAAGCGACGAAATCCGTTCCGCGCGTACATAATTACGCAATGAAAATACCATGGGCATAGGCGGGTGCACGACCAGGGCACGTCCCGTAATGCGGCTCAACCGCCCTAGGGGCTGCATACATTTATCATTTTTTTCTCTTTCAGGACCTTACTCTCCGGAAGCCCTTTCTGGCAGTATGATTGCCGGACACATTACGGGAAGGAACAACCAAGGAGGCAAGAAGCTAAGTCGTACAATGGAATCCCCAGGTGGTCTCCGATAATGATCGAAATACCTGTTTTAAATACATGTACGCAGCTTGCCCTTGGATAGGACATCTCAAATAGTCCTATTTTTTGCTTATTGCACTACTTGTATCAGTACGCTTCGATGTATTATTTAAATAACAATACGTAGCATTAGTCTATAATTGCATTACCCTTCTTTTTTCTTGTCTGTTTATTTACGACACTTCGCATCCGTACATTCTAGTACGACCATTACGCCAAGGGCTTTCGTATACCCCATAATACAGCGTGAGAAGTCCGAACACTTTCGACAGTGCGGCACGCCGAACTTATAGCATTATATGCATCAGCTCCGAATCATGTCTTGGGTCAATAGTTGGGTTAGCCCGGCTCCCATGTTTTGGTACCTTACGTTCCGCTATATCGGCTAAGGTAGCGATAGGAGAACTACTGCGACTGTGTCCCGGTTCTTCCGGACGAGCACCTCAGTAGAGAAAGCCGAAAACTGACTATCATGATAAGGCAAGAGCTGGTCGCTGTTCGAGAGGTCTCAAGTCCTTAAGGACTTCTTCCGCTTCGGGTGAGGAGTCGGCCTTGCCCGACTTAGGCGTATAGCGCCCCAAATTCGGCCTTCCGAATACTAGGGGCTTCGCCAAAATTTAAAATTGTAGACTTCTATGGCTAAGTGAGAGTGATAAAGCCTTATAGTCCGATTGCACAGTTCGTTGTCAACACCTCCCTCGAAGGACCCAAAATGGGAAAAAGAGTGCTCAGATTTATCCGAACACCTCGATTACTAGTTACATGAGCGCAGGTTGAGAAGCGGTAGCCAACTCTCAGATTTTATAAATGGCCGCACAGAAGGTAATATTTTAAATTCCAAAAGCGTTGCATAGCGCAAATGAACTAGTTTCACATTACAGGATCACGTGAGCACGTTCATTCAAATATTACATCTTTAGCACATTCCTCTGCCACAAGGCGGGAACCCTTTAGGACACTGTCATAATACATTTCGGGGTGGCGATGCTCCTTGCCCTGCGGTGGCCCCCCTTCACCAGCTTCTCGGCGTCCATCTTTGCCCAGTGCACTTCCGCACGGGCAAAGGCCCTGCGTGCACCTTCGATGCAGACGGACCGCTTGATGACTTCAAACTGGGGGCAGGCATGCACAAGCCGCCTCACCAGGCCGAAGTAGCTGCCAGGCAAGGGCTCGCCAGGCCACATCCGGACTATGAGATCCTTCATGGCATGTTCGGCAGCATTGTGAAGCTCGACCAATTGCTTCAGCTAGTCGCTCAAAGGCATGGGGTGTTCGGTCCCAGTATATTGAGACCAGAACAACTTCCCCATTGAGCTCCCCTCCTCGGCCCGGTAGAACTCCGCGGCATCTGACACACTGCAGGGTAAATTTGCGAACGCTCCTGGAGAGCTCCGAACTCGGGTAAGTAAAAAGAAAGTGTCCTTCACATGCTTGCTTTGCATAATGAATGCCTTACCCGCCGCTATCTTCTTAACCGCCTCAATTTCCTGGAGGGCCTTTTGGGCTTCAGCCTTGGCATGTTTTGCGCTTTCAAGGGCCTTCGCAAGCTCGGACTCTCGCGTCTTAGAGTCAAGCTCCAAGGACTCGTGCTTCTTAACGAGAGCCTGGAGCTCTTGCTGCACCTCGCCTACTCAGGCCTCCTGTTTTTCTCGCTCGATGCGCTCCTTGGCCGCTTTGTTTTCGGCCTCGGACAGCGCCTTCTTCAGGGTCGCCACTACGGTCGCGGCCCCTGGAACGTTCATGATGATCCTATTATTTTGCAACAAAATCTCTTTTTAATATAAAGACAAGGTATTGCTTACCTTTGCTCTCCTCGAGCTGCCTCGTGGTAAGGCCGAGCTCTTCCTTGGACCGCTCAAGGTCCTGCTTCAGGGCAGCGACCTCCGCAGTACGTGCGGCGGCGGTCAGCAGTGAAGGCTGCATACGCATATATACATATTCGGATTAGACTCCTGAGTCATTATTTGATCCTGTATTCGGCCTTTCTTCGCGAACGCCAAACAGAGCATCAGGGGCTACTGTCTATGCGGTAATATTTTTCCTATATTTTGACTACTTATCTGAAAGTCTGTTAGGAGGCTGGCACAAGCTTCAGTTAGTCCATTTTTGGCGGACTGAACCTTCTCGATCACCGCACTCATGATAGTGCGGTGCTCTTCGTCGATGGAAGCGCCGCGAAGCGCTTCCAGCAAGTTGTCTGGTGCCTCTGGATGGACAGAGGCCACCGGAACAGGCGGCTTGCCCCTCTTAACGGGGGGTCGCTTGCCGAAGTCCGGAACCACTGGAGGTTCCGGCACAGTGTTCGGCTGGGGACCGAACTTGGAGCCCAAGGGAGTCTTGCTCCCTTTGCGCCCAGGGTCCGGAAGGTCGCTTCCAGGCGCCTCCTGGACTACCTCCCCTCGGCGCGGTGTCCTTTGAGACAACACTTCGACGTTGTCCGTAGGGCGAGGGGTGGAGGCAGTCGGAAGTGAATCGCTATTCATATTCGATGGGTCCAAAGAACCATCCGACGAAGATGCGTCGATATGGGCTCGGGATGGACTGCATAATCATGTTCGGCATGATGAGAAGCAGTGCAATAAAACATACCATGAATTACTATGGAATCCGGATACTTACGACTTCGCCAGGGGCTTGTCCCTGGGCAAACACTCGTTGTTGCTGTGGACGGCCGTCGTGGAGCAGTCCGAGAGGAGGGTCCTTCCCTTCTTAGACCCTTCGGCCTCCCCGGTTGGGGCGGCCTTCCTTTTCTTGTCTTCCCCGGCTGGGGGGGAGAACTTTCCTCTTCCTCCTCCTCACCTTCGTGGGAGGAGTGCGCCTCGGAGTTATCGGACGATGTGTCCGATATCACCTGGCACCGGAGACCCTTTCGGGTCCCCGTGGCCTTCTTCTTGGCCTTCTTCACCGGCACCTCGTAAGGCGCCGGAACCAGCATCTCCGTTAGGAGAGCATCTGCAGGATCTTCAGGCAGGGGGGCTGGGCAATCGATCTGCTCCGCTGTCTCTACCCAGTCCTGTTAATGGCATGGAAGCTTAGACCCCACACATGATTAAACTGGGGAAAATAGATATCCTGTGAGATATAAAAACTTACCGAATTGTCATGGCGCTTTGCGCTGAGTCCACGGTCCTCGGTAAGGGGAGGAGGCACCTCAGCGCCCTTGAACAGCACCCTCCAGACGTCCTTGTGCGTCGTGTCATAGAGCTCTTGCAGCGTCTGGTGCTTGGCCGGGTCGGACTCTCACAAATTGAATGCCCGTCGTTGGCATGGGAGGATCCGGCGGAAGAGCATGACCTGGACCAGTTGACGAGCTTGACTTTCTTGCTCATCATGTTTCTGATGCATTTCTGGAGTCTGGTCAGCTCCACCGATGAACCCCAGGACAGGCCCTTCTCTTTCCAGGAGGTGAGCCGCGTGGGGATTCCGGATCGGAATTTGGGGGCCGCCACCCAGTTGGTGTCACGCGGCTCGGTGATGTAGAACCACCCCGATTGCCACCCATTTATGGTCTCCACATAGGAGCCTTCGAGCCAGGTGACGTTGGGCATTTTTCCCACCATGGCGCCTCCGCACTCCGCTTGCTGGCCGACCACCACCTTCGGTTTAACATTGAAGGTCTTCAGCCATAGGCCGAAATGTGATTGGATGCGAAGGAAGGCCTCGCACACGACGATAAACGCCGAGATGTTGAGGATGAAATTGGGGGCCAGATCGTGAAAATCCAGCCCATAGTAGAACATGAGCCCGCGGACAAACGGGTGGAGCGGAAATCCTAGTCCGCGGACGAAATGGGTAAGGAAAACCACCCTCTCATGGGGCTCTGGCGTAGGGATGACTTGCCCTTCATCTGGAAGCCGGTGCGCAATATCCGTGGCTAGATATTGTGACACTCCAAATTTTTTGTTTTGGTTTTCAACAAAAACTTTGTTGGTTTTGAAGGAGGTCATTTAAACCCTTCCAAAAATCTCTTTCTCTCAAGATTTTCCCCTTTGGCAAAGGATTTTACTATGGCATCTTCTTCAACTATGGTGTTGGTTATTTAAAAACCTTTCTTCTGATTCTCCCCTTCTCAAATTTATTTTTTGGATTTATTTTTCTTTTAGAAGAAAACCCTAGGAGTTTTGGTTCTTCTCTTATTTTAAAACCACCCATGGTTTTATCTTGCCTCTTGTGGTAAATCTTCCCAAAACCCCTCCTTCCACTTTGGGACAATCCAAATATTCTGACCCAACCAGTCCAACTCATTTTTGGATTTTTATTTCATTTATTTCTTTGCCCAAAACAATTTTTTCCATATTTTTTTGCCTAGGTGATTTGCAAAGCAAGCACCTTAATGCCTTTGAACTTTGATCTCAAATCAACTCCTCTGGATAGTCCCTAGCACCCACAACCTAGAACCATCAAGATCTACTCTTCTTCTTTTCAAAATTTTCAAGTTTCAGCTTCTGCAAGTTTGGACCAGATTTGTCAAATTTGGTGAAATTCATATCTCCTCTTCTCCAAAAATTCCACCAAAATTCAGGCAACCTCCAGTTGCAATGAGAAGCCACTCCACCAAAAATCAGCTCAAGGAAAAATCCCCACATGCCAAAATCATTATGTCGAACACCTAGCATGCACTGTCACTTTGCACTTTCAGAGAAATTCAGGCATTCAGAAATTCAGTTTCGTCAGAGGCTGGTCACCGTCAATCAGGCACTTGGCGCGTTCGCATGGCTCCTCCTCCCGCCCAGAGCGCCGCACGAGCACTTGGCTGGTTCTGGCGTCGGTGGCACTGGCCCGTCTGCTGCCGGCGTCTTCATGGTGTCGGGACCTCCCGTGGCGGCCAACAGGGGGCACCCTGCGGCACAACGCCGTTCGGCACCGCCCACGCCACCTGGGAGCTCCGCGTGGCCGTCTCCCTTGCCAGCGCACGCATGCAGCACGTCGCCGTGGCCTGGCACGCATGGGGCGCGCCCTCTGCCGCCGACGTGCCGCACGGCCGTTCCGTTGGGGACAGGTCGTAACCGCCCCTACCTTGCTGAGTTAGGCACCGGGATGGACTCAGTGCTCCGTCTAGTCGATGCTCAAGCTCCTAAACCTACCGTCCAGCCACAAGACCGCCGTAATCGCCGCCGGACTTATCCTGTTCTCGGCAACCGCCTCGGGCTGGCTATATATAAGCGCCTCGAGCTCGCTCTCGACCTTGCACACCTCCACCACCTCACCAGACCCCGCCCAACCACTGGAAGAACCTCGAGGGGCCATTCTTCCTCAACTCCGGCCACCTCCGTCCACTTCAGGCTCCGGCAGCGTTCTCTCTGGTGAGAGCTCCTCCACCGCCTCTAGACTTGCTCAGCAGCCTCATGGCACCTCTAGGAGACTAACCCCACTCCAATTTGACCTCAGCCGACTCTCCGACGAGACCCACGACTTCCCGAACCACCGTCCCGCCGGAGCAAGGGCCACCGTCGGCGTGGTGCTCGGGCGACCACCACCACCACCCACCGACGCCGGAAGGGTGCGCTGATCACGAGGTACCCCCGATCCCCACCGCCGTTGATCGCCACGGCGACCACCACTCTCGGCGCCGACGAGCTCTGCCGCCTCTTTTCAATATTCAAACCTGACGGGTGGGACCCGCCCGTCAGCCTCTCTATTCTTTTTCGAACCGTTTCTGAAATCGTATTCTGGCAAATGTGCTTTCTAATCTGAATCGTTTTCTGGACTTTTCTGCTTAGACCTGTGAGAGTTTTCTGTTTCATTACATAAAGGTCCTTGGACCAAAACTCTTATAACTTTTAAACAGAAAAGGATTTTTGAGTGATTCTTTTTCTGTCCTCTTAAAAATTTTGTCTAGTTTTTTATCAGGTTTATTTGAAAAATATTTGGAATATTTTTGTGCACCCCATGGTATTTACGTTAGTGTGTGTATTTTTGTATACCGTAGATACCTCAAGGAGGTGACGGAACCATGAACTTCACCGAGCTAGGCCCCGACTACTCCGAACCAGGCAAGCATGTTTGAACTTTTGATATGATGAGTGTTTGGGCATGTTTGCAATAATTAGTCTCATGGCATGTTCATGAGCATCTCGATGAAAATTATATCACATAAAAAGTTGAGGCAAGTGAGTTTCGGAAATCCATGAGTTGATGGAAATGAGTTGCATGGCCATGAGTTGGCATGAGAATGGGTAAGATGGCAGTGTTGTAGCATGCCAGTCTTATGCCAGACCGTTGACCCAGTGTAAACATAAATCAATCTAGTTCCCATCCGTCTCCCCTTCCGTACTACCACATGTTTTCCGCAAGGGATACGGCTTAGTAAGTTGCAAACCACTTTCTGGTACACACCAAATCGAGAGGCCGGGATGAGGGTTCCATGGCCCTGGATTAAAGCCTATCATCCGGTCGGGGCATGGGTGTTTCCGGTTGGGACCGAGAGGGGCACCCTTAGAGCGCCAGATATAAATTTGATCCCATGCTATTCGACATTATGATCTCCCCGTCTCAAAGTTTTTCTTGAACGATGTCTAGGGTGATTCCTGGCAACGTAAGGTGGGATGGGTGTGTACTGGTTAGCTGTGTTTCCTCCGAAATACCGTAAACGGAACTAGTCCTTCATGACTACGGAAATCCGTTGGCTGTGGATAATGTAGTACAAACTCTGCAGAGTCAATAATCCTTGAAATCATCTTATCCAGGTCCAAGTGTTGTGTTCATGTTATCTTGTCAAATGTCAGTCCCGGTGACAGAAACTCCTGAGAACCGCATGAGTGTTAAATGTTTATTTCCTGTGGATGGACTAACCCGTTTACTATCATGTGATGAATATTTTCCGTGAGCACCATTTCTTGTAAGTTATGAATAATGAAGTATAAGCCCTTTCTGCGATGTCGCTCAGACGTCCAACTGTGGCATTGTTGTTTATTTACTTTTGATATAATCCCTTTCTGCGATGTCGCTCAGACGTCCGACTGTGGCATTGTTGTTTATTTACTTTTGATATAAGCCATTTCTGCGATGTCGCTCAGACGTCCGGATCGTAGCATTGTTGTTTATTTACTTTTGATATAAGCCCTTTCATGCGATGTTGCTCGACGTCCGATCGTGGCATTGTTGTTTATTTACTTTTGATATAAGCCCTTTCTGCGATGTCGCTCAGACGTCCGACTGTGGCATTGTTGTTTATTTACTTTTGATATAAGCCCTTCCTGCGATGTCGCTCAGACGTCCGACTATGGCATTGTTGTTTAATTACTTTTGATATAAAGCCCTTTCTGTGATGTCGCTCAGACATCCGACTGTGGCACGCATGTATTTTCTTTTAGTTTAAGCCCTTTTTGAGGTGTCTCTTAGACGCCCGACTGCGGCATGCTTTACTTATTTGTTCACCCTTCGAGGTGTCGCCTGCATACCCGATCGGTTTTCAGTTTATTTTATTGGGTTTTCGAGCGGACTATCGCCGACTCCCTTTTCACTTACCTTATTATACTGTTTTGATTGCGCATTGTTAAATTACCCATGACGCATTCACGCATACATTTGTTATATCTTTTGTCGAATCGTCTTGCGAGTACTTTCAAAGTACTCACCGCTTGTTGATTTGGCCGAGATCTTGTGAAGGTGATCTCATGGATGAAGAGTTCAATAGCGAGTCCGACGCCTAGAGGAATCCCGATCAGTCTCGTCGACCTCGGATTAGTCACTGTGTTATATCCGCTTCCGCTACCCAAATAGATTCATCGAGCCTCACCTCGACGCTCGATGAGCTGCCAGTGTAGGAGTCATATTATCCACTCCACTGTGTTATTCCACCACTTTACCTCGAGTCAGTAGTATGCCACCATTCCACTGTGTCATATCCGCCACTATGTATAATTATTGGCATGCTTGTAATAAATTGTGGAGCAACCTCAGCTCGACCCTGTAATATATTAAATGCTACTGGCTTATTGTATCAAGGTTTTGTCTACCAGTATGGAGGATTTTCCTCACACTGGAATTAAAAGATCGGTTTCTCAATAAATATTTTTATTGGAAAACCGGTCGTGACAGATATCCGGCTCCCCGTAGCTTTGTGATGTTCTCCTCCGTGATGGAGGAGACCATCCACTTGCCTCCCGCTCCGGACATGCTTGGCGTGGTTTGAGGGGGAAAACAAGAACTTGGGCGCTGGAGCTCGAGTGCGCAAGAATGGATGAGCAAGGAGGAATAAGGCGTGGGTGAAAAGTAAATCCTTGTCCCTTTATAAGGGCGGAAGAGGCGATGCGCCTCCCCACTTACCTAGTAAAACTCGCTCATTCCCCAAGCGTTGTAATTGATGGCGCGGTTGGGTTACCCACACCCGTATTGATGAGAATCCTGTGATAAGGGGACACGATCTCTGCTTTGACAAGACGTGCCAAGGAAACCGCCTCGCGATATGTGCGGTGGCTGGTTGAGAAAAACGGTTCGAATAATGACCGGGCCGTGGTATGATGTCATGCTGTCAAACATGTCAGCAGATTAGATGTGTGGAAATATTATTCTCTCTACGGTGGTATGTGGAACTTGTTTTGCAGAGCCGGACACTATCCTTGTGTTCAAAATCTTCTATGGAGTATTCGGAGGAGGAACCCGCCTTGCAATGCCGAAGACAATCTGTGCGGACTCATCGTCATTGAAGCCTGGTTCGAGGGCTCTTGAGGGAGTCCTGGATTAGGGGGTCTCCGGACAGCCGGACTATATCCTTTGGCCGGACTGTCGGACTATGAAGATACAAAACTCAAGACTTTGTCTCGTGTCCGGATGGGACTCTCCTTGGCGTGGAAGGCAAGCTTGGCAATACGGATATGTAGATCTCCTCCCTTGTAACCGACTCTGTGTAACCCTAGCCCCCTCCAGTGTCTATATAAACCGGAGGGTTTAGTCCAGAGGACAACAACAATCATACCATAGGCTAGATTCTATGGTTTATCCTCTATGATCTCGTGGTAGATCAAATAATGTAATACTCATATCATCAAGATCAATCAAGCAGGAAGTAGGGTATTACCTCCATGGAGAGGGACCGAACCTGGGTAAACATTGTGTCCCCCGCCTCCTGTTACCATCCGCCTTAGACGCATAGTTCGGGACCCCCTACCCGAGATCCGCTGGTTTTGACACCGACAACCACCGTTGCCATCCTGGACTTGGCCTTGTCTAGGCGGGCGCGGTGGAGCGCCTGGAGCTTCCGGAAGTTGGCGCCCATGGCCTGGAGATGCTGCTCCTCCTGAGAACCATCGCCACCGATGCTCAGTTTGTCAACAACCTCGAGCCCGGCGGCGGCAAGCACCTCCTCGACGAACACCTCTCCCTCGGCGGGCGCCCTAGAGCTTGACGCCTCTGGGAGGTGGACGAAAAGGTCGTCGCCCACCCTCAGATACCTGCCGGAGCCAGAGGCAGCAGAGGAGGAAGGTTGGTCATAGACCACCTCCTCCTCGACAGCGGCCTTGCCGGCCTCCCCGGCAGGCCCCTTTCCGGCCTCCTAGCAGTGGCCTTACCAGGCTCCCCAGCAGGCCCCTTGGCGGTGTCCTCAGCAGCACCCTTGGTTGTCTCCTTGGTAGCAATCTTCTCGGCCTCCGCCACGGCGTCCTTGGTGACATCCTCGATGACGGTGACGACATCCTTTGGGTCCACCTAGGGGAAATCTAGATACGGAGAGGGGGATGAGGCGAGGCCAAGATCAAGATTCAGCAAGAACAAAAAAAAGGAGAGGAACAGGGACGGAAGGTAAGTGGCTTACCCGTGCCGGGCTGGAAAGCAGAGGTCCCCTCCCCACCAATGTTTGGCGCTGAGGCAAAGCCACCAGCGCCCGAGTTTGCCTCCTCCTCCTCCATGTGCGTGGGCTCGGTGTTTGGTGCCCTTGCCGGGGACGCCCCTCGGGGCGGCGTGGTCGATGGGGGTGGCGTGTTGGGGGTAGCCCTCTGTGGCTCCTCCTGCTGTTGTCCTCCTCCTGCGACCACGGCAAGGTCAGCACAAAGATATCATGCCCCCAACACATGTTGACGAGGGGTGAGTGATGAACTTACGCTGGGGGCTGTGCCGGGGGCTACTGTCGGGGCTGCTCAACACCACCGGTGGCATCCTCGAAGTACCCGCCGGGGGCTGACCACCCGCCGAGGCCTTGGCCCTCTTCACCCTCTGGGCCAGCATCTCTGCATCCCTGCAAAAATGAACACAAATCGAGATAAGTGGCACGGTCTGAGGGGGGTGGAGATGACAGAAAGGAACAATACTTGCTCGTACTCCACCTCCTCCTCTACTGCTTTCCTCTTCCTCCTTGGGCTGAGGGACCCGAAGTCGAAGGTGACCCCTGCACTGTCGTCTGCCGGAGGAGGGGAAGCTAATGGACTCTGAGGGCGTTTGGACGAAGAAGAGGCGGTCGCCCTCTTCTTCGCTATCGCGGCCTTCACCAACTTCCTCGCCACCGCGGCCCTTGTCTGGCGCCCGGATCCCTCCTGGTCTTGCCGCGGTTGTACGGCCTTGCCGGGCCGGACCGGCTCACTAGAGGTGGCCCGCCGCAGGACCCGCCCTCTCCTCGTGGCCGGAGGATCGACAGCCTCAGCCTCCTCCTCCGACGACTCGTCGACCACATCCTCGACGAGAGGAGCCCGGTGCCGGCGCTGCTAGCCTCCCCAGCGGCCTCCGCCCACTGGGCGAGCTCCTTCTCCTCCACTTCCGCCGCAGCCTTGTCCTCCACACCACCGGCGCTTCCGGCCTCCTCGGCAAGCTTCGCCTCCATCGCCCTGGCGGCGATGTAGTCCAGTTCTGCATGGGTGGTGTCCTAGACGAGTCGCGGCTCGGCAGTGACGTACCCCTCATGCAAGGTGTCGAAGAACTCCTGCACTTGAATTTCCTCCGGCTTGACCCAGCTCGTGTCAAGGCCATGCGCGTTAAAGTCCGGCATCATGGCGATGATGTCGGTCCGGCGCGAGTTGGTGCTCAGCGGGACCACTCCTGCCGGCAACTTGAACAAGGGCCCCTTGGCGACCCTGCCGGCCTTCACGACGGCCCTCGCGGCCTTGCTGGTCCGCTCGACCTCGCCGTCACGGTTCACGTCGAGCTGGAAGAGCTGCTGGCAGAAGTGGGCGTGCCCCATCACCGTGAAGTTGTGGTCGAGGCCGGGGCGAAGCCTCATGATGTCGGCGGCGTTCGTGAAGAGCCAGGCCGGCCTCCCCTTGTTATGCAGCGGAGCGATTCGGCGGTGGATGAAATCCGCCCCGATCATCTCAAGGGTGAGCCCGGCCATGGTAAGGCGAAGGATCCTGGTGGTGGCGACTGTGAGCTTCGCATCATCAGCATCAACGTCGCTCCAGTCGCCCCGGTGAACCGGCAGCGCGTCGCGGGCCCGGCAAAAGTCCGGCGGGTCCTTATCTTCAATCCAGCACCACCAGCCCCGCCATTCTTCCCACCTCTCCTTCATGGCGCCCTCCGGGTATGCCCCCTTGGACCGTGGGATCTAGGCGACACAAGCAGAAATGGCGCCCCCCGGTTGGATCCGAGGGAAGAAGTAGTGGCGAAAGAGCGCCGTGTTGGGATGCACCCCAGCGAAGCCCTCGCAGAGGTGCGCAAAAAGAGCCATGCACGCCACGGCATTCGGAGTAACATCCAAAAGGCAGAAGCCGTAGGTGTGCATGACATCATTGAAGAAATCGGAGAAGGGGGGACAGAGCCCGCAGGAGAAGTAGTCAACAAAGAATGGATACCGATTTAGGGCGGCCTTGGTGCAATTGGCGGGGATGACGCGCGTGGCTGGATGCCCCGTCGTCTCTCCCCCTGTCTTGCACCCCCACAGGGGCTTGAAGCGGTCCCGGAGCTCAAACACGTCGACCGTCGAGGGGAAGTAGGCGAGCTGCGTCCGCTGCGCCGCCAACGCACTCTCCGGCGGCTCCGCGTCGCCCTGGCATCTTTGGCCACTCCCTTTCCCTTGGTGGATTTGGGAGCCATGGCGGCTGTGAGAAGCAAGGGGCTGAGGATTGCGAAGGTGCAGCACCGGCGAGCAAAGGCGGAAGCTTGCGAAGGAAGGAGAAGGGGGCGGCGGCTCTGAGATTGGAGAAGACGCAGGAAAGGGGGTAAAGTGAGGAGCGCGCCCACGGTTATTCCTTTTTACGGGGAAGGCGCGAGCTTCCTCCTTTCCCATTAACTGCGATGTGACGCATGCGTGCGGGAACCGCCCCACGCATGCCCCCCACGTCAACGCAGGTCGTGGGGAAGCGCAGCGGATGAAAAGTTACCACCGTGAAAAGCTGTCTCGCCTGCCCGCGCACCGTTTTGGGCCTAGCCCAACAACGTGTCGCGCTTATGTGTGGCCCAGGCCCGGGGGCTCCCGTCGGTGTACAAAAGTAGGGGCACTCCTTTGTACCCCTTTACTTGTGCACGGGCAGTCGGAGCCGCGCGCTGCGGCCACACTAAGCAGGGCAGAGGAAGGGAGCTGGAGGGAAGCCGAAGCCCAAGGCAACGCCAAGATCAGAAACACCAAAGAGCAAGAGGGCGAGGTGGACTCCCCCGGCAAGGCCCTTGCCGGTGCGGCCTCCACGGCCCGGCAAGAGCCTTGCCGGGGCAACTTGCTCGATGCCAACAGAGCAAGCCACCCTTGAGCCCGCGGGTTCCGACCCAACCAACTGCATTGGGACTAGGGCTCGGGAGGCACCTCCGTGGTGGCATGCAGATCTTTGTCAAGATCATAGATATGTGAGATCAGACGAGAACCAGAAGACGGTGACCCTCGGCGGAATCCTTGCCGAGGAGATCCACAAGACCCCCGGGAAGCGCCTTGCCGGGGACAACTGCAACGCCATGGCAAGACCCTTGCCGGGCCCCCGGCAAGGCCCTTACCGAGGGCGTCAGCGGGGCCACAGCCAGGCCCACGTCGACCAAGACTCCACCGCCGTCCCCAAGCAGATGCTAGCTCAACCAGCTGGGCAGACACCTGCGTGGCGATAGGCGGCCTCTATGCCAACTCAGCAAACACCTGCGTGGTGGCATGCAGATCTTCGTGAAGACCCTACCACCGCGCCACCTCAGCTGCCTGCCTACCTACATGGCGCCGCATGCATCGCTGGCTCAGGCGTGTGTGTCAAGCAAGCAAGGCGGCAACGGACGGGACGGGCCTCGTTCCCGTCCCCGGTAAAGCTAAGGGACACCTAAGCGATGCATTTAATGCATCTTGTCCTGTAATACGGGTGATAAGTTCGCAGCACTGTAGACCTTTCCACCTCCTGTGTGCTACTATGGCGACCCCTTTTGCCTATAAAAGGAGGCCCGAGGCGACCGCTTTTTGGAACTATGCAGCCACAATAGCTAGTTCAGAAGCTCAAGAACACTCAATACATCCACCAAAGCAGGACTAGGGTTTTACGCATCCTCGCGGCCCGAACCTGGGTAAACAATCCTTGTGTTGGCTGTTAATCCTGCTGTCCTCACGACCCCGCGCCCGCTGACCGTAGAAGGGATTCCAGTGATCCCATAGGTGTCGTTTTCCACCGACATCAGGCGCCTGCAATTCTGTCCAGTCATTGATAAAATCCACGAGTGCTTGCGACTTGATGGTCGTGCGACCACATACTTCAGACCATGGGGGCCAAGCTCAATAGCCCACTTGGCAACTCGTCCTGTGGCTTCCCTATTTTGGATGATATGTCCCAAAGGAGCAGAGCTGACCACCGTAATAGGATGCCCTTGAAAGTACTGCTTGAGCTTTCTGCTGGCCATGAATACCCCGTATACCAGCTTCTGCCAATGCAGATACCTTTGCTTAGACTCGATAAGCACCTCACTGACGTAGTAAACCGGTCTCTGAACCGGGTATTCTTTGCCCGTCTCCTTCCGTTCCACCACAATGGCTACGCTGACAGAGCGGGCATTAGCAGCCACATATAACAACAAGGGCTCTTTATCAATAGGAGCAGCAAGAACGGGCGGCTCAGCCAGCTGTCTCTTCAAATCCTCAAACACCTCATTAGCAGCATCACTCCAAACGACATTTGACTTTTTCATCATCTGATATAGAGGGATGGCTTTTTCTCCAAGACGGCTTATAAACCGGCTCAAAGCTGCAATCCGGCCTGCCAAACGCTGAACGTCATTGACACACGCCGGTTTAGCCAGGGAAGTAATGGCTTTGATCTTCTCCGGATTAGCTTTAATGCCCCTGTTAGACACCAAAAAACCCAAAAGCTTACATGCTGGTACGCCAAAGACACATTTTGTCGAGTTAAGCATCATCTTGTAGACCCGGGGATTGTTAAACGTCTCCTTCAAGTCATCAATCAGGGTCTCCTTCTTTCTAGACTTCACCACATTGTCATCTACATAAGCATGAACATTGCGCCCAATCTGACTGTGAAGGCAATTTTGCACACATCGCTGATAAGTCGCCTAGGCACTCTTGAGCCCAAAAGGCATAGACACATAACAGAAGGCTCCAAACGGAGTTATGAAAGTTGTCTTCTCCTGGTCCTTAACTGCCATGTTGATCTGATGATAACCAGAGTATGCATCCAGAAAACTCAAACACTCACAACCCGCCGTAGCATCAATGATTTGATCAATACGAGGGAGAGCAAAGGGATCAGCTGGACAAGCCTTGTTCAAATCTGTGTACTCCACACACATACGCCAAGTGCCATTCTTCTTAAGTACTAGCACCGGGTTAGCTAACCACTCAGGGTGAAAAACCTCCACAATAAACCCCGCTGCAAAGAGCCGGGCTACCTCCTCACCAATGGCCTTGCGCCTTTCTTCATTGAAGCGGCGGAGAAACTGCTTGACCGTTTAAACTTGGGATCGATATTAAGAGTGTGCTCAGCGAGTTCCCTCGGTACACCTGGCATGTCAGAAGGTTTCCGTGCGAAGATGTCCCGGTTCTCACGGATGAACTCGATGAGCGCGCTTTCCTATTTTGGATCCAGATTAGCGCTGATGCTAAACTGCTTGGATGAATCGCCGGGAACAAAATCCACCAATTTTGTCTCATCGGCCAATTTAAACTTCAACGCCGGATCATGCTCTGTAGTTGTCTTTTTCAAAGAAGTCATATCCGCCGGATCAACATTGTCCTTATAAAACTTTAACTCCTCTGTTGCACAAACCGACTATGTGTAAGCTGCATCACCTTCTTCACATTCCAAAGCTATCTTACTACTCCCATGTACCGTGATGGTCCCCTTATGACCCGGCATCTTGAGCTGCAGATAAACCTAACAGGGTCTTGCCATGAACTTAGCATAAGTCGGCCGCCCAAACAGGGCATGATAAGGGCTCTTGATTTTCACCACTTCAAAGGTTATCTGATCTAGAGTCATGATCATCTCCAAAAGCAACTTCTAGGGCTATCTTACCGATCGGATATGCCGACTTACCAGGCACCACACCATGAAAAACAGTGTTCGATGGTTTAAGATTTTTATCTGTCAACCCCATGCGACGGAAGGTTTCATAATAGAGAATGTTGATGCTGCTCCCCCCGTCCATGAGTACTTTGGTGAACTTATACCCTCCAACCTGATGCGCCACCACCAGTGCCAGGTGACCCGGATTGTCAACCGGGGCGGGTGATCTTCCCGACTCCATACGATGGGCTGCTCAGACCAGCGCAAATAACGGGGAATTGCCGGTTCAACGGAGTTCACTGCTCTCTTATGAAGCTTATGGTCGCGCTTGCATAGGCTAGTGGTGAAGACATGATACTGGCCACTATTCAACTGCTTCGGGTTGCTTTGATAACCTGATTGTTGCTGTTGTTGACTCCCCTGATGATGTTGCTGATTATAACCACCTTGGTTGCCATGATTGCCTTGATTGCCTTGAAGTCCTGAGCCTCTAACCGCCTCCACCATAACACGGCCCATGAGAACCGGGTCCTGAACTGCCACCCGGTCCATGACCATCTTGGAAGAGATTTGAGTTTTTGAACTCCCTCATGATAAAGCAATCCTTCCAAAGGTGCATAGCTGGCCTTTCTCACGTCTCATGTCTTGGGGAAGGCTGGTTTAACAGGTGCTCGAGATTGATACCTGATCCTCCACTCCGCGGGGGCGGTTTACCCTTACGACGCTGGCCACTATTCTGTGTGTTGGTGTTAGCCACAAAATCCAACTGTTATCCGCTTTGCGCTTACCGTTGTTTCCATGGCCTGCCGGGTTATGTTGTTGCCCTCTGGTGTTGCTGCTCTTCTTTCCCTTTCCCGGCTTTTCATCGTCTGACTCGGGGTCCTTGGTACTATCAGAGTCAGCGTATTTAACTAGAGCCGCCATAAGTGTCCCCATGTCATTGCAGTGACACTTGAGCCGCCCTAACTTCAGTTTCAGAGGCGTGAACCGGCAATTACCTTCCAACGTTAAGACTGCTGAATCAGCATTGATGCGGTCCGACGAATGCAGGATCGCTGAGACCCGGCGCACCCAATGGGTTGTCAATTCACCTTCTTCTTGGACACAGGCGGCCAAGTCCACAAGTGACATGGGCTGCTTGCACGTGTCTTTGAAATTCTGGATAAACCGGGCCTTTAAGTCAGCCCATGATCCAATGGAGTAAGCTGGCAAGATTTTCAGCCAAGTACGAGCTGTTCCTTCCAACATCATGGTGAAATATTTAGCACATGCAGAATCATCAACGTCCAGCATTTCCATCGCCATCTCATAGCTCTCAATCCATGATTCGGGAGGTAAGTCGGCAGTGTAACTGGGCACTTTACGAGGACCTTTGAAATCCTTGGGCAGCCGCACATTGCGTAGATCCGGGGTGAGACACGGTACCCCCAAAGAACTAAAAGCCACACCTGGTTCCATTGAAGTCATTGGACAAACCGGAGTAATCTGGCGGGCCGCATATTGTGCCGCTAGCTCGGCTTCTCGACGTGCCCTACCGTGATCCACCACGTCTTGAGCGTTAGCACCACCGCCCGCCGGGTTATGCCCTCGAGGCGGGTTACGGTTCCGCGCACTGCTTGACACAGCCGGTTCATCAATATGCCTGCTGTAACTCCGGCTTGGGCGGGGGGTGGAGTGAATCCTCGCCGGTATGCATTTAATAAGCCTCTTCTTTGAGTCAAGGTTGTCTGAAGGAGCTCTCTAGCCCGTCGCGTCTCAACTTCTACTGGGGACTCGCCTTCGACTGGGAGAGCCGCCAATCGTGAAGCGGCGGCGACTATGTTATCCAAAGGGTTAGAGTAATGACCCATAGGCGTTGATATGCGCGGTGACGGGACATTGTTCTGACGAGGTGGATCCATCATGCGTGGCTGAACCGGCGCCCCCGTTCCAGATGCTTCCATCCGGTTTACTACTGGCTGGTTACTGGTTCCTGCTCCTGGCGTGTAAAAGAGATTCCTTGCCTCATAAACCGGAGGCAGGTGAGACCGATATCTTCTCCTCATGACATCATTTGACGCATTCTAATCCAACATAAGCAGGTAAGCCTGTGCATCCAACTCGGCCCGCTCTGCACCCATCCTGGTGTCCTCAGCTGCCAGGTCTGCCTTGGCTTGAGCTATCTGATCCTTCACTTTCGCAACTTCCGCATTATGCTCATCCTGATTCGCCAGGTTAACTTTTGCCGCCAGCAGCGTTGCCAAAGTGTCGAATAAGTCGGACAAAACCTGAGCCGGCGGTCGCGCAGGGCCTCCTACCCCAACTGTTGTCGATGCTGCTGACCCGGATATCATCGCCGCTGCAGTCGAAGAGTGCTGCGCGGGCTATGTACCAGCCATGAAGATCGCAACCCGGCTCGGCGGATCAAAGGGGTCTGGAATACTGTCGCCATCGGAGCAGCCCCCAAGCCGGCCATCTTGCAGTTGGTACAATGACTCGGTCTCTCCGGTAGATGACTCGTCATCAGAATAAATGACGGTTTCATCACCAGATGCTGATCTATCCTCAGATTCCGCTCCGTGGATGACTCCCACGAAAGCACGCTTCATGGCAGGCTGAACCTGGGCGGATCTCGCACGCTGAGCCGTTTCGACGATGTCGGTGCAGAGGTCCGTCTCAGGGCCCGGTTCGCCGATCTTGCCAATGAAGACGTGAATACCGCCGAAGGGGACCCGGTACCCGTAATCAATTGAGCCGGCCTCGGGACCCCATCCTGCATCGTCGTTGTAGAGCTTGCCACGACGACTCTTGGTCATCCGGCCCATAGCGTATCCCTTGAGCCCTTCAAAGCTGCCCTCTAAGAACTTGAAACCATCGTGTGATAGCCCCACGATGGGCGCCAACTGTCGTGGTTTTGTCACGGCAGATGTCCTAGTGTGAGGACTTAGTCGTGGAGCCATCACAACGTAGTTAGCTTAAAGGGGTAAAAGCGGGACAAAGGACGCAATGAGTTTATACTGGTTCGGCCCCTTGCGGTGAAGGTAAAAGCCTAATCCAGTTGAGGTGGAATTGCTAGGGTTTCGATGACCAGGGAGCGAATACGCTTTGCCTAGCTCTCGATCTGTTGTTTCTTGTCCCTAAACCGTCGCTGGGCCGTCCCTTTATATACACAGGTTGACGCCCGGCGATTTACAGAATCCCGGCCGGTTCATAAACGTGTCCGGCTCGGTTTCTACCCTTTCCTATCTTACAACACAAGTCATACATCATATGGCGGTTTACATCTACAGGCCCTAACCTGCCTTTGGGCCTTGGGCCTTCTTGTTAGATCTCCTCCATAAAGCATCATACACCTTGTCTTCGTGGGCTTCAATATGAATAACTTACTATGAGTATAACCCGGCCCCTCCTGGGCGGTTTATGCTCAATAGTTATATCTCCAACACACGACCCCTACTCGTCGGCCAGGTCATCAATGACTTGATCTCTTTTATCTCGTGTTGACGACGCGACTGCAGTGCTTGTTTTCTCCTCCACACATACATGCTCGTTCCACACTGCAAACAACAAGTCAATGTACGAATAGGCTTATTTCATCTTACGTTGGTCATTCTACCTAGTTACAAATGTAGGAATACCTGGAGCACCATGAGGTTAGCTGATAGCAGGTTCCACTAAAATTGAGGTTTGTGCTTCTGTTTGCACAGATAGAAAGCATATGGAGATAGACAACCCTATTTACACAAGTATGTAACAGGGTTATTTAAGCAATGTCATTTTTTGCAGCGGCATATGATTAACATCAGCATCTCATATGTTATCAGTGGCATTATAGTGACAGTATGAAAAAGTGCCATCGCATCAAATCAACACTGGCACTAGATTAACGGGGGTTTACATTAACATGCATAACAATTGCATTATGACTATGTGATGACAGATTGGGAGTAGCACTTGATCAGTATGTACATGCACGGTTAACAGGAACGATCGTTCTAACAAAGGGTGATACGAAAAGGAGAAACACATCGTCGTGTCAACCATTGTGCAATTAAATTTTGTGCAGTTCAACGGAGATGTAGCTATGTTACGTGTAACGGCCCAAAACACTCTTTATGAGAAATAAATCAAGACAGGAGCATTTCATAAAACGGTGGTGGCATTGATTCATTTTATCAATGGCAATAGATTGACATCAGCATTACTTAATAGCGACATCGCATTAACAGTGGCATTGTTTAATTTTACATGAGATGTTAGATTAACAGTAGTAGTAAGGGCATAGGGACAGGGGAGGCACAAGCACGTTTTACATACACCGAGGCATAAAGTTGTGAGGCAGAGGTGTTGCCGAGTGCAACAAACATGCAAAGCATGTCTGGATTTGTGCATTTTTTGTTCTCGTCAATGACCTTTCCTATGTGACCACAAGAAATCTAGACGTGCTCATTCTCGGTTGCATTGTCGACCCCACACACCCCACTTTCTGTCCTTTTTCGACCAAGAGACCGGTTAGGCCATCATCTTTATTTCCCTTTGCAACCAAGAGATCGGTTCGTTAGCCAATATCTGTAGTACCTTTTTTCCTCTAATAGTAAAATTTTAGGTGGTGTTCGAGTGTTCGACAAGCCGACGGAGCTACCTACATGGGGAGCTCTGTAATACTAGAAGAATATCCACATGCAGGATGCAGCGACGTGGGGAGCAATCCTAACTTGATGAAAAAAAGGATGCAACAACGTGGGGAGCTAGGCCATTAGAACAAGGTCGGTTCTAAAATAAGTTATACCTCTGGTCAGCGGTATGTGGTGAGGCAGGCGGCGGGATCTTCCAACTCGACGGCGGGGAGCAAGGGTGACAAGGACCTCTCGCGCTAGCGCCAGGTCAGAGAAGACGGTGCACGTCGGCTTCCTCTCTCACCACCGGCGACCACCAGCGGAAGGTATCCGGCCGGATCTGTGTCAACCAGAGAGAAAAGAGACAGACAAAGAGAGTGGACACCGCCTTCTTGTTTAGATCTGGAGAGGGCGAGAGAGTGAGAAGAAGAGAGCAACCCTAGAAAGCAAGTCCCGAAGTGGACTAGTGGAGTAGTAATTGTTTTTGTCTCTGTAGCGATCATTTTAAATTGGATACGCGCGGAGCCATATTTTCATTTAACGTATCAGTAAAAAGAAATTGATCAATAACCGCGCCACTGCGTTCAGGTCGCACTTGGTATGGCTGACATTTGCTCCCAGACCCCACATTAAGTGGATGACTAGATCTCTCAAATTGACACGTTACCTGCCTTTTCGTGTGCAAATGTGCTCCATCGTGAGTGTACCCACGCATGTGCGTGAGGGGAGAGTGAAGTCTGATTTATAAACCTTGAGGTTGTAGAGCTAGTCGGAAACAAACCCTAACCTTTAAATCCCTGAAGTTTGTACCCTGTCCTCTGTAATCTCGGACATTTTTAACATTAAGGGCATGTGCGGTTCAAGGGGTTTTAACAGGGATTGTGGGGGATTAAATCATGTATAAGCCAAATTCCCCTCCATTCCTCTCCAAACCCCTTGGGTGGAGGTTGAACCAAACAAGGCCTAAGACTAATCATAGTGAGAGTAACTTCAAGAGTAACATCGGGTCCTACTCAGCAGATTCACCTATGTGGCAACTAGTTAATGAGGAGAGAGGTAAACTGAGAAACTTATAACTAGTTACTCATTCTATGAGTAATATCGCACATACCAAAACAAAATGACTGTATGACCTAATAAATGAAGCTTTGCATGACACTACACGTGCGATGACCACTGGAGCAATCCACTTAGGTTGTACGTAAACATGTTTATACTCTTCATTCATGATTCTTAGTACAAATAGGATGCACATGGCGATGTCATCCTCATACCAACCACTATTGATGGATGGCCACACAGTGTCGTCGTGCTCACCTGCAACTGCATCCTGAGTTGCGCATGCAGCAACTACAACTGCAATGGAGTACTAGATGCACAAGGCATGTTGTGGTGTTGCTCCATGAGCTACTAAGCCGTCTAGATGAGCGCGCGGTAATGGCCATCACCTGCGGAATGAAGTACATCGTTCTTTCGTCGTGTCCTGGCCATCACAAAGGTGGTGACGCACTTTGCGAGGTTGTCAGAGACGGAGTCCGTCATCCCACTGCAGGGACGGACAGCGCTCGCCTGAGAGAGCGAACGTGGATGCAAATTTGTGCAAACACGGTAGGATTTCATATAAACATGATGGATTTCATTACATTTACATTAAATAAGTTGTGCTAGTCCAGAGCTAAAGTTAGAATTAATATACCTAATCTAAATGGTCATCGGCTGATCTCTTTGTCCTCCTCCAGCATCTGGCTGAAGAAGAATCGTGCAAGACACCGGCTGTTTCGCTGGTGTCGCCTCGGTGATGGCCTTCATGGGATACAATCGGCGGCGGCCTCCCGTGTTCTACTTCGCCATGATGATGGCTGCAGGCAGGGACGTGTTGGATGTCACCTCGTTGACATCCGCGTAGCCGCGTCACCTCGTCGACATCCGCAGCGTCTTCTTTCTCTGCCTGCATGCGCCGCTACGCACGCGTCGACAACGAATAGCACAGTCGCAGGCACTAGAGGCGATGTACGACGCGGCGGCATCAAGGGCAGTGACGATGCCCGTGCCATCATGCTCCCCGACAAGCTGGTGTGGAGAAACTCGGCACTCTTCCTCGAGCTAGATTGGAGCAGCCAGCTGCGAAACCACACGCTGGCTTAGGGAGGCAACTGGCTTCGTCGGGCTAGGCGAGGTAGGTGGAGTAGCGATCTGCCTCGCTCGTAACTGCCGGGCTCGGCAGGCCACCCAGACGGCTTTTATGCCGGAGAACTACTCTTCATGCTCGTCGGATGCCGCCGAAAGAGTGGAGAAAATGGTGGAAGGAGGAGCTTGGCCGGCGTCCCGCTCCTGAACGGATGTGTGGCCAGATTGGGTTTCTGGCATTCCATGCGGGTTTAAATGTAGGTGTTTGAATGCGGCGAGGAGGCAGGTACAACTGGGAGTGCAGTGGGAGGCGCCCTCGGACGCAGTGGAGGGTACTACCTCCGTCCTTGTTTATTGGTCCGCACATATTGTGTCAAATTTTGACTATAGATTGAACTAACAAAACATTCATGCATGTTATAAAAGTTATATCATTGAAAACTATGTTCAAATACGAATCCAACGATATAATTTTTGTTGACATGCATTAACATTTTGTTAGCTAAATCTTTGGCAAAATTTTGGCACAAAGTACAAAGGTGACCTATAAACCATGACAGAGGTAGTAAGTTATAGACCCATTTTGCATTGGGAAGCGCTAAGTGATGGTAACATATCATGTTACTCTGTTTGCCTCTCTCTTCATTAACTACTTGCCACCTCACCATTTTTTCTTATATGGCATCTATATTACTACCTATATTACTCCCACTATGACCAGCCTCAGAGGTCGCGTCCGCCCTGACCCCCTTGACCGTGGACCTTGATCGTGTACATCCGGCTTTGAGCATAACATTATCCTTAATGGACCTTGACGGTGTACGTCACCTTGTGTCCAGATCTAAGATGCCATTGCCACGTGTACCAGATGAATGACTCCAAGTTCGACCCCCATGATGCTAGGTGCGAGACGAGGAACACTGTTGGAGAGAATCCCCTCATAATTTTCCTACATTGGTCGTTTGATTCATAGGATATAATGCTATAGGAATTTTTACTATGACATCATGTGTTAATTGGCAATCTAGCATCCACTCCAACTTTCTTCACTTCCTTTGTTTTTCTTGTGTCAAACATTGTGTTAATGCTATGGGATTGAAGTGGGCATGCCACTCCAATCCTTTATTTTTCCTATTCCTGCGTTTTAAGTTCCTATGAATGAAAGAAAATAAATGGAGAGAGTACTTGCTCTAAATTATGTGCCACTGCAAGATCTGCCTATATTAATTAACCATGCTCTAAAAAGGTGGCCCAGCTTAAGGTTAGTAGATGACTGTGCGCTTGGTTCTTCCCCTCTTTCGGAAGTCGAACAATGATGATGGTACTACAGTATATATACTTCTAGCAATCTGACACCGAATGAACTGCTGCACATCCACCGCTTGTATAGCCCACTATAATTGTAAGCAAAAGCTTCTCCTCGTGCTGCAAGCCACCACGCGCATGGGCAAGGGAGAGGGCGTAGCAAGCAATCTTCTCGTCGTTCTGTGAGTTGACGGGACACATCAAAGTAATTTAGTACTCTCTCCAAAAAGGGCCGACCATTTCCATGGCTACCATCCCGTGCTCTGTCTACATACATGATTCACGTGCCATCAAGGAGAAAAAAATATTGCACAGTACGTGCCATCGAAGTGCATGACTCACTCACGCACTAGACCTTGATGCTAAATGTCCTGCGTGTTGGCAAAAGGATGAACAAAGCTCACGTCAAAAACAAAAGAGTGGAAGAACATAGATTCTCGACGACCAAGAAGGGGCAAGGAACCTCGCGGTGGAGCGTTTGCACTCATAATATTTTATTTTATTCAATGATATAAAATAAACCAAATCTCTCCATGTTTAACCGAAAGAGTCCAAAACACATCATACATGGCCCACCTCACGCATTCACCATATTCCCCGGCCTCCGTGCGACACCTAGTTATAGTATATCCAGCAGCCCGTCGCTTCTCGCTCCTCGTCCTGATAGCCCGTGTGACACCTAGTTATAGTATAACCGAAAGAGTACTTTCTCCTTGAGCAAAGGGCCTCCCTAAGCACACATTAATTTCCTGGGCATGCTTCTTTCTACTCAATGTTGCGTGCACTTTGAGCATGTTTGCAACTTTGCTAGCTTGGTGGCTCATATTGCAATTGACGCCGACCCATTGCAGCACTCCTGCAAGGCCCAGAGGTTAATTTGAGAACAAGTACCTCGAGGTTTAATTTGACATACATGACTTATAAGTTGACACAGGTCATATCACTTTTTTTAGAAACATGTCGTAAAGTAACGCGATAGACCTGCGATTAACATGTGTTCAAAAAACAAAAATTGTCGAAAATTACAAAACAAAGACCTCGAGATTCAACTAATAGGACAGGCCTGCAAGGCCCAAAGGTTAATTTGAGAACAAGTACCTCTAGGTTTAATTTGACAAACATGACTTATAAGTTGACAGAGGTCATATCACTTATTTTAGAAACATGTCGTAAAGTAACGTGATAGACCTTCGATTAACATGTGTTCAAAAAACAAAAACTGTCGAAAATTACAAAACAAAGACATCGAGGTTCAACTAATAGGACGGAGCATTGTAAAGGTTTAATTAAACCTTTACAATGACCCATCCAACTAGTTAATATTGAGTCCACTTCCCATCCGGTCACCCATCTAATGACTACTCCAGCCTCAGCACAGTTAACTTGAGAGTTTTGTTAGATGAGCTATCGGTAGGGAAGCTGGTCCTTGCTAATACAGGATGCCTCGTTGTATCCTTTAGAGCAAGTACAATAGGATGACATAGGCGGGCTATAAGACTTTAAATATTATGTTTTTGATGAGTTGATGGAAAGAGAAGAGGAGAGAGAAGAGAAGCGCGCTACCCACTAACAACCGGCTGTAGCACGTGCTCCTAGACACTCTGTGAGAGAGGGAGGTTGGCCATGTATCAACAAAGTAGTACAAATTTATATGCATCTATTGTACTTGTCGACTGTAAGGTTAAATATAGATGACATGGCACTACTACAGGATGCTACTAACGCGACACTACGATCAAAGGCCCTTTGACGAAACTGTGTGCGATGCATTAATTGCAAACGGGGATGTAAAAAACCGTCAAAAAAGATGCAAAACATTTGCGATGGCGGAGACATCAAACACAATCCAGATTTTAGTTACATGTGCGATACGGGGCATACGGTTGATCCAGAAGAACTGTTTGCGATGAGGCAGAACAACAGAAACGGGCAACCATATCAATGTGTGTGCAATATACGGCATACAGTTTGCTCCGATGAACTATGTGCTATTAGGGAACGTAACAGAAACGGTCAGCCAGATCAAGATGTGTGTGACATACGGCATACGGTTCACTCAGACGAACTATTTTCGATTAGGGAAGAGAACAGAAATGGTTCAACTTAACAAGATGTGTGTCATATGCGACATACAGTTCACATAGATGAACTCTTTGCGATGAGCCAAAAGAACACAAACGATACGTGTAAACAAGATGTGTCTGATTCGCAGCAAATAGCCCACTTGGATGAATTGTTTGCGACGAGAAAGTATAACACAGATGGTTACCATAGTTAGTTCGTGTGCGATTCTGTTCATACAAAAAACTTTGAAAAATGCAAACTAGTTGCTTGCGGTTGATACGTCTCCAACGTATCTATAACTTATGAAGTATTCATGCTATTATATTATCCATCTTGGATGTTTAATGGGCTTTACTATGCACTTTTATATTACTTTAGGGACTAACCTATTGACCCAGTGCCAGTTCCTGTTTTTTCCCTTGTTTCGGTGTTTCGAAGAAAAGGAATATCAAATGGAGTTGAAACGGAATGAAACCTTCTGGAGAAGTTATTTTTGGAAAGAAAGCAACCCGAGAGACTTGGAGTCCACGTCAAGAAAGCACCGAGGAAGGCACGAGGCAGGGGGCGCGCCCACCCCCCTAGGCGCGCCCTCCACCCTCGTGGGCCCCTCGTGGCTCCACTGACGTATTTCCTCCGCCTATATATATACATATACCCTAAAACGATCGGGGAACAGAATAGATCGGGAGTTCCGCCACCGCAAGCCTCTGTAGCCACCAAAAACCAATCGGGACCCTGTTCAAGACTCACGGAGGGGGGATCCCTCACCGGTGGCCATCTTCATCATCCCGGCGCTCTCCATGACGAGGAGGGACTAGTTCACCCTCGGGGCTGAGGGTATGTACCAGTAGCTATGTGTTTGATCTCTCTCTCTCTCGTTTTCTTGATTTGGCACGATCTTGATGTATCGCGAGCTTTGCTATTATAGTTGGATCTTATGTTGTTTCTCCCCCTCTACTCTTTAAGTATTTGAGAACACTTGATGTATGTCTTGCATGTGCTTGTCTGTGGTGACAATGGGATATTCACGTGATCTACTTGATGTATGTTTTGGTGATCAACTTGCGGGTTCAGTGACCTTGTGAACTTATGCATAGGGGTTGGCACACGTTTTCGTCTTGATTCTCCGGTAGAAACTTTGGGGCACTCTTTGAGGTTCTATGTGTTGGTTGAATAGATTTAATCTGAGATTGTGTGATGCATATCGTATAATCATACCCACGGATACTTGAGGTGACATTGGAGTATCTAGGTGACATTAGGGTTTTGGTTGATTTGTGTCTTAAGGTGTTATTCTAGTACGAACTCTAGGGCTGTTTGTGACACTTATAGGAATAGCCCAACGGATTGATTGGAAAGAATAACTTTGAGGTGGTTTCGTACCCTACCATAATCTCTTCGTTTGTTCTCCGCTATTAGTGACTTTGGAGTGACTCTTTGTTGCATGTTGAGGGATAGTTATATGATCCAATTATGTTATTATTGTTGAGAGAACTTGCACTAGTGAAAGTATGAACCCTAGGCCTTGTTTCCTAGCATTGCAATACCGCTTTTGCTCACTTTTATCATTAGTTACCTTGCTGTTTTTATATTTTCAGATTACAAAAACCTAGATCTACCATCCATATTGCACTTGTATCACCATCTCTTCGCCGAACTAGTGCACCTATACAATTTACCATTGTATTGGGTGTGTTGGGGACACAAGAGACTATTTGTTATTTGGTTGCGTGGTTGTTTGAGAGAGACCATCTTCATCCCTCGCCTCCCACGGATTGATAAACCTTAGGTCATCCACTTGAGGGAAATTTTCTACTGTCCTACAAACCTCTGCACTTGGAGGCCCAACAACGTCTACAAGAAGAAGGTTGCGTAGTAGACATCAGCGGTGGCTAGGAGTATCGCACATGATGGGTCTGCGAGTACTCGTGTGCGATGATTAGTAAGTTACACATACGTTTCCTTATGTTAACACGTGTGTGATAAATAACATGTGGCACCGCATACGGTATTCAGATTGTGTGTGTGCTCCACTTAGGCTTCCCGTGCTCCAGCGAATGCTTCCCGTGCTCCACATGGGTGAATTGTAAAATCCACGCCTCTTCCCTCATCGGTTTCCCGCCACTAGCTAATGGCTTGTTGCATATAACCTAGGCGGCAACGCACCATCGCGACACTCTACGCAGATCTAGTCCTCACCCATCTACCATTAATTATTCCAAGCATGCCAGCTGTGAGTACCCCGATTCCAAGTCACATCGATCTAGCCGGTAACACCTCATATCACTTTGCGGCCTCACGCACGGTATTCCCACGGGTGTCGCTTTACCATGGCCCGGGACCGTTTGCGCCTTTTGGCTCACGTATATGATGGTGTCGCTAGCATCCATATGACAGAGAACCCAGGCCGACATGGCTAGTCGTGAACCCAAAGCGGCGCTAACCCATGGGGACAGGCATACATGAATCACATCGAGCATGTCGGTCGATGGCGTGTGAATCCGGGCTGTAGCACTGGCTAACAGACTCGAACCCGGGCTGTAGCAAGCTAGGCAGGACTCCGGATGTCACCGCGTAACATTTCCTGAAGGACGGAACCACGAGGCAGTGAAACACATGCCGGCCGATCAAGTGTCCCGAGCGGTAGTCTTTGGGCTAGCAGGACTCCGGTGAACCGGGCTGTAGCGGACTACTATGGCTCAAGGAAGCACTAGACTACATTTCCCCATAAGAGAGGCTGCCAAGGATAAAGAACTAGATTGTCGGATCCCACACATACCAAGCATTTCAAACATACACACAATATGCTCGATATGTGTAAATACAACATGACATCACAACATAACTCTATGACTCAAGTATTTATTCATTAGGCTCCGAGGAGCCAAGATATTACAAACATGGGTCTCATGACCCAACACTCAAAGCATACAAGTCAAAGCACAAGCGGAAGCTTAACATGTCTGAGTACAGACATCTACAAATGAAAAAGCTTAGAAGCCTGACTATCTACCAGATCCTGCCGAGGGCACAAGATCGTAGCTGCGGTAACAAGCTAAACGTCGAAGTCCATGCGGAACTACTAGTGAGACTGAAGTCTCTCTGCAAAAACATAAAATAAGCAAACATGAGTACAAATGTACTTAGCAAGACTTACATCAGAACTAACTACATATGCATCATTATCAACAAAGGGGTGGTGGGGTTTAACTGCAGCAAGCCAGCTTCGACTCGGTGGCTATCATGAACTACGACTGCAAGTAACTCTTTTGAGGTGGCGCACACGAGTCCACATATCCACCATATCAATACACCACTATTGACACGCTCCCGTCTCCCTACGAGAACGCCATCCATAGCACTCATGCTTATCTTGCGCATTTTAGAGTATCCACTTTCACTTGTCTATGAACTGTACAGGCAACCCAGAAGTCCTTTACCGCGAACACGGCTATTCGAATAGATAATGTTAACCCTGCAGGGGTGTACTTCTTCACACACGCTCTCGCCACTTACCACCATGTTCACGTCATGTATCTCGGCAACCTTCAAGCGGAAGCCTGGCGAGGGAGTCGGCCACGACCTGACTAACCACACAAGTCTCTAGTCCAGGTTTATCGCCTATTCGGGTTCCATCTGCAAGGAGATCCGCCGGGTGTCGCTCACGGCCCCAAACGATGTGTGCAGGGTTCCCGAGACACCAACGGGCGCCGGTACACCGGGCCACGGTGTATCTACCGCATCATAGCTCACCCTAGGGTCGGCGCCACGCACGGCCTCCAACACATATCATACAAACACCGTAAACTAGTTGCAACTCCCGGATGTAGATCGAGGCGATTAATAAGCCGAGAGGGGCCGAGTTACCGGAACCCAATGTGTGGTAGTAACTGTTTCATGGATCACAAACACAGAACTCAGTTCCTGAGGACGGCTGCAATGAGACAACCCACCATGTACTCCTACATGGCCTCTCACCGCTACCTTTACCAAATCGTGTTCACACACTTAGCTCACACATAGTAGGACATGTTCACACACCTCTGATTCATCCTCGATGAATCAGACCTGACTCAACTCTAAGCGGGCAGGCATGGCAAACATGCATGTATGAGTAGGCACATCATGGCTCAAACAACTCCTACTCATGCTAGTGGGTTTCATCTATTTACTGTGGCAATGACAGGTCATGCAGAGGATAAAGGGGTTCAGCTACCGCAGCAGGTAACAGATGAATCGTTGTTGTCCTAATGCAGTAAAAGAGAGCAGGAGCGAGAGAGTGGATTGTATCGGAATGAACAAGGGGGGTTTGCTTGCCTGACACTTCTGAAGATAGCATTGAGTCTTCATCAGTGTCAACGATCACAACGTCGGAACATCATCTACCGAGAGGGGACAGATACCGGCAACAGAGAAGAAATACAATCAATGCAATGCGCAATATGATGCATGATCATGACATGTCAATATGTTGTGTCTTGAGCTAATGCAACTAGCAACATGTTAAATGGAGTTGGTTTGAACCCTAGGTTCAAATGCAAACTCCATATGTGAGGGTTTAAATGCCATTTAATCGAATTGTCCTGAACAGCAACTTTAAGTTGTTCCAACGTGCATGAAAATGGTACAGATGGATAGATTGGATTTTTTCGATCATTTTTCATATATAATTTATCTTATTTGGAGTTACGATTGAATTTCTATGATTTTTCAAAGTTTGCAACATTTTCTGAAA
This sequence comes from Aegilops bicornis, assembly GCA_021605145.1. Classification (NCBI taxonomy): domain Eukaryota; kingdom Viridiplantae; phylum Streptophyta; class Magnoliopsida; order Poales; family Poaceae; genus Aegilops; species Aegilops bicornis. The sequence continues at coordinate 479,753,774 of CM038670.1, forward strand.
TAAATAAATCATTTAAGATTTATTTAAATTCCAGAAAAGGATTACTGCATCAGCCTAACATCATCATGATGTCAGCAGGTCAACGGGGCACGGTCCTGGTCAAACCTGACCAGTGGGACCCACCGTCGATGACCCAAAGGACATTTAGTATCACGCATAAGTGGGTCCGGTCAACGGCCACGCCGGCCGAGGTCAACGCCGACGCGAGGGGCCACTGTGAATAGATTAACCTTACACTATTTTTGTTAGCTGGTTAGTTAGGCAGTGGGGCCCGCATGGCGGTGGCTCTAGGGTGGTTAGCTGGGTCATTAGCGCTTAATTAACCGGCGCCACGTCAGCAGGTGACACCGGCGACCACAGCAGCGGCGGGAACTCGCCGGAGTTGGTCGGGGCGGCGCTACAGGCAACGGCTGGGGGTGTGGCTTGCTCCTATGGGCTGTTGGCGCTCTCGCGCATCCATGGGAGGCACGCGGGAGGGCGTGGGGTGGCCGGAGCTCACCGGAACGAGCTCGCGACGGCGACCGAGGTACGGCTTCGAGCGAGCGTGGGCTACAGGTCACGGGGAATCGAAGTAGTTAGCGCGCTCGTCTCCTGGGGACGCGGCGAGCAGGAGGGTGCTACTGGGGCGAGCGGAGGAGCTCGGGAGCGTGGAGCGCGCTGGCCATGGCGGTGGCCGGAGCTCGGTGCTCACGGGAACAGCAGCTAGGAGGAGTAAACGGGCGCGGGGAGAGAGGGGTTCGGTAGAGGGGCTCACGGCGATTCTTTTGGCGCAGACGTCGAGGCCGGGGAGGTACTGGTTCCGGCGAATCGACGACGACGACCTTCGGTGCCCGTGGAAGAAGAAGACGATGGAGCCGGCATTGCAGGGCGTCCGGCGAGGCTTGGCTCGTTGAGGATGAAGCTGGAGTCGATACGGAGCTCAGGGAGGCGGAGATGGAGCGAGGGAGTGGCTGGCCGGGGTGGTTCTTGGCGGTGGCCATGGCGGTTTCGAACATGAGGGGGAGAGCGAGGGGGCGATAGGGAGGGGTCACGGGTTCCAGATGGCCACGGGTGGCGATCCTAGCGTCACGCTGGCGAGGAGGGCTGTGCAGTAGTGCGTCTTGGCTGCAAGTGGCGCCGTGTTGACCTCGCCTCTGCCAAGATGGCGAAGGTTGAAGACAGTATGCCCACAGTGGTGGGCGATTAATTTGGGCCGGCCGGCTGTGGTAACTGCCAGGTAAGAGGCCCAGGTGATGTTCTCTCTCTCTCTCTCTGCTAACTCTGTTTCTGTTTTATTTTTATTTACAGAGGTTTGTCAGCATTTCTAAAAATACTTAGGCAACTCCAAAAATCACCAAAGCGCACATGGCCACTACTTGGAATATATCCAGCATGGAACATTTTAGTCTGGGGTTATTTGAGCATTTGAAATATTTTATATAATTTAAATGCCCAAATTCAAATAACTAAAGATTTAATCCAGTGACCTTAGAGTGACCTAGAAATTTGTGCATCACTTTTGTCAGTGGTTTAAGACCAAGGCAGAGGTGATGAACATTTTAGAAGGGCATTTCAGGTTCATCAGAAATGTTTTTATGTTGAACCTATTTGATTTGATCTGGTGCTAGGGTTTGATCAATCCCCATTTCAAGTTTCAAAAAAAAATTAAACATGATGCAACAAACAAGTGCTAGCCTAGTGCAAGGTAAGGCTAGGGATGTGACACCAGGCAACGACCAAAGCTTCAATGTCGACCCCTACCTGCGTTGCATCTTCGGTGAGGAGAACGAGCCGGAGCAGGTTGGGGAGCAAGAGCTTCATCGGTCGGAGCAGGCACCATGGCCCATCGGCAGCGATATCGGCTGACAGTCCTTGGGCGCACAATTGACATATTGTAGAGGAGTTGTGATGAGCAGTTTACCATCCACAATGCAAAAGATCCAGAGCTGCTCGGCGGCATGATCGATGACCCACCCGAAGAGTCGTCGTCACTAGTGCTCATCGAGAGCCTGATGCCCTGCAAGGAATGGGCAGAGGACCTCTGCGGTTCAGTCAAGACACAAGCAGTCTGCAGCTTCATCATTGCCTGCGGCGGCCTTGTCAACCTCGATCCCGATGATGTGATGGCCAGGCTCGAGCACATCCTTGGCGGAGTTGACGTCCCCGACGAAGTAGAACATTGCCAGCGTGATATCTTGAGGATGCAGGTGATGGGCGGAATTTGCTACCAGGCCAGGGACATGGAAATTGAGTGGTTCCGAGAAGATATCATCCGCTCGATTGCATGCTATCAAGCTCTTCTGGAAGAGGCCCAGCAGCCCCAAGAGCCTCCCAGCGCCAGCAGTTCCGTAGGCGGAGGCGGGTCGGGACACTTGGAATGAACTGCCGCAAGGGTGCTATGCTGATCATTGAGTCCAAGAAGACCGACGTCAGAAGGCCGCCAGCTCAGCCTTTTAGCCTATGTTTTATTATAATTGTATGCATATGTAGGTCGTGAGTGTTTTGGTCCTTGCCGCATGTGGCATTGTAAATTATCTTGAATATGTAAGACAATTATTAACCGTTGCCATTGTAAATTTGCCTCAACGGCGAGCAGAGCGCGCACAGGGACGTCAGAGCGGAGCGCGCCGCGGCTGCCTCAATGGCCAGCAAAACGCACGGATGGACGCGAGCAGAGCGCGCCGCGGCGTCCTCAACGGCGAGTAACCATATGGTCAACCTTCTGGCACCCCATGGGAGGCGCGACGGCGCATCCATATGACACGATGGTGATATCTTGACCGTGTGTGATAGTGGGCAGACACGTACGTACATCCGAGAATGTGGGCCCATGTTTCCGGCTTCCGATGCATGGCATACGGTTGATCCAAAAGAACTGTTTGCGATGAGCCAGAACAACAGAAACGGGCTTTATAAGCCCAGAACCATCAATAAATTTTGACCTTGTTTCTCTTCACATTGCAGATTACAACGCAATAAGTAATTGCAAATATATTCACACATATCAAACCAATATGTGTTCACACTAAGTACCGGGCTATAAAAACTACCCAATCGAAAATTACTTCACAGTTCCGCTCCTCATCACCCACAAAACTGGTCTTTTCTGTCAAGTCGTTCCGCCATGGCCGGTAGGAGGAGTTTCGGCTGGACATATAACCAGGCAGCAAAGACCAAGGCCGCGGAAGCACTAGAGAGGTCCCGCCGCGGAGCGGCAGCCGCAACAGAGATGTCCCGGCGCGCCGCGGAGCCGTCGAATGAGCTCTCACGGGCACGCAAGGGCTCTCACAAGCGCACTCGTCGTGTCGATGATCGTGACGAGCTGGCGTTGCTGAAGTCCTTGGCCGGCAATGACGACATTCTTGCTGGCCTCATTAAGCAGCAGAAGCTGGTCGATGGCTTGATGAAGCTGCTCGAGATCAGCGATCCCTCGGTTGACAAGGCGACCGGCCTCGTCGAGCAACTCATGGGTGACAATGCGAAGCTCCTCAAGGCGCTCGCCGAGAAGGAGGAGGAGGCCGCCGGCTGGAAGACTCTCTCTCATTTAATAATTTCAGATCTTGGTATTTTATTCAAACAGCAAGCAAAACTAAAGAAAATAAAATGACGCTCCAAGCAAAACACATATCATGTGGTGAATAAAAATATAGCTCCAAGTAAAGTTACCGATGAACGAAGACGAAAGAGGGGATGCCTTCCGGAGCATCCCCAAGCTTAGGCTATTGGTTATCCTTGAGTATTACCTTGGGTGCCTTGGACATCCCCAAGCTTAGGCTCTTGCCACTCCTTATTCCATAGTTCATCGAATCTTTACCCAAAACTTGAAAACTTCACAACACAAAACTCAACAGAAAACTCGTAAGCTCCGTTAGCGAAAGAAAACAAAACACCACTTCAAGGTACTGTAATAAACTCATTATTTATTTATATTGGTGTTAAACCTACTGCATTCCAACTTCTCTATGGTTTTTAAACTATTTTACTAGCCATAGAGTCATCAAAATAAGCAAACAACACACGAAAAACAGAACAGTCTGTAGTAATCTATAACTAACACAAACTTCTGGAACTCCAAAAATTCTAAAATAAATTGGTGGACCTGAGGAATTTGTCTAGTAATAAACTGCAAAAAGAATCAACTAAATAGCACTCTCCAGTAAAAAGTTTTAGCTAATCTCGTGAGCGCTAAAGTTTCTGTTTTTTTACAGCATGATTATAAAGACTTTACCCAAGTCTTCCCAAAGGTTCTACTTGGCACAAACACTAACTAAAACACAAAACCACATCTAAACAGAAGCTAGATGGATTATTTATTCCTAAACAGAACCAAAAAGAAAGAACAAAATAAAAATTGGGTTGCCTCCCAACAAGCGCTATTGTTTAATGCCCTAGCTAGGCATAATGATTTCAATGATGCTCACATAAAAGATAAGAATTGAAACATAAAGAGAGCATCATGAAGATGACTAGCACATTTAAGTCTAACCCACTTCCTATGCATAGGGATTTTGTGAGAAAACAACTTATGGGAACAATAATCAACTAGCATAGGAAGGTAAAACAAGCATAACTTCAAAACCTTAAGCACATAGAGAGGAAACTTGATATTATTGCAATTCCTACAAGCATATATTCCTCCCTCATAATAATTTTCAGTAGCATCATGAATGACCTCAACAATATAACCAGCACCTAAAGCATTATTTTCATGATCTACTAGCATAGAAATTTTATTACTCTTCACATAAGCAAAATTCTTCTCATTCGGGATAGTGGGATATCATAAGAGACTTGAATACTATAAATTGTTTCCACATTAAAAGAGTAATGTTCAGAAAAAGGGTACTCATAATCATGACAAGTTTTATAAATATAATCATCACTACATTTTATAGCATAAGTTTCATCACAATAATCATCATAAGTAGCAACTTTGTTCTCATCATAATCAATTGAAACCTCTTCCGAAATAGTGGATACATCACTAAATAAAGTCATGACCTCTCCAAATCCACTTTCATTATAAGATTCAACATCCTCCAAAATAGTGGGATCATTACTTCCTAAAGTTGACACTCTTCCAAACCCACTTTCATCAATATAATCATCATAGGTAGAAGGCATGCTATCATCATTATAAATTTGCATATCAAAACTTGGGAGACTAAAAATATCATCTTCATTAAACGTAGCCTCCCCAAGCTTGGGACAAACATTAATTGCAGCAAATATATTCTCAAAAACATCTTCTTCATCAAACATAGCATCCCCAAGCTTGGGCCTTTTCATATCATAAGCATAATCACTCTCATCATTAATAGTATGGATAGCACCAATAGTATAGCAATTATCATATTCTTCCAAGCAAGTGCCAAAAAGACTTTCAAGATCATAAGAAGTATCATTATCTTCGCAATCATAATCATCACTACAAGCAATAGGCATAACGAGATCATCATCAAGTGCATCATCTTCCACAATTATTTTTGATTCATTTTCATGAGGCACAACAATAATAGGAGCAACATTATTTGGGAGAGATATCTTTTTTACCTCTCTTCCTTTTTCTTTTCTTCTTCTTCACCACATCATGCGTGGGTTCAATCCTCTTTTTGGAGCTCCTTATTAATGAAATTGGTTGGATAGAAGGCTCCTCCTCGTTACCTGATTCATCATAAGAAATAATAGGAGGTTATTGGGAAGTCTCTTCCCTTTCATTAGTATTATCTTCATCTTCTATTTGTTTTCTTTTCTTTATGTAATTGGCAATATAAGGATTTTTGATGCAATTCACCGCATAATACATATAAAGTTCTTCTAGATCAATATCGAGGAATTTCTCAAGGTTATATTCTGGAATATGCTTAGTTTGACGTTTCATTTCTTCATAACCCAAAAGCAAACTAAGTTCATTATGATGTGCAAGGGAAATCAAATCATCACAATTTTTTGACATGATTCGATCATGAAACAATTTGCATTTCATATTTAAATGACCATGATCATTGCAAAGTTCACAAGTACGGTAAAGATATTTTAAATTTTCAGCACTCACATCTAGCCTTTCTTGCAACCATTTAGTTTCCAAGTACTTATGCCTCTTGCAATATCTATCTTCCCTATTTGGTGTGTGCTTGCAAAACCAATGCACTCCACAAAAATTGACATGTTTATAGGAGACATTTTCATCATAACTAGTGCAATCATCATCAGTATCATGGATATTCAAGGAGTTCATACTAACGACATTGCAATCATGCTCATCATTCAAAGATTTAGTGCCAAACATTTTAATGCATTCTTCTTCTAACACTTCGGCACAATTTTCCTTTCCATCATACTCATGAAAGATATTAAAAAGATGAAGTGTACGAGACAAACTCAATTCTATTTTTTTTATAGTTTTGTTTTATAAACTAAACTAGTGCTAAAACAAGAAACAAAAAGATTCGATTGCAAGATCTAAAGATATACCTTCAAGCACTCACCTCCCCGGCAACGGCGCCAGAAAAGAGCTTGATGTCTACTACACAACCTTCTCCTTGTAGACGTTGTTGGGCCTCCAAGTGCAGAGGTTTGTAGGACAGTAGCAAATTTCCTTCAAGTGGATGACCTAAGGTTTATCAATCCGTGGGAGGCGTAGGACGAAGATGGTTTCTCTCAAACAACCCTGCAACCAAATAACAAAGAGTCTCTTGTGTCCCCAACACACCCAATACAATGGTAAATTGTATAGGTGCACTAGTTCGGCGAAGAGATGGTGATACAAGTGCAATATGGATGGTAGATATGAGTTTTTGTAATCTGAAAATATAAAAACAGCAAGGTAACTAGTGGTAAAGTGAGCGTAAACAGTATTGCAATGCTAGGAAATAAGGCCTAGGGTTCATACTTTCACTAGTGCAAGTTCTCTCAACAATAATAACATAATTGGATCATATAACTATCCCTCAACATGCAACAAAGAGTCACTCCAAAGTCACTAATAGTGGAGAACAAACGAAGAGATTATGGTAGGGTACGAAACCACTTCAAAGTTATTCTTTCCAATCAATCCGTTAGGCTATTCCTATAAGTGTCACAAACAGCCCTAGAGTTCGTACTAGAATAACACCTTAAGATACAAATCAACCAAAACCATAATGTCACCTAGATACTCCAATGTCACCTCAAGTATCCATGGGTATGATTATACGATATGCATCAAACAATCTCAGATTCATCTATTCAACCAACACAAAGAACTTCAAAGAGTGCCCCAAAGTTTCTATCCGAGAGTCAAGACGAAAACGTGTGCCAACCCCTATGCATAAGTTCACAAGGTCACTAAACCCGCAAGTTGATCACCAAAACATACATCAAGTAGATCACGTGAATATCCCATTGTCACCACATACAATCACATGCAAGACATACATCAAGTGTTCTCAAATCCTTAAAGACTCATCCGATAAGATAAATTCAAAGGGAAAACTCAATCCATTACAAGAGAGTAGAGGGGGAAAACAACATAAGAGCCAACTATAATAGCAAAGCTCGTGATACATCAAGATCATGCCAAATCAAGAACACGAGAGAGAGAGAGAGAGAGAGAGAGAGATCAAACACATAGCTTCTGGTACATACCCTCAGCCCCGAGGGTGAACTACTCCCTCATCGTCATGGAGAGCGCCGGGAGGAGGAAGATGGCCACCAAGGAGGGCTCCCCCCTCCGTGGTGCCTTGAACAGGGTCCCAATTGGGTTTTGGTGGCTCTGAGAGGCTTGCGGCGGAACTCCCGATCTATTCTGTTCCCCGATCGCTTTAGGGTATATGGGTATATATAGGAGGAAGAAATGCGTCGGGAGCCACGAGGGGCCCACGAGGGTGGAGGGTGCGCCCTAGGGGGTGGGCGCGCCCCCTACCTCGTGGATCCCTCGTTTCTTTCCTGACGTGCACTCCAAGTCTATCGGGTAGCTTTCCTTCCAAAAATAACTTCGCCAGAAGGTTTCATTCCGTTTCGACTCCGTTTGAAATTCCTTTTCTTCGAAGCACTGAAACAAGGGGAAAAATAGGAACTGGCACTGGGCTCTGGGTCAATAGGTTAGTCCCAAAAGTAATATAAAAGTGCATAGTAAAGCCCATAAACATCCAAAACAGATAATATAATAGCATGGAACAATAAAAAATTATAGATATGTTGGAGACGTATCAGCATCCCCAAGCTTAATTCCTGCACGTCCTCGAGTAGGTAAATGATAAAAACAGAATTTCTGATGTGGAATGCTACTAGGCATAATTTCAATGTAATTCTTCTTAATTGTGGTATGAGTATTCAGATCCGAAAGATTCAAGATAAAAGTTCATATTGACATAAAAGTAATAATACTTCAAGCATACCAACAAAGCAATCATGTCTTCTCAAAATAAATTGGCCAAAGAAAGCTATCCCTACAAAATCATATAGTCTGGCTATGCTCTATCTTCACCACACAAAGTATTTAAATCATGCGCAACCCCGATGACAAGCCAAGCAATTGTTTCATACTTTTGATGTTCTCAAGCCTTTTCAATATTCATGCAATACATGAGCGTGAGCCATGGACATAGCACTATAGGTGGAATAGAATGGTGGTTGTGGAGAAGACAAAAAGGAGAAGATAGTCTCACATCAACTAGGCGTATCAATGGGCTATGGAGATGCCCATCAATAGATATCAATGTGAGTGAGTATGGATTGCCATGCAACGGATGCACTAGAGATATACATGTATGAAAGCTCAACAAAAGAAACTAAGTGGGTGTGCATCCAACTCGCTTGCTCACGAAGACCTAGGGCATTTTGAGGAAGCCCATCATTGGAATATACAAGCCAAGTTCTATAATGAAAAATTCCCACTAGTATATGAAAGTGACAAAATGAGAGACTCTCTATCATGAAGATCATGGTGCTACTTTGAAGCACAAGTGTGGTAAAAGGATAGTAACATTGTCCCTTCCCTCTTTTTCTCTCATTTTTTTTATTTGGGCCTTTTCTATTTTTTATGGCCTCTTTTCTTTTCTCTTTTTTTTATTTTTCATCCGGAGTCTCATCCCGACTTGTGGGGGAATCATAGTCTCCATCATCCTTTCCTCACTTGGGACAATGCTCTAAAGATGATGATCATCACACTTTTATTTTCTTACAACTCAAGAATTACAACTCGATACTTAGAACAAGATATGACTCCATATGAATGCCTTCGACGGTGTACCGGGATGTGCAATGACTCAAGAGTGACATGTATGAAAGAATTATGAACGGTGGCTTTGCCACAAATACGATGTCAACTACATGATCATGCTAAGCAATATGGCAATGATGGAGCGTGTAATAATAAACGGAACGGTGGAAAGTTGCATGGCAATATATCTCGGAATGGCTATGGAAATGCCATGATAGGTAGGTATGGTGGCTGTTTTGAGGAAGGTATATGGTAGGTGTATGATACCGGCGAAAAGTGTGCGGTATTAGAGAGGCTAGCAGTGGTGGGAGGAAGAAAAGTGCGTATAATCCATGGACTCAACATTAGTCATGAAGAACTCATATACTTATTGCAAAAATCTACAAGTTATCAAAGCTAAGTATTACGCGCATGCTCCTAGGGGGATAGATTGGTAGGAAAAGACCATCGCTCGTCCCCGACCGCCACTCTTAAGGAAGACAATCAATAAATAAATCATGCTCTGACTTCATCACATAACGGTTCACCATATGTGCATGCTACGGGACCTGCAAACTTCAACACAAGTATTTCTGAAATTCACAACTACTCAACTAGCACAACTTTAATATCACTACTTCCATATCTCAAAACAATCATCAAGCATCAAACTTCTCTTAGTATTCAACACACTCATAAGAAAGTTTTTACTAGTCTTGAATACCTAGCATATTAGGATTAAGCACATTACCATGTTGTTTAAGACTCTCAAAATAATACTTCCTCCGTTCGGAATTACTTGTCTCAGAAATGGGTGTATCTAGAACTAAAATACGTCTAGATACATCCATTTCTGTGACAAGTAATTCCGAACGGAGGGAGTATAAGTGAAGCATGAGAGTTCATCTATTTCTTCAAAATAAAACCACCACCGTGCTCTAAAAGATATAAGTGAAGTACTAGAGCAAACAACAAACTGCTCCAAAAGATATGAGTGAAGATCAATGAGTAGTCGGATAATTATGTAGCTATATGAAGACTCTCTCTCATTTAAGAATTTCAGATCTTGGTATTTTATTCAAACAGCAAGCAAAACTAAAGAAAATAAAATGACGCTCCAAGCAAAACACATATCATGTGGTGAATAAAAATATAGCTCCAAGTAAATTTACCGATGAACGAAGACGAAAGAGGGGATGCCTTCCGGGGCATCCCCAAGCTTAGGCTCTTGGTTATCCTTGAGTATTACCTTGGGGTGCCTTGGGCATCCCCAATCTTAGGCTCTTGCCACTCCTTATTCCATAGTTCATCGAATCTTTACCCAAAACATGAAAACTTCACAACACAAAACTCAACAGAAAACTCGTAAGCTCCGTTAGCGAAAGAAAACAAAACACCACTTCAAGGTACTGTAATGAACTCATTATTTATTTATATTTGTGTTAAACCTACTGTATTCCAACTTCTCTATGGTTTGTAAACTATTTTACTAGCCATAGAGTCATCAAAATAAGCAAACAACACACGAAAAACAGAATCTGTCAAAAACAGAACAGTCTGTAGTAATATGTAACTAACGCAAACTTCTGTAACTCCAAAAATTCTAAGATAAATTGGTGGACCTGAGGAATTTGTCTAGTAATCATATGCAAAAAGAATCAACTAAATATCACTCTCCAGTAAAAAGTTTTAGCTAATATCGTGAGCGCTAAAGTTTCTGTTTTTTTACAGCATGATCATAAAGACTTCACCCAAGTCTTCCCAAAGGTTCTACTTGGCACAAACACTAATTAAAACACAAAACCACATCTAAACAGAAGCTAGATGGATTATTTCTTCCTAAACAGAACCAGAAAGAACAAAAATAAAAATTGGGTTGCCTCCCAACAAGCGCTATCGTTTAATGCCCCTAGCTAGGCATAATGATTTCAATGATGCTCACATAAAAGATAAGAATTGAAACATAAAGAGAGCATCATGAAGAATATGACTAGCACATTTAAGTCTAACCCACTTCCTATGCATAGGGATTTTGTGAGCAAACAACTTATGGAAACAATAATCAACTAGCATAGGAAGGTAAAACAAGCATAACTTCAAAACCTTAAGCACATAGCACTACAAAAAAAGACACAACCATGACATTTTGGGCCGAACAAAATTTTTTTCTATCTGGGCCGAACGATTTTTTTTCTGTCATACATATGACACTTCTATGACGATAATTGTGACAAAACCCGGTATCATCATAGATATGGTGGGCTCCTACTTCTATGACAAAAAATCATGACAGAAAATGGGCTTTTCGTCCTGGGCGGGCCGGAGACGCAGCTGCATGATATTCTTTGGGTCGTCCATTGACGGAAAAAACTGTGGTAGAAGCGAGGGCGAGGAAAATTTCAAGGAGTTTCCGGTTACGGTGGGAGGTCGGGGGCCGAGCGATGCGCGTTTCTCTCGTACACGTACGCGCGTGTGTGTGAGGCGTTGGCTCTAACTAAACCCGAGCGAGGAGTTGGGATCTAACTGAACCCGAACGATTGCACTGCAGTCTATATGTTACTGAACCCGAACGATCGGTCGATGGCTATTAACTGGACCCGATCGAGCGATTCCTTCGCTACTGCTGCTAACTGAAGCCGATCGATTGGATGAACAGTGAGCGTTGCGGGGGGTTTGGATGAACAGTGAGCGTTGCCTCTGGATGTACATGACCCCGTGGTGTGGAGGGCTGGATGAACAGTAGACGGTGGAGGGGTGGTTGAACAGGACCCCGTGGTGTGGAGGGATGGATGAACAGTAGACGGTGGAGGGGTGGTTGAACAGTAGCCGGTGGAGTAGCGCGCGGTGGAGGCTGGATGAATAGGAGCCTGTGGAGGCTGGAGGAGGTCGACGATAGCCCGTGGAGGCTGGTGGAGGTTGACGGTGGAGATGAACAGTATCCTGTGGAGTCCCGTTTTGCGGTACGCCACACCCCTCAAGATGAACAGGACCCCTGCTTTGATCAGGAGGTCCGTTCGTCCGCTTTAAGACACCACACCCTCCCGATCAGGACCCCCTGCTGACCGTAGGAGGTCCGTTTCGTCCGTTTTGCGGTACGCCACACCCCTCCCGATCAACAGGACCCCCGTTTCGACCATAGGAGGTCCGTTTCCTCCGTTTTGCGGTACGCCGCACCCCTCCCGATCAACAGGATCCTGTTCCAAACGTGGCCGGTCGAACACAAGGTCGTTTCCACTGTTGTGCGGTACGCCAGGCCTCGTTTCCATCGCATGTTCCGTCCAAGCCCTCCTGATGAACACGACCACGCATTCCGTTCCAACCCAGCCGGTTGGCTCCCACGCATTCCGTTGCCTCCCGATGAACACGACGCATTCTGTTGCCTCCCGATGAACACGACGCATTCCGTTGCCTCCCCATGAACACGACGCATTCCGTTGCCTCCCCATGAACACGACGACGATGTTGTTTCTCCGTTCCGACCCAGCCATGTACACAAGCCCTGGCCGTACGTATGCGCGAGTAGGCGTTCGAGACCCCGCCCGTATGTACACATACGTGGTCGTATTTTCTTTCTTGCACCCTGGCCGCTGTATGTACATGTACATGCTACGTGCGTGCCTCTAGTACGACATGTGCGCGCCTCTACATCCACCAGTATATATGTACGTACACGTTCGCGACCAGAATGACAACGCTACGTACGCTTCGACCAGGTGGGTCCCAACTGTCAGGCACTTCCTTGCGAGCGAAGATGTAGCTGGTGGGTCCCAGCAGTCAGGGGGGCGAATCGTTTTTTTTTTGCCCGGACGCACTTCCTTGCGAAGATGTAGCTGGTGGGTCCCAGCAGTCAGGGGGGCGAATCATTTTTTTTGCCCGGGCGCACTTCCTTGCGTGCGAAGGTGTAGCTGGTGGGTCCCAGCAGTCAGGGGGGAGAATCGTTTTTTTTTGCCCGGACGCACTTCCTTGCGTAGAAGATGTAGCTGGTGGGTCCCGGCAATCGGGAAATGTTTTTTCGCGAAATACAAGGCCCGTCCGTGGGTCCCAAATTGTCAGTGGAGGAATCATTATTTTCCGCGTAATAAGGAGGCACTTCCTTGTCATGCGGCCGTGGACCCAACTGTCACCTCTCCACGCATATCCACGTCGATGGAAGTCGTTCCTTGACCACGCTGACCACGCCTGCGCCCGAGAGCACCAGGCGGTGGACGGCGGCGAGGCCTAGGAAGGGACGACGGGAGCCGGGGAAAACGCTGCAAGGGAAGCCCGCGGAGAGGAGTACGAGGTTCACCGTTCTGGCCGCGTGTGAGGTTGTCGTCGCCGCAGGCTCCGGCCAGCGGTGGGAATAGTAGGGGCGATGAGGCCTCATGGCGGCCTGACAACCCGACCACGGGAGGCAGGAGCATGCGGCACGACCGGCGCTACTTTGGGCGGCTGGAGCAAGAAGACCAGAGGTTGAAGAAGCACTACGGCCGTTGGATGGACATCGTACGGTCACTGGAGCTAGAATCGTTCATATTGACTAAAGTTGACAAAGGCCCCCGTCCCATTCAACTTAGTAGGCCCACAAGTCAGCCTCCCACCATGGTGGGTCCCAGCTAGCAGGGGGAGTATTCATTTTTTTGTGCGTAATAAGGAGGCACCTCCAGTGGGTCCGAGCTGATAGCGGAGGGAACGTTTTTTTTGCGAAATACGTTGGCCCGTCCGGTGGGTCCCAGTAGTCAGGGGGGAAACTTTTTTTCATGAAATAAGGTTGCCCGTCCGGTGGGTCCCTGCTATCAGGTGGAGGAATAATTATTTTGCGCGTAACAAGGAGGCACTTCCTTGCGACTTCCTGGACCCAGCTGTCAGCCTCTCCACGCATGACAAGATTTCTTCCGATGGAAGTCGGTCATCGACCACGTTGACCACGCCACGCCGAGAGCACTGTGGCGGTGGTCTGGACGACGGAGAGGCCTAGGAAGGGGACGACGCGGACCCGGGGAAGACGCAGCAGTGAAAGCCCGCGCGGAGAGGAGTACGAGGGTTCACTGGTTCGGCTGCGGTGTGAGGCTGCCGTCGCCGCAGAATAACAGGGGGTGTGGGTGAGTAGAGGGATGACCTGGCCAGCGGTGGGAGTAGTACGGGGTGGTGAGGCCTCCGCGGCATCACAGCCGGCCACGGGAGGCAGGAGCACGCGACACGACCGACGCTGCTTTGGGCGACTGGAGCAAGAAGACCAGAGGTTGAAGAAGCACTACGGCCGTTGGATGGACATCTTACGATCACTTCAGCTAGAATCATTTATATTGACTAAGTTGAAAAAGCCCTTGGTACGCGTCAACTTAGTAGGCCCACAGCTCGGATTTGGCAGAGAACATATAGCCCATTTGCGATTTGTAAGAATGTACAACCCACTTTTTAATTCTAATGGAATTTACTATAGCCCATTTACAGTTTGTTAAAAGTACAGCCCAACTTCTAGCTAGGACAACGATAAATAATTTCAAACAACCGCTCAAAACATAATTCAAAAAAATTCCCACATTTTGATGGGATCCGAAATATTTTTATCCTAAATTTCTAGTCGGGTTAAATATAATTTCAAAATAAAGTTGTATTATGTTAAAATCCAATCTAAATATTGCGCCACAAGAAAGCAAGTAATGAAATTAAATTTCTAAATTCCAAAAATAATATATTTTTCAAACTAATTACGTGTTTGGTGCATAGTAATTGCCCGGTTATTATAATTACATCCCATTTATTATTTCTTAAAGTCCATTTTCTTGTTAAGCCTAATGCATACCTCCTAGGAAACTTTGCAGCCAATGGGCGGATAGCAAGTGACCCGGATATTGTGTACAACTATCGGCCCGATTGCATTGTTGATGTTGAAAACAAGGCACTCGTAGTACAAAGACAACCTAACATGGTTACTCAGCCCACATTCAATGATGCCGAAAGGCCCAAACAAGGCTTATGTACAACTTTTGAAGTCACCGAGCTCAATTAATAACTTAAGAAAAAAGTTAGATTACAGTGGAACCTAAATAAAAGTTGTCACGAGCAAATAAATAATTCAACGGGTCCCACTTGTGCGTGTGCGTGTGTGTGCGTGTGTGTGTGTGTGTGTGTGTGTGTGAGAGAGAGAGAGAGACCCATCGGTCGATGCTCGTAAATACATCTTTCAGCCATATGCATTGCTGATGCTCAGTAAAAACTTATATAGTTGACACAATCATGTAGAACATCATAGCATATTGAACTTGCATACAAAAATTTCACGCAGGCGGCACAATCAGGATGGAAGCAGTGGATCACTATGGGAAGGGCTATGTTGAAACCAACGAAGTCGTACATAACGGTTCATCGTCTTTATAATGACGGGGAAATATCTTGAATGTTGTGCAAAGAAAACAGACAAACAACACAATAAGTTCTGCTAGCACATTAAGTTGACGTACAGCCCTTTCTAAAAAAAGTTCAGGTACAAAATTAGAACAGGTCACAATCAAATGTGCTGGCATATCAGTGCTTCAGACCCATAGCTCGGATTTAACTAGTACTATCTGACAAGATTCAGTTGTTACCTCAAATTAGAGCACATCCAGGCAGCCAGCCGCCTCTTCTCCCAAAGAAGCGGTGGCCTCCGCCGCGTGATGGAGTAGGCCCTGTACATCCATCGCTCCGAGCAACTCGGTGAAAGTCCGGCGTTGACTCTCAGAATGGACGTCGTCGACGGACCCTGGCACCAGCGGCGGCGGCAAGACTTCGATTGATGGATTGACCACTTCTTCGACATGCACGAACACTCGATACAGGTACATCCCTAACGTGGTCCGTGGTAGCCTTGGTGGTGACGAATAGTACAACCCCGGTTCCAGCACCGGTATCTCAACACCAATCACCTTCGGTATGGTGGACGGCTTCTTCATCCATGCCATAACCGTCGAGCCCGGTATGCGGAGGAACAAGCATACTTACGAGCTCACCTCCAAGGTCGTTGATAAGCTCGTTCATGGACTCGCTGTTCCAAGAACGTCGAGGCATGCCGTGAAAGGTAAGCTTTGTTAAAAACTCAAGCTCAGAGGGCACCGAGCCCCATCTTGGGTGCCACCGGTCAAAGCTCACCAGCGTGCCATCGCAGAACAAATTCCGGGAAGATCGAACACATGACTGCAGTCGAAAGTTGTCCGGAACCTGACGAAGAAATCAGCCGGTGGCAGACAGACTTCGACGATCAAGTCACTTATTTGGATGTCGTGCGCAATGCCAAGAGCTTTGACAAGGTCGTCCGGCGAGACGGGAGGCCGGTCGCCGTTGATGGTTACCATCAAGACTTTGACGGCAACTGGTCGTCAAAGCGCCGCCATGCCATCGTTGAGTGACAAAGACGCAGTGACAAGGCGTGATGGACCTCAGGATCTCTGGCTCGGTGATCCGCGTTAACCGGCGACTTGTTAGTGTGCTTGAGTACAGGGAGTACTGGAGTGGGATTGGGGGGAACTGCAGTAGGAATCGTGATTCCAACGGTGGGGGTGGGGCGGGAGACTGGGGATGAAAAGGTAGCATGAATTTCGAGCACGCGCCAATATGCTCTTGGCGCGCAAGCGCACAAAAACACCGGTGGCGCCCACATGTCGGCCTAAGAGTCCTCATTCTTTCTTTTTTGGAGAGCCTGGCCTTTTTTCAGGATCTTTTGAGAGCCCGGCCTGAGAGTCATAATTGACCTGTTTGGCATTGCGTTACTACTGGGCCAATACTCAACGACACCTCACTGGCCCAAACAAGTGTACATCACCGAAAAGACAGTGAGCTCAAATTATATAACTTGAAAAAAGGAGATATACTCTGAACACTGGAGAATGGTGATGCCCTCATTTAGCTCACCAGTAGTTCGAGACAATAAACAGTTCTAAACAACGATATATACAACATTCAAACACTGACTAGAGACTACTATCGACATAAACAAAGAAGACATGACAGTTCATAAGAAGTCTTGCTACACCACCAAAACGCACCCATCTGCGGCCGTCGGACTCTCGTGATCCGCATTTAGAATGACATTCTAAATGTATAACTATTACATAGAAAGAGTGACATAGACGAGGATGACCAAATGACAAGGAATATGCATAACAAAAGAAAGAACTACCCATCCGTAACCAAAGAAAGCAAAGACAACAAAGTCATTCAAGAGATGATCCAACACCATCATAATTTGCAGCCCGCTCAATGACCAGGATCCGGAGACACCAGTACTCCACCATTTCGATGCAACAGCCCAATTACCTATCAACCTGAAGGCTTGAACCACATCACTGCGTGTCGTAATTGAGACATCCAAGGATCAAAGTTAATCCGGATGCCTTTGTCATTCTCACCTTCTTTTGGCTGCAGGATGTACCATTGACAACAGGGGAGTTTGCTCCTGAACTCCTAGGGCTCGCCGTGTAGACACAGTTTTCCATAGCAAACAGAGCCTCTCTGCCATCAAGGTCCTTGCCAACGGTGATCTCCTGGTTAATCGGATAATTGAGTCAGAGAAACAGAGAGTGTGAACCAAGGTTGTTTACCCGCCGCCAACTAAAAAATCCTAAAGGCCCCAACAAGTCGGGTATCCTGCTCATAGACGTAATGACCCATCGTCCGGATACTCACGTATTACATGGTGCTTGTATATAGTGGGGTTTTTGCAATATAACTTTTCCGCTCATGTGTCCGAATGATCATCACCGATGTAAATGCTCGATCGGCGAGGAACCGATTGTGCTTCCCCTGCTTTTTGGCAAAGGTGGTGTGATTACAAAGGGCGAATCGTAGGGACACTACATCATATCAAAAGGACAGGCATTGCTAATGTAAGATCAGCATTGTTCGTAGTATGAGTAGGATAATGCAAGAAACAAGATTGATATGTCCTGTTGGGACCGGAGGAAAATACAGGGAAATGTATACTGGGTTCGAAAATATAGAAGTGCCATGCATGGTTATACTCATGTTATCTCACAATGATTCTTCACAGGAAACTACCATGTCATGCATGTTATGTAATCATGTTCTGTCCTCACAAACAAATTCTTCAAGGTAACTAACAGACCATGCATTGTTATATACTCGTGTTCTGTGGGCAAAACTTTTGTGAGGATATTATTCTAGCCATTGATTGCTGAAGGGCGAATATAGGTATGTACACATGGTAAGCATTGCAGGATTTCACTACTTCCAAATATAGAGTTCTCCATATGCACATTTACTTCCCTAATGTATGGTTAGATGAAACCAACAGTGTGGTGCATGTTTCTACATCATGAGGAAACTAACATGGCCATTGATACACACTCATATTTAGTAGTAGTATATAGATTACTATAAAATAAGGATAATATCCATATATTCCTAACCGTTTGATTATTCAGGGTACAAATTGGCTGTAATGTGTGACACCCCAAAATTTTAACCTTGTTTTTATTAATTAAATTTTTGCCAGGAAACTTAAACTTTTATTTTCTGGATTTATCTTTGATTTCAGAACCTTTCTTTTCTTTGATATTGTGGAGTTTTCACCCCAAGTAAAAACTTTTCAATTATCATTGGACTTGTTTACCCTCTCAAATAAAACAATTCTTTTATCAGTGAGATTTTTTTTATAATTATTTTTCCCCTGAGCCTTATTTCTCTAAAATGATTTTTTCATAAGTTTTAGGGTCCCATTTGCACTGCAACCCTTTGATAAATTCATTTAAAAATCACACCAAAATTTGGGGATGACATATGATGTCCCTAAATCACTTTTATGCTAAAATATCCTTTGGTCATTTGGAGATTTTGAGCTTTACCCCTAGTTTTCAAATCTGGTCCACTTTCACTTTTGCACTGCAACCTATTTAAATACTTCTTTAAAACTTCCACCAAAATTAGGGGAGGTTAGTACGACTATATTATTCATATTTATGCAAAAACCCACTGATGCTCTTTGAAAAATTTGAGTGAATCAACCTCATTTTCATTCTGGTCCAACTTGATGATTTGTACTGCAACCATATTTTAACTTGCTCCTTTACCCATGATTCTTTTTCCTGCTTATAGAACACCCTGCAAAACCCTTAAGTCCAGGAGAGTGGACGCATTGGAGGATTTTAAGTGCATGCAATCATGCCTTTTTCTTTCTGTCCAAAACTGAAGATTTGCAAAACTTGCACTAGCAAGTTTATGGTTTTGCCCAAATGACCTTGCCATCCTCACCTGCATCTAAAGAGACTCCAATCTGGAAAGTTTGGCCACCCCAAGAGTTGCCTTGATGCCCTTGGCATTCTGTCGAGCACTTGGTGTGCATAGCCAGTTTTGGCATGATTTGTAGTTTGCACTGGGGACTTGACCCCCTGACCACACCACCATGGCCACTAATCTTCTTGCAAACCCTAACCTAGGATTGTTAGTCCCCAACCTCATCCAAACCCTCTAGCACACGCTGGCATTTTGCCGGCGGTTGGCGTCTGCAGACGCTCTGGCGCGCCAGAGCGCGTTTTGCGTCGCGTGCGCACGAAGTTGCCGCGTCCCCATCGCCGCCTCTCCCGCGCCTGCTTCGCCCTCCCTCTCCCGGCCGATGCACCCGACTCCTCCCTCGCCGCGAGGCCGCTGGCCTCCTGGCGCCCTACAGCCGCCATCATAGCCGCCATCGCCGCCCGACAACCTCTCGCTGATGCGCCGCCCGAACCACACCAACGCGCCCGGCTACTCGTGGAACAGCCCGAGCTCATCCACTAGCTTCGTCGGCTAAGCGCCCGTCGCCACGCCGTCGCCACATCCACTACGAGCAGCGGTGCGCTAACGATCCTATCCACGGCCGTCGCGAACCGACCTAGCCGCACTATAAGTAGGGGCCCCCGAGCTCGTCCAGCCACTCAGGCAGCCTCAGACCATCCCCTCGAAGCCCCCACAGCCAGTAATCGTCGGGCGGAAGCCGTCTTCCCCGACTCCGGCCGGTTCGGCCGACGCCACGTCCCAGCCCCGTTCATCGCAACCAGGGCCTCCCCTGCCTGTCCGACGCCACCACCCGACTCCCCTGGATCGTACGGAGCTGCCCAGCCTCTCAATCGTGATCGGGAACCACCGTAGAACACAACCCCAAACCCACCCGAAGCCTCCTCCGCCGCAGAGCTCGCCGCCGGTGACTCCCTCCACCCCCGCCGACCCAGCACCGACGGGGAGGTCCGCCCTGAGCTGGCGGATCCATCCCTGCCCTCTGATGCCCTCGAGGAGCCGTCGTTCGCCGGCGAAGGTCGCCGGAGCTCCGCCTCCGTTCGGCCAAAGGAAAGGGAAGGTGGGGGAGACCGGTCAAACCTGACCAGTGGGACCCCTGGACCCACTGTCAGTGACCACCGGCCGGTCCATGCTGGGTAAGTGAAGACGTAAATGCAAAGTACGCCTTCGACGTGTTCAGTTTTCGAAATGTTTTTCTTTTTTTTGTTTTATTTTAAAAACAGAATTTGACTAAATTTTGACATGCTATATCTTTTTAAATAAAACTCCAAATGAGTTGATTATTTTTCTACCTCTCTCCAATATTGTCTAGTTTATTTTCAGATTTATTTGAAAATTTTCAGACAACTTTTTTTGTACTATTTTAAAGCTATGTGTTAATTTGAATAATTTCAAAAATAGGTTTTTGAAGAAGAAGTCAACTTTCAAAAGGCACACCCCACTTGCATACTCTTGAAGGCAAGCATTCTGAACCCTGGCATAATATTTTTGTGTGTGGGTTAATACGTTTATAACACCACCTTAATACGGAGAACTCGTTATTTTATGTGGTAATATGATCATATGCATGAATGCATATTGGAGACTTCCTTGCTGTTGGAAGTGGATATACTTGTGATGGTAATCGTCCTCGTATGCCTTGCATGCATGCCGGAAAGAAATCCGGGAAAGCCTCTGCCTTGGGTAGGCGTGAGCTTGTCTCCGGGCTTCGTCGGGACGGTTATGTCCGGTATGGCATAGTAAGGTATAATGAGTGGTGATTCTGTTGGTTGAAATATATTTGTCATGCTAATCATACAGGGAATACTTAAACCTCCTGAGTCAACCGTAGATCGAGTCTTGTTCCAGTAACCCCCATACTTGTTTCGTACTGCCACTTGTCCCTGCAGCAGGTAGGGTACGGTTCAGTAAGTTGTCAACCCCTTTCTAGCACACACCGTACAGAGAGGCCATGGTGGAAGATACCGACTGCAGCCGGTAGGCATGCCACCTGGTCCGAGGGTATGGGTGTTTTCGGTTGTAGCCAAAGGGGGTAGCTTCCCTAGTTTGCGCGCGGTATAAATTTTGTGATCCCATGCTATTCGAGGTTGTAGCCTCCCCACTTAGAGTTTTGCTTAACAGGTCTCGTGGGTGATTCCAGACACCGGTAAGTTAAAAGGTGTGTCTTGATCAGGTGTGTTTTCAATTAAAAGACCGTAGACGGAATTAGTCCCGATGGACTAAAGGAATCCGTTACTCGTGGGTAAAGAGTACACCCTCTGCAGAGATTAAATCTATTCGAATAGCCGTGTCCATGGTTAAGGACTACAGTCTGGGATGGGTCAAGTGTCGGTGTCGGTGTCAAAACCGGCGGATCTCGGGTAGGGGGTCCCGAACTGTGCGTCTAGGCGGATGGTAACAGGAGACAAGGGACACGATGTTTTTACCCAGGTTCGGGCCCTCTCGATGGAGGTAATACCCTACTCCTTCTTGATTAATATTGATGATATGGGTAGTACAAGAGTAGATCTACCACGAGATCGAGAGAGGCTAAACCCTAGAAGCTAGCCTATGGTATGATTGTTGTTAGTCCTACGGACTAAAACCCTTCGGTTTATATAGACACCGAATAGGGTTAGGGTTACAGAGTCGGTTACAATGGTAGGAAATCTACATATCCGTATCGCCAAGCTTGCCTTCCACGCCAAGGAAAGTCCTATCCGGACACGGACGAAGTCTTCAATCTTCTATCTTCATAGTCCGTGAGTCCGCCAAAGATGATAGTTCGCTATCCGGACACCGCTAGTCCGGGACTCCCTCAGTAGCTCCTGAACCAGGCTTCAATGACGACGAGTCCGGCGCGCATATTGACTTCGGCATAGCAATGTGGGTTCCTCCTCCGAATACTTCATAGAAGGTATTGAACACAAGGACAGTGTCCGCAAAAGCAAAACAAGATCCACATACCACAGTAGAGAGAATAATTTTTGCAGACTGATTCTGGCAGCGTATTCCGCGGCGTGACATCACACCACGGCCGAGCCTTTATTCGAATCGTTTATCTTGTCCCACCTCAGCGCCTTTAGCGAGGCGGTTTCCTTGGCACGTCTTATCAAAGCGTAGATCATGCCCCCTTATTCCGGGATTCTCATCAATACGGACGTGGGTAACCCAACCGTGCCTGTTGGCATGCCTCCTCTATCGAAGGCGAGTCGGCAATCGACCACGGGGAGGGCTCTTGGTATTCAACCTCTTTATAATGAGACCAAGGCCCTCTTCTTTTTTCCACCCTCCATTGAATTCGCCTCGCGCTTTGAGTTCTAACACCCAAAGCTTCAGATTTAGGCACTTCGGACCTTCGACGATGTCTGGCTCCGACTAGCTCGGCCGATGGATGTCTTCTTCCGTCACAGAAGAAGATGTGCTAAAGCTGCGAGACGCCAGGTATCTAACAGGCGAGATTTTGCATAGGCTGCCTGCTCCGGGGCAGGTCATTCCAACTCCCGAGCCCGGCGAGAGCGTGGTGTTCGTGTCTCACTTCCTTCGGGGTTTAGGCTTCCCGACGGATCCCTTTGTGCGGGGGCTCATGTTTTATTATGGGATGGATTTCCATGACTTGAATCCGGAGTCCATCCTCCATATCTCGTCATTCATTGTCGTATGTGAAGCCTTCCTCCATATTACCCCTCACTTTGGATTGTGGCTCAAGACCTTCAAGGTGGAGCCGAAGATGATCGAGGGGCAACAAGCAGAGTGCAGAGGGGCGGTCATAAGAAAATGTGCTGATGCTCCGTGGCCCGCGGGCTTTTTTCAAGAGGAGCTTGGTTTGTGGCAACGGGAGTGGTTTTATATCACCGCTCCCAGGGGCACCAAATGGGTGGCGCCACCCGCCTTCCGCTCAGGTCCACCACAGCGGCTGGCATCATGGGTCAACCGGGGCTCGATTGGGGGCCGTCCAAGGACGTTCCTCTGCAGGTGGCCGTATTCGAGACCTCCAAGAAAGAGAGATCAATCTGGTCGTGGTGGCGCGGGTTATGCTGATTCGGCCGCCTCGCCTGCGTCGCCTCCCCCTCTGCATGGGAGTTTAATCCGGAGGGACCACGAGCTCTCCAACATTTTATGGGCGCGACGCCCAAGGAGATGTACAAACTGTTCTTCGGATCACAAGAGAAGTGTCCGGACTTGACCGAGGACGCAGGTCTAAGCTGCAATCACTCAGAAACTCAAGTAAGTAACCCCAGAACCCACAGGCTGTTCATTCATTTATCATATATATGCCCTTTAAGGAGCCGTTTCTTGAACAGGAGTGGATAGCCAAGGCAAAGTTGATAAGGTGTCCGGCTCCTCCCAGAGACCACGCCAATCCCATGTGACCAAGATGTTGAAGGCCGCGCCTTTTAAAGAAGGCAAAGGGGAGCAGGGAAGCAACCGCCTCCATGAAGGAGGCTTTCAAGGAAGAGGGATCAGGATCCTCCCTCCAAGGGGAGAAGAGGACCGCTCAAGACCCGGAAGCCAAGGCCTCAAAAGCGGGGAAAGAAGTCTTCGCTGAAAGTCCAGCCGGAAGTACCCAGCCGCACTATTTCCCCAAGGATCAGCCCTCCAAAGAAGCCGTAAGTAAAAAGAAGGGGTCCTGTGAATAAAGAACATCCTCAGATTTATTTCTCAAGATAACCGAAATGGTACCTTGTAGTTCGGATCTCAGCCCTTCTCAACAGAGCTCGTCTTCGGGATCTTCGTCCGAGATGATAGAGAGCAACGCCTCCACCTATCGCGCTTCGTGCGGGCGGGCGACCTGAAGTGTCGCCACGGAGAGTTTCCCGAGTCCGGCGGGCCGGATGGTCCGGCGCCAATCGGGCGTGCGGTCGGAGGAGTTGAAGGACCTGCCGGGCGAAGCGTATATCTCGTAAGATCATCGATGCGCTAATGGCTACGGTAATTGAAAGAATTGCGTCTTGAGAGAGGATTGCATGAAGCCGCCGAAGTTTCTTGACGGGGTTTGAGGTACGAAAAAAATGATGTACCTTCTGACAGTTATGCATATAGAATGTGCCCTGTATAGATAGTAGCCCCTGAGACTCGGTATGCTGTCACAACTGACAGCGTGCCGAGGATCATAATCTCAGTACTAACATGTCGCCGTTCCTATATAGGTGGCGGGGCATCCGGTGGCTAGCCGGACTGATGAATTTGCCGAACTAAAGCGGCAACTTGATGAGGCGGATGCGGACATCGCTATTTGGTCAATAAACGCGGTTTGACGAGTCACAAGGTATGCGACTTCTCCGCGGACACCGTAAGGGAGCTTGACGCCCATGCCTTACTACTTGTATGCTTTGATGCAGAACGGTGTCATTTGTTGTGGAGAGGCTGGCGGAACTTGCCCGAGCTAAAGAGCAAGCCCGAAGAGTAATGTCGGCCGCTTTAAAGGCGGCCAAGAGCTGAAAGTCGAACGGGCTGCTCACCGTCGGCAAAGAGGAAATGGCTGATTTGGCCTCAAATCAAGAATACTACCGACCGCCACGAGGTTCTTGAAAAGAATGTCAAGCGGAACAAGAGGGCCTGAAAAAGGCCACCGCCGAATCCAAGGATGCCTGTTCCGCTATGAGAGCTGCCAAGGAGGAGCTGAGTCAGGCCGGGGATATTGCGGCTGGAAAACCATTTCTTCTGCGGAGGAAATATACGGATCCAAAGTATGCTCAGTTGGAGAAGCTGTGGAGTTCAGAGGATGCTTATCTGGACTTAGCGGCGAGCGCTGCAGAAGCGATTGAGTGCTTCCGAGGCCAGAAGGGGCACAGAAGGGAAGAGTTATTTTGGTCGCAATTCCATAGTCCGGAGCGTCCTCTTCCGTTGACCGATCGGTTGGCCGAATGGGCCGAGCTGAATCGATTATCCGGACTTGCCATGAAGCATGTCATGACTCATTTGTGGTCAGGCGGACCCCAGTCGAAGATTTATTTTGGCTTAGTGCAGCAGTTCCTTGGTGCGGTACCGCGTATCGACGCAATGAAGCGGTCGGCGTGTATTTAGGGGGCGCGGATGGCTCTTGCCCATGTCAAGGCATACTGGGCTGAGATTAAGGCCACCGATATTTTGTCCCCAGATTCGGACGGCAATGAGTACCGTCGGCGCTATTTTGAGGAAGTTCTTTCAAGCTTCGTTTAATAGAGACGCAAAGGTTCGAAGGATGTTATGTTTGAATGACATGTATAATTTTATGAAACAATGTTTCAATTTAATGTAAGAACTTTTTATACTTGTGCCTTCAAGTAGCAAACTACCTCTGTCTGGCCGTTGATGTATATATGTATATAACCTGAAAGATGGCAGTCTTGACTTCACACGCACATAGTGCGGGGTGTTTGCAAAGAAGTCGGCGCTTTCACACTTAATCCAACGTCTTGGTCCGATAAAGGAGGTGGTAGCGTAGCAAACAAGGCATCCGGACTATAAAGCTTTATCACATTCACTTAGCCATAGGAGATCGATCGTGGGGCTACTATATAGCCCCTGCGGGCACCGCACTCTCCCGAATTCGAGAAAGCGTATGTGCTCGATCGAAAAGCGGTCCTTCGTTAATGCAGAGAATTCTAAACATTCCGGTGAGTCATCGAGTGGTTGACCAGTCTCTCGCTATATCATGACGATCGATTTCGGCTTTCTCTCGAGGTGCTCGCCCGGCCGAACCGGGCACAATCGCAGATAGTTCTCCACGGTGCCGCGTTAGCCGATAGAACGGAACGTAAGGCAGCAAAACACGAGAGCCGGGCAAACCCAACATTTGACCAAAGACATGATTCGGAGCTGATGCATATAAGGCCTAACTCGAGAAGCCGAACACTCCCTAAGGTATTCGGTCTTTTATAAAGCGGGCGAACAATGCCCTTGGTAACAAGCCCCCGTGTCCAGTGCACGCAAACTTCGACGCGGCCGATGCCAAACGCCATGACCTCCTCCTCGGTTATAGTAAGAGACCGGGGATGAGTAACAACAAGAGACAGATGAAAAAGTTTTACGCGGGGTCTTAATCTGTAAGAATCCTTGCAACGGGTCCTGCTTTGCGTGCTACTGTGTCTCCGTTGTGCGTATCACAGGCCGGGTATAGCACGGCGTTCATCTGTAAAAGAGAGGAACTTAGTTTGAAAAAGATCGCACTAAAATGTAATTGGAAATAAAATAGAGTATGATTCAAAAATTGAGCTTTATTGTCTCTTGTTGTACATGCGTGGAGCCCCTTGTAAGGGGGGTACGCGGCTAGTAAGCATCATGTTTATTTATGCCGGACTTGCCTAACCGTGTCCAAGGTCTGAACGACCTGCTTTAGACGCTTTTGGCCAGCAAGGCCGTATTAGTGTGAGGTTGTTAAGGCAGTCTCACATTCTTTCCTTGAGGGACACGCACAGCTTCCCTTTAATGAAATGATGCCTCGTGGACCGGGCATTTTAAGTTTAAGAGATGCATAATGCGGTATTGCGTTAAAACGGGCGAAAGCTTCGCGCTGATGAGTGCTTGATGGCTACTTTTAAATGGGGCGATGTGGAAGACCAACTTTTCCCGGCGGAAGTTGTCGGGTGAGCGAACATAACTTCCAATAGTAGGGAGCCCGTACAATGGGCATATGTGCACTGGCATTATTCCTTGGAAGGAAGTGTTGCTATGGCTAATCCTGTTTGGGTTTATCCCCATGTTGCGGATTGTGTCGACATAGCAGGTTTAAATCACTTGCTTGTCCATTAGGACTTGCGTAAATTGAAGACCGTCGATTATAGGTTCTAGTATCAAGGCAGTCCATCCTGCGTTAGGATACTTTCGAGTAGTCCTTATGGTCGAAGGTAATTGGTTTTGACAACCGGTGTTGGGACTCATTTGGGGTAGATTATGCGGTGCGTAATTCAATGGGTGCCGCTCTGTTTTCCCCTTTTGTTACTTGAAGTAAGTTTCTTGTTTTGACCTCTTGTGGGAAATTCTTTTGTTTTCCGGGCTCGCTTGTGGTGCTCGTCATCATCCTCACTTGGTGTGTCGAGCCCCTTGTGTTCGGCGTTGAGTCTGCCGGATCGCTGAAGACCCAACAATCTCTGTGGGTATGGTTTGCGTGCTTCCGAGAGTCTTGTGGATTTGGCATATCTTGTCCAAGATTTTGTTTAAGTTGGATAGCTCATCGCTATTGTCCTTAATGGGCAATTTTTTATTGTTCTGCCGTGAGCTTTTGGATCCGGCATTGACTGCCGCGCTCTTTGAACCGTTCCCCTTAATCCGGCGCTGGTCCTTGCTGCGTCGTGGTTTCCCATTCCCATCCCTGACTTCGGATGTACTTGGGTCATTGGTACCGCATCTTGCTAGCGATTATCCTCTCCGCATAAAAGCGGGTCATGAGGCTTGTTAGTGCGTCCATTGTTCTTGGCTTTTCCTGGCCAAGGTGTTCAGCGAGCCATTCGTCTCAGACGTTGTGTTTAAAAGCTGCTAAGGCTTCGGCGTCCGGACAGTCGACTATTTGGTTCTTTTTGGTGAGGAACCTGTTCCGGAATTTTCGAGCTGACTCTCCGGGCTGTTGGGTTATGTGACTTAGATCGTCTGCGTCCGGAGGTCGGACGAGGTTCCACAGAAATTGGCCCGAAAAGCATCCTCAAGCTCTTCCCAACTACCAATGGTGTTTTCGTGGAGGCTTTTAAGCCAATGCCGGGCTGGCCCTTTGAGCTTGAGGGGTAGGTATTTTATGGCGTGGAGATCATCTCCTCTGGCAATGTATATGTGGAGGATATAATCCTCAATCCAGACTCCAGGGTCTATCGTTCCGTCGTATGCCTCTATGTGTTACGGGCTTGAATCCCGCTGGAAATTCATGATCCAAAGACCTCATCGGTGAAACATAGAGGGTGCGCGGCGCCCTATTTGGGTGTGCCGTGATGTTCGGATATTTGACGTGTTGTATTGCTCGCTGTAACTTGTTTCCTTGGCCCGTAGATAGATCTAACTGGGCCATCCTTTCGATCTGAATCCTTATGCGGATCGTGTAGCCGGCTTGTGTCTTGGCGCCGCTTGCCGCTCTCGCTTGCCATGTGGTCGTCTATCCGACCCGGCGCCCTCTTTGTTTTTTGATCGTGGGGGCTCTCGGCCTCCTCATCGAATTCGGGCGATGGTTTGCGCTTTGGGTAGCTCTTTGCTTGGCGGTCTGTCGCCATATTTGTCTGCAGTGTTGAGTAATTTACTCCATCTCATTCGAGTCGTCTTCCGCTGTTACGAGCCTCTGTTTACCTTTTTCAAGCTACGCGATGGCGAGACCTCTTTGTGGAGGTTCTTCGATCCAATGACGTGTCCGGGCGTGAGATCGTCGGACTGTTGTCCTTCTTAGGGACGGGTTGTTTGTCCAAGTTGGCCTGTTCGGATGGTTGCTCAATGGCATGTTAAATGCGTCGGCCGGCTCACCCTGCTCTATGGCTTGGTCTGTGTGGGCGCTATCTTTGTCGAGGTGGAGTTTTGAGCTGCGCTTACGCCGCCGCTTTGACTGCTTCCCGAGGGAATTTTCTTTCGCAGCGTCTCGTCGTTCCTCGTTATCGCTTCCCTTAGGTGTGTCCACCATATATATATCGTAAGTTGAGGTGGCCATCCGATTGCCACAATGGGCACTTTGGTTCTTGGTCGTCTCCGGCGTCGTCGTCCATATCGTCGATGTCCTCGGAGTCGAAGTCGAGCATGTCTGTTAAGTCGTCGACAGTGGCTACAAAGTGGGTGGTGGGTGGGCGTTGAATTTCTTCGTCGTCCGAATCCAAACCTTCCTGACCGTAGTTCGGCCAGGGCTCCCCTGACAAAGAGAGAGACTTTAATGAATTCAGGATATCGCCAAAGGGCGAGTGCTGAAAGATGTTCGCGGGGTGAACTCTATAACCGGCGCCCAGTCGGATTCGACTGGCAGGGGCGCGGGAGGTTCGGAGTCCGGCACCTGGGAGTCACGAGCTTTGCAAAGGACAGGGATGGTGTTCGGCTCAATCGCCGTTGAGATTTCAGCCCCCGAGGCGGTGTCCAACCAAACGTCCTCGATCGGCAAAACCGGCTCCGGATTAAGGGTCGGGCGAGCTGATCTTGACCTCGTGGCACTATTCGGGCGGCAGAGCTAGATCGTACCCATCGAGACAGGCGGCATGCTCGGTACGTGGCTCGAATCCGTCGAAGATCAAGTCTCCGCGGACATCGGCCGTATAGTTCAAGCTTCCAAATCTGACTGATGGCTGGCGTAGCTTTCGATCTGCTCCAGATGGCCTAAGCGAATTGGCCCGCGGCAAAGCCGCCGAATCACGTAAGATCTGTCCGGGGAGAAAAGTCTCACCTTGGACTGCGTCATTGCTGATGATTGAAGGAGCCATCGGGCCTATAGGTGACGACACAGAGGAACTCTCAATGAAAGCACCAATGTTGGTGTCAAAACCGGCGGATCTCGGGTAGGGGGTCCCAAACTGTGCGTCTAGGCGGATGGTAACAGGAGACAAGGGACACGATGTTTTTACCCAGGTTCGGGCCCTCTCGATGGAGGTAATACCCTATTCCTGCTTGATTAATATTGATGATATGGGTAGTACAAGAGTAGATCTACCACGAGATCAGAGAGGCTAAACCCTACAAGCTAGCCTATGGTATGATTTTTGTTCGTCCTACGGACTAAAACCTTCGGTATATATAGACACCGAATAGGGTTAGGGTTACACAGAGTCGGTTACAATGGTAGGAAATCTACATATCTGTATCGCCAAGCTTGCCTTCCATGCCAAGGAAAGTCCTATCCGGACACGGGACGAAGTTTTCAATCTTCTATCTTCATAGTCCAGGAGTCCGGCCAAAGATGATACTTCGGCTATCCGGACACCCCCTAGTCCAGGACTCCCTCAGTCGGTCTTAGTGTCGGTCTCCGAAGGAGAAACTGCTAAACCAGAACATGGATCATGACTTGTGACTTGTGATGATTATTATTATGGACTAACCGCTTATATTATTTGAATTATTGAATATCCCTAGGACGGTTCTACCTCCTGGATATTCGTTGTGATTGTTTTCCTTATAAGCCCTTTATGTGGTGTCGCTGAGATGCCCGACTATGGCATGCTTGTTATTTTTATTATTTATAAGCCCTTTATGTGGTGTCGCTGAGACGCCTTGATCGTAACTCGCTTGTTAATTATTTACTTTATAAGCCCTTTTTGTGGTGTCGCTCGGGGCCTTGATCGTAACATCTTGTTATTTATTTACTTTACAAGCCCTTTATGTGGTGTCGCTCAGACGCCCGATTGAGGCATGCTCGTTATTTACTATCCTTTCGAGGCATCTCTTCAGACACCCGACCGGTGCATCTTATTACTACTCTGTTATTTCATATTCTTGATGCATATAAATAACCTGCTTGCATGCATCAAGGATTTTATTTTATGACTAACGTTATGATCATAGAACATTTCAGAGCATGATTAGCATTTGTTATATTATACCCATGTTCATAATGTTTGCGAGTACATTCAAAGTACTCACTGGCTTGTCCCTGGCTATTGTCTTGGCCAGATTTCTTGCATGGAGAGGAGCGACGTGATGACAGCCCCGGAACCTAAGCAATGGTGATAGCAGCCTCGCGAAGATAGGAGTTAACCTGGTCAGTTGTTCCTGTGGGAAATGGAGTCCCATTGACGCTGATGATCCACAAACCGCTTCCGCCATCAACCACTAGAAACCATTTGTTGTACTCATAGGCCTGAATGGTCTTGTACTACATATTTTGTATTTTGCTTGGAATTTCTGTATCAAGTTGGTGCCTCATCAGCTAACAGTAATCTTGGGGCTGGTGAGCACAAGGGCTATTTTCTGGAAATTAATATCCCGAAAATCCGGTCCTGACATAATGGCATGGTCACAATCGCATGAATTAACTCATTCCAAATATAGCTGATTTACGACGTCTCTAATATATTGCCATAGTTCTACTCAAATTCTGCTCAAACAGGGATACGCCAATCATCACAAAAAGTTCAAACAGTGTCATGGCGTCATCGTTAACATGAGACAGAAACAGCTTACACGCGTCGTCCCAGTAATACATGGTGCCATCTGCTTTTTCGATCGCGTAGATGATGCCGTTGTGTTCAATAGCATCACAGAAGTGTGTATCATCTTTGACGATAATCCACTGCGAGCCGAGTTGTCTCCAGCTAAAGAAGGCACCGGCGTAAAGATAGGCGAGTCCGCGGTCGAACAAGGCAATTAGCTTTAAGTCTGCGTAATTTGCATGTCGTGTGGGCATTTGGCAGATTACAATCTTCTGCAAAACAAGGTCCGTCCAACTGACGTAGTAATCTAGATGACTTGAACCACGATGGTAATACTCTATATAATCCAACGGAGGAAGGATAATCTCATGGGAGGTCTGGAAGTTCACGAGCACCAACTTTTTACCGTCTTCTCAAGGCAGCCATCCGATGAGAGTTCATGCCGACCCGGTACATACCTGCCAAGAAGTTTGAGGCGATGGTGATCGGATCGATGTCGAGGGAAATGATGTACGGCGACACACTACATACCGCAAAGAAGTTTCGGCTAATGGAGATCGGATTGAAGTCGAGGGGCATCATGCACGCCTCCAGATCATGGTGAGCCAATCTCGCAAGACCAGATAGCAGCAAAGGTGGTGTCTTGAAAAGCTTAGGCCTCGCTCGACGATGGTCGTGTGCATGTCCCTCGAGCATGCAGCCACCGCAGGGCGGTCAACATATCCATACACGAACAATGTGAGGTCGAGGATGTCACTGGGGAGATTGCTCCAATCGCGGCTCATATGGATGTTGCGGTTCGCGTTCGCCATGGTTTAGTTTGGAAGGGGCTTGATTTACAGGAGAAGGATGTCGGTCTTTGGAGCGGCTAGCGAGGGAATAGTGGTACTGGGGGAGGCGAGTGAGGCGACGGTACACGGCGGCACAGTGAGATGGAGACGGAGACGGAGACGGAGAAGGAGATGGAGATGGAGTGGTGCTATGGGAACGGAGAGGGAGACGAGGCGAGGCGCCAATGTGTTGTACAACGGCGGTGACAGACTACACAGTGCACAAGGTGAGGCTGACTTTGGTAACCGGAACACGCCGCCTCGCCTGGACTAGTGTCAGGCGCAGGGTGTTGTCACTTCACTTTGAGGACCGGATGAATAGTATTTTGACCATCAAGTGTACCACAGTTGTACTACTACTACTAGTACTAGTACTACTACTACTACTACTACTACTACTACTACTACTACTACTACTACTACTACTACTACTACTACTACTACTAGGAACATGAGTACTCCAGTATTGTATAGCGGAAATAGGTCTCCTGTGCTAGCATGCCTGTTCACTTCATCATTCAGGTATCATCCATATTGCAAGCGGAACCAAATTCTCGTGCATGCCCAATCAACGCCCTACCACGATGCATGCAATGGTCGTTCTGGTGCATCAAGGACGGCATGCAGATCGTTCCACACTTGAGAAGAGGAAAAATGGAAAGGTAGAATGCAACAGCAGAGGAAGAGAACGCTGGCTAACGAAGCTGGGAGGGGATCGAGCAGGAAGTTAATGCTCCATGCCTAAAGGTTTTGGGAAAACCTGATTTTCATAAGGTGACTTATACTCACCTAAACGGAGGGAGTATTCCTTGACCAGAGAATGTTGTGTCTCCCACTCACGCGCTAAAAAAAAGCTACGACACACTTTTTAATCTGTTTGCATAGGTCCCACCAATAGGTACGACTCCTCAGTCTACCCGCATAGCCTTTTCGTTTAGTCTACCTAGCCGTCTAATCAACTGCCTGCACGCCACTTCTCCCATTTACTTCTCCATCGGGAACCGATTCGCCTCGGCTTCTTCACCTCCCCTTCGTCTTCATTTGCATCCAAACCCCACTGCGTTCACATTGTTTTAACCTCTTTAAATAATCATCTACTACTTCAATTAGACTAACCATCTAATCCTAATTCTCCAAACCATAGCCCTCCGTTCCAGCGGTTCCAAATGGCGAAAGAGATCGAGATGCAGGTTTTTAGCGTCCAACATGTCCTCGTCGAAGGCTCGATGTGCATAGTTGCCACCGTCACTGTCGGCGTTCTGGGAACGGGGGTCCCCAGACTTGCCTGCCTGCGGCCTGCGGCGTGGCTCAAGTGGGGGCCCAGTGCGGCCCAGCTTCATCAGCTCGAGCTCAAGACCCTCGCGAGGGGCCAAGCCTCGCAGGGCGGCCGGCAGGAACCTACCTCAGGAACAGCCTCATCAGGCAGGCTTGCGAGGAGGCGGAGAGATCAAGGCAGGGTACCTCCTGAGGGTGCCCTGTGACGCAAGCCATGACGACCAAGGCCAGGCGGGCGCCAGGCAGGCGCCAGCCCGTGCAGTGTCCTCATTTCCCCTTTGGTGCAAAGGAGGCAAGCACAGGCCAAGGCATCAGGCAAGGGTGCTTGCGAGGACGGCCTCGATCGCGCTTGGCCGGGGGAGAGTCTGGCTCTACCTGGCGGGCCTTTCCCTTCTCCGCGGCCGAGAACCTCTTCGATGGAGCCATGGAGAAGAAGGAGAAGCAAGAAGAGATGGGCTGGAAGGGCTCACGCCGTTCCATACTTATAGCCGGAGGAGGCCAACCGTCGGCCTCCACGATCGCAGGTAATCATGACCCATTTCCGCACGCAGGGACTTGTCAAGTCATGCGGTCGCCGAGGCGTCGTGGGGAACTGGAGACGCCCGCAGCCAACCAATCGCCACACGGCGCCCAAGGCCGCAGGCTGTTGGGGCCCGCGGCGCTTCGCACTTGCCCCTTCGCTTCTCTGCTAAGCCAAGTCTGGGCGCGCCTTGGGCCCGGGGCTACTATCGGCGTTCTGGGAACGGGGGTCCCCAGACTTGCCTGCCCAGTGCGGCCCAGCTTCATCAGCTCGAGCTCAAGACCCTCACGAGGGGCCAAGGCTCGCGGGGCGGACAATAGGAACCTACCTCGGGAACAGCCTCGTCAGGCAGGCTCGCGAGGAGGCGGAGAGATCAAGGCAGGGTACCTCGCGAGGGTGCCATGTGACGCAAGCCATGACGACCAAGGCCAGGCGGGCACCAGCCCGCGCAGTGTCCTCATTTCCCCTTTGGTGCAAAGGAGGCAAGCACAGGCCAAGGGATCAGGCAAGGGTTACCGCTTCGGTGCAACAAGACCAAGACCAGCAGAACGGCAGGATGGAGGTCATCGTGGAGCCCAGGACGGCGTCACCGTCAGAGCCTTTGGCAGCCGAAGATCAACTTTAGTCAGGATAAGTGTACTAGATGTTCCTGTTCAAAATGGCCAATTGTTGGCGCCCTTCCCGCTCATTATTTGGGAAGAGGCCCAGGGCCTCCTGTATAAATAGGACTAGCCACCACCAAGGTGAGGGGAGAGGATCGATCTAATTGAGATCACACAAAGAGAGATAGGCGACTGAACTCACCCAAGCAGTTCATCGCACCAGCTCAAGAAGAGCCCCTCGCGAGGCTGTTCTTCCCTTGTATTGCTCATCACCAGCCCCTGAGGCAATCCAACACACCACAAACTAGAGTAGGGTATTACACCACAACGGTGGCCCGAACAAGTATAAACCTCGCGTCTCTGCGTTGTTCATCGTTCGTAGTTCAGATCCCTCGCAATCCTTGCACGCATGAGCTGGTAGGGGAAAGATCTCCGTGCGCACCCCGGTGTTTGAACCTCAAGGGTCTGCCGGAACCCGAAATCCGGCAGTCACCGTCCACCCAAGGGTTGTTCGGCAGTGGATCAACAATGTATCCAATTCCCTCGAAAAGGTAGAGACGAGGGTCATCGGTCTCGACGCAGAGTACACGGAGCGTTCCCCTGGGAAGCTCCAGCGTCCGCCGTTCTTCACCGTGCCTCGAAGATGATGTTTTGGTGTACCACATCATACACTCGCCCTCCATACCGGTGAGCTTCACGATTTCTTGTCTCGGAGGACGTATACTTACGTGGGGCAGCCATCGAAGGGGACAAAAGAAGCTGGAGCCGCATAACCTTGATTTGAAAAGCATCGCTGACCTACAAAACAGAATCAAAATTCCTGCAGAAGATTGTGCTAAACAGACACCATCCCTATTCGACGTAGCAAATTTTGTGCTCGGTACAAATCTTCAGAAGGGTGACGAGACGGTGGCATTAAGGTCTCTAGATGGGAGAATTATCCCTTGACGTACGAGCGGATAAAATATGTTGCCCTCGATGCCATGTGAGTTTCGAGATAGCTGCAAGGTCCAAAGAGCTTGTTGCGAAGCCGTCTCCCACAGAGAATGAGAAGAAAACGTTGCACCAGCAGGAGGGCATTATGGATGGATGAACTATTTCCTCTCTTGTCAAAAAAATTATTCCCTCTCGGTGTATATTGATATAGATGGACTATTTCGATGGTGTGCATGTCTTTGAAATAGAGTAATAGCATGGGTCCGCTTGACTATAAGGAACTATTTATCCGCATATATAGCTTTCTCTGCTACCCCTTCCAGTGATCGGTATGCAGTGCATGTGTCCGTAGACATGACAGCTTGTCCATGGAAGTTCAACTACGGCGACCATCACGTTTCATCTCGCGATTCCCACGACGCCTATCCAACCCACGGCACCACGCCCCCCGATGTGCGCGTCACCCCTGTCGGCCGCACCGCCCCTCTGCCTTTGTGTGCATGACATGTGGACCACCTAAAATGCGGCGAGCATCACGTTTCTACCACAGCCACCCGCGATTCCCACGACGCCGCTCGAACCCATGAAACCACACGTCCCCCGACCTGCGGCTCACCCCTCTTGGCCCCACAGCCCTCCGCCGGGAGGATTACATGTGGACCAGTCACCTATCGGGTCCACATGTTATTGACTCAAAGGTAGGTGTAGTAAGGCTGAAGCTCAATCCCGACGGCCCCGAGAGGGAAATGTAACTCTGTGCTGTGGCTTGTGGTGCTCCCGCAAAGACGAACTCGTGCCAAACTCAAGATTTGTTTCTTTACTATACATGCACGCAACGATTTAATGGACATTGTAATCTCAACTTGTGATGGGGAGCTCTAATTAAATTTGAATTTGAAACTTATAAAATGAAAAGATTCAAAACAAATAAACTGGGAGAGAGGGAGTATATCGTAGGATGTGTCCCATACAAAATAAGTCCCCTGGTTTGTCACCGCGAAGATGCGGTTAGAAAGGAGCACAACGCCTTCCTACTCAGACGGCAACAAATCGGCCGCATGACAAGCATGGTCCGCCTTTGACCGCCATGTGCAAGGTTCGTGCTATCTTATTCAATCTCACCGTGGTCCCATCGCACCAATTCATGCAAAGGCCCGTTGCATGGCTGATCCCAATGTTGGACAAAGGTTCTACGGGAACGGTGTCACCGTTGTAAATGTTGTGCAAATTGATGTTGGTACCCTCCCGTACATATGCAAGCCAATCTCCACTCGCAGCGAGCCTAGCCTGTGAAACTGTGGGCAGGGGGAGAATTAGGAAATGGACACGGAAGTACTCCGTCCTTTCCGGTTTATAGGGCTCAATTCAAAAATCTCACCAACCAAGGTAGATGGTGAGTGGTGGAATAATTTTTGTAGTTTGCAAAAGCACCCAATTAATGCTCTTGTTTTCCTCAAAAAATTATGTTTACCAATGCATTAATTGCAATGCATGCATGCATAAAGTACATGCATTGGTCAATTTTCTCTTAATACTTGCGTGCAATGATTTAATGCACCTTGGAATCTGAACATGTGATGGGGAACAACCAAATTGAGCCTTATAAAATAGAAAAACTAAAATTGTGAGATAAGCCCTATAAACCGGAAAGGAGGGAGTAGTCTTTAGAATGCATTTACTACGTGATCAAACTCATCTTACGTGCTCATCGGAGGAAATCCGAGTGCCCCTCAACGTCGGCATCTCAAGGGGCGTCAACTTGCAACTACGGCCACGCCGCGCTGGAGAGACCCCCAAGGAAACATCCTCGTGCGTTCCACGGAACATCAAGATGCATTTGTATGATATTATTGCAATTCCTACAAGCATATATTCCTCCCTCATAATAATTTTCAGTAGCATCATGAATGACTTCAACAATATAACCAACACCTAAAGCATTCTTTACATGATCTACTAGCATAGAAATTTTATTACTCTCCACATAAGCAAAATTCTTCTCATTCGGGATAGTGGGAGTATCATAAGAGACTTGAATACTATAAATTGTTTCCACATTAAAAGAGTAATGTTCAGAAAAAGGATACTCATAATCATGACAAGTTTTATAAATATAATCATCACTACATTTTATAGCATAAGTTTCATCACAATAATCATCATAAGTAGCAACTTTCTTCTCATCATAATCAATTGAAACCTCTTATGAAATAGTGGATACATCACTAAATAAAGTCATGACCTCTCCAAATCCAATTTCATTATAAGATTCAACATCCTCCAAAATAGTGGGATCATTACTTCCTAAAGTTGACACTCTTCCAAACCCACTTTCATCAATATAATCATCATAGGTAGAAGGCATGCTATCATCATTATAAATTTGCATATCAAAACTTGGGAGACTAAAAATATCATCTTCATTAAACGTAGCCTCCCCAAGCTTGGGACAAACATTAATTGCAGAAAATATATTCTCAAAAACATCATCTTCATCAAACATAGCATCCCCAAGCTTGGGCCTTTTCATATCATAAGCATAATCACTCTCATCATTAATAGTATGGATAGCACCAATAGTATAGCAATTATCATATTCTTCAAAGCAAGTGCCCACTTTCAAGATCATAAGAAGTATCATTATCTTCGCAATCATAATCATCACTACAAGCAATAGGCATAACGAGATCATCATCAAGTGCATCATCTTCCACAATTATTTTTGATGCATTTTCATGAGGCACAACAATAATAGGAGCAAAATTATTTGGGAGAGATATCTTTTTACCTCTCTTCCTTTTTCTTTTCTTCTTCTTCACCACATCATGTGTGGGTTCAATCCTCTTTTTGGAGCTCCTTATTAATGAAATTGGTTGGATAGAAGGTTCCTACTGCTACACGATTCATCATAAGAAATAATAGGAGGATATTAAAGTCTCTTCCCTTTCATTAGTATTATCTTCATCTTCTATTTGTTTTCTTTTCTTTATGTAATTGGCAATATAAGGATTTTTGATGCAATTCACCACACAATACATATAAATTTCTTCTAGATCAATATCGAGGAATTTCTCAAGGTTATATTCTGGAATATGCTTAGTTCGACGTTTCATTTCTTCATAACCCAAAAGCAAACTAAGTTCATTATGATGTGCAAGGGAAATCAAATCATCACAATTTTTGGACACGATTCGATCATGAAACAATTTGCATTTGATATTTAAATGACCATGATCATTGCAAAGTTCACAAGTACGGTAAAGATATTTTAGATTTTCAGCACTCACATCTAGACTTTCTTGCAACCATTTAGTTTCCAAGTACTTATGCCTCTTGCAATATCTATCTTCCCTATTTGGTGTGTACTTGCAAACCCAATGCACTCCACAAAAATTGACATGTTTATAGGAGACATTTTCATCATAACTAGTGCAATCATCATTAGTACCATGGATATTCAAGGAGTTCATACTAACGACATTGCTATCATGCTCATCATTCAAAGATTTAGTGGCAAACATTTTAATGCATTCTTCTTCTAACACTTTGGCACATTTTTCCTTTCCATCATACTCACGAAAGATATTAAAAAGATGAAGCGTACGAGACAAACTCAATTCCATTTTTTTGTAGTTTTCTTTTATAAACTAAACTAGTGCTAAAACAAGAAACAAAAAGATTCGATTGCAAGATCTAAAGATATACCTTCAAGCACTCACATCCCGGCAACGGGCGCCAGAAAAAGAGCTTGATGTCTACTACGCAACCTTCTCCTTGTAGACGTTGTTGGGCCTCCAAGTGTAGAGGTTTGTAGGACAGTAGCAAATTTCCCTCAAGTGGATGACCTAAGGTTTATCAATCCGTGGGAGGCGTATGATAAAGATGGTCTCTCTCAAACAACCCTGCAACCAAATAATAAAGAGTCTCTTGTGTCCCCAACACACCCAATACAATGGTAAATTGTATAGGTGCAGTAGTTCGGCGAAGAGATGGTGATACAAGTGCAATATGGATGGTAGATATGAGTTTTTGTAATCTGAAAATATAAAAACAGCAAGGTAACTAGTGGTAGAAGTGAGCGTAAACAGTATTGCAATGCTAGGAAATAAGGCCTAGGGTTCATACTTTCACTAGTGCAAGTTCTCTCAACAATAATAACATAACTGGATCATATAACTATCCCTCAACATGCAACAAAGAGTCACTCCAAAGTCACTAATAGTGGAGAACAAACGAAGAGATTATGGTAGGGTACGAAACCACCTCAAAGTTATTCTTTCCGATCAATCCGTTGGGCTATTCCTATAAGTGTCACAAACAGCCCTAGAGTTCGTACTAGAATAACACCTTAAGATACAAATCAACTGAAACCCTAATGTCACCTAGATACTCCAATGTCACCTCAAGTATCCATGGGTATGATTATACAATATGCATCACACAATCTCAGATTGATCTATTCAACCAACACAAAGAACTTCAAAGAGTGCCCCAAAGTTTCTACCGGAGAGTCAAGACGAAAACGTGCCAACCCCTATGCATAAGTTCACAAGGTCACAGAACCCGCAAGTTGATCACCAAAACATACATCAAGTAGATCACGTGAATATCCCATTGTCACCATGACAAGCACATGCAAGACATACATCAAGTGTTCTCAAATCCTTAAAGACTCAATCCGATAAGATAACTTCAAAGGGAAAAATCAATCCATTACAAGAGAGTAGAGGGGGAGAAGCAACATAAGATCCAACTATAATAGCAAAGATCGCGATACATCAAGATCGTGCCAAATCCAGAACACGAGAGAGAGAGAGATCAAACACATAGCTACTTGTACATACCCTCAGCCCCGAGGGTGAACTACTCCCCCTCGTCATGGAGAGCGCCGGGATGATGAAGATGGCCGCCGGTGAGGGTTCCCCCCTCCGTCAGGGTGCCGGAACAGGGTCCCGATTGGGTTTTGGTGGCTACAGAGGCTTACGGCGGCGGAACTCCCAATCTATTCTGTTCCCCGATCGTTTTAGGGTATATGGGTATATATAGGAGGAAGAAGTACGTTAGGGGAGCCATGAGGGGCCCACGAGGGTGGAGGGCGCGCCCCCTACCTCGTGGCTCCCTCGTTTCTTTCCTGACTTGCACTCCAAGTCTATCGGGTAGCTTTCCTTCCAAAAATAACTTCTCCAGAAGGTTTCATTCCGTTTCGACTCCGTTTGAAATTCCTTTTCTTTGAAACACTGAAACAAGGGGAAAAGCGAGGGCACTTTGGGCTCGGGTCAATAGGTTAGTCCCAAAAGTAATATAAAAGTGCATAGTAAAGCCCATAAACATCCAAAACAGATAATATAATAGCATGGAACAATAAAAAATTATAGATACGTTGGAGACGTATCAATAACCCACAAGTATAGGGGATCAATTGTAGCCTCTTTTGATAAGTAAGAGTGTCGAACCCAACGAGGAGCTAAAGGTAGAACAAATATTCCCTCAAGTTCTATTGACCACCGATACAACTCTACGCACGCTTGACGTTCGCTTTACCTAGAACAAGTATGAAACTAGAAGTACTTTGTAGGTGTGATAGGATAGGTTTGCAAGATAATAAAGAGCACGTAAATAAAATCTAGGTGTTGTTTAGATAAAGACACAACTAAGTTAGTTTTAGTAGAGAGCTTTTGTCAACAGAAAGTTATTTATCCCTAGGCAATCGATAACAAGTACCGGTAATCATTCTTGTAATTTTATATGAGGGAGAGGCATAGCTAACATACTTTATCTACTTGGATCATATGCACTTATGATTGGAACTCTAGCAAGCATCCGCAACTACTAAAGATCATTAAGGTCGTGAAACCCAACCATAGCATTAAGTATCAAGTCCTCTTTACTCCCATACGACATAACCCACCTACTCGGGTTTAAGTTTCTGTCACTCTCGCAACCCACCATAAGCAAATCATGAACATATTGCAACACCCTACAGCGAGGGCCCCTCACGTTTGCGCGAGAACGGAGGGCACCGTAGGACAGCACCATAAATAAAATATACAATCATACCAACCAAGATCACGATTAACCCATAGGACAAAACGAATCTACTCAAACATCATACGATAACCATAGATCACTGCGAAATAATATATGGAGTTGAGCACCATGTTTAAGTAGATATTACAGCCGGGAGAAGAGGTGTTACACCGCTGCATAGAGGGGGAGAAAGTTGGTGTTGACTGTAGCAAGATTGTTGATGTAGATCGCCGTCACGACCCTTGCCCCGGCGGCACTCCGGCGCCACCGGAAGCGAGGGGGAGAGAGCCCCCCTCCTTCTTCTTCTTCTTCCTTGGCCTCCCCCCTAGATGGGAGGAGAGTTCCCCCTCTGGTCCATGGCCTCCATAGCCGCGGAGGGGCGGGAGCCCCTCCGAGATTGGATCTCCCTCTTTGTTCTCTTCTGTTTCGCGTTCCCAAAATCTGGCCGAAAAACGTTTCTTATATTCCTGGAGATCCGTAACTCCGATTGCGCTGAGATTTTAACACAATTTTTTTTCCAGATATAAGCTTCCTTGCGCCCGAAGTAGAGCCCCAACCGACGTACGAGGTGAGCACAACCCACCACGCCACGCCTGGCTCCGGGACCGCGCCCTGGTGGGTTGTGCCCACCTCGGGCCTCCGTCTCATGATCATTCCAACTCCCAAAATCACATATATTCCAAAATAATTCTCCATGAAATTTTATTGCATTTGGACTTACGTTTAATATGGATTTTCTCGCTACAAAAACATGCAAAAATCGAACTGGGCCTTGCACCTTTGGATCAATAGGTTAGTCCAATAAATCATATAAAAAGTTGCCAAAAGTATGTAAAACTTGTATAATATTGGCATGAAACAATCAAAAATTATAGATACGACGGAGACGTATCAGCATCCCTAAGCTTAATTCCTGCTCGTCCTCGAACAGGTAAATGATAAAAAAGATATTTTTTGCTGTGCAATGCTACCTAGCATAAACTTGATCATATGTCTAATCATGGCATGAATAGACAGACATAAGTGATTCAAAGCAATAGTCTATAATTTGACATAAAGATGTCAATACTTAGGCATCCCAACAAACAATCATGTCTTTCAAAATATCAACACTTAAGAAAGCTATCCCTACAAAATCGTATAGTCTTGTCATGCTCTGTCTTCTTAACACAAAGTATTTATCATGCACAACCCCGATGACAAGCTGAGCAATTGGTTCATACTTTTTAACGCGCTTCAGCTTTTTCAACCCTAACGCAATACATGAGCGCAAGCCATGGATATAGCACTACGGGTGGAATAGAGTATGATGATAGGGGGTAAATATAAAGAAGACAAAAAGTAAGAAAGTCTCACACTGATGCGGCTAACCAACGGGCTATGGAGATGCCCATCAATTGATATCAATGCGAGGAGTAGGGATTGCCACGCAACGGATGCACTAAGAGCTATAAGTGTATGGAAGCTCAATATGAAAACTAAGTGGGTGTGCATCTAATCCTATAATGATAAATTCCCACTAGTATATGAAAATGACAACATAGGAGACTCTCCATATGAAAAACATGATGCTACTTTGAAGCACAAGTGTGGTAAAGGATACTAACAATGCCCCTTCTCTCTTTTATTACTTATTTTTTTTTCTTTTTTCTTTTTTTCTTTTTCTTTTTTCTTTTTCTTTTTCTATTTTTCTTTTTCATTTTTTCTTTTTTTCCTTTTTATTTTTCTCTCATTGTCCGAAGTCTTATCCCGACTTGTGGGGGAATCATAGTCTCCATCATTCTTTCCTCACCGGGGCACTGCTCTAAAAATGAATAATGATGATTATCACACTTCTATTTACTTATAACTCAAAAGAAATAAAAATTACAACTCGATACCTATGATAAAGTATGACTCTATATGAATGCCTCTGGCATGTACCAGGATGTGCAATGATCTAGCATAACATGTATAAGAAATGATGAACGGTGGCTGAGCCACAACTACTATGTCAGCTATATGATCATGCAAAGCAATATGACAATAAATGCTCAAGTCATCAAACGGAAGCGGTGGTAGTTGCATGGCAATATATCTCGGAATGGCTATGGAAAAGCCATAATAGGTAGATATGGTGGCTATTTTGAGGAAGATATAATAAGGCTTATGTATGATAGAGCGTATCATATCACGGAGTTTGGATGCACCTGCGAAGTTTGCACCACGTCTTGATGTGAGAAAGGGCAATGCACGGTACCGTTGAGGCTAGCAAATTGTGGAAAGGTAAGAGTGCGTATAATCCATGGACTCACATTAGTCATAAAGAATTTATATATTTATTGCAGCCCTCGAAGCAAAGTACTACTACGAATGCCTCTGGGGGATAGATTGGTAGGAAAATACCATCACTCGTCCCTGACTGCCGCTCGTAATGAAGACAATCTCTTCCTAATAATAAACCACCGATAGCTTCTGGTCGTACATCATCACGCCGCCGGAGCCCAGGAATGGGGAACGGGACGAGGCATTGCGGCGGAGGACGATAAAGCGGCCGGTGTGCTCGCTCTGGGCAAGGCGTCGCGGCGGAGGACGACATGGCGGTCGGCGTGCTTGCTTGGGAGGATGGAGGCCGCCTCGCCGGGGCACGGGCGCGGCAGCATGGCGTCGGGCCGTTGCCGGTGTTGCCGGGGCCGGGGCAGTGGTTTGACGGGCGACGCGAAGGAGGTTCATCCCTCCCTCCATTTTCTTTCACATCCAAGCAATTTGAGAATCTAGGAGAGGGAGAGATGGCGCCGTCGATG
Source organism: Aegilops bicornis (assembly GCA_021605145.1). NCBI lineage: Eukaryota > Viridiplantae > Streptophyta > Magnoliopsida > Poales > Poaceae > Aegilops > Aegilops bicornis. The sequence goes on from CM038670.1 coordinate 479,798,148, forward strand.
AGTGGATACAGGGGCGGCGGCAGCGACGCCGTGGCTGAAGGTGGGGAGGCACTTGAAGGGATGAGCTTCTGCTTTAGGGAGAGAGCAGAGGGCATGTTGGGCGCTGCTGCTTGAGAGATAGAGATAGGTGAGGAAGAGAGAGAGCAGAGAGAGACGCTAATTGCCACATATTTAGATTGAGGGCTTGCTGGATCTGCTGCTGGCCGCTGCTGATATATATAGAGAACAGAGGAGAGATAGAGTTCGATGCTGATCTGCTCTTGTGGACAAAAATAAGAGAGATAGATGAGGAAGAGATAGAAAGCAGAGAGATGATAGAGAGGGAGGGAGGGACACTGATTGCTGCACATTTAGATAGATGTATGGTTCTTCTTGTATGATGTATGATGCTACTAATTGATGCACATTTAGATAGAGAACAGAGATGTAGCTTGCTACTGCTTGTTGTTGTTATTGCTACAATCTTATCAATCAATCTATATCTAATAATAAATAGTACCCAATTTATATCCAGATATTTTGAATCTGTCATCAAGGGAAAAGACGTCACTGAACCCTTTGGATTCTAATTGCAAGGTTAAATAATTTTGTGTGTGTTCTAACTCTCTGTGATAATTTGCAGTTATTTGGCTCATCGTCATGCTGCAAGTTTCGAACATAGCTCTATACAGTTTCACCGTTCTACCAACTCCGCAGGCTACCCGTACTCCATAAGCCGTCGTACAATCTTGCCGTTCTACCAACATCAATGGACCACCCATGCTCCATGTGAGGTATGCCTGATCTCATGCACATCTAAATTCGGTCCTGTCATTTTGAAAAAGACATATCTTTCATGTGTGTCTGCAACCACAACTGCTATCATCATCACCTTGCCGATATACGGCCAGTCTGCACTATTTAGGCCTGATAAATTAGCCACAAAGTAGGCTATCTCGAGAATAAATATATGCACACTAGAGAGTACTTCATAGTGGCGCATGGTAGTTCGAATGTCTGGAGAAAGTTGTTAGAGTTATAGTATAAGTCATGTACCCCTTTGTATTTATCCCGATGTATAAGGGGTTTTCTGCATATGTTCCACACACAGACATGTATATATATCGGCCTATGGCCTCATGGGAATACAAGTTGCTTATTCTTAACATGGTATTAGAGCTAGGTCAATTTTTTTACACGCCGCAACTCGTGTGATTGACCCGCCCGCCCCGATTTCTTCTCGAGCTCGGACCAAACCTCTCTCCTCGTATAGAAGCCCGCCTGTCCCGCTTGGATCGAAGCCCAGCCAGCTCCGCCTGCTCGGCGTTTCCGTCGCCCGGGCGTCGCGATTCCTCCGCCAGCGCGCTGCCGTCGCTCGATTCCGCCGACTCCGGGCCCGGATCGAGCCCACTCGGCGGATCGAAGCCCTGCTCACTTTGGCTCGCCGCTTCGCCGCCAGGGCGTGCGCTTCTCTGCCAGTCGCGACCGCTTCGTCGCTCGATTCCTGCCGACTCAATTGCGCCCGGATCGGCAGTTGAGGTTTGCCGACCAGCTGCCGTCTCGTTCCCGGCCGCCCCACGCGGACGGGGCCTCGATCTGCTCCGATCTCGCCTAAAAAAAAAAAAAAAAATGTCTGCATCCGGCTATGTTGTCATCCCTCATTGTCCGGTGATCTTCGATGGTACTAACTACACCGAAGTTCATCGCTTCATGCGCATTCATATGCGTGGCATCCGTCTACGGGGTGTTCTTTCTGGCGAGGTCTGCTGTCCGCCACGTCCGGTTCCTCCGGTGGCTCCTATTCCACCGACTCCGCGGTTCTTCCTCCGGATGCTAATCAGCCGCCAAGGATGCGGCTAAGCTTGTGATGAGGTCAGCTGATCGTGCTTATGATGAGAGGGTTTTGGCTTATGAGGAGGCTCTTCAGACGTATCATGGTGCTCTGTCTGTTTACACCCGGTGGCTTGATGATGATGCTCGTCTTTGCACTGTTCTCACCGCTAGTGTTACGCCTCGGTTGCTTCGAAGTTTACGGTCTTCCCATCGCCTTTGAGATGTGGACCCATCTTCGCTGCCGCTTATCGACCCTCCGGTGATGCCTTATACCTTCGTGGTCCGTCAGAGCATGCTCTTCAAATAGGCGACTCTCATTGATGACTTCTATGCACGTAGTTACGCTATCTGGCGCCACTTGATTCTCTCCGCAGGTCGGGTTGTCGTACACCTTGTTGCCAGCCGCCCGAGCCAATTTGGAGTTTCATCGCGTCTATGAGTTCTGTCTCGGCTCAGAAGGAGTTTGAGCCCGGCGTGCTTTCGATTGTTTGCTCGTGGTCGGATTTCTCTCATGGAGGCACTTTCGAGATTCGTCTTTGAGGAGACTCGCCACGTGGTCTTTGGTGTCTTTGGAGGTTCCTCTGTGCTTGCTACTCGTGCTCCTCGCCACCTGTTGCACCGACCCCTTCTCGCCGAGTGCTCCGCCGCTCTTGCCCACTCCTTCCGGAGGCTCAGTCGCCCCGTCCACATTGCGACTATTGCAACAATGATGGTCATCTTGAGTCTCACCGCTACACGAAGAAGAAACACTGCGCAAGGCGCGATCATCATCTTCGTGAACTTCGTCATCTACCTCGGCCTTGACCATTGCTTTGACCGAGCGGTGATATTCGAGACTTAAGCGTGCCCCGTCGCGGCTTCGTGTTCTTCCTCGACGGAATGCTTTGGTTCTGCGGATCTTTGCTTCCCTTGACCGAGCAATCACCCTCTCCACAGTCAGGTACATTCCCATGGGTTCGGGACTCTGGAGCTTCTTTTCATATGTCTTCTCAGTCTTCCCCTTTGTCCTCTCTTCGATCTCTGGATTCTCCTGTTCATGTCTTCACCGCCGATGGTACTCCACTTTACATTTGCTAGTAGAGGCAATCTTACCACTCCTTCTTATTACATTCTCGATGTTGCTCATGTTCCTCGACTTACCATGAATCTGTTTTCTGGTCAACTTATCGACTTCGATTACGGTTGTCGCGTCATCCTTGATGTTGACTCTTGTTCTGTCCAGACCGTCCGCACACTCTGGTTGGGGCTGGCCCTCGCCGCCGTGATTCTCGTGGTCTTTGGGAGTTGGACTGGCTTCATGTTCCTTCCACGCCACCACCATCGCCAGCTTCTTCCGCCTCTGTCGCCTCAGATTCGGGTTCCTTCCAAGAAGGGCATCATCGCCTTGGTCATCCGTGTGGTTCTCGGTTGTCTTCTTTAGTTCGTCGAGGTCTTCTCGGGTCCGTCTCGTGAGATGTCTCTTTAGAGTGTCGGGGTTGTCATCTTGGCAAGCGATTCGATTACCATATTCACATAGTGAGTCGGTGTCCCAGCGTCCTTTCGATTTAGTCCATTACGATGTATGGGTCCAAACCCCTTTCGCTTGAAAGGTGGTCATAAATACTATATTATTTTCACAGATGATTTCTCTCGTTACACATGGCTTTATTTCATGACTTCTCGTTACGAGGTGTTGTCTATTTATAAGCGTTTTGCTGCCATGGTTCATACTCGATTCTCTTCACCCATTCGTGTTTTTCGTGGCCGACTCACCGGCGAGTATATCTCTAAGATGTTGCGTGGTGTTCTTCTTGAGCAAGGGACTCTCTCTCAATTCTCTTGTCTCCGGTGCTCATGCTCGTAATGGTGTGGCCGAGCTTAAAGCATCGACATCTTCTTGAGACGGCTCGTGCATTGATGATTGCCGCCTCTCTCCGCCTCATTTTTGGGCCGAGGCCGTCTTCACATCCACCTTTCTTATCAATATACACCTTCCGCTGCTCTCCGTGGTGGTGTTCCTTCGGCGACTTTTGATCGTTCTCCGATTATTCGATGCTTCGCTCGTTTGGTTGTGTTTGCTATGTTCTTCTTGCCCTCATGAGCGCACCAAACCGACCGCTCGATCTGTTGAGTGTGTCTTCTTAGGCTACGATGATGAGCATAAGGGCTATCGTTGTTGGGATCCTATCGCCGTCGGATGCGTATCTCTCGAGACGTGACTTTTGATGAGTCTCGTCCCTTCTACCCACGCCTGCCTTCCTCGACTTTTTCAAAGGTCAGGATATCTCTTTCCTCACTTTTCTGACTCACCTATCAACCCCGTCGAGCCTGTACCTCTCCGCTCCACTTCCTCCCTTTTCCACCTCTAGTTGATTTGCAACCACCATCCTCCCCGGTCTCCTCGTCTAGCATGTCACCGGGTTCTTCACCTTCATCTTCGGTGATTTCCTCCCCGGTCTCCTCTCCCAGCATGTCACCTGATTCTACACCTTCATCTCCGGTGACTTCTTCGTCGCCACCCCCCGATTCTACCTTGACGATTCCGTCTTACTTATCCCATCTTTTCCTCGGATTACACTCGTCGTCCACGACCCGCCGATGCCTCTGTGGATGCGTCGTCATCTTCCTCTCAGCCTACTTATGGCTTGCGTTCTCGCCCTCGTCACTTTGTTGATCGCTTTGGATTTCCACCGCTGGTCTTTCTTGTTCTTGAGCCGACTTCTTATCGTCAGTCATTGTTCATCCTGAATGGCAGTTTGCGATGGCAGAGAGATTGCTGCTCTTGAACGCATACTGGTACACTGGATCTTGTTTCTCTTCCTCCCGAGTCCGTCCGATCACTTGTAAGTGGGTCTACAAGGTTAAGACTCGCTCCGATGGTTCTCTTGAGCGTCACAAAGCTCGTCTTGTGGCTCGTGGTTTTCAGCGAGGAGCACGGTCGTGATTATGACGAGACTTTTGCTCCCGTGGCCCATATGACCACCGTTCAGACACTTCTTGCCGTTGCCTCTTGCACGCTCTTGGTCTATATCTCAGCTTGATGTTAAGAATGCCTTTCTTAATGGTGAGCTGCGTGAGGAGGTCTACATGCAGCCACCACCAGGTATTACATTCTGATGGCATGGTATGTCGCCTTCGCCGCTCTCTCTATGGCCTTAAGCAAGCCCCCCGCTTTGGTTTGAGCGTTTTGCCTCTGTGATCACCGCTGCTGGTTTTCAGCAAGTGCTCATGATCCAAAGATTGTTTATTCACCTTTCTCCTCGTGGTCGGACTCTTCTTCTTCTCTATGTTGATGACATGATCATCACGAGGATGACCCAGTATATTGCCTTTGTAAAGGCCCGTCTTAGTGAGCAGTTTCTTATGTCCGATCTTGGACCTCTTCGCTACTTTCTTGGGATTGAAGTCTCTTCTACCTCTGATGGCTTTTTATATCCCGGAAAAGTATATCCAGGATCTTCTTGCTCGTCTTTGCTCTTCTTGATGAGCGCGTTGTTGAGACTCCTATGGAGCTCAATGTTCACCTCCGTACATCTTGATGGTGATCCTCTCCCTGACCCGACGCGATATCGTCATCTTGTTGGCAGTCTTGTCTATCTAGCTGTCACTCGTCCGGACATCTCTCTACTCCCACCTCGGTTCACTATAGTCATCTCCTTCGTGTTCTTCGATATCTTCGAGGCACGATCTCTCACCGTCTATTCTTTCCTCGCTCCAGTTCTTTACAGCTTCAGGCCTATTCGGATGCTACGTGGGCTAGTGATCCTTCCGATCGCCGTTCACTTTCTGCTTACTGTGTTTTTCTTGGTGGTTCTCTCATTGCCTGGAAGACGAAGAAACAGCTTGCAGTTTCCCGTTCGAGTGCCGAGGCTGAGTTGCGAGCAATGGCTCTTTTGACGGCAGAGGTGACTTGGTTACGGTGGTTACTTCAGGATTTTGGTGTTTCTGTCACTACACCGACTCTGCTCTTATCTGACAGTACAGGTGCTATCAGCATTATGCGCGATCCTGTGAAGCATGAGCTCACCAAGCATATTGGTGTTGATGCTTTCTATGTGCGCGCTGGTGTGCAGGATCAGGTTATTGCTCTTCAGTATGTGCCTTCCGAGTTACAGTTGGCGGATTTCCTGACGAAGGCCCAGACTAGAGCACAACATGGCTTTTATCTCTCCAAACTCAGTGTTGTTCATCCACCATGAGTTTGAGGGGGGGTGTTAGAGTTATAGTATAAGTCATGTACCCCTTTGTATTTATCCCGTTGTATAAGGGGTTTCCTGCATATGTTCCACACCTGTACATGTATATATATCGGCCTATGGCCTCATGGGAATACAAGTTGCTTATTCCTAACAAAAGTACCTATCCAGTATTGTACGTGAAAGAGTTGACTGGAGCTGCTGCAAAATCTTCTGCTTTGTACTCCAGAAAGTTTTCTTGAGTTCACTTTTCCAAAGCTAGCAGCAGTACTGGATGCTGGAATACCAATCTGGCATAAAGAGAGAGAATAATATATCCCATGTTCTTTGCTACCTGAGTCAGGGTCGGCCTATTCTATGCATTTTTTATGATGCCATGTTCTGGCATTCATTCTCTGTTATGCCTCATGCGTGTGTCTTAAGCCTACTAATAACATTTTTGCCCAATGGTAAATCTACTGAACAAACTCCTGTCTTATTCCCATTGTGTGCCTTAAGGTTCATCTATTCATGGTTAGTTTTCCTTACTGTACAAAGGTCATCTCCTTTTTGTATATTTTTCTTCTTTGTCCTTTACGGTAACATAGACCATGCTCACATGGTTTCATAGTTCAAGATTTCTTCGTGAGTGCCATTCGAGGTCAGAGTAAATATTTTGGCACAGTAAATACTGAAGGAAGTGTCATACAATTTTGTCTTATAAAGCTATAACAGTTTTGATACATATTTTTTTATCTGATTAACTGGCACTTCTACACCACCATAATAAGCAGTGTAGATCTGCCTCTTTGTTTTCAAGTAATGTGAGAACTTCTATCCTTCTATAACAAGCGTGGTAACTTCTTTATCTTTGTCCTAACAAATACCGTATATGGTTAGTCGATGAAAGTCTACTTATCAACTTGGTTAATCTGACTACAGTCAATCTAGAGGGTGCTTCTTTGGCTTCAGTATTAATTAGTGATATTGGCAGTTCTCTGTAGTACTCTGGTCTTTTTCCCTCCATGATTGCTTAGTTGCATTTTTTTGCTTCTGACTATACTGCTCTGCTGCAGACGATAGCGTCTCAAAGTGGACTTTTCGATCATTTGATAAATGTTTGGAAATTCAAGCCCGGTCCTGTTCTGCAACCTGTGACGTTTACTTCTTAGTGGACTTTAAGTTTCAGTCACCCAATATCGTCAGGTAATATAACAAGGCTATTTTTTTTATCATAATCAAGCATGTCTGCTTATCGGAAAGTTAACCTTTCTCACCCTGCAAGCAACTGCTACCATTATTGCTTAGAAGGGGCAGCTTAGTGATACAATCTCTTGAGTCTTGACTATAGGGCGGTTAGTGATTGCCATATTTGTTGAATTAAACTTTCACCTATTAGATCAGTTTACACACTAAGTTTACTTAGTGTACCTCTAAGGTTGTCCTTCTGCAAAGGTATATCACCTACAGATGATCCAATTTTTCTTCTTCTAGACCCCTGTGTGTGTATATATGACAGACATTGTCTTTCTTATTTATTTTTCCAGTAGATGATTTTGGAGAAGTTTTTGAATCCATGCCTTTTTGCTATACTATTTTTTTGGGGGTAATGCAATAGAAGTTATATAATTACACTTAAGTAGTTGATTTATCTGGCAATAGATTGTCACGATGATAGCTCTAACCTCTGTGCCGACAATCTGAAAACTGTAGCATTATCCTTTACTAATTTTAAATGTTATTTTGGTGATTGTTTCTCGGAGGTAGCACACTTTGGTTCAGTAGGAAGCAGATGAATGAGACATTTTCATTGTTTTCTATTCCATTGTTATGTACACACACACACGAGTGGTGCATAAATGTTTTATTGCTATTTATCCTTTCATGAGCTGGATGTGCCATTGACGGCGATGGCGAGCTTGGATTAGTTGGATTCAGAAGGTTGAGACGATGGATGGTACGGAAACATTTTCATTAGAAAAATAGCAGATGATATGCATGCTGATTCTCCAGTTCTGAAGATATATATTTGACACAGTACATGCTTAAGTATATATGCACATTCGACTTTAACTATTGTAAAAAAGTTTATCACATCAAATTGTATTTCAGCAAAGTTTCAATTGGCTCTCATCAGTGCGCTAATTCTATAAAAAAATCTACAAAATAACTGATAATGAAATTTCTTAGCAGTACTGTATATGTCAGGTGCAGTGAGATAGTTTTATCCTATGTAACTTCCTCTCTGTTGCATTTCCTGATTTCGTTTTTCTCTCTCCATTTTTCCAGGTTCCAAGGTTTGGCCACAATATTTGGAGACATTTCCTGTTAGGAGTTAAGCTTTGGTTTGGAGGCATTGAACTTTGGTTGTGAATAACTAACTTTGTTACTTGGTATACTTCTGTCAGTTCATGTAAACAACTATCTACCACACCACACTGGTTAATCTGGGATTTCCTTCGGGAACAAATGTACCAAATCCTGCTTTGAGTGGAGATCTGATCATTCCTATATTGTTAGATTTGACTTTAATCTATGTGTTGCTCCGCGTGTATCTCGGCATAAATGGTTCATCATACTATGATCTAATGTAGTGATTTTAATTATGTTACTTCTTGGTGAATATGCATTACATTGTATTTTCAGGGAAGCCTTTTCTTTCCTCTCTAATCATACTATTGCTCTTATCCTTCCCTCTATATGAACCTAGAAATATTATGGCTGACATAGTGATACTCTCCCTCAGGGACATCCCGACACATGATGCTCCATCAACAACTTCAGAATATGATGCTGATCCTCAACCTGCAACTTTGTAGCCACACTGCCTTTTGTTTTATGTAGAAAATTAACAGATTTTGTTATGTGTTTCAGTATGAGCTAATAATTAGAAATAACAGATTTTGTTAGTTATGAGATTGGTCCTTCAATATGGCTAGAAAACATATTTTTGAGTACTCCTAATACTCTTTTGCTGCTTGCAAAGTAGTTTGATGGTTTTTTGAACAATTCTAAGCATGTATTTATTGATTTTGTATCCGTTGGGATGCACGGACCGTTTTGCTATACCTACTAATAATGGGAGGTGATATTCTTCTCTTCCGTCATGTGCAAAAGACGGATTTACCCTTCCACTAAATTACATAATCACATTCGTCGCCCGACATTCATATCTATGTCCAAGTCGTATTCTAGGAAACCAATCCTTCCATACATTCTCTCTCACAATTAGGACTCTTGCTCGGTGTCGAATCTTCCCTAATCCCTCCCGAAGAACAGCGGATGAGGTGTCAAATCTTCCCTAATCCCTCCCGAAGAACAGCGGATGAGGTGTCAAATCTTCCCTAATCCCTCCCGAAGAACAGCGGATGAGCCGCTAGACGAAGCGCCATAGGGGAGGGTCACAACAGCAAAAGGGAAAAGGTGGACACATTTATTCTTGTTAGCATATGTGCTTGTCTGGTTCGATTTGTATGTTCGCCATTAATTCCACAGTCGATGTACGTACATATTTGTGCTGCATGCGTACCTTATTCTACAGTTCTACCGATCACGCGTACTGCACACTAAGTCGCTCGGTCGCTTAGATATACTAGGTGTGTGTGATATTTTTTTCTCCCGTTGCAACATATGGTCATGTTTGTTTCTCCCGCACGCACTTACAACACATGGGCGTGCACTTACAGAAATTGCCTATTTAAACAAATGTCCGAAATATTGAAAACAAATGTTCGGAAAATCAAAAGTTCATGATTTTTTAATAACTTCGTGTATTAAAAAATGTTTATGAAATTGAACAAAATTTCGCCAATTCAAAAAATGTTAATGAATGGTAAAATATCCTAAAAATTCAAAAACTGATCGTGACTTACAAAAGAGTTTATTCATTCACAAAATGTTTGTTGTTTCAAAAAATAATCATGCATTTAAAAAAATGTTCGTTCATTAAAAAAAGTTCATTAAATAAAGAAAATTGTGAATTTAAAAAATTATCCCACCAATTTTCAATAAAATGTTCATCGATTCTAGAAACGTTCTTAAAAAAATGTTCACAATTTTAAAAAATGATTGCAAATAGTATAAAATGTTCATAAATTCAGAAAATGTTATTGATTTCAGAAAATATTTGAAAATTTATATAAATGTTCATAAATTTGAAAAATGTTTATGATTTGAAATATGTGCATGAGTTTAAAAAAATATTCATGATTTCAAAAAAATATTCATGATTTCAAAAATTATTATTTTTTTTACTAAGTTGAGAGTGATAGTGTGTCTCGATGATGCAGCAAAATATGGTCATGCCTATTGAAGATTAAGATTTATTTTTTTCTCCCGTTGCAACGCACGGACATTTTTGCTAGTCGATAATAAATCATGCTCCAACATCATAGCATAACAAGAGACTATACGTGCATGCTTCGGGAATCACAAACCTTAACACCAATATTCTTACTAACCACAACCGTTTACTAGTACCTCCCACATATTCCATCATAATATCGCAAAACTATTGCAAGGAATCAAACATATCATATTCAGTGATCCATAAGTTTTATGTAGGATTTTATAACTAACCATGCAATTGACCAATTCCTTTTGGCTCTCTAAATAGATCTAAGTGAAGCATGAGAGTTTAATTCTTTCTACAAAAGACCATGCTCTAACAAATATAAGTGAAGCGAAAGAGCATTCTTTAAATAACGGTTTTCTATGTGAAGAGAAACAGGCAATCCAAACTTCAAATGATATAAGTGAAGCACATGAAGCATTCTATAAAGGCACACTCAAAAGATATAAGTGAAGTGCAATGAGCATTCTATAAATCAACCATGGACTATCTCATACCAGCATGTTGCATAAAAGAAAAATGAAAATTAAATGCAAAAGGCGCTCCAAGATTTGCACATATCATATGAACGAAACAAAGACGAAACCGATACTTGTTGAAGAAAGAAGGGATGCCTTCCGGGGCATCCCCAAGCTTAGACGCTTGAGTCTCCTTGAATATTTACTTGGGGTGCCTTGGGCATCCCCAAGCTTGAGCTCTTGCCTCTCCTCCTTCTCCTCATATCGAGACCTCCTCGATCTTTGATCACTTCATCCACGCAAAACTCAACAGAAAGTTTGGTAAGATCCGTTAGTATAATAAAGCAAATCACTACTCTAAGTACTGTTGCAAACCAATTCATATTTTATTTTTTCACTGTAGCTACTATAATATAACTTTTCCATGGCTTATACCACCGTAAAAATCGATAGTTTCATCAAAACAAGCAAAACAATGCATCAAAAACAGAACCTGTCTTAAACAGGACAGTCTGTAGTAATCTGAACATTCACCATACTTCTGGTACTCCAGAAATTCTGAAAAAATTAGGAAAAATAAAAAATTTGTATATCAAGACTGTGCAAAAAGTTTCAGAAGCTTTTGACGTTCCAGTAAAAAATGTCAAATCGCGCACTACAGCCAAAGTTTCTGTTTCTGCACCGCACATACCAACAAGCAATCTAAACATCCTAAAGGAAAATCTTGACACATTATTTTTATAATACAATGGAATTGTACAAGGGGGTAATTATTTTTGTTGAAAATTTTCTGTAATTCAAGATTCACAAAGTTTCCATGGGCATGAACAAAGTTCAAGGCATGCTCCTGCTTCCACGATGCTCATCCTTCTTACTTTCACTTTTCTTTTTGTGAAGTTTTAAGTTACCCTCTATATATTTTTTGTTTTTAAACTTTATAAAAGCACTCAACAGAAATAAATGACTCTCTAAACTTCCGGGTTGTCTCACTGGCAGCGCTTTCTTTAAAGCCATTAAGCTAGGCATAAAGTGCTCAAGTAATTAATCCACCCGGATCCCAAGGTATATCAAAGCCAATTTGCATCAACAATGATTTAGCATTTAGTAGTGAGCACAAAGCAACATATATCAAGCAATGACGAAGTCTAACTCTCTTGCTATGCATCGGCATGTCATACAAGAACAATTCATGAACATCAAGTAAAGGCCAATACATAGCATAAGCAGCTTCTTGCAATTTTATCGTGTTGGAAACATAAAGAGGCGGAGATGTAGTTCCTCTCTCATAATAATTGCAAGTAGGAGCAGAAAGCACATGCATATTATATTCATCAAAATCATCATGTGTAGTAGCAAAATGCAACCCATCAACATAATCCTTAATAAGAGCAAACTTCTCCGATATAGTGTAGTTTGGAGAATTCAAAAAGATAATAGGACTATCATGTGTGGGTGCAATAGCAACAATTTCATTCTTAACATAAGGAACAATAGAAAGTTCATCTCCATAAGCATAATTTAAATTGGCATCATGGCCACAAGCATAGTAATCATCAAGTTCATCAAAAAGGGATATTTCAAGTGAATCAACGGGATCATAGCAATTATCATAGCATTTCATCCTTCGGTAAGAACAAAGGGAAATTAAACAATGTATGAGTTGAAGAGTTACTCTCATTAAAAGGTGGGAACGGGTGACCAATCCGCTCTTCCTCCGCTTGTTCTTCACTCTCCTCACCATATTTTCATCCAATCTCACAGTTTCATCAATTCCTTCTTCCATAGACTCCTGCAAAATATTAGTCTCTTCTTGGACAGCGGAGACTCTCTCAATAAATTCATCAATATTAGAATTGAATTTATAATTATCACAGAATATTTAAGGATAGCAAAATTTCCAGGTCTATAAACTGAATCATCAAAATCTTCAAACTTTTCAAACAAAGATTCAATTTCATAAGCACCCTTAAAAGCAACAAATTCTTCTATCTGTTCCACGTCATAGTAATCACATATACCATTAGCATTAGAAGCCAAGATTTAATTATCATTAAACTCACATGAAAAGGGAAGGTGTGGAACCTCAATTTTAGAGCAAAAAGTATAATCATATCTCAAGCATAGATTCCAAGCTTACCATTGCAACACTTCAATTTGATCCCATAAAAGTTTTCCCTTTTGAGTCAAGCGATAATCCCTAAAGTATTCGCGTTGATCCAATGTTACTCCCATTATCAAGTTAAATGGGGTTTTCTCAGGATTATCAAAGTAGTGCATAATATTTTTCACATAATGAGCATCGAGGGTTTTAGGAGGTTCCCCATCTCCATGAGTAGCAAGTACCACTGATTTTTTGGTGTTTCGTGTTCCATGTCCATAACTAAAGATAGAGAACAACTTAGAACAAGAAATAAAAACTACTTAGTGATAAAGCAAACAAGCACACACGAGAATATTCACCCCATGCTATTGCTCCCCGACAACAGCGCCATAAAAAGGTCTTGATAACCCACAAGTATAGGGGATCAATTGTAGCCTCTTTCGATAAGTAAGAGTGTCGAATCCAACGAGGAGCTAAAGGTAGAACAAATATTCCCTCAAGTTCTATCGACCACCGATACAACTCTATGCACGCTTGACGTTCGCTTTACCTAGAACAAGTATGAAACTAGAAGTACTTTGTAGGTGTGATAGGATAGGTTTGCAAGATAATAAAGAGCACGTAAATAAAATCTAGGGGCTATTTAGATAAAGACACAACTAAGTTAGTTTTAGTATAGAGCTTTTGTCAACAAGAAAGTTATTTGTCCCTAGGCAATCGATAACAAGTATCGGTAATCATTCTTGTAATTTTATATGAGGGAGAGGCATGAGCTAACATACTTTCTCTACTTGGATCATATGCACTTATGTTGGAACTCTAGCAAGCATCCGCAACTACTAAAGATCATTAAGGTCATGAAACCCAACCATAGCATTAAGTATCAAGTCCTCTTTACTCCCATATGCCATAACCCACCTACTCGGGTTTAAGTTTATGTCACTCTCGCAACCCACCATAGGCAAATCATGAACATATTGCAACACCCTACAGCGGGGACCCCTCACGTTTGCGCGAGACGGAGGGCACCGTAGGACAGCATCATAAATAAAATATACAATCATACCAACCACGATCATGATTAACCCATAGGACAAAACGGATCTACTCAAACATCATAGGATAACCATAGATCATTGGGAAATAATATATGGAGTTGAGCACCATGTTTAAGTAGAGACTACATCCGGGAGAAGAGGTGTTACACCGCTGCATAGAGGGGGAGAAAGTTGGTGTTGACGGTAGCAAGATTGTTGATGTAGATCGCCGTCACGATCGTTGCCCCGGCGGCACTCCGGCGCCACTTGAAGCGAGGGGGAGAGAGCCCCCTTCTTCTTCTTCTTCTTCCTTGGCCTCCCCCCTAGATGGGAGAAGAGTTCCCCCTCTGGTCCATGGCCTCCGTGGCCGTGGAGGGGGGGAGCCCCTCCAAGATTGGATCTCCCTCTCTGTTCTCTTTTGTTTCGCGTTCCTCAGATCTGGCGAAAATCGTTTCTTATATTCTTGGAGATCCGGAACTCCGATTGTGCTGAGATTTTAACACGTTTTTTCGGATATAAGCTTTTGCGTCCGAAGTAGAGCCCCAACCGACATACGAGGTGAGCACAACCCACCACGCCACGCCTGGCTCCGGGACCACGCCCTGGTGGGTTGTGCCCACCTCGGGCCTCTGTTTGCGGTGATTCCAACTCTCAAAATTCACATATATTCCAAAATAATTCTCCATGAAATTTTATTGCATTTGGACTTCGTTTTATATGGATTTTCTGCGATACAAAAAACATGCAAAAAACAGGAACTAGCACTGGCACTGGATCAATAGGTTAGTCCAATAAATCATATAAAAAGTTGCCAAAAGTATGTTAAACTTGTATAATATTGGCATGAAACAATCAAAAATTATAGATACGACGGAGACGAATCAAGCCTGCACAGCGGACTTCTCCCGCTCATCCCGTCCAATCAAACAGCTGCACGCACGCCATCGAGTATGGTTAAATTTTGGCAGAGGTAGTGGCCGCACTTAAATGGTTACGGGAACACACGGTTCATATAATACAACCGTTTGCGATATTAACGTGTCAGCTATTTGTTTCAAAAGGACTTCGTTGGCCCTTAATGTGCGCCTTTGTCCGAAATCGACAATTTTTTACCATGGCATATATGTGCCATGTCATGAAACCATGCCAAGTTTCATATTTTTTGGGTGAGTTTTCAATTTACTTGGATTTAAAAACCGAGATTCTCAATGTTTCAGGACGACGAGAAGTTTGCAATTCATTCCCATTCCTTAAATGAGACCTAAACATGCACCCAATGACACATGTACCATTTCCCACCCATTTTGCTTCACTGGAGCATGTGCCTGTAGTTCAAATTTGAATTATGGACTTTAAATGCCTAGAAAACTTAATTAATATATACAATGGCCAAATGAACCCTGAACAGTTTCAAATTTCAGCACGACACTCCTGTTATTCTATGTTGCCTGAAGAAAACAAAGTTCAAGGCGAGAAGAGGCAGCGATTATTGTTTCGTCTACAATAGGGGCATGTTTCCCTACCGGAAACCACAAGGGTTACGAGAAGCTTCAGTTTGTAAGAGGCATGTAATATAGCTTGGCCCAAATTGGACAATTATTTTACGACATATATGTGCCATGTAGTGACACCATGCCAAGTTTCATGATTTCCCGGTGAGTTTTGGATTTACACAGATTTAAAAACCAAGATTCGCAATGTTTGTGGCCAAGCCAGGACACCGAGACAGTTGAATTCATTCCCATTCATTCCATGGACCTAAACGTGCACCCCAAGGACACATGTACGTTTTTTCTAGCCATTTTGGTGCACTGGAGCATGTATTTATAGTTCGGATTTGAATTATGGACATTAAATGCCTAGAAAACTCAATTAATGAATTAAAAAGGTCAAACGAACCTTGAACAATTTCAAAGTTCAGCGCGAATCTCCCGTTCATGTTGTGTGTAGAAGAAAATGCAAGGCTAGAAGAGGGAGCGATTATTGATTCGCCCACAAGGGGACACGTTTCCTTATCGAAACCACGAGGGTTCTTGCGACAGGCTCCGGTTTGTGAGAGGTTTGTAGTAAAGCTTGGCCTAAATTGGACAATGTTTTTACCACGACATATATGTGCCATGACGTGACACCATGCCACCTTTGATGACTTTCTGGTGAGTTTTGGATTTATGGGCATTTAAAAACCGAGATTCTAAATGTTTGAGGACGAGCCAGGACGCTGGTACGGTTGTAATTCATTCACATTCCTGGCATGGGACCTAAACATGCACCCAAGGAAACATGTATAATTTTTCTAGCCATTTATTTGTAGTTCAGATTTGAATTATGGACATTAAATGCCTAGGAAACTCAATTAGTGTATAAAAAGGCCAAACGAACCCTGAATAAGTTTAAATTGCAGCACGGATATCCTGTCGTTCCATGTTGCTCGTAGAAGAAAATACAAGGTGAAAAGAGGCAATGATTATGTTTTGCCCACAAGGGGAACACGTTTCCCTATCGAAACCATGAGGCTTCTTTGAGAGAAGTTCCGGTTTGTAAGAGGCTTGTAATAAAGCTTGGCCCGAATCAAACAATGTTTTTACCATGACAATATGTGCCATGACGTGACACCAAGCCAACTTTCATGAATTTCTGGTGAGTTTTGGATTTATGGGAATTTAAAAACCGAGATTATGGGGATTTAAAAACCGAGATTATGGGGATTTAAAAACCGAGATTACAAATGTTTGAGGACGAGCCAGGACGCCGATACGGTTGTAATTCATTCCCATTCCTGGCATGGGACCTAAACATGTACCCAAGGACATATGTATAATTTTTCTAGCCATTTTGGTGAACTGGAGCATGTATTTGTAGTTCAGATTTGAATTGTGGACATTAAATGCCTAGGAAACTCAATTAGTGTATAAAAAGGCCAAACGAACCCCGAATAAGTTTAAACTTCAGCATGGATATCATGTTGTTCCATGTTGATCGTAGAAGAAAATACAAGGCGAAAAGAGGCAGTGATTATCATTTCGCCCACAAGGGGTCACGTTTCCCTATAGGAACCATGAGGCTTCTTTGAGAGAAGCTCTGGTTTGTAAGAGGCTTGTAATAAAACTTGCGCCAAAATGGACAAAAAAAATTCCTCGACATATATGTGCCATGTCGTGACACCATGCCAAATTTCACGATTTTCGGGTGAGTTTTGGATTTACGGGGATTTAAAAACTGAGATTCTTCTCACGAAATATTTTCAAATAGCACACGGTAGACTCATGAAAGCAGTGTGCCTACCAAACCGTGGCCGATGCCCCTACCCCCCTACTGCGTGCGCGGTCTGAGTTGTGCGTTCTGATTGGCTAGAACCCAAACCCCACGGATCGTACGTCTGCACCGTTGGATGCTCCCAGGTCGAACGGCAATCCTCAGCCCTTTCAACAGCACATACAGTATAGGGGTAAGCACTGTGTGCATGCGTCGTGCTAGCTCACGCTTCCTTCTCTACTAAGTTTTCCATATTAATGTTGTTATATATCCAAACAGGCTACCGTTTCCCGCCACTCCACTCATCGGTTTCTCGCCCTTCTCCCATTGTTTTCCCGCTACAAGTGGCAGTGCTCATTGAAGGCTAGGCGGCGACACAATGGCCATGTAATTATTGAACACAGTTTCTGAAAGCACAAATGTGTGTGATGGAGGGAGTAGGTCCCATAGGGTGACCAACGTGAAATGCCTTAAAAGCAAGGAGGCTATTCCTATCAGCAAGGTGCGGCTTCCCATCGGCTAGCCTAGTAAAATAGAACGCAGAAGTTAAGTGTGCTCGGGCTGGAGTAGTCCAAGGATGGGTGACTCGGTGGGTGGTTGCGTATCTCAAGCCTCATTTAAATTCCATGACATGGTCATTCTAGAGATAAAGAGATAAATATCTCTATAGTGAATTGTCATGGCGATTATATAAACCTTGGGATCCTTGTTTTGCTAATTTGTAGACTATGTTTTTATTGGTTATTTTTTGCTCTAGAGAATTAAAGAATGGTTGACTCTATAGTGACCTGTCATGCCGATTATATAAACCTTTTTCAGGTTGCATGCAGGGTATAGGTGGTAGGGTGTTCTGATCGAGCATGTCACCCTTGTGCGGTTTATAGACGCTGCACATATATGTGGGCTCCTCGAGGTATATATATATATATTATCCTTTATCAATAATGAGGGGGGCCACACAATCTATCCCTTTGACCCAACAACGAGAAGGGTTTGACCATGATGGTTTCCTATTGCTATGTGTGCCTGATACCGTTGTGACCAGACCTCGAACAGTCTGATCTCTGTGCCTCGGTGTCATCCCTGGATCAGTAATGCTGACACACACAGTACTTGAAGGATTTATAACAGAGTAGCAATCACACACTTATTACATCGAATGTCTCCAAAGAGAAACTTATTACAATAGATATGGCTTAAGGCCATCTAATAATGATAACAATGAAGGCTTGGAAGATAAGTGAGTCCAACTCCAACGGCATCACCGAGTATAGAACCACGATCCTAAAGCATCTTACTCGTCGTTCGAAAAGTCTGCAACATGAACGTTGCAGCCCGAAACGGGTCAAGACATGGAATATGCCGCAAAGTAACACATAGAGAAAAATGAAAGATCAAAGCTATACTACATGCATATATGGCTTGGTGGATAGCTCTATGGTTACAGTTTTTGCGTAAAGCCAATTTTTCCCTACTACAAAGGAATAAATTATTTAACTATCATGGTGGTTGTTAAACATTGAGAATGGTTGACATCCTCAATCCCAATTAAGCATCATCATTAAACAAACCCAACAATATTAATTAAAGTAACATGATGAGATTCACACGAAAATCCAAGTACTAGATACTCAAGATGTCCATA
Organism: Aegilops bicornis; assembly: GCA_021605145.1. NCBI lineage: Eukaryota > Viridiplantae > Streptophyta > Magnoliopsida > Poales > Poaceae > Aegilops > Aegilops bicornis. Next base: position 479,816,958 of record CM038670.1, read on the forward strand.
ACCGGGGACACGGCTAATCATGATTAGTTTATACACTGCAGAGGTTAGCACTTTTCCCCACATGACTCGATCTCCTCCGTTGGTTTTCTCACTACATGGTGTTTGAGAAACGAATGACCGAGACATAGTCTTTCGTAAGCGCTAGCACCTTACGATGGGTAGACCGGCACACCTACTTTCCCCTACATCTCGCTAGTCTACCACCGTAAGAGTTCGCACGACTTAATCAACTATGCTAGAGCCCATAATAGCATGTGGCTGCACACGGAAGTTTCTAGCATGCATAATCTTATGATCCCTTTGAGCACGGGTGGCGGTCCAAAAGAAACAGGCAATCACGGAATAACCAGTACCTCAATCCACCCAGATGTGTATTAATGTTGCCACCTTAAATAAACCATTAATTAACAATCTCACATCTGTCATGGAAAATCACTCACCCAATCCACGTCTACTTGCATAGCATGGCAAAATAAGCAAACGTAGAAGTAACTCCCAAGGGTTTGATAATAAAACAGGTAATAGGTACTACCTCAATCTACTTCCCGAAACCCACAATTTAATTATATCCTAATCATGCAATGTTTGAGGATTGATCTAATGCATAAAAACTGGGTAGTAAAGAGGTATGATCAAAGTGTTACTTGCCTTGCTGATGATCCGCGTAACCTAGGGATTCGAAGTAGCAAGCGGCGCAGTCCGGTACTCTATCGCAAGCAAACAAACAAACAAGCATACAATAAGTACTCATCTAATGCACGGTAAAACTAAAATAAGAGGTCTAACCAGAAAGTTCAACTTAAGAACTCCGGTTTGCAAAAAGAATCAAATCGAACGAAGAAACAAAACTCAAACGGCGAAAGAAACAAGCTTCGTTTACTAATCTGGACCTAAGTCAAATTTTACAGAAGCAAAAACTGGTTTGAGTAGATTATTCGGAAAGAGGGTTTCGAGACGAAACTCTAGGCGCTTGAATCGCCTGATTCCGATAAACGAGCGAAAAGTTATACTAAAACAAAAATTGGATCAGAAATCGCAATCAGAAAAGTTGCGGAATAAATCTGAGAAAAAGAAAAACGACGAACAGGTTAACGAACGAACGTTCGTTATCTGGATCTAAACGATGAACACGTTCGTTAAAAACGAACGAACGAGTGAAAGTTCGCTAATTAATCCAAACCGGAAGAAAACCGATCTAACGAAAAAAACCGAATCTAAAAAAAACCTACGAAAAACCGACGGAAAAACCGAACGATTTTTCTAAAAAAACAGCGGCGGCGAGATCAACCTCGGGGTGCGGGTTGGCGGTGGCGGCGGTGGTCGGCGGCGACGGTGGCGGGGTCCGGCGGCGACGGAGGCGGTCGGCGGGCGCTAGGGTTAGGTTAGGTGGTTAGGTGGCGGCGGCTTGGGCTGGCGGCGGCTTGGGATGATGGGTCGCCGCTTTAAAAGACCCCGACCAGTGAGTCCTGGCGATTACGGCCCAAAAGGCGGTACCAGTTTTTAAATAATTATCTCAGAAAAACAAACGAAAGAAATACCTGCGGACTCCAAAAATCCCGAAATAAATTTTCCGCGGCTTCTAAAATCAAGCCGGCTTAGATGAACATTTATTTGGGCCTAAATGCAATTTTTGGAAAACACGCATTTTTCCTAAATTCAAATAAAATAGCCAGAAAATCCAAAATAAAATCTTATTTGATTTTTTATTAAATCCTCAATATTTCTTTATTTTGGGAAAGTCATTTTATTCCCTCTCTCATATATATATATATATATATATATATATATATATAATTGAAATAATTGAAGATAAAATAAATAAAATCAAATGATCCTACTTCCAAAATTTGAGAAAACTCAAATATGAAAATATCGAAATCCCCAACTCTCTCCGTGGGTCCTTGAGGTGCGTAACAAAATGCATTAAATATGATATGCAATGATGATCTATTAGTATAACATTCCAAATTGAAAATTTGGGATGTTACAAACCTACCCCCCTTAAGATGAATCTCACCCTCGAGATTCGGGTTGGCTAGAGAATAGGTGAGGGTGGTCTTTTAGCAAATCTTCCTCTCGCTCCCAGGTGGCTTCATCCTCGGTGTGGTGGCTCCACTGAACTTTACAAAACTTGATAACTTTGTCATGGGTGACTCGGTGGCATACTCAAGAATCTTGACCGGTTTCTCCTCGTAGGTTAAATCATCGTCCAATCAGATCGCCTCTAGAGGCACGGTATCTCTTAGCGGTATATCAGCCATCTCTGCGTGGCACCTCTTCAACTGGGAGACATGGAACACGTCGTGAACTCCTGACAATCCCTCAGGTAATTCCAACTTGTAGGCAACCTCTCCCATACGTTCCAAAACTTTGTATGGTCCCACAAAACGCCAAGCGCTTAACTTTCCTTTAACACCAAAACGCTTAACTCCTCGAAGTGGTGATACCCGAAGGTAAACTCTATCCCCAACTTCGTAAACTATATCCTTGCGTTTTGCATCAGCATAGCTTTTCTGCCTGGACTGGGCTACCTTGAGCCTGTCGCGAATCAACTTCACTTTCCTTTCAGACTCCTTAATCAAATTTGGTCCAAACAACTGACGGTCTCCAACTTCGTCCCAAGATAACGGGGTTCTGCACCTCCTTCTGTATAAGGCTTCAAAAGGGGCCATCTTCAAACTGGATTGATAACTGTTGTAAGAGAACTCTGCATACGGCAAATTGTCATCCCAACTAGATCCATAATCTAGTGCACAAGCTCTCAACATGTCTTCTAAAATCTGATTGACTCTTTCGGTCTGTCCATCTGTCCGTGGATGAAAAGCGATCAACTCTAGCCCGGTACCCAAGGTTTCGTGTAACCGATTCCGAACTTTGAGGTGAATTGAGTTCCTCTATCTCGATACAATGCTCCTTGGAACTCCATGCATATACGATCTTGGTCATGTAAATCTTGGCCAATTTGGCACTGGTGTAAGTAGTCTTCACTGGGATGAAATAAGCTACCTTCGTCAAACGATCGACTACCACCCAAATCGAGTCATAGCCTGAACGAGTCTTGGGAAATCCTGTAATAAAATCCATGCCTAGCTTATCCCACTTCCATTCGGGTATCGTCAATGGTTGCAACAATCCTGCTGGCTTCTGATGCTCTGCCTTTACCCTCTGACATACATCACAAACTGCTACATACTCGGCAATGTCCTTCTTCATTCCGGTCCACGGAAAATCTCCTTCAAATCCAAGTACATCTTGGTATTCCACAGGTGAATTGAATACGGCCGAATCATGGGCCTCTTGCAACATCAACTTCCCGATCTCGTGGTCATTGGGTACATAAACGCGGTCCTCAAACCGGAGGGTATCGTGCTCATCCTCACGAAATCCCTTGGCTTTTCCCTTGTTCAACCTCTCCTTTATCTCTGCAATCTCCTTATCGGTCTTTTGAGCTTCTCTGATCTTATCCATCAAAGTCGACTGAATTTCCAATGTTGCTACATAGCCTCTCGGAACTATCTCCAAACATAGCTCGCAAAAGTCCTCGGCCTCCTTTGGCAGTCCTTCGGTCATGAGTGTATCAACATGGCTCTTACGGCTCAACGCGCCGGCTACTACGTTAGCCTTTCCAGGGTGATACTGCAATCTCATATCATAATCCTTGATGAGTTCCAACCATCTCCTTTGCCTGAGGTTTAACTCTTTTTGCGTGAAGATGTACTTCAAACTCTTGTGATCCGTGTACACCTCACAATGATTTCCGATAAGAAAATGTCTCCATGTCTTCAATGCATGCACTACGGCTGCTAACTCCAAATCATGTGTGGCATAATTCAACTCATGAGGTTTAAGCTGTCGTGGCCTTGCTCTGAAACAACTCTTCCTTCCTGCATAAGTATCGCTCCAAGTCCTCGACGTGAAGCATCACAATACACCTCATAATCTTTAGCTTTGATCCGCGAGAATTAACACTTTGGTGAGTTAACTAGACGCTTTCTTCAATTCCTGAAACTGACCTCACATTCCTCACCCAATTGAACTTGGTATCCTTCTTCAACAACTCTGTCATGGGCTTTGCAATCCTTGAAAAATTCTCAATGAATCTCCGGTAGTATCCTCGCCACCAAGAAAACTTGATCTCCCCAACCGTCGTTGGTGCTTCCCAATTAGTCACGGTGACAACCTTGGTGGGGCTCATCGCTATACCCTCTCCGGATATAACATGTCCGAGGAATCCAACTTCCTTCAACCGTAACTCACATTTGCTAAACTTGGCATATAACCGGTGTTCTCTCGAGCTTCTCCAATACCAAACGCAAGTGCTCCTTATGCTCCTCTTCGTTCTTCGAGTAGACCAAGATATCATCAATGAACACCACGACGAACTTATCCAGAAACTCCATAAATACTTTGTTCATCATGTTCATGAAATATGCAGGTGCGTTAGTCAGACCGAATGACATCACGGTATACTTGTACAACCCATACCTAGTGGTAAAAGCTGTCTTGGGTATATCCTGTTCTCGAATCTTCAACTGATGGTATCCTGATCGCAAATCGATCTTGGAAAACACCTTTGCTCCTTGTAGTCGGTCAAACAGATCATTGATCATTGGCAGTGGGTACTTATTCTTGATGGTTACCACATTTAATCCTCGATAATCAACAACCATCCTTAACGATCCGTCCTTCTTCTCCACTAGAAGTTCTGGTGATCCCCAAGGTGAAGAACTTGGGCGAATGTATCCTTTATCCAGTAACTCCTTAATCTGACTTTTAATCTCTTCCAAATCTTTTATGGCATCCCGTATGGTCTCTTGGATATTGGCCCCATGCTGGCAAAAGCTCGACCAAAAACTCAATGTCTCATGCGGTGGCATGCACAGCAACTCCTCCGAAATACATCAGGAAAATCCTTCACTACTAGTACTTCCTCCTGCACAACTCCTGATAAGGAATTTACGTGCATCCTACTCGGCTCATGCCTTGATACATACCTTATCCTTTTCCCTTCTGGGGTAGTAAGCAGAATCGACTTACTAGCGCAATCAATGTTTCCTCCATACATTGATAGCCAATCCATACCCAGAATCACATCCAAACCTTGGGATTCTAAAATGATTAAATCCGAGGGAAAAACAAGCTTGCCTATACCCAACCAAACTTGAAAACATCCTCGATCGCCATATACTCGCTCCTGGTGAGGTTACTAGCATGGGTGTTTTAGAACCCTAGTGGGCAGTCTATACTTATCCACAAATCCCCTTGATATGTATGAATGCGATGCACCAAAGATCAAAAAGAACGAAAAGTTAAATGACTTAACCAAAAACTTACCTATTATCGCATCTGGCTGAGCTTCAACCTCCTCCACGCTAACGTGGTTCACTTGTCCTCTGTTGAAAGGTTTTGGCTTCTTCCCGGAGTTTCCATTGCCATTTCCAGTCTGGCCTTCAGGACATTCATTGGCGTAATGTCCGGTCTTCCGCACTTAAAACAAGTGACTTGACTCGAGATCTTTCTTGGTTGGTGTTGAGGGGTTGGTATGGTTCTGGCTACTACTTCCTCCATTCCCGGTACCATTCTTGGGACCATTGTGATTGTGTGAGCTACCTCCTCCATGGGTATGCTGAAACTGTCCTCCTGACTTCGGAGTAAAACGGGGCTTCTGCTGAGCTCCAGAATTGTACTTCCCTTGTCCATACTTCCTCTTGCGGTTTGCAATCTGCTGTTGCTTCCCTTCAATCATGAGAGCACGATCTACCAACTCCTGGTAGTTGTTGAAACTTGATACCATCAACTGCATGCTCAGCTCATCATTCAGCCCTTCCAGAAACTTCTCTTGCTTAGCTACATCCGTAGCGACGTCCTCTGGGGCATAACGTGCTAGCTTACTGAAATCATCTACATACTGGCCAACTGATCTTCCTCCCTGGTTCAAGTTGCGAAACTCACGCTTCTTCATGGCCATAGCTCCTGCTGAAACATGAGCAGTACGAAAAGCCTGCTGAAACTGATCCCATGTGACAGTGTCTGCTGGATAAGTGGCTGTGAAATTCTCCCACCATGATGTTGCGGGTCCCTCAAGCTGATGTGCGACAAATCGCACCTTCTCCGCATATGTGCATCCTGCATTGATCAACTCCCTGGCTGTCTTGCGAAGCCAATCATCTGCAACAATCGGCTCGGTGCTACTGGAGAACACCGGCGGATTCAGTCTAAGAAAACGGGTTAAGTGATCAACAGGTGGTGGTGGTGGTGGATTGTTGTTGTTGTTGTTCCCCGATTACGATTACGGACTAGTATACGCATCAATGCATTCTGCCGGATCAACTGGGTGAGCTCCGGTGGGAAAGTGAATCCGTTGTCACGTCTCGGAGGCATCTGAGGGTTTAGAAAAGACGAGAATACAGAATAGAATGAGGTCTAGAGGGAAAACACTACCATATGCACATGAGGCAAATTGCAATCAAAACACTTCATTCAAACAAGCAAGGGCATACAACGGTCTATCTATCGTTACAAAGTGCTCAGACTATAATAGATATATGGAGGGAAATTCTACTACTTTATGGTGGTCTACTAGAAAAATCGCTCCGATGAAGACTCCATGATATCCGCTCCAGCTTCATCAACGTAGTCATCATCACTATCATCGTGGTCCGAGTCGGTATAAATGCGATGATGATGTGATTCTCGGGACAAGTGCGATCTTCGTCTTCTCCAGTTGCTGGAAATCCCATGAACACTCTTAGCTTCTTCTTCAGATCATCAATCTTCTCGACTAGAGTTGATATTTCCTCCTCATATCCATCACATGTAGACTTGAGTTCTTCCTCCAGTTCCATGATCTTGGTCATGTCTTCCTTCAGATCCATCATGTCTGCACTCATCTGGTTCTCCTGGCGTCGAATGTGCTGGTTTAACTCCTGGATGAAAGCTGCAACTGATCATCTTTCCCTGGTGTTGACCATCTCCCATTGCTCATCTCTCGGCCCACAAATCTGGTAGGTAGTATCCTTAAGCTCTTGGTGATAAACTTCTCCAATGCGTCCGATGGTGATGTGAGCTGCCATGCTCGTCCCTAAACTCGTGTTGGTGCATCAAAGGAAAACTCTATAGGCTCCGTGGATCTGCATGAACGTCCTTCCGGAACTTTAACTTGAATCATCCAGTAGCTCCTCTTGAGTAAGGTGGCGTTGTAGGGTCCGGTGAAGCTTGGTACTCCGATCTTAAAGTACTTGGTTACTTCCTTCAGGTGTCGTCCAAAGGGTGTATCTTCATCCGGTTGCATGAACTTGTTCCTTGCATCCGCCATCCTAGAAGAATAGAAAAGATGAGGAGTTAGAATGAGAAGAGAGAGTAGTGATCTATGGACTTTGCTTAGTGGTCGTGTCCTACAGTCAGCGTGTGCTCTGATATCATCTTGTTGCGACCAGACCTCAAACAGTCTGATCTCTGTGCCTCAGTGTCATCCCTGGATCAAGAATGTCTTGACACACACGATGCTTGAAGGATTTATAACAGAGTAGCAATCACACACTTATTACATCGAATGTCTCCAAAGAGAAACTTATTACAATAGATATGGCTTAAGGCCATCTAATAATGATAACAACGGAAGGCTTGGAAGATAAGTGAGTCCATCAACTCCAACGGCATCACTGAGTATAGAACCATGATCCTAAAGCATCTTACTCGTCGTCTGAAAAGTCTGCAACATGAACGTTGCAGCCCAAAAACGGGTCAAGACATGGAATATCTTTGGCAAAGTAACACATGAGAAAAATGAAAGAGTAAAGCTATACTACAAGAATATATGGCGTGGTGGATAGCAGTATGTTAACATTTTATGCGTAAAGCCAATTTTTCCCTACTACAAAGGAATAAATTATTTAACTATCAAATTGGTTGTTAAACATTGAGAATGGTTGACATCCTCAATCCCAATTAAGCATCATCATTAAACAAACCCAACAATATTAATTAAAGTAACATGATGAGATTCACACGAAAATCCAAGTACCAAATACTCAAGATGTCCATAACCGGGGACACGGCTAATCATGATTAGTTTATACACTCTGCAGAGGTTAGCACTTTTCCCCACATGACTCGATCTCCTCCGTTGGTTTTCTCGCACTACATGGTGTTTGAGAAACGAATGACCGAGACATAGTCTTTCGTAAGCGCTAGCACCTTACGATGGGTAGACCGGTACACCTACTTTCCCTACATCTCGCTAGTCTACCACCGTAAGAGTTCGCACGACTTAATCAACTATGCTAGAGCCCTTAATAGCATATGGCTGCACACGGAAGTTTCTAGCATGAATAATCTTATGATCCCTTTGAGCACGGGTGGCGGTCCAAAAGAAACAGGCAATCCTCGAATAACCAGTACCTCAATCCACCCGTATGTGTATTAATGTTGCCACCTTAAATAAACCATTAAGTAACAATCTCACATCTGTCATGGAAAATCACTCACCCAATCCACGTCTACTTGCATAGCATGGCAAAATAAGCAAACGTAGAAGTAACTACCAAGGGTTTGATAATAAAACAGGTAATAGGTACTACCTCAATCTACTTCCCGAAACCCACAATTTAATTAGATCCTAATCATGCAATGTTTGAGGATTGATCTAATGCATAAAAACCGGGGAGTAAAGAGGTATGATCAAAGTGTTACTTGCCTTGCTGATGATCCGCGTAACCTAGGGATTCGAAGTAGCAAGCGGCGAAGTCCGGGTACTCTATCGCAAGCAAAAAAACAAACAAGCATACAATAAGTACTCATCTAATGCACGGGTAAAACTCAAATAAGAGGTCTAACCAGAAAGTTCAACTTAAGAACTCCGGTTTGCAAAAAGAATCAAATCGAACGAAGAAACAAAACTCAAACGGCGAAAGAAACAAGCTTTGTTTACTAATCTGGACCTAAGTCAAATTTTACAGAAACAAAAACTGGTTTGAGTAGATTATTCGGAAAGAGGGTTTCGAGACGAAACTCTAGGCGCTTGAATCGCCTGATTCCGATAAACGAGCGAAAAGTTATACTAAAACAAAAATCGGATCAGAAATCGCGATCAGAAAAATCGCGGAATAAATCCGAGAAAAAGAAAAATGACGAACTGGTTAACGAATGAACGTTCGTTATCTGGATCTAAACGATGAACGCGTTCGTTAAAAACGAACGAACGAGTGAACGTTCGCTAATTAATCCAAACCGGAAGAAAACCGATCTAACGAAAAAATGGAATCTAAAAAAAACGACGGAAAAACCGAACGGTTTTTCTAAAAAAGCAATGAGGTCAACCTCGTGGTGCAGTCGTGATGGCGGCTCGTGAGGCCGGGCGGTGGTTAATGGCGGCGAGGTCGGCCGGGTCGTGGCGAGAGCCTGAGCTAGGGTTAGGGTTAGGTGGGGGCGGCGGTGGCTTGGGCTGGGGTCGGCTCGGGCGTGCTTTAAAAAGACCCCCGGCCAGGCGGAGTCCTGGCCGGTTACGGCCCAAAGGCGGTTCCAGTTTTTTTTAAATGATTATCTCACAGAAAAACAAACGAAAGAAATACCAAACGGACTCCAAAAATCCCGAAATAAATTTTCCCCGGCTTCTAAAATCAAGCCGGTTTAGATGAACATTTATTTGGACCTAAATGCATTTTTTGGAAAACACACATTTTTCCTAAATTCAAATAAAATAGCGAGAAAATCCAAAATAAAATCTTATTTGATTTTTTATTAAATCCTCAATATTTATTTATTTTGGGAAAGTCATTTTATTCCCTCTCTCATATATATATAATTGAAATAATTGAAGATAAAATAAATAAAATCAAATGATCCTACTTCCAAAATTTGAGAAAACTCAAATATGAAAATATCGAAATCCCCAACTCTCTCCGTGGGGCCTTGAGTTGCGTAGAATTTCTAGGACCGAAGCAAAAATGCATTAAACATGATATTAAATGATGATCTATTAGTATAACATTCCAAATTGAAAATTTGGGATGTTACAGATACATCTCCAACGTATCCATAATTTTTGATTGTTCCACGCTATTATATTATCTGTTTTGGATGTTTAATGGGCTTTAATGTGCTCTTTTATATTATTTTTGGGACTAACCTATTAACCGAAGGCCCGGTGCAAATTGCTGTTTTTTTGCCTATTTCAGTGTTCCGCAGAAAAGGAATATCAAACGGAGTCCAAACGGAACGAAACCTTCACGAGGATCCTTCTTGGAACAAACACAATCCAGGAGACTTGGAGTGGACGTGAGATCCCATCTTGGGGCCTTTTCCAGCGCTCCGCCGGAGGGGATTCGACCATGGAGGGCTTCTACATCAACACCATAGCCTCTCCGATGATGTGTGAGTAGTTTACCACAGACCTTCGGGTCCATAGTTATTAGCTAGATGGCTTCTTCTCTCTCTTTGGATCTCAATACAAAGTTCTCCTCAATCTTCTTGGAGATCTATTCGATGTAATTCTTTTTGGGGTGTGTTTGTCGAGATCCGATAAATTGTGGGTTTATGATCAAGATTATCTATGAACAATATTTGATTCTTCTCTGAATTCTTATATGCATGATTTAATATCTTTGCAAGTCTCTTCGAATTATCAGTTTGGTTTGGCCTACTAGATTGATCTTTCTTGCAATTGGAGAAGCGCTTAGCTTTGGATTCAATCTTATGTGTCCTTTCCCAATGTGTTAGGGCAGCAAGGCACGTATTGTATTGTTACCATCGAGGATAAAAGATGGGGTTTATATCATATTGCTTGAGTTTATCCCTCTACATCATGTCATCTTGCCTAATGCGTTACTCTGTTCTTATGAACTTAATACTCTAGATGCATCTTTGGATAGCGATCGATGTGTGGAGTAATAGTAGTAGATGCGTAATCGTTTGGTCTACTTGACACGGTCGTGATGCCTATGTTCATGATCATGCCTAGATATTCTCATAACTATGCGCTTTTCTATCAATTGCTCGACAGTAATTTGTTCACCCACCGTAATCTATGCCATCTTGAGATAAGCCACTAGTGAAACCTATGGCCCCCGGGTCTATTTTACATCATATTATTTTCCCGTCAACTAGCTATTTCTGTCGCCGTTTATTTTGCAATCTTTACTTTCCAATCTATACAATAAAAATACCAAAAATCTTTATCTTATTATCTTTTTCAGATCTCACTTTTGCAAGTGGCAGTTGTCGGTGTCAAACCGCCGGATCTCGGGTAGGGGGCCCTGATCTGTGCGTCTAGGCTGATGGTAACAGGAAGCAAGGGACACAATGTTTACCTATGTTCGGGCCCTCTCGATGGAGGTAAAACCCTACTTCCTGCTTGATTAATATTGACGATATGAGTAGTACAAGAGTAGATCTACCACGAGATCTGATACGTCTCCAACGTATCTATAATTTTTGATTGCTCCATGCTACTTTATCTACTGTTTTAGGCTTTATTGGGCTTTATTTTCCACTTTTATATCATTTTTGGGACTAACCTATTAACCGGAGGCCCGTTTCATATTGCTGTTTTTTTTGCCTATTTCAGTATTTCGAAGAAAAGGAATATCAAACGGAGTCCAAACGGAATGAAACCTTTAGGAACGTGATTTTCTCGCCGAACGTGATCCAGAGAACTTGGAGTGCAAGTCAAGAAGCAACCGAAGCCTCCATGAGATAGGAGGGCGCCCACCATAGGGCTCGCCCCTGTCTCGTGGGCCCCTCGGGCGGCCACCGACGTACTTCTTATTCCTATATATACCTACGTACCCCGAAAACATCCGGGGGCACCACGAAACACAATTTCCACCACCGTAACCTTCTGTATCCGCGAGATCCCATCTTGGAGCCTTCGCCGACACTCTGCTAGAGGGGGAATCAAGCACGGAAGGCCTCTACATCAACATCTTTGCCCCTCCGATGAGTTGTGAGTAGTTTACCACAGACCTACGGGTCCATAGTTATTAGCTAGATGGCTTCTTCTCTCTTTTTGGATCTCAATACAATGTTCTCCCCCTCTCTTGTGGAGATCTATTCGATGTAATCTCTTTTTGCGGTGTGTTTGTCGAGATCCGATGAATTGTGGGTTTATGATCAAGTTTATCTATGAATAATATTTGAATCTTCTCTGAATTCTTTTATGTATGATTAAGTTATCTTTGCAAGTCTCTTGAATTATCAGTTTTGTTTGGCCTACTAGATTGATCTTTCTTGCCATGGGAGAAGTGCTTAGCTTTGGGTTCAATCTTGCGGTGTCCTTACCCAAAGGATGTAAAGGGTTGCAAGGCACGTATTGTATTGTTGCCATCGAGGATAACAAGATGGGGTTTATATCATATTGCATGAGTTTATCCCTCTACATCATGTCATCTTGCTTAATGCGTTACTCGTTCTTATGAACTTAATACTCTAGATGCATCTTTGGATAGCGATCGATGTGTGGAGTAATAGTAGTAGATGCAGCAGTGAGTCGGTCTACTTGTTATGGACGTGATGCCTATATACATGATCATGCCTAGATAATCTCATAACTATGCGCTTTTCTATCAATTGCTCGACAGTAATTTGTTCACCCACCGTAATACTTATGCTATCTTGAGAGAAGCCACTAGTGAAACCTATGGCCCCCGGGTCTATCTCTTATCATATTTGTTTCCAATCTACTTTTATTTTGCATCTTTACTTTTTGCATCTATATTATAAAATACCAAAAATATATTTATCTTATCATACTATCTTTATTAGATCTCGGTTTACATGAAGTGGTCGTGAAGGGATTGACAACCCCTTTATTGCATTGGTTGTGAGTTCTCGCTTGTTTGTAGGTGCGTGGGACTTTTGAGGAGCCTCCTCTTTGGATTGATACCTTGGTTCTCAAAACTGAGGGAAATACTTACGCTACACTTTGCTGCATCACCCTCTCCTCTTCGAGGAAAACCAACGCAAGCTCAAGACGTAGCAAGATCATAGATGCTAAACCCTAGAAGCTAGCCTATGATGGTATGATTGTAATTGTGATCGGCCTTCTAAGGACCAACCTCTCCGGTTTATATAGACACTGTAGAGGGCTAGGTTTACATGGAGTCAGTTACAAGGAAGGAAATATAATATCCGGATCGCCAAGCTTGCCTTCCACGCCAAGGAAAGTCCCATCCGGACACGGGTTGAAGTCTTGAGTCTTATATCTTCACGCTTCAATAGTCCGGATGTTGTATACAGTCCGGCTGTCCGGATCCCCCCTAATCCAGGACTCCCTCAGTAGCCCCTGATCCAGAGAACTTGGAGTGCAAGTCAAGAAGCAACCGAAGCCTCCATGAGATAGGAGGGCGCCCACCATAGGGCTCGCCCCTGTCTCGTGGGCCCCTCGGGCGGCCACCGACGTACTTCTTATTCCTATATATACCTCGCATTCGAAAACATCCGGGGCACCACGAAACACAATTTCCACCATCAGAACCTTCTCAGATCCGCGAGATCCCATCTTGGAGCCTTCGCCGACACTCTGCTAGAGGGGGAATCAAGCACGGAAGGCCTCTACATCAACATCTTTGCCCCTCCGATGAGTTGTGAGTAGTTTACCACAGACCTACGGGTCCATAGTTATTAGCTAGATGGCTTCTTCTCTCTTTTGGATCTCAATACAATGTTCTCCCCTCTCTTGTGGAGATCTATTCGATGTAATCTCTTTTTGCGGTGTGTTTGTCGAGATCCGATGAATTGTGGGTTTATGATCAAGTTTATCTATGAATAATATTTGAATCTTCTCTGAATTCTTTTATGTATGATTAAGTTATCTTTGCAAGTCTCTTCGAATTATCAGTTTGGTTTGGCTTACTAGATTGATCTTTCTTGCCATGGGAGAAGTGCTTAGCTTTGGGTTCAATCATGCGGTGTCCTTACCCCTAAGGCACGTATTTTATTGTTGCCATCGAGGATAACAAGATGGGGTTTATATCATATTGCATGAGTTTATCCCTCTACATCATGTCATCTTGCTTAATGCGTTACTATGTTCTTGTGAACTTAATACTCTAGATGCATCTTTGGATAGCGGTCGATGTGTGGAGTAATAGTAGTATATGCAAATGAGTCGGTCTACTTGTTATGGACGTGATGCCTATATACATGATCATGCCTAGATAATCTCATAACTATGCGCTTTTCTATCAATTGCTCGACAGTAATTTGTTCACCCACCGTAATACTTATGCTATCTTGAGAGAAGCCACTAGTGAAACCTATGGCCCCCGGGTCTATCTCTTATCATATTTGTTTCCAATCTACTTTTATTTTGCATCGTTACTTTTTGCATCTATATTATAAAATACCAAAAATATATTTATCTTATCATACTATCTTTATTAGATCTCAGTTTCGCAAGTGGCCGTGAAGGGATTGACAACCCCTTTATTGCGTTGGTTGCGAGTTCTCACTTTGTTTGTGTAGGTGCGTGGGACTTTTGAGGAGCCTCCTACTGGATTGATACCTTGGTTCTCAAAACTGAGGGAAATACTTACGATACACTTTGCTGCATCACCCTCTCCTCTTCTAGGAAAACCAACGCAAGCTCAAGACGTAGCAAGAAGGATTTCTGGCGCCGTTGCCGGGGAGGTCTTCGCTCAAGTCAAGACATACCAAGTACCCGTCACAAACCTATCTCCCTCGCATTTACATTATTTGCCATTTGCCTCTCGTTTTCCTCTCCCCCACTTCACCCTTGCCATTTTATTCGCCCTCTCTTTCCCAATCTCCTCTCTCTTTTTGCTCGCCGCTTTTTACATTTGCTTGTGTGTTGGATTACTTGTTGCCATGGCACAAGATAATACCAAATTGTGTGACTTTTCGAATACGAATAATAATGATTTCCTTAGTACTCCGATTGCTCCTCTTAATAATGATGAGTCTTGTGAAATCAGTACTGCTTTGCTGAATCTTGTTATGAAAGATCAATTCGCCGACCTTCCTAGCGAAGATGCCGCTACTCATCTAAACAACTTTGTTGATTTGTGTGATATGCAAAAGAAGAAGGATACGGATAACAATGTTGTCAAACTGAAGTTATTTCCGTTTTCACTTAGAGATCGCGCTTGTCAGGACCCCGGTTCCAAGTCACATCGATCTAGTCGGTAACACCTCATATCACTTTGCGGCCTCATGCACGGTATTCCCACGGGTGTCGCCTTACCATGTCCCGGGACCGTTTGCGCCTTTTGGCTCGCGTATATGATAGTGTCGCTAGCATCTATATGACAGAGAACCCGGGCCGACATGGCTAGTCGTGAACCCAAAGTGGCACTAACCCATGGGGACAGGCATACATGAATCACATCGAGCATGTCGGTCATCAACGTGTGAATCCGGGCTGTAACCTTTGGGCTAACAGGACTCCGGTAACCGGGTAGCAGGCTAGGCGGGACTCCGGATGTCACCGCGTGACATTTCCCGAAGATGAGCCAGGAACGAAGTGAAACACATGTCGGCCGATCAAGTGTCCAGAGCAGTAGTCTTTGGGCTAGCAGGACTCCGGTGAACCGGGCTGTAGCGGACTACTATCGCTCGTGAAGCACTAGACTACATTTCCCCATATGAGAGGCTGCCAAGGATAAACAACTAGATTGTCGGATCCCACACATACCAAGCATTTCAAACATACACACAATATGCTTGATATGTGTAAATACAACATGGCATCACAACATAAGTCTACAACTCAAGTATTTATTCATTAGGCTCCGAGGAGCGAGATATTACAAACATGGGTCTCTCGACCCAGCATTCAGAGCATACAAGTCAAACACATGCGGAAGCTAAACATGTCTGAGTACATACATCTATAAATGGAAAAGGCTGAGAAGCCTCACTATCTACCAGATCCTGCCGAGGTCACAAGATCGTAGCTGAGGTAACAAGCTAAACATCGAAGTCCATGCGGAACTACTAGCGAGACTGACGTCTCTCTGCAAAACATAAAATAAGCAAACGTGAGTACAAATGTACCCAGCAAGACTTACAACAAAACTATCTACATATGCATCATTATCAACAAAGGGGTGGTGGAGTTTAACTGCAGCAAGCCAGCTTTGACTCAGTGGCTATCCTGAACTACGACTGCAAGTAACTCTTTTGAGGTGGCGTACACGAGTCCACATATTCACCATATCAATACACCACTATGGATCCGCTCCCGTCTTCCTACGAGAACGCCATCCATAGCACTCACGGTTATATTGCGCATTTTAGAGAATCCACTTTCACTTGTCTATGAACTGTACAGGCAACCCAGAAGTCCTTTACATGACACGGCTATTCGAATAGATCATATTAACCCTGCAGGGGTGTACTTCTTCACACACGCTCTCGCCACTTACCACCATGTACACGTCGTGTAACTCGGCAACCTTCAAGCGGAAGCCTGGCGAGGGAATCGGCCACGACCTGACTAACCACCCAAGTCTCTAGTTCAGGTTTATCGCCTATTCGGGTTCCATCCGCAAGGAGATCCGGCCGGGGTGTCGCTCACGGCCCCAAACGATGTGTGCAGGGTTCCCAAGCCCACCTCGGACGGGTGGTTCTACGCTTGGTACACCGTGCCACGGTGCCTAGTCATCCCAAGCCCACATGCAGGTGCCCCTTGGTAGACTACTAACACTACCTACAAACACCGTAAACTAGTTGCAACTCCCGGACAGAGATCATGTTGATTAATAAGTCGAGAGGGTCGAGTTACGGAACCCAATGTGTGGTAGTAATCGCTCATGGATCACAAACACGTAACTCAGTTCACGAGGACGGCTGCAATGAGACAACCCACCATGTACTCCTACATGGCCTCTCACCGCTACCTTTACCA
This sequence comes from Aegilops bicornis, assembly GCA_021605145.1. NCBI lineage: Eukaryota > Viridiplantae > Streptophyta > Magnoliopsida > Poales > Poaceae > Aegilops > Aegilops bicornis. The sequence goes on from CM038670.1 coordinate 479,833,822, forward strand.
AATCGTGTTCACACACTTAGCTCTCAACAAGAGGACATGTTCACACACCTCCAATTCATCCACGATGAATCGGACTGACACAACTCTAAGCAATAGCAGGCATGACAAACAAGCATGAATGAGTAGGCACATGAGGCTCAAACAACTCCTACTCATGCTAGTGGGTTTCATCTATTTACTGTGGCAATGACAGGTCATGCAGAGGATAAGGGGTTCAACTACCGCATCATGTAACAGTTGAATCGTTGTTGTCCTAATGCAGTAAAAGAGAGCAGGAGTGAGAGAGTGGGATTATATCGAAATGAACAAGGGGGTTTTGCTTGTCTGGCACTTCTGAAGATAATATAGTTCTTCATCGGTGTCATCGAACTCATCGCTAAACGTCGTTTCTTGAGAGGGACAAATACCGGCAAACAAGGAAGAACACAATCAATGCAATGCACAATATGATGCATGATCATGACATGTCAAAATGCTGTGATTTGAGCTAATGCAACTAGCAGCAGATTAAATGAAGTTGGTTTGAATCCAAGATTCAAATTCAAACTCCATATATGGATATTAAAATGCCATTTATATGCTTTGTGCTAAACAGCAGCTATAAGTTGTTCTGACATGCATGAAAATGGTACAGATGGATAGATTGGATTTTTCTGATCATTTTTCATATATAATTTATTTCATTCTGAGCTACGGTTGAATTTCTATGATTATTAGAAGTTTGGGATATTTCCTGGAATTTCCTGGATTATTTAAAATACAGAAACGGTTTACTGCGTCAGCATGACAACAACATTGCGTCAGCAGGTCAACCGTGGCTGACCAGGTCAAACCTGACGTGTGGGATCCACACGTCAGTGACTCAGGAACTAATCCCGGTCAAAACTAGGGTTGGCGAGGTTTCGACTGGCTAGGGCCCACTGTTAGTGGCTATTAGGGGAGTTAGTGGTGATTAACGCCTAATCAAGCAACCACGTCAGCCCGCAGGAGTTTGGCCGGCGGCGACCTCAAAGCGAGGCGGAAACTCGCCGGAAAACTGCTACGTGGCTCGGTTTTGCGCGTGGTTTGCGTCTACGGATAGTTGAAGGTGCGCCGCATCCAACTGGGCGAGCGGCAGTGGCTGTGGTGGCCGGAGCTTCGCGGAAAGCGAGCTTCATGGCAGCCGGAGTTCGGACCTCAACGAGAATGGTGCTCCGGTGCATGGGGAAGCTAGTGGAGGGTCTCAGCAGACTCGTGACGATGCGAGGAGCACGAATATGTGCTCGACCGTGACAGATGCTAGCTCAAACGACGACGAGCTACGCGGCGGCGGCATGGAGCTCTCGGCCACGACGGGCTATGGCCTAGAGGTCGAAAGCGACCAGGGGGAAGGGGGAAACGACTTAGGGGCTCACCGCGAGTCCGTTGGGAGGGTTAGTGGGCTCGAAGATGTCTTGTCGGGGGCGAATCGACGACGACGATCGACGGGGCCGAAGGTTGAAGAAGGCGGCGTTGTGGGCGTTTGGGGGCGTCCGGCGGCGCGTGTGTCCTCGAGGAGGCGTAGACGACGGAGGTGGAGCTCTTGGACAATTGGGGAGGCTAGGCGGTGGCTGTGGCCGCAGCGAACGGCGTCGGTGGCGATGGTGGCGTCCGACCATGGCTGCGGGCAAGCGAGGGGGAGGGGGAGAGCCAGGAAAGAGGGGGGAAGGACGGGGGGGTCAGGGGTGCGAGGGACCAACACGGGAGGCCAAGCAGAGGTGGCGCTGCTCGGCTGCGGCATGCACACGCAGCTGCTCCTCTTGGCAGCAGCTTGAAGAAGTCATTGGAGCTAGTGGGCCGGGCCTCTCTGGTGGGCTGGACCAGCAGGAGTTGGGCCAGGTGGACTGGATAGGTAAGCTCCAGGTAAGGTTGCTCTGTTTTATTTTTCTGTTATGTTTTCTTTTGTTAAATATTCTGCCACTGTTCAAAATTCAAAACAATTCCAAAACAGTGACAAAACCCTTTGAATAATTTTATGTTGCAAAATGGACATTTCCAAATGCACATAAAATGTTTCAAAGATATTTGAAGTTATATTCTAGTTATATGAATATAACTCAAATTCAAATAGCTATTGATTTAAATCCAGAGTCCCTAAAATAAATCCTTAAAAATGTTCCTAAATTCTGGTTTGATATATAGCTCTTGGCAAAATTCTCAAACATTGCAAAAGGACATCTTGGAAACAAAGAATGAGATTTCCAGGGTTCTTTGCCCTTCTTTTATTTAAGTATATGAGGCTTCCACTTTCCTCAATTCCAAGTTTCAGAAATTTAGACATGATGCAAGCAAGGTACAAACACTAGGCAGCACCAGAAGCTAGGGATGTGACAGCGCTAAAGTTTTGTTTTTGTCTTTGCCTAAAAATAGTATTGATTCTTGGAACAAGTGCAAAGATGTTTTTATCTCTAAGTATTTTCCTCCCGCTAAGATCATCACTCTTAGGAACGATATTATGAAACAACTTGATCATGAGCATGTTGCCCAATCTTGGGAAAGAATGAAATTGATGCTTCACAATTGCCCTACTCATGGTTTGAACTTATGGATGATCATACAAAAATTTTATGCCGGTTTGAACTTTGCTTTTAGAAATCTCTTAGAATCGGCCGAGGGAGGCACCTTTATGGAAATCACGTTAGGAGATGCTACAAAATTACTTGATAATATTATGGCTAATTATTCTCAATGGCACACCGAAAGATCTTCTAGTAAAAAAAGTGCATGCTATAGAATAAATCAATGTTTTGAGTGGAAAGATGGATGAACTTATGAAGATGCTTGCTACTAAAAATACTCCTCTTGATCCCAATGATATGCCTTTGTCTTCCTTGATTGAGAATAATAATGAATCTATGGATGTGAATTTTGTTGGTAGGAATAGTTTTGAAACAATGCTTATAGAGGGAATTTTAATGCTAGACCGTTCCTTAGTAATTCCTCTAATAATTATGGAAATTCCTACAATAATTCTTATGGTAATTTTAATAAGATGCCCTCTGATTTTGAGAATAGCGTGAAAGAATTTATGATCTCTCAAAAGAATTTTAATGCTATGCTTGAACAAAAATGGCTCAAAGTTGATGATTTGGCTAGGAACGTTGATAGACTTTTGCTTGATGTTAATTCTCTTAAACTTGGATCTTCTTCTCCTAAGCATGATATCAATGAGTCTCTCAAAGTAATGAGAATTTCCATTGACGAGTGCAAGGAAAGAACCACTAGATTGCGTGCTAAGAAAGAAAGCTTTATAAAAGCGTGTTCTTCTAGTTTCCGTGAAAATAATGATGAGGATCTTAAAGTTATTGATGCATCTCCAATTAGATCTATGTTTTGCAATATGAACTTTGATGATTATGGGACTGATGATGAGTCAACTTTGCCTAGAAGGCGTCCCAAGAATTCGGAATCTTTAGATCTTAATGATAAATTTGGTAAAAGTGAGATTGGAGAATCCTCAACTTCTAATAATGTTGAACCCACTATCTTGGACTTCAAGGAATTTAATTATGATAATTGCTCTTTAAAAGGTTGTATTTCCTTGTTGCAAGCCGTTGTTAATTCTCCTCATGCTTATAGTCAAAATAAAGCTTTTACCAAGCATATTGTTGATGCCTTGATGCAATCTTATGATGAGAAACTTAATTTGGAAGTTTCTATACCTAGAAAACTTAATGATGAGTGGGAACCTACTATAAAGATTAGAATTAAAGATTATGAGTGTTTTGCTTTGTGTGATTTGGGTGCTAGTGTTTCCACGATTCCGAAAAATTTATGTGATATTCTAGGTTTCCACGATCTTGATGATTGTTCTTTAAATTTGCACCTTGCGGATTCCACCATTAAAAAGCCTATGGGAAGAAGCAATGATGTTCTTATCGTTGCAAATAGAAATTTGGTGCAAGTAGATTTTATCGTTCTTGATATAGATTGCAATCTTTCATGTCCTATTATTCTTGGTAGACCTTTCCTTAGAACAATTGGTGCGATTATTGATATGAAGGAATGTAATATTAGATTCCAATTTCCCTTAAAGAAAGGCATGGAGAACTTTGCAAGAAACAAAGTTAAATTACCTTATAAATCTATCATGCGTGTTACTTACGAGTTTAGTGCCAAAGATGGCACTCGTTAAATCTATCTTCGCTTTCATGCCTAGCTAGGGGCGTTAAACGTTAGCGCTAGTTGGGAGGCAACCCAATTTTATTTATATTTTTTTGTTTTTGTTTCTGTTTAGGAATAAGTAATCCATCTACCCTCTGTTTAGATGTGGTTTTATCTTTTAATTAGTGTTTGTGCCAAGTTAAACCTATTGGATCTTCTTGGATGATAGTTATTTGATCTTGCTGTAATTTCCAGAAACTTTGCGCTCAGTGCCCGAATTGTTAAAAATCACCAGAACGTGGTAAAATAGTGATTCCAATTGCTGCTGATCAATAAATAAATTTTCTAGGTCTTCTAATTTTGTTAGATTTTTTTGAGTTCCATAAGTTTGCGTTAGTTACATATTACTACAGACTGTTCTGTTTTGACAGATTCTGTTTTTCGTGTGTTGTTTGCTTATTTTGATGAATCTATGGCTAATAAAATAGTTTATAATCCATAGAGAAGTTGGAATACAGTAGGTTTAACACCAATATAAATAAAGAATGAGTTCATTACAGTACCTTAATGTAGTCTTTTGTTTTCTTTCTCTAACGGAGCTCACGAGATTTTTATTGAGTTTTGTGTTGTGAAGTTTTCAAGTTTTGGGTAAAGCTTTTATGGACTATGGAATAAAGGGTGGCAAGAGCCTAAGCTTGGGGATGCCCATGGCACCCCAATATATTCAAGAATAGCCAAAAGCCTAAGCTTGGGGATTCCCCGGGAAGGCATCCCCTCTTTCGTCTTCGTTCATTGGTAACTTTACTTGGGGCTATATTTTTATTCACCACATGATATGTGTTTTGCTTGGAGCGTCGTGTGTTATATTAGTCTTTGCTTTTTAGTTTACCACAATCATCCTTGCTGTACACAACTTTTGAGAGAGCGATACATAAATTGGAATTTGATAGAATACTCTATGTGCTTCACTTATATCTTTTGAGATTGATAGTTTTGCTCATAGTGCTTCACTTATTATCTTTTGAGCGTGATAATTTTTGCTCTAGTGCTTCACTTAGATCTTTTAGAGCACGGTGGTATATTTGTTTTAAAGAAACCATTGATCTCTCATGCTTCACTTAGATTATTTTGAGAGTCCTTAATAGCATGGTAATTTGCTTAATGTTAATATACTTGGTATTCAAGATATGTGAAACTTTCTTTTGAGTGCGTTGAATACTAAGAAAAGTTTGATGCTTGATAATTGTTTTGAGATATGAAGATGGTGATATTAGAGTCATGCTAGTTGAGTAGTTGTGAATTTAAAGAATACTTGTGTTGAAGTTTGTGATTACCGTAGCATGCACGTATGGTGAACCGTTATGTGATGAACTCAGAGCATGATTTATTTATTGATTGTCTTCCTTATGAGTGGCGGTCGGGGACGAGCGATGGTCTTTTTCTACCAATCTATCCCCCTAGGAGCATGCGCGTAATACTTTGCTTTGATAACTTCTAGATTTTTGCAATAAGTATATGAGTTATTTATGACTAATGTTGGGTCCATGGATTATACGCATTTTTTCCCATCCTTCCACCATTCCTAGCCTCTCTAATACCGCACACTTTTCGCCGGTATCATACACCCACCATATATCTTCCTCAAAACAGCCACCATACCTACCTATTATGGCATTTCCATAGCCATTCCGAGATATATTGCCATGCAACTTTCCACCGTTCCGCTTATTATGACACGCTCCATCATTGTCATATTGCTAGCATGATCATGTAGTTGACATCGTATTTGTGGCAAAGCCACCATTCATAATTCTTTCATACATGTAACTCATGAATCATTGCATATCCCTGCATACACCACGGAGGCATTCATATAGAGTCATATTTTGTTCTAAGTATCGAGTTGTAATTCTTGAGTTGTAAGTAAATAAAAGTGTGATGATCATCATTATTAGAGCATTGTCCTAGTGAGGAAAGGATGATGGAGACTATGATTCCCCCAAAGTCGGGATGAGACTCCGGACAAAAAATAAAAAAATGAAAAAAAAGAGGCCATAAAAAGGAGAAAAGGCCCAAAGAAAAAAAAAGGAAAAGAAATGAGAGAATAAGAGAGAAGGGGCAATGTTACTATCCTTTTACCACACTTGTGCTTAAAAGTAGCACCAAAATCTTCATGATAAAGAGTCTCTCATTTTGTCACTTTCATATACTAGTGGGAATTTTTCATTATAGAACTTGGCTTGTATATTCCAATGATGGGCTTCCTCAAATGCCCTTGTAGCGACCCGACCTCAGATGGTCAAGTCTCTGTGCTTCCGTGTCATCCCTGGATCGGTAATGCTGACACACACAGTACTCGAAGGATTTATAACAGAGTAGCAATCACACACTTATTACATCGAATGTCTCAAAAGAGAACTTATTACAATAACATGGCTTAAGGCCATCTAATGCGATAACAGCGGAAGGCTTGGAAGATAAAGTGAGTCCATCAACTCCAACGGCATAACTGAGCTGCACGGCAACGACCTATCGAACCTTACTCCTCGTCTGAAAAGTCTGCAACATAATACGTTGCAGCCCGAAAACGGGTCAGCACATGGAATATGCTGGCAATGTAACAAATAATGAGTAATGAAAGAATAAGCTATGCTACATGCATATATGGCTGGTGGAAAGCTCTCTGATTACGATTTTGCAAAAAGCCAATTTTTCCCTACATCAAAGGAATAAATTTTACTTTAACTATCATGGTGGTTGAAACATCATTGAGAAGGTATAACCCCAACTCAATCCCAATTAAAGTAATTAACAACCCAACATTATTAATTTAGAGTGATGAGATACATGTGAATACTCAAGTACTAGATACTCAGAATTGTCCATAACCGAGGACACGGCTAACCATGATTAGATTGTACACTCTGCAGAGGTTTTGCGCACTTTTCCCCGAGAAGACTCGATCGCCTCCGTTGATTTCTCGCACTACATGGTGTTTGAGAAAGCGGATGACCGAGACACGATCTTCGTAAACATTAACTCTCTACTCCGGATAGATCATACCAAACCTATAAAACCCACTACCTGCTGATCTACCTCTTGAGAGCTTCACGTAACTTACTCAACTATGCTAGAGCCCATAATAGCTTGTGGCTGCACACGGAAGTTTCTAGCATGAATAATCTCAGTTCCCTTTGAGCTTGGGTGGCGGTCCATAGGAAGATCACACGGGTACCCCGGGATTTCCAAAAATAAAACAGACAACACTGGGTTCCCCAGGTGCCTCAATCCACCCAGATGTGTATTAAAGTTGCCACCTTAAAGTAAACCATTAATTTACAATCTCACATCTATCATGAATATCTCTCAAACCCAAACCACGTCTACGAGCATAGCATAGCAATATAAGCAACACGTAGAAGTAACTCCCAAGGGTTTGATAGTAACAGGGCAATAGGTTCCTACCTCATCATCTACTTCCCAACCCACAAATTAATGATATCCTAACCATGCAATGTTTGAGGATTGAGCTAATGCATAAAAACTGGGTATGAGAAGAGTATGATCAAGTGTTACTTGCCTTGCTGACGATCCGTGAATCCTAGAGACTCGTAGTAACACGCTTCGCACTCCGGGAATTCTATCGCAAGCAAACAATACATACACAAGCAACAAACAAAGATGCACAAATGAAACTTCAACTGAAAGAGGTTGACCGGAGAGTTCAACTTAAGAACTCCGGTTTGCAAAAAGAATCAAACCCAACGGAGCAACGAAATTCAAACGGTGAGAAAAACAAGATCCGTTTACTAATATGAACTAGAGTCAAATTTTACAAAGACAAAAACTGGTTTAAGTTGGATATTCGGAAAGAGGGTTTTGAGATGAAACTCCAGGCGCTTGAATCGCCTGATTCCGATAAACGAGCGAAAAGTTATACTAATTCGAACATCGGATCAGAAATCGTGATCTGAATAATCGCGGAATAAAACCGATAAAAGAAAACGACGAACGGCTAAACGAACGAACGTTCGTTAGCAGAAACTAAATGACGAACGGTTCGTAAAACGAACGAACGGGCGAACACTCGTAAAATAAATAAACCGGAAAAAAAACTGATCTATATAAAAACGGCTAGGGTTTTCTAAAAAAAACCGAAGGGTTCTTTAAAAAAAACCCGGCGACGAGGGCTACCTCCGGCGAGGTCGTCCCATGAGGGCGGGCGGCTCCGCGGGTCCCAAGGGGGCTAGAGGCGGCGGCGGCTTGGCGACTCGGGCGAGGGGCGGGCGGCGCGGAGGCGGCGGCGACGGCTGGCGGCGGCCGCTGCTCGGACTCGGCCTGCTCGGGTCCGAGGTGGGCGGCGGCCGTGGTGGTTAGAGAGGGGGGTGCTATTTAAAGAGGCGGGCGGCGCGGTGGCTTGGAGGAGGGGCAAGGCGGCGGGAGGAGTCCGGCTCGGACTCTGTCCGTGGCGGCGGCGGTGGCTAGGGTTGCTCAGTGAGCCTTTGGCCCGGCCATGTTCGCTTTTTTTTAAAACATTCCGCCGAAAATTGAAAAAACCCTAGAAAAATAAATAAAAATCTAAAAATTCCAAAACAAGTTTTCTTTGCCTAAATAAAATATTTAGAACAAGATGAATTTTTCTTGGCCCCTAAAATGCAATTTTAAATATATGCTAATTTTTCTCTAGGAAAATAAAATTCCAAATAAAAAAAATAAAATTCCAAATAATGATTTTAACATTTTTCCTCCGATATTTCAATTTTTTTGGAGAAGTCATATTATCTGCTCTCATTTATTATTAAACATGAAATATTTTCCGGAGAGAAAATAATAAAATCCAAAATCCTCGTCTTCATTATTTGATAAAATTCAAATATGAAAATCGGAAAATCCCCAACTCTCTCCGAGGGTCCTTGAGTTGCTTAGGATTTCGAGGATGGCAAACGAGAATGCAATAAAATATGATATGCATGGATGACCTATTTATAACATGCCAAATTGAAAATTTGGGATGTTACAAACCTACCCCCCTTAAGATGAATCTCGCCCTCGAGATTCGGGTTGGCTAGAAAATAGGTGCGGATGGTCCTTGCGAATATCATCTTCTCGCTCCCAGTGGCTTCCTCCTTTGTATGGTGGCTCCAATCGAACTTTGCAAAACTTGATAACTTTGTTTGCGGGTGACTCATTGTCGAAATCCAGAATCTTTACTGGCTTTTCCTCATAAGTCAAATTACTGTCCAACTGTATCGCCTCTAGGGGCACTGTATCATTTAACGGTATGTCGGCCATCTCAGCATGGCACTTCTTCAGCCGTGACACGTGAAACACATCGTGCACTCCTGACAATCCTTCAGGTAACTCCAGCTTGTAAGCAACTTCTCCCATCCGCTCCAAAACATGATACAGTCCTACAAATCTTGGGGCTAACTTTCCCTTTACTCCAAAAGCGTTTCACTCCCCTCGGGGTGATACTCGCAGATAGGCTCTGTCTCCAATTTCATAGGTTACTTCCTTGCGTTTTGAATCTGCGTAACTCTTCTGTCTAGATTGTGCAATCTTTAGTCTGTCTCTGATCAGTTTAACCTTCTCCTCTGAGTCTTTGATCAAATCTGGTCCAAACAACTGACGGTCTCCTACCTCATCCCACATCAATGGTGTTCTACATCTGCGTCCATACAGAGCTTCGAACGGTGCCATCTTCAAACTGGCCTGGTAGCTGTTATTATATGAAAATTCTGCGTACGGCAAATTGTCATCCCAACTAGATCCATAATCTAGCGTGACAGCTCTTAACATATCCTCCAGGATCTGGTTAACTCTCTCTGTCTGTCCATCCGTCTGTGGGTGGAACGCGGTACTAAATTCCAATCTGGTACCTAAGGTCTGATGTAGTTGATGCCAAAATTTTGAAGTAAACTGTGTTCCTCTATCTGATACGATGCTCCTCGGAACTCTGTGCAAACATACGATCCTGGTCATATATATCTTGGCCAAGTTGGCACTTGTATAAGTTGTTTTCACTGGGATGAAGTGAGCTACTTTGGTCAAACGATCCACAACTACCCATATTGAATCATATCCTGCTTTGGTTCTGGGTAATCCGGTGATAAAATCCATGCCAAGTTTGTCCCACTTCCATTCGGGTATTGGCATAGGCTGCAACAGTCCTGCTGGCTTTTGATGCTCTGCCTTCACTCTCTGGCATACATCGCAAACGGCTACATACTCGGCAATATCCTTCTTCATACCACCACCGTAAACGTTCCTTCAAGTCCAAATACATCTTGGTGTTTCCGGGTGAATCGAGTATGGTGAGTCATGGGCCTCTTGAAGTATTAACTTCCTGATCTCCGAATTGTTGGGCACATAAACCCGGTCCTCAAACCACAAGGTATCGTGTTCATCCTCGCGAAAACCTTTGACTTTTCTTTTGCCCATCTTCTCTTTTATCTCGGCAATCTCTTTATCCTCTTTCTGAGCTTCTCAAATCTTGTCTAACAATGTCGACTGAACCTCCATTGTTGCAAGAAAACCTCTTGGAACAATCTCCAACTGAAGTTCCATAATATCCTCTGCTAACTCCTTTGGCAGTCCTCTACTTTCAAGGATATTGGCATAGCTCTTCCGACTCAAAGCGTCTGACGTTGGCCTTTCCTGGATGGTAGTGTAGCTTCATATCGTAATCCTTTATAAGCTCCAGCCATCTCCTCTGTCTGAGGTTCAACTCCTTCTGTGTGAAAATGTACTTCAAACTTTTATGATCCGTGTACACATCACAACGGTTTCCAATGAGATAATGTCTCCAGGTCTTTAACGCATGCACTACAGCTGCTAACTCCAAATCATGCGTGGCATAGTTCAACTCATGTAGCTTCAGTTGTCGTGAGGCATACGAAACCACTTTTCCGTCCTGCATGAGAACACATCCAAGTCCCAAGCGAGAGGCATCACAATACACTTGAAACTCCTTATGTATATCTGGCAAGGTCAGCACTGGGGTTGTAGTCAACCGTTTCTTCAACTCTTGAAAGCTTGTCTCGCAATCCTCTGTCCATTTGAACTTAGTATCCTTCTTTAGCAATTCTGTCATTGGTTTAGAAATCTTGGAAAAATTCTCAATGAATCTCCGGTAATATCCTGCCACCCAAGGAAATCAGAATCTCATTGATCAAGTGGGTGCCAACCATTCAAGGATCGACTCAATTTTACTAGGATCTACCGCTATACCCTCTCCTCGATATAACATGCCCAAGAAATCCAACTTCCTTCAACCAAAACTCGCACTTGCTGAATTTGGCGTATAATCGGTGTTCCCCGAGTTTCTCGAGAACCAAACGTAGGTGTTCTGCGTGCTCCTCTTCGCTCTTCGAGTAAACCATAATATCATCAATAAACACCACAACAAACTTGTCCAAATACTCCATGAACACTTTATTCATCATACTCATGAAATAGGCAGGGCGTTAGTCACCCAAACGACATGACCGTATACTCATATAATCCATATCGAGTGGTGAACGCTGTCTTGGGTATATCCTTCTCTCGAATCTTCAACTGATGGTATCCCGATCGTAGATCAATCTTCGAAAACACCTTAACTCCTTGCAACAGATCAAATAGATCATTGATCATCGGTAATGGATACTTGTTCTTTATCGTTACTTCATTCAGAGCTCGGTAATCAACAACCATCCTTAGGGATTTATCCTTCTTCTCCACCAAAAGTACTGGGGCTCCCCAAGGTGATGAACTTCTACGAATGTAACCTTTCTCCAATAGCTCCTTGATCTGCTTCTTAATTTCCTCCGCATCATTTTGCGGGCATCCGGTAGGGTCTCTTTGATATTATTTTGTGCACGGCATTAGTTCTATCGAAACTTCGATGTCTCGATCCCGTGGCATGCCTGGTAACTCCTCCGGAAAAACATCTGGATAATCCTTTACTACGGTACTTCCTCCGCATAACTCCCGTGAGGGTATTCACTTGGCTCCTCCTAGGCACATGCCTAGATACATACTTAATCCTTTTTCCCTCCTGGGTGGTAAGATAAATTGACTTGCTAGCACAGTCAATACTTCCTCCATACTTCGACATCCAGTCCATACCTAATATCACATCCAATCCTAGCGACTCCAAGATAATTAGGTCGACGGAAAAACATGCGTGCCAATGATTAGGGTATCTGGGTGCACCACTTGCTAGCCATGTACTCTGCTCCGTGTGAGCTCACTAAAGAGGGGTCCTAAGGGTCTGTGTTGGTAACTTAAACTTATCCACAAATCCCTTGATAAGTATGAATGCGATGCACCAAAGATTTAAAAGAACAATAGCGGTAAATGACCGAACTTAAACTTACCTATTACCGCGTCCGTCTGCTCTTCAACTTCCTCCACGTTAACATGGTTCACTTGTCCTTTGTTGAATGGATTGGGCTTCTTCCTAGCGCTCCCATTTCCGTTTCCATTCTTTCCTTCAGGGCAGTCATTGGCATAATGCCCTGTCTTCCCGCACTTAAAGCAAATAACTTGGCTTAAGTCCCTCTTGGCGGGTGTAGCTGGGTTTGAGCGATTCTGATTATTGTTGACTCCATTCCCATTCCCATTCTTCGCACCATTATGCGATCCTCCTCCAAAGATGGTTATGTCCTCCATGGTTATGAACAAGTCCTCCCGAGTTCGGGGTTAAGCGAGGCTTCCGTGAGCTCCTGAGTTATACTTCCCTTGTCCATACTTTCTCTTACGACTCTCAATTTGCTGCTGCTTTCCTTCAATCATTAGCGCCTTATCTACCAACTCCTGGTAGTTGTTGAAAGTTGCCACCATCAACTGCATACTCATCTCATCATTCAGCCCTTCCATAAACTTCTCTTGCTTCGTGGCATCTGTGGCTACATCATCAGGGGCATAGCGTGATAACTTGTGAAAGATCGAGGATGTCGCCTAGAGGGGGGGGGGGGGGGTGAAAAGGCGTTTTAAAATAATTACGGTTTAAGCTTGAACAAATGCGGAATAAACCTAGCGGTTAATTTGTCAAGCACAAAACCTAAAACAACTAGGCTCACCTATGTGCACCAACAACTTATGCTAAGCAATATAAGCAAGTATGTGATAGCAAGATATATGACAAAGAACAATATGGCTATCATAAAGTAAAGTGCATAAGTAAAGGGGTTCGGGTAAGAGATAACCGAGGCACGCAGAGACGACGATGTATCCCGAAGTTCACACCCTTGCGGATGCTAATCTCCGTTTGGAGCGGTGTGGAGGCACAATGCTCCCCAAGAAGCCACTAGGGCCACCGTAATCTCCTCACGCCCTCGCACAATGCAAGATGCCGTGATTCCACTAAGGGACCCTTGAGGGCGGTCACCGAACCCGTACAAATGGCGACCCTTGGGGCGGTCACCGAACCCGTACACTTTGGCAACCCTTGGGGCGGTCACCGTGCAGATCAAATTGCTCTGGGCGATCTCCACAACCTAATTGGAGACCCGACGCTTGCGGAGCTTTGCACCACAATGATTGAGCTCCGAACACCACCAACCGACTAGGGCGCCCAAGCACCCAAGAGGAACAAGCTCAAGGGCACCAAGCACCCAAGAGTAATAAGCTTCACAACTTGTAACTTCCACGTATCACCGTGGAGAACTCAAACCGATGCACAAATGCAATGGCAAGGGAACACATAGTGCCCAAGTCCTTATCTCTCAAATCCCACCAAAGCAACTAATGCTAGGGAGGAAAATGAGAGGAAGAACAAGAAGGAGAACACCAAGAACTCCAAGAACTAGATCCAAGGGGTTCCCCTCACATAGAGGAGAAAGTGATTGGTGGAAATGTGGATCTAGATCTCCTCTCTCTTTTCCCTCAAAAACTAGCAAGAATCCATGGAGGGATTGAGAGTAGCAAGCTCAAGGAAGGTCAACAATGGGGGCAAACGAAGCTCAAGAGATGGGGAACCATTGGGAAGAAGACCCCCTTAAATAGGTCCCCACGAATCTGCCCGTTATGTGCAGAAAGCTGTAGGACCGGTACAACTGGTGCACGAACCGGTACAACCGCCAAAGCAGAGGAAAAACCAACTCGAAAAGCTCTAAGCGGTACAACAGCACTGGGAACGGTAGTACCGGTTAAACCGTTAAACCGGTCAACAACCGCCAAGAACCGCTCCAAAACAGAAACCAGTCCGGTGGTAGAGCGGTACATGGCCGGTATAACCTCCGGACCAATTCGAGCGGTACAACCGCTCAAACACCGGTTGTACCGGTCAACCGTACAACCTCTCTACGGGCGGTACAACCTCTCTATGTAAAACAGGCAATATCAAAACAGCCACAACTTTCGTGATCTGAGCTCGAATTCGATGAAACCAAGTTTGTTGGAAAGCTAGCAACAAGGGCTAACACAATCTTGATAGAAATAACAATAAGAAGCAAATGAGAAAAGGCCCATAAGAAAATGGTGAGAACCCTTCCTTGGATAAGACCGGTAAAACCTCCAACACCGAAAACATTATAGAAGACGCATGCGAACTCCGTTTTCGATGAACTCGAGCTTGTCATAAAAATGACCATAAGCTCCAAATCTCACAAGGAGAAGAACCAAACAAGAACCAAAAAGATGATGCAAGGATGCAATGGTTTGAGCTCTCTACTAACGATACGATCAAGCTACCAACTTGAGAGCCCCCTTGATAGTACGGCAAACGATCCTATAACCCGGTCTCCCAACTACCACCACGAGACCGGTAAAATAGAAAATCTATCAAGGGCAAACCTTTGCCTTGCACATGGTCCAGTTGAGTTAGATGAAGACGATCTTGACTCCCTCAAGTTGGACCACCTTTCTTGATTGCGTTGGCTCGATGAAGACTAGATGATTGCTCCCCCATAGTCCACTATGGGTGAGCGACTCTTCAAAGACATCTTCACAAGTCCATTGACACCACAATGGATGGCAAGATTCAAACTTGATTGCTCCCCATACTCCATTATGGGTGAGCCACTCTTCGTGTTGCTCCACTTGAACTTGCACACAGCAAACTTGATGACGATCGCCACTTGATGTCATCCTCCATGGGTTGTATGGGATCTTCCTCTTGACGCAAGACCATGGAAACATACCTAACCCCACAAAGAACTCTCACGTAGACCATGGGTTAGTACACAAAGCGTAATGGACAATGCTTACCATACCATGGGAACACTTGGTCCCTCTCGGTACAACTTGTGCGCTTTGTGTGTTGATCAACTTGAATCACTCTCTGTACTTAGGCTAGATCAACCTTGAATCTTTCCAACTCTCTTCATTTGGATGATGTCTTGAAGGTAAACATGAATGATCACATAATCTTCTTCTTCAAGACATGCTTGCAATAAGCTCAACACTCACATGACCAATCTTTGGATAATTCCTTAATAGCACCTTGGTCAACTCATAAACTCCTTGAAACCAACACATGGACTTCAAGAAAAGCCTATGGACAAAACCTTCAAATATAACTCAAGGAAACCATTAGTCCATAGAGATTGTCATCAATTTCCAAAACCAAACATGGGGGCACCGCATGTTCTTTCAATCTCCCCCATTTTGGTAATTGATGACAATCACTTTCAAGAGAGTTTATATAAGGAATTATGCATCACCATGCAATGCAAGAATAGTGCAATGAATGAGATACAAAAGCTAAGGAACAAAACCAAAGCAAGAGGAGATAGCTCTCTAAACATCTCCACAAAAGCTAACTTTCAAGAGAGTTTATATAAGGAATTATGCATCACCATGCAATGCAATAATAGTGCAATGAATGAGATGCAAAAGCTAAGGAACAAAACCAAAGCAAGAGGAGATAGCTCTCTAAACTTCTCCACAAAACTCTCTGAAACTTCTCCCCCATTGGCATTGATTGCCAAAATGGGCGAAAAGTTTGGAAGGCCAATATAAATTGTGGTCCTCCATAAATTGTGTATTTCTCAACAAGAGAATGGAATGCAATACACATATCCAACTGACAATACTTGGAGGAAGACAAACTATATTGAGGCACAAAGATTGCAAAAAAAATGATATGCCACAAAGACATAACAAAGAGAGAAACAAGCAATCAAAAGATACCAATTGAAGCAAGCAATCAACGGATATCAATTGAACCAACTAGACCAATGATCCTACATGCCACAAGAATAAATACATTATGATAAGCGCAAAGGAGTGTTCTAAACAAACTAGAGAAATTCCCATGATTTGTGCACACATAAGAATTTTTGTATTTGAATACAAAGTGCACAAAATAGGATCATAGCTCCCCAAAATCAATAGAAACTCACATCCAAAGGCAAGTGAGCATATAGGAAACAAAGCCTAGCGCTTGAAACAAGCACATGGTTGAGCAACATGTAAAAGAGGCAACTTAAGAATAGGCTCAACCAAACTGATATGTGTGAGTCATGGCGAAGCACTTGAGAAGACTAAGATTAGGATGAGCATTAAGCATCAACATAGTCTTGAAAGAATGAGGCACATGGTGCAAGGCCTATCATTCCCACACACAACTGGCAAATGGGTTCACAAGCTTACTAATAAGCAAAAGAGAACCTATGCTTGTGACAACCCGTGGTGAAGATAGATTTGGGAGGCTCATCAAGACGAGGGATACCAATTAGGATGGCAAAACCTCATAAAGATAAGCAAGAGGAAAATAATCTTCACCACACAAGAGTGCAACAAGATGCAACGATAGAGGACACGCACTCAAGGCAAAAGCTTTCACGGAGCCACCAAAGAAATAACAAAAGAGAGACAAGGTGGACGTGAAAGAAAGGATATCATCTAGAGATGTAATTTCTCTCAAGTGTATAATGTTCTAGGTAGACGAAATCATGATGATATATATATCTACAAAGAAGGATGTACACCCGAAATAGTTACAACATGAAGGAACGAGATATCCAAAAGGAAGTCATACATATACCAATAAGATATTTGCTTGAAAGCATAGCACTTGGCTAGATATGGTCTTATTGTATATAAATGAAGTCCAAACACACATCCATCAAAGGCATCACAACTAGCAACAAGAGATCATCGTTGGGATGCATTGAGAAAGGAAACAAGTATCACAAGATATGAAATGAATATCATGCCAAGATGCAACCTACACAAGGTTGAATGCAAGAGGAGAAAGCATGAATAGATACTTGTTACCGAGATATCATTGGAAGGATGTAGTAGATACCAATTGAAGGTACATAGTAGTTCATTGATCATCCTTGCTTGACTCCAATATGCACATGGTGACAACACCTTCCTTGTGAGTGAGCCAAGCATCCAATGCATCTCCAAATGTTCCTAGAAGAACAACACAAACTAAACGGTACCCAAACTCATCGGGACCAAATAGTTAGAAACACCAATACATAGGACAAACTCCACATAAATATGTGCATATAGATATGAAAATGAATTTCATGCACATCTTATCCAAATTGAGACTAGGTGGAGTTTCCCTATATATTGAGTCAACGAAAGAAAGCATGCCAAATAGAATACATGAAGTAAATATGCATGCTCAAAACTTTCAAGAACCGATACCAAAAGACAGAGAAATGCCAAGTGAAAAGGATACCAAATGGAGAAATCATCACTTGGAAGATATCATTAAAGATACATCAAGGAATGAGATGTCCATTGATACACACTAAACTAAAGATGTCAAACTCCCAAAGAGAGGATGGTTCCAAACAAACCAACATCTCAACAAAGTTTCATGATGGCACAAAGTACCAAAAAGAAATGGCTTGCCTTCCACCAAAACACGCTTGATAAGGATCACAAGAAGAGTGTTCTAAAGAAAATAGGATAGCTCCCCCACGAGTTGTGCATTATATAGGATTTGCATTTGAATACAAAATGCACACGGTGGGATCACTACTTTCACTATATCTAGAAAACACTAGACAAGAACAAGAAATAAATAAGATCCACAAGTGGTAGGGAAGACACCGAGTTGACACAAACTTTGGCAAGAGAAAAGGCAAATAAAAACAAAACCAAAGTAAAGATGATCAACAAATTCTACCACACATAAGTGACTACCAATTGTCAAAAGACAAGAAGTATTTGGAAATAATTCCCGGTGGTAGATAACAAGGACATCCAACATCATCTTCACAACAAACACAAGAAAATTGCAACTTGTAGAGCTAACATGCCACCTAGGAAGAAGATAATTTACAATATCAATTCTAGGTGACAATATCTCAAATGTACACATTTTCTAGGCTTGTAATATGCACTTAGCATATTACTCCCCATAATGTGATACCAATAAGAACTTAACAAGAGGCAATAAGAGGATCCAACACGGGATAATCAATGGAATTTTTAGAATTTGAATTTCTCATGAGAGATATACCACCTAGCGACTAGATAATCTTGTAATATCAATACTAGATGGTATTCCTCATGCACACACATTTATAGGATTGTGAGGTGCACAAAGCACATCACTCCCCCAAAATGGGATGTTCCATTGATCTCTCTACGAGCCAACTAGGATACAAACAGAAGCAAAAAGGCTCAACGCATACGGCCTTTACGTACATGATGTGCAAACCAACACACACATACTTGATTGCTCAAGATAAGCAAGTTGGAAGCGCAACATATACAAACACATGCAAGGAACAAAACCAAAACATGCAAGGGGGCAAGTAACTTTCAAGGTAAACAATTTAAGTACAAGTTACTGCAAGGAGGCACATTGGATATAAGATATAAACTTGATGATTCAATTGACTTGGGTTGAGACAATAAGAGTGACGAAGTCCCCTTAATTCTTCATAAAGTATCCAAGTCTCCAAAGCCCTCCAACAACACCTATTGATCAAGTTTGAGCTAGTTGGTCCCCAACCAAGTTGGGTCCTAAGAGGTTAGTCACAATAGGCTTGGCTACCCAAATGGTTCTTTGCTTCAAACCACTTTGAGTACCAACAAACTTGGCAACCACATTGCCAACCTTATCCTTCCCAAGAGAATAGACATCATCAATAATAATTGGGTTGGATAAGTTACCACTAGTGCATGAAGAAGCGAGGTGACCTTTCTCACGACATAGGTAGCAATGTCTACTCTTCACTTTCTTGTCACTTGATTTCTCAACTTGAGAAGCATTAACTTGAGTCTTCTTGGGAAGAGGCCTTTCTTCAACTTGAGGTTGAGCATGTGATTGAACTTGTGCCCTCTTCCCTTGTTGCTTGACACTAATGGCCTTCTTCTTCAATGGGCAAGATCTAACATGATGCCCTTCTACTTTGCACTTGAAGCTAACAATCTTGGCCGAATTCTTGACTTGTTCTTGGCCCTTCCTTTTGTTCATCTTGGACTTCTTCTTATTGGAGTTGAATCCAAGTCCACCTTTGTCATTGGGGGATTTTTGCACACTCAAGATATTGTTGGGTGTGGATTTCCCTTCATGACACTTTTTCAAGTCTTTCTTCAAAGAAGTGACTTGGGCCTTGAGCTCTTTGATTTCCTCTACACGGTTAGTCTCAAAACAAGTACTAGAGGAAGTATAAGCTTCATCGTTAGAGCAACAAGGCAAGGAAAGCAATTCATCACAAGATGTACCAACATTGTGAGTAGATGAATTACAAGGACTAGCACATGGCAATATACTATTTTGACTAGAAGTAGTGCTAGTACCCACATGAGGCTCACTAGATGTTACCTTAGCAATCATGGCCTCATGAGCTATCTTTAGCACACTATGGGATACTAGAAGATCATCATGAGAGCTTGAGAGCTTTTCATGACTTTCTTCCAATTTCCCATAATTGCTAGATAGCACCTCAAATTGAGCCCGTAGCTCAACATTCTCCTTCAAAATGGATGCTTCACAAGTAATAGAATTAGTAGCACAAGCATCATCATTAACAACAAGAGGAGAAGGCAACTTGGCAAGCTCTTTTAAATAAGCAGCTTCAAGTTGGGCATGAGACTCGGTGAGTTTGATGAGCTCACCCTTGATGACCCTTGAGCCATTTTCGAGGTGCTCAAAATCCTCAAGGAGTCTAGCATGAGAAACTTCAAGCTTAGCATTTTTAGTTTTGAAATCGTTGGCCACCTCAAGAGCTCTATCATGAGATTCCCTCACTCTAGATAATTCTAGAGCAGAAGTCTCCTCAAGAGATTCGGAGGTGGTTTGTTCATGTTCAAGAGCTTGAGATAGCTCCGATCTCATCTGCGTAATCACGCCCATGAGCTTCCATTTTCTCAATGGTGGCCTCATGCTCCTCTAGATGAGATTCCAACTCCTCAATGTATTTCTTGCCATCAATCGCAATGGACATTATTTCCATGAAGTTGGAACGAGCAATTTTTATTTTTATGAAGAGCTTTAAAATCATTTCCTTAGTTTTTAAGGAGGCAACATTATCATTCTCTTCATCATTATCCTCATCATCATTAGTATCAACATCATCATCAAGAGACATATTGGCGTACAAAGTAGGAGATACGTTTGACGCCTTAGCCATAAGGCAAAAAGCAATAGATGATGGTGTAGGATCCCTTGAGGCACCATTAAACACCACATCTTGTTCCATGGAGTGTTGGGTTTCCTATAGATTGTTAGCACAACAATTCGAGGAAATAGATGCATTTTATCATGGCAACAAGACATAGCAAGCATATCATCATGAGATTTAGTCAAGCAATTTCTACATGATATGCAAGGACTATCAACACAAGCATGTGAAACATTTGGAGTGCTCAAAGTGTTAAAGCCCAAAGAAGGAGCATTGCAATAATATAGTGATGAAGGATCATCCACAATAAGCATACTATCATCATTGCAATGACCAACACTACTCACCATATCATTACCTTGTGGCAAACCACATGTAGGTGAAGTAGAAGAAGTTGAGAAGACTATACGACCGGAGGTGGAGGGAGAACAATCATCCCCACAAATCTTGGACACACCATATTTATCTTTAAGCTTCATCCACAACTCATGAGCATCTCGGAACGGCATGAGTTGAAATATAACTACATTGCTCAAAGCATCAAAAAGCACATTAGAAGCTTGAGAATTGAGATAAGAGTTTTTCTCATCCTCTAAAGATAATCTTTGGGGATCCTTTGGAGGAGAAAACCCATATCTACAATTCGCTCTAAATTTGGGTCCATGACCCTAAAGAGATTAAGCATGCGAATTACCCAAACATCAAAATTTGTGCCATCGAAACTAAGAGTGTCGAGAAACCTAATCCTCTAGTCGACATCTTTACTCTCTAGGCGGTAAAGCCTAATAAAAGAGAGACGAGGCTCGATACCAATTGAAAGATCGAGGATGTCGCCTAGAGGGGGGGGGGGTGAATAGGCATTTTAAAATAATTACGGTTTAAGCTTGAACAAATGCGGAATAAACCTAGCGGTTAATTTGTCAAGCACAAAACCTAAAACAACTAGGATCACCTATGTGCACCAACAACTTATGCTAAGCAATATAAGCAACTATGTGATAGCAAGATATATGACAAAGAACAATATGGCTATCACAAAGTAAAGTGCATAAGTAAAGGGGCTCGGGTAAGAGATAACCGAGGCACGCAGAGACGACGATGTATCCCGAAGTTCACACCCTTGCGGATGCTAATCTCCGTTTGGAGCGGTGTGGAGGCACAATGCTCCCCAAGAAGCCACTAGGGCCACCGTAATCTCCTCACGCCCTTGCACAATGCAAGATGCCGTGATTTCACTAAGGGACCCTTGAGGGCGGTCACCGAACCCGTACAAATGGCGACCCTTGGGGGCGGTCACCGAACCCGTACACTTTGGCAACCCTTGGGGCGGTCACGGTACTAAATCAAATTGCTCAAGGCGATCTCCACAACCTAATTGGAGACCCGACGCTTGCCGGAGCTTTACACCACAATGATTGAGCTCGAACACCACCAACCGACTAGGGTGCCCAAGCACCCAAGAGGAACAAGCTCAAGGGCACCAAGCACCCAAGAGTAATAAGCTTCACAACTTGTAACTTCCACGTATCACCGTGGAGAACTCAAACCGATGCACAAATGCAATGGCAAGGGCACACAGAGTGCCCAAGTCCTTCTCTCTCAAATCCCACCAAAGCAACTAATGCTAGGGAGGAAAATGAGAGGAAGAACAAGAAGGAGAACACCAAGAACTCCAAGAAGTAGATCCAAGGGGTTCCCCTCACATAGAGGAGAAAGTGATTGGTGGAAATGTGGATCTGGATCTCCTCTCTCTTTTCCCTCAAAAACTAGCAAGAATCCATGGAGGGATTGAGAGTAGCAAGCTCAAGGAAGGTCAACAATGGGGGCAAAAACGAGCTCAAGAGATGGGGAACCATTGGGGAAGAAGACCCCCTTAAATAGGTCCCCACGAATCTGCCCGTTATGTGTAGAAAGCTGTAGGACCGGTACAACCGGTGCATGAACCGGTACAACCGCCAAAGCAGAGGAAAAACCAACACAGGAAAAGCTCTAAGCGGTACAACAGCCTGGGGAACCGGTAGTACCGGTTAAACCGGTTAAACCGGTCAACAACCGCCCAAGAACCGCTCCAAAACAGAAACCAGTCCGGTGGTAGAGCGGTACATGGCCGGTACAACCTCCGGACCAATTCTGGAGCGGTACAACCGCTCCAAACACCGGTTGTACCGGTCAACCGTACAACCTCTCTCTACGGGCGGTACAACCTCTCTATGTAAAAACAGGCAATATCAAAACAGCCACAACTTTACGAACGAGCTCCGAATTCGATGAAACCAAGTTTGTTGGAAAGCTAGCAACAAGGGCTAACACAATCTTGATAGAAATAACAATAAGAAGCAAATGAGAAAAGGCCCATAAGAAAATGGTGAGAACCCTTCCTTGGATAAGACCGGTAAAACCTCCAACACCGAAAACATCATAGAAGACGCATAAAGAACTCCGTTTTCGATGAACTCGAGCTTGTCATAAAAATGACCATAAGCTCCAAATCTCACAAGGAGAAGAACCAAACAAGAACCAAAAAGATGATGCAAGGATGCAATGGTTTGAGCTCTCTACTAACGATACGATCAAGCTACCAACTTGAGAGCCCCCCTTGATAGTACGACAAACAATCCTATAACCCGGTCTCCCAACTACCACCACGAGACCGGTAAAATATAAAACCTATCAAGGGCAAACCTTTGCCTTGCACATGGTCCAATTGAGCTAGATGAAGAAGATCTTGACTCCCTCAAGTTGGACCACCTTTCTTGATTGCGTTGGCTCGATGAAGACTAGATGATTGCTCCCCCATAGTCCACTATGGGTGAGCGACTCTTCAGCACATCTTCACAAGTCCATTGACACCACAATGGATGGCAAGATTCAAACTTGATTGCTCCCCCATACTCCATTATGGGTGAGCCACTCTTCGTGTTGCTCCACTTGAACTTGCACACGCGAAACTTGATGACGATCACCACTTGATGTCATCCTCCATGGGTTGTATGGGATCTTCGTCTTGGCCTTAAGACCATGGAAACATACCTAACCGCACAAAGAACTCTCACGTAGACCATGGGTTAGTACACAAAGCGTAATGGACAATGCTTACCATACCATGGGAACACTTGGTCCCTCTCGGTACAACTTGTGCGCTTTGTGTGTTGATCAACTTGAATCACTCTGTACTTAGGCTAGATCAACCTTGAATCTTTCCAACTCTCTTCATTTGGATGATGTCTTGAAGGTAAACATGAATGATCACATAATCTTCTTCTTCAAGACATGCTTGCAATAAGCTCAACACTCACATGACCAATCTTTGGATAATTCCTTAATAGCACCTTGGTCAACTCATAAACTCCTTGAAACCAACACATGGACTTTAAGAAAAGCCTATGGACAAAACCTTCAAATATAACTCAAGGCAACCATTAGTCCATAGAGATTGTCATCAATTTCCAAAACCAAACATGGGGGCACCGCATGTTCTTTCAACTTGCTAAATTCATCCACGTACTGAGCCACAGTACGGTTCCCCTGGCGTAAGTTGCGGAACTCACGCTTCTTTATCTGCATGGCTCCCGTTGAAACATGGGCCGTGCGAAAATCTTGTTGGAACTGGTCCCAAGTGACATTGGCTATAGGAAAAGTAGCCGTGTAATTCTCCCACCATGCGGCTGCTGGTCCATCCAATTGATGGGCGGCAAAGCGCACTCTTTCAGCATCCGTGCATCCTGCGGTGGTTAACTCCTTCCAATACGGCGTAGCCAATCATACCTGGCTGTTGGCTCGGTGCTCTTTGGAAAACACCGCGGTTGTAACCTCGTAAAGCAGGCTAAATTGTCCCTTTGGCGGCGGGTTGTTGTTGTTGTTGTTGTTGTTGTTGGCATTGCCACAGTTACGAACTAGCAATTGCATCAAGGCATTCTGCTATTGGATCAATCGAGTGAGCTCCGGTGGGAAAACAAAACCGGGGTCACGTCTCGGAGGCATCTGAAGGTTTAGATGGAAGAGATTAGAATAGAAAGAGGTCTAGCGAGAAAACACTACCCATATGCACATGAGGCAAACACATATTCATTCAAGCAAGCAAGAAAGGGCATACAAAACGGTCTAGGACTATTGCATAAGTGCTCAACTACTACTAGTTACATGGGGGAAATACTACTATTATATGGTGGTCATCTAGAAATTTTGATCGGTGGAAGACTCCATGATGTCTGCTCGACTTCGTCTTCATAGTCATCATCACTTGGATCTGAGTCGGTGTAAATGGATGATGATGTAGTTGTCCGGACAAGCGGGATCTTCTTCCTCTTCTTGCTCCTCTTCTTTGGGTGCTGGTCCTCCCATGAAGACTCCGATCTTCTTGACTAGGTCGTCATTCTTCTCTAGTAGGGTCTTGATTTCTTCCTCATATCCATCGCCTGTAGACTTGAGTTCTTCCTCCAGCTCGATGATCCTAGTTTTCGCCTTCTTCAAATCCATCATGTCTGCGCTTTGTCTGGTTCTCTTGACGTCGAATGTGCTGGTTTAGCTCCTGGATGTAAGCTGCAATGGATCTATCCTTCTTGGTGCTTATTACTTCCCATTGCTCGTCTCGGCGCCCACATATTTGGTATATGGTGTCTTTAAGCTCCTTATTGTAGACTTCTCCAATGCGTCCCATGGTAATGTGAGCTGCCATACTCTTTCCCAAACTCCATGTTGGTGCATTGAAAACGCACACTATGGGCTCCGTGCTTGGCGCAAACGTCCTCCCGGGACTAGAGCTTGAATCTTCCAAAGATTCTTCTGGTAAGGTGGCGTTGTACGTCCCGGTGAAACTTGGTATTCCAATATTCAGGTACCTAGTGACTTCCTTCAAGTGGCGTCCAAAAGGTGTGTCTTCATCCGGTTGTGCAAACTTGTACTTCATCTCCGTCATCCTAAAGAGTGGAAAAATGGAGAGGGGTCAGAAATGAGTAGAGAGGAGTGACCTATGGTTTTATCTTAGTGTTCGTGTCCTACACTCAGCGTGTGCTCTGATACCATCTTGTAGCGACCCGACCTCAGATGGTCAAGTATCTGTGCTTTTGTGTCATCCCTGGATCGGTAATGCTGACACACACAGTACTTGAAGGATTTATAACAGAGTAGCAATGACACACTTATTACATCGAATGTCTCAAAAGAGAACTTATTACAATAACATGGCTTAAGGCCATCTAATGCGATAACATCGGAAGGCTTGGAAGATAAAGTGAGTCCATCAACTCCAACGGCATAACTGAGCTGCACGGCAACGACCTATCGAACCTTACTCCTCGTCTGAAAAGTGTGCAACATAATACGTTGCAGCCCAAAAACGGGTCAGCACATGGAATATGCTGGCAATGTAACACATAGAGAGTAATGAAAGAATAAGCTATGCTACATGCATATATGGCTGGTGGAAAGCTCTACTGATTCTGATTTTGCAAAAAGCCAATTTTTCCCTACATCAAATGAATAAATTTTACTTTAACTATCATGGTGGTTGAAACATCATTGAGAAGGTATAACCCCAACTCAATCCCAATTAAAGTAATTAACAACCCAACAGTATTAATTTAGAGTGATGAGATACATGTGAATACTCAAGTACTAGATACTCAGAATTGTCCATAACCGAGGACACGACTAACCATGATTAGATTGTACACTCTGCAGAGGTTTGCGCACTTTTCCCCACAAGACTCGATCGCCTCCGTTGATTTCTCGCACTACATGGTGTTTGAGAAACGGATGACCGAGACATAGTCTTTCAGAAACATTAACTCTCTACTCCGGATAGATCAAACCAAACCTATAAAACCCACTACTTGCTGATCTATCTCTTCGAGAGCTTCACGTAACTTACTCAACTATGCTAGAGCCCATAATAGCTTGTGGCTGCACACGGAAGTTTCTAGCATGAATAATCTCAGTTCCCTTTGAGCCTGGGTGGCGGTCCATAGGAGGATCACACGGGTACCCCGGGATTTCCAAAAAATAAAACAGACAATACTGGGTTCCCCAGGTGCCTCAATCCACCCAGATGTGTATTAAAGTTGCCACCTTAAAGTAAACCATTAATTTAGAATCTCACATCTGTCATGAATATCTCTCAAACCCAAACCACGTCTACGAGCATAACATAGCAATATAAGCAACACGTAGAAGTAACTCCCAAGGGTTTGATAGTAACAGGGCAATAGGTTCCTACCTCATCATCTACTTCCCAACCCACAAATCAATGATATCCTAACCATGCAATGTTTGAGGATTGAGCTAATGCATAAAAACTGGGTATGAGAAGAGTATGATCAAGTGTTACTTGCCTTGCTGACGATCCATGAATCCTAAAGACTCGTAGTAACACGCTTCGCACTCTGGGAATTCTATCGCAAGCAAACAATACATACATAAGCAACAAACAAAGATGCACAAACAAAACTTCAACTGAAAGAGGTTGACCGGAGAGTTCAACTTAAGAACTCCGGTTTGCAAAAAGAATCAAACCCAACGGAGCAATGAAATTCAAACGGTGAGAAAAACAAGATCAGTTTACTAATCTGAACTAGAATCAAATTTTACAAAGACAAAAACTGGTTTAAGTTGGCTATTCGGAAAGATGGTTTCGAGATGAAACTCCAGGCGCTTGAATCGCCTGATTCCGATAAACGAGCGAAAAGTTATACTAATTCGAACATCGGATCAGAAATCGTGATCGGAATAATCACGGAATAAAACCGATAAAAGAAAACGACGAACGGCTAAACAAAGCGAGCGTTCGTTAGCAGAAACTAAGCGACGAGCGGTTAAGTAAAGCGAGCGAGCAGGCGAACACTCGTAAAATAAATAAACCGGAAAAAAAATAAAACCGATCTATATAAAAAAAGGCTAGGGTTTTCTAAAAAACACCGAAGGGTTCTTTAAAAAAAAAACGGCGATGAGGGCTACCTCCGGCGAGGTCGTTCGGCGGGCGGCTCGTGAGTCCCGTGAGGCTAGAGGCGGCTTGGCGACTCGGCGAGGCGGCGGCTCGGACTCGGGCTCGGCTCGGGTCCGAGGTGGGCGGCGGTGGTGGTTAGAGAGAGGCGGTGCTATTTAAAGAGGCGGCGCGGTGGCTTGGAGGAGGGCAAAGGCGGGGAGGAGTCCGGCTCGGACTCTGTCCGTGGCAATGTGTGTGTGAAGCAGTGGCTGGCTACCTTTCATGTGGGCCTTTAGCCCAGATCAGTAGCGATTCGTTTAAACATTCCTTTGTAAAAACCCTAGAAAAATAAATAAAAAACTAAAAATGCCAAAACAAGTTTTCTTTGCCTAAATAAAATATTTAGAACAAGATGAATTTTTCTTGGCCCCTAAAATGCAATTTTAAATATATGCAAATTTTTCTCTAGGCAAATAAAATTCCAAATAAATAAAATAAAATTCCAAATAATGATTTTAACATTTTTCCTCCGATATTTCAATTTTTTTTGAGAAGTCATATTATCTGCTCTCATTTATTATTAAACATGAAATATTTTCCGGAGAGAAAAATAATAAAATCCAAAATCTCGTCTTCATTATTTGATAAAATTCAAATATGAAAAAGGGAAAATCCCCAACTCTCTCCGAGGGTCCTTGAGTTGCTTAGGATTTCGAGGATGGCAAACGAGAATGCAATAAAATATGATATGCATGGATGACCTATGTATAACATGCCAAATTGAAATTTTGGGATGTTACAGCCCTAGGTCTTCGTGAGTAAGCGAGTTGGATGCACACCCACTTAGTTTCTTTTGTTGAGCTTTCATATACTTATAGCTCTAGTGCATCCGTTGCATGGCAATCCCTACTCACTCACATGATATCTATTGATGGGCATATCCATAGCCCGTTGATACGCCTAGTTGATGTGAGACTATCTCTCCCTTTTTTTCTTCTCCACAACCACCATTCTATTCCACATATAGTGCTATATCCATGGCTCACGCTCATGTATTGCGTGAAGCTTGAAAAAGTTTTGAAAATGTTAAAGTATGAAACAATTGCTTGGCTTGTCATTGGGGTTGTGCATGATTTAAATATTTTGTGTGTGGGAAGATGGAGCATAGCTGGACTATATGATTTTGTAGGGATAACTTTCTTTGGCCATGTTATTTTGAGAAGACATAATTGCTTAGTTAGTATACTTGAAGTATTATTATTTTTATGTCAATATGAACTTTTGTCTTGAATCTTTCGGATCTGAATATTCATACCACAATTAAGAAGATTTACATTGAAATTATGCCAAAGTATCACTCCGCATCAAAAATTCTCTTTTATCATTTACCTACTCGAGGACGAAAGCAGGAATTAAGCTTGGGGATGCCCGATCGTCTCCAACGTATATATAATTTTGGATTGCTCCATGCTACTTTATCTACTGTTTTAGGCTTTATTGGGCTTTATTTTCCACTTTTATATCATTTTTGGGACTAACCTATTAACCGTGAGGCCCAAACCCATATTGCTGTTTTTTTTGCCTATTTCAGTATTTCGAAGAAAATGAATATCAAACGGAGTCCAAACGGAAGGAAACCTTCGGGAACGTGATTTTCTCGCCGAACGTGATCCATAGAACTTGGAGTGCAAGTCAAGAAGCAACCGGAGCCTCCACGAGATAGGAGGCCCCCCCTATAGGGCGCCCCCCTGTCTCATGGGCCCCTCGGGCGGCCACCGACGTACTTCTTCTTCCTATATATACCTACGTACCCCGAAAACATCCTGGGGCACCACGAAACACAATTTCCACCACCGTAACCTTCTGTATCCGCGAGATCCCATCTTGGAGCCTTCACGGCACTCTCTGCCGGAGGGAATCAAGCACGGAGGGCCTCTACATCAACATCTTTGCCCCTCCGATGAGTTGTGAGTAGTTTACCACAGACCTCACGGGTCCATAGTTATTAGCTAGATGGCTTCTTCTCTCTTTTTGGATCTCAATACAATGTTCTCCCCTCTCTTGTGGAGATCCATTCGATGTAATCTCTTTTTGCGGTGTGTTTGTCGAGATCCGATGAATTGTGGGTTTATGATCAAGTTTATCTATGAATAATATTTGAATCTTCTCTGAATTCTTTTATGTATGATTAATCTATCTTTGCAAGTCTCTTGAATTATCAGTTTTGTTTGGCCTACTAGATTGATCTTTCTTGCCATGGGAGAAGTGCTTAGCTTTGGGTTCAATCTTGCGGTGTCCTTACCCGATGTGAGAAAGGGTTGCAAGGCACGTATTGTATTGTTGCCATCGAGGATAACAAGATGGGGTTTATATCATATTGCATGAGTTTATCCCTCTACATCATGTCATCTTGCTTAATGCGTTACTCTGTTCTTATGAACTTAATACTCTAGATGCATGCTTTGGATAGCGATCGATGTGTGGAGTAATAGTAGTAGATGCAGGTGAGTCGGTCTACTTGTTATGGACGTGATGCCTATATACATGATCATGCCTAGATAATCTCATAACTATGCGCTTTTCTATCAATTGCTCGACAAAGAATTTGTTCACCCACCGTAATACTTATGCTATCTTGAGAGAAGCCACTAGTGAAACCTATGGCCCCCGGGTCTATCTCTTATCATATTTGTTTCCAATCTACTTTTATTTTGCATCTTTACTTTTTGCATCTATATTATAAAATACCAAAAATATATTTATCTTATCATACTATCTTTATTAGATCTCAGTTTCGCAAGTGGCCGTGAAGGGATTGACAACCCCTTTATTGCATTGGTTGTGAGTTCTCAGTTTGTTTGTAGGTGCGTGGGACTTTTGAGGAGCCTCCTACTGGATTGATACCTTGGTTCTCAAAACTGAGGGAAATACTTACGCTACACTTTGCTGCATCACCCTCTCCTCTTGAGGAAAACCAACGCATAAGCTCAAGACGTAGCAAGATCATAGATGCTAAACCCTAGAAGCTAGCCTATGATGGTATGATTGTAATTGTGATCGGCCTTCTAAGGACCAACCTCTCCGGTTTATATAGACACTGTAGAGGGCTAGGTTTACATGGAGTCAGTTACAAGGAAGGAAATATAATATCCGGATCGCCAAGCTTGCCTTCCACGCCAAGGAAAGTCCCATCCGGACACGGGTTGAAGTCTTGAGTCTTATATCTTCACGCTTCAATAGTCCGGATGTTGTATACAGTCCGGCTGTCCGGATCCCCCCTAATCCAGGACTCCCTCAGTAGCCCCTGAACCAGGCTTCAATGACGATGAGTCCGGTAGCGATCTTGTCTTCGGCATTGCAGGGCGGGTTCCTTCTCCGAATACTCCAAAGTAGTTATCGAACACTCAAACCGTGTCTGGATCTGCAAGATGATCTTCACATACAATAGCGCAAATCCGATCTGCTGGTAATCTCCGTACGTCGTGCTCTTGCATCGTGGCCCGGTCCAACGCGAACCGGCGTCTCTTGCCCCACCCTGACTCACGTTGCGAGGCGGTTTTATTGGCACGTCCTGTCGAGGCAGAGATCGTGTCCCTCTTATTACGGGATCTTCCATTAATGTGGGCGTGCGTAGCCCCATGACGACCATTGGTATGACTCTGTGTGCCGTCAGGTAAACCTCAAGCGGTCGCCCTAAGGACTCTTGATATTCACCCCCTTTATAAAAGGGGCCGAGGCCTATGCCTCTTTTTCGACCTCCCTCGCGCCTTCCTGCACCTCGAGTTCTAACACCCGAGATCCAAGCTCCAACACCCCAGATCCTTCAATATGTCCGGATCCGACCCTCAAGGCCAGTGGGTGGCCTCCTCGATTCAAGCAGAGGACATTGCGAACCTTAGGGAGGTCGGATATCTGACCGCCGACATCCAGCACATGCTTCCTGCTCCAGGGCAGGTCATCCCTACACCAGAGCCCAATGAGTGCGTCGTGTTTGTTCCCCACTTCCTCCATGGCTTGGGCCTCACCCTCGATCCTTTCGTGAGGGGGATCATGTTCTATTATGGGTTGGATTTTCATGATCTAGCTCCGGACGCTATCCTCCATATCTCGTCGTTCATTATAGTGTGCGAGGCCTTCCTCCATGTCACCCCACACTTCGGCTTATGGCTCAAGACCTTCAATGTGAAGCCGGAGATGATCGAGGGGCAACACGCGGAGTGCGGAGGTGCCGTAATAAGCATGAACGCCGATGCCCTATGGCCAGAGGGTTCTTTCCCAGAAGTATCCGATGTATGGCAACGGAAGAGGCTTTATGTCACGGCTCCCAGAGGCACAAAGTGGGTGGCCGCCCCCGAGTTCCGCTCGGGCCCTCTGTCACAACTAGCATCTTGGACCGACATAGGACGGAATTGAGGGCCCCGGTGATGTACCAAAGATCTTTGCAGAACCGCATCCGAGAGCTTCTTGAGAGGGACATTAACCTTGTCAGTATAATGCAAGTGATGTTAATCCGACGGATGTTGTCGTGCCAACGCCGGCCTCTCCGGTTGTGGGAATTCAATCCAGAGGGTCCGTGGACTGTCAAGCACTTCTTCGGCCTGAAGCTCGAAGGGATGTGCAAATTATTCTTCAGACCGAAAGTAAAGTGTCCGGACACCACCGAGGATGCGGGCCTAAGCTGCAATCGCCTAGATACCCAAGTAAGTAGACTTTATACCGGACACCTTATTTAGTATTTTTCATAATTGTTTATTCTGAAAATCATCCGTGGCCAGGAATGGCTCAGCAAGGCGGAGAGAATCAGGTGTCCGGCGCCACTTCCCGAAGGCTCGCCTGGTCCCACCATGGCCAAGGTGCTTGACCGGGTACTCAACAGAATGCCCCCAGGGAAAGACAAGGGGAAGGACGAAGAAACTGAACTTCACACGCTACGCATCCGAACCGGGGGAATTGTTGCTTCCCCTAAGGAGGATAGTCGGGAAGGGGAGGCTAAGGCCTCCTCCCCACGCGGGAAGAAGAGGGCTGCCTCCAAAGACTCGGAGACGGAGATGCCCAAACCAGGGAAAAAGATAACACCAGGGGCCCCTGCCCCGACGGGCACCCTCACCGCGTCATGCCCACCAACGGGCCAGCCCTCCACCGAGCTGTAAGTTAATTTTTAATTCGAAGGTACTGCGTTCCTCCTAGATCAATAACCAGGATTCGTCTTTCACAGTCCGGCTAGCAGCCCTGCTCAACAGAGTTCGTCTTCAGGGGATATTCCTCCGGAGATGATGGAGAGCGAGACCCCACCCACCTCTCCGGCTCATGAAGCGGGCAACGCCGAGGTGTTGTCACGGAGGAGTCCGGACCTGCCGAAGCCGGAAGCCAATGCGTCAGCCGCCCTGAGCCCGGAGCGTTTGGCTCCCACGAGGGGTGATGGGACACAGTTCGTTGTCCGGCCGGACATCTTGTGAGCCTACTCGGCGAGCTGCGCTCTCGGAGGAGCACCGCTCATTAATGGCCGCGGTGCTCAAGAAGATTTCATCCGCTTCTGGCGGTTTGAATGAAGCATTTACAAGTCTGCTCGAGGCTTTGAGGTATGTAGTGAAGAATACCTTTGTTTTTGGCTGTGAGGCACGCGCTAGGTGTGCTCCATATAGATAGTAGCCCCTGAGACTGGGTTGCCCGCCCTAGGCGTAAGCGGGGATCATAAATCAATGATTGCGCTATAAATACGTGCAGGTACCTGTGAGTTCGGCCGCCGACCAGTTCATTGAAGTTGCCGAACTAACCAGGCAGATTGGATCGATTGATGCTAATATCACGCTGGTGGACGAGCGACTGGACAAATCACAAGGTATGTGATCTGCCTTCCTTTGTATAGGAAAATATGGAGGTGACATGATATTAATGTAATATGTTCGGGCTACAGATGGTGCTGCTGCCGTGGAGGCCCTGAGGGCAGAACTTGTCCAGGCCAAGGAACAAGCTCGGGTTAGCAATGCGGCTGCCGTAAAGGCGGCGAAGAATTGAGAGCGAACAGGGCTCATCGCCAAGCAAGGAAAAGATAGCTGAAATGGCTGTGGAGTTAAAAAATGCCGCTGACCGGTATGAGCTCCTTAAAAAGGAGCATAAGGATAGTTTGGCCAAGCTGGACAAGGCACTTAATGCCACCAAGGAAATACGGACCGCTCTCAGGGGTGCGCGGGAGGAACTTCAACAGGCCGGTAAAATCGCGGCTGGAGGCTCCTACTTGCTGCGGACGGAGTTTTTCAATCCGAAGTACGCTCCCCTGGATGGAGGCTGGAGTCCTGGAATGACGTATCTTGGATTTGGCAAAGAGTACGGTAGCGCTGCCAAGTTCTTCAAGGATCAGGGTGATAAAGAAGTGGAGAAGCTTTTCTGGTCACAATTCAATGCTCCCACTCACCCGCTGCCGTTAAGTGACAAGATGGCTGCTGTAGCGGAGCTTCACAGGCTGTCCGGGCTTGCAATGCGGGCTATGATAGACCATCTTTGGCCGAAATGGCCTAAGACAGACATTTATTTTTGCTTGGTGCAGCAATTCCTTGGGGCTGTGCCTCGGATCGACGCCATGAGGAGGTCGGCGTGCATAGAGGGTGCACGAATGGCTCTTGCCCGCGTCAAAGCCTATTGGACGGATATGGAGGCCACCATTATAGCGACCCAGGATCCGGCGGGGGGCCAATATCCGGTCGAGCACTACTTGGCGCAGGTCACAGAAGGTGCCCGCCTAATAGAGGCGCAGTGCTCGAAGAATGCCTTGTTTGAGTGATGAATCGAATCATTGTAAAAAACAGTGTTTATTTTGATTATGAAACAATATTTATTATACTGTTTGCCTGAAAATATGATTGTGTCCCCTGTGCGGCCGTTTATATATATATATATATACATATATATATATATATGAATATGTAATCCAAAAGTTAGCAGTCGTTGGCTTCAGCCCCCATGCAGACAATGCGGGGGTGTTCGCGAATATGCTTAATCACACTTGATCCAACGTCTTGGTCCATTAAGGAGGTGATCGCACGTCGAACTAGGCAACCGGACTATATAGCTGTAACACTCGCTTAGCCATGGGAGTCTAACGTTGGGGCTACTATGTAGCCCCTGGTACCTTCAGCGTGCATCCGAATACGGTAGCGTGTGTACATGACCGGGAAACGGTCCTTCGTTAATGTGGAGGGATCCTAAAGATTCTGATAAGTCTTCGAGTGGTTGAACAGTCTCTCGCTGTATCATGACAGTCAGCTTTCGGCTTTCTCTACTGAGGTGCTCGTCTGAAATAACCAGGGCACAATTGCAGTAGTTCTCCTTTGGCCACCTTAGCCGATAATAACGGAACGTAAGGCGGCAAACCCAGGAGCCAGGCAAACCCAACATTTGACCAAAGACATGATTCGGAGCTGCTACATATAAGGCCAAACTCGTGACGCCGAACACTCCCGAAGGTATTCGCACTTTATAACAGACGATGGGCTCAAGAATGCCCATTCATTATAAACCCTGTGTTTCCAGGTATGTGCGTTGATCTGTCGTGGCTAAATGCCAATAACGGCAGTATCCTCTGTGGGTATGGAACCCATGGGATGGTTAAACAACAAGAGGCAATAGAAAATGTTTACACAGGGGCTTAATCTAAAAAACACATTGAGCGGGGCCTGCTGCACGTCTGCGCCTTTGTCTCCGTTGTGCCATGTCTGGAAGGGTATCGCTTGAGCGTTATGCAGTGAAAAAAGAAAACTTCGTAGGAGAGTACAACATAAGTATGCGATGGATAGTAAAAGTGTAAGATGTTGGCCTGCCAATAAGGTTGAGCCAAGTGTGGGGCTGTATTAAATATTTATAGCCCCTGGTGTCCACTATGGGATTACATATACGGTGCCCTGATTAAATTTTATCCGGCGACCGGACTAAATCTAACCGTGTCTGTGGTCTTAATGACCAGTCATGTTTTCTGATATTGGAGGCCGCTTATAGTCCGGCCGCTAAGGCCATCGCGAGTTCCTCTGCGCGTGAAGAGCGCTCTGTGATTCCGCTAATGGTGATGACGCCACGTGGACCAGGCATCTTGAGTGTAAGGTAGCCATAGTGCGGCAATGCGTTGAAGCGGGCGAAGGCCGTTCTTCCAAGCAATGCATGATAGTTGCTTTGGAAGGGTGCGATGATGAAGAGTAGCTCTTCGCTTGGAGTTGCACTGGAGGCGAATGTTACCTCTAGTACGACGGAGCCCCTGCTATGGGCTTCAACGCCTGGTATCACCCCTTCAAAGGTGGTGTTGCTTTGGTTAATTCTGGATGGGTCTATCCCCATCCTACGGACAGTGTCCTCATATATTAAATTGAGACTGCTACCGCCGTCCATAAGGACGTGGGTGAGACGGTATCCGTCGATTATCGGGTCAAGCACCAAGGCCTTTGATTCTCCGCGCCGAATACTAGTTCGGTCGTCCAAGTGATCGAAGGTGATCGGATAAGACATCCAGTGGTTAGGTGTGAGTATGATGGGATCTATATTGGGCACGTCTCTATGCACGCGTTCATGCCTTCTAATGGATGTATGAGTCGCGTGGATCATGTTCACTGTTTTAACCTCTGGCGGGAATTTTTTCTATCCCCCAGTGTTCGGCTGGCGAGGTTCATCCTCGTCTTCACTTGGTGTTTCCCTTCCCTTGTGTTCGGCATTTAATTTACCGGCCTGCTTGAAGACCCAGCACTCTCTGTGCGTGTGGTTCGCAGGTTTGTCAGGGGTGCCATGAATTTGGCATAGTCTGCCTAGGACTCTATTCAGACCGGACGGTCCCTCTTTACTGCCTTTAAATGGCTTATTTTGCTGATCAGGTCGAGAGCCCCTGAATCCGGCATGAACCGTTGTGTTATCCGGGCTCTCTTCCTTGTTTTGGCGTTTGTTTTTATTGCACCGTGGCTTCCCGTTGCCATCCCTTATTTCGGATGTGCTGGGGTCGCTGGTGGCTTTACGGGCTAGCCAGCTATCCTCACCCGCGCAAAATCGGGTCATGAGGCTTGTTAAGGCTACCATTGTCCTTGGCTTTTCTTGGCCCAGGTCTAGCGAGCCACTCGTCGCAGATGCTGTGTTTGAATGCCGCTAAGGCTTCGGCGTCCGGACAATCGACAATTTGATTCTTCTTAGTGAGGAATCTGTTCCAAAGCTTCTTGGTGGACTCTCCGGGCTGTTGGATTATGTGACTTAAATCGTCGACATCCGGAGGCGGACATAGGTCCCTTTGAAAATTGGCCTGAAAGCGTCCTCGAGTTCCTCCCAACTCCCAATTGAATTTTCGGGAGGCTTTTCAACCGATGTCGGGCTGGTCCCTTCAGTTTGAGGGAAGGTATTTGATGGCGTGGAGGTCATCCCCACGAGCCATATGTATATGTAGGATAAAATCCTCAATCCGGACACACAGGTGCAATCGTTCCGTCGTATGCCTCTATATTCACAGGTTTAAAGCCACAGGAAATTCACTGATCGATACTTCTTCGGTAAAGCACAGGGGGTGAGCAGCCCCTCTGTATCTGGACGTGTTGTGGCATGCCGTCGGCTGTTGTTGTGTCCGGTGTTTATTCCGAACTGGTATTCGATTGGCATAATCGTTTTGGTGACCATAGTCCCTCGTCGGGGTGTGTCCTTTAGATCCATAGATGGACCTGGCCGCGCCAACTTTCTTATCCAGGTGTTCACGTAGATCGTGCGCGGCGTCGGTAGCCGCTTTGTTGTGGTTATGAAGTGGTACAGCTTCATCGTCGAATTCTGGCAGTAGCTTGCGTTTTGGATAGCTCTTTGTATGGCGATCATCGCCGTATCTTTCTTCAGTGTCTAGCACTTTATTCCATCTACGGTTGAGCGTTTCCTGTGCGGCTTTGAGCCGTTGCTTCTGCTTCTTTAGACTTCTTGCGGTGGCCATAAGCTTTCTGTGGAGGTTATCTTGTTCTGCGTGTTTTTCCGGGATGATGAATGCGTCATTGTCCGGACTGTTTTCTTGTGCTGGTTCGGTTTGATGACCTCGTCCGTCAGGATCATTGTCCTCGGGCGTCTACTCCAAACTGTGTACGGGGTGGCCTGGTTCGCCCTGCTCCATCGCTGGGTCCGTATGGTTGTTGTTGCCTTCGGAGTTGAATGTAGTATCGATCCCTCTGGCGCTCTTGTCGCTATTTTTCTTATTCTTTGGACTTAGAACGGCGTATCTTGCCCGTCGCTTTAACTTTGCAGGGGTTTTATCTTCCGGATTGTTGCCTTTGTCCTCTTTGGGCGTATCCACCATGTATATGTCGTGTGACGAGGTAGAAGTCCAGCGCCCCATAGATTCCGAATCTTCTCCTGTATCATCGTCCATACCGTCGATGCCTTCGGAGTCGAAGTCAGGCACGTCGGTTAAATCATCGACCGTGGCTATGAAGTGGGTGGTGGGTGGACAATGAATTTCTTCGTCGCCTGCTTCCCACTCGAGCCGGACATAGTTTGGCCCAGAATTTTCTGTCAAAGAGAGAGTTTTTAACGAGTTCAACATGTCGCCAAAGGGCGAGTGCTGAAAGATATCCGCAGCGGTGAACTCCATTACCGGATCCCAACCTGGCTCGACTGGCTCGAGAGTGCGTGGACCGGAACCAACATCTGGATACGAATCCGGGGGTCCGGAGTCACAGGCCACTACAGAGGTAAGGCCCGTGTTTGGCTCCACCACCGATGAGTGTGCGACCTGCGGGGCGGGGTCCAGCCCTCCGTCCTTAGGCAACACAACCTGTTTTGGATTTAGGTCCGAGGCTATTGCGGGGGTGATACCCCGAGCTTTGTCCGACAGCAGGTCTAAGACGTGCTCGTCGTGACTGTCCGGTGCTCCTGGCATAGGCACGAATCCGTCGGCGATCCAGTCTCCGCGGATATCCGTCGTGTAATTCAGGTTTCCGATCCTGATCTGGTGGCCAGGGGCGTAGCTATCGATCTGCTCC
This sequence comes from Aegilops bicornis, assembly GCA_021605145.1. NCBI lineage: Eukaryota > Viridiplantae > Streptophyta > Magnoliopsida > Poales > Poaceae > Aegilops > Aegilops bicornis. Next base: position 479,872,365 of record CM038670.1, read on the forward strand.
AGATGGCCAAGCGAATTGGCCCGCAGGACGAAGCCGTCGAACACGAAGATCTGTCCGGGGAGAAAGGTCTCACACAGGACCGTGTTGTTGACGATGGTTGAAGGAGCCATCGAGCCCCATAGCGACGACATAGAGGAACTCTCAATGAAAGCACCAATGTCGGTGTCAAAACCGGCGGATCTCGGGTAGGGGGTTCCGATCTATGCGTCTAGGCTGATGGTAACAGGAAGCAAGGGACACAATGTTTACCCAGGTTCGGGCCCTCTCGATGGAGGTAAAACCCTACTTCCTGCTTGATTAATATTGACGATATGAGTAGTACAAGAGTAGATCTACCACGAGATCATAGAGGCTAAACCCTAGAAGCTAGCATATGATGGTATGATTGTAATTGTGATCGGCTTTCTAAGGACCAACCTCTCCGGTTACCGGAGAGGGCTAGGGTTTACATGGAGTCGGTTACAAGGAAGGAAATATAATATCCAGATCGCCAAGCTTGCCTTCCACGCCAAGGTAAGTCCCATCCGGACACAGGTCGAAGTCTTGAGTCTTATATCTTCATGCTTCAATAGTCTGGACGTTGTATACAGTCCGGCTGTCCGGATCCCCCCTAATCCAGGACTCCCTCAGCCGTGAAGGGATTGACAACCCCTTTATCGCGTTGGTTGCAAGGTTCTTGATTGTTTTTGCAGGTACTAGGTGACTTTCGTGTAGTTGCTACCTCTTGAGCATGCGTTGGTTTTCCCTTGAAGAGGAAAGGGTGATGCAGCAAAGTAGCGTAAGTATTTCCCTCAATTTTTGAGAACCAAGGTATCAATCTAGTAGGAGGCCACACGCAAGTCCCTCGTACCTACACAAACAAATAAGAACCTTGCAACCAACGCGATAAAGGGGTTGTCGATGCCTTCACGGCCACTTGCAAAAGTGAGATGTGATAGAGATGATAAGATAATATTTTTGGTATCTTTATGATAAAGACTAAAAGTAAAGATTGCAAAATAAATGGCGAAAGAAATAGCTAGTTGATGGGAGATTAATATGATGGAGAATAGACCCGGGGGCCATAGGTTTCACTAGTGGCTTCTCTCAAGATAGCATAAGTATTACGGTGGGTGAACAAATTCCTGTCGAGCAATTGATAGAAAAGTGCATAATTATGAGAATATCTAGGCATGATCATGTATATAGGCATCACGTCCGCAACAAGTCGACAGACTCCGACCTGCATCTACTACTATTACTCCACACATCGACCGCTATCCAGCATGCATCTAGAGTATTAAGTTCATAAGAACATAGTAACGCATTAGATAAGATGACATGATATAGAGGGATAAACTTAGGCAATATGATATAAACCCCATCTTTTTATCCTCGATGGCAACAATACAATACGTGTCGTTTCCCCTACTGTCACTGGGATCGACCACCGCATGATTGAACCCAAAGCTAAGCACTTCTCCCATTGCAAGAAAGATCAATTTAGTAGGCCAAACCAAACTGATAATTCGAAGAGACTTGCAAAGATAACCAACCATACATAAAAGAATTTAGAGAAGATTCAAATATTGTTCATAGATAATCTTGATCATAAACCCACAATTCATTGGATCTCGACAAACACACCGCAAAAAGAGTTACATCAAATAGATCTCCAAGAAGATCGAGGAGAACTTTGTATTGAGATCCAAAGAGAGAGAAGAAGCCATCTAGCTAATAACTATGGACCCAAAGGTCTGTGGTAAACTACTCACACATCATCGGAGAGGCTATGGTGTTGATGTAGCTCCGTGATTGATGCCCCCTCCGGAGGAGCACCGAAAAAGGCCCCAAGATGGGATCTCACGGGTATAGAAGGTTGCGGCGGTGGAATTAGGTTTTCGTGGTGGTCCTCGATGGTTTCGGGGTACGTAGGTATATATAGGAGGAAGAAGTAGGTCGGTGGAGCCACGAGGGGCCCATGAGGGTGGAGGGCGCGCCCAGGGGGGTAGGCGCGCCCCCTGCCTCATGGCCTCCTCATATGTTTCTTGACGTCCACTCCAAGTCCTCTAGATCACGTTTGTTCCAAAAATCACGCTCCTGAAGGTTTCATTCCGTTTGGACTCCGTTTTATATTCTTTTTCTGCGAAACACTGAAATAGGCAAAAAACAACAATTTGCACTGGGCCTTGGGTTAATAGGTTAGTCCCAAAAAAAATATGGAAGTGTATAATAAAGCCCATTAAACATCCAAAACAGAATATATAATATCATGGAGCAATCAAAAACTATAGATACGTTGGAGACGTATCAGTAGTCTCCTACTGGATTGATACCTTGGTTCTCAAAAACTGAGGGAAATACTTACGCTACTTTGCTGCATCACCCTTTCCTCTTCAATGGAAAACCAACACATGCTCAAGAGGTAGCAAGAAGGATTTCTGGCGCCGTTGTCGGTGTCAAAACCGGTGGATCTCGGGTAGGGGGTCCCGAACTGTGCTTCTAAGGTCGATGGTAACATGAGATAGGGGACACAATGTTTACCTAGGTTCGGGCCCTCTCTATGGAGGTAATACCCTACTTCCTGCTTGATTTATCTTGATGAATATGAGTATTACAAGAGTTTATCTACCATGAGATCGCAATGGCTAAAACCCTAGAAGTCTAGCCTGTATGACTATGGCTATGAGTATTCGTATCTCTCCTCTACCGACTAAGCCCTCCGGTTTATATAGACACCGGAGGGACCTAGGGTTACATGAGGTCAGTTACAGAGAAAGGAATCTTCATATTTGATCGCCAAGCTTGCCTTCCACACCAAGGAGAGTCCGATCCGGACACGAGAGAGAGTCTTCAGTCTTGTATCTTCACAGCCTATTAGTCCGGCCCATGTCCAACAAGCCGGACGCCCGAGGACCCCTTAGTCCAGGACTCCCTCAGTAGCCCCTGAACCAGGCTTCAATGACGAGGTGTCCGGCGCGCAGATTGTCTTGGCCATTGCAAGGTGGGTTCCCCTTTCCGAATACTCCAAGATAGTCTTCGGATGCAACGAACGTGTCCAGATCTGCAACACAAGTACCACACACACAGCCATAGAAAGTACAGTATCTCACGAGTCCCATCTGCTGACAACTTTTCATAACGTGACATCACGCTTGCCCGGTCATTATTTCAAACCATTTCCTGCCCTGCCGTTTCATGTTTCGAGGCGTGGCTTTTATTGGCATGTCTTGTTGAAGTAGAGATTGTGTCCCCTTATTGCGAGATTCTCATCAATACGAGCATGGGCAACCCAACCGTTCCACTGGGAAGATTCCTTAGGAATAGGCTGGTTTTCAGGCTTAGGAGGGAGCGTTCCATACCCGTTGCCTTTATAAAGGAGCCAAGGGTCGTCTCTGTTCACGCCAAACCTCTCCTCAGCCTTTCCATTCTCAAGTTCTAGCACCCAAGGTTCGACTTCATTGCTTCAAGCTTCCCAATTATGTCCGGACCCAGCCCACAGGGTCGATGGGTGGCTTCCTCTGTTACACAGGAGGACATTGCGAAGCTTCGGGCAGCAAGATACCTAACCGCGGAGATCCCCCACAGGCTTCCTGCTCAAGGACGGGTTATTCCGACTCCCATATCCGGCGAGAGGGTCGTATTCGTCTCTCACTTCCTTCGAGGGCTAGGGTTCGCTCTTCACCCCTTCGTCCAATTACGGACTAGATTTTCACGATCTAGCCCTAGATTCTTTACTCCATATCTCATCATCACGTGTGAGGCCTTCCTCCGAATTCCCCCACACTTCGGCTTATGGCTCAAGACCTTCAGTGTGAGGCCAAAGGTGGTCGACGGGAAACAGGCGGAGTGCGGCGGTGCTGTAGTGAGCAAGCTTACCAATCTCCCTGGCCAAAAGGCTCTTTCACTGAAACTTCCAACCAATGGCAGCGAGAGTGGTTTTACGTCACGGAACCCCGCGGTACCAAGTCGGCGGCTATACCTGTGTTCTGTTCTGGCCCTCCGTTACAGCTTGCATCATGGATTAATAAGGGGCTGGACTGGGGATCAGTTAATGAAGTGCAGACTCTACAGAGTCGCATCCGAACCCTCCTTGAGAAGGACATCGATCTTGTCAATGTGATTCAAGTAATGCTAGTCCGCTGAGCCCTGCCGTGACAGCGTAGGCCTCTCCGCATGTGGGAGTTTAATCCGGAAGGACCACAGACCCTCCAACACTTCTTCGTCACTACGCACAAAGGGATGTGGAAGTTGTTTTTCGGGAAACGAAAATAGTGGCCGGACACCACCGAGGACATCGGCCTCGACTGTAACCATCCGGATACCTCGGTAAGCGCTCAACCCTCGAACACTTCGTAGTTAGGTATGCCGTAATATATTACTGAGCAAACTATCTTCTTCCAGGGCTGGATAAAGAAAGCGGAGCGAATTAGGTATTCGGCCCCCCTCCCCATAGACTCAGCGAATCCCGTGCTAACATGGATGTTGGCCCCGGCACCATACCAGACGCCTGTGGAGGAGGACAAGGCGAAAAGCGGGAGGACCAGGCGGCCTCCATCCCGAAGATATATCAGACACTGTGTCCAAGGGAATCAAAATTCCATTGTCCGAAGACAAAAGGGAAGGGGAAGTCAATGTCTCTTCACCCCATGGTAAGAAAAGGGCTGCCTCCGAAAATTGGGAGGAAAGAGATCCTAAGCGAGGCAAGGTGCCCCAGTCAGGCAACTCGAGCTTGGAGGATGGTGTTCTCGCACAATCCCCCGATAAGGACAAGCCTCTAGCCGAATAGTAAGTGAACAAGGATGTTATTAAACATATCCCATTCCTTTCCTGTTACCAAGGCAACATCTAAAATATATGTTTTTGCAGTTCGGCAAATAGTCTTCTTCACCAATCCTCCTCCTCGTGAGATCTTCTTCCGGAGATGATGGAAAGCGAGACACCTCCACCGGTCTCCCCGCCCAATAAGGCGGACAACTTTGAGGTGTCGTCCCGGAGGGTCTCTCCTGATCAACAAGTGGCACGAGGGGTGATGAAGACACTACCCAAAGGTGACACTTCGGTAGCCCAGGATCCGAAGGCCAACAATAAAGGCCCCATATCGTCTGACATACCGGAGACGGCCACTGGGATGATAAACGGATCCCTTCAAGGGAGGTCAGATTCCTACAAAGAGCTTCCGGAGGTCCGTGGTTACCGGATATATTGATGAACGCGCTGCGGCAGGCATCCGTCTCGGAGGAACATCGTACCTTGATGGGTACGGTGGTTGAAAAGCTTCTGTCCGTGAAAAGCGGATTGAATGAGGCCTGCGCGAGCCTGTTAAGAGGCTTCGAGGTTTGTACTGAAAAATCTTTGAGTATATTTTACAAAACTGCACCTGTGTATAGGTAGTAGCCCCTGAGACTCTGATTGGCTTCCCAAGGGAGGCGATCAGAGGATCAATAAGATGTGCCCAGGGAATAATCTGTTTAATTGGAACACAGGCTGTTACCTCACTAGTGACTGCCCGGACTACGGAGGTTGCCGATCTGCAACAAAGGCTTGATGTAGCGGATGATGACATTACGCTTATCAACAGGCGGTTTGACGAGGTGCAAGGTATGTTTTTTTTTGTTTGTGTGGCAGTCATAATATGCGCTTGTGCATAATATAAGCATGACGCAAAGAATTGTATAATGAGATATACATATCTGTAGATGGTGCTGCTGCAGTCAAGATCCTTCGGGCGGAGCTAGCCCGGGCCAAGGAGCAGGCCCGGATTAGTAATGCGGCTGCCGGAAAGGCCTCTGCCGAGTTAAAGGCCAAACAGGCTGCTCGGCACCAATGCGAGGAAAAAATATTCTTGATGGCGCTTGAACTAAAGGATGCCGCTAGCCGATGCGAATTTCTCGAGAAGGATAATAAAGCCAAAATAGCTGATCTTGACAAGGCCTTACGAGAGGCCAAAGAAGTGCGGTCCGAATCTAGAGCGGCCCGGGAGGAGATCCGGCAAGCTGGGGAGATTGCGGCTGGTAAGCCATTTTTATTGCAAACTAAGTTCGGCGATCCGAATTATGCCCCGCTTAATCAAGTGTGGAGTACTCCAGACGCTTTATTAGATTTGCCGAAGAGTGCTTCCGATGCGGCGCAGTTTTACCAAGCGCAAGATGGGTATGCAACGGAGAAGCTTTTCTGGTCGCAATTTGCTACATCAAAGCGCCCGCTGTTGCTGAACGAAAAAATGACCCGATGGGCCGAGCTTCACCGGATATCCGGCGGTGCCATAAAGGACGTCATGGTTCGGCTACGGCCGACCGAGCCAATTCCTGATAGTTATTTTGGTTTGGTGCGGAGACTTGCTGACGCAGTGCCGCGTATCGACGCCGTTAAGCAGTCAACGTGCATTGAAGGTGCACGGATGGCCTTTGCCCGTGTTAAGACATATTGGACGAAGACGAAGGCCATTGATGTTGCAGCGAAGAGTCCACCCAAGGGCAAGGACCATCATGCACCAGAGTATTATTTCAGGGATGTCTTAGAGGGTGCCCGCTTAATAGAGGGTCAGTGCTCGAAAGACATGATATTTGAGTGAAAATGTATTAAATTTGTAGAAGACAATATAAATCTATTTTAGAGTTGCTTGAAAGCTTTAAATCCTCCTGTGCGTCCTTATTATATATATATATATATATGCATATATATATATATATATATATATATATATATATATATAATCTGAAAGTTTTCCGATTAAATTCACTGGCCCCTCGTAGGAAATACGAGGGTGTTCGAAAAGCAATTGATCACTCTTAGCCCAACGTCTTGGTCCATTAAGGATGTGTCAGTGAGGTGAACTAGGCAATCGGACTATAGGGCGTTAACACTTTCACTTAGCCATAGGAGTTTTATGGGGGGACTACGACATAGCCCCTGGTATGTATACGGCTTATTCCAATACGGTGCGTTACATGTATGACCTGAAGAGAAAGGTCCTTCGTATAATATGGAGGGAATCGTGAAAGATTCTAATAAGTCATCGAGTGGTTGACCAGCTCTCGCCGCATCATGATAGTCAGTTTTCGGCTTTCTCTATTGAGGTGCTTGACCAGGTGAACCGGAAGCACAATCGCAGTAGTTCTCCCTTTACTACCCTAGCCGATAAAGCGGAACGTAAGGTAGCAAGCACAGGAGCCGGGCAACCCAACTGTTGACCCAAGACATGATTCGGAGCTGATGCATATAAGGCCAAACTCGCGACGCCGAAGTATGCTATAAAGCTGTTCGAACTTGTCGGCAACTCATTTGTTCCCATATCGAGCCCCTGGCAAGTTATGCTGAGGTGTATGTGTGAAACAACCCCAGGAGCCGAATTCAATTCTTTTAGGAAAAAGTGAATGCTGGATTATGTTTACTGGGACCTGAGTGATATGCCAATCGTTATTTTCTAGATAATAAAGCTGCAACCCCGGCCATTTGACATGTCCGGGGTCGAGGGCGGAGGGAAAAGGCACTTTACAGGCTCGAAATAAAGAGTGCGGTCTACAAAAAGTTATTTTGGACCTCCCGCCGCACGTCTGCGCCGCCTGTCCTAGGTGATGGGACTCCTTGACGGAAATAGCCCCTAGGTGAGTGTACGAACCTGAACTCCGATAGAGTCCATGTGATGACCATCCTTTGCGTCACCTGTCGTAAAGGATAATGAAAAAGAAAGAGTAGTTAGAAAAGAAACAGAAGTTATGGTAGTACTTGCAGGCTCGTCCGTATTGTGCTTCCGCCAATGCCCAGGTTACCTTAAGTGCATAGTTATGTATGCGCGGTACAGATTTCGCAGGTATATGAGGTGGACGGCGGAAGCCGAACAGCTAGTCCAGCTCCGGAATTGGTCGGTCCTATTGAATGGAGATCGGTGGCTTAATGGCCAACAAGGTATGCGGTTTAATAAGACCGCTTTGTACTTCGGCTGAGGTTGCCGTAATATGATCCTTAGTCTGGAGGGAGTGCTTCTCCTGCTCCCCTATAGAGTTGTGTGTCATGTATACCATGTTTACTGTTGTTACTTCGGGGGGAAATTGCTTCTGACCCCCAGTATTTTGTTGGTGAGTCTCTTCGTCGTCGCTATCACTGGGCGGCCTCCTCCCCTTATGTTCGGCATTGAGCTTGCCGGCCTGCTTGAAGACCCAACAACTTCTGTTGGTATGATTAGCTGGTTTATGGGGGTGGCCATGAATCTGGCAGGGCCGATCCAATATCTTGTCTAAAATGGATGGTTCGTCTTTGTTTGCCTTGAATGGCTTTTTCTGTTGACCGGGTTTGGGGCCGCTGAATCCGGTGTTGACCGCTATGTCGTTCGTTCTTTCATTATCATTGCGACCTTTGTGTTTACTACGTCGTGGTTTGCCATTGCCGTCTCGGACTTCGGAAGTGCCCGGGTCGCTGGCGTTGTTGCTTCTACGAGCGAGCCAGCTGTCTTCTCCCACGCAAAAGTGGGTCATCAGAGCGGTAAGGGCTGGCATGGATTTTGGATTTTCTTGCCCGAGGTGGCGGGTGAGCCATTCGTCCCGGACGCTGTGTTTGAAGGTCGCTAGGGCTTCTGCGTCCGGACAATCGACGATTTGGTTCTTTTTAACTAAGAACCTAGTCCAGAGCTTCCTGGCTGACTCTCCAGGCTGCTGGACAATGTGACTTAAGTCATCGGCATCTGGTGGCTGGACATATGTACCTTGTGTAGGACCTTGAAGTATGTCTAGAGGGGGGGGGTGATTAGACTACTTGACCAATAAAAACTTAACCTTTTCCCAATTTTATAGTTTGGCAGATTTTAGCTATTTTAGGACAAGTCAAGCAATCATCACACAATTCAAGCAAGCATGCAAAGAGTGTATAGGCAGCGGCAAATAAAGCATGCAACTTGCAAGAAAGTAAGGGGAAGGGTTTGGAGGATTCAAACGCAATTGGAGACATGGATGTTTTTGTCGTGGTTCCGATAGGTGGTGCTATCGTACATCCACGTTGATGGAGACTTCAACCCACGAAGGGTAACGGCTGCACGAGCCCATGGAGGGCTCCACCCACGAAGGGTCCACGAAGAAGCAACCTTGTCTATCCCACCATGGCCGTCGCCCACGAAGGACTTGCCTCACTAGCGGTAGATCTTCACGAAGTAGGCGATCTCCTTGCCCTTACAAACTCCTTGGTTCAACTCCACAATCTTGTCAGAGGCTCCTAAGTGACATCTAGCCAATCTAGGAGACACCACTCTCCAAGAAGTAACAAATGGTGTGTTGATGATGAACTCCTTGCTCTTGTGCTTCAAATGATAGTCTCCCCAACACTCAACTCTCTCTCATAGGATTTGGATCTGGTGGAAAGAGGGTTTGAGTGGAAAGCAACTTGGGGAAGGCTAGAGATCAAGATTCATATGGTAGGAATGGAATATCTTGGCCTCAACACATGGGTAGGTGGTTCTCTCTCAGGACTGGTAAGTTGGAAGTGTAGGTTCGTTCTGATGGCTCTCTCCATGAATGAAGAGGAGGTGGAGGGGTATATATAGCCTCCACACAAAATCTAACCGTTACACACAATTTACCAAACTCGGTGGGACCGAATCGTTAAACTCGGTCGGACCGATTTAGTAAACCTAGTGACCATTAGTGATTTTCGGTGGGACTGACATGCATCTCGGTGAGACCGATATGGTTAGGGTTAGGGCATAACGTAATCTCCGTAAGACCGATTACACAAACTCGGTGAGACCGATTTGGTAATAAGCTTTCCAGAGAGTTGGTCAGGTAAACTCGGTGGGACCGATTTGCTCTTTTCGATGAAATGTTACAAAAAGGAAACAGAGAGTTTACATTGCAATCTCGGTGGGACCGATCGCTCACTTCGGTTAGACCGAAACGTTACGAAGGGAAACAGAGAGATTGCAACCCCATCTCGGTGAGACCGAGATCCCTATCAGTAAGACCGATTTGCTTAGGGTTTGTGGCGATGGCTATGACTTTTGGAATCGGTGGCGCGGATAGAAATAATCGGTGTGACCGATTTTGGCTTTAGGTTTAGGTCATTTGTGGATGTGGGAAAGTAGTTGAGGGTTTTGGAGCATATCACTAAGCACACGAAGCAAGAGGCTCATTAAGCAACACCTCATCCCTTCTTGATAGTATTGGCTTTTCCTATAGACTCAATGTGATCTTGGATCACTAAAATGTAAAATGAAGAGTCTTGAGATTTTGAGCTTGAGCCAATCCTTTGTCCTTAGTATTTTGAGGGATCCACTTTCATCATCCATGCCATGCCATTCATTGAGCTTTCCTGAAATAATAGTCTTGGAATAGCATTAGCTCAATGAGCTATATGTTGTTATGAATTACCAAAACCACCTAGGGATAGTTGCACTTTCAATCTCCCCCTTTTTGGTAATTGATGACAACATATAGATCAAATCTTCGACAAATGATAATAAATTTAAATAACATCGTCGCTTTGAGAAGTATGTGATAAGCAAGAGCTCCCCCTAAATTTGTGCATAGTTTTAGATTTGCTTTGGACTGCAAATGCACAATGAATTAGGCTCATGGGTTACTCTTCCATGTCACATACATCTTGGTGGAGCGCTCAAAATAATAAACAACGAATACATGCACTCATCACCAAGCATAGTGAGTGATCACATAAGATAGATAGGATAATATCAAGCATGCATAAGTGTAGCTTATGATCAAACACATGATCATCAATGTCTCACAAGCATAGTATCTCAACCAAAAGCAAACAAAAGATTGAAAAACCACCAAATAAAGCAAGAGAGAACAAAAGCAACACTCTCTCTCTCGAAGCCTATGATCTATTCATTTTCTCCCCTTTGGCAACAAGTTACCAAAAGTTCATAGAAAATGCATAGTGCTAGATCGACTCTCGTGCTTGATCTTACGGTGGTGGAGTCCGGATAACGCCGAGGACGAAAGCTTGAGTTGAAGTAGATGGAGCTGGAGCTGATGTAGATGCTTTGGAGCTGGTGGCACCGAGGCTGTAGCTGGTGCAGATGAAATTGCTCTTGTGTCGAAACTGGCATAGCAGGCGACCTCTGGGCTCTAGGCACTCACGCAAATGCATCGCTTGTTGTTTTGCCCTTCCTCTCTGCATGTCATCTTGTAGTTCCTCCACTGCAGACTGAATCTCGCCATTACTTTCACATCTAAGGTATAGAGCTTTTGTTCTATGATTCTCTCCAAGCTCTCCTGATTTTGAGTGAGGGTGGCCAATCCCTTCTCAATCCTCAGAGTTGATGCTATTAAGTATCCGAGCTGCTCCTGCTTGTTCTTCAAGAAATACTCAGATGCCTCCTCTTGAGTTGGCATCTTGGCAGCCTTCTCCCTCTTTGCCTTCTCCTTCTTCTCCTGAGCTTGAACTGATTGTGGATCATCTTCATTCATGACAACCTCATTGTCCTCAAAGTCTGGATAAAGTGGAAAGTGTTCCTTATCCAACTGATATTTTCTGTGCCCATCTTTGAGTTTATCAATTCTTGAATCGAGGTGCATATCCACAGCTCTTCTTACGATCTACTGCAGTCCTCTTGATTGTTTCAATGATCAGGCTCATGACTTTGAACTTCTGTGGCACATCAAACACATGCAACATGTTGATGGCATGCCCTCTGATCATGTTATGGTCACTAGACTTGGGCAACAAAGTGTGCCTCAGAATCCAATTTATGGTTGGCAACCCTGACATTAGAAAGTGAACTAATCCAAACTTGTGAGTTGCTAATGCCTTGTCTGGAATTTCCTTGTACATGTGAGCCATTGAATTGTGACCCATCTTCTTCTTTGCATAAATGTCTAGGTCATCCTCATTTTCCTCTGGGGCATTTATCAGCTTTGTCCATTCTTCAACAGTTGACTGGTACCTTGTACCTTCAGACATCCAAACAGTTCTTCCATCTGGGTAAAAATGTGTTGTGGAGTAGAACTGCATGATAAGCTCATCATTCCAATTTGTGAGCTTTTGCCCATCAAAATATGCAACTCCACAAGCAACAAAGCTATCTTGCACTCCAGGATAGTGTTGTTCATTCTCCTTGATGAAATTCCAGTCAACCCACTTCACGTCACAGACTATGGGCTTCTTGTCCAACAGAATTGTTTCATAGAAGTCCTGCTGTTCCTTTGTATGGAACCTGTAGTCAACAACAGTTCTTCTCCTTGTGGCATATGGATCTGCCATCCTCCATATCCTCAATCCTGAATCCTTCCTGATTCTCATGTCCTCAGCCACATGATGGGCATCGTTGTGGTCTGGTATCTTGGGTTTGAGCTTTCTCAGAACTTGTCCTTCTTCATCTTCCTCATCAAGATCCTCGAGCACTTTGGGGCCTTGTTCTTCTCAATTTGGAATACTCCTGGTATTCCTATTTGGTGCAGACTTGGCCTTGGGGGCAGCTTTGGGTGCTTCCTTGGGCTTAGATGTGGCAGCCCCTGATCTAATAGCATCACCCATAAGCTTAGGTGCCTTTGGAGATGGTGCAGCAATCTCTTCCTCTTCCATCATGGAAGGTTTTCCAATAACTCTGGCCATGGTCATATTGACCCTTTCCTTTCTTTTCTTCCCTTCAGCAGCTGGTTCTTTGGGTTGGGTTTCCAAAGAAGCTTGTGTAGACACTCTGGCTTTGGACATTGGTTGTCTTCCTGCAGGCCTTTTGATCTTCATGCACGGCTTTGCATTCTTTCTTTGAGCCATATTCCTTCTTGAGCACCACTTTCTTGGAGATAGCCTCATCTTCCTCGACTTTGTAATCTTCATCCTCTGAATCTGAAGTTCTTTTCCTCCTTTGCCTAGTTGCAGCCTTAGGCAAATTGCTAGGAGTACTTCTGCTCCCTTCATCTGAGGTTGAGGGACTAGTGCCCTCACTCAAGTCCATCTGCTCTTCTGACCTGTTCTGGCTGTCACTTTGATCAGACATACTGCAAAAGCTGACTGCTGGCCCTGTGAAGAATTGTAGATGAGATAGAAAAGATGAGCATCACAAAATGCAGAGGTTTTTGCAAAAGAATGACTCAAAAGTTCAGTCTTAGTTTTCCACATAAAGCATTTCGGATCCACCGATTTTTAAACTCGGTGATACCGAAGCAGTTTTTGGAACCTAAACTGATGATCTCGGTTGGACCGAGTTTCAGTTTGGTGGTACCGAGACTGCTAGGGTTTCACAGAATCCTCAAATCGGTTGCACTGATTAGTAATTCTCGGTTAGATCAAGAGTCACTAGTGCAATGGCATAAGCCAAATTGGTGAGACCGAGTTTTTCAACTCGGTGGGTCCGAGATGGTTTCGGCGAAAACCTAAACCTAAAATTTTGAATCACAACTAATCTATGAACTACTTTGGCTGGATAGATGAGTTTCAATCGTGGCAAGAATCAATATGAAAACAATGTGCCAGGAATCAGACGTGGATAGCACAAAGATTAAGTCCATACCCTAACTTGGCGGTGGACTTGCTACGACGGCAATGACGGGGACGAAATCCGTTGACGGCGGCGGAGACCAGCGACAGGAGGCTGCTGGCGATGAGGAGACGATCCGGAGACCACGATGGCAGAGCGAGCTGTTGCGCGGGCGAAGGGTTTCGGAGAAATTTCCAAAATTTTGCCCGTGGCTATATATAGCTCGACCCTGTCGGTGTGACCGAGTGGAACAACTCGGTGGCACCGAGATGCATAAGTGTGTTCGATTCTGACCAAATTGGTGAGACCGAAAAGTTCAAATCGGTTGCACCGAGATTGAAAACTCAGATCAACTTGATGATCTCGGTAGGACCGAAATGGAAGGATTGGTCAGACCGAGAATCACTAAGAGGTTTTGGAAGTTTAAGTCTATGACGAATCGGGGACTCCAAGTGCTCCTCACACAGAGTGGTTCGAATCTGACTTGATCAAATTTTGTGATGTAGCATGAATAGAGTGTGAGACGAGAAAAGCATAGATAGCTAAAGAAGGTTCTTAGGCATTCTTGTCCATCCACTTGGCACAAAGAAAAGAATCCAAACAAACAAAACAACAAGTGGATGTCCTTGAATGAGTAAAATATGCACCAACATGCTCACACAATAAGATGGCAATTGATATATGTGGCAAAACATGCACAACCAATTTTAGCAACTATCAAGCAATTGACGATGACTAGGTCATCTATATATGAGTATATTGACTTAGGAGTCAAATGAGAACATTTGATCATAGGTCATACTCATCGTTTAAGCTCAAGTGGGGTTACCACTTTTACATAATGCATTAATGTGTTCACACCATTAGAGTTGCTTTGACTCAATTCTTAGAGTTAAGCTCCCCCTAGATGTGAGATCCCCCCTTAGAGGGATGAACTAACCTTGGGTTTTGTCGATGATGACTTCATGTAGGTGTTGAAGATATAGATGCTCAATGTTGATGTAGATCATTTGGAGCAGGAGTGAGTTGCACTTTCAACTTGCCTACATGGGTTAGTCCCACAAGGAACAAACAAGAATATCCATAGACATAGAGTGATGCACACATAAGATGATGTCCATGAAAACATTAGGTGACCTTGTCCCTTGCCTTACCAACACGAGGGTTTGTGACTCCTTGAACTAGTGCAAGATGTGAAAGTTGATTGCACTTGTTCTTGCCAAAATGATATGAGTGAAGAATGTTGGCGGAGGCACCCTCAAGAACTCTCTAGTTCTTCTTCTTCGGGATCCACATCATCTTGATGGGAATCCTTGGAGTTGTAGTTGTACTTGATGAAGTAGAACTTGACGTAGTCTTGGGGACCCACTCGAGCGAGGCTTTAGGTGCTTCTTCAAATGCATCAATCTCTTCTTGAAGCTTGTCCTTGCCTTTGTTCTTGTGGTGTTGTGGTGGAAGATCATCTTGAGCTTGTGTCCCCTTGAAGGAAGTAGGATCATACTTCTCTTGTTGAGGAACAAACTTTGTCTTGGGGTATTGATCTTCTTCCCACTCAACTCCATTGGCATTGAACTTTCATTCAAAACCAACACCTTGATTCTTCCGGTGCCTTCCTTGCTAGCGTACAATTTCCTCGAATTACTTACTCCCGGCAAGGCTCTTGTAAACACCTTTCTCTATAATTCCCTTCAATAAACTATTTTCTTGCTCAAGTGTAACTTGGCTAAGAGAATCATTAGTGGAATCAAGAGAACTACTAGAAGCAACAACATTGGATTTGACATTATTATTGTTACTACTAGAGGAAGTATCTTTCTTGTACTTGTTACTAGACTTGACTTGAGGCATGTAAGTAGATAAGAGTAAACGCTTGGCAATGTAAGAAGAACTTTTCTTGCGGAGATCATCATTGATTGCCTTTAAGAACTCATGCTCTTGCTCAAGATTGAGCTTTTCAAAGCGTAACTTCTCATGAGCCCTTAAAAGTTCTCCATGATCTTCGAAGCTAGTTTCATGAGCCAACTTAAGAGTGTTTAGTTCTTTAGTTAGAAGCTCAATTTTCTCCTTATCATTGTCATTCGTTTGATTAGCATGATTAATTGACGTTTCATCATAGTATTCATCACTAGAGTTGTCAACAAGTAAATCATCATCCACAAGCAAGTCATCTTCATCACTATTGAAATCAACATACTCGGGATGTGTTACCTTAGGACCTTTGGCCATGAAGCATCTACCAATTCCTTCATTTGGTGATTCAAATATGTCGTAGGAGTTGGTTGACACAAGTGCTAGACCGGCAACACCTTCATCTTGAGTATGTTGAGTCGGAGTGATAGCTTCTCTCGGAGTGATTGTCGGAGTCGAGCCGGAAACCCATTCACCAACATGAGCTTGATGTCTTCGTTTTGTGTAGCTCCTTGATGACTTGTCCTTTCTTTCCGAATCCTTACTTATCCGTGAGGGTCTTCGTTCATAACGATCATCTCTACTCCTCCTCTCTCTTGGTGGTGATTCTTCTCTTTTGCTCCTTCTTCTGGGAGAATCTTCTCTTCTTTTGTAGGGTGCCATACACTCATTGGAGTAGTGTCTGGGTCTCCCACAATTGTAGCAATTGCGCTCTCGACTAGAAGATATCTTGTCATTGTAAGACCTTGACTTGGAGCTTCTTTCTTTGCTTCTACTTTTGTAGAATTTGTTGAAGTTCTTCACCATTAAGCTCAATTCTTCATTGAAGGTTGGTTTCTCACTTGATGATGTGGGGGCTTCACTTGAGGCTTTGTAAGCACCACTTGACTTGTTGTGAAGTTCCTCCTTATCCTTGAGTGACATCTCATGAGCAACAATCCTTCCAATGACTTCTGTTGGCTTGAGATCTTTGTAGTTTGGCATCATTTGGATCAATGTGCACTGCGGTATCATATTTTCCATCCAATGCTCTTAGGATTTTCTTGATGATGAATTTGACGGTCATCTCTTCACTTCCTAAGCCCGGCAATCTCATTTGTGATAAGAGCAAGCCTAGAGTACATTTCAATGACACCTTCACCATCCTTCATTTTGAACTTGTCAAGTCGACTTTGGAGCACATCCAACTTGGATTCCTTGACGGACTCGGTACCTTCATGCATATCAATCAAAGTATCCCAAATTTCCTTTGCATTCTCAAGGCGGCTGATTTTGTTGAATTCTTGAGGCACAATCCGTTGAAGATGATGTCACATGCTTGAGCGTTGTATTGTAGAATCTTCAATTCTTCCGCATTAGCTTCACGGTTCGGTTCTCTCCCATCGAAGAATTCACCTTGCAAGCCAATACAAATAATTGTCCAAACGGCGGGGTTATGTCCAAGAATATGCATTTTCATCTTATGCTTCCAACTAGCAAAATTAGTACCATCAAAGTAAGGACCTCTACGGTGATAATTTCCCTCGCTAGACGCCATACTCTTCTAGGTTATGATACCAAGGCTATGACCACCAAAAGCTATGGAAATCAAAGCAAATGGAGATCAAAGCTCTAATACCACTTGTAGGACCTTGAAGTATGTCTAGAGGGGGGGGGCTGATTAGACTACTTGACCAATAAAAACTTAACCTTTTCCCAATTTTATAGTTTGGCAGATTTTAGCTATATTAGGACAAGTCAAGCAATCATCACACAATTCAAGCAAGCATGCAAAGAGTGTATAGGCAGCGGAAAATAAAGCATGTAACTTGCAAGAAAGTAAGGGGAAGGGTTTGGAGGATTCAAACGCAATTGGAGACACAGATGTTTTTGTCGTGGTTCCGATAGGTGGTGCTATCGTACATCCACGTTGATGGATACTTCAAGCCACGAAGGGTAACGGCTGCGCGAGTCCACGGATGGCTCCACCCAAGAAGGGTCCACGAAGAAGCAACCTTGTCTATCCCACCATGGTCGTCGCCCACGAAGGACTTGCCTCACTAGCGGTAGATCTTCACGAAGTAGGCGATCTCCTTGCCCTTACAAACTCCTTGGTTCAACTCCACAATCTTGTCGGAGGCTCCCAAGTGACACCTAGCCAATCTAGGAGACACCACTCTCCAAGAAGTAACAAATGGT
Source organism: Aegilops bicornis (assembly GCA_021605145.1). Lineage (NCBI taxonomy): Eukaryota > Viridiplantae > Streptophyta > Magnoliopsida > Poales > Poaceae > Aegilops > Aegilops bicornis. Next base: position 479,889,856 of record CM038670.1, read on the forward strand.
GTGTTGATGATGAACTCCTTGCTCTTGTGCTTCAAATGATAGTCTCCCTGACCGTGTCCTGGACTAGGGGGTACTCACCACGTCGTCCCCCAATCGGTTAGATTGGGCCGAGGACCCCCATGCCATATACTCATGGGCCAGTCCGGACAGCTGTCGCATACAAGGAAGATTCCGCAAGACTTGGCAATCAAGACAAGGACTCCTCCCCCACCGGCGTATTCGGCTAGGACTCTTATTATCCTAGGCCTCTGGTGCATTATATAAACCGAGGCCAGGCTAGTCGATAGATATATACAATATACAACAATCATACCATAGGCTAGCTTCTAGGGTTTAGCCTCTTTGATCTCGTGGTAGATCTACTCTTGTAACACACATCATCAATATTAATCAAGCGGGGCGTAGGGTTTTACCTCCATCAAGAGGGCCCGAACCTGGGTAAAACATCGTGTCCCTTGTCTCCTGTCACCATCCGCCTAGACGCACAGTTCGGGACCCCCTACCCGAGATCCGCCGGTTTTGACACCGACATTGGAGCTTTCATTGAGAGTTCCTCTGTGTGTTCGGCAAAAGGTCGATGGCTCGCCTGCAGATCAACTGCTACTTCGGCATCTCCGTCACCAGCTCGACTGGTCACCTTGGTTCGACCAAGGACTGCGCCCTATCTCCGATCGTCATGTTCGGATGAGGGCCTTCATCAACATCAGCTCCGATCTCTATCAAGATCATGGAGGAATCATCCAGGGAGCCCGGGGGCTCAACGTCAACATTGCCCTCAGGCGACCGTGCTGTTTTTCCGGACAACAAACTTGTATCCGCCGTCACCGCTTCCTCGAGCGTCGGTTTGACGATTGCTTCGGTGGAATTGTGCGGAATTGAGTCTACCACAACCCTGGAAAATTTCATCGAGTTCCGATGGAGGAATCTTTGGCAATCTCTGATATACCGGAGCCGCATCGAATCTGGACGAGAATCCGGACGAGTTTAGGGCGTGGTGTCCAGCTTCTAGCTCGGACTCCCTTTGGAAGATCCAACCGTTGATCGGCTGCGGAATTCCCATATCTACCACCCCTCAAAATTTCAGCTCGATCCGACCGTCCAAACTCCGGGAACCTTCCGATTAGTGCATCACTTTTCGGATCTGTTTTCTGCGCGAAAACGAATCCGACCCGAGTTCGTCTTTTTTATAAACGGGATTTCGGACATTCTTTTTGAAGGAAGTTTTGTATGGGGTATTGTGTTTTGTTTCCGAACACATCCCACTAACTTTAAGATCTTTTGAACATGATCTTCAACATCATGCTGGTGTCAAACCAGTCCAACAATATTGCTCCACGGCGGCCGACCTGCGCTAGACACGTCGTCACTTTGTTGAGCCGAGCTCAACTTCTTCAGATCATCATCTCGGCAAGCCGAACAAGAGTCCGGCATCGCGAAGGATAAATCATCACCAACATCGCCGCCCCACGGATTACACGGAGCGGGCATACCGGCATCACCGCACGGTCGCTTCATCAAGCCGGCATCGACCACATCACGACCTGCATCCGCAGGGCCACACTATTGCTTCTTCAAGCTGGTGTCCATCACGCCGACCTACTTCGACATCTCGGCTGGACCGGGGGCTTCGCCATCTCTTCATCAACCAGGCAATGGGTGCGCGGATCGAGTCCCAATTTTGGGAATCACCTTCCTTCGGATTGCTATAACAAATAAACCAGGTGCTATTAATCCTAGTATTTTTTGCTTGTTTGGGTTCATTTTTCCCAGCAATTATTACTCTGGTTTGTCCATCATCATGACGCAGGTCTATCAAATGGTGGCCGCATTAACAGCGGTTGCATGGTGGTTGATTCGGTTTCCGTACATAGTCCGTGACGCGCATCCGAACTTCGAACCGACACTGTGAATTCAGGCCTTGCCATGCCTTTACCGCATCATGCCGCCGCCCTGCATCGACATTGACTTCGGCGCCAGGCCATATTTCTTTTATTACTCACTTTGCATAAATTATTTATTATGCAACGATTTTTTTTACTATCATCTCTGGTTTGCACTATATTTTGTGCACAGGAAAATGATCGGTAGGACTATATCCTTTAGCGTCACCTCGGTGGGCCGGGGGGCTTCGTCAACACTTCATTACCCCATGCAGGGGACTTCGGCATCACTCTGCCGTCCTGCATTGACCGTGCTATGTCACCACTTCGGAGTGCCGAGCTCTTTTGCGCCGCCACCTCGGGATCAACTTGGGGGATGGAACCTTGTCCCGCATCTAGCTCGGACCGCGTCGTCAATACCGAACACATTAACCAGCTAAGTTGCCTTCATGCTAAAAGTTTTAAATTTTTAACTTGTGTTCGGCTCGACCAAGCATTATACTTTTTTGGAAAAAAGTTGCTTGTAAAAATTTTCCTTGTCCAAACTTTGTTTGCACACACTTGACACGCTACCCGCGCTCATTATACCTGTGGGCTTCTTTAAACAGAAGCTTATTAATTCGGGCTTTATGCCCAACACATGTGTCACACTTCCGCATGTACCTTTTATTCACCATTATATGCATCGATTTGACTTAAGTTTTGGCCAAGCTGGGTTGCCTGGCTCCTGTGCTTACCCCTACGTTCCCGATTGTTCGGCTAGGTGGTAAAGGGAGCACCTCTGCGATTATTCTTGCCGGGTCGGCCGGATGTGTACCTCGAGGCAGGTGAAGCCGGAGCAGCTCGTTCTTAAGGGAATACTCGGTCGGTGAACTAAAAGATGATTTCTTACCTATTTATTTACCTGCCCCGGATGTTTTTCTGCTCTTTTTCGCGATGCGGACATGCACTTTAGGGCATGCCACCCAAGAAAGGAACCCCTAACGGAACTATTCTCCTGGAAGATGTTTCTTACTAACCATGTAATATAACATAACTAGTTGGGCACTTATGCGATAAAGCACTAATGACCCCTACGCCTTGTCTACATGCATGCCCCGGTTTTTATAACCGCGAGGTTATTCGGACACACTCCGGACTATTGGGTCCAGAGGTTGAAGCGAAAAGGTCCGCTACGACAAACGATCTACAATCCGGCTAGAAGGCATTCTACATGTCACCTTACATTATATAGTTAACTTTTACCCAAGTCACTTGGGGGCTCTTATGTTTATTCGAGCCGTTTTATAATAAGTGTTTTTCTTCTTAGTCGTTGCAAAGTTTTTATTATTATTTATCACTCCTTTTCTCGACACGAGTGTGCGGTCACTAGCCGGGGAGCCTAATTTCTCTCTCAAAACCGCTAGTGTTTAGTTTTCTAAACTGGCCTAATGAGAAGTACTCCGCCTTGGGATGGGAGACTGAAGCCGTGGGCTGACCCAGCAAGTCTTGAGATAGGATGTGTCATGTTAAAGCACGGCGAAGCACTTCCTTTTTTCTAAAGTCCAATTTTCGGATTGGCACCGAACACTTGATCTTGTTCGGACGTCATGTTTTCTTGGCGTTTTTGGTTTTCAAGCTTTTGGCACTTTTTAACTATTTGTGTGTTTTCAGCACAAGTCTTGCGGCAACGCCGGACACCTTTAGAGATTCGCAAAAACATTCTCGGATATTGCTATATATGCATCGATTTGGTGTGTCTTGATCAATAGTTGGGTTGCCCGGCTCAGCTTGCCTCCTACGTTCCGCTTTGTTCGGCTAGGTGTGCAAAGGGAGAACCACTGCGATTGTGCTTTCAGCTCGCATGGTCAAGCACCTTAGTGGAGAAAGCGGCCCGGCTTTCACAATAGGTGTAAACTGGTCAGCGATCCGATGACTATATTAAATATTGACGGGCCATTCATAAAATTGGCGAAGTGTTTCCGGCTTGACCTCGACGATCGCCGAACACTATCGGGGCTAATGGCAGCCTCCCAAACTAAATCCTCAATATTTTGCTCTTACATTGGAGCTGAGGTTTCATGATCATGCTTAGCATGACAACCCAAAGAAAGGAACCGATAAGCGGGACTATTTTCTTTGGAGGACATTTCTTACATTAACAGTAATATAACATATCTCTCTGTGTACCTTTGTTTATAAAACCGTATGGCAGATTGCCTTGTTTGTCGTAAATCTTTGCCCTCATAAAGGCTTTATAAAGTAGGAAAAACACTCCTCGACTCTTGGCGAGGAGGTTGAAGCCGATAATTCGGTCAACAAAGTTTTGTACAATGCGGATCCGAGCATTAATGACGTAAAGTACTTGGATACATAGAGTCATTACACATAATTTGTGATTTTACTATGGATATCGATCCTTAATTGACCACCCGTGCCGCATTAAGGCTCGGGGCTACTTGGGATTCGGGCTTATTATTTACAAATATTAAAGGGCACATTGATCCCCGATGCGGTGTTGCCACCCGACCCGGTGTCTCGGGGCTCTTGCATTGTTTGTTCTATGCGAGAAAATCTTAAGTGCAATACAGTTTCAAGGAGATTTTGATCCTCGGGTTGGTCGGCCGCACCCAACCCGAGTCTCGAGGATCGAGCATGCCGCTTTTTGTGTCCCAAAGTATTCTGCCGAGCTAGGACTTGATCCTCAGACCGATTTTGCAAATCAACCTGAGTCTCAGCGGCTATGGGGATCAGCGGTCTTATGTCATCCTTCATGTGCATCTCAGGTTTTAGACCGATACACACCTTGAGGGCTACTGGGTATATATCTCTTCAGAGAATAAATTGCAACAATAAAAATATTGACCAAAAATCAGCCCACATTCGGGGTGGTGCACCACCTCAGAAGCAGTCCGGCATAAAGCTCGGATGCTAGTGGCTGGCTCCATAGAGGGCATTTCCGGCATTAAGCTCGGCTAAAACTCCTTCAAACTTCTTTGAACCAAGGTGATTTACGACACCTCGGATACAGTCCGGCGTTGGAGCTCGGATACACAGTCCGGCGTTGGAGCTCGGATATATAGTCCGGCGTTGGAGCTCGGATACCGTCCGGCGTTGGAGCTCGGATACATAGTCCGGCGATAGAGCTGGGAAGCAGTCCGGCGTTGGTGCTCGGCTGCAAAAGATACCTCGAATGCAGTCCGGCGTTAGAGCTCAGACGCAAGAGGACATTGCCTCCCGGGAATAACTTCAAACCCGAGGCGTGGCATAAAAATAACAAGGCATTGATAAAGGCCGTAAACTTAAAGGGGCTCCTCGGATACTCAACGTGTAAACTCGTCGAATGCATTTCGGCGATCCTCAAGATCGAAGATGAGAAGATTTGTTGAACCAGTTTTCAAGACCGGCAGCGAAGATGAAGAACAGTTGGAAGAATCGAGGCGTCCCTAACGAAGACCGGTTCAGGGGCTCTTGACGGTGTCCTGGACTAGGGGTACTCACCACGTCGTCCCCAATCGGTTAGATTGGGCCGAGGACCCCAGGCCGTATACTCATGGGCGATCCGGACAGCTGCCGCATACAAGGAAGATTCCGCAAGACTTGGCGATCAAGACAAGGACTCCTCCCCCACCGGCGTATTCGGCTAGGACTCTTGTTATCCTAGGCCTCTGGTGCATTATATAAACCGAGGCCAGGCTAGTCGACAGATATATACAATATACAACAATCATACCATAGGCTAGCTTCTAGGGTTTAGCCTCTTTGATCTCGTGGTATATCTACTCTTGTAACACACATCATCAATATTAATCAAGCAGGACGTAGGGTTTTACCTCCATCAAGAGGGCCCGAACCTGGGTAAAACATCGTGTCCCTTGTCTCCTGTTACCATCCGCCTAGACGCACAGTTCGGGACCCCCTACCCGAGATCCGCCGGTTTTGACACCGACACTCCCCAACACTCAACTCTCTCTTATAGGATTTGGATCTGGTGGAAAGAGGGTTTGAGTGGAAAGCAACTTGGGGAAGGCTAGAGATCAAGATTCATATGGTAGGAATGGAATATCTTGGCCTCAACACATGAGGAGGTGGTTCTCTCTCGGGCTGGTAAGTTGGAAGTGTAGGTTCGTTCTGATGGCTCTCTCCATGAATGAAGAGGAGGTGGAGGGGTATATATAGCCTCCACACAAAATCTAACCGTTACACACAATTTACCAAACTCGATGGGACCGAATTGTTAAACTCGGTCGGACCGATTTAGTAAACCTAGTGACCGTTAGTGATTTTCGGTGGGACTGACATGCATCTCGGTGAGACCGATATGGTTAGGGTTAGGGCATAACGTAATCTCGGTAAGACCGATTACACAAAGTCGGTGAGACCGATTTGGTAATAAGCTTTCCAGAGAGTTGGTCGAATGTAAACTTCGGTGGGACCGATTTGCTCTTTTCGGTGAGACCGAAATGTTACAAAAAGGAAATAGAGAGTTTACATTGCAATCTCGATGGGACCGATCGCTCACTTTGGTTAGACCGAAATGTTACGAAGGGAAACAGAGAGATTGCAACCCCATCTCGGTGAGACCGAGATCCCTATCGGTAAGACCGATTTGCTTAGGGTTTGTGGCAGTGGCTATGACTTTTGGAATCGGTGGCGCCGGATAGAAAGAATTGGTGTGACCGATTTTGGCTTTAGGTTTAGGTCATTTGTGGATGTGGGAAAGTAGTTGAGGGTTTTGGAGCATATCACTAAGCACACGAAGCAAGAGGCTCATTAAGCAACACCTCATCCCTTCTTGATAGTATTGGCTTTTCCTATAGAATCAATGTGATCTTGGATCACTAAAATGTAAAATGAAGAGTCTTGAGATTTTGAGCTTGAGCCAATCCTTTGTCCTTAGTATTTTGAGGGATCCACTTTCATCATCCATGCCATGCCATTCATTGAGCTTTCCTGAAATAGTAGTCTTGGAATAGCATTAGCTCAATGAGCTATATGTTGTTATGAATTACCAAAACCACCTATGGATAGTTGCACTTTCACCTTGGAAGTTGACGCGGAAGGCGTCTTCCAAGTTCTCCCAGCTGCCAATAGAGTTTCCGGCAGACTGTTTAACCGGTACCGAGCTTGTCGTGGATTTGTCACAGGAGATGTCCTAGTGTGAGGACTTAGTCATGAGGCCAATGCATCTATGTGATAGCTTGAGAGGGGTTGATCGGGATGAGAAACGCAACACATAAGACAAGGATTTAGACAGCTTCGGGCCCCGGGAAACATCATCCGATAATAACCCTACATGTTGTTTGTGGCTAGATCTCATTGTACTCATGAGGGAGACGCCGTATAAGCCGGCTCCCCTTTATTGTGTCTAGCCCTAGAGATTATTGCTTGTTGCTTTTTTCCCTTTGGGGAGCCCTGCCCCTCCTTATATAAGTTGAAGGGGCGGGTTACATGTGGAGTCCTATTAGGATTAGGACTAGTCTATTACAAGTGGAATCCTAGTCTGCCCCCTTAAGGGAAAACTCCTTGTGCCTTTCCTCGTAAACCGGCCCACCATAACATGAGCTGGCCTTCTGGGCCTTGGGCCTATTCTTCTATCTGACCTGCCGTTAGGGCCATCCGTGAGTCGCCACTCCGGCGGGTTACCAATGAAAACGCCAAGCCGGTAGGGTCATACTTACGGCGGGTCATACATGAGGTATATCCCCGACATTAGCCCCCAGTTTAATTTGGATTTATCCATGTTGAACTGATCCTATAAAATAAAAACAAGAACAAACTTGATAGGTTGTGCTCCGGGTTAAATATTTTCCTGAACCGGCACCTGAGCATCTTTAAGTCCTTATCATTTCCTCCTGGATGCATACTCAAGATCTTATAGCAAATCTCTTTTAACAGATATGTCCAAACCTTGCCAATGCAAAAAATCCAGGCACTTCTTCTAAAAAATACGGGTCAATAGGCCAGCTTCATAACCAATTTGCTTACATTGGCTTGAAAATCTAGAACTTGCCGAGTTAGGATTGCCAAAATTGCCAGGTAATAAATAAATGATGCCGGGTCATGATTGCTGCAGACAACGGGTTAATCTGAGAATTTGCCAAACTGAGAATTTGAAGATTTTTTCTCCCTTATATGCATATCACCTGTAGCTCCCAAGTGCTGGGTTGTCATGCTTGCAGCAACCTGGGACTTGTAATTGCCTTATGCTTATGAAAACTTCAACCAGTGTAGCCCCCAAGGGCCGGGTCATTATGCAATCATAAGCAAGGACTTTGTAGATATAACCATGTAAACTTGAACAACAACATGTAGCCCCCAAGGGCCGGCTTAGTAAGATAATACTGAGCTGGGACTTTGTATATAATTTATTGATAATAACATCATATAATATAATCTCCACCATGGGCTTGAACCCACGTCCACAAGGTTAAGAGCTTTGTACTGTACCATCTGAATAGCAGACCGTTCAATATAATGGATTAATGCTTGTGTACCTTGAATTTTTGACAGGAGCAATTGGTAGGTCCCAAGGGTCGGCTCATTACAATGTGATGGGTCGGGTCTTCAATAAAGTGAGCAAAAAATGACTTTACATTAGCCCCCAAGTGCCATGGTGCATGCTGGCAGTGATATGGGACTTGCATATTCGATGTAATCTCAATTTGAATAGGGTAGCCCCAAAGTGCCGTGTCGTAAGCCTGCAGTGACTCGGGACTATTCCTTCCATTTTAGAATAAACCATATCCATTGATAAAATAATAGCCATTGCGCTGAAGCGACTTTGAAAACCTCAATCATAATATTAGTTAATGATAACCATAATAAAAATCCAGCCATGTTGGCTATTAAAGATTTGAATAACCCGGTTTGAAAACCTCAATCATTCAATATCATAACGAAAATCCAGCCAAGTTTGGCTATTTAAAGATTCAAATAACTTATCTGTTGACAAGTAAATCCGGAGTTTTAAATACCCGCCAGCTCTTGGCCGGTGGCGACTTAATACGCCTCCATTGTAAATCCGGAATTGTTATAACCCGGCTATTTATAGCCTTTGAGAAAATCCAGAATGGATAACCATTTTGAAGCATCAATTTTAATGATGAGCTTGGACTTAAGCATTTATATAAGTCATAGTTCTGCAAATCCTGCACAGAGTTTAAACAACATATGCCCTGGCGACATAACGTCAAAAGCCAGGGCGGGTAACCATCCAAATGTAGTCTTATCCTGTACACAAGTAGATCACAAGAACCCTTGGCGGTTTACCGCAGGGCGGGTCATAATATCTTACATATGACCAATGATGTGTAAAAAAGGAGTCACAGATAAGCCTGTTATGAATCATAACTTTGAAACATCACTATAATATCATACCTGTGATATTGAATTTGCACTGCCGGTTTATGTGACCTGCACAGTAAGGGTGATAACCCAATCTTTAGAAGCCAAGATTTCCAAATGTTTGATGATTGTCATATGCTGGCGACTTATCGTCCAAAGCCAAGCCGGGTTAAATAGAAACCACATATATATGCTTCAGATATGAAAAAACTTCAAGTAAAATCCAAAAAATTGTTTGCAAAAAGATACTTCAAAAATTTTGAGGTTTCTGATTCGAATACGATCAGAAAACCGTTCCAAAGGGGTTAGGCTAAGATTCTAATACGATCATATAGCCCCCAGTGGCTTTGGCGTTGCTGATCAAGAGGGTACCGACAACTATGTTCTCTTTGGTTCGAATACAACCTATGTTTGAACAGGAAGCCCCCAAATGACCTTACGAGTTGTTTAACGACGCTGATTCGAATACGATCCATGTCGGACCCAAAGGGGTTGAGCTATGATTCGGATACGATCAAGAAGCCCCCTAATGGGTTTGGCAGTGTGCCAATCAAAAGGGTACTGTCGGTGTCAAAACCGGTGGATCTCGGGTAGGGGGTCCCGAACTGTGCGTCTAGGCGGATGGTAACATGAGACAAGGGACACGATGTTTTACCCAGGTTCGGGCCCTCTTGATGGAGGTAAAACCCTACGTCCTGCTAGATTAATATTGATGATGTGTGTTACAAGAGTAGATCTACCACGAGATCAAAGAGGCTAAACCCTAGAAGCTAGCCTATGGTATGATTGTTATTCGTCCTACGGACTAAAACCCTTCGGTTTATATAGACACCGGATAGGGTTAGGGTTACATAGAGTCGGTTACAATGGTAGGAGATCTACATATCCGTATCGCCAAGCTTGCCTTCCACGCCAAGGAAAGTCCCATCCGGACACGGGACGAAGTCTTCAATCTTGTATCTTCATAGTCTTGGAGTCCGGTGATGATGATAGTTCGGCTATCCGGACACCCCCTAGTCCGGAACTCCCTCAGTAGCCCCTGAACCAGGCTTCAATGACGACGAGTCCGGCGCGCATATTGTCTTCGGCATTGCAAGGCGGGTTCTTCCTCTGAATAATTTATAGAAGATTGTGAACAACAGGATAGTGTCCGGCTCTGCAAAACAAGTTCCACATAACACCGTAGAGAGAATAATTTTTGCACAGATCTGCTGACGTATTCCCCGGCGTGACATCACACCACGGCCAAGCCTTTGCATGAATTGTTTTTTTATTGTTCCACCTCAGCGTGTTTAGCGAGGCGGTTTTCTTGGCACGTCTTATCAAAGCGTAGATCGTGCCCCCTTATTCCGGGATTCTCATCAATATGGACGTGGGTAACCCAACCGTGCCTGTTGGCCTACCTTCTCTATCAAAGGCGAGTCCTAATCAACCACGGGGTGGGCTCTTGGTATTCAACCTCTTTATAGTGAGACCAAGGCCCTCTTCTTTTTACACCCTCCATCGAGTTCGCCTCGCGCTTCGAGTTCCAACACCCAAAGCTTTAGATTCAGGCGCTTGAACTTTCGGCGATGTCCGGCTCCGACCAGACGGCCGATGGATGCCTTCCTCATCCGCGAAGAAGATGTGCTAAAGCTGCGAGACGCCAGGTATCTGACCGGCGAGATCTCGCATAGGCTGCCTGCTCCAGGGCAGGTCACTCCCACTCCTGAGCCCGGCGAGAACGTGGTGTTCGTGTCCCACTTCCTTCAGGGTTTAGGCTTCCCGACGGACCCCTTTGTGCGGGGGCTCATGTTTTATTATGGGCTTGATTTCCATGACTTGAATCCGGAGTCCATCCTCTGTATCTCGTCATTCATTATTGTATGTGAGGCCTTCCTCCATATTACCCCCTCTTTGGATTGTGGCTCAAAACCTTCAAGGTCGAGCCAAAGACGATCAAGGGGCAGCAAGCAGAGTGCGGAGGGGCGGTCATAAGCAAATGTACTGATGCTCCGTGGCCGAGGGCTCTTTTCAAGAGGAGCTTGGTTTGTAGCAGGGAGTGGTTTTATATCACCGCTCCCAGGGGCACCAAATGGGCGGCGCTCCCTGCCTTCCACTCAGGTCCACCACTGAGGCTGGCGTCATGGGTCAACAAGGGGCTCGACTGGGGGCCATCCAAGGATGTTCCCCTGCTGCAGGGCCGTATTCGAGATCTCCAGGAAAGAGGGATCAATCTGGTTGCAGTGGCGCAGGTTATGGTGATCCGGCGCCTTCAGCCCTACAAACGTCGCCCCCTCCGCCTGTGGGAATTCAATCCGGAGGGACCACGAGCTCTCCAAAATTTTATGGGCACGACGCCCATGGAGATGTATAAACTGTTCTTCGGATCACAAGAGAGGTGTCCGGACTTGACCGAGGACGCAGGACTAAGCTGCAATCGCCCAGATACTCAAGTAAGTAGTCCTCAGAATCGAACCAGCTGTTCATTCATTTATTATATATATATGCCCTTTAAAGGAGCTGTTTCTTGAACAGGAGTGGATAGCCAAGGCAAAGTTGATAAGGTGTCCGGCTCCCCTCCCAGAGACCACGCCGGATCCCATGTTGACCAAGATCTTTGAAGGTCGCGCCTTTTGAAGAAGGCGAAGGGAGGAGCGGGGAGCAACCGCCTCTGCGAAGGAGGCTATCAAGGAAGGAGGGATTAAGAGTCCCACCTTCCGAGGAGGGAAGAGGACCGCTTAAGATCCGGAGGTCAAGGCCTCAAAGAAAGGAAGGGAGTCTTCGGAGAGTCCGCGCCGGGAGGTAACCCAGCCGCATTATTTCCCCAAGGGGATCAGCTCTCCAGCGAGCCGTAAGTAGAAAGAAGGGGTCTTGTAAATAAGGAACATCCCTGTATTTATTTATGAAGATAACCGAAATTGTACCTTGTAGTTCGGACCTCAGCCCTTCTCGTGAGCTCGTCTTGAGGAATCTTCTTAGGAGATGATGGAGAGCGAAACGCCTCCACCTGTCGTACCCTCATGTGAAGCGGACGACCCGGAGGTGTCGTCGCGGAGGGTTCCCCCAAGTCCGGCGCCAAGTGGTGTGCGGTCGGAGGATCTGAAGGATCTGCTCGGGCGAGCGGCTATCTCAGAAGATCACCGTGCTCTAATGGGTACGGTGATTGAAAGAATTGCATCCTTGAGAGCGGATTGCATGAAGCCGTCGAAGCTTCTTGGCGGGGTTTGAGGTACGCAAAAATGATGTACCTTCAGCGATTATGCATATAAAATCGCCTGTATAGATAGTAGCCCACGAGACTCGGTATTTTGTCAAAATTGACAATGTGCCGAGGATCAAAGTCTCGATTTTAACATATCGCCGCTTCTAAACAGGTGGTAGGCGTCCGGAGGCCAGTAGGACTGATGAATATGCCGAACTGAAGCGGCAACTTGACGAAGCGGATCACGGACATCGTGCTAGTCAATAAATGGTTTGATGAGTCACAAGGTATCACGAATTCTATGCGGACACACAGTAAGGGAGCTTGACGCCCATGTCTTACTGTTTGTATGCTTAATGCAGATGGTGCCGCTGCCGTTGAGGAGCTGCGGGCAGAACTTGCCCGAGCGAAAGAGCAAGCCAGGAGTAGTAATGCGGCTGCTTTAAAGGCGGCCAAAGAGCTAGAAGCTGAACGGGCTGCTCACTACCGAAGCAAAGAGGAGATGGCCGATATGGCCAAAAAGTTAAGGAATGCTACCGATCGCAGCGAGGTTCTTGAAAAAGAGCGTCAAGCGGAACAAGAGGGCCTAAAGAAGCCCGCCGCCGAATCCAAGAATGCCCAATCGGCTTTGAGAGCTACCAAGGAGGAGTTGAGTCAGGCCAGGGCAATTGCGGCTGGAAAACCGTTTACTGCGGAGGAAATATACAGATCCAAAGTATGCTCCATTGGATAAATTATGGAGTTCAGAGGATGCTTATCTGGACTTGGCGGCGAAGCCTGTGGGACGCAGTTGAGCACTTCCGGGGCAGAAGGGGCACAGAAGGGAAGAGCTATATTGGTCGCAATTCCATAGTCCGGAGCATCCTCTGCCGCTGACCGATCGGTTGGCCGAATGGGCCGAGCTGAATCGATTGTCCGGATTGGCCATGAAGCATGTCTTGACTCACTTGTGGCCGGACGGACCCCAGCCGAAGAGCTATTTTGGTTTAGTGCAGCAGTTTCTTGGTGCGGTGCCGCGTATCGATGCAATGAAGCGATCGATGTGTATTGAGGGAGCGCGGATGGCTCTTGCCCGTGTCAAGACATACTGGGCAGAGATGAAGGCCACCGACATTGCATCCCAAGACTCGAATGAAGCCGAGTACCGCCGAGCACTACTTTGAAGAAGTCTGCCGGGCGCTCGTTTAATAGAGACGCAGATGCTTTCGAAGGATATTATGTTGGAATGACATGTATGATTTGTGAAAACAATGTTTCAATGTAATATAAGTGCTTTTTATACTTGTGCGTTCAAGTAGTAAACTACTCCTGTCTTGCCGTTTATGTATATGTGTATATAACTTTGAAAGATGGCAGTTCTTGGTTTCAGCCACGCACATAGTGCGGGGTGTTTGCAAAAAGGAGCGCTTTTTCACACTTAATCCAACGTCTTGGTCCTGTTAAGGAGGTGATAGCGTAGCAAACCAACAACCGGACTATAATGCTTTATCACTTTCACTTAGCCATAGGAGTTCGAGGTGGGGCTACTATATAGCCCCCTGGGCACCGCACTCTCCCGAATTCGGGGTGCGTATGTGCCTGACCGAAAACCGGTCCTTCGTTAATGCGGAGGAATTCTAAACATTCCTATGAGTCATCGAGTGGTTCTCCTGGTGCCGCGTTAGCCGTGAAAACGGAACGTAAGGCAGCAAAACACAGGAGCCGGGTAACCCAACATTTGACCAAAGACATGATTCAGAGCTGATGCATATAAGGCCTAACTTGAGACGCCGAATACTCCCTAAGGTATTCGGTCTTTATGAAAATGGGCAGAATAATGCCCTAAGCCCTGGTGTCTAGATGCAGCATAAAAAATTCTGGTGCGGCCAATGCCAAAGCACAAGCCTCCTCCTCGGTTATATTAAGGAACCGGGGATGTATATCAACAAGAGACAGTGAAAAAGGTTTACGCAGGTCTTAATCGAAAGAATCCTTGCAGCGGGTCCCTCTTGCGTCTGCGCTGTGTCTCCGTTGTGCGTATCACGGGCCGGGTGTAACACGTTGTTCATCTCAGTAAAGAGAGGAACTTAGTTTAAAAGAAAAAGGATCGTGCGAAAGATGTACTTAATATTTAAATAAACAAAATGCGGTTCAAGAAGTGAATAAAATTGAGCTTTATTGTCTCTTGTTATACATGCATGCAGCCCCTTGTATGGGGGTATGCCGCTAGTAGGCGCGGACTCGTCTAGCCGTATCCGGGGTTTGAATGACCTATTGCGGGTTCTTTGCCTAGTGGGGCGGATAGCTGTGGAGCTGTCGATGCGATCTCCCCTTCTTCCGCTCGAGTAACACTTAATACTTCCTTTCAATGAGATGATGCTGTGGACGGGCATTTTAATTGTTAGAGATGCATAATGCGGTATTGCATTAAAGCGGGCGAAAGCTTCGCGTCCCAATAGTGCTTGATGGCTACTTTTAAACGGGCGACATGGAAGAGTAACCTTTCGCGGCCGGAAGTTGTCGGATGAACCAAACACAACTTCTAGCGATATGGAGCCCGTGCAAAGGGCGTATGGGCTGGCGATACTCCTTTAAAGGAGGTGTTGCTATGGCGAATTTTGGTTGGGTTTATCCCCATCCTGCGGATTGTGTCTGATATATCGTGTTTATGTCACTGCCGCCATCCATGAGGACATGTGTAAATTGGAATCCGTCAATTATAGGATCCAATATCAAGGCAGTCCATCCTGCGTTCCGAATATTATTGGAATAGTCCTGGTGGTCGAAGGTGATTGGTTTTGACAACCCGATTAATGCGGCGCCTTTTAGAAGCGCCGCTTTGTTCCTTTGATCACGTGAAGTGAGTTTCTTGTTTTAACCTCACGTGGGAAAGTTTTTCGTTTTCCAGAGTGCTGCTTTTGGGTTTCGTCACTCGCACTTGGTGTGTCGAGCCCCTTGTGTTCGGCGTTAAGTCCGCCGGACTGCTTGAAGACCCAGCAGTCTATGTGGGTATGGTTTGCAGGCATCCCGGAGGTACCATGTATTTGACACCGTCTATCCAAAATCTTGTTTAGGTTGGATAGCTCGTCCTTTATTATCCTTTAGGCGGTGTTTTGTTGTTTGGCCGAGAGCTTTTGAATCCGGCGTTGACCGCCGTACTATTTGGGCCATTTTCCTTATTTCGGCGCTGATCTTTTCTCGCATCGTGATTTCCCATTTCCATCCCCTGATTTCGGATGTACTCGGGTCGCTGGTGTCATCTAGCCAGCAGCTGTCCTCTCCAGCATAAAAGCGGGTCATGAGGCTTGTTAATGCAGCCATTGTTCTTGGCTTTTCTTGGCGAGGTGTCTGGCGAGCCATTCGTCTCGGACGTTGTGTTCGAAAGCTGCTAAGGCTTGGCGTCCGGACAATCGACTATTTGGTTCTTTTAGTAAGGAACATGTTCGAGAATTTCGGGCTGACTCTCCGGGCTGTTGAGTTATGTGACTTAGATAAATGCGCATCCGGAGGGCGGACATAAGTCCCTTGAAAATTTGCCCGAAATGCATCCTCGAGCTCTCCCCAGCTTCCAGTGGTATTTTCGGGGAGGCTTTTAAGCCAATGCCGAGCTGGGCCTTTGAGTTTAAGGGGTAAGTATTTTATGGTGTGGAGATCGTCTCCTCTAGCCATGTGTATGTGGAGGATGTAATCCTCGATCCAGACTCCAGGGTCTATTGTTCCGTCGTATGCCTCTATGTTTACGGGTTTGAATCCCATTGAAATTCATGATCCGGCACCTCATCGGTGAAACATAGGGGTGTGCGCGCCCTATATTTGGGTGTGCCATGATCTTCGGAATTTTGGCATATTGCATTGCTTTGACGAGCCTGCTTTCTTGGCCCATAGATGGAGCTAACTGGGCCATCCTCTTGATGTGAATCCTTATGCGGATCGCATATTGGCTTGTGTGCGGCGCCATTCGCCGCTCTATTTTTGCCATGAGGTCGTCCATCCGACCGGGTGGCCTTCTTGCTTTTTAATTGTGGGGGCTCTAAGGCCTCCTCGTCGAATTCGGGCAGTAGCTTTCTTTTCGGGTAGCTCTTTGTTCGGCGATCGTCGCCGCATTTATTCTGCGGTGCTGAATACTTTGCTCCATCTAATCCTAAGTGCATCTTCCGCTGTTTTGAGCTTCCGCTTACGCTTTTTCAGGCTACAGCGATGGCGACGAGCCTTTTCTGGAGGTCATTTTGCTCCGATGGTTTGTCCGGCGTGAGATCGTCCGGACTGTTGTCTTCGCTGGGGACAGATTGTTTATCCAAGTTGTCTTGTTCGGACGATTGCTCGATAGCTTGTTCGTTGTCCACCTGTTCGCGCTGCTCTATGGCTGGGTCTCTGTTGAGGCGGGACTTTGTTCGGCGTTTATGTTGCCGTTTTGACTGTTTTTCGAGGGATTTATCCTTCGTGGCGTCCCGTTGTTCCTCATGTTCATTTCCTTTAGGTGTATCCACCATGTATACATCATGAGATGAGGTGGTTGTCCAGCATCCTATAGGTGCTGGCTCCTTGTTGTCTCCTACATCGTCGTCCATACCGTCGATGTCTTCGGAGTCGAAATCGAGCACGTCGTGTAAGCTTTCGACAGTGGCTATGAAGTGGGTGGTGGGTGGGCATTGAATTTCTTTGTCGTCCGCATTCCAACCTTCCTGACCGTAGTCCGGCCAGGGCTCTCCGGATAAAGAGAGAGACTTTAGTGAATTCAGGATGTCGCTAAAAGGCGAGTCTTTGAAAGATGTCCGCGTCGTGAACTCCATAATGGGCGCCCAATCGGATTCGATTGGCAAGGGCGCGAAGGGTTCGGAGTCCGGAGAGGAGCCCGGCTTCCTGGAGCCAAGGTCTTCGCAAAGGACAAGGATGGAGTTTGGCTCGATCGCCGTAGAGATTGTAGCCCCCGAGGCGGTGTCCAACCACTCGTCCTCGATCGGGGGATCCGGCTCTGGATTAAGGGTCGGAGCGGATTCGGTCTGACCTCGAGCCTTTGTTAATTGTAGAGCTAGATCATGCCCATCGAGACAAGTCTGTGGCGGCGCTTGGCTGCGGCTCGAATCCGTCGAAGATCAAGTCTCCGCGGATATCGGCCGTATAGTTTAAACTTCCAAATTTGACGGCCCGGGCGTAGCTTTTGATCTGCTCCGGATGGCCTGCTTAATTGGCCCGTAGTGCAAAGCCGCCGAACACGAAGATCTGTCCGGGAGAAAAGTCTCACCCTGGATCGCGTCGTTGTTGATGATCGGAAGGAGCCATCGGGCCTATCGGCGGCAACGCAGAGGAACTCTCAATGAAAGCACCAATGTCGGTGTCAAAACCGGCGGATCTCGGGTAGGGGGTCCCAACTGCGTCTAAGGCGGATGGTAACAGGAGACAAGGGACACGATGTTTTACCCAGGTTCGGGCCCTCTTGATGGAGGTAAAACCCTACGTCTGCTAGATTAATATTGATGATGTGTGTTACAAGAGTAGATCTACCACGAGATCAAAGAGGCTAAACCCTAGAAGCTAGCCTATGGTATGATTGTTGTTCGCCCCACGGACTAAAACCCTTCGGTTTATATAGACACCGGATAGGGTTAGGGTTACACAGTCGATTCACGGTGGTAGGAGATCTACATATCCGTATCGCCAAGCTTGCCTTCCACGCCAAGGAAAGTCCCATGCGGACACGGGACGAAGTCTTCAATCTTGTATCTTCATAGTCTTGGAGTCCGGCCGATGATGATAGTTCGGCTATCCGGACACCCCCTAGTCCGGAACTCCCTCAGGTACCGATAGCTATGTTCTCTTTGGTTCGAATACGACCTATGTTTGAACAGGAAGCCCCCAAGTGACCATATATGTTTTGGCATTGTGCCGATCAAGAGGGTACCAACAGCTATGCTGGATGAGCAGGAAGCCCCCAAGTGACCATAATAAGATAAGCCGTAAGGTAGGACACCCATGTTTGAAACGCGCATCATGGCAGCCAGTTCTCTTTGGCAACCTTTAATTTTTCTGAGAACTCGAACTTGCGAGAGATTAATTCTTTTTGAACCGAAACTTTAAACCGGATTTGAAAGCTTCAAAACTTTGTGGGAGATAGATTGTCCTTGAACTGGATTTTGAACCAGAATTCTTATTTTGAGCCGGAAATCTTCTAACGGCCTTTAAATTTTCATCGACCTAGCAGTAATCTCCGGGGCCGGGTTATTTTTCCCTTCAATGACCCGGAGTTCTTGAATTCATTGAAACCGGCTAATTTTGCCGAGTCATAGCATTGTATCCCCCGAGTCTCAAGACAACTCGAGGAGTTGGCTTGAGATTTTCCATATTTGACCATAGCAGAAGGTGTATATCGTTGGCGTTGATAGCGCGATGTGAATCCACATAAGGTTGAGGTGATTGCGGCGGATTATAAATGATCCCGTATGAGCCGTGTCAGCAACTCGGCCAATGGTTCCTTCCAACTGGCTGTTTGAAGTTAACCAAACCGTAGTGGCGGCAGCTTGTGCACCTACCCATTGAGCCATCCAGTGCAGATGGCGGCTGATAAGACATGATAACTTGCCTCCAATTTGTTGGAAGAAAACCGGGCTACCCAAGCAGTGACTTGCTCATACTCAATAAACAGCTCATGCAGGCAGGTGCGGCCCAGTGTGTTGATGTAGACCAGGCCGCGAGAGACGGACGGTAAAGACGACCGCAACATCTGAGGCGGCACAACATGGCACCACCTTTGCCGGCGTTACGTCAGAATTGGCTGTGAACCGCCGGCAGACCCGGGATGGCGCAGGACGGCCATAGTGGTGAGGACATGCCAGAGCAGGCGGCTCAAGGGCGCTGGGTCGGCGACTCAAACACTGACGCGGCTCACAACGGCAGGTTACGATAGCAGATCACTCGGAGGCGAAAATACGGAGGCGATGATGGCGACTTGACAACACAGGGGAGAGATCCGACAGCGGTGACTCGGTGCACGTCACCGCAGAGGCGGAGTCCTTGAGGCTGGGTCGTTGAAGTTGTGGAGCGGCATGGTCAGCTTGAGGAAGCTGCGGAGGCAGATAACCGCGAAGGTGACTTGCGAGGTATGGCAGCTCGGTGTGTCGACGGCCACGTTAGCGACTTAGCGGCGGGGTATGGTTGAGAATGCAGCAAGCCGGCTCAACACATGACCGTAGAAACCCCCGGCGAGGCAGTGGAGGTGAGCGGGACCGTGAGACGGGTCTCCAGTAGTGAAGCAGCTCGGGCGACTCAGAACGCGGGCGACTCAGCTCGCGGTGGCGGTAATTTGTGATGGCAGTACCAGCTTGACCCGATAGCCGAAATCAGCAGAAGGTGGCGACGGCTTGTAGCAAAGCCGCGGCAGCGGCAGGTCAAGGCCGAACGGCTCAAAGCAGCGCCTTAGCAGAGGCGGCTCAATCCGCTGAGATGAACAGCCGGCTCTGACGGAGACCACAGTGGCGGAGGAAAAAACAGCCATGGAGGCCGAGCCGACTCAAGGCTGCAGAGAGGACCTGACGGCGGCTCCTGGGGAGGCCGGTGAAGGCTGGTCCGGCTCGAGGCGGACGCTGCAGCAACGATTTGAGGGCGGAGACGAGGCCGAGACGGGCCAGCGCAGCGGTGATAGCAGTTTCGGAGCAACGGAAGCGGAGGTGGATCCGCAGAATTGATGCGGGGGACGCCAGAACCGGCCAGAGCGTCGGGTTGAGTCCGGACTCGCGGCTGTGGAGATGAGGGCACGGGGCCGGCGGCTCAAGAGCGGCGCCATCTACACTGCTCCGGTCAGGGCGGGCTTGGAGGCGAATCCAGAGCGAAAAAAGGTCGTACCCACGACCCAAACCTCCTCCGGGTCGTGGTCGAACCGTCATGTTTTTTCACTGCAACTGCAACATACACACGTGCAATTGGTGACGTGTGTGCCTGGGCCTCCGGCCATGCTCTTTGTTTCTTCTTTTGTACAATGATGTGGAGTAGTACCAACAGCTATGGTTTGGAAGTAGTATAATTAGCGGCAACAAAACACGCGGACGTCGACGCGTTGGTCAAATCAGGACGCTGCCTTGGGATTTAATCCAATATATCCTTCGCTTTACATAATAGTATTCGGACTACTACAGCGGGATTTTCTTGACCGTCTCAGATTGGCAACTTGCGGCGGTCCACAAAAACGATCTGGCTGGCGGATTACCACGGTGCCTCCAGCGGCCGTACGCAGCCCTTAGCTCTTGTCTTAACCATGTAGAATAAATCACAACTCTGATCATAAACAATGAATACGTCGGCTTTGCCAAAAAACTATCCCATGTCAGATCATCTTGCATGATTCTTCCGCGCCGCTTCTTCTTCATCCGGCTAATTGCAAACTTCTCGAAACCCTAGGAACAGATCCCTTCAAGACCTCAACACCACCGTGCGTGAGGCCCCATGGTGGGCGCCAACTGTCGTGGATTTGTCACGGCAGATGTCCTAGTGTGAAGACTTAGTCGTGAGGCCAACGCATCTATGTGATAGATGAGAGGGGTTGATCGGGACGAGAAATGCAACACATAAGACAAGGATTTAGACAGCTTCGGGACCCGGGAAACATCATCCGGTAATAACCCTACATGTTGTTTGTGGCTAGATCTCATTATACTCATGAGGGAGACGCCGTATAAGCCGGCTCCCCTTTATTGTGTCTAGCCCTAGAGATTATTGCTGTTGCTTTTTTCCTTTGGGAGCCCTGCCCCTCCTTATATAAGTTGAAGGGGCGGGTTACATGTGGAGTCCTATTAGGATTAGGACTAGTCTATTACAAGTGGAATCCTAGTCTGCCCCCTTAAGGGAAAACTCCTTAGGCCTTTCCTCGTAAACCGGCCCACCATAACATGAGCCGGCCTTCTGGGCCTTGGGCCTAGTCTTCTATCTGACCCGCCGTTAGGTCCATCCGTGAGTCGCCAGGCTCATGAGTCGCCACTCCGGTGGGTTACCAATGAAAACGCCAAGCCCGGCCGGGTCATACTTCCGGCCGGGTCATACCGCGGGGTATATCCCCGACAGAGCTCGTCCTTTGAGTTTTAACGGGAGGTATTTGATGGCGTGGAGGTCATCTTCGCGGGCCATGTGGATATGGAGAAGAAAATCCTCGACCCATACCGCGGGATCAGTTGTTCCATCGCATGATTTGATATTCACGGGTTGAAACCCGTCGGGGAATTCATGCTCCATTACTTCGTCAGTGAAGCGGAGTGGGTGTGCGGTGCCTCTATGTTGGGCCACGTCGCAACATACCTCAAATTGAGTCCGTCTGCGGTCCTCGGCCCGGGCGTGACTAGACTTGTCATGTCCGAATAGGTAGCAGATCTTGCGCGTCAAGGCACGTCCTCGTGATCCGTAGATGGATCTGGTATGTCCTGCTCTACTGTCCAGGTCCTGCTGAGGGTCGTATGTATGACCCCGAGCTGTTTTATCTCTATTTTTTCATTGGGGTGAGGCGGGTTGCTGTTCGGCTTGAGCTGCCGCTTTATCTCGACTGCGTTGTGGTCGGTCAGCCGCATTGTCCCGACCGCGTGGTGCAGGCTCCGTCGCCTCCTCATCGAACTGAGGTAGCGATCTGCATTTCGGGTATCCCTTGGTTGGGCACTTGAGGCCGTATTCTTCGGCTGCTAGGATATTTGTCCATCTATCATTGAGCAGGTCTTGGTGAGCTTGAAGCTGCTGCTGCTTCTTTTTCAGGCTCCTTGCAGTGGCTATTAGCCGGCGTTTAAAGCGCTCCTGCTCGAGAGGTTCCTCAGGCATGATGAAATCCTCGTTGCCGAGGCTCTCCTCATCCTCGGAGAGCAGAAGATAATTACTGTCCTCCGAGTCTTCGTATATGGCCTGTTCATCAGGGTTAACGTGCCCGTCCTCCCATTCATCTTGTTCGGAGGTTGCCCCGACGGGGTCTTCATTGTCTTCGGCATCGTCCGGAGTATTGTTTTCTCCAGTGCCGGTGATGCTGTCTTTGCACGACGTCACTTAGAGCGACACCGCTGACGCCGGCGTCTGGGCTGTGTCTCAAGAGGTTTGTCCTCAGCTGGATCTTCTTTGTCATCGTCGTTAGTTTCTTTAGGTGTGTTCACCATGTACACGTCGTACGAAGAAGTGGCCGTCCAGCGTCCAGTAAACGGCGGGTTTTGGCCGTGCTCCCCATCTGCATTGTCGTCCGTACCATCGATGTCTTCGGAGCCGTAATTGAGCATGTCAGTTAAGTCCTCGACAGTGGCTATGTAGTGGGTGGTGGGTGGGAAGCGAAGTTCCCCGTCATCAGCCTCCAGTTCGAGCCGGACGTAGTTCGGCTGTGAGCCCTCCGCTAAGGATAGATTTTTTAATGAATTTAGCACGTCGCCTAAAGGTGAGTGTCAGAAGATGTCCGCGTCACTGAATTCGATAATCGATGACTGATCCAGCTCGACATGTGCGGACATGCGTGGTTCGGAACTTATGGCCGGGAACGAGTCCGAGGTTCCGGTGACACAGACATCACCCGAGGTTAGGTCTGTGTGCGGCTCCAACGTCGTGGAATCTGTGGCTTCCGTGGCGGGGTTGAGCTTCCCGTCCTCGGATGGCACGATCTGCTCCGGATCTAAGGCCAGAGCGGTTGCAGGTGCAATTTCCTGGGCATGGCCCGATGACAAATTGAAGTCATGTTCATCGTGGCTACGGGGAGCGACTGCCGTGGTCTCAAATCCGTCGAAGATCAAGTCACCACGGATATCCGCGACGTAGTTCAAGCTCCCGAATCTGACCTGATGGCCAAGGGCATAGCTATCGATCTGCTCCAGATAGCCAAGCGAGTTGGCCCGCAGTGCGAAGCCGCCGAACATGAAGATCTGTCCGGGGAGGAAAGTATCCCCATGGACAGCATCATTGTTGACGATTGAAGGAGCCATCAAACCCTTTGAGGACGACACAGTGGAACTCTCAGTAAAAGCACCAATGCCGATGTCAAAACCGGCGGATCTCGGGTAGGGGGTCCCAAACTGTGCGTCTAAGGTCGATGGTAACAGGAGACAGGGGACACAATGTTTACCCAGGTTCGGGCCCTCTCTATGGAGGTAATACCCTACTTCCTGCTTGATTGATCTTGATGAATATGAGTATTACAAGAGTTTATCTACCACAAGATCATAATGGCTAAAACCCTAGAAGTCTAGCATGTATGACTATGGCTATGAGTATTCGTATCTCTCCTCTACGGACTAAGCCCTCTGGTTTATATAGACACCAGAGGGACCTAGGGTTACATGAGGTCAGTTACAGAGAAAGGAATCTTCATATTTGATCGCCAAGCATGCCTTCCACGCCAAGGAGAGTCCCATCCGGACACAAGAGAGAGTCTTCAGTCTTGTATTTTCACAGCCTATTAGTCTGGCCCATGTCCAATAGGTCGGACGCCCGAGGACCCCTTAGTCCAGGACTCCCTCAGCCGTTGCTAGGGAGATCTACGCACAAGTCAAGATATACCAAGTACCCATCACAAACTCTTCTCCCTCGCATTACATTATTTGCCATTTTCCTCTCGTTTTCCTCTCCCCCACTTCACCCTTGCCGTTTTATTCTCCCTCTCTTTCCGTTCGCCTCTTTTCGCTTGCTTCTTTTGTGCTTGTGTGTTGGATTGATTGTTTGTCACGATGGCTCAAGATAATACTAAGTGTGACTTTTCCAATACCAACAACAATGATTTTATTAGCACTCTGATTGCTCCTATTACTGATGCTAAATTTTGTGAAATCAATGATGCTTTGTTGAATCTTGTCATGAAAGATCAATTTTTTGGCCTTCCTAGTGAAGATGTCTCTACCCATCTAAACAACTTTGTTGATTTGTGCGATATGCAAAAGAAGAAAGATGTGGATAATGATATTGTTAAATTGAAGCTATTTCCGTTTTCGCTTAGAGATCGTGCTAAAACTTGGTTCTCCTCTATGCCTAAAAATAGTATTGATTCATGGAATAAGTGCATGCTTGCTTTTATCTCTAAGTATTTTCCTCCCGCTAAGATCATCTCTCTTAGAAACGATATTATGAATTTTAAGCAACTTGATCATGAGCATGTTGCACAAGCTTGGGAGAGGATGAAATTAATGATACGTAATTGCCCCCCACATGGTTTGAATTTATGGATGATTATACAAAAAAATTATGCTGGATTGAATTTTGCTTCTAGAAATCTTTTTAGCTTGACATGGGAGGCACTTTTATGGAAATCACTTTAGGAGAAGCTACTAAACTCCTAGATAATATTATGGTCAATTATTCTCAATGGCACACCGAAAGATCTACTAGTAAAAAGGTTAATGCGATATAAGAGATTTATGTTTTGAGTGGAAAGATGGATGAACTTATGAAATTGTTTGCTAATAAGAGTGCTTCTTATGATCCTAATGATATGCCTTTGTCTACTTTGATCGAGAATAATAATGAATCTATGGATGTGAATTTTGTTGGTAGAAGCAATTTTCGTAACAACACGTATAGAGGAAATTTTAATTCTAGGTCGTTCCCTAGTAATTCCTCTAATAATTATGGTAATTCCTACAACAACTCTTATGGAAATTTTAATAAGATGCCCTCTGATTTTGAGACTAGTGTTAAAGAATTTATGATTTCGCAAAAGAATTCTAGTGCTTTGCTTGAAGAAAAATTGCCTAAGATTGATGAGTTGGCTAGGAACGTGGATAGAATTTCTCTTGATGTTGATTCTTTGAAACTGAGATCTATTCCACCCAAGCATGACATCAATGAGTCTCTCAAATCTATGAGAATTTCCATTGATGAGTGCAAAGAAAGAACCGCTAGGATGCGTGCTAAAAAAGATTGCTTTGTGAAAGCGTGGTCTTGTAGTTTCCACGATAATAATGATGAAGATCTAAAAGTGATTGATGTATCTCCTATTAAATCCTTGTTTCCCAATATGAATCTTGATAAATATGGGACTGGAGATGAGTCAACTTTAGTTAAAAGGCGTCCCAATGATTCAGAGTTTTTAGATCTTGATGCAAAAATTGGTAAAAGTGGGATTGAAGAGGTCAAAACTTTACATAGCAATGAACCGACTATTTTGGATTTCAAGGAATTTAATTATGATAATTGCTCTTTGATAGATTGTATTTCCTTGTTGCAATCCGTGTTAAATTCTTCATGCTTATGATCAAAATAAAGCTTTTACTAAACATATCATTGATGCCTTAATGCAATCTTATGAAGAAAAGCTTGAATTAGAGTTTCTATCCCTAGAAAACTTTATGATGAGTGAGAACCTACTATTAAAATTAAGATTAAAGATCATGAATGCTATGCTTTATTTGATTTGGGTGCTAGTGTTTCCACGATTCCAAAAACTTTGTGTGATGTGCTAGGTTTCCGTGAATTTGATGATTGTTCTTTAAAATTGCATCTTGCGGATTCCACCATTAAGAAACCTATGGGAAGGATTAATGATGTTCTTATTGTTTCAAATAGGAATTATGTGCCCGTAGATTTTATTTTTCTTGATATAGATTGCAATCCTACATGTCCTATTATTCTTGGTAGACCTTTCCTTAAAACGATTGGTGCAATTATTGATATGAAAGAAGGAAATATTAGATTCCAATTTCCATTTAGGAAAGGCATGGAACACTTTCCTACGAACAAAATTAAATTACCTTAGAATCTATTATGAGAGCCACTTATGGATTGCATACCAAAGATGACAATACCTAGAGCCTTAAACGATAGCGCTTGTTGGGAGGAAACCCAATTTTATTTTTGTTCCTTGCTTTTTGTTACTGTTTAGTAATAAATAATTCATATAGACTCTGTTTAGATGTGGTTTTATGTTTAATTTAGTGTTTGTGCCAAGTAGAACCAATAGGATCTTCTTGGGTGATAGTTGTTTGATCTTGCTGAAAAACACAGAAACTTTGCGCTCACGAAAATAATTGTTAAAATTCACCAGAATGTGATAAAATACCAATTATTTTTGCAGTAGATCAATATACAAATTATCCAGGTTGTCCTAGTTTTTCAGATTTTTTGGAGTTCCTAAAGTATTCGAACAAATCAGATTTCTACAGACTATTCTGTTTTTCATGTGTTGTTTGCTTATTTTAATGAATCTATGGCTAGTATCGGGGGGTATGAACCATAGAGAAGTTGGAATACAGTAGGTTTAACACCAATGTAAATAAAGAATGAGTTCATTATAGTACCTTAAAGTTGTGTTTTTTTATACTAACGGAGCTCATGAGATTTTCTGTTGAGTTTTGTGTTGTGAAGTTTTCAAGTTTTTGGGTAAAGATTTGATGGATTTTGGAATAAGGAGTGTCAAGAGCCTAAGCTTGGGGATGCCCATGGCAACCCAAGGTAAAATTCAAGGACAACCAAAAGCCTAAGCTTGGGGATGCCCCGAAAGGCATCCCCTCTTTCGTCTTCATCTATCGGTAACTTTACTTGAGGCTATATTTTTATTCATCACATGATATGTGTTTTGCTTGGAGCGTCTTGTATGATTTGAGTCTTTGCTTTTTAGTTTGCCACAATCATCCTTGCTGTACACACCTTTTGGAGAGACACACATGAATCGGAATTTATTAGAATACTCTATGTGCTTCACTTATATCTTTTGAGCTAGATAATTTTGCTCTAATGCTTCACTTATATCTTTTTAGAGCACGGTGGTGGTGGTTTTATTTTGTAGAAATTATTGATCTCTCATGCTTCACTTATATTATTTTGAGAGTCTTTTAGAACAGCATGGTAATTTTCTTTGGCTGTAAAATTAGTCCTAATATGATAGGCATCCAAGATGGGTATAATAAAAACTTCCATATAGAGTGCATTGAATACTATGAGAAGTTTGATACTTGATGATTGTTTTGAGATGTGAAGATGGTAATATTAGAGTCATGCTAGTTGAGTAATTGTGAATTTGAGAAATACTTGTGTTGGAGTTTGCAAGTCCCATAGCATGGACGTATGGTAAACGTTGTGTGACAAATTTGAAGCATGAGGTGTTTCTTTGATTGTCCTCCTTATGAGTGGCGGTCGGAGACGAGTGATGGTCTTTTCCTACCAATCTATCCCCCTAGGAGCATCTTGGCGTAGTGCTTGGTTTTTGATGACTTGTAGATTTTTGCAATAAGTATGTGAGTTCTTTATGACTAATGTTGAGTCCATGGATTATACACACTCTCACCCTTCCATCATTGTTAGCCTCTTCGGTACCGTGCATTGCGCTTTCTCACCTTGAGAGTTGGTGCAAACTTCGCCGGTGCATCCAACCCCCGTGATATGATACGCTCTATCACACATAAACCTCCTTATAACTTCCTCAAAACAGCCACCATACCTACCTATTATGGCATTTCGATAGCCATTCCGAGATATATTGCCATGCAACTTTCCACCATTCCGTTTATTATGACACACTTCATCATTTTCATATTGCCTTGCATGATCATGTAGTTGACATCGTATATGTGGCACACCATGCATTCTTCATACATGTCACTCTTGTTTCATTGCCCATCCCGGTACACCGTCGAAGGCATTCATATAGAGTCATACTTTGTTCTAGTATCGAGTTGTAATCTTTGAGTTGTAAATAAATAGAAGTGTGATGATCATCATTAATAGAGCATTGTCCCGGAAAAAAGAGAAAGGCCAAATAAAAAAAGATAAAAGGGACAATGCTACTATCCTTTTTCCACACTTGTGCTTCAAAGTAGCACCATGATCTTCATGATAGAGTGTCTCTTATATTGTCACTTTCATATACTAGTGGGAATTTTTCATTATAGAACTTGGCTTGTATATTCCAACAATGGGCTTCCTCAAATGCCCTAGGTCTTCGTGAGCAAGCAAGTTGGATGCACACCCACTTAGTTTCTTTTGTTGAGCTTTCATACATTTATAGCTCTAGTGCATCCGTTGCATGGCAATCCCTACTCCTCGCATTGACATCAATTGATGGGCATCTCCATAGCCCGTTGATTAGCCGCGTCAATGTGAGACTTTATCCTTTTTTGTCTTCTCCACACAACCCCATCATCATATTCTATTCCACCCATAGTGCTATGACCATGGCTCACGCTCATGTATTGCGTGAAAGTTGAAAAAAGTTTGAGAGTACTAATGTATGAAACAATTGCTTGGCTTGTCATCGGGGTTGTGCATGATGAGAGCATTTTGTGTGACGAAAATGAAGCATAGCCAAACTATATGATTTTGTAGGGATAAGCTTTCTTGGCCATGTTATTTTGAGAAGACATAGTTGTTTAGCTAGTATGCTTGAAGTATTATTATTTTTATGTCAATATTAAACTTTTGTCTTGAATCTTTTGGATCTGAACATTCATGCCACAATAAAGAAAATTACATTGAAAATTATGCTAGGTAGCATTCCACATCAAAAATTCTGTTTTTATCATTTACCTACTCGAGGACGAGATAAATTAAGCTTGGGGATGCTTGATACGTCTCCAACGTATCTATAATTTTTTATTGTTCCATGCTATTATATTATCTGTTTTGGATATTTAATGGGCTTTAATGTGCTCTTTTATATTATTTTTGGGACTAACCTATTAACCGAAGGCCTAGTGCAAATTGTTGTTTTTTTGCCTATTTCAGTGTTTCCCAGAAAAGGAATATAAGACGGAGTCCAAACGAAATGGAACCTTCGCGAGGATCTTTCTTGGAACAAACGCAATCCAGGAGACTTGGAGTGGACGTCAAGGAAGCAGTGAGGAAGCCACGAGGCAGGAGGGCGCGCCCCCCACCCTCGTGGGCCCCTCGCAGCTCCACCGACCTACTTCTTTCGCCTATGTATACTCTTATACCCTGAAAACTTACAGGGGAGCAACGAAACCACTTTTCCACCGCCGCAACCTTCTGTACCCGTGAGATCCCATCTTGGGGCCTTTTCCGGCGCTCCGCCGGAGGGGGATTTGATCATGGAGGGCTTCTACATCAACACCATAGCCTCTCCGATAATGTGTGAGTAGTTTACCACAGACTTCGGGTCCATAGTTATTAGCTAGATGGCTTCTTCTCTCTCTTTGGATCTCAATACAAAGTTCTCCTCGATCTTCTTGGAGATCTATTCGATGTAATTCTTTTTGTGGTGTATTTGTCGAGATTCGATGAATTGTGGGTTTATGATCAAGATTATCTATGAACAATATTTAATTCTTCTCGGAATTCTTATATGCATGATTTAATATCTTTGCAAGTCTCTTCGAACTATCAGTTTGGTTTGGCCTACTAGATTGATCTTTCTTGCAATGGGAGAAGTGCTTAGCTTTGGGTTCAATCTTGCGGTGTCCTTTCCCAATGACAGCAGGGGCAGCAAGGCACGTATTGTATTGTTGCCATCAAGGATAAAAATATTGGGTTTATATCATATTGCTTGAGTTTATCCCTCTACATCATGTCATCTTGTGTGACACCCCAAAATTTTTAACTTTGTTTTGCTAATAAAAATCTTGCCAGGAAATTTAACTTTCCTTTTTCTTGGTTTTTCTTGATTTCAAAACCATTCTTTTCTTGGTTATCTTGGAGTTGTTCCCTAAGATGGAAAATCTTTTACTTATAATATTGGACTTGTTTGACCACTCAAGAAAAACTTTTCTTTTATTATTAGAACTAATTACATAATTAATTTGCTTGATCTTTAGTTTCTTGAGAAATGGTTTTCCAAGATTATATGGCCATAATTGAACTACAACCATTTGATAAATTCACCTAAAATTCCAACCAAAAATTGGAGATGTCTGGTGATGTTTTTAAATCACTTTTGTGCAAAGTTATAATTTATTCATGAATTATTCTGAGCTCTACACCCAATTTTCTTCTCTGGTCCAGTAGGCATTTTTGCACTGCAACTCTTTTAAATACTTCTTTCTAGCCTCCACCAAAATTATGGGATGTCAGTAGGAGCATATTATTCCACTATATGCAAAAATCCAAGGATGTTATTTGAAATTTTTGAGTGAATCGGCCTCATCTTCATTCTGGTCCAACATGATGGATTGTACAGCAACCATATCCTTGCTTGCCCATTGGCCCTTGATTCTTCCTCCTGCTTGTAGTGTACCTTGCCAAACCCCTAAGTCCAGGAGCATGCAACCATTGGAATACTTTTGGTTCATGAGATGATGCCATTTAAGTTCTGTCCAGAATTGAAGTTCTGCAAAACTTGCACTAGCAAGTTCGTGCTTTTCACAAACCAACCTCACCACCCTCTTGAGCATCCAAAGAGACTTCAATTTGGAAGAATTAGCCACTCCAAGAAATGCCTAGGTGCCTGTGGCATTTTGGCAAACACCCTGAGTGCAAGGCCAGATTTGGCATGATTTCAAGTCTACATGGTGAACTTGGTCTCCAGACCAAACCACCTTGTCCCTTGATCTTCCCTCTATCACCAACCTAGTTCTGTTGCTTGCCAACCTCACCTGAGACCTCTAGCATGCCCAGGAATTTTATCGAACACATTCCGTGCGTGCTCTGGGCGCGAGCAGAGCGCGCGTATTGCACGAGCCACGGCCGAGCCGACATGTCGCGCCCCTGGTTTTGGCCCATACAGCAGTGCCACGCCACGCACTCCCCTTCTCACAAAGCGCGCCAAGCTGCCTGGCAGCCTACAGCGCCGCCGTCAGAGCCTTGGCGGCATCGCCGGCGTCCGCAGCGCCTGCCTCGGTCGGTGCCGAAGCCACCGGCCTTCGCCACTGCCCCTTAAGCATCTCCAGCTCATCCGCAGCCTCGTCCCCTAAGCGCTGCCGCCACGTCGCCATAGCTACAGAAAGACGGTTCGCCGTCGTCCTTATCACCGGCCACCTCGGAACCGACCTCCACCGCCTATATAAGGGCCCCGGAACTCAATCGAGTCCTCAAGCAACCTCAAATGATTCCCCTAGATCTACCTTGGCCAAGAATGAGGAGGGAAGGCCATCTTCCCCAAGTCCGGCCGGTTCGATTACGCCAAGTCCCGGCCGATTCCGTCGCCACCAGTGCCTCCCCTTCTCCACACTCTCCACCAGAAGCTCTCAATCCCTCTCGTGAGTGCAGCACAAATCTTAATTTTGGTCTGAAACCACCGTATCCCCAAAACCACTACCCACCCGAATGCCTTCTCCGGCTAAAGCTTCGTCGCCCGACTCCGTCGACATCGGCGACCATGGCAGGTACCCACGGATTCGTCTCGACCCCCTGAGCACACCCAGGTCCTCAGATCACCAAGGGACGCCCCCGTTTGCCGCCAAATCCTCGCCGAAGCTCCGCCTCTGTTCGGTCGGAGGGGGACGACGCGTGGACTGGTCAAACCTGACCCGATGGGCGAAGCGGGCCACCGTCGATGACCAGCGCCGGTCCACGCAGGAGTAAGTGGAAGCGCATTTCCCGAATGCGCCTTGACGTGTATTTCTTTTAAACGTTTTCTTTTACATTTTATTAAAAACAGATTTTGACCAGGACTTTGACTGGCTATAACTTTTTTAATTCAACTCCAAATGAAATGATTCTTTTTCCTACCTCTCTCAAATTTAATCTAGTTTATTTTAAGATTTATTTGATAATTTTTTAAAACAACTTTTTGTGCTGTTTTGGATTTGTGTGTTAATTCAAATTTATTTAAAATAGGACTTTGGAGAGAGAGAAGAAAACTTTCAAAAGTTTTGGAGTGCACCCTGCCTTACCACACATTGAAGGCAAGCACTCTGAACCCTGGCATAATATGTTGCATGCATTGTTTGACACGATCATGACACCACCTCATTACATGGAACTCGTTATTTTATGTGGTGGTATGATCATTTGCATGCATGCTTATTTAAATTTTCCTTCTTTGTTGGAAATGGACTTGCTTGGGATGATGACCATCCTCGTATGCCTTTCGTGCCTACCGGAAGGAAAATGGGAAAGTCGCTGTCTTGGGTAGACCCGAGCTTGTCCCTAGTTCCTCGTCGAGACGAGAGTGTCCGGCATGGCATGAAGGGTATGACGAGTGGTGACTCTGTCTGTTGGATGAAATATATTTGTTATACTAATCATGCAGGGAATACTTAAACCTCCTGAGTCGACCCTAGATCGAGTCTTGTTCCAGTAAACCCCGTGCTTGTTTCGTACTACCACTTGTCCCTGCTATACGTGGGGTACGGTTCAGTCAGTTGTCAACCCCTTTCAAGCACACACCGTACAGAGAGGCCATGGTGGAAGATATCGGTTGAAGCCGGTAGGCATGCCACCTGGTCCGGGGGCATGGGTGTTTCCGGTTGAGATCGAGAGGAGGCCACCCCTTAGAGCCTTGCGATATAAATTTGATCCCATGCTACAGCGAGGTTGTAGCCTCCCCACTTAGAGTTTTGCTTAACAAGTGTCATGGGTGATTTCCAGGCACCGGTAAGTCAAGATGGTGTGTGCAAGTCAGGTGTGTTTTCAATTAAAAGACCGTAGACGGAATTAGACCCGAAGGACTAAAGAAATCCGCTACTCGTGGATAAAGAGTACACCCTCTGCAGAGATTGATCCTATTCAAATAGCCATGTCCTCAGTTAAGGATTCCAATCTAGGATGGGTCAAGTAGCGGTCTTAGTATCAGTCTTCGGAGGAAAGCTACTAAACCAGAACTTGGTTTATGATTTGTGACGTGTGATGATGATGATGATGATGATTATTATTATGGATGATTATTATTATGGACTAACCCCTTTATATCATTTGAATTAGTGAGTATCCCTGGGACGGTTCTACCTCCTGGATATTCACCGTATTCATATTTATAAGCCCTTTATGTGGTGTCGCTCAGACGCCCGACTGTGGCATTGTTTCTGTTTATTTAGAAGCCCTTTATGCGGTGTCGCTCGGGCCTTCGATCGTGGCATTGTTTCTGCTTATTTATAAGCCCTTTATGTCTTTGTCGCTCGACGCCCGATCGTGGCATTGTTTCTGCTATTTATAAGCCCTTTATGTGGTGTCGCTCGGACTCCATCGTGGCATTTCTTTTATAAGCCCTTTATGTGGTGTCGCTAAGGCCTTGGATTCATGACATTTCTTTTAAATCCCTTTATGTGGTGTCGCTAAGACGCCCGACTGTGGCATGCTTGTTATTTAATTCATAATTTTTAATACTACTATGTTATGGCATATTCATAAATAACATGCTTGCGTGCATCAGAATTTTTATTACCTTTGTGACTGACGTCATGAGCATAAAATAATTTCAGCACATCATTGTTATATCATGCCTGTGTTCCTAATGTTTGCGAGTACATTCAAAGTACTCACTGGCTTGTCCCTGGCTATTGTCTTGGCCAGATTTCTTGCATGGAGCGGAGCGTTGCGACCGCCCGGAACCTAAGCAACGATGATAGCAGCCTCGCGTAGATAGGAGTTAACACAGTCACCGTTCCCGTGGGAAATGGAGTTCCACCGATGATCCTCAAGCCGCTTCCACCATCAACCACTAGAAACCATTTGTTGTACTCCACGAGCCGTAATGGTCTTGTCCCGCATATCCTGTAATTTTGCTTGGATTTTACATCGAGTTGATGCCTCATCATTAACAGCGATCCACAGGGCTGATGAGCACGCGTCGGCCATTTTACGGAATTTAATATCCGGAAAAACTGGTCACGACAGACTTGGTATCAGAGCCAGGCTGACCATTGGCTAATCCTATCTTAGCCAGGTCAATAAACATAGGCAAACCAACCCACCAAGCCATAAGCAAACCCTAGCCAGGCTTCTCGCACAAGATAGCCACACAGTGACCCGACGCTTTTTGGCAGTCGGTGCCCAACCTATCAACCTAGCCGTCTATCACGCACCAGTGACCAGCACCCAAGGTGTCTCATTCGCAAGCGTCGAAGGAAGACTCGTCCCCTTTTTCTATAAAAAGGGCACGCTAGCCCCAACCCAAAGACAAAGACAACATTTTTTCCCCAAACCAAGCCACAATGCCCGGTCCCGTCGTGCACAACGAGACCACAGCAACCAACCTTGGAGGCTTTGTGACCATACTCGCAAACCTCACCCGCCGT
Source organism: Aegilops bicornis (assembly GCA_021605145.1). Lineage (NCBI taxonomy): Eukaryota > Viridiplantae > Streptophyta > Magnoliopsida > Poales > Poaceae > Aegilops > Aegilops bicornis. The sequence continues at coordinate 479,924,274 of CM038670.1, forward strand.
GCCTATGCGTTAGAAGAGCCACATGAGTATGTTGTGTACCAAGGACCCCTAAGCGGTGAGAGCCGTCAATTCTGGGCCACGTTACACATCTACGGTAGGGGTCTAGTGCCCGAGCGCCCCTACAGGTTCACCGGAAGAACAACTTCCTTTGAGCCACAAGCCATCCAACTAGCTGCTCGAGAGGCTATAGTTCATCTCGTGCACACTGTCGCCCGAGTTAAGCGTCGCTCGTTCCACTACTACCCAGGCGTGAAGTGCGGTAGACCACCCCAAGTAGCCAACGGAGATCACGAAACGGACCCTGCATTGCTGCACCTAGTGCACTATGTAGGTGCGCTGGAGGAACTATTCGATCAAATCACCATTGATCTGATCGCAGCTCGTGGAGAGCTGGTTCGTCGAGCTCCGGCGAGAGAAGAGATCGGGCCCAACGCCGACAACCCAGTCGTGCTGTTTGGACACCCGATCGAGACCCTGAGGTCAGCCCCAGCCGTCAGCCAAGGTGCTTTGATGACCCCAGAAGCGCTTCGTCGCCTCACGGAGCACACTCCAACGGGGTTGTGGTCAACAATCCCAGATGGTCATCATCACTACCCCGAGCCTGCAGCCCCTCAACCCTCTCCAGCTAATTCCGACGGTGAGAACCGTGGGGAAGCCTCGACATCCACAAGGGACGCCCGCTTGGATGTAAACGAAGTAGACTAAGCTACTCGAGTAGTGTCGAGTCCCAGTGTATCCTCGCTTTGTAATCACCTGTGATCCCTTAAATTAACGCAGCCTTTGTCATCGTGCCTCTGCTTTATATAGTAGTCTTGCATGGATGTATTAGCATGCAGTGTGATTTCTCTATCCTTGGCACAGCCACCAAAAACCGCCCCGACAACACCCACAGTGATACGTCACTTCAGTGAGATGTGTGTATCTGTGGCTTGACCCCAAGCTGAGCCGGCAAATTCTTTACCTTTCACCACGGTAAAAAAGACCCATCTCCGGTGCTATAAAAAGGGCCACCGAGTGACCCTGCCAAGCACCCCTCACCTTGTGCACCATTCTCCCAACCATTTCTTGCCATGCCGAACCCCAGTATCTATCTGAGAACTCCAGATGCAACCCCGGGTAGTTTTGTCAAGATATTGTGGGATTTTACCCGCAGTACCATGGGCGCTACCCATCCACCCCAGTATGAGTTGTTCAAATCGAGAATCACCCCTTCCACCTCGAGATATTGGGCAGCAGTACACATCCCTCCCGTAAACCCAAACCAAGATCCAACGGAGGTCTCCTTCGTAGGGAAATCTATGCCAACCCCGCATATGGCCGTAGAAGCTGCGGCATCTGGCCTTCGCTTCGCTCGCCGATTCGCGGTACCCTATGCCCGTGACGAGGTATTATTATTTTCCGAGCCGTGCAGCACCGGAGGAGTAACATCTTTTCGGTGGGCGTATTGAGAGACCCGTCTTGGCCAACCTCGTCCAATACGTCATCGCTCAAGAACGTTTAACCCAACGTGATGGGTTATCTACGAGCCTCGCAGATTTAAATCCTCAGATCGCCATCGGCAGATCATTGAGGCCCGACCAGGAGAGACACATTCATCGTCTGGTCAATCCACTTCCTCCGATAGAAGATGAGTGTATCCCAGTACCAGAGACATTTTCTCGGGACCCCGTCCAGTTACCGTTTTCGCTTTAGACGTCGCCGCTATATTTATTGCTGTGACTTTTATTCATGTGTTGTAACTTATGCGTGGTGCCCCGAGTTCGTGCGGCAATGTAAACTGTTTAGTTTCAGTTATTGTTGCGATTCGACTCTATTGTATTACTATGTCCTTTCGCGAGAAATCCTGGAGTGAGATTTCTTTTCCCGGTATTGATGCATCGTTCTTGACATGGATTATTTTATTTCCCGCAGCACCACGGCATGCAGACTCACAACCACAATTTCACGAACACATACACTGCTTGCAAAATTTTTGCAACAGTATTACATCTAATTGAGCACCCCCCGGCAACAGTCAGCGCCCGACACACCCCCACCTACTCCTCATGGTCACCACCACCACGGAGAGCCAGCAACCGGGCAGCGGCATCGTGACGATCATCGAGGATCATCACACACAGGAGCACGGAGAGCCCCAAGACTGCCGCGCCCTCCAAGACAAAGACGATCACGCATTCAGCCCGCACCACCTCCGCCATTAGAGCCCCGTCTCGAGCTCCGGCCAACGGAAACAGAGGAGAAGGAGGGAATAGGAGGAGCGAGGCGAGGTGCAAGGAAAAGGGGTAGAACACCTCGGCCGTTTTATAGCTCGAGCTCAGTGTACGGTGGGCGAGGTCCACCAGCGCCGCTCGTCGCCCGATCGCCGGTGTTCGGAGGCGAATCCTCGAGTAGTGCCGACAACGCACTGGCCCGCGAAGTGAGTGCACGCTGCACCGGCAGCTAGCACGCCACACTACCATGATCTGGCCTAGATGCCCTACGCGCTAGGCGTCGCCGATGGAGAAAGCACGGGAAACCGCGCGGGGGAGAGGAAGAAGAGAGAGCCGGAGGAAGAAGAAGAGGCTGACCGTGGGCCCGGGTCCACCTGTCAGCCAGAGATAGCACTGGGCTCTCGGGTGCGACCAACGTATTTTGAGATTTAGAATTTATTCTAAATCTATATCCGGCGTAGAAATCTCTCGTTTTGCTCCTAACCGTAGATTTTTCCACACAGCACCAGTGTTCCACACTGTATTTTGCACCACTTATTGCCCTCTCACTGTAGCCGTTTCTGTTTTGATGCAATTTTTCTATAGAGATAACTCTTAGCAAATCTCGAGGACGATATTTTTCTTAACGGGGGTAGTGTTGTGACACCCCAAAATTTTTAACTTTGTTTTGCTAATAAAAATCTTGCCAGGAAATTTAACTTCCCTTTTTCTTGGTTTTTCTTGATTTCAAAACCATTCTTTTCTTGGTTATCTTGGAGTTGTTCCCTAAGATGGAAAATCTTTTACTTATGATATTGGACTTGTCTGACCACTCAAGAAAAACTTTTCTTTTATTAGTAGAACTAATTACATGATTAATTTGCTTGATCTTTATTTTCTTGAGAAATGGTTTTCCAAGATTATATGGCCATAATTGAACTACAACCATTTGATAAATTCACCTAAAATTCCAACGAAAAATTGGAGATGTCTGGTGATGTTTTTGAATCACTTTTGTGCAAAGTTATAATTTATTCATGAATTATTCTGAGCTCTACACCCAATTTTCTTCTCTGGTCTAGTAGGCATTTTTGCACTGCAACTCTTTTAAATACTTCTTTCTAGCCTCCACCAAAATTATGGGATGTCAGTAGGAGCATATTATTCCACTATATGCAAAAATCCAAGTATGTTATTTGAAATTTTTGAGTGAATCAGCCTCATCTTCATTCTGGTCCAACATGATGGATTGTACAGCAACCATATCCTTGCTTGCCCATTGGCCCTTGATTCTTCCGCCTGCTTGTAGTGTACCTTGCCAAACCCCTAAGTCCAGGAGCATGCAACCATTGGAATACTTTTGGTTCATGAGATGATGCCATTTAAGTTCTCCCAGAATTGAAGTTCTGCAAAACTTGCACTAGCAAGTCTGTGCTTTTCACAAACCAACCTCACCACCCTCTTGAGCATCCAAAGAGACTTCAATCTGGAAGAATTGGCCACTCCAAGAAATGCCTAGGTGCCTGTGGCATTTTGGCAAACACCCTTAGTGCAAGGCCAGATTTGGCATGATTTCAAGTCTACATGGTGAACTTGGTCTCCAGACCAAACCACCTTGTCCCTTGATCTTCCCTCTATCACCAACCTAGTTCTGTTGCTTGCCAACCTCACCTGAGACCTCTAGCATGCCCAGGCATTTTATCGAACACATTCCGTGCGTGCTCTGGGCGCGAGCAGCGTAGCGTATTGCGAGCCACGGCCGAGCCGACACGTCGCGCCCCGGTTTTGGCCGCCACAGAGCGCCACGCCAGCACTCCCCTTCTCACGAACGCGCCAAGCCGCCTGGCAGCCCTACAGCGCCGCCGTCCACAGCCTTGGCGGCACGTCGGCGTCCGCGCGCCCTGCCTCGGTCGGTGCCGCCAAAGCCACCGGCCTTCGCCGGCTGCCCCTTAAGCATCTCCGGCTCATCCGCAGCCTCGTCCCCTAGCGCACGTCGCCGCCACGTCGCCATAGCTACAGAAAGACGGTTCGCCGTCGTCCTTATCGCCGGCCACCTTGAAACCGACCTCCACCGCCTATATAAGGTCCCCGGAACTCAATCGAGTCCTCAAGCAACCTCAAATGATTCCCCTAGAGCTACCTTGGCCAGCAGACGAGGAGGGGAAGGCCATCTTCCCCGAGTCCGGCCGGTTCGGTCGCCGCCAAGTCCCGGCCGATTCCGTCGCCACCAGTGCCTCCCCCTCTCCACTCTCTCCACCAGGATCTCTCCCTCCCTCTCATGAGTGCAGCCCCACGCTCAATTTTGGTCGGAAACCACCATAGCCCCAAACCCACTACCTACCCGAATGCCTTCTCCGCCGCGAAGCTCGTCGCCGGCGACTCCGTCCACGTCGGCGACCATGGTAGGTACCCACGGATTCGTCTCGACCCCCTGAGCACACCCATGTCCTCAGATCACCAAGGGACGCCCCCGTTTGCCGGCAAATCCTCGCCGGAGCTCCGCCTCTGTTCGGTCGAAGGGGGACGACAGCGTGGATCTGGTCAAACTGACCCGATGGGCCAAAGGGCCCACCGTAAGTGACCCAAGCCGGTCCACGCAGGAGTAAGTGGAAGCGCATTTCCCGAATGCGCCTTCGACGTGTATTTCTTTTAAAACGTTTTCTTTTCTGTTTTATTTTAAAAAAACAGATTTTGACTGGCTATAACTTTTTAAATACAACTCCAAATGAAATGATTCTTTTTCCTACCTCTCTCAAATTTAATCTAGCTTATTTTAAGATTTATTTGATAAGTTTTCAAAACAACTTTTTGTGCTGTTTTGGATTTGTGTGTTAATTCAAATTTATTTAAAATAGGACTTTGGAGAGAGAGAAGAAAACTTTCAAAAGTTTTGGAGTGCACCCTGCCTTACCACACATTGATGGCAAGCACTCTGAACCCTGGCATAATATGTTGCATGCATTGTTTGACACGATCATGACACCACCTCATTACATGGAACTCGTTATTTTATGTGGTGGCATGATCATTTGCATGCATGCTTATTTAAATTTTCCTTGCTGTTGGAAATGGACTTGCTTGGGATGATGACCATCCTCGTATGCCTTTCGTGCCTACCGGAAGGAAAATGGGAAAGTCGTTGTCTTGGGTAGACCCGAGCTTGTCCCTAGTTCCTCGTCGAGACGAGAGTGTCCGGCATGGCATGAAGGGTATGATGAGTGGTGACTCTGTCTGTTGGATGAAATATATTTGTTATACTAATCATGCAGGGAATACTTAAACCTCCTGAGTCGACCCTAGATCGAGTCTTGTTCCAAGAAACCCGTGCTTGTTTCAGACTACCACTTGTCCACTCGCTATACGTGGGGAATGCAGTTCAGTCGATTGTCAACCCCTTTCAAGCACACACCGTCTGAGAGGCCATGGTGGAAGATATCGGTTGAAGCGGTAGGCATGCCACCTGGTCCGGGGCATGGGTGTTTCGGTTGAGACCGAGAGGGAGGCCACCCCTTAGAGCGCCGCTGATATAAATTTGATCCCATGCTACGCGAGGTTGTAGCCTCCCCACTTAGAGTTTTGCTTAACAAGTGTCATGGGTGATTTCCAGGCACCGGTAAGTCAAGCTGGTGTGTGCAAGTCAGGTGTGTTTTCAATTAAAAGATCGTAGACGGAATTAGTCCCGAAGGACTAAAGAAATCCGTCACTCGTGGATAAAGAGTCTGCAGAGATTGATCCTATTCAAATAGTCATGTCCTCAGTTAAGGATTCCAATCTAGGATGGGTCAAGTAGCGGTCTTAGTATCAATCTTCGGAGGAAAGCTACTAAACCAGAACTTGGTTTATGACTTGTGACGTGTGATGATGATGATGATGATGATGATGATTATGGATGATTATTATTATGGACTAACCCCTTTATATCATTTGAATTATTGAGTATCCCTGGGATGGTTCTACCTCCTGGATATTCACCGTATTCATATTTATAAGCCCTTTATGTGGTGTCGCTCAGACGCCTGACTGTGGCATTGTTTCTGTTTATTTAGAAGCCCTTTATGTGGTGTCGCTCAGACGCCCGACTGTGGCATTGTTTCTGTTTATTTATAAGCCCTTTATGTGCTGTCGCTCAGACGCCCGACTGTGGCATTGTTTCTGTTTATTTATAAGCCCTTTATGTGGTGTCGCTCAGACTCCCGACTGTGGCATTTCTTTTATAAGCCCTTTATGTGGTGTCGCTAAGACGCCCGATTGCGGCATTTCTTTTAAATCCCTTTATGTGGTGTCGCTAAGACGCCCGACTGTGGCATGCTTGTTATTTAATTCATAATTTTTAATACTACTATGTTATGGCATATTCATAAATAACATGCTTGCGTGCATCAGAATTTTTATTATCTTTGTGACTGACGTCATGAGCATAAAATAATTTCAGCACATCATTGTTATATCATGCCTGTGTTCCTAATGTTTGCGAGTACATTCAAAGTACTCACTGCTTGTCCTCGGCTATTGTCTTGGCCAGATTTCTTGCATGGAGCGGAGTTGCGTTCACCGGCCCCGGAACCTAAGCAACAGTGATAGCAGCCTCGCGTAGATAGGAGTTAACCTGGTCAGCTGTTCCCGTGGGAAATGGAGTTCCACTGATGATCCTCAAGCCGCTTCCACCATCAACCACTAGAAACCATTTGTTGTACTCACAGGCCAGAATGGTCTTGTCCCGCATATCCTGTAATTTTGCTTGGATTTTCTGTACCGAGTTGATGCCTCATCAGCTAACAGTAGTCCTGGGGCTGATGAGCACAACGGCCATTTTCTGGAATTTAATATCCGGAAAAACCGGTCGCGACATCTTGCCTAATGCGTTACTCTGTTCTTATGAACTTAATACTCTAGATGCATGCTGGATAGCAGTCGATGTGTGGAGTAATAGTAGTAGATGCAGAATCGTTTTGGTCTACTTGATACGGACGTGATGCCTATGTTCATGATCATGCCTAGATATTCTCATAACTATGCGCTTTTCTATCAATTGCTCGACAATAATTTGTTCACCCACCGTAATCTATGCTATCTTGAGAGAAGTCACTAGTGAAACTATGGCCCCCGGGTCTATTTTACATCATATTATTTTCCCGTCAACTAGCTATTTCTGTCGCCGTTTATTTTGCAATCTTTACTTTCCAATCTATACAACAAAAATACCAAAAATATTTATCTTATTATCTTTATCAGATCTCACTTTTGCAAGTGGCCGTGAAGGGATTGACAACCCCTTTATCGCGTTGGTTGCAAGGTTCTTGATTGTTTGTGCAGGTACTAGGCGACTTGCGTGTAGTCTCCTACTAGATTGATACCTTGATTCTCAAAAACTTACGCTACTTTGCTGCATCACCATTTCCTCTTCAAGGGAAAACCAATGCATGCTCAAGAGGTAGCAGTGCCATGTTAGACCAAATAAAGTTTGAGCGCATGCGTTGGACGACACCCCCCCCCCCCCGCCGCCGCCTCGAAGTTGGGAAACCGACATCGTACGTATTGAACCAGGCTTGGGGTTGGGTATGGTGTTTGGTTTGTAATGTAGTTGGTGGCCCATCGAAGTTGTGCATTCGGGATTTAAACACATCACACACCACCACAAACATACATATTTTTGGGCCGCATGCAGTGTATACGGGGTCTTCTAATCGACCATGTCTCCCTTGTGCGGTCTTTTGTGACGACACGCATATCTGTGGGCTCCTCGAGTGTATATATATCATCCCTTTGACCGATAATGAGGGGTATGTGTTGGCCATGAATGGGTTCCTCCTAGTTCGTGTTAGGGCCGGTCACCTTCACATCTCGTTCAACCAAAGCTCGAGCTCATGTGTTGTCAGGATTCCCTCCCACATGCTCGGATTGCTGGGTTTGACCTACACCGTACCATGCGTATCTCGTCCTTAACTACCTGGCCTTCATGGTTGTTGTCTGTATCGAGAGGTAGGCACCACATCTAAATTGTACATTATTCTATATTGAAAACACACATCACCCCTTCCAACGTACATCATTTTGGGCCGCATGCAAGAGGTGCTGGTTTTGTGGTCCCTCTCGTGCGATTTTTATGATGGTTCAATCTATTGGCCCAAGTGGTTTATCAACAACAATAGTTGTCGTTTGACCAAACGATAGATTCACTGGTCTGTCTAATGGTAGGTCATGGCGACATGCATGTATGACCAAAGTATCATTATGTGCATCTGCCCCGCTGACACAAAGTGGGAGGTGGTGGGTCAAGAACCCTAGCTAGCTACAACATTATGTCATTATAGATATATCCAAGGGTGCTTTCGGGTTTGTGAGGCAGGTGCCACCAAAGTTGTGCATTGTGTATTTAAAGTTTTAAACATCACACCCAATATTCCTACATATATTTGGCCACTTCCAGGTGGTTCTTAACGTCTGGCCCCTCTCGTCAATCTTCGATGACGCGCCCAACCGTGGGCCCGCGCGGTCAAAGTTGTGCATTGTAATTTTGAATATCACAGACCACCCTTTTCACTCATATATATTTGGGCCACATGCTAGTGTGGTTGTCTTCTGACCCTCTCTAACATTTTTTGCTGCAAAGACTCTGGTGACGCTCAACAGACACGGGTATAATGTCTTTGTTGGAGATATGCCCTAGAGGCAATCATGTATGATGATATTTCCTATGTGTTTATGAATAAAGATAGTCCTTGGACATTATCAATGATGTGTATTAGCAAGTATGTGACTTGTTTGTGGGACTATGCATTGTATGATGACTGTCCTAAAAGGTCCCTAGTCGAAAGGGCTGTGTGGACGCGCAGCAGACTAGACTAGCATATGACACGGTCGATGGCTTGGTCTCGTGAGCCATGGAGCATTGGATGCTAACCGGATAATATGGACTTGGAAGGATCTGGTCGGATTCGACGTAGCCGGATCCGAGTCGAGATAAGGTCCGAGTCGGACAGACCCAACTATGAGACGCAACGATATGTCATTTGTGAGTCTCTAGTACAACATACATTCTATGTCCTAAGACCTGAGCAGGCACATGTACTCGGGATGGTGACAGACTTGCTTTGGGCCGACCAAACGCTACTCCGTGATCGGGTAGTTACAAAGGTAGGTTCTGTGCTTGTCTGCACCCATGCTGCGATACATGGTCGAGCAAGATGGGATTTGCCCCTCCGATTAGGAGAGATATACTCTGGGCCCTTCGTGTGATCCGACCAGGATAAGCATGGCCATGCGACAAGGATTATGAGAAAATCCGGATAGTGGTCGGGATCACTGGAACTCAGGAGAGATATACTCTGGGCCCTTCGTGTGATCCGACCAGGATAAGCATGGCCATGCGACAAGGATTATGAGAAAATCCGGATAGTGGTCGGGATCACTGGAACGAGAAATAGGTCGGGCTAGCACAAGGATGACAGAATCGCCTTGAGCTCGACAACGTATATCGTATGGTAAAAGGAATGGAAGTGTGATGTATAGGTTCGCTATCCAGCTTCATAGTCTGCTTGGTGTTCGGCATGCCTTGCTAGAGGCCGCTACCAACCGTGCAGTTCGAAGGTGATCCAAACTGCGACCAAGCTGACTTGAACCTAAGGGGTCGCACGCTTAAGGGAAGGAACCTACGAGGTCGGATCCGAGGACACTGGTCGGATGTGATCCGAGCTGTATTCGGATTGTGGCCGAGTAGACTTATGGGCTTTTAGGGTCCGTGCGAGGCTCAAGTGTTGAGCCCGCAACGGACGCCTATATATAAAGTGGGGTGTGGCATACTCATGCGATTGATCACTTCGACGCTGTCACTAGGGTTTGCATGTGTTGCGAATAGACACCTCCGCTCGCCGCCGGTTGTGTGATCGGACCTAGCAGTCCGCCGCACGATGTTCCTCCTGCATGCGCGGATACCGTTAGAGGCGGTGCACTTGCGCCGCTCTGGCGAACCTGTACGTGGGAACCGATGACCAGCTCTTCGAGTGAGATCAGACAAGGAGGAGACGATCCACGCAGACGCGCTGCCCCAACTCTTCTTCCGCTGCACGACACTGCGCGTCTAATGGTAACGAACTGTGATCCATATCCCGTAGCATGTTCTTGGTTGTTCTGCGCGTAGGAAAATTTTAATTTGCAGTCGACGCACCCTACCGTAGAACCCAACAGTCTTAACCGTGTGCGATGCAAGTGCGCTATGAATCATCACGACTGCGTAAGCGCGAGCAAAGGTGGAGGTACTGTCTCAACCGTGTGCGGTGCAAGTGCGTTGTAAAATCACCACGACTACGCAAGCGCGAGCAAATGGTGGAGGTACTGGCTTAACCATGTGCGATGCAAGTGCGCTGTAAAATCACCACCTGCGCAAGCTAAAGGCGGGTAGTTTATTTAGAAATTAGGATGACCCATGTGCGATAGACCAGCTAGCTAGAAATCTAAAAACAACTACCCGACTTGAGCGTTGCAAAAATCGGCGGTTCCGCCACTTTTCCTTATTATCATACACGCATATTCTTATAGGACCGTGCGTGGTCTTGGGTACTCCTGCCCCGCATCAACTACTTTACCCAAATTTTAGTAGCCGCCGTACTTCAACCGTCACCCACACTCCTCCAGCACCGACCTTATAGTAAAATTGCAGTAGTCGAGGCATTTGAATCGTCGCCCTCCCTCGTCCACCACCATATCCACCCACCATTAATAAAATTTTCAGTAGCCGCGGCATATCCTCAAACACCACCACCCCTCCACAGTCCCCCACTCGGCCCCTTGCCCCCCCCTCAAACCTTAGCTTGCCGCCGCCGCCAACCCCTGCTGGTTTGCCCATTCCTCCTAGCTTAGATAATAAAGTTCAGGTTACCTAGCGATTCCCATACCGTCGCCCCACTCCCCTGAGTTTTTAGATGAGTCCTGCGGTGTCCCTCCCCGCCAGATCCACATCCCTTGCTCGAAAATCTTGCAGCCTAAGCTCGACCATGTAGCCCGGGGAGCCCGACGAGCGTTCGGCCAAGAAGAGGTTTATCATGGCCTCTCCGGCGGACGTTGGCGAGGTGGCCGCCATTCACCCCGACCTGTCGCTCCCAAAGCAACACGTCGCCGCGGAAGCCGGCGAAGATGTTGACTACGTTGCCATGTCGAAGGCTTCATGTCAGCGGGCTAGCGTATTACTGTATCTTGGGAAAGCTAGCTATGACATCAAGCTCGTCGACAACGATGGCTTCATGCGGGCCATGTCACAGGTTAAGTGGTCCATCCCCAACCCCTCTGGTTCAACCGTCGTCGATCTCTTTGACGGCCCTGCCGCTGATCTCCTCCGCCAAGCGGTCAAGGATTTTCGATCCTTGTATGCCATCGAGCCCATTTTGTCATTTCTGAAGGACACATTCTACGGCGGCAGCCTGGGATCCTCAATTGCCAAGTCAGATCTCATCACCCCGACCACGATCACGAGGAGGGCACCCACAAAGGTTCTTCCAAGGTGAAACAACCCGTTTGTGACATCAGAGAGCGCACCATGGGTCTGTGCTCTTCCAACTGGAAGGATCCCGTCCATGACATGTGAGGCAACTGTCGGCGTTCTGGGAACGGGGGTCCCCAGACTTGCCTGCCTGCGGCCTGCGGCGTGGCTCAAAGGAGGCCCAGGACAGCCCATCTTCATAAACACAAGCTCAAGACCCTCGTGAGGGGCCAAGCCTCGCGGGGCGGACGACTAGGAGCTTCCTCAGGCACGGCCTCGTCAGGTTGGCTCATTTGGAGGCGGAGAGTTCAAGGCAGGATACCTCGCGAGGTGCCCATGACGCAAGCCATGACGACCAAGGGCGCTAGTCGGGCGCCAGCCCGCGCAGCGTGCTCCTTTCCTCTTTGGTGCAAAGGGAGCAAGCGCAGGAAAGAGCACCAAGCAAAGGCATCCGTTTCGGTGCAACAAGACCAAGACCAGCCCCAACGGCTGGAAGGGAGTCATCATGGAGCCCAAGCAGGCGTCATCACCAGAGCCTTTCTCAGGCGAGGACCAACTTTAGTCAGGATAAGTGTACCCGCTGTTCCCCTTCAGAATGGCCAATTGTTGACGCCCTTCCCGCTCAATATTTGGGAAGAGGCCCAGGGCCTTCGTCTATATAAGTAGAGCTAGCCACCATAGTACAGAGGGTGGGCATTTGGAATCCAGAGAGAGATAGAGACCCGATCCTCAAGCTAGAGCGACGGAACACCACCTAGCAGTTCATCACACCCACCAAGAACAGACCCTCACGAGGCTGTTCTTCCCTGTACTGTTCTTCATCAGCCCAAGAGGCAATCCACCACACCACAAACTAGAGTAGGGTATTACACCACAACGGTGGCCCGAACTAGTATAAATCTCGTGTCTCTTGTGCTGATCTGTTTAGTAGTTTAGGTCCCTGCGATTCGGCGAAGTGCGAGACGGTGGAGGGTTGGATCTCCGCGCGCACCCCAGAGTTCGAACCTTAAGGGTCTGCCGGAACCCGAAATCCAACATTTGGCGCGCCAGGTAGGGGTGCGCCGGAATCTGCCTTTGGTCGCCTCGTTCTTCCCCGACCACATGACCATATCGGCGCTGTCGGGCCAGCTGCCAGCGCTGAGCCGCCCTCGCCTCCCATGTCGCCCGAGCGGCTCCCGTCGGCGGGCGTCCTCGTCGTTCCCGTCACCGTCAACGCCGCCACCGGCCCGGCCGAGGAACGAGTAGCAAGCGCGTCGTCGACCCGTCCATGAGGCGGGACGGCCGCACCGCCACGCCTTCGCTCACCCACGCTGGTTCTTCGTCACGCGTGCCCCGCGCGGCCATGGAGGCCCGAGCTGCACTCATCGTGGCTAACGAGCTCCTGCGCTACTGCCCCGTCGATGACGTCTACGAAGAATGGCTCGACCGAGTCGCCGAGCTCGTCCGCGCTGCAGGAGGCGACCCCGCGCCGTCCGTCTCGCTGCACCGCACCCCGCCCCACACGGGCGATGAAGCTCCCAGGGCGCCTCAGCCGCCTCCTCCTCAAGACGGCGCCCTGGCTCCAAGGCGCGCAGTCCCTGGGCGGAACCCATTCCGCCAGGTGCCGGCGCGGCAAGAGCAGAGCTGCCAAGAAGTTCCTCGCCCGCAAGAAGCTGCCCGAGCGCTCCGGCTCCAAAGACGTCAAGACCTGCGCTGCCCCACCGCAGAAAGCGTGGAGGCCCACAAGACCAAGCCCTCGTCGTCCGAGGCGCCCAGCCACCGCAGCGTCTTTGTCGCGCCTTCACCTCCGAAGCTGCGCAAGATCGCGGGCCCGCCAAGTTCAAGCGGACCTGCCTCCTCACTATGACGGCACGGCTGACCCTTACGAGTTCCTCCAGCTCTCTACGAGCTGGGCATTGAGGCTGCCAACGGGATGAAAAGGTCATGGCGAACTGGTTTCCCATGGCGCTCAAGGACGGGCCCGCACTGCCTCTGAACTGGCCCCTGTGCACGATCTCTTCTGGGCCGAGATGCGTGCCCGCTTCATCGCCAACTTCCAGGTACTTCGCGACCGGCCACCGCCGTGAGCTTACATGCGCCGAATCACAGCAGCTGTGGGAAACCGCACAAGTACATCCAGCGCGTCAACACCGCGCGCCTCAAGATCCCCAGGGTAACGGAGGAGGCCATCATCTCTACCTTCTCCGACGGCGTGCGCGACGTCAAGATGAAGGAGGAGCTGGCGATGCATGAAGATCTGTGCACCTCCCTAGAGCTGTTCAACTTGGTGACCAAGTGCGCCAGGGCTGAGGAGGGGCGCCTCTCCCTCCTCGAGCTGCCTGTCGCGGATCCCGAAGAGAAGAAGTCCAAGGCCAAGGACGTGAAGCGCAAGGGGGCTGCCGTGCTCGCAGCCGAGCCGGACACCAAGCGAGGTGGAGATCAGCCCGAGTCCTCCAAGGTCAGCCGGTACTGCGTGTACCACGACCTCCACACCCACAACACCAATGAATGTCAAGAGCTCCGGGCCGTGCGCGAAGGAAGGGTCGGCAAACGCCCGAGCGCAGCCGACCGGGCTACGGCCGAGGAGGAGGAAGGAATGCAGGACGCTGGGAAGACCGCGGCCCGCGCCAAGGGTGGCGCGACCAACCTCGCGAGGACCGCTGGCAAGACCCACCTCGCGAGGGGCGCTGGAGGGATCAGCCTCGCGAGGATCGCCCGCAGGGGAACGCAGGCCTCCCTCCGCTGCCGCCGCCGCCAAGGAGAATTGAAGACAGTCATCAGGACGAGGGGGCTGGGGCTTCCAGGAAGCGCGTGCGATCGCTTGCATCCTGGGCGGAGCTCAAGCCCCAGCCTCTCAGCGCATCTTCAAGCAGTTCGCCCGCGAAGTGAATGCAGTCCTCCCCAAGCTCGAGGCCACACGCCCTCTCAGGTGGTCGGCATGCGCCATCACGTTCAGCTCAGCGGATCAGCTCAAGTGCGCAGCCACATCCGGAGTTCTCCCGATGCTTTGCTCCCAAATCATCAGCGACGTGCTGGTCACCAAGACCCTCATCAACGGCAGAGCAGGGCTCAACGTCCTGTCCGTGGAGACATTCAACAATCTTCAAGTGCCTTACAGTCAGCTTCAGCCAACCAAGCCTTTCTCCGGAGTCACCGACGGCTCCACGGTCCCGATCGGGCAGGTCCGCCTTCCTGTCACCTTTGGGGCCCGCGACAACTACCACACCGAGCTCATCGACTTCGATGTCGCCCACATTCGCCTGCCGTACAACGCCATCCTCGGGTACCCAGCGTTGGCCAAATTCATGGTCAGAACTCCACCATGGCTACACCGTCCTCAAGATGCCAGAAGCGGCGGGGTCATCACGGTGCCTGTGGAAGAAAGAGATGCAGTGTGCTCCTCGAGCGAGCCTTTCAGCCGCATCACTGGAAGACCTGCACTACGCAGCCAGGAGGCCTCCAAGCCGCACCCAAGAAGAAGAAGACATCGACCGCCCGGCTCCTCAAGAGACAGGCCCCTCGGGGCCCGTGATCGGGCCGGGGAGCCTCCTTCCATCACATAGGAAAGCGCGCTGGCGCCCTCCTCAGTGGCTCGGGGCTCTCCTGGAGGGCCGCCGACCACGCCAAGGTCTCGAGGGAGGCGCTTGGGCACCACGTGGAGGCGTGTTTCGAAGCACGTTTCCCGCAAGCAGGAGCAAAACCAGAAGGGCAGAACCCTCAAGAGTTCGTCAGCAAGGCCATTCAAGAGCTACAGGAGTCAAGGGTCATGAGGGGCAGCCGCCGCCACTGTAGGCCCCCCATCCAGCGAGGATGGTGGGCTGCGCTTGCATCGACATACCAGGCTCAACCGAGCCGCATCTCAAGAGCGCCTTTGGCCCTCGCGAGTGGGACGCTGCAGGGTCCGTCCCCACAGCCACGCATGCCTTATGGCCTGCCAAACGCGGCTGCCACGCACTGGCCGTCTCATGAGGACCATCCTGAGGCTCAAGAGGTCAAGCATGCCGCAGCCTCGGGCGGAGATGGAGATGGCCCCGAGGAGCCGCCAACGCCTCCGGAGCCTCCCGAGGCCCCTGGGCACTGGGCTCGTGAGGATCGGCTCCAAAGAGCCCACCGAATCTGCTACACCAACACCCCTTCATCCCCAACATCACCAGGTGACATCTTTAAGTTTTATTTCCTACTGGGAGCGCCTTCAGGCTGCATTATTCCTGTGTCGCGTGGGTCCGCCCCTCATGCATGTATCCTTTTTACTTCATGTCATTAGCTTATCCTCATTGGGCGCCTCGGGCTGCATCATCCCCAAGCCGCTCGGGCCGATCCAGCGGCATGTATCCTTCCTGCTTCTTCCTTAGGATTATGCTCTCGCTCCACCAAGCTTGTTATTTGGTGCCTTTTCCTGGGTGGCGGAATCTTGCGCGTTAAAGGGGGGTGCCTGAGCATCGCGACTTAGGGCTCCTACCGGCTCTCCGGCCCTCACCCTCTGGTTTTGTCCATGGCATCGCGACCTGGCTTGCCAGCGAAGGCTGGGACCAGCCCGAGAGCCGGGACCCGAGGACGTAGAGTTTCGCCATCCAACCCAGCTTGCGCGTTAAAGGGGTGCCCGAGCATCGCGACTCGGGGCTCCTACCGCTCTCCGCCCTCACCCTCTGGTCTTGTCCATGGCATCGCGACCTGGCTTGCCAAATGACGGCCGAGACCAGCCCGAGAGCCGGGACCCAAGGACGAGAGTTGTCAAGCGTCGACCCAGCTTGCGTTAAAGGGGGTGCCTGAGCATCGCGACTCGTGGCTCCTACCGTCTCCGCCCTCACACTCTGGTCTTGTCCATGGCATAGCGACCTGGCTTGCCAGCGACGGTTGAGACCAGCCCGAGAGCCGGGACCCGAGGACGTAGAGTTGCGTCATCTAATCCAGCTTCTTGGCGTTAAAGGGGTGCCCGAGCATCGCGACTGTGGCTCCTACCGCTCTCCAGCCCTCACCCTCTGGTCTTGTCCATGGCATCTCGACCTGGCTTGCCAACGACGGCCGAGACCAGCCCGAGAGCCGGACCAAGACGAGAGCACCGGCATCCGCCAAATTTGCAGGAACACACTCGAAGATAAGGCCAGAGCCAGCGCAACCCGCCTTGAGGTAGGGCCTCGTGAGTCCCGCTACCGCTCACGGGTGCCCAGATACACCTCGTCCAAATTTCACTGCGTACAGCCACGTGTCGTGGTGGGTCAGATACGCCTGGGCTCCTCCCGGAGGGGAGCCCTCCCACGCTCCAAAGGAAGCACCATACTCCGCTACTGGCCGACGACACTACCGAGGAGCGGCTATGCCCAGACGCATGCGGAAGCGCTTATTCTCCGCTGGTGATAAACAACCGAGGGTGGCCTCCGGGTCACATCAACCTCGGGAGCCCAGCTCGATGTCCGGCCTCGCCGCAACGCCTCCCTCGGGGCGCCACGCGAGGGGCTGGGCACGGGCTGCGCTGGGTCACGCCCAGACGCACGCCACCCAGCCAGGCCCCTCGGGCCTGGTTCATCGCACGTCACTCCCCGAGCGGAGCCAAGGTACGCATGCCGTTTGAGCGTCAAGGGGGACACCTGAGCATCGCGACTCAGGAGCCTAAGTGGTCACGTAGCCGCTCACCCCTTAGTTCCGAAAGGCTAACGGCGGTTGAGGTATGCGCGGGGCCGGGCTCTGCAGACGTAGAACGGTGGATCCGCCCGCGTCTCACCTCCCTAATTGTTGTTCGTGCGCCAAGGGGGGCTCCTGAGCATCGCGACTCAGGAGCCTAACTTGTCACGTAGCCCCTCACTCCTTGGTCCCGTCCTGGTTTCCGGTCGGGGCTAAAGGCGGCTGAGGTATGCGCGGGGCCGGGCTCTGCCGGTGTAGAACATAAGCAAGTAGGAAGCACAAATTTCAAGGAATTCAAAAGCAAATATTACAGTCCACACTGTTATCGCAATACAAAACGCAAGTTTAAACGCCTCCCCGAGGCATGATACATGTGCAGGAATTAAAAGCAAGACAGGAGCCACAACGGAGTCACTTGTCGGCGGTGGAGCAGCGAGTGGGATCGCCTCGTGAGCAGCGGGGCAGGCGGCGCCTCGCCCGGCTTGGTCTTGAAGGCCGGAACTTCCCCAACAGAGCCTCCACATGACCTTTCACAGCCTCGGCGGCAGCTGCATGCTCGCCGCTTGCCGGCTCCAAAGAAGCTGTCCATGTCGACGCTGGGATCGCGAAGATAGATGTGGGTGAGGACCCGTCGGTGCCGCAGAAGACAAGACACGCGCCTCGGCCTCACTGTGGGGGCCAAGACCAAGGGAGACATCTTCAAGAGCTGGATCGTGAAGGGAAGCAGCTTGGCGGGGCTGTCCTCTGCGCCCGGCCCGGTGGGCTCTCCAGCCGCTATCATAAAGCTCCCTCAGCAGGGCGCGAGCCTTCACCTCCATATCCATGAAGGCCACGCGATCTTC
This sequence comes from Aegilops bicornis, assembly GCA_021605145.1. Classification (NCBI taxonomy): domain Eukaryota; kingdom Viridiplantae; phylum Streptophyta; class Magnoliopsida; order Poales; family Poaceae; genus Aegilops; species Aegilops bicornis. The sequence continues at coordinate 479,942,375 of CM038670.1, forward strand.
TGCAAGAACCCGCGCCTTGTCGTCCAGCTCGACCTTCCTCGCCTCTAGCTCCTGCTCCAGCGCGCCCAGGCGGTCGCGGTGCTTCTTCAGCTTGGCCTCCTGGTCCTTGACGGCCGCCTCGCGAGCCTTCATGCTTTCCTCCTGCTCCTGGCAGAGGCGGGCCTCCTCGGCGAGCTGGTTCTGCAGGCCCTTCACCGCCCTCCAGCGTCTCACATCGACCTTGATGTGGCTGCCTCCCCCAGGGCAGCATCGCGGGCTACCTTCGCCTCACGAACAGCCTGCTTCTCCTCGTCGCAAGCCGTCGAGGCCTGGACCAGCGCCGCCCAAATCAAAGCGTCGGCGCGAATCCAGCCAGAGGCCAGCTCTAAGCGCCCGGCCACCAAGCGAGGGTCGGCACCCAGAAGATCCTGCCGCAGGCGGTCCAGTTCAGCGGCAGCACGATCCAGGACAGCAGGAGGAGTCGGAGAGACAACAGTTGGCGGAGTAGGAGGAGATGGCGGCGGCGTAGCCAGAGCCTTGAGACGGAACCAAGCGCCCACGGCAACAGTGGAGGCAGCGCCAAGCAAGGCCACCTCGGGAGTCGCCCGGGTCAAGGGGGCTGAGCTCGCCCCAGCGGGCTCAGCCAGGCCTCGCGAGGACGCCCGGGCAGGAGAGGCCTGGGCGTCGGGATCATCTTCCTTTTCGGGCAGAGGCACCGCCACGGATGGGGCCTCAGGAGCCCCCTTCAGCTTCTTCGCCGCGGGCGCCAGCCTGGCCGAACAACATGGACATCAGATCTCGTCGATAGAGCAATGATCAAGACGGGAAGCAGGCACTTACAGGTCATCGCTGGTGGACTCGAGCAGCCTCCGGCCATACTTGAAGCCCGAGAGCCGGCTGCAGGGATCAGCTTCAAGGATCAGAGCCGGAGGCGTCTGCTCACAGATCGCCCGGGCCGGGCGGACCTGCTGAGGACCAGCCCGGTCAGTCCTTCTTGGGATCGGGGCAGGCTTCGCCTCCCGCTCACCCTCATCCTCGCTGCCGCCGCTCTCGGGAGGCGGAGAACACGGGCTGCGCCAGCAGGGGAGGAGCCCTTGACTCCGCCCCTGAATCAACCCCCTCTCCCGGCTCTCTTTCCTCCACCTCTTCGCTGGTGTCGGAAGAGGACACGTCCACCAGGTCCTCCGGAGCCTCCACGGGCACGGGACCGTCCCCATTGAAGACGGGCATGGGCCCCACAACCTGCTCCCAATCCTCGCGAAGGAACAGGGGCGCGGGGGCGCCCTCCGGTCTCGCCACATCGCCCCCAACCAAGGACTGGAGGACCGTCGCCAGATCCTCGCTGGCCAGGGCCACGGGGCTCGGGTGAGGCCTCCACATCGGAAGCGAGTACTGGCGAAGCGGAGCCAGTTGGTGCTCTAGGAACTCCCTCAGCAGCGACGCACCGGTCAGCCTCGCCGCCACGCCAGGCCGGGCCGGCTTCAGATCTGCATCCATCTTCTCCAAAGACTACAGCATGGGATCCCAAGCTTTGCTCGGGACCGGTCGTCGGAACTCTCAAGGGCTCCGTGGGTAGGATCAGCCGAGGTGGATCCGCCCAGCATCCACCAAGACCCACTTGCTCCTCAAGCCCTCAATCCGCTTCCTGTGGTTTGAAATGGCAATGGCTCCGCCAGAGGCGACGAAGCTCACAAGACGCTGAGGCGGAACCACGGGAGGTTCGTAGGAAGAAGTAGTGGCGCAGCGAGGCCACCGAGGGCTTCACCCCCACATGGGCCTCACAATAGTAGGCGAAGATTGCCAGAAGAAGGACGGAGTTGGGATGGAGGTGCAGAGCTTGGATGTTGTAGTGACGAAGGACGGAGAAGAAGAACTCAGAGAAGGGAGGCACCAGACAAGCAATGATGGCGCCGCGAAGAACGGGTAGAAGGTACTCCCCGACCCTCGGGGCGGAGGAGCCGGCCTTGAACACCGCCGTTCCATTGACGCCCTAGGCCTCGCTTAACCGGCGATTGTATGCGAGGCTCGCCCTGACACATTTTGGCGGGTCCAAGGCAGAGAGTACCAGCTCGGCCGGGTTTGGCGAGGAGCCATGATCGCTAGGGCACACGGGCGGAGTGGATCTGAAGATCTCGGAAGCAGAGAGGAGAGGCGCAAAAAAGGGGATCTGAGCAGCAACTGGCGAAAGTAAAGGAGGCAAGGAAGATGCCGCTCTGTTATCAACCCACACGGTTGCAGAGGCGCACGCGTCCAATCAACCGCCACGCGGCGCCCAATGCCGCAGGCTGTTAGGGCCCACGACGCTTCGCACTTACCCTTTCGCCTCTCCGCTCGGCCAAGTTCGGGCGCGCCAGGCCCGGGGCTACTGTCGGCGTTACGGGAAAGGGGTCCTCGACTTGCTCGCCTCGGCTCATGGGCGTGGCTCAAAGGAGGCCCAGGACAGCCCATCTTCATCAACACAAGCTCAAGACCCTCGCGAGGGGCCAAGCCTCGCGGGGCGGACGACCAGGAGCTTCCTCAGGCACGGCCTCGTCAGGTTGGCTCATGAGGAGGCGGAGATTTCAAGGCAGGGTACCTCGCGAGGTGCCCATGACGCAAGCCATGACGACAAAGGGTGCTGGGCTGGCGCCAGCCGCAAGGCGTCCTCCTTTCCTCTTTGGTGCAAAGGGAGCAAGCGCAGTAAGAGCATCAAGCAAAGGCATCCGCTTGGTGCAACAAGACCAAGACCAGCCCCAACGGCTGGAAGGGAGTCATCGTGGAGCCCAAGCAAGCGTCATCACCAAAGCCTTTGGCAAAGGCGAGGACCAACTTTAGTCAGGATAAGTGTACCCGCTGTTCCCCTTCAAAATGGCCAATTGTTGGCGCCCTTCCCGCTCAATATTTGGGAAGAGGCCCAGGGCCTTCGTCTATATAAGTAGAGCTAGCCACCATAGTAGAGAGGGTGGGCATTTGGAATCCAGAGAGAGAGATAGAGAGCCGATCCTCAAGCTAGAGCGACGGAACACCACCTAGCAGTTCATCACACCCACCAAGAACAGACCCTCGTGAGGCTGTTCTACCTTGTACTGTTCTTCATCAGCCCAAGAGGCAATCCACCACACCACAAACTAGAGTAGGGTATTACACCACAACGGTGGCCCGAACTAGTATAAATCTCGTGTCTCTTGTGCTGAACTGTTTAGTAGTTTAGGTCCCTGCGATTCGGCGAAGTGCGAGACGGTGGAGGGTTGGATCTCCGCGCGCACCCCAGAGTTCGAACCTTAAGGGTCTGCCGGAACCCGAAATCCGACAGTAACATCCTATCAGCAAATCTTACCTTTTAAAGCTTGCCAGCATGTACCCTTTGTTGTAGTAGCATTTTCCTTGCGGTGTTTTAACTGTGTCGTGTTCAATTATTTCAGTTATGCAAAAATGTATCGTTCAATATGGCTATGTGATGTTTAAGTATGAATTGTCCACTTCAGTTTCACGAATGGCTATATTTGGTTGTTTATAGTGAGTAGATGCCTTGTTTATTTGTATTTGGTTGTTAGGTTGGTTGGAATGAGCATTTTTTCAGTTATCGAGCAGATGCCTTGTTTATATGTATTTGGTTCTTAGGTTGGTTGTAGTGAGCATTTGTCCAATTATCAACCAGATGCCTTGTTTATCTGTATTTAGTTGTTAGGTTGGTTCCAGTGAGCATTTGTCCAGTTTTCAAGCAGATGCCTTGTTTATCTGTATTAGCTTGTTAGGTTGGTTGTAGTGAGCATTTGTCCAGTTTTCAAGCATATGCCTTGTTTATCTGTATTTGCTTGTTAGGTTGGTTGCAGTGAGACTCTGTCCAGTTTTGAATGGCTATATTTGGTTGTTATACTGATCATTTATGCCTTGTTTATTTCAATCATTCACAATGTGATGTTCATTATGTGCAAGTCAGAACTGTGCCGCTCGACTACATCAATACCAGTTTGAACGGCTAATATTTGGTTCCAGTTTATGCCTGGTGTAGTTATATCTAATGTGATGTTTAGGCATTACCTACGTTCTATTCATTTTCAACAATACCAGTTTGGATTGCAATATTTGATGGTTGTTAAGCCCGTTGTCGGTAACATTGCCTTCCATTTTATATCTGCTTTAACAGCATGTTGAAACCAACACATTCAAGCTATCATTTGGAGATGATGTTTTTTACCTTTGTTATATTTGTTTGATGTTAAGGTTGTTGTACTTATCATGTCTTTCCACTAATTATGCAGGAAAACAACGGGAGTGGCCACCATTTTCTACCAAGGTTAGTTTCATCCCTCGGTTTGTACTCCCCCCGTTGTTCCATAATGTAGTGCATATAGATCCAGGCCTGTACACTTGTTAGCTTCTAATATTGACTTGTTGCTTGTAAATACATGTGCCCTTGGCAATGATACACGCATCGACCCTTTTTGTGTATGGGGTAATGAGATATTCATGAACAAGCATCAAGTGAGGAAACTGATAATGATAATTAGCAAAAATATACGAATGGTGGCAAGCAAATTATTTTTTTATGCTCTATCCAACACAACAATGAGTTGTAGGATGGTAACTACAAACTCTACAGCCTTCTCTTTTTACTACCCACAATGAGTTGTTAGCTCTGTTGGAAAAGGCAGTGCCTAGAAGGCGCTTAGGCACGCCTAGGCGCTAGGCAATGGCCAAACGCCTCGCCTAGAGCATAAATAGATGTCTAGGCAGGGCAAGCAAGGAATACTAAGAGAAATTTGATCCTTGATGATTGTTTTGAGATATGGAGGTAGTGATATCAAAGTCGTGCTAGTTGAGTAATTGTGAATTTGAGAAATGCTTGTGTTGAAGTTTGCAAGTCCTGTAGCATGCACGTATGGTAAACGTTATGTAACAAATTTTAAACATGAGGTGTTCTTTGATTGTCCTCCTTATGAGTGGCGGTTGGGGACGAGCGATGGTCTTTTCCTACCAATCTATACCCCTAGGAGCATGCGTGTAGTGCTTGGTTTTTGATGACTTGTAGATTTTTGCAATAAGTATGTGAGTTCTTTATTACTAATGTTGAGTCCATGGATTATACGCACTCTCACCTTTCCATCATTGCTAGCCTCTTCGGTGCACTGCATTGCCCTTTCTCACATTGAGAGTTGGTGCAAACTTCGCGGGTGCATCCAAACCCCGTGATATGATACGCTCTTTCACACATAAACATCCTTATACCTTCCTCAAAACAGCCACCATACCTACCTATTATGGCATTTCCATAGCCATTCCGAGATATATTGCCATGCAACTTTCCACCATTCAGTTATCATGACACGTTCATCATTGTCATATTGCTTAGCATGATCATGTAGTTGACATAGTATTTGTGGCAAAGCCACCATTCATAATTCATCATACATGTCACTCTTGGTTCATTGCATATCCCGTACATCACGGAGGCATTCATATAGAGTCATACTTTGTTCTAGTATCGAGTTGTAATCATTGAGTTGTAAATAAATAGAAGTGTGATGATCATCATTTTTCTAGAGCATTGTCCCAAGTGAGGAATAAAAAAAGGCCATAAAAAGAGAAGGCCCAAAAAAATGAGAGAAAAAGAGAGAAGGGACAATGTTACTATCCTTTACCACACTTGTGCTTCAAAATAGCACCATAATCTTCATGATAGAGAGTCTCTTGTTTTGTCACTTTCATATACTAGTGGGAATTTTTCATTATAGAACTTGGCTTGTATATTCCAACAATTTGCCTCCTCAAGTGCCCTAGGTCTTCGTGAGCAAGCAAGTTGGATGCACACCCACTTAGTTTCTTTTGTTGAGCTTTCATATATTTATAGCTCTAGTGCATCCGTTGCATGGAAATCCCTACTCCTTGCATTAACATCAATCGATGGGCATCTCCATAGCTCATTGATTAGCCTCGTTGATGTGAGACTTTCTCCTTTTTGTCTTCTCCACATAACCCCCATCATCATATTATATTCCACCCAAAGTGCTATGTCCATGGCTCGCGCTCATGTATTGCGTGAAGGTTGAAAAAGTTTGAGATTACTAAAGTATGAAACAATTGCTTGGCTTGTCATCAGGGTTATGCATGATGAGAGCATTCTTGTGTGATGAAAATGGAGCATGACTAAACTATATGATTTTGTAGGGATGAACTTTCTTTGGCCATGTTATTTTGAGAGGACATAATTGCTTAGTTAGTATGCTTGAAGTATTATTATTTTTATGTCAACATGAACCTTTATCTTGATTCTTTCGGATCTGAATATTCATACCACAATCAAGAGAATTACATTGAAATTATGCCAAGTAGCATTCCACATCAAAAATTCTGTTTTTATCATTTACCTACTCGAGGACGAGCAGGAATTAAGCTTGGGGATGCTTGATACATCTCCAACGTATCTATAATTTTGATTGCTCCATGCTATATTATCTTCTGTTTTGGACATTATTGGGCTTTATTATTCACTTTTATATTATTTTTGGGACTAACCTATTAACCGGAGGCCCAGCCTAGAATTGCTGTTTTTTGCCTATTTCAGAGTTTCGCAGAAAAAGAATATCAAACGGAGTCCAAACGAAATGAAACCTTCGGGAACGTGATTCTCGGAACGAACATGATCTAGGAGACTTGGAACCTACGTCAAGAAACAAAGCAAGAAGCCACGAGGTAGGGGGCGTGCCTACCACCCCAGGCGCGCCCTCCACCCTCGTGGGCCCCCTGTTGCTCCACCAACGTACTCCTTCCTCCTATATATACCTACGTACCCCCAAACGATCAGAAACAGAGCCAAAAACCTAATTCCACTGCCGCAACCTTCTGTACCCACGAGATCCCATCTTGGGGCCTGTTCCGGAGCTCCGCCGGAGGGGGCATCGAATGGAGGGCTTCTACATCAACACCATAGCCCCTCCGATGAAGTGTGAGTAGTTTACCACAGACCTTCGGGTCCATAGTTATTAGCTAGATGGCTTCTTCTCTCTTTTTGGATCTCAATACAATGTTCTCCCCCTCTCTTGTGGAGATCCGTTTGATGTAATCTTCTTTTGCGGTGTGTTTGTTGAGACTGATGAATTGTGGGTTTATGATCAAGTTTATCTATGAACAATATTTGAATCTTCTCTGAATTCTTTTATGTATGATTGGTTATCTTTGCAAGTCTCTTCGAATTATAAGTTTGGTTTGGCCTACTAGATTGGTTTTTCTTGCAATGGGATAAGTGCTTACCTTTGGGTTCAATCTTATGTGTCCTTTCCCAAAGGATGTTAGGGCAGCAAGGCACGCATTGTATTGTTGCCATCGAGGATAACAAAATGGGGTTTTTATAATATTGCATGAATTTATCCTCTACATCATGTCATCTTGCTTAAGGTGTTACTCGTTCTTATGAACTTAATACTCTAGATGCATCTTTGGATAGCAATCGATGTGTGGAGTAATAGTAGTAGATGCAGGTGAGTCGGTCTACTTGTCTTGGACGTGATGCCTATATACATGATCATACCTAGATATTCTCATAACTATGCTCAATTATGTCAATTGCTCAATAGTAATTTGTTCACCCACCGTAAATACTTATGCTCTTGAGAGAAGCCACTAGTGAAACCTATGGCCCCCGGGTCTATCTTTATCATATTAATCTTTCAAAACTTAGTTATTTTCATTGCTTTCTATTTTACCTTGCATCTTTGTCATAAAAATACCAAAAATATTATCTTATCATATCTATCAGATCTCACTCTCGTAAGTGACCATGTAGGGATCGACAACCCCTTATCGCGTTGGTTGCAAGGATTTATTTGTTTTGTGTAGGTGCGAGGGACTCGCGCGTAGCCTCCTACTGGATTGATACTTTGGTTCTCAAAAACTGAGGGAAATACTTACGCTACTTTGCTGCATCACCCTTTCCTCTTCAAGGGAAAACTAACGCAGTGCTCAAGAGGTAGCAGCTCACGTGTGATGACCACTGGAGCAATGCACTTAGTTTGTACGTAAACAAATTCGTGCCAACACGGCCGAATTTCATTACATGTACATAAAATAACCGGTTTCCAGGCGGAGTGGGTTTCTCGGATTCCACGCGGGTTTAATGTAGGCGTTTAAAGGCGGCGAGGAGGCTTGTTCAGCCGGGCATGCAGCGGGCGGCGCCCTCGGCCAGCGCGCCGCTTCAATGGCGGATGCAGTGAGAGGTCGCGTCCGCCCTATGCCGCCTTGACCGTGGACCTTAGTACATTAGTCGTTTGATTCATAGGATTCAATCATATAGGAATTTTTACTAGTATGGAATCACGTCACTACTACAACATTTCATTGGAAATCTAGAATCCGCTCCAACTTTTTTTCACTTCCGTTCTTTCTCTTGTGGCATCAAACACTCAGTGCTAATACTCCTTTGTTTTTTCCTATTCCTGCATTTTAAGAATCCTAGTACTTGCTCTAAATGATGTGCGAATCAAAGAAAAGAAACTGAGGGAGTACTTGCTCTAAATGATGTGGATTTCCGTTCCTCTTGGTCAATGTGTAATTCTCTATATGTACAGTCTTTCATGGACGGAGGGAGTAGGTTAAGCACTTGAGCGTGAGCGTGTGTGTTGCATCGTGTGTTGTGTGCCGCATGGATGCGTGAGTGTTGCGTGTGTGCATGTGTACATGTGAGTGTTGCATGCATGCATGCATGCATGCATGAGGCTTATACTCCCTCCCATTGACATGTTCATATTTCAAGCTTCATTAAAACATTGCATGCAAGAATTAAGATAAAAATCACTGATGCATGTAAAAGTTTTGGTCTTTTGTTCTTCACGCATGCACGCATGCATTACAATTAATACGTTCGTAAACACGATTTTCTTGAGGAAAACGAGCCCACTATTGATGATTTTTTGTTGACCTGCATCATTTACTACTACCTTGGTTCATGATTTTTTTATTGACCTGCATATAAACCGGAAGGAGGGAGTAGGTACTAGTACTAGTAGTACTCCTACATAATTGGCGTCGTGTGCCTTGGCCAATGGTTCTTGTTGTTGGACAAGATGAGAGTAGAGGCATAGGGATACTGTAGATAGGAAGTCTTGGCTATTCACCTAGTCAGTGAAGTGACAATACACGTTGCAACAGATGGGACACATAATTAATAAGCTGAGCCGACGTGTTGGTGCTACTAAATCAGCCTTATCCTATACTGCCATCATGTTTGCCAGTGGAGCATGCTTCCGCAAATACGCCTATGCACCTCTCCCTTCCATTAACTGACCTATGGTCCCTCTTGTGGTAGACCCACATGTCATTGGCTTAACTATTTACACTCTGAAGGACGGAGGGCCGCGGAGGGTAGTTCAAAATTATTAGGTCGGACGAAACTGAGACCCTGCTTTTTTGCTTGGCTCTGTTGGCATTGTGTTTACTCATTGGGTGAATTAACTTACCGAGAAAGAAGGGACTGCATGCAAGCGCGACGGTCAAGACTACACGCAAGGAGGAGAGAGACGGGGCTGCATGCAACCGTATTAATTAATATAAGTAGCCAATGCAAGCCCGATTTGAGGGGTCTTTCTCTCTTTCCCATACCCAGCTGTGTAGGCGGAACCAATTATTTTTTGTAACTGGCCAGAGTTATTTTTTTCCTTGGTCTTAGAGGTTCTGATGGATGTAGTACTCTCCCCAAAAAGGGCCGACCATGTCCATGGCTAATCCCTCCGTCTAGGTGTATAAGTCATAGGTTGTGCGTCGTGACCAAAGCGAAGGGAAAAATGAGAGATTTTAATGCTTATTTGCTAATTAATAGCATTGCATGCAATGAACTGACCACTGCATTTCGTGTTTGAAAGTCTAGGCCATTGATGTCATACGCGCCCCACATCTCTTATTGGTTGATTCCTTTATTTATGTCAAGAGCAACAAGAAACAAGGTGAAAGTTAATGCATCACGTACGAGTGTTTTGGGATTATTTGGTTTTCATAAGATGACTACACCTAGACGGAGGGAGTACCATCCCTTGCTCCATCATTGAGTGCGTGCATGATTCACGTTCCAGTGAAGAAAATAATGTTGCGTATGTGCCATCGAATAGAATAACTTCATTTATAAATAATGCGCCACCGCGTCATGGTCGAACTTTGATTCTATCATGCCTGGTTCCCGACGCACCACTGGCAACTACTACACTCGCCAAATAATCACGTGAGCTTCCTATTTGTACATAAATGATCTCACCGTGTACCCGCGCATGAGTACGAAAGAGGCAAAGAGTACCTGTGTCGGTGCCTGCACCTGTTCTCTTCGTGCACATATTCCTTTTTTTCGGGTGAGTCATGCACGTACTCCACCTACGTTTGTGACCGTTGGTGAGTCTCTCCAACTACTTACTCCATTTTCTTGCATGACCCGTGGACCTGGATGCTGGATGTCCCACGTGTCGGGAAAACGAAGAAGAACGCTTTCTGACGACCGAGAAGGAGCAAGGAACCTCGCAGTGGAACTTTCTGGACTCTTCATATATTTTATATATTCAGCGATATAAAATCAACCCAATCTTATCCACATCTAGTAGACCTCTGAAACACGGCATCCTAGTGTAGTTTACATCATACATGGCACACCTCACACTATCACCATATTTCTTCGCCTCCGTGTGACACCTAGCTATAGTAATCCACCAGCTCGTATCGCTTCTCGCTCCTCGTCTCTCTCAAAGTGCGGCGGCCTGGCGATTTTGCCGTCTATTGGGGTCGGTTAGCGACATGCCAAGAGCATTCTAAAAAAATTAATGTACTCCATTGTTATGCCAAGAAGAGGAAGCGCTTTGACCGACAGACCAAACGAGACAGGCGTGTTGTCCCGTGAGTGGGTCCAGTTTCTTGTTTTGAACTTGTTTGGTGTAGTAGTAACACTTGGTTTTGCACCTTCATAGAATGATGAAAATCCTCTCTAAAAAGGCGCTTTTCTTTCTGCTAATCCCGTTTACCGTTCTTGTTTTGTGATTTAAATTTTTAAGTGCCATGGTTAAGATATAATTAACCAATTGAAAGTACATGTAGTCCCCATGTGTGGTTTTGGTAATTAATTAATGACAATCCTTATGGACTAATGTTTGCATTGAGATATACATTTGAAGATTAGTCCCATTGGAAAATGATTGAAGAATAATGGAAGAAAACTCCTTTGAAGCAACAATTACATCGAGATGATCAAAATGGAGTTCATTGGAGTATCTTAAGGGTTGCCATGCTTAGAGCTATGGTTTGAGCCATAATGGATCAAGATCTTAAAGAGGATGATTTGAATGATGAATTCTAGGAGTGGCTCAAAGATATGATCATAATGGACTCATGTGTTGAGTCATGATTGAGCAAGCTATTCAAGTGAAGAATTCAATATATCCTTCATGACGTCAAGATTAAACATGGAGTAGTGATATAGGTTGACCAAGATGAAGCTCAAAGATCAAACTCTAAATGGTCAACACACGAGCGCAAACGATGCACCACATAGGATCTTGCGGTATGATAAGAAATTATAAATTGCACTCCGTGTACTAACCCATACTATGTGTTGTCTATGTTTTTGAGGGTTAGGTGATTCTCATGGGCTCGCATCGAGAAAGAGATTTCAAGTGTCTATGAGAGGATGATATCAAGTGTTGGTGATCATGGTTGACAAGGGCAAGTTCAAGATAACCATCCCAAAGGATTACATGCTTGAAGCTTGTGGATGATCACATGATGGACAAGTGAAGATGAATACAAAGCAAAGCTTCCCCACATTATGTATGAGGGAGAGACTTGAAGACTTCACCAATGTCTTGCCTTCATCTTGAGCCAAGAAGAAACATCAACATCAAGCTCAAGTGAACGGCTCGTGTCAAAGGTATTAGTTCCTTTGACGTTAGTGTTGTGGAGTGATGACCACCAAAGAAACATATACACTCAAGAATGGATTCTTGATAGCTATGTAGTGTAGCTATTTTTATGATTCTTGAGTTATAGGTATCCCGCACTATTAAGAGGGGATCAAAGGGGTTTGTGATGGATTTGCTCAAGTCAACATCTTCTATACACAATTCCACTCATATCCTATATACCAAAGAAAAGCCAAAGCCAAATAGTTTCCCAAAATATATGATCTAACCTTTGCACAATATGAACCCTCCATTTTGGTTTATTTTGGGTGGTTCTCTATCTGAGGACTTGGAGGTTTTCCATAGCTTCAAAACGAGCCCAAGATCATCAAAATCGGAGTCCGGATGTGAAAGTAATGCATGTTTTAGTTTTGGGGTTCCTGCTGTTATTTTGGTCGGACGTCCGGTAACGTCCGGAAATCTGGTGCGCCAATCCAGAATCAAATGGACGGAAATCCGGTAGACCGGACGTCCGGAAAATGTCGGGCATCCGTCAAACCTGTTTCGCAAATATCCTGATACATTCGTTTGATGGCATGCTACAGCCGTCGGACGTCCGGTGTTCCACCGGACGTCCGACCCCAACGGCCATTTGGGGCCACACTATAAATAAATACCCCTTCACTACTTCGTGGAGGGGTTGAGCAACACAACTATCTTGACCCACACTTGAATAAAAGCTCCCTCTCCTTTCTCCTACCTCAAATCTTAGATCCCGGAGAGATTTGTGAGAGTTCTTAAGAGAGATTCCAATCAAGTGATAGATCCACTCCCTCTCCTTCTCTTGACCAAAGGAATTCGTGATTTGAGCAAGTCTTGAACATTTCCCCCTTTATCTTGTTACTCTTGGAGGTTGGAGACTCCTAGGCGGTAGGAGTGCTCCGGTGAGGAATCAACTTGTGATTTGTCCCCCGGAAAGTTTGTGAAGGTTTGGAGGCCACCTCAAGGTCTTCCACTAGTGTTTGGGAATCGCCTTCGTGGTGATATCTCAAGGAGAATAGGGTGAGCCTTCGTGGCGTTGGTGTGCCTTTGTGGTAACATCCACCTCTCTAACGGTGACTAGCTTCCCTCCAAGGAAGTGAACATCGGGATACATCACCATCTCCATGACTTGGGTTATCCCTAACCCTAACTCCTTACTTGTGGTTTACCTTGGTCACTTGACCGGGCATTCACTATTCTTGTTGTCCTCATTATATTGTGTTGGTTACCATATCGTAGAGATTATTTAGGCCAACACTTTATAGTCCGCAATTCATACTTCCTACTATTGTTCTATCTTGTGTTTAGTGTGAATTGCTAGCTTGCAACATATCTTGTGTAAGCTTGTAGTGCTTACTTGAGTTTGCTTGTATCATTCAATTCCATATATTGTGATACAATTTGTGTAAGCTTGTATTGCCTACTTGTGGGTGTGTGTATTATTCATTTCCATATCTCGTGATATACATTGAGTAAGTTTGTGTAACTTACTTGTGCTCACTCATATCCTCGTTGTTCTCATCTTGTTTATGCTAAGTTGTTGGTGCACTTAGTGAGCCTAGTATATTTAGGATTTGTGCTTGAAAAGTATCTGCTTAGTTTATTTTCGCATTAGGATATAGCCAAATCTGTAAAAGATTTTAAAACGCCTATTCACCCCCTCTAGGCGACATCGTGATCCTTTCAATTGGTATCGAGCTAGGTCTCTTCCTTATTAGGCTTAACCGCCTAGAGAGTAAAGATGTCGACTAGTGAACTAGTGCACGATGACACATTTTGTTTTAATGGCACAAATTACATTATGTGGAGATTACACATGCTTTGTCATTTTCGGGCCATGGGTCCAAATGCTTTGCGGATTGCGGTCGTAGGGAATTCAAATCTAGAGGATGGACAATCTCCGTCACTTGGTGATATGCATCTTGATAGTGAAGCTTTAAGTATCATTCACCAAGCTATAACCTTCGAGGTGTTCAAGTCAATCTCGTCTTGTTCGTTGGCTCATGATGCTTGGACCAAAATTGAAGATATATATGGTGGGTCCAATCTTCATGAAGACAATATTCTTTTGGGGAGTTAATGGAGGAGTTCTCCACATTTTTAAATCATGAAGAGCTCTCTATTGCTTCCACCTCCGATTACTTGCATACCTCAACATCTTTCACTTCACCAACATGTGGCATACCACAAGGTAATGACATGGTGAGTGAAGAAATATCCTGTAATGATGGTGTTAAGCTCATTTGTGATGATATGCTTGATCTCCCATGTTGCCATGATAGAAATGTTTTGGTTTCCTCTAGTTTTTCTACGACTAACCATGTAGAGGAAATCAAGAAAGATGAGGCATGCTTGATTGATGAAGAACCCTCTTCTCCAAAAGAATCATCGTCAACCCCTTTTGTTCACATGTGCCTCATGGCAAGAGGTAATGACGAGGTATCATCTTCTCTTAGTGATAATGATGATAGTTGTAATGAGGAAGATGATGAAGTCTTGACTCAAAATCTCTATGAGATTGGGATAAATCTTCTTAGAGCTAAAAATAACACTTATAAAAGGCTCCAAGATGTTCTTGCTTGCTTTCAAAAACGTAACGACTTATTTCTTTACGAGCAAGCAAAAAGTGAACAACTTGAACATGAACTTGCTATGGCTCATCAATGTCTTAGTGACTTGAGGTCTTTAAAATAAGAGATTTAAGTTACTCATTGTAAACTTAAAGAGGATTTTGAGCACCTTGACCTTGACTACAAGAAGGTCAAAAGAGAGCTCACCAAACTCTCTAAGTCTCATGAGGAACTTCAATCTACTCATGCGGAGTCTCTAGCTTCTACATGCTACTCTCATATTGGTAATGATGCTTGTGCTACTAACTCTATCTTGTGTGAAGCATCGATATTAAAAGAAAATGTTGAGCTAAGGACTCAACTTGATTTGCTAACTAGCAATTATGGGAAATTGGGAGAAAGTCATAAAAAGCTCTCAGGCACTCATGAGGATCTTCTAATCTCTCATGATCAGTTAAAGTTAGCTCATGAGGCTATGGTCACCAAGGTAAATCATGTGAGTCTCATGTGGATATTAGCACATCTTCTACTCGAAATGCCTTATTGTCATGTGCTAGTCCTTGCAATTCCTCTCTACATGATATTGGTACATCTTGTAATGAATTGCTCACCATGCCTTGTTGCTCTAACAATGAAGCTTCTACTTCCTCTAGTTCTTTTGTTAATACTAACCTTGTAGAGTAAAATAAAGAGCTCAAGTCCCAAGTCACTAGTTTGAAGAAAGACTTGGAAAAATGTTGTGATAATATCTTGAGTGTGCAAAAGGACCCTCAGGACAAAATAGGACTTGATTTCATCTCCAACAAGAAGAAGTCCAAGAACAAGAAGGGACAAGATCAAGTCAAGAATTCGGCCAACATTACTTGCTTCAAGTGCAAGAATGTTGGACACCATGTGAGATCTTGTCCATTGAAGAAGAAGGCTTCAAATGTGAAGCATCAAGGGAAGTGGCCTCAAGTTCAATATCAAGATAATGAAAGGCCTCTTCCCATGCCTAACCAAGATAATGCTCTCCAAGTTGAAAAGGTAAAGAAGAAGAGAAAGGGGAGCACATGTTGCTATATTTGCAGTAAGAAGGGACATAGCTTCATCCTGTCCCAATGGTAACATATCTAAGCCTCCTATAGTCAATAATCATTATTCGCTAAGGAAGGATCTTGGTGGCAATGTGTTTGCCAAGTTTTTGGGTCCCCAAAGAAGTTTGAAAGTGGACAAGACCATTTGGGTTGCCAAGCCTATTGTTACTAACTTCTTAGGACCCAACTTGGTTGGGGACCATCAAGCTCAAACTTGATCAATAGGTGTGTGGATGGCATTGGAGACTTGGCTACTTCATGAAGAAAAACTATTTTCACCATATGTTATGGTTAATGCCAAGTCAAGTGGATTATCTTCATATCTATCAATCCAATGCTCCTCCTTGCGGTAACTTGTACTTGCATTGTTTACATTGAAAGTTACTATGTCCCTTGCATTTTTAGGTTTTGTACCTAGCATGTGCTTTTATAGTTGTGCTTTCTAGTATGCTTGATTTGTGTTATCTAGCATGTGTAGGTCGCAATGCACTTCATATATTTGTGCGTGTGTGGTTTCAAGCCTCTATTGCTTCATTAGTTGAATCTTCCTTGGCTAGATCATCACATTATGGGGGAGTGCTATGTTTTACGGATATCACAAACCGTAAATGTGTATGTATGTGGGATACCACCTAGTATTGTTAGTGCAATATTATCTAGTTACTATGTGGTATGTAAAGCTCATTTGAAACTCAAATTCTCATCCATTAATTATCCTTAGTTGGGTTTCATTTGCTTCTTGTGGATAATACATGGATCATCATATTATGGGGGAGTGATATGCTTTGTGCATATCACAATCCTTGTTAATATGAACAATTGAGGGATGCCACTTAGAATTTATATTTGAGATTATCTTATATCTCTGTGGCATGCAATGTCTTGTTTACGTATGGCATTCTTGTGCGGTTTTGCCCATGGTTATCTTTAAAATCATATTTGGAAAATCATGTGATTAAAGCTATTCCAATTATTGCTTTACATGATGATCTAATAATATTATGCTATCCAAGCATTGTGGTTATTTCTAAACTCTCATGTTATGCTTGTGTTAGTATAGATGATCATGTACTTATTTGGTTTCTACACCGAATGATAACCCGAAATACCATTTTGTTCGAACTCATCTTATTGCTCTATATGAGAGTTTATTATCTCATTGTTTATAGTGTCCTATATCTACTTGAGTGGGATATTCCTATGAGTATGTGTGCAATGCATATCTTATATGCTCATTGTTTTTTTTCTTGGTTCATATGTTGAACTTTGTGCGCTATCATATGTTGATTTGTCACTTTGATTCATTTTGGACAACATGAATGAATAGTGATGTTATTGCAAGTATTAACGGTTATGTGGTCATTTGTCCAATTTGTATCTCCCTGGATTCTGGTAGGCTTGTGCATGCATATTTACTATGTGTAAATTCACATGCCTTGTTTGCCTTATTTGATCCAATATATATATGGTAAATCCATCAAATTCTTAATAGCTATGATGTGCATGAAATTCAAATTCGTATCAATAGGCACATATTTAAGTGGTTTTACCCTATGTGTTGTAGTTGTGCTAACTACTTTGGATCCAATAAGTTTGGGGACCATATTGTACTTAAAATGTTTTAGGTACATTTGAGAAGCATTGGGTGCTTGGCTTATTCATGAAGGTGGTGGCACTATGAGGAAATTAGAGCCAAGCTTGGACATTTTATTGATCTACAACTTCATACCAATGCTATCTCGATAACAAGTATTTACTTCATGCATATATATAGAAATTAGGTCAACCTTGTGTAGGTTGCATCATGGCATGAATTTCTTGACTCGTTCCTGTGATACTTGTTTCCTTTCTCAAAGCATCCCAACAATGATCTCTTGTTGCTAGTTGTGATGTCTTTGATGGTTGTGTGTTTGGAGTTCATTAATATACAATAAGATTATATTAAGCCATGTGCCATGCTTTCAAGAAAAGATCTCATTGGTATATTTTATGACTCCCGTTTGGATATCTTATTCCTTCCTTTTGTAACTATTTTATGTGTACATCCTTCTTTGTGGATATCATCTACCTAATATCTTATACACGTGAGAGAAGTTACATCTCTAGTTGATATCCCTATTCTTTCATGTCCACCATTTCATTCACTTTTTATATCTTTTTGGTGGCTCCATGGTAGCATTTGTTGAATGAGTGCATGTCTTACCTCTTTGCATCTTAGTGCACTCATGTTTGGTGAAGATTTGTGTCCTCATGCCTGTCTTGACAAGCCTATTATTTCCTATCTTCATCATGGGTTGTCACAAGCTTTGATTTTTAGGTTTCTATTAGTGAGCTTGTGAACCCATTTGCTTGATGTGTGTGTGACCTTCTTAACTTCGTGTGTGCGTGGGAAGGACATGTCTTGCACCTTGTATCTCATTTACTCAAGGCTATGTTGATGCTTAATTCTCATCCTTATACTAGTCTTCTCAAGTGTTTTGACGTGACTCACACACATCATTTTGGTTGTGCCTATTCTTAGGTTGCCTCATGTACATGTTGCTCAACCATATGTTTGTTGCAAATGCTAGGCTTCTTTTCTTATCTATGTTTGCTTGCAATTGTTGTGTGTTCCTATTGATTTTTGGGGAGTGATGATCCTATTTTGTGCACTTGTATCCAAATAAAAAAAATCTAAATTGTGCACAAATCATGGGGAGCTTCTCTATTTTCCTTAGAACACTCCTTTACCCAAATCGTAATATTCTTTTATCCTTTTGGCTCGTCGGATCTTTTGATTGCTTGCTTCACTTTGTGTTATGCAAATGAGATCAATTTGTGCCATGAGCTTTGTGCCATGTACCTTGCTATTATGACTAGGCTCAAGTTGTATAATAGTGGATTCACTTGTGGATATCATGTTCTTATCAATTGCAACCTTTCTTTTTGTGTATATGAGTTTCTTTATGGATACATATCATGATTATTATTGGCCACTTAGAAATTTTTATACATGAAAACGTTCATATCTTTGTATCTGATTGCATTCTATAGATTCCGAGCTCCTTTAATTGTTCATCATTGAATATGTGCATTTGTTTTCAGTCTCGTGTTGGGATATGCACACATCAAGGACGAACTCGTACTATATTGGTCTGCTAGATGTTTTGTCTTCCATTTTGGCATTTGGTGCCAATGGGGGAGAAGTTTAGAGGGTTTAAGATAAATATGTTTTGTAGTTCTTGTTGTCACTCATGCATATCTACCCTTGTTATATATTCTTATTGCATGAATGAGTATTGTATATAGAGAAATCTCCTCCTAGTTTATGTCAACCGATATATGCAATGACATTCAAAGTTCATTCACACATGCATATATTGTGGGGGAGTTTTCTCTATATACTATGGGTGTACTATCATCAAATGCTTGTGTAGTGTCTTGATGATAGTACAACCATCCCAAGTATACAATTTATTCATTATATAAACCCTCTTGTTGAGATTGTCATCAATTACCAAAATGAGGGAAATTGAAAGTACATGTAGTCCCCATGTGTGGTTTTGGTAATTAATTAATGACAATCCTTATGGACTAATGTTTGCATTGAGATATACATTTGAAGATTAGTCCCATTGGAAAATGATTGAAGAATAATGGAAGAAAACTCCTTTGAAGCAACAATTACATGGAGATGATCAAAATGGAGTTCATTGGAGTATCTTAAGGGTTGCCATGCTTAGAGCTATGGTTTGAGCCATAATGGATCAAGATCTTAAAGAGGATGATTTGAATGATGAATTCTAGGAGTGGCTCAAAGATATGACCATAATGGACTCATGTGTTGAGTCATGATTGAGCAAGCTATTCAAGTGAAGAATTCAATATATCCTTCATGACGTCAAGATTAAACATGGAGTAGAGATATAGGTTGACCAAGATGAAGCTCAAAGATCAAACTCTAAATGGTCAACACATGAGCGCAAATGATGCACCACATAGGATCTTGTGGTATGATAAGAAATTATAAATTGCACTCTGTGTACTAACCCATACTATGTGTTGTCTATGTTTTTGAGGGTTAGGTGATTCTCATGGGCTCAGACGAGAAAGAGATTTCAAGTGTCTATGAGAGGATGACATCAAGTGTTGGTGATCATGGTTGACAAGGGCAAGTTCAAGATAACCATCCCAAAGGATTACATGCTTGAAGCTTGTGGATAATCACATGATGGACAAGTGAAGATGAATACAAAGCAAAGCTTCCCCACATTGTGTATGAGGGAGAGACTTGAAGACTTCACCAATGTCTTGCCTTCATCTTGAGCCAAGAAGAAGCATCAACATCAAGCTCAAGTGAACGGCTCGTGTCAAAGGTATTAGTTCCTTTGACGTTAGTGTTGTGGAGTGATGACCACCAAAGAAACATATACACTCAAGAATGGATTCTTGATAGCTATGTAGTGTAGCTATTTTTATGATTCTTGAGTTATAGGAATCCCGCACTATTAAGAGGGGATCAAAGGGGTTTGTGATGGATTTGCTCAATTCAACATCTTCTATACACAATTCCACTCATATGCTATATACCAAAGAAAAGCCAAAGTCAAATAGTTTCCCAAAATATATGATCTAACCTTTGCATAATATGAACCATCCATTTTGGTTTATTTTGGGTGCTTCTCTATCTGAGGACTTGGAGCTTTTCCATAGCTTCAAAACGAGCCCAAGATCATCAAAATCGGAGTCCAGATGTGAAAGTTATGCATGTTTTAGTTTTGGGGTTCCTGCTGTTATTTTGGTCGGACGTCCGGTAACGTCCGGAAATCCGGTGCACCAATCCAGAATCAAACGGACAGAAATCCGGTAAGTACCGGACGTCCTTTCTCCGTACGTCCGGAAAATGTCGGGCGTCCGTCAAACCTGTTTTGCAAATATCCTGATACATTCGTTTGATGGCGTGCTACAGCCGTCGGACGTCCGGTGTTCCACCGGACGTCCGGCCCCAACGGCCATTTGGGGCCACACTATAAATACCCCTTCACTACTTCATGGAGGGGTTGAGCAACACAACTATCTTGACCCACACTTGAAGAAAATCTCCCTCTCCTTTCTCCTACCTCAAATCTTAGATCCCGGAGAGATTTGTGAGAGTTCTTGAGAGAGATTCCAATCAAGTGATAGATCCACTCCCTCTCCTTCTCTTGACCAAAGGAATTCGTGATATGAGCAAGTCTTGAGCATTTCCCCCTTTATCTTGTTACTCTTGGAGGTTCGAGACTCCTAGGCGGTAGGAGTGCTCCGGTGAGGAATCAACTTGTGATTTGTCCCCCGGAAAGTTTGTGAAGGTTTGGAGGCCACCTCAAGGTCTTCCACTAGTGTTTGGGAATCGCCTTCGTGGTGATATCTCAAGGAGAATAGGTTGAGCCTTCGTGGCGTTGGTGTGCCTTTGTGGTAACATCCACCTCTCCAACGGTGACTAGCTTCCCTCCAAGGAAGTGAACATCGGGATACATCATCGTCTCCGTGACTTCGGTTATCCCTAACCCTAACTCCTTACTTGTGGTTTACCTTGGTCACTTGACCGCGCATTCACTATTCTTGTTGTCCTCATTATATTGTGTTGGTTACCATATCGTAGAGATTATTTAGGCCAACACTTTATAGTCCGCAATTCATACTTCCTACTATTGTTCTATCTTGTGTTTAGTGTGAATTGCTAGCTTGTAACATATCTTGTGTAAGCTTGTAGTGCTTACTTGAGTTTGCTTGTATCATTCAATTCCATATATTGTGATACAATTTGTGTAAGCTTGTATTGCCTACTTGTGGGTGTGTGTATTATTCATTTCCATATCTCGTGATATACATTGAGTAAGTTTGTGTAACTTACTTGTGCTCACTCATATCCTCGTTGTTCTCATCTTGTTTATGCTAAGTTGTTGGTGCACTTAGTGAGCCTAGTATATTTAGGATTTCTTCTTGAAAAGTATCCGCTTAGTTTATTTCCGCATTAGGATATATCCAAATTCGTAAAATATTTTAAAACGCCTATTCACCCCCCTCTAGGCGACATCGTGATCCTTTCACCAATGCATGTAAAACATTCTTGTTTAGTGTTGTAGTACTCCTCACGCATGCAAGCGTTGTGATTATCCCTTCATCCATGCGTTGCGATTAGTAATGTATTCTTCGAGGTTGACTTTGACTATTGATAAGATTTTATATAATTTGGAAATTATATCATTCGAAGATCCATTCACGTATGATATTGACGGTATGCTTTGATAAACTTGCATGTCAGTTAGTCTCGAGAAATGCTTTAGGCCCTATATATACATCGACAGATGGAGTACATGATACTACTACCTCCGTTTCAGTTTACAAGTCCTGCGCGTATACCTAGGTTGCTAATTTTATCACTCTAATATAAAGTATAGAACACAAAAATGATACCTTTTGAAAGTAGAAACTCTGAAGTTTATGTTGGTATATTTTTTGTAATATATGACTTGTATTAGGTTGGTCAAATTGACGACCTAGGGGTACGCGCACGCCCTGTAAACTGAGAGAGAGGTAGTAGCAAATGCTCACCATCTAGTAGTTCATTAGTTGGTTTCGATTTTTGAATTGAGTAGTGCTAGTACACTTGATGTTGTGCTGCTACTGTCCAATATTCGCATGTGGTGGTTTCTAGAATGAAAAAAGGAGGTAGTACTTATTGTGAGAAAGGTGAAGTGATGGTTGCTTCGTCCGAGCAACTTAGTACTCTGGGAATATTGGAGTACCAGCGGATTCAACGAAAGAGTGAAATGATGGTTGCTTCGCCCGAGAAACTTATTGTGGTGAAGGTGGGGCTCTGTGATTTGATTGCTCACTAGTCATTATTACTCTGGCACAAGAGTTGAATCTCCCATGTTGTTGTGCACTCAATATTGGTGCATGGCAGGTGGAGCCGGATGAAGGATGTCCCACATGTCGGCAAAACAAAGTTGAATGGTTTCTGGCATTGTTATCAATCTTTCAGGATTTGTTTATATGTACGCATAATTTTCTAGCATAATGAAATTGTACTGTAATACTATAAAGTTTCCAGCTTTGGTTCCCGTGAAAAAAAAGGGTTTCAACTTAGGATTCATGTGTCCTCTTGCCTCAAGATTGTCCCGTTACAACATTCCATCAAATACAAATGAAACTACTGAAGGAAATATGCCCTAGAGGCAATAATAAAGTTATTATTTATTTCCTTATATCATGATAAATGTTTATTATTCGTGCTAGAATTGTATTAACCGGAAACATAATACATGTGTGAATACATAAACAAACAGAGTGTCACTAGTATGCCTCTACTTGACTAGCTCGTTAATCAAAGATGGTTATGTTTCCTAGCCATACACATGAGTTGTCATTTGATTAACGGGATCACATCATTAGGAGAATGATGTGATTGACATGACCCATTCCGTTAGCTTAGCACACGATCGTTTAGTATGTTGCTATTGCTTTCTTCATGACTTATACATGTTCCTATGACTATGAGATTATGCAACACCCGTTTGCCGGAGGAACACTTTTTGTGCTACCAAACGTCACAACGTAACTGGGTGATTATAAAGGTGCTCTACAGGTGTCTCCGAAGGTACTTGTTGGGTTGGCGTATTTCGAGATTAGGATTTGTCACTCCGGTTGTCGGAGAGGTATCTCTGAGCCCTCTCGGTAATGCACATCACTTAAGCCTTGCAAGCATTGCAACTAATGAGTTAGTTGCGGGATGATGTATTATGGAACGAGTAAAGAGACTTGCCGGTAACGAGATTGAACTAGGTATTGAGATACCGAC
Organism: Aegilops bicornis; assembly: GCA_021605145.1. NCBI lineage: Eukaryota > Viridiplantae > Streptophyta > Magnoliopsida > Poales > Poaceae > Aegilops > Aegilops bicornis. The sequence continues at coordinate 479,965,707 of CM038670.1, forward strand.
GATCGAATCTCGCGCAAGTAACATACCGATGACAAAGGGAACAACGTATGTTGTTATGCGGTCTGACCGATAAAGATCTTCATAGAATATGTGGGAGACAATATGAGCATCCAGGTTCCGCTATTGGTTATTGACCGGAGACGTGTCTCGGTCATGTCTACATAGTTCTCGAACCCGTAGGGTCCGCACGCTTAATGTTTCGATGATAGTTATATTATGAGTTTATATGTTTTGACGCATCAAGGTTGTTCGGAGTCCCGGATGTGATCACGGACATGATGAGGAGTCTCTAAATGGTCGAGACATGAAGATTGATATATTGGAAGCCTATGTTTGGATATCGGAAGTGTTCCGGGTGAAATCGGGATTTTACCTGAGTACCGGGAGGTTACCGGAACCCCCCGGGGACTTAATGGGCCATAATGGGCCTCATGGAGAAGAGGAGAGGCGGCCAGGACAGGGCCACGCGCCCCTCCCCCTAGTCCGAATAGGACAAGGAGAGGGGGGCGCCCCCTTCCTTCCTCTCCTCCACCTCTTTCCCTCTCTCTCCTAGTCCAACAAGGAAAGGGGGAGTCCTACTCCCGTAGGAGTAGGACTCCTCCTGCCCGCCTCTATAGGCCGGCCGCACTTCTTGCTCCTTTATATACGGGGCAGGGGCACCCTAGAGACACAACAATTGATCGCTTGATCTTTTAGACGTGCGGTGCCCCTCCACCATAGTCCACCTCGATAATATCAGAAGCGGTGCTTAGGCGAAGCCCTGCGTCAGAGAACATCATCATCGCCATCATGCCGTCAGGTCGACGAACTCTCCTCAAAGACTCGGCTGGATCGGAGTTCAAGGGATGTCATCGGGCTGAACGTGTGCTGAACTCGGATGTGCCGTATGCTCGGTACTTGATCGGTCGGATCGTGAAGACGACGACTACATCAATCATAAGTTGTGCTAACGCTTCCGCTTTCGGTCTACGAGGGTACATGGACACACTCTTCCCTCTCGTTGCTATGCATCACCATGATCTTGCGTGCGCGTAGGATTTTTTTTTGAAATTACTACGTTCCCCAACAACTACCATGGCTGCTAATGCATCTCAATGATTCGCAGATCAACCCTAATATTCACATCACAACTGAAGACAAAGTTGTGGGAAGGTGTACAAATAAAGAAAATGGAGTACAATTGATCGATGTTGTTCATAGGCATGGCTTCGTTTCCTGGCCACCGTGTTCATTGGTTGGCAGCTAGTTTCACACAGCTCTGTAGCCAAGAAAGAGATGTATGAAGGACATCACAATCCGATCATTTGTGCAGTTCCACTAAAATCGAGCTGATCATCCCTATTTGCAAAGATATTCAGTTAGTGTGATTACAATAATAGTGGAACTAGATGATGAAACATAACACTCACAAATAGGAGCCGATCACCTTTGCGATCTCTCTTTAAGACTAACTACTTGTTGGAGAAGATTAGGCTCGGAGTTGGATGAGGAGGATAGCAAAACCAATCTCCCTTTCTGCAGTCCCACTGGAATGTAAAAACGTTGCCCGTGTGACATTTTGGCGGAACTGCACAAAACACGCTTGAGAAAAAAGTTATTTGTGCAGTTCACCAAAAGGTCACAATAGCAACAAGGTGAAATGGATTGCCCTATTTGCAAAAAGAGGTGGAAAGGAAACAATTACTGCCCAATAAAGGGTTGAAGACACATACGCCAAAAAAAGAAGCATATTCCATGTCATAAGGGAAATATAGCAGCATGGTGGATTACAAAAACGGTGTGAGGACGAGATTGCAAGATGGAAAGTACGCCAGACGAGCTACGTTTTGGGAAAAGAACTAGAAAAGATCCACATGCAGGATTTTCCACATGCAGCAACATGGGAAGATGGGCAGTGGAGTAAGGCCGGAGGGGATACCTGGAGGTCGTCAAGATGTAACTAGGAGGTCGGCGGCGGGCAGGATCTACCCATACTGTGGCAGCGAGCAAGTGGCGTCGGCCCTACCATGCCGGAGCTTGGTCAGAGAGAACGGCGGGTACCGCAGATCGGGATGTGCTGCATCAGCGCCATCGAACGGAGAAACGATACACATCCTCCCTTTCCGCCGACGGACGGGATGCGGCCAGATTAGTGACCAACGGTGAGAGAGCGAGGCCACCGCCGCCTTGTGTGAGATACTATGAAGAGAGACAAACCCCGGCAGGCAGGCTCCATTGTATATAGTGGAGCGGACTACTTTTCCTTAAAAATCGTTTTATATTCTGTGTACGTGCCATTGAGCAATATAACTTTATTTAAAAATAATGCGCCAACGCATCAAGTCAAACTTTGTTTCGTGCACGCGTGGTAACGACGTCCGTATTTAAACAACCGCTACACACGCTCAAATTAGCACGTGGGCTGCCATTCCATACATAAATGAGATCCACCGTGTACCCGTGCAGGTGTGGCTGGGAACGAAGCGTGAGTACGTGCACCTATTCTCTTCATGTACGTACACCACCTACGTGGGTTTGTGTGAGAGAGATGCAGACCTAGAGAGAGATAGTGTGTGGGTTCGTGAGTGTTTTTTTGGGGGCGGTGTGTGAGAGATAGACAGAGAATATGTGTCGATCATATTTCAAACAAAAAATGCAAAATATGCAATGTGTGTGAAACAGAGGCCTGGATATATCATATATAGAGGGGGTGATCCACGAGAAGAGAGTGGAGGTATCATCAGCGTGAGGTATCCATAGAATCGAAGAGAGGCATGAAGTGTGTGTGTGTGTGTGCGTGCGCGCGCGTGATCGATAAAGAGTGCCATCGAATTTGTGTCGTTATGAACATGGTTGAAAGGGAGGGTGAAAGGGAGGCAGGCGTGTGCATGCATGAGAGAAAGTTAGCGCTGGCTACAAAGATAAGAGGATTGTGTGGGTGTAAAAGACGAATAGAGCTCATAATTCCTTATAAAACTGGATTTAGATATTTGATGAAGATATCATAGTGTTTTAAATCAACGCATGCATGAATATATATAATGGTGATACGCATGGTGTCGTTATGAACATGTTATACTACATATAATATATAGAACATTTATTTGAAATTGTGATAATGTGCGGCTTTTACAACCCAGGGCTAAATGCTTGTCATAATGTAGGGGGCGGGGCACTATACTTTGTGTGATAAACACAGTGTACATATGAAACATGGTTCAGATTATGAAGATCTAGTTAGTACATCAAACGTACTATTATTTGGAATCAACATGGAGTGTATTCAAAATTTTGAATTCGAGTTCATATAGTACACATAGATCATATCTATCTCTATAGTAATCATGTGTTGTGTTGTTAAGATAATATACGAATGATGGTTTAACTTAGCAAAAATCATGGTTCTTATTCAAAGAGAGAAACCAATTCAAATTTAGTTCAAATTGCAGCGGTAGTATAGTATAGACATTTGGAATGCACTAAAATGTTTGTATGAGTAGGTTACATGCATTATACATCCAGTGAAAAAATTTAATTGGACATAACATGGATTCATAGCTTTGAATAGCATTTGTACAGTAAAATGGGACAAGACTCTCTCTTTGTGTGGTGTGAATAGTTTTATTTTTTTTGTTTTTTCTTTGAGGGAAGTGCGAATTGATTTGGTACATACATTATTACATGTTAGGCTTGTCCCTAAAATTCAACCCGCGCCTTATTATCCTGAAAATTCAGATATCGTGCTCCCAAAACTCACGCCTTCACAACCCGCGCCTTGCTATCCCGAAATTACAATGCGCGCGAAAACTCCCTCCAGCTACCAAATCCCGACACGCGAAATCCCCTTCTAACCCTGTGCCGAAAGAGCCGCTAGTTCAAATCGGTGGGGGTACTTTTGTAACACACCCTACATTTTGGACAAGCGCGTCCCTAAGTCATGGTTCCCCCCTCCCATCGCCTCCTTTTCGCCATTCGAAATCCCAGGTCGCCATAACCTCTCTGCTCCAGCCGCGAAACCCCACCCTCCTCCGTCTGCCACCTCACCGTTGCCCAGCCGGAACCTCTTCCTCGACGACGTAGTACACCGCAACAGCTCGACGTCCCTCATCCACCTCCTCGGATGAGGATCCATCGTTGATCTCGCCGTCCTGCCGGTTCACCCACCCCATCCTCCACCTCCAAGGAGCTGCTCCGATGATTGCCTCATCTATCGCGGCTGATCCATCCCCACAGCACCGCCTTAACCTGCTCCACCGGAATCGTAGCATCCTCATCGACTCCTCGGAGGAAGCTGAGGCCTACTCGGCACCACCAAAGAGGTTGTACACTCATCGCATCGCACCGTCTCCTTAACTCTACCTCCCGGCGCCGATGGTGCTCCATCCCATACCCCCATGGCGCGGCTACCTCGAAGCCGGCGCCGTAGGCGACATCTGCATGGTGGCTCTCCCCCAGTGCGAGGCTCCCACGGCGACGATGTCCATACCAGCCGGAACTGCTGCTGCTGCTGCTCCGGCTCTAGCTCGCTCGCTCGCGCTGCTGCTATTGTTGCTGCTCCATCTCTCGCTCGCTCGCGCTACTGTTGCTGCTGCTCTGTCTCTCGCTCGATCGCGCCGCTGCTCTGCTCTTCCCCTCACTCGTGTTGCTGCTTTGCTCTTGCTCTCGCTCGTGATGCTGCTCTGCTCTTGCTCTCGCTCGCGCTACTGATGCTGGTACACGGGCTGCCGCAACTACACGAGTTGCTGCTCTGGCTCTAGTTCACGCTTCTCCTCCAGGCACTCCTACTCCGGCTGCTATCTGCTACTGTGTTCCCTGTCGATCGCCTGCTGATTTAGGTCACTGTTTCTCTACTGCTAGTGCTCGAGCGGCCTAAAGTACATGTGAAGTGCCTCTCTGCTACCAGTGCGTTCAATTTCGACAGTAACATTCAGATTCCACAGTAAATTTCAGTTTCGACAATTAAGTTCAGAGTCAACAATTTTTACCTCATCTGTTGTAGTCAGGTGTTTTTTTGGTGATGTAAATTTTACATCTATCACATATTGGTAATGTATTTTACATCATCTATTGGAGATGCTATTAGAATCCCACTTGAGATTAACAATGTCTGTCTTGTACTGCTTCAGCCTCGACGTCTTACGGCTCGCCGGAGCTGCTCCAACGACGGAACCATCCATCACAACAGAGCAGTCCCCTGGATGTCGTCTACAGACACCTCAGATCTTCCTCCACACCTCCAACAACCACCTTTACCGCAACTTCTTCAGCGATCAACTCAACGATGCTGAGGTCGACACGGCTACGCCAAAGAGGTTGTACACTTCTCGCATCACTTATTACTCTACATTCATGTCGATCCGTTAGGGCTATTTTGGTTCAAAGGAACTGAAGAAAACATAGTAATAGGATATTTTCCTATAGCATTATACTATTCAATTATTCATGCATTTTGTTGAAAAGAATGGAGCAAAACATCCACCTGGACCTACTTTTCAAAATCATATGCAGGAAAACAAGACTAAGTGCATTAGTGGCAGAATAACATTCTAACTGTACACACTTTCATATGGTTTCACTTTAATTTGGCCATATTTCTTTGCATTCCTCTGCTCTTCCAATTCCTGTGAACCAAACACCCAAGTTGGCAGAAATCTTGTGTTTACAAATGCTTTGTTTCCCACGTGCATTCCTATTCTATTCTGGTGTTTTTTCTATCCCTGTGTTTTTAGAGTCCTGCAAGCCAAAGGAGCCCTTACAGAATTACTTGAGTTACAGATAGGTGTCGAAGAAAACTTTGTGTAGTTTGGTGTGCTCCTGTTGCGACGTCGTCCACCTCACCTGAGCTACTCCATCGATAGAATCATCCACCATACCAGACATCACGACTCGTGACCGTCTTTCACCGCCTCAGATGTCCTTCTCTACTGCCGGCATCCACCACAACTGATCACCATCATCGACTCAGCTGATGAACTCGAGGAGTACACGGGTCCACAAGAGAGGTCACACTATTTTGCTTCTGCTTATGTTATGCATTGCTTAATATTACCTGCTACTTTATCGTCTTGTTCACCTCTTAGACTCCAAGTCAGGTCCAAATTAATGTTCAAACTTGAGTTTTAAAATTACGTGTGGGGCACATATCGAGGCAGCCATGAATAGTATCTCTGTCTATTATCTGGTTCACCTAGGGTATGCCTATGTTGTTCATCTTGGGTGGGAAACAAATAGTAATTAGCAATCATCATCTATCTTTTTATTAAATTAAAGCAATCATCAGCTTGCTATCATTATTTTTGGATCCATCCACTGGTAGTTACCATCACTCTAGATTTTTGCATGCTCTCCTTACATAATCTCACTATATTTTTTTCATAAGCATGTCAGATATTGTACACAGTCATGCTGAACATGTAGAGAAAAAAATAAGAGTTTTGTGCAGCAATACAATGTCATGCAGACATCGCTCCATGGTGGGTTCAATGGCAAACCCCCCCCCCTCCAGATTGTAATCCAGAGGAAGATATCTGTTCTGAGGAGGATTCAGATGCAGCTGACCACTCCTATTTACCCCCCGAGGTGTTTGCTTTAACTTGGCACGATGATGTTGGTCATATCATGCATATGTTGCCTTGCAGTGCCTACTTTCAACATCATATGTGTCATCTTCTTAGTTTAGACATGTTATGTAATGCCACCTGTTTAGTTTCTATATCATGTATGTGAATTATGCAATCTCATCTCATTTAGCCAGCCATAATATATGTGAAATATGCATTGCCATCCTGTTTAACCAGACATCATATATTTGAATGATATCTTGCAAATGCTTTTCTTCATTACATTTCCATTTGTCGATAATGTTTGTACATTCAACTACTCTTTGTGTGAATCGGCCATTTGAGTGGGTGCTGGAAAAATCTGGAGTGAAAACAAGGTCTTCAGAGCAAACAGTGCTACCTATCGAAGCAGATCTCTTGCTGGGTCCCGATAGCTCCTCAGAGATGGATTCCGAGATAGATGACTAGTCCTATTCTCCCATCGAGGTGTATGCTCTAACTTGGCACGGTTATACTGCTCATACCAAGCATATGGTGTCTTGCATTGCATAGTTTAGACATCATATACACAATATTCAACACCATGTTCTTAGTTCAGACATCATATATGTGAATGCCCTCTGCTTAGTATATAAATCACATATGTGAATTAAATCATGCGATCTTGATTACTTACATAACATGTATGTGAATTATGTCATGTGAACCTGATTACTAAAGACATCATATAATTATGTCATGCCATCTTGTTTAGTTAGTCATCATATCTTTGAATTATGCCATGCTATGCTATCTAGTTTACATAGACATCATATATGTGAAATTATGCCATGCTATCATTTTTAGTTAAACAATATACATTTCAACTATTTCATGCCCTCTTTTTTCCACACTATCTATTGCATCTGTCTCTCATACAAGGTGTGTACATTCAACTACGTTTCTTGTTTATCAGCCATTTGAATTGGAGCGGGTGATGGCAGTATCTAGCAAAGTAAAAACACCATATGAGCTGCTACACGTCCATTGCTTGTAAGCAAAAGTTTTTCCTCGTGCTGCGAGCCACCACGCATGCGTTGGCGGTGGCAGAGGGAGAAGGCGTAGTAAGCAAGTTCTCGTGGTTTTGCGAGTTGATGGGACACATCAAAGTTATTTAGTACTCTCTCCAAAAAGGGCCGACCATGTCCATGGCTACCATCCCGTCCTCCGTCATTGAGTATGTGCACTATTCATGTGCCATCGAGGAGAAAAAATATTGCGTAGTACTAGGTGCCATCGAAGTGCACGACTCACTTACGCACTGCTTATCTCCATTTTCTTGCATGACACGTGCACCTTGATGCTAGATGTCCCGCGTGTTGGCAAAAGGATGAACAAAGCTCGCGCCAAAAAAAGAGTGGAAGAACATAGATTCCCGACGACCGAGAAGGAGCAAGGAACCTCGCGGTGGAGCATCTGCACTCATAATATTTTATATTATTCAGCAATATAAAATCAACCAAATCTCTCGTCTAGCTGGTTCGCGCCTTTTCCCCTGTTTTTTGCCGCATGCCCACCTATAGAACCGCCTCCCGACGACCAATTCCTCTCCAAACACCTAGGGAGGCGGTTGAACCGAACAATTCTAACTTGTTTTTAGTGGGTACATTGATGTGGCATCGAAAGGGTGTGATAGCTGACTCTGGCAAAATAATTGACAACCACGTTGGCATACATGAGCATGGGGCCCACTTGTCAGCGTGCTGGACGGAGGAAGGAACGCAAGACAAAATGGAGCATGGAAGGGTACTGTACTCTATTGTTATGCCAAGAAGAGGAAGCGCTTTGACCGACGGACCAATCGAGATAGGTGTGTCGTGCCATGAGTGGGTCCAGTTTCTTGTTATGAACTTTTTGGTGTAGTAGTAACACTTGGTTTTGACTAATGATAAGATTTTATATAGGGCCTAATGTATTCTTTGAGGTTGCCTTTGACTATTGATAAGATTTTATATAATTTGAAAATTATATCATTTGAAGATCCTTTCACGTTCTGTTTCAAAAACAAGATCCTTTCACGTACGAATTTGACGGTATGCTTTGAGCAACTTGCATGTCCTATACTGCTCATGTTTGGATAGTCTAACTTAGCTAGAGGTTAGACTGACTCATGACTAACCCTGAACTAACTGTAGCCAAAGAGGTGTTTGGATGATAGGGTTAGATTGACAATAAATGCACTTGATGGAGAGAGAAAAGTGATTTTTCATTGGGCCCCATGATAACTAGCTCCAATTAGCACCACAGGGCCAAAGTAGTCTCGGAAAACGCATTAAGCCCTATATACATGGACAGGCGGAGTACGTGATACTAGCAAATGCTCACCATTAGTAGTAGTTCATTGGTTGGTTTCAATTTTTATTCAGTTGTTGTGCTGCTACCGTCCAATATTCACGCGTGGTAGTTTCTAGAATAAAAAAAGGAGGTAGTACTTACTGTGGGAAAGGTGAAGTGATGGTTGCTTCGCCTGAGCAACTTATTACTCTGGGAATATTGGAGTACCAGCGGATTCAACGAACAGAGAAATGATGGTTGCTTCGTCCCAGCAACTTACTGTGGCGAAGGTGGGGCTCTGTGATTTGACTGCTGACTAGTCATTATTACGGCGGCGCAACGACAATGGTGAATCTTTCCCTGCAGTTGTGCACTCAATATTGTTGCATGGCATGTGGAGCCGGATGAAGGATGTCCCACATGTCGGTGAAATGAAGTTGAACTGTTTCCGGCATTGCTATCAATCCTTCAGGATTTGTTTATATGTATGCATAATTTTAATGAAATTGTATTGTGATGCTATGAAGGTTTCAACTTTTGTTCTGTAGCGACCAGACCTCAAACAGTCTGATCTCTGTGCATCAATGTCATCCCTGGATCAGTAATGCTGACACGCACAGTACTCGAAGTATTTATAACAGAGTAGCAATCACACACTTGTTACATCGAATGTCTCAAAAGAGAACTTATTACAATAAATATGGCTTAAGGCCATCTAATAACGATAACAGCGGAAGGCTTGGAAGATAAGCGTGTCCATCAACTCCAACGGCATCACTGAGTATAGAACCACGACCTAAGGCACCTTACTCGTCGTCTGAAAAGTCTGCAACATGAACGTTGCAGCCCGAAAACGGGTCAGCACATGGAATATGCTGCCAAGGTAACACATAGAGAGCAATATGAAAAAGTAATGATATACTACATGCATATATGGCTGGTGGAAAGCTCTATGGTTACAGTTTTGCAGAAAGCCAATTTTTCCCTACTGCAAAGGAATAAATTTTGTTTAACTATCATGGTGGTTGTTAAACATTGAGAATGGTTGACAGCATTCTCAATCCCAATTAAGCATCATCAATCAAAAACCCAACAATATTAATTAAAGTAACATGATGAGATTCACATGATAATCCAAGTACTAGATACTCAAGATGTCCATAATCGCGGACACGGCTAACCATGATTAGTTTGATACACTCTGTAGAGGTTTGTGCACTTTTCCCCACAAGACTCGATCTCCTTCGTTTGATTTCTCGCACTACATGTTGTTTGAGAAACGGATGACCGAGACATAGTCTTTCAGAAGCGCTAGCACCTTACGAGCGGGTAGACCGTACCAACCTACATCCCCTACATCAGCTAGTCTACCACTGTAAGAGTTCGCACGACTTAGTCAACTATGCTAGAGCCCATAGTAGCTTGTGGCTGCACACGGAATTTTCTAGCATGAATAATCTCATGATCCCTTTGAGCCTGGGTGGCGGACCAAAAAGAAACAGGCAATCCTGGAATACCTAGGTACCTCAATCCACCCATATGTGTGTTTAAGTTGCCACCTTAAATAAACCATTAATTAACAATCTTACATCTGTCATGGATACACTCACCCAACCCACGTCTACTACCATAGCATGGCATAATAAGCAAACGTAGAAGTAACTCCCAAGGGTTTGATAATAAAACAGGTAATAGGTACTACCTCAACTACTTTCCCAAAACCCACAATTTAATTAGATCCTAGTCATGCAATGTTTGAGGATTGATCTAATGCATAAAACTGGGTATGAAAACAGGTATGATCAAAGTGTTACTTGCCTTGCTGATGATCCGCAAACCTAAAGATTAAAAGTAGCAAGCGGCGCACTCCGGGTACTCTATCGCAATCAAACAAGCACACAATAAGTACTCATCTAAAGCACAGGTAAAACTCAAACAAAAGATCTAACCAGAACGTTCAACTTAAGAACTCCGGTTTGCAAAAAGAATCAAATCGAACGAAGCAACGAAAGTCAAACGGCGAAAGAAAAAAACTTCGTTTTACTAATCTGGACCTAAGTCAAATTTTACAATAGCAAAAACTGGTTTGAGTTGATTATTCGGAAAGAGGGTTTCGAGATGAAACTCTAGGCACTTGAATCGCCTGATTCCGATAAACGAGCGAAAAGTTATACTAGATCGAAAATCGGATCAGAAATCGCGAACAGAAAAATCACGGAATAAATCCGAGAAAAAGAAAAATGACGAACAGCTTAAGGAACGAACGTTCGTTATCTGGATCTAAACGATGAACGCGTTCGTTAAAACGAACGAACGAGCGAGCGCTCGCTAAATAACCTAAACCGGAAAAAAACCGATCTAATAAAAATACGGATCTAAAAAAACCGAACGAAAACCGGCGAAAACCGAACGGTTTTCTAGGAAAAACCGGCGGCGGGGCGGGGTCAACCTCGGCGGCTCGGGCGGCGGGACGGGCGGCGGTTAGGGTTTGATGCGGGCGCGGGCGACGGCTGAGCCAAGGGCGGCGGATGGGTTGGGTCGGCCCGGGGCGGCGCTATATAAAGCCTCCCCCCGGAGGAGTCCGGCCCTAACACGGCCCGTAGGTCGGTTTCGTTTTTTTTAAATAATTATGCGCAGAAAAACTAACGAAAGAAATACTAAACGGACTCCAAAAATCCCGAAATAAATTTTCCCCGACTTCTAAAATCAAGCCGGACAAGATGAACATCTATTTTGGGCCTAAATGCAATTTTGAAAAACGCGCATTTTTCCTAAATTCAAATAAAATAGCGAAAAACTCCAAATAAAAATCTTATTTGATTTTATTATTAAATCTTCAATATTCCTTTATTTTGGGAAAGTCATTTTATTCCCTCTCTCATATTTTGAAAATACAAATAATTGAACAAAAAATAAATAAAATCAAATGATCCTATTTTCAGAATTTGAGAAAACTCAAATATGAAAATAACGAAATCTCCAACTCTCTCCATGGGTCCTTGAGTTGAGTGAAATTTCTAGGATCGAGCCAAAATGCAATAAAATATGATATGCAATGATGATCTATGTATAACATTCAAATTGAAAATTTGGGATGTTACAAACCTACCCCCCTTAAGATGAATCTCGCCCTCGAGATTCGGGTTGGCTAGAAAATAGGCGAGGGTGGTCCTTCAGCAGATCTTCCTCTCGCTCCCAGGTGGCTTCATCCTTGGTGTGGTGGCTCCACTGGACTTTGCAAAACTTGATAACCTTGTTGCGGGTGACTCGGCTGGCATACTCGAGAATTTTGACTGGTTTCTCCTCGTAGGTCAAATCATTACCCAACTGAATCGCTCCCAGCGGCACAATATCTCTCAGAGGTATATCAGCCATCTCTGCGTGGCACTTCTTCAACAGGGAAATGTGGAACACGTCGTGAACTCCTGACAATCCTTCAGGCAATTCCAAATTGTAAGCAATTTCTCCCATGCGCTCCAAAACTTTGTATGGTCCCACAAAACATGGTGCTAACTTTCCCTTAACTCCAAAGCGCTTAACTCCTCGAAGTGGGGATACTCAAAGATAGACTCTATCTCCGACTTCGAAAACTGTCTCCTTGCGTTTTGAATCCGCATAGCTCTTCTGCCTAGACTGGGCTACCTTGAGCCTATCGCGAATCAACTTCACCTTCTGTTCAGACTCCTTAATCAAATCTGGTCCAAACAACTGGCGGTCTCCAACTTCATCCCACAACAGCGAGGTTCTGCACCTCCTTCCGTATAAGGCTTCGAAAGGGGCCATCTTCAAATTGGATTGATAGCTGTTGTTATAAGAAAACTCCGCATATGGCAAGTTGTCATCCCAACTTTATCCATAATCCAATGCACATGCTCTCAGCATATCCTCCAAAATCTGATTGACTCTCTCGGTCTGTCCATCTGTCTCCGGATGAAAAGTTGTACTGAACTCTAGCGTGGTTCCCAAAGTTTTGTGCAACTCATTCCAAAACTTTGAGGTGAACTGGGTTCCTCTATCTGATATGATACTCCTCGAAACTCCATGTAGACATACGATCCTAGTCATGTATATCTCAGCCAACTTGGCACTACTGTAGGTAGTCTTTACTTGGATGAAATGAGCTACCTTCGTCAAACGATCGACTACAACCCAAATCGAGTCATAGCCTGAACGAGTCCTGGGCAATCCCGTGATAAAATCCATGCCCAACTTTTCCCACTTCCATTCGGGTATCGGCAATGGTCAGTAACAATCCAAATTGCTTCGATGCTCTGCCTTCACTCTCTGACATACATCACAAACTGCTACATACTCCGCAATATCCTTCTTCATTCCGGTCCACCAGAAAGTATCCTTCAAGTCCAAATACATCTTGGTATTTCCTGGGTGAATCGACTACGGCGAATCATGGGCCTCTTGCAAAATCAACTTCCTGATCTCCGGATCATTAGGCACATAAACGTGGTCCTCAAACCATAGGGTATCGTGCTCATCCTCACGAAATCCCTTAGCTTTTCCCTTGCTCATTTTCTCATTAATAGAGGCAATCTCTTTATCCGTCTTCTGAGCTTCTCTGATCTTATCCATCAATGTAGACTGTACCTCCAATGCTGCTACGTAGCCTCTCGGAACTATCTCCAAACATAGCTCCCGAAATTCCTCGGCTAACTCTTTTGGTAATCCTTTGGTCATTAGTGTGTTGACATGGCTCTTGCGGCTCAACGCATCTGCTACTACGTTAGCCTTTCCGGGGTGATAATGCAATCTCATATCATAATCCTTGATGAGCTCCAACCATCTCCTTTGCCTGAGATTCAACTCCTTCTGCGTGAAGATGTATTTCAAACTCTTGTGATTAGTGTACACCTCACAATGGTTTCCAATGAGAAAATGTCTCCAAGTCTTCAATGCGTGTACTAAGGCTGCTAACTCCAAATCATGGGTGGCATAATTTAACTCATGGGGCTTAAGTTGTCGTGAAGCATACAAAACAACTCTTCCCTCCCGCATAAGCACTGCTCCAAGTCCTCGACGTGAAGCGTCGCAATACACCTCATAATCCTTGCGCTGATCTGGCAGAATCAACATTGGTGATGTAACCAAACGTTTCTTCAACTCTTGGAAACTAGCCTCACATTCTTCAGTCCAGTTGAACTTGGTATCCTTCTTCAATAACTCCGTCATAGGCTTTGCAATCTTCGAGAAATTCTCAATGAATCTCCGGTAGTATCCTGCCAGTCCAAGAAAACTCCGGATCTCTCCAACTGTCGTTGGTGATTCCCAGTTTGTCACAGTGACAACTTTGGTGGGATCCACTGCTATTCCTTCTCCGGATATGACATGTCCGAGGAACCCAACTTCTTTCAACCAAAACTCACATTTGCTGAACTTGGCATATAACTGATGTTCTATGAGCTTCTCAAGTACTAAACGCAAATGCTCCTTATGCTCTTCTTCTTTCTTCGAGTAAACCAAAATATCATCAATGAACACCACGATGAACTTATCCAAAAACTCCATATACAACTTGTTCATCATGTTCTTGATATAGGCAAAAGTTAGTCAGCCCAAATGACATAACGGTATACTCATACAGCCCGTACCTGGTGGTAAAAGCCGTCTTAGGTATATCCTGCTCTCGTATCTTTAACTGATGGTATCCTAATCGCAAATCGATCTTGGAAAATACCTTAGCTCCTTGCAATTGGTCAAACAAGTCGTTGATCATCGGCAACGGGTACTTATTCTTAATGGTCACTTCATTCAATCCTCAGTAATCAACAACCATTCTCAATGATCCATCCTTCTTCTCCACTAGAAGTATCAAGCGATCCCCAAGGCGAAGAACTTGGGCGAATAAAACCTTTATCCAGTAACTCCTTAATCTGCTTCTTTATTTCTTCGAAATCTTGTGCGGGCATCCGGTACGGTCTCTTAGATATCGGCCCTGTGCCTGGCAACAATTCAATCAAAAAATCAATGTCTCTGTCCGGTGGCATGCCTGGCAACTCTTCTGGGAACACGTCCGGGTAATCCTTCACCACGGGTACTTCCTCCTGCACAACTCCTGATAAGGAATTTACTTGTGTCCCCCTCGGCTCATGCCGTGACACATACTTGATTCTTCTTCCTTCCGGGGTGGTAAGCAAAATTGACTTACTGGCGCAATCAATGTTCCCTCCGTACTTCGATAACCAATCCATGCCTAATATCACATCCAATCCTTGTGATTCCAAAACTATTAGGTCCGAGGGAAACATGTAGTTACCAATCCTTAATGGTAATCGATCACACCATAGACTAGCCATATATTCGGCTCCAGGCGAGGTTACTAGCATGGGTGATCTAAGGGATTGGGTTGGCAATTTATACTTATCCACAAATCCCCTTGATATGTATGAATGCGATGCACCATTATCAAAAAGAACAACTGCAGTAAATGTCTTAACCAAAAACTTACCTATTACTGCATCTGGCTGAGCTTCAACCTCCTCCACGGTAACGTGGTTCACCTGTCCCCTGTTGAAAGGGTTGGGCTTCTTCCCTGAGCTTCCATTGCCATTTCCATTTTGGGCTTCGGGACATTCATTTGCATAATGTCCAGTCTTCTGACACTTAAAGCAAGTGACTTGGCTCAGGTCTCTCTTGGCTGGGGTTGACGGGTTGGCGCGGTTTTGTCCAATGCTTCCTCCATTCCCGTTTCCATTCTTTGAACCATAATGATTTTGCGAGCTACCTCCTCCATGGGTATGCTGAAATTGTCCTCCTGGTTTCGGGTAAAGCGTAGCTTCACCGAGCTCCGTAATTGTACTTCCCCGTCCATACTTCCTCTTGCGGTTGTCAACTCTGCTTCTTCCCTTCAATCATAACAAAGACGATCTACCAACTCCCGGTAGTTATTGAAAGTGGCTACCATCAACTGCATGCTCAGCTCATCATTCACCCTTCCGTAAACTTCTCCCGCTTAGTCAGCATCTCGTAGCAACGCTATCCGGCATAACGTGCTAACTTACTAAAATCCTCCACATACTGGCTTACAGTGCGCCCTCCTTGGCGTAAGTTGCGAAACTCACGCTTCTTCATGGCCATAGCTCCTGCTGAAACGTGTGCAGTACGGAAAGCTTGCTGAAACTGATCCCATGTGACAGTGTCAATAGGGTGTGTGGCTGTGTAATTCTCCCACCATGATGCTGCGGGTCCATCAAGCTGACGTGCGGCAAAACGCACTATCCCCGCATCTGTGCATCCTGCAGCGGCCAACTCCCTTCCAACCTTGCGGAGCCAATCATCTGCAACAATCAGCTCGGTGCTACTGGAAAACACCGGCGGATTTAGCCTCAAGAAACGAGTCAAATGGTCAACAGGTGGTGGTGGTGGTGGGTTGTTGTTGTTGTTGTTGTTGCCTTGGTTCTGTACCAATGTTTAATCAAAGCATTCTGCTGTAGAATCAATTGAGTGATCTCCGGTGGGAAAACAAATACTGTGTCACGTCTCGGAGGCATCTGAGGGTGTTAGAGAAGATGAGAAAATAGAATAGAATGAGGTCTAGTGAGAAAACACTACCCTTATGCACATGAGACAAATGCAAACAATATCACTCCAATCAATTCAAACAAGGGCATACAACGGTCTAACTATCGTTACGAAAGTGCTTGAACTAAACTAAATACAATGGGGGGGGAAATTCTACTACTGTTATGGCGGTCAATCTAGAAAAACTGCTCCGATGAAGACTCCATGATATCCGCTCCAGCTTCATCAACATAGTCATCATCGCTGTCGTTGGGATCCGAATCGGTGTCGTCGATGATGATATAATTATCTGGGCAAGTGGAATCGTCATCATCTCTTCCTGGTGCGGGGTGTCCCATGAAAACTCCTAGCTTCCTGGTTAAGTGGTCATTATTCTCCACTAGCACTTCAATTTCTTCCATGTAATCTTCACGTGTAGCCTTGAGTTCTTCTTCTAGCTCCTTCATCTTGGTCAAGGCCTTCTGCAGATCCTCCATGCTCACAAGACATCCGGGTTCTCCTGACGTCGGATGTGCTGGTTTAACTCCTGGATATATGCTGCGATTGATCTATCCCTCCTGGTGCTGATCATCTCCCATTGCTCATCTCTGCGCCCACAAATCTGGTAGATAGTATCCTTGAGATCATTGCGGTAAACTTCTCCAATACGTCCCATGGTGATGTGGGCTGTCATGCTCTTTCCTAGACTCCAGCTTGGTGCATCAAAGGAAAACTCTATGGGCTCCGTGACTGGTGTGAATGTCCTTCCTGGAACTTGAACTTGAATCATCCAGCGCTCCTCTTCGGGTACAGTGGCGTTGTAGGTCCCGGTGAAGCTTGGCACTCCGATGTTCAGGTATCTAGTGACTTCCTTCAAGTGGCATCCAAAGGGTGTATCTTCATCCGGTTGTGTGAACTTGTTCCTTGCATCCGCCATCCTAAAAGAGTAGAAAAGATGAGGAGTCATAAATGATAAGAAAGAGTAGTGATCTAGGGCTTTAGCTTAGTGGTCGTGTCCTACAACAACGTGTGCTCTGATACCATCTTGTAGCGACCAGACCTCAAACAGTCTGATCTCTGTGCATCAATGTCATCCTTGGATCAGTAATGCTGACACGCACAGTACTCGAAGTATTTATAACAGAGTAGCAATCACACACTTATTACATCGAATGTCTCAAAAGAGAACTTATTACAATAAATATGGCTTAAGGCCATCTAATAACGATAACAGCGGAAGGCTTGGAAGATAAGCGAGTCCATCAACTCCAACGGCATCATCGAGTATAGAACCACGACCTAAGGCACCTTACTGTCGTTCGAAAAGTCTGCAACACGAACGTTGCAGCCCGAAACCGGGTCAGCACATGGAATATGCTGCCAAGGTAACACATAGAGAGCAATATGAAAAAGTAATGATATACTACATGCATATATGGCTGGTGGAAAGCTCTATGGTTACAGTTTTGCATAAAGCCAATTTTTCCATACTGCAAAGGAATAAATTTTGTTTAACTATCATGGTGGTTGTTAAACATTGAGAATGGTTGACAACATTCTCAATCCCAATTAAGCATCATCAATCAAAAACCCAACAATATTAATTAAAGTAACATGATGAGATTCACATGATAATCCAAGTACTAGATACTCAAGATGTCCATAACCGGGGACACGGCTAACCATGATTAGTTTGATACACTCTGTAGAGGTTTGTGCACTTTTCCCCACAAGACTCGATCTCCTTCGTTTGATTTCTCGCACTACATGTTGTTTGAGAAACGGATGACCGAGACATATTCTTTCAGAAGCGCTAGCACCTTACGAACGGGTAGACCGTACCGACCTACATCCCCTACATCAGCTAGTCTACCACTGTAAGAGTTCGTGACGACTTAGTCAACTATGCTAGAGCCCATAGTAGCTTGTGGCTGCACACGGAATTTTCTAGCATGAATAATCTCATGATCCCTTTGAGCCCGGTGGCGGACCAAAAGAAACAGCAATCTCGAATACCCAGGTACCTCAATCCACCCAGATGTGTGTTTAAGTTGCCACCTTAAATAAACCATTAATTAACAATCTCACATCTGTCATGGATACACTCACCCAACCCACATCTACTAGCATAGCATGACATAATAAGCAAACGTAGAAGTAACTCCCAAGGGTTTGATAATAAAACAAGTAATAGGTACTACCTCAACTACTTTCCCAAAACCCACAATTTAATTAGATCCTAGTCATGCAATGTTTGAGAATTGATCTAATGCATAAAAGCTGGGTATGAAAACAGGTATGATCAAAGTGTTACTTGCCTTGCTGATAATCCGCGAAACCTAAAGATTAAAAGTAGCAAGCGGCGCACTCCGGGTACTCTATCGCAATCAAACAAGCACACAATAAGTACTCATCTAATGCACAAGTAAAACTCAAACAAAAGATCTAACTAGAATGTTCAACTTAAGAACTCCGGTTTGCAAAAAGAATCAAATCAAACGAAGCAACGAAAGTCAAACGGCGAAAGAAACAAGCTTTGTTTTGCTAATCTGGACCTAAGTCAAAT
This sequence comes from Aegilops bicornis, assembly GCA_021605145.1. Lineage (NCBI taxonomy): Eukaryota > Viridiplantae > Streptophyta > Magnoliopsida > Poales > Poaceae > Aegilops > Aegilops bicornis. The sequence goes on from CM038670.1 coordinate 479,984,637, forward strand.
TTTATAGTAGCAAAAACTGGTTTGAGTTGATTATTCGGAAAGAGGGTTTCGAGACAAAACTCTAGGCACTTGAATCACCTGATTCCGATAAACGAGCGAAAAGTTATACTAGATCGAAAATTGGATCAGAAATCGCGATCGGAAAAATCGCGGAATAAATCCGAGAAAAAGAAAAACGACGAACAGCTTAACGAACGTTCATCATCTGGATCTAAACGATGAACGCCTTCGTTAAAACGAATGAACGAGCGAACGCTCGCTAAATAACCTAAACCGGAAAAAAAACCGATCTAATAAAAAATGGATCTAAAAAAACCGAACGAAAACCATGAAATGTAACGGTTTTTAGGAAAACCGGCGGGCGGGTCAACCTCGGCTCGGGCGTGGGACGGCCAGCGGCGGCTCCGGGCGGCGCGTGGCGGCGGCAGCTAGGGTTTGGCGCAGGCGTGCGGCGGCTGGGTCAGCCAGGCGCTATATAAAGCCTCCCCCCGGAGGAGTCCGGCCCTAACACGGCCCGTAGGTCGGTTTTGTTTTTTTAAATAATTACGCGCAGAAAAACTGACGAAAGAAATACTAAACGGACTCCAAGAATCCCGAAATAAATTTTCCCCGGCTTCTAAAATCAAGCCGGACAAGATGAACATTTATTTGGGGCCTAAATGAAATTTTGAAGAACACGCATTTTCCTAAATTCAAATAAAATAACGAAAAACTCCAAATAAAAATCTAATTTGATTTTTTTATTAAATCTTCAATATTCCTTTATTTTGGGAAAGTCATTTTATTCCCTCTCTCATATTTTAACAATAGAAATAATTGAAGATAAAATAAATAAAATCAAATGATCCTATTTTCAGAATTTGAGGAAACTCAAATATGAAAATAACGAAATCTCCAACTCTCTCCATGGGTCCTTGAGTTGCGTGAAATTTCTAGGATCGAGCCAAAATGCAATAAAATATGATATGCAATGATGATCTATGTATAACATTCCAAATTGAAAATTTGGGATGTTACATGTTCCACGGGAAAAAAGGTTTCAACTTAGGATTCATGTGTCCTCTTGCCTCAAGATTGTCTCGTTACAACATTCCATCAAATACAAATGAAACTACCATGGCTGCAAATGCATCTCAATGGTTCGCAGATCAGCGCCAATATTCACATCACAACTAAAGACAAAGTTGTGAGAAGGTGTACAAATAAAGAAAAATATATAATTGATTGATGTTGATCGTAGGCATGGCTCCATTTCCTGGGCACAGTCATTGGTTGGCAGCTAGTTTCACCCAGCTTTGTAGCAAAAAAAGAGGTGTATGGAGGACATCACAATCCAATCATTTTGTGCAGCTCCACTAAAATCAATTTGATCATCCCGGTATGCAAAGATATTCAGTCAGCGTGATTACAATAATAGTGGAACTAGATGATGAAACATAACACACACAAATAGAAGCCGATCACCTCTACGATCTATCTTTAGGACTAACTACTTGTTGGAGAAGATTATGCACGGAGTTGGATGAGGAGGATAGAAAAACCAATCTCCCTTTCTGCGGTTCCACGAAAATGTAAAAACATAGCCCGTGTGACATTTTGGCGGAACTGCACAAAACACTCTTAAGAAAAAAGTGATTTGTGCAGTTCATCAAAAGGTCGCAATAGCAACGAGGTGAAATGGATAGCCCTGTTTGCAAAAGGAGGTAGAAAGGAAACAATTACTGCCCAATAACATGAGTTGAAGACACATACGCCGACAAAAAACAAGCATATTCCATGTAATAAGGGAAAGATAGCAGCATGGTGGTTTATCAAAAACGGTTTGTGGACAAGATTGCAAGATGGAAAGTACGCCGGCCGAGATACATTTTAAGCAAACAACTAAAGAAGATCCACATGCAGGATTTTCCACATGCAGCAACGTGGGAAGATGGGCAGTGGATCAAGGCCGGAGGAAGCTATACCTGAGTGTCGTCGGGATATAACTAGGAGGGCGCCGGCTGCCGGGATCTGCCCATACTGCGGCAGTGAGCAAGTGGTGAAGGCCCTACCGCGCTGGAGCTTGGTCAGAGAGAATGGCGGGTACCGCAGATCAGGACGTGATGCCTCAACATCGTCGAACAGAGAAACGATGCACATCCTCCCTTTTCGCTGGCGGACGGGATGCAGCCGGATCAATGACCAACAGTAAGAGAGAGAGGCCACCGCTGGTGGAACTCTCAATGAAAGCACCAATGTCGGTGTCAAAACCGGCGGATCTCGGGTAGGGGGTCCCGAACTGTGCGTCTAAGGCGGATGGTAACAGGAGGCGGGGGACACAGTGTTTACCTGTGTTCGGGCCCTCTCGATGGAGGTAATACCCTACTTCCTGCTTGATTGATCTTGATGATATGAGTATTACAAGAGTTTATCTACCACGAGATCGTAGAGGCTAAACCCTAGAAGCTATCCTATGGTATGATTGTTGTTGTCCTATTTGACTAAACCCTCCGGATTATATAGGCACCGGAGGGGCTAGGGTTACAGTGCAGTCTGTTACAAGGAGGAGATCTACATATCCATATTGCCAAGCTTGCCTTCCACGCCAAGGAGAGTCCCATCCGCACACGGGATGAAGTCTTCAATCTTGTATCTTCATAGTCCAACAGTCCGCCAAAGGATATAGTCCCGCCGTCTCGAGGACCACCTAATCCAGACTCCCTCAAGAGCCCTCGAACCAGGCTTCAATGACGATGAGTCCGGCGCGCAGATTATCTTCGGCATTGCAAGGCGGGTTCCTCCACCGAATACTCCATGGAAGATTTTGAACACAAGGATAGTGTCCGGCTCTGCAAAACAAATTCCACATACCACCGTAGAGAGAATAACATTTCCACAAATCTAATCTGCTGACTCATTTTGCAGCATGACATCACACCACGGCCCGGTCATTATTCGAACCGTTTTTCACAACCAGCCACTGCACATATCGCGAGGCGGTTTCCTTGGCACGTCTTGTCGAAGCAGAGATCGTGTCCCCTTATCACGAGATTCTCATCAATAGGGTGTGGTTAACCCAACCGCGCCATCAATTATGGCGCTTGGGGAATAAGAGGTTTTACCAGGCAAGTGGGAAGGCGAAGAATACCTGCTGCCTTTATAAGGGGATAAGGACTACCTTTCACACCCATGCTTTCTACTTCCCAATTCATTCCCTTCCGTTCAAACTCCAGCACACAAGCGTTCATCTTCTCTGCCCACAAAAGGTCTTCCGAAGATGTCCGGATCCGGAGCAGGAGGCAAATGGATGGCCTCTACCGTCCGAGAGAAGGATATCAAAGCTTGAGGAGGCCGTGCACTGGCCAAGCAAATCAGCCACCGTCTCCCGACGGCGGGACAGATCGTCCCTACTCCGGAACCCCACGAGAGGGTTGTATTCCTCCCTCACTTTGTCCGCGGGCTAGGGTTTCCCCTCCACCCATTTGTTCGCGGCATCATGTATTATTATGGGACCGATCTTCACGATCTGTCCCCTAGTTCCTTCCTCAACAGCTCGACATTCATTGTCGCGTGCGAGGCTTTTCTCCGCATTTCGTCGCACTTCGGTTTATGGCTGAAGATTTTTAATGTGAAGCCCAAGGTGGTGGGCGGCGAGCACGTAGAGTGCGGGGGCGCCATGGTGAGCAAGATGCCCGACGTCATATGGCCAACGGGAACCTTTAATGATTCTGTCAAGGAGTGGCAACAGCAGTGGTTTTATATCACTGAGCCACGCGGCACAGTGGATCGCCTCTCCGAGTTCCGATCCGGCGCCCCCTGCGGCTTACATCTCGGGTCAAGAAAGGCCTCGACTGGTCCTCGTCCAAATGACCGCTTGTTCTCCGGATCTTGGCGTTGAATATATCACTACTAGGGAAAAGCCTATACACGTAGTTACTAGTAGCAAGGGTTAAAAACCTCGCTACTGCTACTTACCAAGAGCGCAGGTTTTAAACCTCGCTACTACTAAGTTGATAGCGATGGCGCGGGTTTTAACCCTCGCTACTACTAAGCGATCTCTACCGTGCCCCGGGACATGCCATAGTAGTAGCGTGGGTTTTAAAACCTCGCTACTACCAAGTTTGCTAGCAGTAGCGTGGGTGTTTAGCCCTCGCTACTACTAAGTGGTGCCATAGTAGTAGCGAGGGGGTTAAAAACCGCGCTACTACTAAAGGTCCCATTTTCAACCTCTACCCCCACAGAGATCGCCTTTTCAGTTTTAAAAAAAGAAAATGATGAAAATGTCAAAAAATAAAAGAAAATAAGTTTCCCATGTGATATGTGGTCTAGTTGTTGGGAAAATTTGCAAATGTGACTTTCTACTTTATTTGCAAAATCTCTTTAGAATTTGTAAAAATTGGTATAACTTTTGCATACTAACTCGGATGAAAAAGTTTTTTATATGAAAAATCATCTACTCAAAAAGTTACATCCGAATTTAACGGGGGAACCCGTTAAACATTTTCAAAATCCTCAAAAACCAAACAGAAAAAAGCCACGGGGCTTTTAAGATCTAGAGTGGAAAAATCGAAAAAATTTCAAACTGTGTGGTCAAACAATGGTCAAACTAATTATTCTAGAATATTAGTGTTACTAAATAATTATTTTTGTTTTTTTGAATTTTGATCAAATATGGTCAAACTTGGCCAAACTGTGGTCAAACTGTGGTCAAACTAATTATTCGAGAAATATTAGTGTTACTAATTTTTTAGAACAATAGTTTCAAACTCAAATAGTGAAATGTGTGACTTCATGCTCAAGCTAAATTCACGAGGTTAATAGGATTGACATCTTACTAATGTCGGAAAACAACAAGTGCAGACTTGGAAACGGCGAGAATAGAACCCGGAAGTTAAGCGTGCTTAGGTGGAGTAGTGAGAGGATGGGTGACCGTCAGGAAGTTAGATGATTTGGAATGATGAGGGGTGATTATAGATTAAATTGAGCAGCGATGAGGGTGATTAGAGATTTGAGGTTAAAATAATTCAGAAATTTGAAAATTAGGAAAAATCGAAATATTTTTGAAAAATTCAAAAACCCCTTATTTGGTAGTAGTAGCGCGGGTTTTTACGCACACTACTACTAAAGGACATAGTAGTAGCGCGGGTGGCACCCGCGCTACTGCTATACGTTAGCTGTAGCGCCTTATTAGTAGCGCCGGCCCCCGCGCTGCTGCTAGGCTTTTCCCTAGTAGTGTATAGGAGACAAGAACATTGAACTTGTCAATGTGGTCCAGGTGATGTTAGTTCGCCGGATCTTGCCTTGTCAGCACCGGACTTGCAATTTATGGGAATTTGATCCGGCCAGGCACCAAACCTTGCGAGAGCTTTTCGGCTCCTCGCACAAGGACATTTGGAAGGTGCTTTTCAAGTCCAACAAATCGTGGCCGGACTCCCCTGAGGACCGTGGGTACCAACTGTCCCGCCCTGCAAGTTCGGTGAGTTATAAAACTTTTCTATCCGCGTAACCCAAAGGAAGCGCTTAACGTGTTTTATACAACTCTCCCAGGGCCGGACGAAGAAGGCGGAGCGGATCCATTGTTCGGCCCTGCTGCCCAAAGAACCGGCCATCCCACTTTTGACGAAGATGCTGGTCCCGGCGCCTTACAAGGTGCCGAAGAAGACGGCCGAGAAGGAGGCCAAAAGACCGGGCCTTCGCCGCCATGCAAGACGGACACAATATCCGAAGGCTCCAATGCCCATTCCGCCTCCGAAGAGGACGAGGAGGAGGAGGAGGATGAATCCCCTGCGGGGGAAGAAAGAAGAGGACGGCCTCTGTACACTTGGAGGCCGAGCTGCCCAAAAGGGGAAAGGCTCCTCTTCCGGAGGAGTCCACTGCCGCCGCCGATAGCGGCCCGGCATGGGATCCCAGGGCCCAACCCCTGGTGAACTTGTAAGTATATAAAATCCGAGTACGTTTTAGGCGTCCGGACTCATCGTGGCTTAGTATTTTAACCTAAGCCATATTTTTTGTAGTCCGGCAAGGTCCCGTACCAAACAATCCTCATCAGAGGACTTGCTGAGCTCAAATGCTATGGAGAGCGGGACGCCCCCAAAGGCCCCTTCCTCCAAACAGGTGCATAACACCGAGGCTTCGTCCCGGAAGGACCTCGACCAAGGAGGAAAGGGAAAAAACCGTGAAGGCGGCGCCTGGAGGTCAAACCTCAGGGGCCGGACACGTGGGGGAAAAGATTCCCATGGGAGCTGACGGCGGGGACGATCCTGAGTTCGGCTCCCAGCCGGATGCGATTCCAGAGACCTATACGGCTCCAGAATCAAGCAGGAGGCCTCCCTCAGCTGGAGGGGGCGTTCCTGTTCCATCGGCGACCTCTGTCCAACCATAAGTGTCGGATGCTTTGTTGGTGGCGTTGAAAAATGCCTCCATCGTTGATGAACACCGTGCCCTTACGGGTGCGGTGATTGTGAAGATTCAGTCGACTGAGAGTGGACTGAACAAAGCATGTATCAGCCTTATAAGAGGCTTTGAGGTATGTTTTATGAGTTGTCGAAGAGTGTCATAGTATAGATAGTAGCCCCTAATACACTGTTCGGTGAAAGAAAGAACCGGAGGGGGGATCGAATTTATGATCGCAGGAAGACTCATAGAATGATATCGATTTCTCTTCTGTTATGAGCAGGCGTCTGTAGCGGCTGTTGCCTCTCGTACTACAGAGATCTTTGGACTAAATCAAAGTCTGGAGCGGGCCATAGAAGAACTTGGCCAATTGAGAATGCAGTTGAGAGATAAACAAGGTGTGCACAAGCTTTGCTCGCGTTTATTGCGAATGAATTTTCAGTATGAAATTAGCTGCATAATTTGTGCTAGGGATTGTGACCGAAGTCGAGGCCCTTAAAAAGGTCGTGGCCGAGGCCGAGAAAAAGGCAGCCACAGAGCAGACTCTTTGTGGGAAGCACAAGACCAGGGTTATTAAAGCTAAGTAGGAGCTGCAAGAGGCCATAAGGAAATGTGAGACCTTGGAGCAGAGTTTAACGGAGAAAGAATTCAAACTCACCAAGGCGCATCAGGCCACGAGCGATGCCCGGGGGGAAACCCAAAGCGCCCTGCAGGGGATCCAAGAGGCGAGAAATATCACGGCGGGTAAGGCTTTTCCATGTAAAGCAAGTATTTGAGGGGAAAAGTATGTTTCTAATTTTGAATCTGGATTTCTTAGGGGTATTTGCCGAGCTACCTCACAGCATATCAGATGCCGCCCAATTCTACCGAGCCGAAGAAATGAACACCACAGATAAGCTCTTCTGGTCGCAGTATTTGGCGCCGAATTATCCGGTGCCTTTTGCCGATCAACTGAAATAGCTGATCAAACTGCATAAGGCGGCGGAACTAGCCATGAAAGATTTGGTTATCCGGCTATGGCCTGCTGAGCCGATTCCAAGCAGCTACTTCGGGCTCGTGAAGCGGCTTGTAAGCGCTTGCCCTCGACTTGACGTCATCAAGCGGTCGGTATGTATAGAAGGTGCACGAATGGCCTTCGCCCGCGCAAAGGTGCATTGGGGGAAGATGGATGCTGAAAAGCTGATGACCGAAGGACCGCTAGAGGGGAAGGAGCAATGCAAGCCTGAATTCTATTATGAGAGTGTCCGAAAAGGATCCTACCTTGCAGTCGAGCTATGTACCAAGGACATTATATACTCGTTAATGCAAATCATCTTGTCCTTTGTAATGTTTGAACAAGGTCATTGATTTATTTCCTGTTATATAAAAGTTTACCCTCCTGTGCGGCCGTTTTATATGTTAAATCTGAGAGTTGGCCAGTCGTTGGCTTTTGCCCCCACGTAAGAAGTACGGGGGTGTTCGGGATAAACATGGGAGCCGGGCAAACCCAACTATTGAACCAAGACATGATTCGGAGCTGATGCATATAATGCTATAGGTTCGGGGTGCCGAACTTCCATGAAGGTGTTCGGACTTTATAGCCATGTTATGGGTAAAACGAAGCCCCTGGCATATTTTAAGGCACATCGTTGTGTACGGATGCCACTTGACAAAAGAATTTCGATAAGAAATAACAGCAGGTAAACGTCATATAAATGCACATGTTGTATTTGAATAGTACGTCTATGCGTATGAGTACAAGTAATGTGATAGACAGGGAATATGATTGCGGAACCTGCTGAGACCAGGGGGGAAGAAGCTGAGTGCGGATCCATGATATAGCCGGATGTTCATTGCGGGGAACGTCTAAGGATTCCCTTGCACGTTCAAGATGCCTCCGTATGGCCCGTCCTGGTCAGCGCAAAGGTGAACCTGCGAAGGAAATGTAAGAAATATTTGCGTGCCGGAGAGCGGTTGAGCCGCTGAGCTCGGCCTGTCCTGGCCTTTGTCGGTTTGTTTAGTTGAGCTCTGGACGAGCTGGGCTGTCCTTCCGTGAAGCAGTTCGGAGTCCCTTCATGGTGTCCGGGAGCCTGGACATCGACTCGAGGTTCGGCTGCAAGGTGCTGCTCGTTGCCTCTGCTGCTAAAGCAGTGGTGTATTTGTTTGTGTCGGGGGAAGGTTCGGCCTTGCCATTGACCGTGATGACGCCGCGTGGACCGGGCATCTTGAGCTTATAGTGGGCATAATGTGGCACCGCGTTGAATCGAGCAAAGGCGGTTCGTCCGAGCAGTGCCTGATAATCACTGCGGAAAGGGATGATTTCGGAGATTAACTCTTCGGTATGGTAATTTTCTGGTGATCCGAAGACTACCTCAAGGGCAATGGAGCCTGCACAGCTGGCTTCCACACCTGGTATAATGCCTCTGAAAGCTGCTGCCTCCGTCCATAAGGACTCGAGTGAGGTGAAACCCGTCTATTATTGGGTCGAGGACTAGTGCGGTTGGATTTCCATGATTAGCGTTAACCGGACGATCCGTGCGGTTGAAGGTGACCGGCCCTAGTTTATATTGTGGGACAGCTAGTTCCGTTAAGTCGGCATCCCTAAGGGTGCGTATCCGGTCCGAGTTGGTAATTTGGGTGGTATTTACCACATTCACCAATTGAATATGCGGGGGAAACTTCTTTTGCCTTCCCGTGTTACGTGATCTGGGCTCTTCGTCGCCATCATCGCTTTGGGACCCCCCTTCTCTGTTTTTGGCGCTTGCCCTGCCGTGTTGTTTGAAGACCCAGCATTCTCTGTTGGTATGGGTGGCTGGCGCTCCTGGGGTGCCATGAATTTGGCATTAGCAATCGAGTATGCGGTCCAAAGTGGATGGACCCGAATTATTATTTTTGAGTGGCCCCTTCCGCTGACCGTACTTTGAGCCGCTGAATCCGGCATTGACTGCCGTATCTTTGGCGTTTTCACCATATTTAAGGTGCTTGTGTTTGTTGCGTCGCGGTTCGCCGTTGCTATCCCTGGCCTTTGAAGTGCCAGATTTTCTTGTTGTATTGTTACTACGAGCCAACCAGCTATCTTCGCCCGCGCAAAAGCGGATCATAAGTGTCGTGAGGGCTGCCATGGATTTTGGCTTCTCTTGACCGAGGTGTCGGGCGTGCCATTCGTCACGGGTGTTATGTTTAAATGCTGCTAAGGCCTCTGCATCCGGACAGTCGACAATTTGGTTTTTCTTAGTTAGGAACCGGGTCCAGGATTTCCTGGTCGATCCCCCTGGCTGCTGAGTTATATGACTTAAATCGTCAGCATCCGGCGGTCGCACATAAGTGCCCTGGAAATTGTCCAAGAATGCATCTGCCAGGCTCTCCCAATTTCCGATGGAGTTTGCCGGCAAGCTATTAAGCCAATGCCGAGCCGGCCCTTTGAGTTTTAGCGGGAGATACTTGATGGCATGTAGGTCATCCCAAGGCCATGTGAATGTGGAGGAAGAAGTCTTCTATCCATACCACGGGGTCTGTAGTACCATCATATGATTCAATGTTTACGGGTTTAAACCCTTCTGGGAATTCGTGATCCATTACTTCATCAGTGAAGCATAGGGGGTGTGCGGCGCCTCTGTGCCGAGCTATATCATGACGCAGTTCATACGAGTCTTGTCTGCTGTGTTCGGCCCGGCCGGATTTGCTTTTAGTGTATCCAGCGTGACGATCATCGTCACATGTTGGGGCGCGACCCCGTGATCCGTAGATCGACCTTGCATGTTTTGTTTTGTTTTCCAATACGTCTCGCAGGTCCCGCATATTGCCCCGGGCCTTTGTATTTTTGTTTGAATGGTGGCGGGGTGCGGGCTGGCCTTCGGGCTGATATGCCTCTCTGTCTCGTCCATGAGGCGGCCGATCAGCCGCATCATACATTGGTGATGTAGGTTTTAATGCTTCCTCTTCGAGTTGAGGTAGCAACCTGCGCTTTGGGTAACTCTTGTTTGGGCGCTCGAGTTTGTATTCCTTGGCTGCCAGGACTTCAGTCCATCTATCCGCTAGCAGATCTTGATCAGCTCGAAGATGTTGTTGCTTTTTCTTCAGGCTGTTTGCTGTGGCTATAAGCCGGCGCTTGAAGCGCTCCTGCTCGACGGGATCCTCAAGCACGACAAATTCTTCGTCGCCGAGGCTCACTTCGTCTTCGGAGAGAGGCATGTAATTGTCATCCTCTAATTCTCCGTTTGCTGCCTGTTCCGGAGGGCTAGCTTATTCATCCTCCCACTCAAGGTCTGGCTGGAGGGGATTATCATCATCTTCGGCACTATCCGGAGCGTTATTGTCTCTTGTGCCGGTATCGTTGCTTTTGCTATGGCGAGACTTAGAGCGGCGCCGCTGACGTCGGTGCTTGGGTTGCTTCTTGGAGGGATTATCCTCCGTTGTCTATCGCCATCCCCTTCTTTGGGGGTGTCCACCATGTATATGTCATATGATGAGGTGGCAGTCCAGCGCCCTGTGGGCGGTGGTTCTTGTTCGTCTCCTACATCGTCGTCCATACCGTCGATGTCTTCGGAGCCGAAGTCGAGCATGTCGGTTAATTCGTCGACAGTGGCTACTAAGTGGGTGGTGGGTGGGGCGCGGATTTCTTCGTCGTTCGCATCCCATTCTAGTCAGCATAGTTCGGCCAAGGGTCTCCCGACAGGGAGAGAGACTTGAACGAGTTTAGTACGTCGCCAAAGGCGAGTGCTGAAAGATATCCGCGGAGGTAAACTCCATGATAGGTGCCCAATCGGATTTGATGGGCATGGACACAAGCGGCTCGGAGTCCGTGGCCGGGGACGAGTCCGACGGTTCGTCAACACGGGTCTTGTAGGAGGTGAAGTCAGTATTCGGTGCTATCGCCACCGAGTGTGCGGCCTCCGTGGCGAGGTCCATCCACCCGTCCACAGATGGCGCAACTTGTTCCGGATTGAGGGCCGGAGTAGTTGCAGGTGTGATCTCCCGAACACAGTCCGACGGCAGAGCTAAATCATGCTTGTCGTGATCGTGCGGCGCACCTGACATGGGCTCGAATCCGTTGAAGATCAAGTCTCTGTAGATGTCGGCAGTATAGTTCAAGTTTCCAAACCTCACTTGATGGCCAGGGGCGTAGCTATCGATCTTCTCCAGATGGCCAAGCGAGTTAGCCCGCAGTACGAAGCCGCGAATACGAAGATCTGTCCGGGGAGGAAAACCTCACCCTGGATCGCATCGTTGTCGATGATCGAAGGAGCCATCAAGCCTTACGGTGACGGCACAGTGGAACTCTCAATGAAAGCACCAATGTCGGTGTCAAAACCGGCGGATCTCGGGTAGGGGGTCCCGAACTGTGCGTCTAAGGCGGATGGTAACAGGAGGCGGGGGACACGATGTTTACCGTGTTCGCCCTCTCGATGGAGGTAATACCCTACTTCCTGCTTGATTGATCTTGATGATATGAGTATTACAAGAGTTTATCTACCACGAGATCGTAGAGGCTAAACCCTAGAAGCTAGCCTATGGTACGATTGTTGTTGTCCTATGGACTAAACCCTCTGGTTTATATAGGACCGGAGGGGGCTAGGGTTACACAGAGTCGGTTACAAGGGAGGATATCTACATATTCGTATTGCCAAGCTTGCCTTCCACGCCAAGGAGAGTCCCATCCAGACACGGGACGAAATCTTCAATCTTGTATCTTCATAGTCCAACAGTCCGGCCAAAGGATATAGTCCGGCTGTCCGAGGACCCCCTAATCCAGGACTCCCTCAGTGGCTGGGAATGAGACGTGAGTACGTGTGTCGTGTGTGCACCTCTTCTTTAGGTGCAGGTACGTACGTGGGTGGGTGTGAGAGAGATGGTTTGTGCAAAATAGAGGCAATGTGTCGATGATATCTCAAAAAAAATGTAACATATGCAATGTGTGTGAAACAGAGTCATGGATATATCAGATATAGAGGGAGCGATCCACGAGAAGAGAGTGGAGGGATCATCGGCGTGAGATATCGATAGAATCGAAAACAAGGATGAAGTGTGTGGGTGCGCGATCGATAAAGAGTGCAATCGAATTTGTGTTTGCCCACGTCAAAGATATAGGGCGGCTAGCCTACTAGAATTTGAGAGGGCAGAGGTGCAGTTTTTCTTTCTGGCATGGATACCTACCTACAATGTTTGACTATCGGTGTGTGGGGGGGAGGGGCCAGAGACCTAACTATAGAGAGGTAGATCGACTAGTATATGTGCGGAGAAGGAGAGAGACCTAGCTATGTATTGAGGGAGATCGATCAGCATCCATGCATATGTGTGGCAGAGGAATAAGGTTGGGAGAAAGACAAAGGTAGAGTGTCGGAGAGTTGGCGGTGGAGTTGCTTCTCACAAATGGTGGGAGAGGCCTGCTAGACAAACGGAGGGTACGAGTGCAATATCAATAAGAGAGGGCCGGGGATGTCTGCCTGTCTATGCATGTGCGTGTGAGAGACTGGTCGGGAGGTATGCAAGGATGATGAGGGGGATGATATGGTTGTGGTAAGTAGACGTAACTACATAGGAAGATCAACCGCCGTGTGTCCGAGGAAGGGAGAGACATAACTAGTGAGGTAAGTTTATCGGTGTGTGGGGAAAAGAATTATAGTTGAACTAGCTATATGTAGGGATATCGGTATGTATACATGCATGCATGTGTTAGAAGCAAATAAGGTCCGGAGAGACGGACAAGGGGAGAGGGGTGCGGCTAGGAGATGGTGCGAGAGGCCTACTATGTCGAGGGGGAGGAGTGTGCGAGCATGATATCGACGAAAAGAGGGGCGGGAGTGTGCACCTGCATGGAACCGTATTGGACATAGGGGGGCATGGACAGTGAGAAGAGAAGAGGGGAAGTGTGTATTTGTGGTAAGCACACATGGCTAGAGAGGCATATCGACCGGTGTGTGCCGGAAAGAAGGAGCCGGGGGCTTACACACACCGTGGGTGAACGACCTAAAGAGAAATAACAAATGTGCGTGATGGAGAGGATGTTGAGGGAGGGTGAGAGGGGGCGGGCGCGTGCATGCACGATAGAAAGTTAGCGCTAGCTAGCTACAAAGACAAGAGGATCATGAAGGTGTAAAAGATGAACAAAGATCATAATTCATTATAAAAAAGTGGATTCAGATATTTGAAGAAGATATCATAATGTAGAACATTGATTATAATTTGGGATAATGTGTGGCTTTTGCAGCTCAGGGCTAAATACGTGTCATAATGTAGGGGGTGGGGCACTATACTTTGTATGATAAACACGGTGTACGTATGGAACATGGTTTAGATTATGAAAATCTTGTTAGTACATCAAATGTACTATTATTTGGAATCAACATCAAGTGTATTCAAAAAATTGAATTCGAGTTCATATAGTACACATAGTTCATATTTATCTATATAGTAATCATGTGGTGTGTTGTTAAGGTAATACACGAATTATGTCGAAGTTGGCAACAATCATGATTGTAGATTCTTATTCAAACAGAGAAACGAATACAAATTTAGTTCGAATTGCAGCGGTAGTATAGACATTTGGAATGCACTAAAATGTTGGTATGAGTAGGTTACATGCATTATACAGCCAGCAAAAAAATTTAATTGGGCATAACATGGATTCATAGCTTTGAATAGCATTTGTATAGTAAAATGGGACAAGACTCTCTCTTTGTGTGGTGTGAATAGTTTTATTTTTATCGTTTTTTTCGTTGAGGGAAGTGCGAATTGATTTGGTACGTACAATATTAAATGTTAGGCTTGTCTCTAAAATTCAACCCGCGCCTTGTTATATCCCGAAAATTCAGATATCGTGCTCCCAAAACTCGCGCCTTCACAACCCACTACTTGCTATCCCGAAATTACAACGCGCGTGAAAAGTCCCTCCAGCTGCCAAATCCCGACATGCGAAATCCCCCTTCTAACCCCGAGCCGAAAGGGCCGCTAGTTCAAATCGGTGGGGGTACTTTTGTAACACACCCTACATTTTGGACAAGCGCGTCCCTAAGTCATGGTCCCCCCTCCCATCGCCTCCTTCTCGCCATTCGAAATCCCAGGCCGCCATAACCTCTCTGCTCTAGCCGCGAAACCCAACTCTCCTTCGTTAGCCACCTCACCGCAGCCCAGCCGGAGCCTCTTCCCCGAAGACGCCGTCCACCGCAACAGCTCGACGTCGCTCATCCACCTCCCTCGGATGAGGATCCCTCGTCCATCTCGTCGTCCCGCTGGTTCAGCGGCCTGTCCTCCACCTCCAAGGAGCTGCTCTGATGATCGCCTTGTCTATCGCGGCTGCTCCATCCCCACAACACCGCCTTAACCTGCTCCACCGAAACTGCAGCATCCTCACCGACTCCTCAGACGAAGCTGAGGCCTACTCGGCGCCACCAAAGAGGTGGTACACTCATCACATCACACCTTTTCCTTAACTTGACCTTCCGGCACCGACGATGCTCTATCTCGCACTCCCATGGCGCGGCTACCTCAAAGTTATTCTTTCCAATCAATCCGTTGGGCTATTCCTATAAGTGTCACAAACAGCCCTAGAGTTCGTACTAGAATAACACCTTAAGATACAAATCAACCAAAACCCTAATGTCACCTAGATACTCCAATGCCACCTCAAGTATCCGTGGGTATGATTATACGATATGCATCACACAATCTCAATTCATCTATTCAAACCAACACATAGAACCTCAAAGAGTGCCCCAAAGTTTCTACCGGAGAATCACGACGAAAACGTGTGCCAACTCCTATGCATAGGTTCATGGGCAGAACCCACAAGTTGATCACCAAAACATACATCAAGTGAATCACGTGATATCCCATTGTCACCACAGATACGCACGGCAAGACATACATCAAGTGTTCTCAAATCTTTAAAGACTCAATCCAATAAGATTACTTCAAGGGGAAAACTCAATTCATTACAAGAGAGTAGAGGGGGAGAAGCAACATAAGATCCAACTATAATAGCAAAGCTCGCGATACATCAAGATCTTGCCAAATCAAGAACATGAGAGCGAGAGATCAAACACATAGCTATTGGTACATACCCTCAGCCCCGAGGTTGAACTACTCCCTCCTCATCATGGAGAGCGCCGGGATGATGAAGATGGCCACTGGTGAGGGTTCCCCCCTCCGGCAGGGCCAGAACAGGGTCCCGATTGGTTTTTGGTGGCTCTGGAGGTTTTGCGACGGCGGAACTCCCGGTCTAATCTCCGTTCTGGAAGTTTTAGGGTACGTGGAATTATATAGGCGGAAGAAGCACGTCAGGGGAGCCACGAGGCAGGGGGCGCGCCCTAGGGGGGTGGGCGCGCCCCCCACCCTCGTGGATTCCTCGTTCCTTCCTTGACGTGGGGTCCAAGTCCATCCGGTAGCTTTCCTTCCAAAAATAACTTCTCCAGTTGATTTCGTTCCGTTTTGACTCCGTTTGATGTTCCTTTTCTTCGAAATACTGAAATAGGCAAAAAAACTGCAAATCTGGGTTGGGCCTCCGGTTAATAGGTTAGTCCCAAAAGTAATATAAAAGTGGAAAATAAAGCCCAATATTGCCCGAAACAGTAGATAATATAGCATGGAGCAATCAAAAATTATAGATACGTTGGAGACGTACCAAGCATCCCCAAGCTTAATTCACCTTGCTCGTCCTCGAGTAGGTAAATGATAAAAGATAATTTTTGATGCGGAGTGCTACTTGGCATAATTTGATTGTAATTCTTCTTAATTGTGATATGAATATTCAGATCCGAAGATTCAAGACAAAAGTTCATATTGACATAAAAATAATAATACTTCAAGCATACTAACTAAGCAATTATGTCTTCTCAAAATAACATGGCCAAAGAAAGTTCATCCCTACAAAATCATATGGTTTAGTCATGCTCCATTTTCGTCACACAAGAATGCTCTCATCATGCACAACCTGATGACAAGCCAAGCAATTGTTTCATACTTTAGTAATCTCAAACTTATAAACCCTCACGCAATACATGAGCGCGAGCCATGGACATAGCACTATGGGTGGAATAGAATATGATGATGGGGGTTATGTGGAGAAGACAAAAAAAGGAAAAAAGTCTCACATCAACGAGGCTAATCAATGAGCTATGGAGATGCCCATCGATTGATGTTAATGCAAGGAGTAGGGATTGCCATGCAACGGATGCACTAGAGCTATAAATGTATGAAAGCTCAACAAAAGAAACTAAGTGGGTGTGCATCCAACTTGCTTGCTCACGAAGACCAAGGGCATTTGAGGAAGCCCATCATTGGAATATACAAGCCAGGTTCTACAATGAAATATTCCCACTAGTATATGAAAGTGACAACATATGAAACTCTCTATATGGAAAACATGGTGCTACTTTGAAGCACAAGTGTGGAAAAAGGGATAGTAGCATTACCCCTTTTTTTGGGCCTTATTTTTTTTTCTTTGGCCTTTCTCTTTTTTTTTGGGGGGGGGGGGGGGGACAATGCTCTATTAAATGATGATCGTCACACTTCTATTTATTTACAACTCAATGATTACAACTCGATACTAGAACAAAGTATGACTCTATATGAATGCCTCCGGTGGTGTACCGGGATATGCAAGGAATCAAGAGTGAAATGTATGAAAGGAGTATGAACGGTGGCTTTGCCACAAATACTATGTCAACTACATGATCGTGCTAAGCAATATGACAATGATAAATGTGTCATGAAGAACGGAATGGTGGAAAGTTGCATGGCAATATATCTCGGAATGGCTATGGAAATGCCATAATAGGTAGGTATGGTGGCTGTTTTGAGGAAGATATAAGGAGGTTTATGTGTGAAAGAGTGTATCATATCACGGGGTTTGGATGCACCAGCGAAGTTTGCACCAACTCTCGATGTGAGAAAGGGCAATGCACGGTACCGAAGAGGCTAGCAATGATGGAAGGGTGAGAGTGCGTATAATCCATGGACTCAACATTAGTCATAAAGAACTCATATACTTATTGAAAAAATCTACAAGCCATCAAAAACCAAAGCACTACGCGATTGCTCCTAGGGGATAGATTGGTAGGAAAAGACCATCGCTCGTCCCCGACCGCCACTCTTAAGGAGGACAATCAAAGAACACCTCATGTTTCAAATTTGTTACATAACATTTACCATACGTTCATGCTACGGGACTTGCAAACTTCAACACAAGCATTTCTCAAATTCACAACTACTCAACTAGCACGACTTTGATATTATTACCTCCATATCTCAAAACAATTATCAAGCATCAAACTTCTCTTAGTATTCAACACACTCATAAGAAAGTTTTTACTATTTTGTATACCTAGCATATTAGGATTATGTAAGAAAATTACCATGCTATTTAAGACTCTCAAAATAATCTAAGTGAAGCATGAGAGATCAATAGTTTCTATAAAAACTACCCACCACCGTGCTCTAAAAGATATAAGTGAAGCACTAGAGCAAATGACAAACTACTCTGAAAGATATAAGTGAAGATCAATGAGTAGTCGGATAATTATGCAACTATGTGAAGACTCTCCCATTTAATAATTTCAGATCTTAGTACTTTATTCAAACAGCAAGCAAAACAAAAGAAAATAAAATGACGCTCCAAGCAAAACACATATCATGTGGTGACTAAAAATATAGCTCCAAGTAAAGTTACCGATGAACGAAGACGAAAGAAGGGATGCCTTCCGGGGCATACCCAAGCTTAGACGCTTGGTTATCCTTGAATATTACCTTGGGGTGCCTTGGGCATCCCCAATCTTAGGCTCTTGCCACTCCTTATTCCATAGTCCATCGAATCTTCACCCAAAACTTGAAAATTTCACAACACAAAACTTAACAGAAAACTCGTGAGCTCCGTTAGCGAAAGAAAACAAAACACCACTTCAAGGTACTGTAATGAAATCATTATTTATTTATATTGGTGTTAAACCTACTGTATTCCAACTTCTCTATGGTCTGTAAACTATTTTACTAGCCATAGAGTCATCAAAATAAGCAAACAACACAATGAAAAACAGAATCTGTCAAAAACAGAACAGTCTGTAGTAATCTGTAACTAACGCAAACTTCTGGAACTCCAAAAATTCTAAAATAAATTTGTGGGCCTGAGGAATTTGTCTAGTAATAATCTGCAAAAAGAATCAACTAAATATCACTCTCCAGTAAAAAGTTTTAGCTAATCTCGTGAGCGCTAAAGTTTCTGTTTTTTACAGCATGATCATAAAGACTTCACCCAAGTCTTCCCAAAGGTTCTACTTGGAACAAACACTAATTAAAACATAAAACCACATCTAAACAGAAGCTAGATGGATTATTTATTACTAAACAGAACCAAAAAGCAAGAAACTAAAATAAAATTGGGTTGCCTCCCAACAAGCACTATCGTTTAACGCCCCTAGCTAGGCATGATGATTTCAATGATGCTCACATAAAAGATAAGAATTGAAATATAAAGAGAGCATCATGAAGAATATGACTAGCACATTTAAGTCTAACCCACTTCCTATGCATAGGGATTTTGTGAGCAAACAACTTATGGGAACAAGAGTCAACTTGCATAGGAAGGTAAAACAAACATGACTTCAAGATTTTAAGCACAAAGAGAGGAAACTTGATATTATTGCAATTCCTACAAGCATATGTTCCTCCCTCATAATAATTTTCAGTAGAATCATGAATGAATTCAACAATATAACCAGCACATAAAGCATTCTTTTCATGATCTACTTGCATAGAAATTTTCCTACTCTCCACGTAAGCAAAATTCTTCTCTTCAATAGTGTGGGAGCAAACTCAACAAAATAACTATCATATGATTGAAAATAAAGATCAATATGACAAGTTTCATGGTTATCATTATTCTTTAGAGCATACGTGTCATCACAATAATCATCATAGATACGAGGCATGCTTTCATCATAGTAAATTTGCTCATCAAAGCTTGGGGGACAAAAAATATCATCTTCATCAAACATAGCTTCCCCAAGCTTGTGGCTTTGCATATCATTAGAATCATGGATATTCAAGGAATTCATACTAACAACATTGCAATCATGCTCATCATTCACATATTTTATGCCAAGCATTCTATGTAATTCTTCTTCTAGTACTTGAGCACAATTTTCCTTTCCATCATACTCACGAAAGATATTAAAAAGGTGAAGCGTATGAGGTAAACTCAACTCCATTTTTTTGTAGTTTTCTTTTATAGACTAAACTAGTGATAAAACAAGAAACAAAAAGATTCGATTGCAAGATCTAAAGATATACCTTCAAGCACTAACCTCCCGACAGCGGCGCCGGAAAAAGAGCTTGATGTCTACTACACAACCTTGTACTTGTAGACGTTGTTGGGCCTGCAAGTGCACAGGTTTGTAGGACAGTAGCAAATTTCCTCAAGTGGATGACCTAAGGTTTATCAATCCGTGGGAGGCATAGGATGAAGATGGTCTCTCTCAAAAAACCCTGCAACCAAATAACAAAGAGTCTCTTGTGTCCCCAACACACCCAATACAATGGTAAATTGTATAGGTGCACCAGTTCGGCGAAGAGATGGTGATACAAGTGCAATATGGATGGTAGATAAAGGTATTTGTAATCTGAAAATATAAAAACAGCAAGGTAACTAATGGTAAAAGTGAGCACAAACGGTATTTCAATGCTAGGAAACAAGGCCTAGGGTTCATACTTTCACTAGTGCAAGTTCTCTCAACAATAATAACATAATTGGATCATATAACTATCCCTCAACATGCAACAAATAGTCACTCCAAAGTCACTAATAGCGGAGAACAAACGAAGAGATTATGGTAGGGTACGGAACCACCTCAAAGTTATTCTTTCCAATCAATCCGTTGGGCTATTCCTATAAGTGTCACAAACAGCCCCAGAGTTCGTACTAGAATAACACCTTAAGATACAAATCAACCAAAACCCTAATGTCACCTAGATACTCCAATGTCACCTCAAGTATCCATGGGCATGATTATACGATATGCATCACACAATCTCAATTCATCTATTCAAACCAACACATAGAACCTCAAAGAGTGCCCCAAAGTTTCTACCGGAGAATCACGACGAAAACGTGTGCCAACCCCTATGCATAGGTTCATGGGCGGAACCCGCAAGTTGATCACCAAAACATACATCAAGTGAATCACGTAATATCCCATTGTCACCACAGATACGCCCGGCAAGACATACATCAAGTGTTCTCAAATCTTTAAATACTCAATAAGATAAGATTACTTCAAGTGGAAAACTCAATTCATTACAAGAGAGTAGAGGGGGAGAAGCAACATAAGATCCAACTATAATAGCAAAGCTCGCGATACATAAAGATCGTGCCAAATCAAGAACACGAGAGAGAGAGAGAGAGATCAAACACATAGCTACTGGTACATACCCTCAGCCCCGAGGGTGAACTACTCCCTCCTCGTCATGGAGAGTGCCGGGATGATGAAGATGGCCACCGGTGAGGGTTCCCCCCTCCGGCAGGGTGCCAGAACAGGGTCCCGATTGGTTTTTGGTGGCTTTGGAGGTTTTGTGGCGGCGGAACTCCCGATCTAATCTCCGTTCTGGAAGTTTTATGGTACGTGGAGTTATATAGGCGGAAGAAGCACGTCAAGGGAGCCACGAGAGCCCCACAAGGCAGGGGGCGCGCCCCCCACCTTCGTGGCTTCCTCGTTCCTTCCTTGATGTGGGGTCCAAGTCCATCCGGTAGCTTTCCTTCCAAAAATAACTTCTCCAGTTGATTTCGTTCCGTTTTTACTCCGTTTGATATTCCTTTTCTTTGAAATACTGAAATAGGCAAAAAAACAACAAATCTGGGCTGGGCCTCCGGTTAATAGGTTATTCCCAAAAGTAATATAAAAGTGGAAAATAAAGCCCAATATTGCCCGAAACAGTAGATAATATAGCATGGATCAATAAAAAATTATAGATACGTTGGAGACGTATCAGAACCCCACTATCTATCTTAGGGTTCAGGGTGGGGGCGGTGGTCGCTCGCGGTGGGGGCGCGATGGTGGGGCAGTGGCGTGGGGATCGCCAGAGAAAAAGCTCGGTGTAGGGGGCCTAGAGGGCTGGCCGGGGCGGCGGGGGACCCGGCGGTGGGAGTGGTTTCGGGCGGCGAGGCGGTGAGGCGCTGCCGCCATGCCTTGGCCAGCCGAGCCGGTTCGGCCGGTGGTGGTGGCGGCTCGAGGCGGAGGTTGAAGATGATCTCCAGGCCCTCCTAAACTACATATGAAGTGCCTCTCTGCTACCAAGGTCAGTTCGATAAAGAATATCTGTGATTCCACAGTAAATTTCAGTTTCGATAGTTAAGTTCAGAGTCAACAATTTTTACCTCATCTGTTGTAGTCATGTGTTTTTTGGTGATGTAAATTTTACATCTATCACTTTTTGGTAATGTATTTTACACCATCTATTGGAGATGCTATTAGAATCCCACTTGAGATTAACGATGTTTGTCTTGTACTGCTTCAGCCTCGACGTCTTACGGCTCGCTGGAGCTACTCCATCGACGGAACCATCCATCACAACCGAGCAGTGCACTGGACGCCGTCTACAGATTCTTCGGATCTTCCTCCACACCTCCGATAGCCACCTCTACCTCAACTTCTTCAGCGACCAACCCAATGATGCTGAGGTTGACACGGCTATGGCAAAGAGGTTGTACACTTGTCACATCACTTATTGCTCTACATTCATGTCGATCCATTAGGGATATTTTGGTTCAAAGGAAAAACATAGCAATAGGAAATTTTCCTATGGCACTCTGCTATTCAATTATTCATGCATTTTGTTGAAAGCAATGGAGCAAAACATCCACCTGGACCTACTTTTCAAAATCCTATGCATGAAAACAAGACCAAGTGCATTAGTGGCAGAATAACATTCTAACTGTACATGCTTTCATATGGTTTCACTTTAATTTGGCAATGTTTCTTTCCATTCCTCTGCTCTTCCAATTCCTGTGAACCAAACACCCAAGTTGACAGAAATCATGTGTTTACAAATGCTTTGTTTCCAACGTGCATTCCTATCCTATTCTGGTGTTTTTCCTATCCCTGCATTTTTAGAATCATGCAAGCCAAAGGAGCCCTTACAGAATTACTTCAGTTACAGGTAGGTGTCTAAGAAAACTTTGTATGGTTTGTCCTACTCCTATCGTGACGTCATCCACCTCACTTGAGCTACTCCATCGACAGAAGCATCCACCAAACCAGACATCACGACTCCTGACTGTCTTTCGCCGCCTCAGATCTCCTTCCCTGCCGCCGGCACCCACCACAACTGCATCACCATCATCGACTCAGCAGACGAACCTGAGGATTAAAGGGTCCACAAGAGAGGTCGCGCTCTTTTGTTTCTGCTTATGTTATGCATTGCTTAATATTACCTACTAATTTATCGTCATGTTCACCTCTTAGACTCCAAGTCAGGTCCAAATTAATGTTCAAACCTGAGTTTCAAAATTACTTGTGAGGCACATATCGAGGCAGCTATGAATAGTATCTCTGTCTATTATCTGGTTCACCTATGGTATGCCTATGTTGTTCATCTTGGGTGGGAAACAACAAGTAAAGCAATCATCATCTGTCTTTTTATTAAAATAAACTATCATCATCCTGCTATCATTATTTTTTGATCCATCCGCTGGTTGTTACCATCACTCTAGATTTCCGCATGCTCTCCTTACATAATCTCACTATATTTTTTCATATGCATGTCAAATATTGTACACAGTCATGCTGAACATGTAGAGAAAAAGAGAAGAGTTTTGCGCGGCAATACAATGCCATGCACATCGCCTCCATTGTGGGTGCAATGGCAAACCCTCCCCTCTCAGTTGTAATCCAGAGGAAGATATACATTACGAGGCGGATTCAGACGTAGCTGACCACTCCTATTTACCCCCCCCCCCCAAGGTGTTTGCTCTAACTTGGAATGATGATGTTGGTCATACCATGCATATATTGCCTTGCAGTGCCTACTTTCGACATCATATATGTCATCTGCTTAGTTTAGACATGTTATGTAATGCCACCTGTTTAGTTTCTATATCGTATATGGGAATTATGCAGTCTCATCTCTTTTAGCCAGCCATAATATATGTGAAATATGCAATGCCATCTTGTTTAACTAGGCATCATATATTTGAATGATATCTTGCCCATCCTTTTCTTCATTACATTTCCATTTGTCGATAATGTTTTTACATTAAACTACTCTTCCTGTGAATCAGCCATTTGAGTGGGTAATGGATAAATCTGGAGTGAAAACAAGGTCTTCAGAGCAGACAATGCTACATGTTGAAGTAGATCTCTTGCTGGGTCCCGATAGCTCCTCGGGGATGGATTAGAGACGGATGTCGATCCTATTCCCCCACCGAGGTGTATGCTCTAACTTGGCACGGTTATATCTGCTCATATCATGCATATGGTGCCTTGCATTGCATAGTTTAGACATCATATACACAATATTCAACACCATGTTCTTAGTTCAGACATCATATATGTGAATGCCCTCTGCTTAGCATATAAATCACATATGTGAATTAAATCATGTGATCCTAATTACTTATATAACATGTACATGAATTATGTCATGTGAACCTGTTTACTAAAGACATCATATAATTATCTCATGCCATCATGTTTAGTTAGTCATCATATCTTTGAATTATGTCATGCTATGCTATCCAGTTTAGATAGACATCATATATGTTAACTTATGTCATGCTATCCTTTTTACTTAAACAATATACATGTCAACTATTTCATGCCCTCTTTTTTCCACACTATCTATTGCATCTGTCTCTCATACAATGTGTGTACATTCAACTATGTTTCTTGTTTATCAGCCATTTGAATTGGAGCGGGTGATGGCAGTATCTAGCGGAGTAAAAACACGGTCTTCAAATAAAACAGTGTTACCTCTTGGTGGAGATAGCACCCCGGTTGTACATGCATGGGAACCAGCCCTACCACACATACCTGAGACTCTCGCAGATTGTACCCCTGCTGCGATGGACATAGAACCATCTTCACCCAATCTAACCCCAACCCCGGCAGATAGTAACCCAGTTCCTGTTGACACAGCACCATCTCCACCACAGAGCTCCCAAACAAGATCAGTTAGTAAGGCAGCTCTAGTGCCCAAAGCGCCAGTACTACCACGGCGAACCCCAACTCCACCAGTTAGTACACCTATTCCTATGGAGGAAGCACAACCACCCAGTCGTAGTTTAGCATCTATCGCATTTGATGTTGTTAAATCCTATGTGCATATCTTCCCATCATGGAAATATTATACTGAAGATGAAGGAAAATGCCAGTTGGAGGTGTTTGTCCAGGAGTTATGTGTAAGTAATGTTATTCATGGCAATTACTTTGCTTTGTCCCATACATTCTACCTCCATGATGGTTATAATATAGCAAATATTCCCATTTTTCTCTATAGAGAGGGACCGATTTGGAAACTCAGGATGAGGTAACCTGTGCTAATACCTCTGCTATCGGAATTACCTGAAGAAAACATACTTCACTGGCAAAGAAACTCATCAAATTCCCTTACGTTCTCCTGAGACACATTTACTGGATGATGACTGGGAACGCCTTGTTCTGTACTGGTCCCGAACCAAGAATGAGGTAAGGTCTATGAGCTCATTTTCTATTTTTAAGTACTATATTCTTGCATCTTATTGTACTCTGTTCATGTAGAACAAGTGCTTAAACATGAAGAACAACTGTTCTCATTTAAGATTCCATTCCTATCGTGCATACTTCTTTGCTCTTGTATCACCGTATTTACTCATACAAACTTATTTTAAAATTGAAGGATCCAATCGAACCTCCAATGGCACAACAAGTATGTTTACACATTTTTATTTAACATGATTGCTCTTATAAATAGCTCTGTTGATTTCAATTTCGTGTGTATATAGTCGACTTCTCATATCATGCACATTACTAGCATCACAACAGAGCCAATAGTGTTGTTGTACATGTAGACCCATGCACTACAAAAAAAGACACTTCCGTGATGATACCTGTTTGTCACAGTAGGTCACGTTTTCTGTCATGCATGTACATCCATGACGCTTTTATGACAGAATCAAAATAGTCATACATGTGTTGTCGTAGAAGTGTTCCATGACATTGCCAAAATTATCATCACAGAAGTGTTCACTTCCATGACGATAAATGCCGCATCATGGAAGTGCTTTCGTCAAGGGTGACCGACACGTGGCATCCACCATAACGGGTCGCCGTTAAGCTATCGGGTCCGGTTTTGTATCCAATAACCCGCTAACAGCCACGACCAATGATGATTTTCCACGTGTAAAATTCTCATTGGCCGATGGAACCACGTGTCAGCTCCGTGTTCGCACAGGTGTCACTCATCCAATGGGCGAGATACGCCTATGATATGTCGACACGTGGACTGGCCCAACAGTGGCCCATTCAGGTTAAAAGGCTGGGCCTATCAAAATAAGCGGGCCGCCACCATCGCCTACTTGAGTCAGGCCCATTTACAAGCACGGCCCATACAAGTTACACAGAATTGGCCCATCAAAGGCCCATTATACATTTGCCAATTTCCAGCCCATTGTCAGTTTTAGCCCGTTAACGGCCCGCTACGTCTTTGGGCCCAATTGCGGCCCGAGCTTCTTTCGGCCTGTTAGCAGCCCATCATCAGTTCCAGCCCGTTAACGGCCCGGAACGTCTTTCGGCCTTTTCTCGGCCCATTCTGTAGTTGGGCCAATTCTAGCCTGATGTGACTTTAGGCCTGTAAATGGCCCATTCGATAAATGGGCCAACTCCTTGCCCATTTTGTCTCTCGGCCTGTTAACGGCCCGCACAATAGTTGCGCCTTTGACTTTAGGTCCATTAGGGGCCCATGTTCCACAGGGCATCATTTCAGCCCAGCGCGACTTTCGGCCTGTTAAAAGCCTAGTTTGCAAATTGGGCCTCCTATGCCCCATAACACTTTCGGCCTCTTACTCGCACGTAAAGTAAAAGGGTCGAGACAAAATTGACATCTATTTTGGCTTGCTAGAGGCCCGCGGGCCATTTCCATTTATACGGCCCTGTTGAGCTTTTGGCCTGTTAACGACCTGCTAAGAGTCGTTGTTACGGTGGGCCACATCTTTTGGGATCCACTTAATATTATTTTGACCAGCCCAATTAAGGCCCACTTTGACTACACATGGTTGTTCGTTTGTATGGCGTCCAGGAAATGTTTAGGCGTGTGGGCCCCCGTTTCAACGATATAGCATATTCAAGAATTATCCTACTCTATACTATCGCCTCTAAAAAAACATACACTATACAATAAAAAGAATAAGGCATAGAAACGTAGAATAATCCTACTGTAGGACCTTGAGAAGAGGTGTCTAGAGGGGGGTTGATTAGACACTAAGTACCAAAGTTGCAGTTTTTAAGTTTCTTTAAAGTTTGAGTGGAGTTTAGGCACAAGTTTAACATTCACAACATATAGCAAGCAAACATGAAAAGAGTATATGAGCAGCGGAAAATAAAGCATGCAACTTGCAAGAATGTAAAGGGAAGGGATTGGAGGATTCAAACGCAATTTGGAGACACGGATGTTTTTGGCGTGGTTCCGATAGGTGGTGCTATCGTACATCCACGTTGACGGAGACTTCAACCCACGAAGGGTAACGGTTGCGCGAGTCCACGGAGGGCTCCACCCACGAAGGGTCCAGGAAGAAGCAACCTTGTCTATCCCACCATGGCCGTCGCCCACGAAGGACTTGCCTCACTAGCGGTAGATCTTCACTAAGTAGGCGATCTCCTTGCCCTTACAAACTCCTTGGTTCAACTCCACAATCTTGTGGAGGCTCCCAAGTGACACCTAGCCAATCTAGGAGACACCACTCTCCAAGAAGTAACAAATGGTGTGTTGATGATGAACTCCTTGCTCTTGTGCTTCAAATGATAGTCTCCCAACACTCAACTCTTTCTCATAGGATTTGGATCTGGTGGAAAGAGGGTTTGAGTGGAAAGCAACTTGGGGAAGGCTAGAGATCAAGATTCATATGGTAGGAATGGAATATCTTGGCCTCAACACATGAGTAGGTAATTCTTTCTCTAAATAGGATCTTTGGAAGTGTAGGTTCACCGATGGCTCTCTCCACGAATGAAGAGGAGGTGGAGGGGTATATATAGCCTCCACACAAAATCTAACCGTTACACACAATCTACCAAACTCGGTGGGACCGAATCGTTAAACTCGGTCGCACCGATTTAGCAAATAATGTGACCGTTAGGGTTTTCAGTGGGACCGGAATGCAACTCGGTGGGACCAATTCGGTTAGGGTTAGGGCATAACGTAATCTCGGTAAGACCGATTACACAAACTCGGTGGGACCGACTTTGGTAATAAGCTTTCAGAGAGTTGGTCGAGCAAACTCGGTTTGACTGATTATCAAACTCGGTGGGACCGATTTTGATAATAAGTTAACCAGAGTTTGCATTGTAATCTCGGTAGTACTGATTGCTCAAACTTCGGTGAGACCGATTTTGATAATGGACATACACAGAGAGATTACAATCCCATCTCGGTGAGACCGAGATCCCTATCAGTGAGACCGATTTGCCTAGGGTTTGTGGCAGTGGCTAAGACATCCAAGCTCGGTGGCGCTGGATAGAAAGAATCAGTGGGGCCGAGTTTGGCTTTAGGTTTATGACAAATGTGTGGAAGTAGGAAAGTAGTTGAGGGTATTTGGAGCATATCACTAAGCACATGAAGCAAGAGGCTCATTAAGCAACACCTCATCCCTCCTTGATAGTATTGGCTTTTCCTATAGACTCAATGTGATCTTGGATCACTAAAATGTAAAATGAAGAGTCTTGAGCTTGAAGCTTGAGCCAATCATTTGTCCTTAGCATCTTGAAGGAGTTCCCACATCCTTTAGTCCATGCCACTCCATTGTTGAACTTATCTGAAACATACTAGATAAAAGTGTTAGTCCAATAAGAGATATGTTGTCATTAATTACCAAAACCACCTAGGGAGCACTTGTGCTTTCACCTACACTATACAATAAAGAAATTATAGCTGAATATACCCACTTGGCATTATAGTTCGGCACCAGTGATAATAAAGCATACACAAACAACAAATTACATACACTGGACAAATAAAGCTCATACATCATGGACACGCATCAACGGAACTTACCATTTGAACTGTAGTCTCTTCAGAAAATAGGATTGGTCGGATTCAGATAGCACAAATTTCAGTCTGCAAAATCTCCAATTCCCTCATGGTTACCTCAGTGTCGTGTTTCATTTTTTGACTCCTGCATCTAATACCTGCATGTCCAGTCTCAACTTGTTGATTGCACGTTGAGAATCATGTACATGTTGTCTTGCCACCTCTAGTTGATGCTCGAGAACATCAGCACATTCCAATTCCAATCCATAATCATTCGGTAACGGTCATGCCGCACTACTCACAGATATTTGTGTTGATGTCACTTCATCCTGAAATGTTTCTGTAAGTACACATGACTAGGGCAAAAATATAGTTACAACAGTGAAGCGAGCAAGACAGACTATTTTGTACATGGCAAAGCAGGAATAACAATAATGTTACACGTCATGAAGCCTAACTAGGTGATATTTTAAAAATTATAAAAATGGTATTCTGTGCAGCGTGCATACAAAAATCTCTCTTAGCTCACCAGAGGAGCATGATGTTGGGGCCAAATCCAAAACACAGACAAGTTACAAATTTAGACAGCATGTTGCATATAAGTAAGCAAGCAGTTGGCCATTCAGTAGCTCAATTAAAGTCTTAAGGAGCATAATGAAAAGCAGAGGGATTCATACAAACCTACTACAACAAGCAAAGCTATGCAATCATTAGGCTAGTATAAACTAGATTGTGAGCCTCATGCAGCAATAGTTGGTTACTAGACTTCAAAGCTTCAGGCACACTTCGCCAGAGTAATTAAATGGTAAGGCCTTTAATTATGTCAACTGATAGTTATACAAGTACCCAACATCAGGCATCATTGTTTGGGCATCTCATTAACTAAGGACAAATAAAGCAATTGAGAAGAGCAAATTAACTATGCCTGAAACAAACAAGGAATTGAATTGTTGAGTTGGACACAGTGACTTACCTTAACTGGTTGAACAGGCTCAGCGCTGCTCCTACTTCTCTTTGAAGGCTCCTTCCTAACATCTTGTACTTGGAAATCCTCAATCTTATCTTCATTGCACCCCCTCTGCAAGGTGACACAAACTAGTTACTCGTCTCCTTGGAAGATAAATATGCATACTTTCCAGTTTGTGAACAACACAAAAGGATGAGATTATAAACAAACAACACCACATAATGAAACATGCCACATCTCTTGCACTTGCACACAATGAAATGAGCATTTACTATGTGTGCACTATGTAAAAACTAGGCATACCTTCAAACTGGATCTCCAGGTACTCTTGGAGAGCCTACTTTAGTGTACAGCCAAACCTTTATGTCACCTATGAGTTAGAAAAGCCCCCACTACAGCAGCCCTTAGTGTTTAAATCGTTGACAAGCTCTGTTATAGTGTTAGGTCAAGAATAGCAAGTAATCAAAGCAAACAGTTTTGGTATGGCTGGCTGATGCAAACAAGCAATTGAACAGATGTATCAAGAAAAGAAGCAAAGAAGGAGGCTTAAAGACGATCACTTGACTGACCAGATTTAAGGGCATTTAAACATCATGTGCAACGTATGAACTAACATAAACATTGCATATTCCAGATTCTACAATGGAATGCACCTTTATTAGGTTATGCCATGTATGATGATGCCTAAATGTACACTATAGTAGGTAGGAGTGATTCATTATTGCACGCAGAATTGAATTGCAGGTTAAGGGCCAGTTCCATTCTGCCTTTTCAGAGCTTATTGTCAAAATAAGCCATAAAAGATGTAAAGAAGTCATTTTTGAGTTATGGGCTTGGGCTTAACTTATTTCGCTTTGGAGGTGGGTGTTTCGGGTAGAAGCTCACTAAAAATTGAAGGAAAGGGGAATAGTGAAATGACTCTGTTGTCTACCTATATTACACTCAAAATGCAATTGCCCTGCCCGCTTGCATCTCCTATCCCTTTTCCCTCTACCTCGATCCCCTGCCTGCAGCGCTAGGGTTCCTCCAGCGAGCCGTCGCCACTGGTCCCATCTAGCCTAGTCCTCGACGATGCTCTGTCCAGCTAGGCTACATGGTCGGCGGGTAGGGCCAAATCTCCTCGCCTGCTCCTCCGTCTGGCGCCGCCCCTCATTCTCATGGTCTCTAGAAGCTGCTCCACTGTGGTCCGTCCAACGCAATACTCCGGCGGGCGCCGCATAACTACGGCTGATGCCACACTACGGCAGAAGGCACCTTATTCCCTCCTCCTACCGTGCCGTGGCCTTGAGGTGTCGTTGAAGGATGAGCTCATCCAACAAGGTGAGGATCTCCTCTGATTTTTGCCAAATTTTCATTCTCGATCCACTATACGATGAATTGCTATGAGTCGCTTCGCCATCGCTATATGATGCATTGCTATGAGCTGCACCCGGTGCCGCTAAATGATGAATTGCTATGAGTCTGCTGCTATATGATGAATTGCTATGAGTTGTCGCTATCGCTATATGATGAGTTGCTATAAGTCGCTCCCGATGTCGCTATATGATGAGTTGCTATAAGTCGCTCACGCCATCGCTATATGATGAATTGCTATGAGTTGCTTCTGCTGCTGCTATATGATGAATTGATATGAGCTGCTCCTGCTGCTATATGATGAATTGCTATGAGTCATTGGTGTATGATGAGTTGCTATGAGCTGCTGCTGCTATATGATGCTTTCAGGTGGCTGCTATATGATAATAACCAGCCACTTGGACCATCAAAATTCAATAAATAATTGATCTTCATTTAAATATGGGTCATGTGTTCTTCATTTAAATTAGGCAATGGGATCTCTATGGAAGACATTGACCAAAGTAGATTGTGCCAAGTAGATGGTATCTTTCTATTTGCATTTTGAACAAATAGTGATGGTCTGTTTTCCTATCATATTAATTACTATAGTGGGTTCAATTTGTGATGTTTGCAAGTCAAATTAATTTTCATATGGGCAGAAAAATGACAAAATATAATGCAATCTAGACTTTTCACTAATCATACCAAAGATAAGCTGAAAAGGAAGGCAATGAAAAGAACTGGTTGGCTTATTACCTGGAGCTTATATTCACATGTGCTTATTTTCTTAGGATAACTCGTAATAACTGTCCCTAAGAAACTTGGCCAATAGAACTGACATAAAAATAACATGTCACGATGATTGCAATGGAGGAGTGACCTACCATAGCACATTGTATAGGCTCACCGCTGCCTCTCCTTTTTTTGCGATGTTCCATGAAATTGCCACATACATCTTGTACTTTTTCATTGTGTAACCCTATCTGCAAGTTGACATGGCTAATTTCGACATCTCTACATGATAATACATTACATATCCCTTGCGCATATTTAAACCACCAATTAACGATTGTGTGCGTAGCATAAACTAGCCATGACTCGTGCTTTGGACTAGCAGGCACTCTAAGGGAGCCTAATGGAGTGCACTAGAATTCCTACATGCCACCTACGATTTTGTGTAATGTACTACCTCTGTTCCCAAATATATGTCTTTGTAGAGATTCCAGTATGGACCACATACAGATGTATATAGATGCATTTTCGAGTGTAGATTCACTCATTTTGCTCTGTATGTAGCCTATAGTGGAATCACTAGAAAGACTTATATTTAGGAACGGAGGTATGAGGTAGTATCATGTATGACATCTACATATCTAATTTAGCAGCCAGTAGTAGAAATCATTGTCTGCACAAAGGGATTACTGGTCGAAAATCCTAGCAAAGCACGCTGGCAGGCGCAGAACAATACAAGAGAGAGAGAGAGAGAGAGAGAGAGAGAGAGAGAGAGAGACGCGCTTACAAGATCATAGCAATGCCTCAGTCCAGGATCTTGGTTGGTCAAGCTGTTAGATCCAGAAGAAACATCGTCCTTGTAGTTTTTGTCAGCTGCATAACAGGTAACAACGACATGTTAGTATATTTGAAGTACATCGGGCAAGTGATGCTGGACGGGTTTAAAGGTGAAGTACCTAGGCTGTGGCGGGTGCTTGGCATCTTGCCAAACAGTGGGAATCAGGTTAGAAACATCAAGGGTGATGACGCTATGCTGCCTGTCTCGGGGTCCGGTAAGGAGATCTAGAACCGTCGAGTAGGGTGTTTGTGGAGCGGCTCCGGTAGGGTGGACTACGGTGTGGGCGAAGCGGATCTGTGGCCATGGACGAGGGCGTCGGTGAAGCTACTTCGGTGGTTGGGTTAAGGATGGTGTCGACGATGCGGATCTGCGGCCGTGGACGGGGCGTCAGAAGCTCCTCCGGTAGGCTGGATGAGGGTGCGACAAAGCGGATCCGCGGCCGTGGACGGGGCGTCAGAAGCTCCTCTGGTAGGCTGGATGAGGGTGCGACGAAGCGGATCTGTGGCCGTGGACTTGTGAGTTGAGAATGGTATAGGCGAAGCTACTCCGGTAGGGTTGACGATGGTGTTGATGAAGCGGCTCGATAGGGTTGAGGAAGGTGTTAGTGAAGAGGATCAGAGGCCGTCGACGGGGGCATCAGTGGCGCGGCTCCGGGGGTGTGTGGACGAAGCGTCTCCGGTGGGGAGTACGAATGAGCCGTTGCAGATGCGTTGCGGTTGACGAGAGTACCGGCGAAGCAGATCCAGCGCGGTGGACAAGGCCGGCACTGAAAGGGCTGTGGTATAGTGGTGGATGAGCAGTCTACTTGTTTCTAGTGGAGGTGGGAGGGGTAGATGCGGTCGCAGAAGTAGATCCGACAAGGTGGACGCCGCTGGCAGTGAATGGGCTCTGGTACGCCGGTGGATGAGCAGTCTAGGGTTTCAAGAGGGAAGGGGTAGAAAGGCCGATGAAGTATGGACGGCATGATGTAAGATGCTCTGGTGCTGTGGAGTTAGTCGGTTTTGCGGGAGGGGAGAGGAAATGGGGGTGCCGTGTGGTAGGGGAACCGGAAGTTACCAAAGCAGCCCTGACCTATTATGTAGATGAGGGCGGTATTGTTAATGTTATTCTCCGTGCACCAAGGACAAAAGGGGAATTTCGCATGCTAAAGACTAGCTAGGTGGCGGAAATTTTAGAAGGAGGCGGGAGATTTTGCCGCCCGCGGGATCGTTCGTATCCAGTTTCAACTAATTTTGGACCGTGCTAGCGGGAAGGTCATGCGAGACTGTTTACACGGGGCACGCGTCAAGATTAATAACCGTGTGAAGTCCACCCTTAAAAAGACAATAACTTTCGGGATGATGCGTCGATAACTTGGACGTTCACACGGTGCGCCAATTGTACGGGTGTAGAGGCGCTGCTCACAAAAAAGAGATCAAACGCTCAGCCTATGTATTTCTCGTAAATAGATAATTTAGTGCCATTGGTTATTTACTTTAAACATAATGCATTGATGTGTTAGTGTAGAGGTGCACATAAAGAAATGTATATTGTAGTCCGCTACTTAAAAGTGTTACCTCATATGATTACATAGCCTCCATTTCATAAATTACGCACTGCTGAATTCATATATGAATATTACATATATTACTTCATAATAGAACCTTAAATCATCTAAGACTAATGAATTTGAATGCAAGAGTGACAATAGTGCATGTACATGATAGCTACATTGGTTGTTTGAAGAAACGTCACTGTAACTTTGGCATGCACAATTGAAAAGGTTTATTTAGATAGAAACAAATGTGATATGTGAGTGTCCAATATTTATAGCGTTTAATCGATATTGTACCTTCGTCCATGATACGAAGTAGATATTGATTTATGTTCACGCGATGCACGTCCACGATCGCTAGATAGTGAATGAATTGTGCAATCTCTCTCACATGCATACATATCTCATTTCCCCGTGGGCATCGGAATCACACACGCGCACTTTGTGTATTTCTCTCCCTCCGTCCAGGTTAGAATTCGTCTTTCTACCCCGTCCTACAAGTCTCTCACACAGAAACACACACGCTCTCTCTGTCGAACATGCCCACCCCTTTAATTCCGCCCACCCACAACCACTAATGTCTCAGAGGATAATTATGTCTCTCACACATATGCCTAAGGTTAACTCGAGTTCCAGAACCATATGAATACATACAATGGGATTCCAAGAGAGCACCTTTTATTTTGAGATTTCTCTCTCTCTCTCTCTCTCTCACACACACACACACACGCGCGCGCGCGCGAGTAGACATTGTTTATCGCTTCATTTTTTCCTGCACTTGCATGCACACTGTTTGTTTATCTCCGTGATGCTTTAAGTATGCCTCGCACACATCTTATCTACCTATCCCTTAATATAGATATGTGTCACACAAACTCCTTCTCCCTACTAGCAAGATGCCCATGCGTTGCATGGAACATCAAGATGCATTTGTATGAGTAGTTTATCTTGTGGGAGAAAAGGATGAACGAGGGAATGCCTTATTTGCAAATGTGGAGAGGGGTGTGGGTATCTTTTTGCAAAATTGCCAGTTTCATTCCTATCTGTCAGATATAAATCGGATGGCCTATATTGCAGGATGGCAGCAGCACCATCATCACCAACTCTGTTTTTATAAGAGTAGAGATATGTAAGTGTCACTGCCCCCCCCCCACCCACCCACACACACACACACTTCCCGACACCTAAGGAGTAGGGTGACACCTCGATCTTGATACTAATCTATCGACTGCTTCTCTCTCAAACACACACACACACACACACACACTACCCGACACCGAAGGAGTAGGGTGGCACCTCGATCTTGATAGTAATCTATCTACTCCTCTTTCAAACACACATAGATATCGTGAGAGACTAGCAAGATGACCATGCGTTGCACGGAACATCAAGATGCATTTATATGAGTAGTTTATCTTGTGAGAGAAAATGATGAACGAGGGAAGGCCTTATTTGCAAATGTGGAGAGGGGTGTGGGTATCTTTTTGCAAAATCGCCATAGTTTCCTTCCTATCCGTCAGATATAAATCAGATGGCCTATATTGCAGGATGGCAGGCACACCATCATCACCAACTCTGTTTTTTATCTCTACTAGCCAGATGCCCATGCATTGCACGGAACATCAAGATGCATTTGTATTATTAGTGTATCTTGTGGGAGAAAAGGATGAACGAGGGAATGCCTTACTTGCAAATGTGGAGAGGGGTGTGGGTATCTTTTTGCAAAATTGCCATAGTTTCCTTCCTATCCATCAGATATAAATTGGATGGCCTATATTGCAGGATGGCAGGAACACCATCATCACCAACTCTGTTTTTTTATAAGAGTAGAGACTCCTATAAAAGACTCAGTTGGTGATGATGGTGTGTCTGCCATCTATCATTTTTGACCATCAGATCTGCATCTAACGACTATGATGTAAGTCGTGGCATTTTTGCAACAAGACCCCACTCCTCTGCTCCAATTTGCAGAAACCCCTTAGTATCTTGAAACCAACCACATCCCTCCCCCACCTCATCAAAACAGCCACAAGGAATATATTTTGAGTGAAACCTAATACGAGTATATTTTTAGTGATATATACACCAAACTAGAG
Source organism: Aegilops bicornis (assembly GCA_021605145.1). Lineage (NCBI taxonomy): Eukaryota > Viridiplantae > Streptophyta > Magnoliopsida > Poales > Poaceae > Aegilops > Aegilops bicornis. The sequence continues at coordinate 480,020,690 of CM038670.1, forward strand.
TGTTTTTGTTTCAAGTTTGTGAACATGTATTATTCTATTTTGGATCTGTTGCAACGCACGGGCACATTGCTAGTTTGCAACAATAGCCACTTATCTACTCCAATTTGCAGAAAACCCCTTATTATCTTGAAAGCAACCACATCCCTTCCTCACCTCATCAAAATAGCCTGAGAAATATATTTTGAGTGAAAAGTAATATATTAGGAGTATATCAAAACAAGAGTGATTTCTTTCAAGTTTGTGAACAAGTACTACTATTCTACTACTTTGGATCCGTCACAACACACGGGCACATTGCCAGTAAGAGGAAAAGTCCTGCCGCGTTCGCGTCGCACCCCCACACGCCCGGGGATCGGGAGTACTCCATGGCCCGTCCGGCATGCCACATATCTAGGGAAGGTGTGTTGCCTAGCATTTTTGCTTTCATGTGGGACCGCCGTTGAGCAAACCGACTATTGGCAAACCGCACCCCGCCTGCCGCCGGGTTGGAAAACAGAAACGAGGGGAAGATCTAGCTGCAGCATGGAAGCCAAGAAATTTGGTGTCTGATGGGGCTCGTTGATAGAAAGTTATTTATTCATAACTAAAAAGATGCCCATGCGTTGCACGGAAAATCAAGATGCATTTGTATGAGTAGTTTATGTTGTGGGAGAAAAGGATGAGCAAGAGAAGGCCTTATGTTTGCAAATGTGGAGAGGGGTGTGGATATCTTTTTGAAAAATTGCCATAGTTTCCTTCCTATCCGTCAGATATAAATTGGACGGCCTATATTGCAGGATGGCAAGCACACCATCATCACAAACTCTGTTTTTCATAAGAGTAGAGACACGTAGACAGGATCCACATAGAGGAATTTTGTTACTACACGTTGTTACATACTACTAGTACCTACTCCCTCCTTCTGGTTCACTACTAGTACTCCCTCCGTCCTGGCTTATTGGTCCCCTTTGTACTCAATTCATGAGCTCGTTTTCCTTAAGAAATTGTCTTTACCAATGTATTAATATCGGGAATGCATGCGTGAACAACGAATGATTAAACCTTGCATGCAACATTTTGACAAAGCATTGACTTACGAACATGTGAATGTGAGGGACTACAACCTCGTGCATGCATGCAACAGTCACACGTACACATGGACGCAAAAACGCGCGCGACGCCCTAATGCATGCATGTCCGAGCACACGACGGAACACACACGGTCACGCTCAAGTGCTCAACCTAAACGTGCATGCACACACATACTCAGCCAGGGTGTGCTAGTGACCGTATAGACACCGGGAAAATGTATATGTTAACCGCAATGAGCGTATTATGAAGTCCACAGACCGTATTTTTAAATATATACAGATATAGAGAGTAGAATGCGTGCAATGCACGTGTACCATACTAGTTGGTTACCAAATTTCATCCGGGTTTGGCACGAGCTCGTACTGCGGGAGCACCACAAGGCCTGCCGCAGAAGTTACATTTCCCTCTCGGGGCCCACGGGACCGAGCTTCGATGGCTTAGTGCACCGGCCTATGAGTCAATGACATGCGGACCTTAAATGCGGCTGGCCCACATGTCATTCTCATGGTGGTGGCGTGGTTCGCGACTCACTCGTTCGAGATGAACCAGCCGATGGTGGCGTGGCCGTGGCGAGGGTGCCACAGATGGGCGTCGAGGCGTTACGAGGCGTAGATGGCCACACCGGTGGGTACTACCTGTAGTACAGAAGTACTCCAGCTGAGGATTGATGCCCGGTACAAAACATGTCACAGCCGCTGGATGAAAATTTGATGGTGCGGGAGTACGAATTGGAGCACAGGAGCGGAGCAGGCAAACCGCGTCCAATCGGGTGTGGCTGTGGTAGAAAATTGATGGTCACCGCAGTTCAGCTGGCCCGCATGTCATGCACACAAAGTCAGAGGAGCGGTGGGGCCGAGAGGGATGAGGCGCACGTCGGGGGACGTCGTGCCGTGGGTTGGAGCGGCGTCGTGGGAATCGTGTGTGGGTGTGGCAGTGGTAGAACAATGGTAGTAGTACTCTCTATCTCTATCTCTACTCTACTCTTACTAGTAAGGTACACGTGCACTGCACGCATGAGATTTGGCAACCAAATTATGAATAAACACCACACTATAGCATGTAAGCTTTGAGTCATATATGCATGATGTAGATGTTCGTTTAATTTTTATAGTTCATCTCATTCAAAATCAATTAGCTTTTATAAAAAAAAGATAATCTATGTTAAGATTCATGGAATTGTGCATTGTAAAGCATAAAGTAAAAACAAATAATGGCAATTCATCTAGGAAAAAAATTGGGCAATTATGATACGGAAGATTTTAGAACAAAGGAGAAGTGCTTGTGTTTTGAGATTTGTGCATTATGCTTTAGTTCAACCATGGAGTATTCTACATGTGGCAGAATCTGGTTAGATGTAGATGATACCCAACGGTCGGTAGTGCTCGGATTTGCCATCTCTGCACCATCGGATTGGCTTCATCCAACGACCATCTTTCAAAATTATTCGCACACTAAATAGGGGTATAGATAAAAAACAGAGTTGTTGATGATGGTGTGCCGGCCATCCTCAAGAAGATAGGTCATCCGATTTATATCTCGACGGATAGGTAGGAAACTATGGCAATTTTGCAAAAATACCCACACCCCTCTTATACTAGTAAGACGCTGCATGCTGTAACGGAATATCAAGATGCATTTGTATGAGTAGTTTATCTTGTGGGAGAAAAGGATGAACGAGGGAAGGCCTTATTTGCAAATGTGGAGAGGGGTGTGGGTATCTTTTTGCAAAATTGCCATAGTTTCCTTCCTATCCGTCGGATATAAATCGGATGGCCTATCTCTACTATTATAAAAACAGAGTTGGTGATGATGGTGTGCCTGCCATCCTGCAATATAGGTCATCCGATCTATATCCGACGGATAGGAAGGAAACTCTGACAATTTACCCGCACTCCTCTCCACATTTGCAGATAAGGCCTTCCCTCGTTCATCCTTTTCTCCCAGAAGATCTTGATGTTCCGTGCAACGCATGGGCATCTTGCAAGAGGGGCGGTGCGGCCGAGAGGGGTGAGGCGCACGTCGGGGGACGTGGTGCCATGGGTTGGAGCGGCGTCATGGGAATCGTGAGTGGCAGTGGATGAAACGTGATGGTAATTATAGTTGAACTTCCATGGACAAGTTGTCATGTCTACGGACACATGCATTGCATACCGATCACTGGAAGGAGTAGTAGAGAAAGCTAGGCGGATAAATATTTCCTTATAGTCAAGCGGACCCACGCTACTACTTGTTCCAATGACATGCACACCATCGAAATAGTCCATCTACATCAATATACACAGAGAGGGCATATTTTTTTACAAGAGAGGAAATAGTTCATCCACCCATAATGCACTGCTGCTGGTGCTTCTTCTTCTTCTTCTTCTTCTTCTTCTTCTTCTTCTTCTTCTTCTTCTTCTTCCTCTTCTTCTTCTTCTTCTTCTTCTTCTGTGGGAGACGGCTTCGCAACAAGCTCTCTTGACCTTGCAGCTATCTCGAAACTCACACGGGCATCGAGGGAAGCATATTTTATCTGCTCGTACATCAAAGGATAATTCTCCCATCTAGACGACCTTAATGCCAGCATCTCGTCACCCTTCTGAAGATTTCTTCCGAGCACAAAATTTGCTACGTCGAATAGGGATGGTGTCGGTTTATCACAATCTTCTGTAGGAATTTTTATTTTGGTTTGTACGTCAGCGATGCTTTTCAAATCAAGGTTGTATGGCTCCAACTTCTGTTTGTCCCCTGTGATGGCTGCCCCACAAAAGTGTATATACTCCCGAGACAAGAAATCGTGAAGCTCACCTGGTATGGAGGGCGCGTGTATGATGTGGTACACCAAAACATCATCTTCGAGGCACAGCTGAAGGACGACGGCGCGTTGGATCTTCCCAGTGGCACGCTCCGTACTCTGGCCGAGACCGATGACCTTCATCTCCACCTTTTAGAGGAGTTGGATACATTGTTGATCCACTTCGAACAACCCTTGGGTGGTCAAGGATCGTGGCAACTATGCTCAACGAGCCTTCGACGAGGACATGTTGGACGCTAAAAACCTGCATCCCGATCTCTTTCGCCATTTGGAACCGCTGGACCGAAGGGCTATGGTTTGGAGAATTAGGATTAGATGACTAGTCTAACTGAGGAAGATGATTATTTAAAGGGGCTTCGGAATTACTCCAGGAGGATGTGAAGAGGTTAAAACAATGTGAATGCAGTGTGGTTTGGATGCAAATGAAGATGAAGGAGTAGTGAGGAAGCCGAGGAAAATCGGCTCCCGATGGAGAAGTAAATGGGAGAAGTGGCCTGTAGGCAGTTGATTAGAAGGCTAGGTAGACTAAATGAAAAGGCTACGCGGGTAGACTGAGGAGTGGGGCCTGTCCCTGTACGTGCCCATCCGTCTAGCGCTACATGTGCCACTGGCTAGTTGAGGTCACTATTTCAAATCACCGTGGCGAGACATTTTATGATTCCTTTTATTTCGCACCCTCCGGCTGTGTGGGACCTATGCAAACGGATAAAAAAATGTGTCACAGCTGGTTCGGTTGGATATTGGTGCGTGCGTGGGAGACACAACATTCTCTAGTTAAGGAATATGCGGTTATCCTCAAAAAAGAAAAGTCCTTCACGCTTCCGCATGCACGAGAATTTGGTTCTGCTCGCAATATGGATGATACCTAGAGGATGAAGTGAACCCAGAGGCATGCTAGCACGGGAGTACTACTCCTACTACTAGTAGCAGTAGTACAACTGTGGTACACTTGATGGTCAAAATACTATTATTCATCCGGTCCTCACAGTGAAGTGACAAGACCCTGCGCCCGAGGTGACACCAGTCCAGGAGGCGTGTCCGGGTTACCAAAGTCAGACTCACCTTGTGCACTATGCAGTCACTATCACCGCCGTTGTATAGCATGCCTCGCCTCGTCTCCCTCTCCCCTAGCACCACTCCATATCCATCTCTGTCTCGCCCAAGATCCTGAGGTCACTCTTCATCATCTCACTGTGCCCCCGCGTACCCTCGCCTCGCTTGCCTCCCCCAGTACCACTATGCCCTCGCTAGCCGCTCCAGCACCGAGAGCCTTCTTCCTCGTAAATCAAGCCCCCCAAAACCCCACCCTCCAAACTCCGCCATGGCCGAACGCGAATCTTGCAGCATCCATATGAGCCGCGATTGGAGCAATCTCCCCAGTGACGTCCTCGGCCTCTGTTGTTTGTGTATGGATATGTTGAGCGCCTTGCGGCTGGCAGCATGCTCGAGGGGCATGCGCACGGCCATCATCAAAGCGAGGGCTAAGCTTTTCAACACACCCTGCTTGTTGCTATCTGGTCTTGCGAGATTTGCTCACCATGATACGGAGGCGTACATGATGCCCCTCGACTTCAATCCAACCTCCATTAGCTGAAACTTATTTGTAGGTATGTAGTGGGTCGCCGTACAACATTTCCCTCGACTATGATCCGATCACCATCGCCCAAAACTTCTTGTAGGTATGTACTAGGTCGGCATGAACTCCCATTGGATGGCTGCCGTCAGGGAAGATGGGAAAAAGTTGGTGCTCGTGAACTTACAGACCTCCCATGAGATTATCCTTCCTCCGTTGCATGATATAGAGTTTTACCCTCACGGTCCAAGTCATCTAGATTACGTCGTCAGTTGGACGCACCTTGTTTTGCAAAAGATTGTAATCTGCCAAGTGCCCACATGACATGCGGATTACACAAACTTCAAGCTAATTGCCTTGTTCGACAAGGGACTCGCCTATCTTTCCGCCGGTGCCTTCTTTAGCTGGAGACAGCTCAGCTCACAGTGGATCATCGTCAAAGCTGATACACACTTCTGTGATGCTATTGAACACAATGGCATCATCTACGCGACCGACAAAGCAGATGGCACCACGTATTGCTGGGACGGCACGAGTAAGTTGTTTCTGTTTGATGTTAATGATGACGCCATGACACTGTTTGAACTTTTTGTGATGATTGACATATCCCTGTTTGAGCAAAATTTGAGTAGAACTATGGCAATGTATTAGAGACGCCGTAAATCAGCTATATTTGGAATGAATTAATTCATGCGACAGACCATGTCATTACAGCCAATTTGTACCCCTGAATAATCAAACGGTTAGGAAGATATTGATATTCTCCTTATTTTATAGTAATCTATATACTACTGAGTGTGTATCAATGGCCATGTTAGTTTCCTCATTTTCATGATGTAGAAACATGCATCGCACTGTTGGTTTCATCTAACCATACATTAGGGAAGCAAATGTGCATACGGAGAACTCTATATTTGGAAGTAGTGAAATCCTGTAATGCTTACCATGTGTACATACCTATGTTCGCCCTTCAGCAATCAATGGCTAGAATAATATGCTCACAAAAATTTTGCCCACAGAACATGAGTATATAACAAAGCATGGTCTGTTAGTTTCCTTGAAGAATTTGTTTGTGAGGAAAGAACACGATTACATAATGAAAGCACAAGTGCTCCCTAGGTGGTTTTGGTAATTAATGTCAACATATCTCTTGTTGGACTAACACTTTTACCTAGTATGTTTCAGATAAGTTCAACAATGAAGTGGCATGGACTAGAGGATGTGAAACCCCTTCAAAATGCTAAGGACAAAAGGATTGGCTCAAGCTCAAAGCTCAAGACTCTACATTTTCTATTTTAGTGATCCAAGATCACATTTAGTCTATAGGAAAAGCCAATACTATCAAGGAGGGATGAGGTGTTGCTTAATGAGGCTCTTGCTCAAAATGCTTAGTGATATGCTCCAAATCCCTCAACTACTTTCTCACATCCACATATGACCTAAACCAAAAGTCAAACTCGGCCCCACCGATTCTTTCTATCCGGCGCCACCGAAGTTCGTATGTCATAGCCACTGCGACAAACCCTAGGCAAATCGGTCTCACCGATAGGGATCTCGGTCTCACCGAGATGGGATTGCAATCTCTCTGTATGGATCTATCACCAAAATCGGTCTCACCGAGTTTGCGTAATCGGTCCTACCAAGATTGCAATGCAAACTCTCTGCTTCCTTTTCGTAACATTTCGGTCTCACCGAAATGAGCGAATCGGTCCCACCGAGTTTACCTGACCAACTCTCTGGTTAGCTTATTACCAAAATCGGTCTCACCGAGTTTGCGGAATCGGTCTCAATGATATTACATTATGCCCTAACCCTAACCATATCGGTCCTACCGAGTTGCATGTCGGTCCCACCAAAAATCCTAACGGTCACTAGATTTGCTGAATCGGTCCGACCGAGTTTACCAATTCGGTCCCACCGAGATTGGCAAGTTGTGTGTAACGGTTAGATTTTGTGTGGAGGCTATATATACCCCTCCACCTCCTCTTCATTCCCGGAGAGAGCCATCGAATCTAACCTACACTTCCAACTTACATTTTCTGAGAGAGAACCACCTACACTTGTGTCGAGGCCAAGATATTCCATTACTACCATATGAGTCTTGATCTCTAGCCTTCCCCAAGTTGCTTTCCACTCAAATCTTCTTTCCACCAATTCCATATCCTGTGAGAGAGAGAGTTGAGTGTTGGGGAGACTATCATTTGAAGCACAAGAGCAAGGAGTTCATCATCAACACACCATTTGTTACTTCTTGGAGAGTGGTGTCTCCTAGATTGGCTAGGTGTCACTTGGGAGCCTCGACAAGATTGTGGAGTTGAACCAAGGAGTTTGTAAGGGCAAGGAGATCGCCTACTTCGTGAAGATCTACCGCTAGTGAGGCAAGTCCTTCATGGGCGACGGCCATGGTGGGATAGACAAGGTTGCTTCTTCGTGGACCCTTCGTGGGTGGATCCCTCCATGGACTCGCACAGCCGTTACCCTTCGTGGGTTGAAGTCTCCATCAACGTGGATGTACGATAGCACCACCTATCGAAACCACGTCACAAAAATCTCCGTGTCTCCAATTTGCGTTTGCACACTCCAATCCCATCCTTTTACATTCTTGCAAGTTCCATGCTTTACTTTCCGCTGCTCATATACTCTTTGCATGCTTGCTTGATATGTATTGTGTTTGTTAAACTTGTGCCAAAACTCCACTTCAACTTAAAGAAATTAAAAACTGCAACTTTTGGTACTTAGTGTCTAATCACCCCCCTCTAGACACCTCTTCTCGATCCTTTCACATAACATGCATGACATGGTAGTTTCCTGTGAAGAATCGATTGTGAGATAACATGAGTATAACCATGCATGGCACTTCTATATTTTCGAACCCAGTATACATTTCCCTGTATTTTCCTCCCAGTTCCAACAGGGACACATCAATGTTGTTTCTTGCATTATCCTACTCATACTCTGAACAATGTTGATCTTACATTAACAATGCATGTCCTTTTTTATATGATGAAGTGTCCCTACAGTTACCGCCCTTTGTAATCACACCACCTTTGCCAAAAACAGGGAAGCACAACTAGTTCCTCGCTCGATCAAACGATGGCAAAAGACTGATGATCATTCGGACAAATGAGCCGAAAAAGTTATATTGCAGAAACCCCACTTTATGCAAGCATCGTGAAAAACGTGAGTATCCGGACAGTGGCTGTTACATCTATGAGCAGGATACCAGCTTGTTGGGGCCTTCAGGATTTTTGAGTTGGAGGCGGGTAAACAGCCTTGGTTCACACTCTCTATTTCTCGGACTCAATTATCCGATTAACCAGGAGATCATCATTGGCAAGGACCTTGATGGCAGAGAGACTCTGTTTGCTACGGAAAACTGGGTCTACACGGCGAGCCCTAGGAGTTCGGGAGCAAACTCCCCTGATTGTCAACGGTACAGCCTGCGGCCAAAAGAAGGTGAGAATGACAAAGGCATCTGGATTAACTTTGATCCTTAGATGTGTCGAGTCCGACGGGCAGTGACGTGGTTCAAGCCTTCAGGTTGATAGGTAATTGGGCTGTTGCGTCGAAAGGGTGGAGTACTGGTGTCTCCGGATCACAGGTGGTTGAACCGGGGCTGCAAATTATGATGGTGTTGGATCCTCCCTCTTCGAATGACTTGTTGTCTTTGCTTCTTGTTCTAGATGGGTAGTTCTCTCTTTTGTTATGCATATTCCTTGTCATTTGGTCATCCTCGTCTATGCCACTCTTACTATGTAATAGATGCCTCTATTTAGAATGTCATTCTCGTCTGGATGACGAGAGTCTGAGCGCTGCAAATGGGTGTATTTTGGTGGTGTAGCAAGACTTCTTATGAACTATCATGTCTTGTTGTTTATGTCAGTAGTAGTCACTAGTCAGTGAATGTTGTATATATCATTGTTTTGAACTGTTTATTGTCTCGAACTACTGGTGGGCTAAATGAGGGCATCACCATTCTCCAGTGTTCAGAGTATATCTCCTTTTTTCACTTTTTTCAAGTTATAATTTGAGCTCAGTGTCTTTTCGATGATGTACACTTGTTTGGGCCAGTGAGGTGTCATTGAATATGGGCCGAGTAGTAACGCAACGCCAAATAGGTCAATTATGACTCTCAGGCCGGGCTCTCAAAAGATCCTAAAAAAGGCCGGTCTCTAAAAAAAGAATAGGGACTCTTAGGCCGACATGTGGGCGCCACCAGTGTTTTCGTGCGCTTGCGCACCGAGAGCATATTGGCGCGTGTTCAAAATTCATGCTACCTTTTCATCCCCAATCTCCCGCCCCTTCCCCACCTCTGGAATCTCGATTCCTACTCCAGTTCCCCCGAATCCCCCTCCTATACTCCCTGTACTCAAGCGCACTATCATGTCGCCGGTCAACACGGATCTCCGATCCGGAGATCCTGAGGTCCGTCCTGCCTTCAGGCGCTGCGTTCTGTCGCTCAACAGTGGCATGGCGGCGCTTGACGACCAGTTTGCCGGCAAAGTGCTGATGGTAACCATCAACGGCGGCCGGCCTCCCGTCTCACCGGACGACCTTGTCAAAGCTCTTGGCATTACGCATGACATCCAAATAAGTGACTTGCTCGTCGAAGTCTGTCCGCCACCGGCTGATTTCTTTGTCAGGTTCTGGACAACTTTTGACTGCAGTCGTGTGTTCAAATCTTCCCGGTGTTTGTTCTGCGATGGCGCGCTGGTGAGCTTTGATCGGTGGCACCCAGGATGGGGCTCGGTGCCCTCTGAGCTTGAGATTTTAACAAAGCTTACCTTCCATGGCAGGCCTCGGCGTGCTTGGAACAGTGAGTCCATGAATGAGCTTATCAACGACCTTGGAGGTGAGCTCGTAAGTATGTTTGTTCCTCCAGATAGCTGGGCTCTGACGGTTATGGCATGGATGAAGAAGCCATCCACCATACCGAAGGTGATTGGTGTTGAGATACCGGTGCAGGAACCGGGGTTGTACTATTCATCGCCACCAAGGCCACCGCGGACCACGTTAGGGATGTACCTGTATTGAGTGTTCGTGCATGTCGAAGAAGTGATCAATCCATCAATCCACGTCCTGCCGCCACCGCTGGTGCCCGGGTCCGTCGACGACGTCCATTACAGGAGTCAACGTCAGACTTTCCCCGTGTTGCTCGGAACGATGGATGGCACAGGGCCTACTCCATCGCGCGGCGGAGGGCACTTCTTCTTTGGGAGAAGAGGCAGGGATGGCTGCCTGGATGTGCTCTAGTTTGAGGTAACAACTGAATCTTGTCAGATACTGGTTAAATCTGAGCTATGGGTGTGAAGCACTGATGTGCCAGTACATTTGATTGTGACCTCTTCTATTGTTTTACCTGAACTTTTTTTAGAAAGGGTTGTACGTCAACTTAATGTTCTAGGAGAACTTATATATTGTGTTGTCTATCTTTTTTCTTTGCACATCATTCAAGATATTTCCCCATCATTGATAAAGACGATGGACCATTATGTACAAGTTCGTTGGTTTCAACATAGCCCTACCCGTAGCGATCCACTGCTTCCACCCTGATTGTGCCGCCTGCGTGAAATTTTTTTACGCAAGTTCAGTGTGCTATGATGTTCTATATGATTGTGTTAACTATATAAGTTTTTACTGAGCATCATCAATGCATATGGCTGAAAGATGTATTTACGAGCATCGACCGATGGGTCTCTCTCACTCTCACACACACGCACAAGTGGGACCCGTTGAATTCTTTCTTCGCTCGTGACAGCTTCTAATTAGGTTCCACCGTACACTAACTTTTTTTCTTAAGTTATTAATTGAGCTCAGTGACTTCAAAAAGTTGTACAGAAGCCTTGTTTGGGCCTTTCCGGTGTCGCTGAATGTGGGATGAGTAGCCATGTAAGGTTGTATTGTACTACACAGGCCTTTTTTTAACATCAGCAATGCACCTGGCCTGACAGTTGTATACAATACGGGTCAACTTGTTATTCTCCGCCCTGCTGAGCTGCAAATCTTTCCTAGGAGGGATGCATTAGGCTTAACAAGAAAATGGGCTTTAAGAAATAATAAATGGGATGTAATTATAAAACTGGCAAGAATTATAAAATGCACCAAAAACGTAATTAGTTTATAAAATATTACTTTTGGATTTTGAAAATTTTAATTTCATTAATTGTTGGGCGTGCAATGTTTCGTTGGATTTTTATGTAATACAAATTTATATTTAAATTGTATTTAATCTGACTAGAAATTTCGTGACAAAAATATTTTGGATCCCGTCAAAATGTGGGAAATTTTATTTAATTCTGTTTTGAACAGTTGGTTAAACTTATTAATCGTTGCCCTAGTTAGAAAGTGGGTTGTACTTTTAACAAACTGTAATTGGGATGTAGTAAATTCCACTAGAATTCAAAAATATGTTGTACATTCTTACAAATCGCAAATGGGCTATAAGTTCTCTGCCACACACTTGTGGGCCTACTAAGTTGACGCGTATGCAAGGCTTTCCCAACTTATAGTCAACACACGGTTCTAGCAGCAGTGTCCGCTGGATGACCAACCAACGGAAGTCGTGCTTCTTCTTCAATCTCGGATATTCTAGCTTCAAATTACCAAAAATGATTTATCCCCCTGACATCTGGGGCGCACCATTTCGGAGGCTGACCTGTGGTCCTACTAAGTTGACGCGTATCAAGGGCTTTGTCAACTTAGTCAATATAAACGATTCTAGCTGTAGTGATCGTACGATATCCATCCAACAGCCGTAGTGATTCTTCAACCTCTGGTCTTCTTGCTCCAGCCGCCCAAAGCAGCGCCGGTCGTGCCACCTGCTCCTACCTCCCATGGACGGCTGTGCTGCCGTGGTGGCCTCACTGCCCCTACCACTCCCACCGCTGGCCAGGCCCTGCGGTGACGGCATCCTCACACCGCAGCCGAACCAGTGAACCCTCGTACTCCTCTTCGCGTGGGCATCCACTGCCGCGTTTTCCCTGGCTCCATGTCGTCCCCTTCCTAGGCCTCACCGTCGTCCATCGCCCTGGTGCTCTCGGCGCGGCGTGGTCAATGTGGTCAACGAACGACTTCCATCGGAATAGTACTGTACATGGAGAGGCCGATACCGTCCATGGCCGCAGAAGGAAGTGCCTCCTTATTACGCCGCAAAATAATTATTCCTCCACCGACAAAGAGGGACCCACCGGACGGGCCACCGTATTTCGCAAAAAAATGTTTCCCCCTGACTGTTGGGACCCACCAGCTATATCTTCGCACGCAAGGAAGTGCTTCCATATTACGGGCAAAAAAATATTCGCCCCCTGACTGCTGGGACCCACCAGCTACATCTTCGCACGAAAGGAAGTGCCTGACAGTCGGGACCCACCTGGTCGAGGCATACGTAGCGTTGTCGTTGTGTTCGTGAACGTATACGTACATACTGGTCGATGTAGAGGCGCGCACGTGTCGTAGTAGAGGCGCGCACGTGTCGTAGTAGAGGCGCGCACGTAGCATGTACACGTACGTACAACGGCCAGGGTGCAAGAAAGAAAATACGGCCACATACGTACATACAGGTGGGGTCTCAAACGCCTACTCGCGCATACGTACGGCCAGGGCTCGTGTACATGGTTGGGTCAGAATAGAGAAACTGCACCGTCGTCGTGTTCATGGGGAGGCAACCGGCTGGGTCGGAACGGAATGCGTCATTGTGTTCATCAGGAGCCAACCAGCTTGGAAGGAACAGCCAATGGAAACGAGGCCTGGCGTACTGCGGAACGGAAGAAATGGCCTTGTGTTCAACTGGCCACGGTCGAAACGGGATCCTGTTCATCGGGAGGGGTCTGGCGTACCGCAAAACGGTCAAAACGGGGTCCTGTTGATCGAGAGGGGGTGTGGTGTACCGCAAAACGGAGGAAACGTACTTGTGTTGGAGCGCTACGGTCGAAACGAGGGTCCTGTTCATCGGGAGGGGTGTGGCGTACCGCAAAACGGGACTCCACGGGATATTGTTCATCTCCACCGTCGACTGCCTCCACGGGCTACTGTTCATCCACTGTCGACTGCCTCCACGGGCCCCTGTTCATCCATCGTCGACCTCCTCCAGTCTCCACCTGCGGCTGTTCATCCAGGGGCTCCTGTTCATCCAGCCTCCACTGCTCCTCCACCGGCTACTGTCCAGCCAGCCCTCTCCAACGGGTCCTATTCAACCACCCCTCCACGGGCTACTGTTCATTGATACGTCTCCAACGTATCTATAATTTTTTATTGCTCCATGCTATATTATCTTCTGTTTTGGACATTATTGGGCTTTATTATTCACTTTTATATTATTTTTGGGACTAACCTATTAACCGGAGGCCCAGCCTAGAATTGCTGTTGTTTGCCTATTTCAGAGTTTCGCAGAAAAAGAATATCAAACGGAGTCCAAACGGAATGAAACCTTCGGGTACGTGATTTTCGGAACGAACATGATCCAGAGTACTTGGACCCTACGTCAAGAAATAAAAGAGGAAGCCACGAGGTAGGGGGCGCGCCTCCCCCCCCCCCCACCCCTAGGCCCTTTGTTGCTCCACCGACGTACTCCTTCCTCCTATATGTACCTACGTACCCCCAAACGATCAGATATGGAGCCAAAAACATAATTCCACCACCGCAACCTTCTGTACCCACGAGATCCCATCTTGGGGCCTGTTTCGGAGCTCCGCCGGAAGGGGCATCGATCACGGAGGGCTTCTACATCAACACCATAGCCTCTTCGATGAAGTGTGAGTAGTTTACCTCAGACCTTAGGGTCCATAGTTATTAGCTAGATGTCTTCTTCCCTCTTTTTGGATCTCAATACAATGTTCTCCCCCTCTCTCGTGGAGATCTATTCGATGTAATCTTCTTTTGTGGTGTGTTTGTTGAGACCGATGAATTGTGGGTTTATGATCAAGTTTATCTCTGAACAATATTTGAATCTTCTCTGAATTCTTTTATGTATGATTGGTTATCTTTGCAAGTCTCTTTGAATTATCAGTTTGGTTTGGCCTACTAGATTGATCTTTCTTGCAATGGGATAAGTGCTTAGCTTTGGGTTCAATCTTGCGATGTCCTTTCCCAAAGGATGAGGGGCTGCAAGGCACGTATTGTATTGTTGCCATCGAGGATAACAAGATGGGGTTTATATCATATTGCATGAGTTTATCCCTCTACATCATGTCATCTTGCTTAAAGTGTTACTCTGTTCTTATGAACTTAATACTCTAGATGCATGCTGGATAGCGGTCGATGTGTGGATTAATAGTAGTAGATGCAGGCAGGAGTCGGTCTACTTGTCTCGGTCGTGGTGCCTATATACATAATCATACCTAGATATTCTCACAACTATGCTCAGTTCTGTCAATTGCTCAACAGTAATTTGTTCACCCACCGTGAAATACTTATGCTCTTGAGAGAAGCCACTAGTGAAACCTATGGCCCCCGGGTCTATTTTCCATCATATTAATCTTCTAACACTTAGTTATTTCCGTTGCTTTTATTTTACTTTGCATCTTTATCATAAAAATACCAAAAATATTATCTTATCATATCTATCAGATCTCACTCTCGTAAGTGACCTTGTAGGGATTGACAACCCCTTATCGCGTTTGTTGCGAGGATTTATTTGTTTTGTGTAGGTGCGAGGGACTCGCGCGTAGCCTCCTACTGGATTGATACCTTGGTTCTCAGAAACTGAGGGAAATACTTATGCTACTTTGCTGCATCACCCTTTCCTCTTCAAGGGAAAACCAATGCAATGCTCAAGAGGTAGCAAGAAGGATTTCTGGCGCCGTTGCTGGGAGGTCTACGCAAAAGTCAACATACCAAGTACCCATCACAAACCCTTATCTCCCGCATTACATTATTTGCCATTTGCCTCTCGTTTTCCTCTCCCCCACTTCACCCTTGCTGTTTTATTTGCCCTCTCTTTTCCGTTTGCCTCTTTTTGCTTGTTTTTCTTTCGCCATGTTTGAATCTAGGGAGGTTATCGCTAATGAAGGCAATAATTACAACTTGGGAAATTTTGATGCTTTCGATGATCCTCTTGAGGAACCTACTATCTTGCACACCAAAAAGTTTCGAGTCGGTAGTGGCAATATTATTGGGAAAGGAGTTATTATAGATTTCTTTACTTGTGCCGGCGCTTTGCCCATTATGGGTGTCTCTATTCTTCATAAAACCAGTAGCCTTGCGGATGCAATATCTTGCTTGTAGTTGAACTTGAAAGGCAATTTCTTCATATGCATCCTTGCATACAAAGAATTTTCCTAGAATTTTCTAATATTGAGCATTCTTCTGTTAAGCGTGCCGCCACTATGTTTTTGGCTCATGAGTTTAGATTCATAATGAAAGAGGCTACAAAAATCTTTGCGCATTATAGGGTAGATGCTAGGCATCCTCCCATAGAAGCTATCCTTTTTAATCAAGAAGACATGATGCGTTTACAATCTTTGGATCATGTTGCTTATAATGAAGATATTAGGAAAAAGGTTTCGGCCGAGGTTCTAGTTGATAGAATTTCCGAGCTTAATGATGATTTTGCTATTTAGAATAATGGATTAGGTTTTTCTCTTGGACTAAGGCTTGTGACCTTTTGCCAAAAGAATGCTTGTAAGGATGAATTGGTTGTGCAATACAAAGGGCCAAGGGAGGAACCCATACCTCCCGAGATTGATCTTGGGGACTTTTGTCCCATTAAATTTAGCCCTTTTGATTATTTTTGCTTGCCACAAAGAAAACTTGCTGCTGAACATAGAGAATATGAGAAAAGTTTTCATGACTTGCCATACCATTAAGATGGCAATACCTAGATCTATCCTTGCTTTTATGCCTAGCTAGGGGCGTTAAACGATAGCGCTTGTTGGGAGGCAACCCAATATTATTTTTAGTTTTTTTTTGCTTTTTGCTTCTATTTAGGAATAAATATTTGATCTATCCTCTGGTTAGATGTGTTTTTATGTTTTAATTAGTGTTTGTGCCAAGTTAAACCTATAGGATCTTCTTGGATGATAGTTATTTGATCTTGCAGAAAATTCTAGAAACTTTCTGTTCACGAAAATAATTGTTAAAAATCACCAGAACGTGATAAAATATTGATTCCAATTGATGCTGATCAATAAACAAATTGTATATGTCTTCCTATTTTGGCTGATTTTTTTGGGTTCCAGAAGTTTGCATTAGTTACAGATTACTACAGACTATTCTGTTTTTGACACATTCTGTTTTTCGTGTGTTGTTTGCTTATTTTGATGAATCTATGGCTAGTAAAAGAGTTTAAAAACCATAGAGAAGTTGGAATATAGTAGGTTTAACACCAATATAAATAAATAATGAGTTCATTACAGTACCTTGAAGTGGTCTTTTGTTTTCTTTCGCTAACAGAGCTCACGAGATTTTCTCTTAAGTTTTGTGTTGTGAAGTTTTCAAGTTTTGGGTAAAAGAGTTGATGGATTATGGAACAAGGAGTGGCAAGAGACTAAGCTTGGGGATGCCCATGGAACCCCCAAGATAATCAAAGGACACCATAAATCCAAAGCTTGGGGATGCCCCGAAAGGCATCCCCTCTTTCGTCTACTTCCATCGGTAACTTTACTTGGAGCTATATTTTTATTCACCACATGATATGTGTTTTGCTTGGAGCGTCTTGTATTATTTGAGTCTTTGTTTGTTAGTTTACCACAATCATCCTTGTTGTACACACCTTTTGAGAGAGAAACACATGATTCGGAAGTTATTAGAATAATCTATGTGCTTCACTTATATCTTTTGAGTTATATAGTTTTGCTCTAGTGCTTCACTTGTATCTTTTAGAGCACGGTGGTGGATTTGTTTTATAGAAACTATTGATCTCTCATGCTTCACTTATATTATTTTGAGAGTCTTAAAATAGCATGGCAATTTGCTTTAATTAATACCATGAGAAATTTGATGCTTGATAACTGTTTTGAGATATAAAGGTAGTAATATCATAGTTGTGCTAGTTGAGTAACTGTGGAATTGAAAAATACATGTGTTGGAGTTTCTGATTCCCGTAGCATGCACGTATGGTGAACCGTTATGTAACGAAGTCGGAGCATGAAGTATTTGTTGATTTTCTTCCTTTGTGTGGCGGTCGGGATCGCGCGATGGTTAACTCCTACCAACCCTTCCCCTAGGAGCATGCGTAGTAGTACTTTGCTTCGAGGGCTAATAAATTTTTGCAATAAGTATATGTGTTCTTTAAGACTAATGTGAGTCCATGGATTATACACACACTTACCTTTCCGCAATTTTCTATCCTCTTTGGTACTGCGCATTGCCCTTTCTCACCTTGAGAGTTGGTGCAAACTTCGCCGGTGCATCCAAACCCCGTGATATGATACGCTCTATCACACATAAACCTCCTTATATCCTCCTCAAAACAGCAACCATACCTACCTATCATGGCATTTCCATAGCCATTCCGAGATATATTTCCATGCAACTTTCCACCGTTTCATTTATCATGACATGCTCCATCATTGTCATATTTCTTTGAATGATCATGTAGTTAACATTGTATTTGTGGAAAAGCCACCGTTCACAATTCTTTCATACATGTCGCTCTTGATTCATTGCATATCTCGGTACACCGCCGGAGGCATTCATATAGAGTCATATTTTGCTCTAAGTATTGAGTTGTAATTCATGAGTTGTAAGTAAATAAAAGTGTGATGATCATCATTATTAGAGCATTGTCCCAAGTGAGGAAAGGATGATGGAGACTATGATTCCCCCACAAGTCGGGATGAGACTCCGGACTAAATAAAAAAAGAGGCCATAAAAAAGAGAAAAGGCCCAAATAAAAAAATGAGAGAAAAAGAGAGACGTGACAATGTTACTATCCTTTTACCACACTTGTGCTTCAAAGTAGCACCGTGATCTTCATAACAGAGAGTCTCTCATTTTGTCACTTTCATATACTAGTGGGAAATTTCATTATAGAACGTGGCTTGTATATTCCAATGATGGGCTTCCTCAAATGCCCGAGGTCTTCGTGAGCAAGCAAGTTGGATGCACACCCACTTAGTTTCTTTTTGAGCTTTCATACACTTATAGCTCTAGTGCATCCTTTGCATGGCAATCCCTACTCCTCGCATTAACATCAATTCATGGGCATCTCCATAGCCCGTTGATTAGCCTCGTTGATGTGAGACTTTCTCCTTTTTTGTCTTCCCACATAACCCCTACCATTATACCTTATTCCACCATAGTGTTATATCCATGGCTTGCGCTCATGTATTGCGTAAGAGTTAAAAAGGCTGAAGCGTGTTAAAAGTATGAACCAATTGCTTGGCTAAAACAGGGGCCGTACATGATATGAATATTTTGTGTGGGGAAGATGGAGCATAGCCAGACTATATGATTTTGTAGGGATAACTTGCTTTGGCTATGTTATTTTGATAAGACATAATTGCTTAGTTAGTATGCTTGAAATATTATTGTTTTTATGTCAACATTAAACTTTTATCTTGAATCATATCAAATCTGAACATTCATGCCACAATAAGAAGAATTATATTGAAATTATGCCAAGTAGCATTCCACATCAAAAATTCTGTTTTTTTCATTTACCTACTCGAGGACGAGCAGGAATTAAGCTTGGGGAAGCTTGATACGTCCAATGTATCTATAATTTTGATTGCTCCATGCTATATTATCTTCTGTTTTGGACATTATTGGGCTTTATTATTCACTTTTATATTATTTTTGGGACTAAACTATTAACCGGAGGCCCAGCCTGTAATTGTTGTTTTTGCCTATTTCGTAGTTTCATGGAAAAAGAATATCAAACGGAGTCCAAACGGAATGAAACCTTCGAACGTGATTTTCGAACGAACATGATCCAGAGGACTTGGACCCTCGTCAAGAAATAAAAGAGGAAGCCACGAGGTAGAAGGCGCCGCCTACCCCCCAGCGCCTCCACCCTCTTGGGCCCCCTATTGCTCCACCGACGTACTCCTTCCTCCTATATATACCTACGTACCCCCAAACAATCAGATACGGAGCCAAAAACCTAATTCCCCCGCCGCAACCTTCTATACCCACGAGATCCCATCTTAGGGCTCGTTCCGGAGCTCCGCCGGAAGGGGCATCGATCACGGAGGGCTTCTACATCAACACCATAGCCTCTCCGATGAAGTGTGAGTAGTTTACCTCAGACCTTCGGGTCCATAGTTATTAGCTAGATGGCTTCTTCTCTCTTTTGGATCTCAATACAATGTTCTCCCCCTCTCTCGTGGAGATCTATTCAATGTAATCTTCTTTTGCGGTGTGTTTGTTGAGAACGATGAATTGTGGGTTTATGATCAATTTTATCTATGAACAATATTTGAATCTTCTCTAAATTCTTTTATGTATGATTGGTTACCTTTGCAAGTCTCTTCGAATTATCAGTTTGGTTTGGCCTACTAGATTGATCTTTCTTGCAATGGAAGAAGTGCTTAGCTTTGGGTTCAATCTTGTGGTGTCCTTTCCTAGTGACAGTAGGGGCAGCAAGGCATGTATTGTATTGTTGCCATCGAGGATAACAAGATGGGTTTTATATCATATTGCATGAGTTTATCCCTCTACATCATGTCATCTTGCTTAAAGCGTTACTTTGTTCTTATGAACTTAATACTCTAGATGCATGCTGGATAGCATTCGATGTGTGGAGTAATAGTAGTAGATGCAGGCAGGAGTCGGTCTACTTGTCTCGGACGTGATGCCTATATACATGATCATACCTAGATATTCTCATAGCTATGCTCAATTCTGTCAATTGCTTAATAGTAATTTGTTCACCCACCGTAAAATACTTATGCTCTTGAGAGAAGCCACTAGTGAAACCTATGGCCCCCGGGTCTATTTTCCATCATATTAATCTTCTAACACTTAGTTATTTCCGTTGCTTTTATTTTACTTTGCATCTTTATCATAAAAATACCAAAAATATTATCTTATCATATCTATCGATCTCACTCGTAAGTGACCGTGTAGGGATTGACAACCCCTTATCGTGTTGGTTGCGAGGATTTATTTGTTTTGTGTAGGTGCAAGGGACTCACGCGTAGCCTCCTACTGGATTGATACCTTGGTTCTCAAAAACTGGGGGAAATACTTACGCTACTTTGCTGCATCACCCTTTCCTCTTCAAGGGAAAACCAACGCAGTGCTCAAGAGGTAGCATTCATCCAGCCCTCCACCGCCTACTGTTCAACCAGCCCTCCACCGGCTACTGTTCAACCAGCCCTCCACGGGGTCCTGTTCATCCAGCCCTCCACGGGGTCCTGTTCAACCACTGGCTCGATCGATCGGGGTACTATTCATCCAGCGGCAACGACCTCTACTACCACATGGTCCTGTTCATCCAACCCCCCACCGGGAATTATTCATCCAAACCCCCTCAACAACGGTCACTGTTCATCCAGGGAAGGAGGCAGCAGTGTTCGGTCAGCTTCAGTTAGCAGTAGTAGCGAATGAATCACTCGGGTTCAGTTAACAGCAAGGGATTGATCGATCGCTCGGGTTCAAGAACGCCGTAACTGCAGGCAATCGCTCGGGTTCGATTAGAGCCCAACGCCTCGCTTCGGGTTCGATTAGATCCCAATGCCTCGCACACACAGCGCCAGACGTCTGAGAGAAACGCGCATCGCTCGGCCCCCGACCACCCACCGTAACCGGGAACTCCCCGATATTTTTCGTGCCCTTACTTCTACCACGGTTTTTTCCGTCATGGACGGCCCAAAGAATGTTATGCAGCTGCGTCTCCGGCCTGCCCAGGACGAAAAGCCCATTTTCTGTCATGATTTTTTTCATAGAAGTAGGACCCCACCACATCTATGATGATACCGGGTTTTGTCACAATTATTGTCATAGAAGTGTCATAAGTATGCCAGAAAAAAATTCGTTCAGCCCAAAATGTAACAGATGTGCCTTTTTTTTGTAGTGGTGGTACCCATCTAAAATCTTGTTGTGACGTGTAGTTTCTCACGCTTTGTATTCTTTCAGTGTTGCTTTGTCTTGAACTGATATGATTTGAACCGTGTCTCTAGATTTGGCAAGACAATGAAGTTACCATAGGACATAGATATATGTTTGTTTGATGCTTTTATTATGTACTACTTGGCAATAGAAGACTTGGTAGTTTAATCATGTCCACCTTACTAATGAACTGGTTCACCGAAATGAGTTTCATATACTAGTACATGCTAAACATGTTATGTGTCTTCTTGTTTCTTCTTTTAGAATGCTGACAGAATATTGGGGAAGAGTGCCTTATTAAGCAATGGTAAAGGAAGTAATGCAGATAAGTTTCAGGGTAGTGAGACATCCTTCTTGGTCTCCAACAAAGCTGATAAAATAGCTAAGGAAAACTATCTTGAAGACAGTGAGACAACCCCAAAGTCCTGTCTTGGTTTAGTGTTCGAAAGCATCGCCACTACCGCTTGCACAAGTATTCAAACTCACTGTCTGAATCAGTTCGGTTTCTTGAGTCTCAACTACATGTTGAAAGACATCGATCAGTTGTGCCGCGATAAGAAGCGGAAGGACTACGAAAGTCCCTGGAGCATTCAGATGCATACTTTCTGGTGCAGCAACAAGCGTTGGAGGATTTTAGCGCCAAAATGACAAAGCAAATAAGATTGCTAAGCTTATTGCCTACATGGTGGATACCCAGGATAACATTTGTTGAGCTCTTCTGAAGTTGTTTCAGTTATGGACTTGTTTTGCTACCGCGTTTATTTGCATTGGTGGCCAATTTAGACGGCCAGTGTATGTAATATGCTGCTTTGTTCCCTATATTTGCATTGGTGGCGAACTTTGATGCCTAGTGGATGTAATATGTGTAATATCCGTAATAGCTAGCGTTGGTTGCTTGCTTATTTATTTATTTATTTTCTTATTGTCTTGTTTAGTTGTCTGCTTGTAGTCACCGTAGTTCTTTTTCCGCGTTTTTCTTGTGGCCACAATAATCTATTTTTATAGGGAAAACTTTGTTTTTGCCACTCTAACTTTTGACCACTTTGCTTTTGCCACGCTAGAAATTGACATATCACTTTTGCCAGTCTTAGTTTTTGACAATACATCACAATTGCCATTCCATGGCAAAAGCAATAATTTTAGAGTGGCAATTGTGATACATTGTCAAAATCTTAGAGTGGCAAAAGTGAAATGAAAAATTGTTGTTTTTGCCACGAAATGGCATTTGTAATGTATTGTCAAAAGCTAAGAGTGGCAGAAGTGATATGTCAAATTCTAGAGCGGCATAAGCAAAGTGGGCAAAAACTAGAGTGGCAAAAACAAAGTTTTCCCTTTTTTATAACTAGGCCACAATAACCATGGGAACACACGGACTGTTGTGACCATGGTCCTGCTACCTGCTGTAGTGACCATGGCCCTCCACGGGCTATACGCTCCATGGGCCTTCTACGGGTCGTCTCATCTATGGGCCTTCTACGGGTCGTATAATCGTTTTGCCAAACATGGCCGTACTATTCGTGGACCAATAACGGACCGCAAAATGGATCGTGAATGGGCTAGAGTGGAAATCGTCTGTTTTATGGCCCGACCATGACGGGCCGTTAATAGGCCGTATTTGATGACGCTATGAAAACAACCCAACGGGTTAACGGGCCACAAACAGGCCGACTGTAACCGCAGAGTGAATTTAGCCCACAAGCGGAACAGGCCAATAACGGACCATAAGTAATCGAATTTTGGAAATGAGCCCAAGAATAAACGGGCCCTTAGAAGGCCGAAAGTTAACATGGGCTGGAAACGGCCAACGGACTAATGGGCCGTTATTGGGTATAAAGTGATACACTGTTCATTACGGGCCAGTTTCACCACGGGTCGTTAATGGGCCAAGAGTTACAAAGGGCCTCATATGGGCCGAAAGACTTCATGGGCCATACATGGGCCGGAAGTTACAACGGGCTGGAATCATTTTGGACGGCCCATATGACGCTACTGGGCCTAATTTGGATAAGCCGTAACGGGCCATGACTTAGCGGGCTGTAAATGGGCTATATGCAAACAAGCCATTAACATGCTTTCCGTGGGTCGGCCCACTACCTTTTGACCAAGTCAAATGGGCCAGCCTTTTCACCGGAATGGGCCTCTGTTGGGCCGTGCCATGTGTTGACGTATCATAGGCGCCTTCGGTCCAATGATTGGATGGCATTTGTCCCAACGGTGAGCAGACACGTGGTTCCTGTGGCCATTCAGAATTTTACACGTGGAAAATCCCCATTGGTACGGGCTGTTAACGGGCTGGATCTAAACGGTAACCCGATAGCTTAACATGACCCATTACGGTGGATGCCACGTGTCGGTTACCCTTGACGAAAGCACTTCTATGACGCGCGATTTATCATCATGGAAGTGGACACTTCCGCGATAATAATTTTGGTAATGTCATGGAACACTCCTACGACAGCACAGGTATGACTATCTTGATTCTATCAGAAAATCGTCATGGATGTACATGCATGACAGAAAACATGACCTGCTGTGACAAACACGTATCGTCATGGAAGTGTATTTTTTTGTAGTGCTAGTGTTTTGCTTAACAAATGCATAATGACCTATACTTAGCTTATTTAGTTCATTTATGACATAATTAGCTTACTTAGGTCAAAAGTTGCATAATAACCTTGGTTAGCTCATAAATGTCATATACTTATCTTATTTTCCTCCAAAATGACTTAATAAGCTTACTTAGCTCCAAAATGACCTATTTTACCCAAGTTAACTCTAAAATGACCTATACTTAGCTTTGTTTCCTCCAAAATGACATAATATTCTTAGTTAACTCAAAAATGGCATAATTACCTAGGTTAGCTCAGCAATGACTTATACTTACCTTATTTAGTTCATTTATGACATAATTAGCTTACTTATGTCAAAAATTGCATAATAACCTTGGTAGCTCATAAATGTCATATACTTAGCTTATTTTCCTCCAGAATGACATAATAAGCTTACTTAGCTTCAAAATGACCTATTTTACCTAAGTTAGCTCTAAAATGACCTATACTTAGCTTTGTTTCCTCCAAAATGACATAATATGCTAACTCAAAATGGCATAATTATCTAGGTTAGCTCAATAATGACCTATACTTAGCTTACTTATGTCAAAAATGGCATAATTAGCTTACTTGGGTAAAAATGGCATGATAACCTTGGTAACCTCATAAATGTCACATACTTCTTCTTCTTCTTCTAGTCTTATTATTCTAACTTTCTTATTTCCCATTTTCCATATTTGATTCACTTCACGGAAGCTTGCACTACAAAAAAAAAAGACACATCCGTGACATTTTGGGCCGAACGAATTTTTTTTCTGTCATACATATGACACTTCTATGACGATAATTGTGACAAAACCCGGTATCATCATAGATGTGGTGGGCTCATACTTCTATGACAAAAATCATGATGTAAAATGGGCTTTTCATCCTGGCAGCCGGAGACGCACCTGCATGACATTCTTTGGGCCGTCCATGACGGAAAAACCATGGTAGAAGCGAGGCGAGGAAAATTTTGGGGAGTTCCGGTTATGGTGGGAGGTCGGGGCCGAGCGATGCTGCTTTCTCTCGTGACACGACGCCGCTGCGTGTGTAGGCGGCGTTGGCTCTAATCGAACCCGAGCAAGGCATTGGGCTCTAATCGAATCCGGCGACAGACCGCAGTTACGCTACATCGAACCCGGCGATCGATTGATGGTCGTTAATCGAACCCGATCGAGCGATTCTTCGCTATCGCCGCTAATCAAGCCGATCTATGCCGCCTGGATGAACAAAGGAGCGTTGCGGGGTTTGGATGAATAAAGGAGCGGTGGCGTTGCCTCTGGATGAACAGGACCCGTGGTGTGGTGGAGGGCTGGATGAACAGTAGATGGTGGAGGGTGCCCGTGGAGGGGTCATTGAACAGACCCCGTGGTGTGGAGGGCTGGATGAACAAGAGACGATGGAGGGTGCCCGTGGAGGGTGGTTGAATAGTAGCCGGTGGAGTAGCGCGGTGGAGGCCGGATGAACAGGAGCCCGTGGAGGCTGGAGGAGGTCGACGGTAGCCCGTGGAGGCCGGAGGAGGTCGACGGTTGAGATGAACAGATCCCGTGGAGTCTCTGCTTTGCAAGACGCCACACCCTCCCGATGAACAGGACCCCTGTTTGACCGTAGGAGGTCCGTTTAAATCTGCTTTTGCGATCGCCACACCCCTCCCGATCAACAGGACCCCTGCTTCGACCGTAGGAGGTCCGTTCGTCCGCTTTTGCGGTACGCCACACCCCTCCCGATCAACAGACCCCTGCTTCGACCGTCGGAGGTCCGCTTCTCCTGCTTTGGCAGACGCCAAACCCCTCCCGATCAACAGGACCCTGTTCCGAACGTAGGAGGTCTGTTTCCTCTGTTGTGCGGTACACCAGGCCTCATTTCCATCGCCTGCTCCGTCCAAGCCCCCTCGATGAACACGACCACGCATTCCGTTCTGACCCAGCCGGTTGGCTCCCACGCGTTCCATTGCCTCCCGATGAACACGAGCATTCCGTTGCCTCCCCATGAACACGACGCATTCCGTTGCCTCCCCATGAACACGACGACGACGTTGTTTCCCCGTTCCAACCCAGCCATGTACACGAGCCCTGGTTGTACGTATGCGCGGGTAGGCGTTCGAGACCCCGCCCGTATGTACACATACGTGGCCATATTTTCTTTCTTGCACCCTGGCCGTTGTACGTACGTGTACATGCTACGTGCGCGCCTCTACTACGACACGTGCGTGCCTCTACATCCACCAGTATATATGTACATACACGTTCGCGACCAGAATGACAACGCTACGTACGCTTCGACCAGGTGGGTCCCGACCGCCGTGCACTTCCTTGCTCGCAAAGATGTAGCCGGTGGGTCCCAGCAATGGGGCGACCGTTTTTTTGCCCGGACGCACTTCCTTGCATGCGAAGATGTAGCCGGTGGGTCCCAGCAGTCAGGGGCAAACGTTTTTTTCACGAAATATGGTGCCCCATCTGGTGGGTCCCCGCTGTCAGGTGGAGGAATAATTATTTTGCACGTAATAAGGAGGCACTTCCTTGCTGCGGCCGTGGACCCGGTATCGCCCTCTCCACGTACAGTCCACGTCCGATGGAAGCCGTTCCTTGACCACGTTGACCACGCCGCGCCGAGAGCACCAGGGCGGTGGACGACGGCGAGGCCTAGGAAGGGGATGACGTGGAGCTGGGGAAGATGCGGCAGTGGATGCCCACGCGTAGAGGAGTACGAGGGTTCACTGGTTCGCTGCGGTGTGAGGCCGCTGCCGCCGCAGAATAACAGGGGTGTGGGTGAGTAGAGGATGGCTTGGCCAGCGGTTGGAGTAGTAGGGGGCGGTGAGGCCTCCACCGCATCGCAGCCGGCCACGGGAGGCAGGAGCACGAGGCACGACCGGCGCTGGTTTGGGCGGCTGGAGCAAGAAGACCAGAGGTTGAGGAAGCACTACGGCTATTGGATGGACATCGTACGGTCACTGGAGCTAGAATCGTGCATATTGACTAAGTTGACAAAGCCCTCCGTCCCGTCAACTTAGTAGGCCCACAAGTCAGCTTGCCACTATCTTTGGGTCCCGGCTAATAGGGGAGTATTCATTTTTTGTGCGTAATAAGGAGGCACTTCCTTGCGTGCGAAGATATAGTCGGTGGGTCCGAGCCGTCACGGTAACATTTTTTCATGAAATCTGAGGCCCTTTTCAGGGTCCTCGATGTCGTGGAGGAATCATTATTTTGCGGCGTAATAAGGAGGCATTTCCTTGTGTGCGGCCGTGGACCCAATTGTCGGCCTCTCCACGCATGATCCACTTCAGATGCATGTCGATTGCTGACCACGTTCACCAGGCAGCGCAGAGCACCAGGCGGTGGACGACATCGAGGCCTAGGAAGGGAACGACACGGAGGCGGGAAGACTCGGCGCTTGTTTCCCACGCGAGGGGAGTACGACTATATGAGGGTTTATCGTCTGCCTCGCCGTCACGGAGAATAACAACAGTGTGTGGGTGAGTAGAGGGATGGCTAGGCCAGCGACGCGAGTACGGTGGGCGGTGAGGCATGCGGCAGCAGAGCCGGCCATGGGAGGAGGAGCGAGCAGTCCCATCGGCGCTTGTTTGAGCGGCCGAGCAAGAAGAGCAGAGATTGAAGAAGACGACTACTGCTGGATGGCCATCCAACAGTCACTGCTTGTGCGTCAACCTTTTTTTAGGAAAGCCTCAAATCTATGGAAAATAGCATACAGCCCATCTGCCATTATTTCTAATAATTTACAGCCCATTTGCTAATTATTAAGGTTTTTTTGGAGCCCATATTCTTTTTGTTAGCATTACACCCCATATTGTGGCCACGGTTAAAAAATTATACGAAATTTTGCATATTTCAAAAGCGGTCCGAACTGTTTTTAATCCCGAAATTTCGACTCACATTCAAACTGATTTTAAAAATAAATGTATATCAATATAAAATCCAACAAATTCTCCACACATAAAAATTAATGTAATTTAAAATCTTGAAATGAAAAAAAAAGATATTTGAAACTAATTGCCGGTTTGATGTGTTTTAAAAATGTACAACCCATTTCTCATTCTTGATGGGCCATTTTCTCGGCCAATAATGAAAGCTCTCCTCGTCTTGAAAGATTTGCAGCCCAACAGCCCGACAAAGCGACTTACTTGGCAAATCACAAAAAACTGGGTTGTGGCCCTGGACCCAAATTGTCAGCCTCTCCATGTACAAGACTCTTCCGATGGAAGTCGTTCCTTGACCACGCTGACCACGCCAAGGCCAAGAGCACCACGGCAAAGGACGACGGTGAGGCCTAGGAAGGGGACGACGCGAGCCGGGAAGACGCGACAAAGGAAGCCAGCGCAGAGAGGAGTACGAGGGTTCACCGGTTCGATTGCGGTGTGAGGGCTGCCGTCGCCGCAGGCACTGGGCAGCGGTGGGAATAGTAGGGTGCGGTGAGGCCTCCAGCGGCAAAGACAGCCGCCACGGGAGGCAGGAGCATGCGGCACAACCGGCTGCTTTGGGCGGCTGGAGCAAGAAGACCAGTGGTTGAAGAAGCACTACGGCCGTTGGATGGACATCGTACGGTCACTGGAGCTAGAATTGTTCATATTGACTAAGTTGACAAAGCCCTTCGTTCCGTCAACTTAGTAGGCCCATTAAGTCAGCCTCCCACCAAGGTGGGTCCCAGCTAAGCCGGGGAGTATTCATTTTTTGTGCGTAATAAGGAGGCACTTCCGGTGGGTCCGAGCCGACAGCTGGGGAACATTTTTTCACGAAATATGGTGGCCCGTCAGTGGGTCCCAGCAATGTCGGGCAAACGTTTTTTCGCAAAATATGGTGGCCCGCCAATGGGTCCCTCGTTGTCGATTGGAGGAATCATTATTTTTCGCGTAATAAGGAGGCACTTACTTGCCGCGTCATGGAACCAGCCGAGACTCTCCACGTCTGATATACTTCCGATGGAAGTCGTTCCTTGACCACGTTGACCTTGCCGCGTTCCGTTGCATGCATGCGTCCATGGGCGTGGTGCGTCCCCACTGTCAGCCTCTCACGTCCAGTCATCTTCCGATTACTCTTGGTTGTTGACCACGTTGACCACACCGTGCCGAGCGCACCTAGACTGGAATAACCCGGAGATGGGGAAGACGGGGCAGTGGAGTTGCAGATGGAGAGGAGTAGGATACTTCATCGGTTGGTCTTGGCGGCGATACAGCCGTGGTGCATACGGAGACAGGAGCAAGAACATAGGTTGAAGAAGGAGCACGATCGCTGGATTAACATCCAACGGTCCAAATTGCTAGAATCATTTGTTGATTAAGTTGACAAAGTCGTGCGTACACGCCCGCTTAGTAGGCCCACAAGTCACCACCAACCGACGGGTCCCACTGTCAACGGATGAATATTTTTTGCAAAACAAGGAGGCACTTCCTTCCGTGCGAAGATACAACCAAAGGGTTCCCACCGTCGTGTGGAGGAAACATTTTTTCAGCTTAATAAGGAGGAACTTTCCTTGCCTGTGACCATGGACCTCGTGGGTCCCAACCGTCAGGCTCTCCACGTACAGTCCTCTTCCGATGACTCTCGTTTGTTGACCACGCCGCACCGAATGCAATGAGGCGATGGACGACGGCGAGGCCCCGGACGGGAACGACTCGGAGATGGGAAAACGCGGCAGTGGAGTCGCAGATCGAGAGGAGGAGAAGGGTTATAACTGGTTCTGTTGTGGTGTGGGGCTGTAGTCTGTGGAGAATAACATGAGGTGTCGAGGGGTGGAGGGATAGCCTGGCCGGCGGTGGGGTAGCGCTTTGCAACGATGCATGCTAAGCAGAGCCGCTAGCCGCCGGAGGCCGGACCAGGTGGTCCCGGCGACGCTGGAGGATGAAGATGAGAGATTGAAGGTGCATGCCGGCCGTTGGATATAAATCCAATGGCTGTGGATGACACAATCATTTGTTGACCAAGTTGACAACGCCATGAGGCTTCGACCTATTGGCCCACATGTCACCGCAAAATGTGGCATATATTTAACCCATGTTTTCTAGAATGTATAGTCCATTTGTGGGCTGGGTGAACAAATAATTTCGCGTCAATCGTGCCCATTTATATTTTCTAAGAAATCCCAGCCCATTTGCACTTCCTTGGAATACACGTATTAGGTGGGCTCGTTATATATATAATGTTATGTTAGAAGGAGCAATTAATATCAAAGAATAAACCGGAGAGGCACATTATATATATATATATATATATATATATAATTAAGAAATTAGCGAGTTATTGCTCAAAATAAAAATGAGCGCGTTATTATTAAATTTGTCCTTAAAATCTTCGCAAGCTTTTGTACACAATCACCAGGATTTTCCTTGCCTGTGAGTCAAAAACAACCAGGATTTTCCTTGCCAACTTCCGTTAAAAATTTACTTTTATAAGTTAATAACATGTGGGATGTTTTTATAATGTATATATATGTATCTATAAAATATACGATAATAGTAAAAATATAAATATATATAATTTGTTTAGAATTGAAAACATAAATTGTACACATTACTTTTATAAGAGACCTGCATTTTATACCCCACAAGAGGCATACTAACAAGTTCACACACAAATACAACAGAAAAGGTAAACATTCATATCAAACTCAGGTTCACAGGACACGTTCATATTCATAGCCAACATTCACTATCAACAACTCAAAAGATTCATATGTACATAAGCTCAGCTTATCTATGCATCCAAATGATTGATAGATCACACGACAATATTCATACATAATTCACAAAAAGATTCAGATATACACATGTTCAGTATGTTTATGCATCGAAATGATTGAGATCACAACCAATATGATCCTTGGACGAACTTTAATTACCTAGGGTACAGACTGGTAAATGGTGTTCAATCGGAGGTACTTCTTGCTAAAATTAGTTCTTGTACGAGTAAACTTTCGAGTACATAAGAGGCAAAGATGCATAATCTGAACTTTGCTTGTAGGTTTATCCTCAAATAGTGGCCTCGTGTCGAGGGAGGTTTGAGCAACTTGGCCACTACTTTCATCCAACTAGTTTATCGCTCATCTTGGTCCTCAGATCTCGCCAAAATTCTACATTGCGTATTTAGAAAGGAGGCGGTTGAGAAAATGAACCACCCAAATTTTTGTGCAGTTCAACCGAAATGGAGCATCCTTGGCGTGCAGACCGATTAAGTGGCGTATGAATATACGCGTCAACCAACTTGTCTCGAATCTTTAGACTCCATGCCATATAGTTCGCTACCATATGTGCCGATAACCAAAAGGCACAAGTTGGGACCAAAGACTGGATCTGCGTTTTTACGGGCTATGCACCAAGCAATATTTTTGGCGTTCACTCTCCTAATACTTGGAGTTTGACAATTGGTTGATGCCGTTGATACTCGAATGAATATAGGCACTTCTTGTCAACATCGATGCTTGTCTCGAGTGAACTTTGGAGTACATAGCAGCAAGATAAGTACCTGCCCATCTCGATCATTTTGTGCAGTTCTCACCAAATCACCCGATGTAATGATTTTCCTGCGAGTTCAGCTCCAAATTACTCCTTTATGAAATCGGCAAATAGTAGCACAATACCAAATTACCAATACATATGACAGCACAATAATCGGGATAAAGACCAAGACCAACCTGTGTGAGGTAGCATATCAATTACTATTTCCTTTAATCGAAGCCAAGATAAGCCAAGCGGTATCGACAAAGAAAGGAAGAAAGCAAGCGGAGATTAGCGATCGATGTGAAAGGACGGAAGTTGTCGAGGCAATGAAGCACCCAAAGTTTTTGTGCGCTTCCACCAAAATCGAGCATCCTCATGGCACATATATTGAGAGAGTGAGATTATTGTAATAGTGGGACTAGTTGATGAAACATACACTAACAAATAGAAGCACCCTCATTATCTTAATGGTTAAAGTTAGCAACATAGTAGTCTTGCTTAAAGAGAGGTATTAGTTTATTTAATCAGTGCCAATTAGCTCAACTCAACACTCAAAGCATTGCCATTTATCATAGGTTGCAAAAATTTAACGTGCAAAGATAAAGGAGTTTCTCATGACAAAGATGTACGATACAAATAGTGATGACAGCAAACTAATATGGATGAAGGCCATAGGCCCATACCAACCTGAGAAAAAAAGCTTATTCATGTAGTCCCATAATAGATGATAAAGCACTCACAGGAATCACACAATAGTATATATTTTTGTGCACTTCAAATGTATGGTTGAAATCACTCTTGTTTACCAAAGGTCTTTGAGATTATATCGAAAGATTATCAAGAACTTCCAGCAGAGTTAAAGCACTGGCTGGGATACAGTTCATTGTATTATCTTGTGTAGTTCCACTAAAATGTATGATTGGCACAACATGATCCCTGTTTGCACAAGTAGGAACAAGGTGAAACCTTCATTAGCTTAGTGAGAAAGGATAGGAAGACATTAGCATATTACTCAAACAGGAGCATCAAATTCATGATGGACAATACGCAAAACATTGCCTCATTGAACCAATGGCAATAAATTGACATGCAAAACAATAGCACTATTATGTCATGACACTAATAATATTCCTCCCTGCTCCACCACATGGTTCACCTCCATAGACAAACATACACACGCATATGATTCAAAGCATAGGGTCCTACTAAAGATTTGTTTAACTCCAACAGGAAAATTAGGCAGTAATAAATTAGTGGTACTTAAGTACTCCTAATTAATTATGTGAGACAACAGAAGTGGAAGGGCTCCCTGGAGGATCGTCTCACATTTAAGGTAGTCGTTGCCGGAGCCCTTGAATGGCCTCGACTGAGGCCTTTGGCTTCAACAAGATCGCCTTGGCACTGTTTATTCTTCTTCCTCCTCCTCTTCATGTTCTGTTTCTCTTTCTCCTCGCCAGTTGGTGAAACCAAGTACATGATTGGCCTTCTAATTCAGAATTGGTTTGTCAGTGAGGGAGTACAAGTGTACTAGTAAAAAACAGCAATATTTTCTCATGGCAGTCGGAAAATAGAGATGAACACATACATTAAATATCATTCTTACCTAAAGGAAGGTTATGGTGCCAATATGGATGATGAGGATTGGAGTTTGTGCAGTTCCACCAAAATGAACCAACTGTTCCATTCTGACATTCTAGTTAAACAGCACAAAAGTCACTTCTTTTAAGAAGAGTTTTGTGCAAAGGCACCAAAAGGTCACAACAAAGAACTGTGTGAATTGGATATCCATGTTTGCACAAAAAGGCACAGAGGAAACAGTCAGAGTGTCAAACAATTACAGGCAAAAACATTTGGCTAAACTTGTCATGGCTTATAACAGTGGCATGGCTTCATTTTTACCAGGGACATTAGATTAAGAACAGCTAAGGCTGCGTTTGATTCACAGGTTTGGTGCAGGATTTCCGTAGGAACACAATTCCTACGGTATTCTTTCCCTTCCAACCGTTCGGAACAAGGGAAAGGTGAATAGTGTTTCATAGGAAAGCTGGTCTGGTAGTACTGATTCCATAGGATTAAAAACATCCACGCGTTGCTCATTTTTTGGGCGGAAGCCCAAGGCAGGCGCTCGCTGCCATGTGTTAGATAGGTTGCTGTGTTGTGTTGCCGGAATAAAAAAATCAACCTATGTGTGGTACGTGAGGTGAGGACAAGAGTAGTCACTGTGCAGTTGAATAAACAAATAGCATATCATACTGCCAAGCATGCTACTCTAAAAAAACAAATCTATACATTTCGTAGTCCATCCGAACACATTCTCTTGAGAGTTTCCTCTGGTTCGCTGTTCCATAGTTTTATACCTACATTCCTTTCCTATTCCTCTATTTTCATCAAGACCTATGTTTTCTGCCCCTTTATTCCAAACGGAGACTAAATATTTGGTATAAGGGCATGGGACAAAGGTGCACCAAAGATCCAGCATCATGTACGTAAACATGGGCATAAAGTGGTGATTCATAGTTTGTTGCCCCGAGAAACAAACATCCAAGAAACATATCTGGGTTGGTCCCATTTTTGTTCACTCTAGCCACCTACTCCTATGTGTGGATAAAAAATCTAGTCCTGTTCATACCACTGTGTACAGCATTACCCCTATATTTCCCTTTTCGACCAAGAGACCGGTTGGATGACCAGTCTGTACTACTTTCACCCCCTTTCCTTCCTGTTTGTACCAAGTCCGATGTACATACTAAATTCCCCCACCCCCACTTTATTTCTTGTTTGAACCAAGTACTCCCTCCGTCCGGAATTACGTGTTATCAAAATGTATGTGTCTAGAACTAAAATACATCTAGATACATCCATTTCAATGACAAGTATTTTCATGAGGGAGTACAAGATTCGACTCCATGAAGTAGCTTTACCTCTAACAATAGAAGAAAAAATATGTGACGTTGGACCATCCGATCGAGAGGGGCTGAGAGGTAGAAAATGATGCACATG
The DNA here is from genome assembly GCA_021605145.1 of Aegilops bicornis. Taxonomy (NCBI): domain Eukaryota; kingdom Viridiplantae; phylum Streptophyta; class Magnoliopsida; order Poales; family Poaceae; genus Aegilops; species Aegilops bicornis. Next base: position 480,055,156 of record CM038670.1, read on the forward strand.
CAATGACGTAGCGAAATGGGAAGTAGAGCTAAGGCGGTTTCGAACGAAGATATACCAAGGTCGTCGGGATGTGGATAGGTGGGCGGCGGGAGGCGGATCCGCCCACGTGCAACGATTTAAGGATCGGAGGACCTCCCGCCCTGGCGCTCGGACAGAGATAACGGTGCGGCCGGCAGTGGGTCTCCTCCCTCGCTGTCGATGACGGCCTAAACGCTGCCCCTCCTCACCTTCACCGACGGAGGGGGATACGTCCGGATCTGTAACCAGCGGTGAGGATACAAAGCCAGTGGTTTTTGAAGGGAGAAAGACAGTGTGACTACCCCTATCTTGTTTAGATCTGGAGAGGATGAGAGTGTGTGAATAGAGCAACCCTAGCAAGCAAGCGCGGAGGCTCCGGCCTATATATACTTAGTGGGGTAGTTTTCCTTTTTCACTCCATCAAAACAATCGTTTAAAATTGTGTACTGCTACATGCTAGGTCGCGGGTTTTTTTAGTTGTTGATTGTTTTTGAGATAGCTACCCGCTTGTTCCAAGTGGTGTTACGGTGTGCTAGGTCGCACTTTGTATCATTCAAGTCTGGTACTACAAGTCCCTCCATTAAATGAACAACCACCCCCTCGTAAAAAATTTGAACAAGCCCACGGCTAAAATTAGCGAAAACGTGGGTTGCCCCAACATGCATTATTATTTATATTTTCTACTCCCTCCATTCCTAAATATAAGTCTTTTTTATTAGCCACACCTAAGACAAGAATTCTTTTATTAGCAGTGAACCCCACATGTCATAGACACAAAATTTGTGGCAAGATTCCCTTAGGCAAGCCAAAGTGTCTCTAACAATTTGAGCAACTCAGGTTAGGCAAGTGTGGCAAGTGTGGGAAAAATAATGTGGCAACATAAGACAAACATAGTCACAATCCAAACTGCCCCGTAATTTTTTGTGACATGCATGAAAATTTGGTTAGTTAAATTTATAGTAAAAATTTGGCAAGGTGCATCAAATCAACACATGCAAGTATCAAAAGGAAAGTCACGGCATGCATGTATGCGTTGTACTCCCTCCGTTTCCAAATATAAGTCTTTTTAGAGATTGCAACAAGTGACTGCATACGAAGCAGAATATGTCTACTCCTACATACAAAGTAGCCCATTTGAAATGTGTAAAAAGACTTATATCGAGTGCAGTGCTTTGACGTGTCGTGTCAACTCATACAAGACCGAGAAATTTGATTACTACAACGCCCTCTCCCTCGTGGATCGAGCTCGGTTTTAATCGCACTGCGTTTGGCTGCATGACAGAGGGCCAACCACCTGTTGGGCCCACATGTCATAGAAGCAAAGGCAGGAGCAGTAAGTAGAAGCTTTCGCTACACGCTATCCCTCCCGCACGAGGTGGACGGACATGCAGCAGTGGATTTGATACTATAGAAGTAGGAGTAACATCATTGTTCATCTTCTCGAAGAGTCGAAGAGCCAAGCGCAACCCGAACGTGGCAGTTGCGAACGCTCGCGTGGTGCGGTTCCTTGGAGTACTAGTCAGGCTCTTTCATGAGACAAAATTGCTATTGTTTAACAATTAAACTCCATTATCCATTGGTTGATACTCATTCTGCATAGGTCCACGCGCTTAGCACCGTTTCCTCCTAGGGTCACCAATGTTTATTTGCTAATTAATAGCATTGCATGCAATGAACTAGCCATTGCAAGTCATTAAAAGCATGCACACCTCTCACCTTTATTGGTTGATATGTCAAGAAACAAGAAACAAGGTAGAAGTTAATGCACGCCGCCTAAGTGTTTTGGGACTATTTGGTTTTCGAAGATGACTTACACCCTCGGACGGAGGGAGTAGTATAGCCTCAGAACCGTAAAGGAGTATTTGCCTTTCTAGAGATTTCGACAAGTGACTAGACTACACCGCAGCAAGACTCCTCCCTTCCGGTTTATAGGGCTCAAATCTCAAATCTCATGAACCAAGGCATTTTGTGATTGGAGGAATGTATCTTGTACTTTACAAAACTACCCTAATTAAACTCATGCATTAATTACGTAGTTCTCTATACTTTTCCTCTCCGCGTTGGTCGCGGTTCACAATATTGAGCACTCATATATGACTAGCCGCTCTATCTACATGCGGGACATTTCAAAGCATCCGGGCCCGCGTGCCATCCACCAAATCACAGCGAGGTGCTACAGTCGAGACTCACCTGTCACCCCGGTGTGGCCGTCATGGCCCGCCATATCACAAAACCCACACCTTTACCAGCAGTGGTAAGGTGGCCTCCAAGTTGGACTGGATGAAGCAACCATCATTTCACTGGAACGCTCGTTCAAGCCCTTTCTTTCCTTTCTTGAAGAAACCTCACTCCAGGCTACTCACTTCTGTACCGACGAAGGAAAGGTGGGCGAATCAGTTATGCTGCTATATTTTCATTCCAAGAATCTTCTTTTTGCGAAGCACCGACCGATTCTCACATCCTATTCTTTTCCCGTTTTCATTGCGATTGTGGTTTCCTTTCGATTGCTTTTTGTTTGTCGGCCATTGATGGATCCTGGAGCACTAGGCAAAGAGTTTTCGGTGGACAACCGACTGGAGACAGCGATCTCCAGGAAGCGAGCACCGACCAACGAGTTGACCATGTTGGCGGGCCAACCCATGGAGACGAAGAACTCCAAGAAACAAGCACTGGCCAAAGAGTTGAGGATGTTGGCGGACGAACTCCTCAAAGAAAGTTGGAAGAACAGCAAGGGCCCCACCATGCCTACCCCAGGAACTCTGATTGCCACCTATGTGAGGCTCAAGACCGAGTTTGAGGAGATAGTCGCCGTTGAGAAGCAGAATTCCCCTGGCAAGGTGATGGCCCCATCGAGGACGAGGAGATGGCCACCGGAGGGATGAGATCCCCCGGGGAGCTGCACAAGGTAAAAAATAATGGCTTATTACCATAGTTGTGGTTTTTGATTATTTGCAATGTGCTTGCTAATATGTTAGGGTTGTGCAGGTGCCAAGGACGTCCTTGATGATTCCGATGTCGTGGCCCGTCCTGTTGGCATCGCCCCGGAGATCGATTCCGATGCCGCTGTCCATCCTGTGGACATCGCCCCAGAGATCGATTCCAATGTCGCGGTCAGTCCTGTGGACATCGCCCCAGAAATCGATTCCCATGCCGCTGTCCGTGCTGTAGTCATTGCCGAGAGATAGATGACAAGAAATAGTTGGTCGCGCTAATCCTTTAGGGTAGTTTGCATTGCCTTGTGTTTAATTACCAAAACGATGCGTGTTATCAAACCATCTTAGGGCTAGTGCACTGTGTTGTGTGGCTGGATCTTGCTACTTTTTTTTGATAGTGAATCATGCGATGAATCATGCGAACCCTCCCCAAGTTATGGAAACAGATGTATCCTCACCAGCTTTTGATGTAATATATGGCATGCTTAGATGTAAGTTCGAATTGTTTATCATATCAGCAGGGCTTGTTTGATGATTCTTGGTGTTAGTGGGCTAGCTACTGTGCGAGCTATAGTACTTGCAAAACACTCACCGAAGAGAAACGTTGGGGCTAATGAGCTCGTGGTACGCTTATACTTATCCCTCGTCGATCGACTAATAGCCCTAGCTCCTAAAATTGTAGGCTTAGCGATCGATCAGACAATAGTCGACATACATTCAGGCCTCATTTGGTTCATAGGGTAGGAAAATCGTAGCAAAAGTACAGAGAACGTGCAAGAAAAAATCATAGCAAAGGCATAGACGCATACTCCTCCGCTCCAAAATAGATGACCTAGGCGGGCTAGTTTGGCCTAGTGGGTTTCAATGATATGACGTGGTACAGTGTCGCCCGGTCTTCACGTGTGGTAGCAGATTATGGGTACAGTAAGTTTTCTTGAAGAAGCGGAATTCAATGAAGTCATGATGGTTCCTTCGTCCAACAACTTACGATTGGGAAAGGTTGGGCCTGCGATACGACCGGGTAGACCAGGATAATTTTGTGCATGGCAGGTGGACCAGATGGTCGACGTCCCACATGTCGGCGAATGAAAGTATTCTTTCCGATATAGAGGACGAGCAACGAGTATTCATTGTTTATTTTTGATTAAAGCTATTGTCTCCATCGTTATTTAACGGAGGAGTGTGAAACACGGCAGCCAGTGAACTTGGCATGTGCACCACTCCCTCCTTCCTCATGTAATGCCCAGGTTACGCCTTTTTCTCACTTTCTCTCTATCTATTTCCTCTCAAATGTTTTTACCTTTCTTTTTTAAGACATAATTGTTTTAATGCCTTCTTTAGAATTATTTTTTATACCTAGGAGCATCGTAGAGACGGGCTCTTGCAGAGCCCACTCCTTGACTTTGTCAATGCCTCTCTCTCCTCCACATAAGGAGTACTACTTGCTATGCATGCATGCGGCGGGCAGTGGCGTCTTGAGGGGCCAGCCGGTGAGAACGGGCTCGAAGCGGTCCAGACTCCAAAGATGGCCCACCTCACATTATCACCATATATTTCTTGGAGTCCATGCGCGGCGGGCGGGCGATCTCTTCTCCCTCCCCTGTTTCTCTCTTCTCTGCCGACGCCCGCCGAGCGATTAGATTTCGGCTATCGACGATTTATTCAATTACGGTCCCACATGTCAGTGAAACTGCAAGATAACGCGTGTCCCCTCTGGTGAGCGGCGTGCGAGCCGGACTGTCGGGGTTGCGACGGGTACGAGTCATAAGTGTGCCGCCTTTTCCTTTAGAACTTGCGAAGCGTAACATTTTCACGCGATCGATCGATAGAAATCCAGAACAAAATGACGAGGGTGGTACTTTCCCGCTCGTTAGGCGGGCTAGTTCGAGTGATATGACGTGCTACAGTGCCGTCCACTTGCTCCATTTTTATGTAAGCAATAGTTTACACTCTTACGCGGGAGGAGTGCGAAACACCGCGGATCTGATTTTGATCGAGGGATAACTGTTCCCTGCCAAATAATGGAGGATTGTTAGCAATTATATCATGATAGTTAGGGCATCTCCAGAACTGGCCCACAAATTTACACCAGCATCTGTCCGAGGACACTGATGGATACCATCCGATGCTGCCTGCATACCTTTCGACAACTATATGAACTAATTGGACGAAATTCGTGCAAACAAAGCAAATTTCAAATTAACCAGATGAAATTCATTACGTTTCGAAAACTTTTCCTACAAACTGGACGAAATTCATTACATATTTCGCACAAACCGTACTAAAACCTACTGTAAACCTAATCTAAACGATCGCCGGCGCCCGACCACCATGTCCGGCCATGAACCCGAGAAAGCCGGCCATTGCCTTTGCCTCCTCCTCATTGATACGTCTCCAACGTATCTATAATTTTTTATTGCTCCATGCTACTTTATCTACTGTTTTGGACTATATTGGGCTTTATTTTCAACTTTTATATTATTTTTGGGACTAACCTATTAACCGGAGGCCCAAATTAATTGTTGTTTTTTGCCTTTTTCGAGTTTCAAGAAATGCAGAATATCAAACGGAGTCCAAACGGAATGAAACCTTCGGAAACGTGATTTTCTCACCGAACGTGATCCAAGAGACTTGGACCCTACGCCAAGGAACATCGGAGGCGGTCACGAGGGTGGGGGCCCCCCTAGGGCGCGCCCCTGCCTCGTGGGCCCTCTGATGCTCCACCGATGTACTCCTTCCTCCTATAAATACCTATGTACCCCCAAACGATCAGAACAGGAGCCAAAAACCTAATTCCACCATTGCAACTTCCTGTATCCACGAGATCCCGTCTTGGGGCCTGTTCGAGTTCACGAGGGGGCATCCACCACGGAGGGCTTCTACATCAACACCATAGCCTCCGATGAAGTGTGAGTAGTTTACTTCAGACCTTCGGGTCCATAGCTAGTAGCTAGATGGCTTCTTCTCTCTTTTTGGATCTCAATACAATGTTCTCCCTCTCTCGTGGAGATCTATTCGATGTAATCTTCTTTTTGCGGTGTGTTTGTTGAGATCGATGAATTGTGGGTTTATGATCCAGCTTATCTATGAATAATCTTTGAATCTTCTCTGAATTCTTTTATGTATGATTGAGTTATCTTTGCAAGTCTCTTGAATTATCCGCTTGGTTTGGCCAACTAGATTGGTAGTTCTTGCAATGGGAGAAGTGCATGGCTTTGGGTTCAATCTTGCAGTGTCCTTACCAAAGGATGTAAAGGGTTGCAAGGCACGTATTGTATTGTTGCCATCGAGGATAACAAGATGGGGTATTTATCATATTGCATGAATTTATTCCTCTACATCATGTCATCTTGCTTAAGGCGTTACTGCTTTTTAACTTAATACTCTAGATGCATCTTTGGATAGCGGTCGATGAGTGGAGTAATAGTAGTAGATGCAGAATCGTTTCGGTCTACTTGTCACGGACGTGATTTATATATACATGATCATACCTAGATATACTCATAACTATGCTCAATTCTGTCAATTGCTCAACAGTAATTTGTTCACCCACCGTAGAATAATTATGCTCTTGAGAGAAGCCACTAGTGAAACCTATGGCCCCCGGGTCTATTCTCATCATATTAATCTCCATCACTTTTATACTTGCTTTATTTTTACTTTGCTTTTTACTTTTCACTTTGCATCTATATACCAAAAATACCAAAAATATTATCTCTATCAGATCTCACTCTCGTAAGTGACCGTGAAGGGATTGAGAACCCCTAATCGTGTTGGTTGCGAGTAGCTATCGTTTTGTGCAGGTACGAGGGACTTGTGCGTGGCCTCCTACTGGATTGACACCTTGGTTCTCAAAAGCTGAGGGAAATACTTACGCTACTGTGTTGCATCATCCTCTCCTCTTCGGGGAAAACCAACGCAAGCTCAAGACGTAGCACTCATCCGCCTCGATAACCTCCTCCTCCGGAGCACAAGGTTCTGGAGATTTCCGCCTCCACGTCGCCGTCAAGCGGCTAATCGGCCGCCGATGTTTACCCCACCAAGCTTGGTGTCGACTGAGTGGAGTAGCGGTGGCCTTCCCGGGACCAGAGCGGCGGCGACCTACCGTGTACTACTCTTCCTCGCTGCCGGCTTCGTGGTCGTGGCGGCGGAGGGCGGCCGGGGGGTGCCGGCGATCTCCTTCGTTTGCTCCTGCGACAGTATGTCGAATAGAGCTTTGGAGCGCGCCCGGAGCGGAGCCGCTGATGTCCCTCGCTCGCTTCGCGACAAGACGTCCAAGAGAGCTTCGGAGCGCCAGGAGGCCATGGTTGAAGTGGTGCCGACAGAAGGAAGGGACCGGAGGAGAATAAGTGTGGGTCTTTGGCTATGGCTGCGAGCTGGGGCTCAAGTTAATATAGCGGGCGAATGGCAATGAGCCACGGCAGACGGATGGACAACTGGCGCCGGAGTAGGTTCGTCGGGCGTGAATGCGGACGCTGCTTCAGTGACTTAACTGCAGATGCGTTTGGGTTACTGACATGTGGGCCCAACGGGCATCCGCCCGCTGTCGCTGACACACCAATTGCACCTGCAGTTAAGTCCGGTGAATGCGGCATTGACATTCGGAGAGACGGTGACCGCTTTCAGCGGGAAGCACGCGCTAGCGATGGAAGGGGTTTCGTGTGCAGTGGCACTAAGATCGGTCGCTCACGATAGTACATACTCCGTACCATACTACCATAGTACCCTCTCTAGCTTAGGTTGTTTTATAGATTGTCGTTGTGATGGACGATATACATGAGTAAGGCGGTCCGAGTATGACCGTTGGTGTTGAGCCAGATGAATACATGCTCGACGTTCGCGTAGGCCTCCATCAAACGCCTAAACAGTAATGTCGAGCACCGCCGGGCGCGCAGTGATGGGCTCGCCGCTTATGCTATGCGCCATGAGCAGGACTTTGATTTAGAGGGCGACGCAGATGCATTAGCATGCTTTGACAAAGATGAGCGTGAGTGTCCGACGCCAAGTATTTCATTTTCATTTGGTGACGAGGGTGCGTTGCGGACGAGTCCGTGGTTTGATTCCCCACATACGCATAATTTTGGTTTTTACAAGATTTCTTTCTCCATTGACAGTAGGCCTGCGTAGATAGATAAAGAACACGAGCCGATGAGGCGATGCGGACTGTTTGACTGGTCAACCGCATAAATATGGAGCTATACGCTGAGCCAGTGAACGTATAATCACCATATCTCATATACAATGATCAAAGTGAGCTATAAATACAAGTTCGATGACCGCCAATGCATTTTACTCGGTAATAAATGACCAGGATTGAAGGGGAATCCAAATTTGCTTCGTCTTCTGTCCTTGAGCTCTTGACAAACCAATGCACTATACGGTTGTCCGACCACTCCACCCCCAGAGCTCTTACCAAGCGCCGTTCATGCCACCGCGCCGCACACTAACCGGTAAGGCAGCGATGGCATCCCGTCGTGCTGAGTTCCTCGCCGCCCACAACCGCACACAAAATGGTAGGGAAGCGATGGCATCCCGCCGTGCTGAGTTCATCACCGCTCGCGACCTCACAACTATGTGGGAGGAATTTGAAGATGCCAAGGCCGAATGGGCGGTAGAGCAAGAGGCGGCCAAAGCCGCACAGAGGGAGCGGAAAAGTCAGAAGCACTCAAGAAAAGAGAGGCCCGCCACAAGAAGAAAGAAAAGGATGCACGCGCATCGTGGAGAGGTCGGCGGAGATCCAAGCACGGTGGGGTGTCGCCGACAAAGCCGGAAGGAGAACGACGGCGTCTGGCCAAGATGTGAGAAGTAGTAGTACTAGTAGTTAGTGTGTGTGTCTGTCTCGAGTACGAGCATGTACCAATACTACTAGTTACTACTGTAGTTTATAGAGCAAATTACCAGTCCATTAGCCTAGACTAAATGGAAAAATTCCTATCCTAAGCATCAAATGGCATCTTTTTCTCTATAGGAATTGAGATGCATGTCATCTCACTTCCTATGATTTTCATATTCCTATCCTATGAACAAAAGGAGGCCTCTGTTGGAGTAACTACTGTAGCTAGCAGTACTGCTGGTATAGTAGTTTTCTTCAAGAAGTGGAATTCAACGAAGTCATGATGGTTCCTTCGTCCGAGCAACTTCAAAGTGGGAAGTGGGCCTGTGATTTGACGGCTCATTAGTCATTGTTATCAAGGGCGTGACGACTGGGTGACTCTCCCTTGAGTTCTGCGTGCATGGCAAGTGGACCAGATGGTCAACGTCCCACATGTTGGCGAACGGAAGTATTCTTTCCGATATCGAGGAGCAAGGAAACCGCGTGGTATAGTATCACCGCTGATTGGTTCGCAAAAAATAGTATCATTGCTGATTTATAATTATTTTTATTTCGATGAATGCTAGCGTTTCAACTCTTACGACGAAGGGTGCCAAACACGGACGTCTTTGGATGTCCCACACGTCGCCGAAAGGAGTGGGACATGAACAAGCGTGGTAGAGCCCAGCGTAAAAAAACAGCGTGGTAGAGCGTCTCCACTTCTTCCACTTCTGGGTCGGGGACCACACGTAGTAGTACTTAGTGGTATGAACGATACAAAGTGCGACCTGGAGAGAAAGACACGTCTAGTTGGAAGGTCTCGGGGCATACATGTAAACAAATATAAAAGTTAATATGTGCCTCCAACTAATATAGTAGTAGTAGAGTACTTAGGCACGTACATCCATAACATCATCAGGCATTGCACGCATAACGTTTAGTGGTAGTACGTAGTAAGAGACAAATGCCGCCCAAGAGTTCCCTTCTCGACCTACTTTTGGGTGTTTGGTAGAGTGTATGGAGGGTGCATGAGTCCACACTAGTTTAGCACAAATACACTAGAAGCATGCATGAAGAGGGTGTTGAGTTGAGCATGCATGAAGAGGGAACAACTATCTTTGAGACGAGAACGTAACCAAACACACCCTATATGCCACGCATGTTCATACCATTTGTGCCTTTCTACTTCACTTATCACGCTACATTACTCGTGTTCAGACGTCCACTCCTCGGGTACATGTCCGTCTCAGAGTTCCAATTCCACGTGTTCTTCGTATAGATGGAACGATCCTTGCATAACACGTGCACCTTGATGCTAGATGTCTCGCGTGTTGGCAAAAGGATGAACAAAGCTCACGTAAAAAATAGAGTGGAAGAACATAGATTCCGGATGACCAAGAAGGAGCAAGGAACCTCGTGGTGGAGCCGCCCGCACTCATAATATTTAATATTATTCAGCGATGTAAAATTAACCAATCATGTCCACAAAGTGGACTGGAAGAGTACGAAACACGGCAGCCCAAAGGTAGTTACATCATACTAGTACATGGCTAACCCACGCTATCACCATATTTCTTGGCTTCCATGCGACACCTATCTCTAGTAATCCAAAGAACAGACGCTTCTCCTCCTCCTCGCCTCTATCAAAGTGCGGCGGGTCGGCGTTTCGCCATCTATCGAGGTCGGTTAACTATCACACGTTAGCGACATGCCAAGAGCATTCTAAAAAATTCCTTTCACGTTCCGCTTTCAAAAAGAAAAAATCCTTTCACGCATTTAATTTGCCTATATGCTTTGAGCAACTTGCATGTCCTATACTGCTCCTATTTGATACTCTAACTTAGCTAAAGGTTAGACTAACTCATGACTAACCCTGAACTAATCAGAGCCAAAGAGGTGTTTGGGTGACAGGGTTAGATTGACAATAAATGCACTTCATGGAGAGCGAAAAGTGATTTTCCAGTGGTCCCAATGAGAACTATCTCCAGTTAGCACCTCTTTGGTGGGATAGTTTTTTTTGGTGGGTTCGGTGCAACTTGCTCCAATTTAAACCCTCATGCTTGGATACTTTAGGGCTATTTGAGCCCTAACTAGCTCAAAATAACTCTAACCCATGGATCCAAACAGGGCCTATGGCCAGTCTCGACGCGGAGCAGTCGCGTGCACCGGGAAGCGGCGCTCTCTTGGCCGTCGTGCCACTTCAAAGCCGGCGCCAGTGAGAGGTCGCCTCCGCTCTGTCCGGGCATTAATGCGGCTTGATGCTCGAGCGACATCGACCGCTTTCACGCTGGAAGCGCTACCGGCAAGGGAGTATAGGTTTTGAACCGTTTGTGTAGTACTGGTAGTTTGCAAAACTACTCAATTATTGCACTCAGTTTCCTAATAAATTGTGGTAAAAACGTTACTCCACAACCCGCTTCCCTTCTCCTTCCTCTTCCACCGCCCGCGCACGTCCGCGGGAAGCGACCGGTCAACCCTTATATAGGAGTGCTAGCACAAAAAGATGCATGCATGACCACTAAAATTTCCATATTAAAGCGCCGCTCCGGCGGGAGTATGGCATATGTTGTTGCCTTCGGCCGGCCCATGGCTACCGGGCAACGCGACCAGAGAAGAGGCGGCGGGAGGGGAATGAATGCATCTACTATTTGGGTTCGCCTTCCGGCTTAAATAAATGTGCAGCATCATGTGTACCCGCGGGTGCACAAATTGTAACATACGTGTCTGCTTAAGTGGGCGTCACGTAACTGGTGTGTGTGTGATAGAGATTCTAAGAGTCAGTGTTCGTGTGTGCGTCTATACTCTTAGTACATGTACTCAACCTTTTGCATCTGGGTATAAGTATAATGGTATTTACTTTAGCTAGTGATTTACGTGGCCATGTTAACGTGGTTGTGTCAGAAAAATGTCACTTCCTGCTCGTGATTTGCATTATATAATTACAAGGAAGATTCTCGTGCATTGCACGGAACATCAATATGCATTTTTTTACAAAACACCTGTTGTGATTGACCCATGCAGGAGTAATCCCATGTGTAAAAACTAATGATATCTCGAGAATTTCATCGGAAAACTGGTATCTCGAGAATGTCATCGAAAAAATGGAAGATGAGAGATAAGGCGAGGAGGAGTGGAGCGTGGTGGTGACTGGTGGTCAGAATGGGCGGAGGCATGGGGATGGACGGCGCCGGCAGGCGGCAGCGGCCACCATGCATGCTAGATTGTTCCAGAGACTTATTCCTTTTTTAATTGCTGAGCAATGAGGTTATGGAGATAATGATGTGGAGAGAGGTGAGGTATCTTTTGTAAAATTATCATAGTTTGCTTTCTATCCTCGGATATAGATCATACGGTCTCAGACATAAGATGGCGTATACACCATCACCGCCAACCTGCTTTTTTATAAGGGTACAGATGATAAGTTTGCTGACTACTAAAGTAAATGGAATTTGTCCATGTTATGCAAGTAAATAAAGGTGATTGTTTATCATACGGGTAAGGTTGGATGAAGGGTGGTAGGAACAAATGCTCCGCCTAGAGCATGTGTGTGTGAGATGGAGTCTTAGTGTGTGTGTGTGGGGTGTGTGTGTGTGAGAGAGAGAGAGAGGAGAGAGAGAGAGATGGAGTCTTAGTTTGTGTGTGTGTGTGTGAGAGAGAGAGATGGAGTATTAGTGTGTGTGGGGGGGTGCGTGCGTGCGTGTGTGTGTGTGTTTGTGTGTGTGTGTGTGAGAGAGAGAGAGAGGGAGATGGAGTCTTAGTGTGTGTGTGCGTGTGTGTCGCGGGGTCCTTTGTGGCGGATGTAATTTAAGTGTGCATGGCTTCATCATAGAGAGGTGATGTGTATGGCAGAGACCACCAACGATGGGGTGCGAGAGAAAATGCCCGTGAGAGAGGGAAGAGAAGGTGTGTGCGCGTGAGAGGAGTCGACATCGAGAGAACGTGTTCGTTCGAGAGACACCGAGGAAGACTATTATATATCGATGGTGCATGTAGGCGGGAATTAAACAAAGGGATGGTCTTATTGGTTTCAGGGATATAGGGGAAGAGTGAGAGGCGGGGGGGTAGCTAGAAGGAGATTGTTAAGTGTGGTGTGTGTTTTACCCATCCAGGCGGAAGTTATGTGCACAAAATAGGAGAACGATTCGATGTGGCGTTAGGATTGAGGGTAATTAACTACGTATGGAGACATAGAGACCTTGAACGTGCATGTGTGAGAGGTATACATGTATACGTGGGATGTGTGTGTGCGCGCGCGCATGATCGAGATAAAAGAAAGAAGACATAAGTCATAAGATCAACGACATGGGAGAGACGGATCGGTATGACAATATGCATGCATGTGAGAATGCTAGCTAGAGAAACTACAGATAGATACAGAGATGGAGATGCTAGCTAGAGGGACATCCGCTAGTTTGGGTGTTGGAGATGACCGTCGGGTGGTTCAAAGGGTGAAGTTATATATGTGTGTGAGAGGGCACTTGACTGCATGTAGAGAGAAACATATGTAGTGTGTGTGATAGGAATCAAGAGTGAGGGCGAGAAAGAAGGTTGATGGAGAAATAGATAAATAGAAAGATAAAGATGCTAGCTAGTGTGCGTTAGAGATAGGAGTCAAGTGGATCAGAAGGCTGGGTTATGTGTGTGGGTGTGAGAGAGATAGAGAGAGGGTGCATGTGAGTCACATACAAACATATATCAGAGAGAAATGAGATCCAGAGAGATGGAGTTCTGTGTCTGTGAGAGAGAAAGATATTTCACAACGAGAGTGATAGCTAGAGATACATACGAGGGAATGCAAGATATCTCTAGGGAGAGAGGGTGTGTGTGAGCGACATACAAGAGAACAACGGAGAAATATGAGACCACAGGAGATGTAGTTTGTGTTTGTGTGTGAGAAAGAGATATTGAAGAGGAAGAGTCGTAGGTTCTCATATCTAAGGAGCGAAAGACATCTCTGTATGAGGGGTGTGCGAGTGGCACACATGGGAATAGTAGAGAGAAATGAGACCCCGGAAGACAAAGTTTTATGTTTGTGTGAGAGAAAGAGATTCCACATGGAGAATTATAGTTAGAGACACATAGCAGGGAGCGAGATATACTTAGAGAGAGATAGAGTGATGAAGGTCGAGGGAGAGAGTACCGTCAGTGTGTTACGAAGATAAAAGGTCATTGTCGACATACATGTAGCACGAGAGATACCCGAGAGACGATGAACGCAGATAGGTCCGGAGAGATAGTCCTATATAAGCATGAGTGATAGCTATATGAGACGAATATCCGGATTAAAGGGATTCAAATATTTAAACCGGAGATCACGACATCGATAATATCATAACGCAAATTGGTGTATCAAACATGCATATTCATTTGAATTTGGGCACACGTGTAATGTTATATAGTTTATCAATATTGGTGATCCATAGATTCTTCAATTACAAACAATGCATGGTTTATATGCAATTAATGTCTAAACGGGATTACACTATATGTTGCGTGTGTGAAACACATTATACATGTTTGAGAAGTAAAAAACCCGCATGAAACACACATTAATTGGAGACAAGTTAGCGAGGAATGCATACATTGGATTTCAACATAAAGTGGTTTCAAATATTTGAAAATCCAAGTTGATGGATACAACCTTATGAATCTGAGATCATGCCATTTGTAAACCATATTTATGTATAAATGGTGTTGTGCTTTTGAAAGTATATATATAAAAATGATGTATATAGAACGTAACCAATTGAAAATGGATCGCGCCCGAAAAAAATAGAATACAAACGGGATTCGAATTGAGTTGGCACAGTAAACATGCACTCTGCAAAATTTGAACGAAGCGGGAAAGTCGCGGAATCACTCAAACCAAAATCATGCGAGATGGAAATTACTACGCCTATCTCTCGCCACGCAAAGCCTATCTGCTGTATTTCTATTGGTTTCGATTGGGGTTGGTTTTTAATTTCACCCAAACGTGACGTAACCGCCTCTCACCCGTATTCATACACGGTGGGCGCAAAAACACTGTGTGTCCTCGGCCAAAATCGACTCCCTCCCCGATTCATATTCATACACGGTGGGCGCCAAAAACAAACTCTCGTCGGCAAATATTTGGTGTATGCGAGATTACTGTCCTATCCCCAACCGACTAATGTTGCTGTGATGTAGTAGAAAATTGAAACAGGGGCTAAGTTTGTAAATTTCCTCGCATTTGAGACAAGCGCGCCCTGAATACATGGTTCCCCCTAACTCTCTACCTCCCTTTTCCCCATTCGTACTCCGTGGGCGCCAAAACACCCTCTCCACCCCACCCTCCTCCGTCCACCGCCGTCCGCCACCCCATCCGCCGCCGTCCTCCTCCACCATGCCGGAGTTGATACCCCGACACCGCCGTCCATTACAAGAGATCGACCTCTCTCATCCACGGCTTCGGACCGGGATCCTTGCATCCCGTCCTCTCGCTTCATCCCCGCCGTCGTCCACCTTGCCGGCGCCGCTCCTACGACCGTCTCATCCACCGCGCCCCGCTGCCACCATCTACCCTCCTAGATTTGCTTCCACGCCGACAGCCATCGCTACCACAAGATCAAATTCTCAAGATAGACACAGCGCCGCACTGCAGGCGGTACTCTTTCGTATCTGCTCAACTTATTTATCGCAACAAGAAAATAGATCGCCACTGCTTTACTCTGATTTCTTGTCTTGGTTGCGAAATTGCCTTTGTCTGGTTTGCACTTTCAGATCTGCCATGGCACGCTTAACACTATACTCCCAATGCTTATGGTTTTCCCCTTTTATATTCCACACTAGTTAAATCACAGTAGACTAAATTTCAAAATTGGGTCAGTCGATTTTTCAAAGCTCATGGAGTTTGCTTGCGATCAAAGGGCTCGGGTGGTTGTGGGGCCTCACGAACAAAGAAAACTCGACGCTGGTGGGGGTTGGGGCGGGGTGGGGTGGGGGTATGAGGAACACATGCGGTGGGGCGGTGGTCCCGGCCCGGCCCGTCTGCGGTGTTCAGATGGGAAGAATCGAGACGAGGAAGAAGAAGGGTTAGGAGACGAGGATCTTCATCCAACCACCTGAAATGGTCGAGACACCGGGAGTTGCATTCTTAATGCGCCTGGTTCATCATGTGTGGGCACCGCACAACCAACATTTTATTATCCAAAATCTGCTTGCTCTTCTTTACCATGTTCCTCTTCCGTTCTTCTTTAATATGTACTCTCTCCGTTTTAAATACAAGTCTTTGTATAGATTCCACCATGGACTACATATGGAGCAAAATGAGTGAATCTACACTCTAAAATGTATCTGGATACATCTGTATGTGATCCACAAAGTGGAAATCTCTACCAAGACTTATATTTTGGAACGGAGGGAGTATGATAGTAGTACAATATGTTCCTTGTAATCAAGATGAGCAGGACATTTGCAGCAGTATAGGTTCATACTACGGTCGTGATGGACACTTTGAGCCTCTTTGATTCAGAGGATCTTGTAAACATAGGAATAGGATTTGTAGTGGTCTGCCCACTTGAATCCTATAAGAATAGCAAGGAAATGCGGGAGTTGTGTCGCCTTTGAGAGTTACACGATATTAATAAAGCATGCCGCCTTCACTTGAAGAGAGCTGGTATCCGAAGCCTTTCTAGCCGCATCGCAATACTAGCACATATATTCCAAAGCAAGTTCCACTTTGCTGATTTTACTCGATGCTTAAGGTTTTCTCGTTATATCTACACTATGATCTGTGTAGCTGCTTTGTGTCGCACTAGCAGCAGTCCACTCTTGAAGCTAAACACTGCAATGACTTACAGAATTGGCACCAAGGCATTGAGTGCCATTTTGGATGCAATGAAACTCATACGCTCCCCACCTGTTTATTCTTGTTCAGAATATGATCCTAATGACTATTCTAACCTCGAGGAGTCAAAGGCAGATGACCTGTCCTGTTCACCCATCAAGGTGCATGTTCTAATTTGGCAATGTTTTATTGATTGCGGGTATCTTGCATATGTTGTCTTGCATTTCTTCTACTTTGTTGCACCGCCATCTGCTTAGTTTACTCATCATATATGTCGAGATGCCAAGCCCATCCATTATCAATACATATTCCTGTTGGGGAACGTAGCAGAAATTCAAAATTTTCCTACGAGTCACCAATATCTATCTATGGAGAGACTAACAACGAGAGAGAGGGGAGTGCATCTACATACCCTTGTAGATCGCTAAGCGGAAGCGTTCAAGAGAACGGGGTTGAAGGAGTCGTACTCGTCGTGATCCAAATCACCGGAGATCCTAGTGCCGAACGAACGGCACCTCCGCGTTCAACACACGTACAGCCCGGGGACGTCTCCTCCTTCTTGATCCACCAAGGGGAGAGGAGAAGTTGAGGGAGAACTCCGACAGCACGACAACATGGTGGTGATGGAGCTCGTGGTTCTCGGGCAGGGCTTCGCCAAGCACTACGGAGGAGGAGGAGGTGTTGGAGGAGGGAGAGGGTTGCGCCAGGGGAAGGGTGCGGCTGCCCTATCTCTCTCTCACTATATATAGGGGAAGAGAGGAGGGGAGGCGCCTAGGGTTCCCTAGGGAGGGCGGCGGCCATAGGGGAAACCCTAGATGGGTTTTGGCGCCCCACCCCTAGGAAACTTGCCCCCAAGCCGGGAGGGGCGGCTGCCCTAGGGTGGCGCCCCACCTCTCCAGGTTTCGTGAGATGGGGTGAGAGGGGCGCTCAGCCCCTTAGTGGGCTGATGTGCCCTCTCCCCTTGGCCCATAAGGCCCCCCCAAAGCTTGTCGGGGCCTCTGAAACCCCTTTCGGACACGCTGGTCATCACCTGGTACCCCCGGAACAATTCTAGACTCCAATACCCTTCGTCCAATATACCGATCTTCACCTCCGGACCATTCCGGAGCTCCTCGTCATGTCCGGAATCTCATCCGGACTCGAACAACCTTCAAGAACTACATACTATTTCCCATAACAACTCTAGCGCCACCGAACCTTATGTGTAGACCCTACGGGTTCGGGAACCATCATGCGCATATGACCGAGATGTTCTCCGGTCAATAACCAACAATGGATCTGGATACCCATGTTGGCTCCCACATGTTCCACGATGATCTCATCGGATGAACCATGATGTCAAGGATTCAAGCAATCCCGTATGCAATTCCCTTTGTCTAGCGGTATTGTACTTGCCCGAATTCGATCGTCGGTATCCCGATACCTTGTTCAATCTCGTTTCTGGCAAGTCTCTTTACTCGTTCCGTAACACATCATCCCGTGATCAACCCCTTGGTCACATTGTGCACATTATGATGATGTCCTATCGAGTGGGCCCAGAGATACCTCTCTGTCACACGGAGTGACAAATCCCAGTCTCGATTCGTGCCAACCCAATAGACACTTTTGGAGATATCCGTAGTGCACATTTATAGCCACCCAGTTACGTTGTGACGTTTGGCACACCCAAAGCACTCCTACGGTATCCGGGAGTTGCACAATCTCATGGTTTAAGGAAATGATACTTGACATTAGAAAAGCTCTAGCGCATTTAACTACACGATCTTGTGCTATGCTTAGGATTGGGTCTTGTCCATCACATCATTCTCCTAATGATGTGATCCCGCTATCAACGACATCCAATGTCCATGGTCGAAATCGTAACCATCTGTTGATCAACGAGCTAGTCAACTAGAGGCTTACTAGGGACATGGTGTTGTCTATGTATCCACACATGTATCTCGAAGTTTCCTATCAATACAATTATAGCATGGATAATAAACGATTATCATGAACAAGGAAATATAATAATAATAACTAATTTATTATTGCCTCTAGAGCATATTTCCAACAGTCTCCCACTTGCACTAGAGTCAATAATCTAGTTCACATCGCCATGTGATTAACACTCACAGGTCACATCGCCATGTGACCAACATCCAAAGAGTTTTCTAGTGTCACTAAACTAGTTCATATCATCATGTGATTAAGACTCAATGAGTTCTGGGGTTTGATCATGTTTTGCTTGTGAGAGAGGTTTTGGTCAACGGGTCTGCAACATTCAGATCCGTATGCACTTTGCAAATCTCTAGGTCATATTGTAAATGCTGCTTCCACGCCCACTTGAAGCTATTCCAAATGGTTGCTCCACTATACGTGATACGGTTTGCTACTCGAGTCACTCGGATAGGTGTTAAAGCTTGCATCGACGTAACCCTTTACGCCGAACTCTTCATCACCTCCATAATCGAGAAACATGTCCTTATTTACTCCAAGGACAATTTTGACCGCTGTCCAATGATCTGTTCCTAGATCATTCTTGTACCCTCGACCGACTCATGGCAAGGCACACTTCCGTGTGGTACACAACGTAGCATACTATAGAGCCTACGTGCGAAGCATAGGGACGACCTTCGTCCTTTCTCTCTTCTGCCGTGGTCGAGCTTTAACTCTTAACTTCATACCTTACAACTCAGACAAGAACTCCTTCTTTGACTGATCCATCTTGAACACCTTCAAGATCATGTCAAGGTATGTGCTCATTTGAAAAGTACCATTTAGCGTTTTTGATCTACCCTTATAGATCTTGATGCTCAATGTTCAAGTAGCTTAATCCAGGTTTTCCCTTGAAAAACACTTTTCAAATAACCCTATATGCTTTCCACAAATTCTACATCATTTCTGATCAACAATAGTCAACAACATATACTCATCAGAAATTCTATAGTGCTCCCACTCACTTCTTTGGAAATACAAGTTTCTCATAAACTTTGTACAAACCCAAAATCTTTGATCATTCCATCAAAGCGTATATTCTGACTCCGAGATGCTTGCTCTAGTCCATGGAAGGATCGTTGGAGCTAGCATACCTTTTTAGCATCCTTAGGATCGACAAAACCTTCTCGATTGTATCACATACAACCTTTCCTTACGAAAACCGGTAAGGAAACTCGTTTTGACATCCATCCGCCAGATTTCATAAATGCAGCTAATGCTAACATGATTCCGACGGACTTAAGCATCGCTACGGATGAGAAAATCTCATCGTAGTCAACTCCTTGAACTTGTGAAAAACTCTTCGCCACAAGTCGAGCTTCATAGACGGTGACATTACCGCCCACGCCCTGCCTTCTTCTTAAAGATCCATTTATCTCAATGGCTTGCCGATCATTGGGCAAGTCCACCAAAGTCCATGCTTTGTTCTGATACATGGATCCTATCTCGAATTTCATGGCTTCTAACCATTTGTCGGAATATGGGCCCACCATCGCTCCTCCATAGCTCGTAGGTTCATTGTTGTCCAACAACATGACCTCTATTACAGATCACCGTACCACCTGTGAGTAGTACATATCCTTGTCGACTCCACGAGGTTCGATAGCAACTTGATCCGAAGCTTCATGATCACTATCATTAGTTTCCTCTTCAATAGTCGTAGGTTCCACAGAAACATCTCTCTGTGTCGCACTACTCTCCGGTTGAAGTGAGGGTTCGTCAACCTCATCAAGTTCTATCTTCCTCCCACTCAATTCTTTCGAGAGAAACTTTTCCTCGAGAAAGGACATGATTCTAGAAACAATCCCTTTTGCTTCCGGATTCGAGATGTGAGGGATACCCAACTGTTTTGGGTGTCCTATGAAGATGTATTTATCCGCTTTGGGTTCGAGCTTATCAGCCTGAAACCTTTTCACATAAGCGTCGCAGCCCCAAACTTTTAAGAAACGACAACTTAGGTTTCTCCAAACCATAGTTCATACGGTGTCGTCTCAACGGAATTGCGTGGTGCCCTATTAAAGTGAGTGCGGTTGTCTCTAATGCCTAACCCATGAACAATAGTGGTAATTCGATAAGAGACATCATGGTACGCACCATATCCAATAGGGTGCAACTATGATGTTCGGACACACCATCACACTATGGTGTTCCAAAGCGGTATTAATTGTGAAACAATTTCCACAATGACTTAATTCTGTACAAAACAAGTAACTCAGATATTCATCTCTATGTTCATATCATAGACATTTTATCCTCTTGTCATGAAGATCTTCAACTTCACTCTGAAATTACTTGAACCATTCAATAATTCAGACTTGTGTTTCATCAAGTAAATATACTCAATATCTACTCAAATCATCTGTGAAGTAAGAACATAACGATATTCATCAGATGCCTCAAAGACTCATTGGACTGCACACATCAAAATGTGTTACTTCCAACAAGTTGCTATCTTGTTCCATCTTACTGAAAATGAGGCTTATCACACAACTTGACCATTTGGTATGATTTGCATATCTCCAGAGAAACAAAATCAATGAGTCCAAACGAACCAACAGCATGGAGATACTTCTTGCGAATAAACCAATAGACATGGTTCGCATGTCTCAAACTTTTCAAAACGAAAGTGAGTCCAAAGATCCATCAACATGGAGCTTCTTCATGCTTTTACACCAATATGACTTGCATGGCAAAGGCCACAAGTAAGTGGTACTATCATTACTATCTTATATCTTTTGGCATGAAAATGTGTATCACTACGATCGAGATTCAATAAACCATTCCTTTTAGGTGCAAGACCATTGAAGGTATTATTCAAATAAACAGAGTAACCATTATTCTCCTTAAATGAATAACCGTATTGCGATAGACATAATCCAATCATGTATGTGCTCAACGCAAACACCAAATAACAATTATTTAGGTTTAACACCAATCTCGATGGTAGAGGGAGCGCGATGCTTGATCACATCAAGCTTGGAAACACTTCCAACACATATCGTCACTTCACCTTTAGCTAGTCTCCTTTTATTCCGTAGCCTTTATTTCGAAAGTTACTAACGCTTAGCAACCGAACCGGTATCTAATACCACAATTGCTACTAGGAGTACTAGTAAAGTACACATTAACATAATGTATATCCAATATACTTCTATCGACCTTGCCACCTTCTCATCTACCAAGTATCTAGGGTAGTTCTGCTTTAATGTCCGCTCCCTCATTACGTAAGCACTTAGTCTCGGGTTTGGGTTCAACCTTGGGTTTCTTCATTAGAGCAAAGAATGATTTGCCGCTTCATGAAGTATCCCTTCTTGCCCTTGCCCTTCTTGAAACTAGTGGTTTCATTAACCATCAACAATTGATGCTTCTTCTTGATTTCTACATTCATGTATCGAACATTGCGAATAGCTCAAGGATCATCATATCTATCCCTGTTATGTTATAGTTCATCACGAAGCTCTAGTAGCTTGGTGGCAATGTCTTTGGAGAAATATCACTATATCATCTGGAAGATTAACTCCCACTCGATTCAAGTGATTGTTGTACCCAGACAATCTGAGTATAAGCTCAACGATTGAGATCTTCTCCCTTAGTTTGTAGTCTAGAAAAACTCGTCGGAGGTCTCATACCTCTTGACGTGGGCACGAGCCTGAAATCCCAATTTCAGCCCTCGAAACATCTCATATGTTTCACAACGTTTCGAAATCGTCTTCGGTGCCTCAACTCTAAATCGTTTAACATTATTGAACTATCATGTAGTTATCAAAACGTGTATGTCAGATGTTCGCAACATCCAGAGACGACGTTCGAGGTTCAGCACACCGAGCGGTGCATTAAGGACATAAGCCTTCTACGAAGCAACGAGGACAATCCTCGGTTTACGGACCTAGTCCGCATAATCGCTACTATCAACTTTCAACTAAATTTTCTCTAGGAACATATCTAAACAAGAGAACTAAAGCGAGCCATTTACATAATTTGCAAAGACCTTTTGACTATGTTCGTGATAATTAAGTTCATCTAATGAACTCCCACTCGTGATAGACATCCCTCTAGTCATCTAAGTGATTACATGATCTGACTCAACTAGGCCGTGTTCGATCATCACGTGAGACGGACTAGTCATCATCGGTGAACATCTTCATGTTGATCGTATCTACTATACGACTCATGCTCGACCTTTCGATCTCTTGTGTTCCGAGGCCATGTCTGTACATGCTAGGCTCGTCAAGTCAACCTAAGTGTTTCACGTGTGTAAATCTGGCTTACACCCGTTGTATGTGAATGTTAGAATCTATCACACCCGATCATCACGTGGTGCTTCAAAACAACGAACTTTCACAATGGTGCACAGTTAGGGGGAACACTTTCTTGAAATTATTATGAGGGATCATCTTATTTACTACCGTCGTTCTAAGCAAATAAGATGCATAAACATGATAAACATCACATGCAATCAAAAAGTGACATGATATGGCCAATATCATTTTGCTCCTTTTGATCTCCATCTTCGGCTCCATGATCATCATCGTCACCGGCATGCCACCATGATCTCCATCATCATGATCTCCATCATCGTGTCTCCATGAAGTTGTCTCGCCAACTATTACTTCTACTACTATGGCTAACGGTTTAGCAATAAAGTAAAGTAATTACATGGCGTTGTTCAATGACACAGGTCATACAATAAATTAAGACAACTCCTATGGCTCCTGCCGGTTGTCATACTCATCGACATGCAAGTCGTGATTCCTATTACAAGAACATGATCAATCTCATACATCACATATCATCCATCACATTCTTTTGGCCATATCACATTACATAGCATACCCTGCAAAAACAAGTTAGACGTCCTCTAATTGTTGTTTGCATGTTTTACGTGGCTGCTATGGGTCTCTAGCAAGAACGTTTCTTACCTACGCAAAACCCACAATGTGATATGTCAATTGCTATTTACCATTCATAAGGACCCTTTTCATCGAATCCGATCCGACTAAAGTGGGAGAGACTGGCACCCGCTAGCCACCTTATGCAACAAGTGCATGTCAGTCGGTGGAACCTGTCTCATGTAAGTGTACGTGTAAGGTCGATCCGGCTGCTTCATCCCACAATACCGTCGAAACAAGATTGGACTAGTAACGGTAAGCATATTGAACAAAATCAACGCCCACAACAACTTGTGTTCTACTCGTGCATAGAATCTACGCAATAGACCTAGCTCATGATGCCACTGTTGGGGAACGTAGCAGAAATTCAAAATTTTCCTACGAGTCACGAAGATCTATCTATGGAGAGACTAACAATGAGAGAGAGGGGAGTGCATCGACATACCCTTGTAGATCGCTAAGCGGAAGCGTTCAAGAGAACGGGGTTGAAGGAGTCGTACTCGTCGTGATCCAAATCACCGGAGATCCTAGTGCCGAATCTGGACGACACCTCCGCTGCTCAACACACGTGACAGCCCGGGACGTCTCCTCCTTCTTGATCCAGCAAGGGAGAGGAGAAGTTGAGGAGAACTCCGACAAAGACAACGGCATGGTGGTGATGGAGCTCGTGTTTCTCCCAAGCAGGCTTCGCCAAGCACTACGGAGGAGGAGGAGGAGGTGTTGGAGGAGGGAGAGGGCTGCGCCAGGAAGGGTGCGGCTGCCTCTCTCTCTCTCACTATATATAGGGGAAGGGAGGAGGGGAGGCGCCTGGGTTCCCTAGGGGAGGGGCGGCGGCCACAGGGGAAACCCTAGATGGGTTTTGGCGTCCCCACCCCCTAGGAAACTTGCCCCCCAAGCCGGGAGGGGCAGCTGCCCTAGGGGTGGCGCCCCCACCTCTCATGGTTACGTGAGATGGGGTGGGAGGGGTGCTCAGCCCCTTAGTGGGCTGATGTGCCCTCTCCCCTTGGCCCATAAGGCCCCCAACGCTTGCCGGGCCTCCAAACCCCTTTCGGACACGCTGGTCATCACCCTACCCCATGAACAATTCCCGACTCCAATACCCTTCGTCCAATATACCAATCTTCACCTCCGGACCATTCCGAGCTCCCCGTCATGTCCGGATCTCATCCGGACTCAACAACCTTCGTAACCACATACTATTTCCCATAACAACTCTAGTGTCATCGAACCTTAAGTGTGTAGACCCTACGGGTTCGGGAACCATGCGCATATGACCGAGACATTCTCCGTCAATAACCAACAGCGGGATCTGGATACCCATGTTGGCTCCCACATGTTCCACGATGATCTCATCGGATGAACCACGATGTCAAGGATTCAAGCAATCCCGTATGCAATTCCCTTTGTCTAGCGGTATTGTACTTGCCCGAGATTCGATCGTCGGTATGCCGATACCTTGTTCATTCTCGCTATCGGCAAGTCTCTTTACTCGTCCGTAACACATCATCCCGTGATCAACCCCTTGGTCACATTGTGCACATTATGATGATGTCCTACCGAGTGGGCCCAAAGATACCTCTCCGTCACACGGAGTGACAAATCCAGTCTCGATTCGTGCCAACCCAATGCACACTTTCGGAGATACCCGTAGTGCACCTTTATAGCCACCCGCCACGTTGTGGACGCTTTGGCACACCCAAAGCACTCCCTCGGTATCCGGAGTTGCACAAT
Source organism: Aegilops bicornis (assembly GCA_021605145.1). Classification (NCBI taxonomy): domain Eukaryota; kingdom Viridiplantae; phylum Streptophyta; class Magnoliopsida; order Poales; family Poaceae; genus Aegilops; species Aegilops bicornis. The sequence continues at coordinate 480,080,320 of CM038670.1, forward strand.
CTCATGTCTAAGGAAACGATACTTGACATTAGAAAAGCTCTAGCGCATTTAACTACACGATCTTGTGCTATGCTTAGGATTGGGTCTTGTCCATCACATCATTCTCCTAATGATGTGATCCCGTTATCAACGACATCCAATGTCCATGGTCAGGAAATCGTAACCATCTGTTGATCAACGAGCTAATCAACTAGAGGCTTACTAGGGACATGGTGTTGTCCATGTATCCACACATGTATCTGAGTTTCCTATCAATACAATTATAGCATGGATAATAAGCGATTATAATGAACAAGGAAATATAATAATAATAACTAATTTATTATTGCCTCTAGAGCATATTTCCAACAATTCCATCTATCATCATACCATTTTTTTCCACTCAAATGTTGTTCTTGTGCATCAGACATCAAAAGGAAGAGGGTGATTGCCTAACCTGAAGGAGCACCAGTAAAGTCCTTGAAAAACGTGGTGGTGCTGGAGAAATCGACAAAGACACCCACTTATATTGGTTGTACAACCAAAGGACACAAAACGTAGGACCGACTCCAGCAGACTATACCCATACTTCACCGCCACACCACTAGCCCCACCACACAGGACCTGCACTCCAAAGAAAAGGTATACCGATTTCATTTGCCATAGCACCAAATTGTACCACGTAAAAATCCCACTCCAAAGAAAAAGTACAGCAAGTCCACCGGCCGAAGACCTATCCCAACTGCAGAGAAGGCCAATCCCTGCAGATTGGAACCCCATTCCATTTATTCCCAGTTTAAAAGACAATGCTTTCAATGTTGTTAGGGACTACATGCATATATTCCCATCATGGGAAGATTATTGTGAAGACAAACACCATTTTCACATCTTCATGTCCAACTTACGTGTAAGTGTTATTATTCATGGTTATTGTTTTCCTATTTTCTGCTGATTGAACACATCAATGATTTACATTACATTGTTGTAACTAGGCGAGGGTCAATCTAGATAGTCATGATGAGCAAAGCTTGCTTGTGCTTTTCAAGGAAGCATTGCAGCAAAGATGTCGGTGTTACCCGAGGAAATCACACTTTGATGGCAAGTCTATAAACGAATTTCCGGTGAAGTCTCCTGTGCTAAATTTAGAAGACATTGAATGGAAAAACCTTGTTATGCAATCGTCTCGTTCCTGTGATGAGGTACCGCCTATGAAATCACATGACAATTTGAACTTCTACTTTTCCGCATGTGCCTTACGGATCTTTTTTGCGTGAAATCTGCTCGAAGAAGAATTCTGGTTTGACAAGAACGACAGTGATATCGCAAATATGCTGCCCACGCTTTGCTCTTGTTAGTACCGTTGTCCTGTATCACTGTACTTGCATACATACCTGGTTCATTATGTGACAGCAGTATGCATGATAGCTTGCTTATCAATTGTTCGCCCAAATTATCTCGATCTGTATGAATGGTTACATTAGTGTAGAATATATCCAATGCCAATGTTTTTTAGCTCTGCATTGTTCTTGTAAGTACATGCCGCCCTTTATCGATGTACTTATAATGACAGTAGTTGTTCATGTACCATCACTGCAGCTTATTTTCCTTTGCCCTCCATTTTCTACACATCGGATCTATATTTACTCTTACCATAAGGTTGGTCTTGAAGAAGTTTAGCTGTGCATTGCTCTTGGCTGTACCTTTTTGCCTCAGATCGCTGCACTTACATTTATAGCTACTTGGTTATGTAGCATCACTCTTCATCTTATCTTAAATATTCTCCATTTTTTCGTATATTATCACATCTATATTTACTCTTAACAAAATGTAGAATAAAGGCAATGCTTTTGAAGAAGATTCTGTGGTAAACTTCTTGAATTGCCCCCCCCCCCCCATCAGCATGGAGAAGGCCTTTATAGAGTCTGTCTTCACCAAAAATGTAAGTTTGTGCATCTCAAGCTTTCAAACTTTGTTGTATATATTTGGTTAGGCATGACTGCAACAGCTATTTATTTTTGGTGTTTGCATCAAATTGCTTGTTTAAAGTTTATTATGTAGTTCATAAACAAAAGTTTTTCCTTTCTCAATTTAAGTTTTCAGTTGTACAACCAAGTTCCTTCTTCATACCATGTAAATTAAACTATACCAAGCAAGTGATCTTCTTTTGCACTTCATGTATGCTTCTGTTCTTCATCAGTAATCCAGTGGTGTGGTGAACCTACCCACTACAGCACAATGCCATATTCTGCAATGTCTTAACTATGAACAATGTCATATCATTATACTATTATTTAAACTGTCTCTTTATTTGCCAATCTGAAATGGTATAAATTGACAAAGACACTAACCATTGATACTTATGAGTTCTTGATCTCGTAATCCAAAGGTGTCGTGAAGCTGCCAACTCCTTCACAATGTCATTTCCTGCTATGTCTTGACTGAACAATACCATATTGTGTTAATGCAATTTTAAACTGTGTCACTTTATTCACAAGAAGAAATGTGATGAATTGTCAAGACCTTGATACTTTTATGTGCAAAACCTGTCATCCGTCTCGCTTGTTTATCTTTCGAGTGAGGAAGATATAAGTGTTGAACAAGCGCAGCCTCATCATCTTGCTCATTGTTTATACCGCAGCTCCCAAAGAGGGCTAACCTTTCTTGAACTCTATTGAAGTGTTGTCGGTTTTGTATATTATTTTGTTAGCGTGTTTATTTGCAATCGTGGTGATCTTTGATGCCCAAAGGTATGTAATCATTCTGCTTGTGCTTTATTATCATAGTGGCGAACTTTGATGCCCAAAGTGGATGTAATATGCCGTAATTTCTTTATTGTATAGTCTAGGTTTTTCTTATTCACGATGCTGCGCTTATTTTATCAGATATATATCCTGTCTTCGCAAAGAACCGCCAAACCGTAAAATTACGGTACATAATCGGGTCGTCATGCAATCACGATGTAGGTTGGGCCCGAAACATGCCGAATAGCTCACGCCGGCAAAGAGCCGAAATGAACCCCTACCATGATTGTGCGAATCAAATCACGGGATTTTAACAGCCAAAATTGTCTCGGTCCTTATTTGGCCCAATCAGATGTCGGCGAAAGGTGCCGGATGCAAACCGGCCGTAGTTAGGCCCAACTATATGATGGGCTTTTAACAGCCGAAATTAATATAGGGTCGAAATGTTAAACGGGCCCTTAACGTGCCAAAACTAATATCAGTCAATTACTAAGTGGGCCTTTAGCAAGTGGGCCCAAAAGCATAGTGTCCAATTGACGGGCCAAATCTGATATGGGCCATAATTGAGCCCAAAGCCTCTTAAAGGGCCGGACCTGATCTGGGCCGTAATTTGGCCCAGAACGTGGTAGGTTTTTAACGGGTCGGATCTCATATGGGCCACTATTAGGCCTGGATCGTGGCAGGCCATTAATGGACCGGATCAAATATGGGCCGGGCATTTGGCCCAAAACATGGCAGCCAGTTAATGGGCCGGCCTACTAGGGTCCTCAAAATCTTGTGGGGCCTACACCGGGCCGCCCATTAATGTTGGCGAAATCTCATGGGCCTTTAGTCGGGCCGCCCATTATGATCCGCAAGAATCTTGTGGGCCTTTACCGGCCGCCCATTATGGCACACAAAAATCGTGTGGGCCTTTACCTGGGCCGGCCCATTATGGCACACAAAAATCTTGTGGGCCTTTACCTGGGCCGGCCCATTATGGCCCGCAAAATCTTGTGGGCCAGCCCACTATGGTCCGCAAAATCTTGTGGGCCTTTAGCTGGACCGGCCCATTATGGTCCGCAAAATCTTGTGGGCCTTTAGTTGGGCCGGCCCATTTAAACTTGATGGGTCGGCCCATTTGAACTTGATGGGCCGGTCCACGTGTCAACATATCATAGGCGCGTCTCGCCCATTGGATGAGTGACACTTGTGCCAACGCGGACCTGACACGTGTCTCCTCCAGCCAATGATGATTTTACACGTGGAAAATCCCCATTGGTCGGGTACATTAACGGGTTATCGGATCCAAAACCCGACCCGATAGCTTAACGGTGTTCGTTATGGTGGACGCCACGTGTCGGTCACCCTTGACGAAAAGCACTTCTATGACGCCACGATTTATCGTCATGGAAGTGTACACTTCCGTGATGATAATTTTGGTAATGTCATGGAACACTTCTACGACAAAGACGTGTATGACTATCTTGATTCTGTCATAAATTTGTCATGGATGTACATGCATGACAAAAAACGCGACCTACTGTGACAAACACGTATCATCACGGAAGTGTATTTTTTTGTAGTGTTGCATTGATGGAGTGCTTTGTGTTTACTTTCTGTCTTGATTTTGTATCGATGAACAATGTGACACTTGCTACGTATGGATGAAACTATTGTAATATGGATGAAACTATGTATGTATGGATGAAATGTATGTGTTGGATATCATATATTTGTTGTGAAGCTTGCACATATCGTTTGTTGTGAAAATGCTTGGATTAACAAAAAACAGAATAAAAAGGGGCAATACAGGCACTTTGCCATCTGCCACTGACGACAAAGGGCTCTTTGCCGTCTACCACTGACGGCAAAGGTCTCTTTGTCGTCTGCCACTAACGGCAAAGGTGACACATGGCAACAACCTATGCAACCTGGGAGCACTGGGTCTGACCCATTTGGTCACTTTGCCATCGGTGGCAGACGACAAAGGCTGGTGTGACTTTGTCGTCGGTGGCGGACGACAAAGTCTACCGATAGCCACCTAAGGCCAGCTAACGTCACCTCGCAGGCGGCAAAGGAGCTTGTCTCTTTGCCATCTGTAGACGGACGACGAAGTTTGCCGTTAGCCACCTAATGAGCTAACCTCATTGCTATGCCGTCCAATTATTTTGCCGTCTGTTTTGCCTATATGGCAGATGACAAAGGTCTTTGCCGCCCGCTTTATTTATGTGGATGGCAAAGTAGCCCTTTACCGTGGTTTTCTGTGCTGGAAGTGGGGTCGTCTGCCAGCAGATGACAAAGACATTTGCAGTCCGTGAACCTATCCTTTGTCGTCTGCCATGGCACACGACAAAGTACCTAATTCCTGTGGTGGAAGCTTCCATCCAGGCCGCGTCCCGTGGTTCCGTAATATAGAACCATTCCTTCTACCACACCTTGACGGTGTCGATGAATGTGCCCTCTGTCCATTGAACTCGAGTGAGCTTGCTGGTCATTGCTCCACCGCAGTCCGCCTGGGCACCACCGACTATCTTCGGCTTGACGTTGAACACCTTCAGCCACAACCCAAAATGCAGCTGGACTCGCAGAAGGGCCTCGCAAATGACGATGAAGGCGGAGATGTGGAGGAAGGAGTTGGGGGGTAGATCGTGAAAGTCCAGCCCCTAAAAGAACATCAAACCCCGAACGAATGGGTGCAAAGGAAATCCCAGCCCCCGGATGAAGTGGGGGAGGAACACCACCCTCTCGCCTGGCTTGGGCGTGAGGATGACCTGGCCCTCCTCAGGGGTCCAGTGAGCGACGTAGGCCGATAAGTAGCAGGCTCGCTTCAGCTCCTCGATGCCGTTGTTGGTAACGACGGAGGCCTCCCACTTGTTGTTGGCACCGGATCCGGCCATGGCCGAATCTAGGGAGAAGCGGGGAAAGGACTCTTCTCTGAAGAATGAGGCAGGGCGCTGGAGCTCTGGAGATTGGAAAGGTGACAGCGATAGGTGGAAGAAGGCGTAGGCTAGTAACTGCGGTTGTTCCCCTTTTTGTGGGCTGCGAAGAAGCCAAGGGTTCCTTTTCCCACGCCGCGGGCCTCTCCACTTCCCGATATGCTCGTGACGTTATGCGCGGGTGGGATAATGAATATCATTGATCATATCCACTAAAAAACATGGCACGGTATTTGCCTTGATGAGACATGCCAATGGAGGGGCAGCCTCGAGCCGCGTATCGAGAACTTCCAACCGTTCGGTGTTCTGACCGGACGCGACCCTTCACCAAAAGTTGTCAGGTGAGGGTACTGTTCACATTGGAGCACTTTGGCCTTCAGGGCTAAGTTAAGACAATGCTCCGGATTCCGGACAGCTCTCAACTCCGAACACGCACAGGACAAAATGGAGAACTCGATCGCCTCGCAAGCCGAAGATTATGGGATATGCGGATATCGATCACAAACCCTGGCATGGTAGGCTAGTTCGGGGGCTACTAAGGGAGTCTTGGATTAAGGGGTCCTCGGTCCGCTGACCCATTGCTTATGGGCCGGATTGATGCTACTATGGAGCCGAGCCAGGGTGTGGACCCATAATCGGATAGGAGATCTTCGAAGCCGTGGTGTGCCCTCCAAGTCAAGATTTAGCATGATCTTTTATTTGTTGTAATCGATCGCATGTAACCCTAACCCTACTGGTGTCTATATAAATCAGAGGGTTTTAGTCTTCGGGGCTAGAGCAACATCCAATCCCTCACCAACCTAAGGTTTAGCTTGCATGATCTTGAGGTAGATCGACTTTGTAATCATACCATACACATCAAATACAATCAAGCAGAATGTAGGGTTGATGACCCACAAGTATAGGGGATCTATCGTAGTCCTTTTGATAAGTAAGAGTGTCGAACCCAACAAGGAGCAGAAGGAAATGATAAGCGGTTTTCAGCAAGGTATTCTCTGAAGCACTGAAATTATAGGTAACAGATAGTTTTGTGATAAGATAATTTGTAACGAGCAACAAGTAACAAAAGTAAATAAAGTGCAGCAAGGTGGCCCAATCCTTTTTGTAGCAAAGGACAAGCCTGGACAAACTCTTATATAGAGAAAAGCACTCCCGAGGACACATGGGAATTATCGTCAAGCTAGTTTTCATCACGTTCATATGATTCGCGTTCGGTACTTTGATAATTTGATGTGTGGGTGGACCGGTGCTTGGGTGTTGTTCTTACTTGAACAAGCATCCCAGTTATGATTAACCCCTATTGCAAGCATCCGCAACTACAAAAGAAGTATTAAGGTAAACCTAACCATAGCATGAAACATATGGATCCGAATCAGCCCTCATTTAAGCAACGCATAAACTAGGGTTTAAGCTTCTGTCACTCTAGCAACCCATCGTCTACTTATTGCTTCCCAATGCCTTCCTCTAGGCCCAAATAATGGTGAAGTGTCATGTAGTCGACGTTCACATAACACCACTAGAGGAGAGACAACATACATCTCATCAAAATATCGAACGAATACCAAATTCACATGACTACTAATAGCAAGACTTCTCCCATGTCCTTGGGAACAAACGTAACTACTCACAAAGCATGTTCATGTTCATAATCAAAGGAGTATTAATATGCATATAGGATCTGAACATATGATCTTCCACCAAATAAACCAACTAGCATCAATTACAAGGAGTAATCAACACTACTAGCAACCTACAGGTACCAATCCTAGACTCAGAGACAAGAACTGGATACAAGAGATGAACTAGGGTTTGAGAGGAGATGGTGCTAGTGAAGATGTTGATGGAGATTGGCCCTCTTCCGATGAGAGGAGCATTGGTGATGAGGATGGCGATGATTTCCCCCCTCCGGGAGAAAGTGTCCCCGGCAGAACAGCTCCGCCAGAGCCCTAGATTGGTTCCGCCAAGGTTTCGCCTCGTGGTGGCGGAGCCTCGTCCCGAAAGCTTGCTTATGATTTTTCTTTGGACGAAAGACTTCATATAGCATAAGATGGCCACCGGAGGGCCAACAGGGGGCCCACGAGGCAGGGGCGCCCCCCCCCACCCTCGTGGCCAGGGTGTGGGCCCCCTCTGGTATTTCTTCCGCTTAGTATTTTTCATTATTTCCAAAAACGACTTCCGTGGAGTTTCAGGACTTTTGGAGTTGTGCAGAATAGGTCTCTAATATTTGCTCCTTTTCCAAATTTCTGCATTCCAAATTGTCGGCATTCTCCCTCCTTATGTAAACCTTGTAAAATAAGAGAGAATAGGCATAAGTATTGTGACATAATGTGTAATAACAGCCCATAATGCAATAAATATCGATATAAAAGCATGATGAAAAATGGACGTATCAACTCCCCCAAGCTTAGACCTCGCTTGTCCTCAAGCAGAATCCGATAACGATAAATATGTCCACATATTTAGAGGTAGAGGTGTCGATAAAATAAAATACGGACATGAGGGCATCATGATTAATCTTATAACAGCAACATATATGGATATTGTCATATGATTTCTTATGTTCAAGCAATAATCTATTCACAATGCAAAGTATGAATCAGAAACTTCATTGAGAACTAACAAACTATAATCTCAGTCATTGAGGCAATTGCAATTTATCATAACATCAGAAAGAGTCTATGTCAGAGGCTTTTAGCAACTCCACATACTCAACTATCATTTAGTCTTTCACAATTGCTAACACTCATGCAATACTTGTGGTTACGGAGTTTTAATCGGACACGGAGAAAGATAGGGGCTTATAGTTTCGCCTCCCAACCTCTTACCTCAAGGGTAATGTCAACAATAATAGTTCATGATAACTTACATCCAATTAGATATATATGTCAGGATCCTTCCAACACACTGTGCTTGCCAAAGGATAAAATGTAAAAAGGAAAGGTGAAGATCACCATGACTCTTGCATAAGGTAGAAGATAATAATAAAAGATAGGCCCTTCGCAGAGGGAAGCAGAGGTTGCCATGCGCTTTCAGGTTGGATGCACAAAATCTTAATGCGAAAAGAACGTCACTTTATATTGCCACTTGTGATATAGACCTTTATTATGCAGTCCGTCGCTTTTATTTCTTCCACATCACAAGATCGTATAAAGCTTATTTCCTCCACACCAATCAATCATACATATTTAGAGAGCATATTTTATTGCTTGCACCGATGACAACTTACTTGAAGGATCTTTCTCAATCCATAGGTAGATATGGTGGACTCTCATGGCAAAACTGGTTTAAGGGTATTTGGAAGCACAAGTAGTATCTCTACTTGGTGCAAAGAATTTGGCTAGCATGAGGGGGAAAGGCAAGCTCAACATGTTGGATGATCCATGACAATATACTTTATCTCAGATATAAGAAAAAATAACCCATTACGTTGTCTTCCTTGTCCAACATCAACTCTTTAGCATGTCATATTTTAATGAGTGCTCCCAATCATAAAAGATGTCCAAGATAGTATATTTATATATGAAACCTCTCTTTCTTTATTAATTCCTATTAATTGCAACGATGACCAAAACTATGTTTGTCAACTCTCAACAACTTTTAATCATCATACTCTTTCTATGTGAAGTCATTACTCTCCATAAGATCAATATGATCTCTTTGTTTCTTTTTATTCTTTTTCTCTTTTCTTTTATTCCCTCAAAATCATAGCAAGATAATCAAGCCCTTGACTCAACACTAATCTTTATTATATAACTCACGGACTCGATTACATAAAGGGATCATAAGGCAAAACTCAAAACTAGATTATACCATAAACTTTATTCTACTTTATTAAGATACTAATAAAAGGATCGAACTAAGAAAAACGGTAAAGATAGAGATGTGATGGTGATATGATACCAGGGCACCTCCCCCAAGCTTGGCAATTGCCAAGGGGAGTGCCCATACCCATGTGATTATGTCACCTTTTTCGGGGATGGTGATGTGATATTCTTGGTGATGGTGCCCCTCAGGATACGATTCTCCTCCTCGAGCTTATTGACTTGCTGCTTGAGGTCCATTATTTCCTTTCGAAGCTTTCCTGTAACGGCCAAAGCTCCTTGCACCCCAAGGGTGTTGCATAGCTGTGGGAGAACAAGTGACACTCTTCTTCATATTTTCATAAGAAAGAAATCTAACATTGGAAGGGATAACCGAGTTTGGAATAGCCGAGCTCTGTAGTTCCCCCATTGTGAATCCAGCTCGGAAGCGAGAAGTGACTTCTTGATCCTCCTCCATGGCATCTATCCTCTTCAGATCAGCCTCCATCTCTTCCTCCGTTGCTGGCCCAAAGTGGTCAGCATTGCTGTTTGTCCTTGATCTCGATGCCGGATGAGACACCCGGCTCTCCCCGACTGACTCTTGAGAAGACATCTTGCTCTAATCTGCAGCAGCAACAGCTCGAAACACAAACAGAGGATAATTGCGTGATACGGGAGTCAAAACCTTCGGGAGATTATATAATGAATTTTTACCGACCAAAATACGTATCGTGCAAGAAAACGGAGTCCGGAGAGCGCACGAGGTACCCGCGAGGCAGGGGGCGCGCCCAGGGAGGTAGGGCGCGCCCTCCACCCTCGTGGAGCCCTCGTGACCTTCCCTGACTGCTTCTTATTTTTCTATTTTTCTAAATATTCCAAAACGGAGAAAAATTGCCATTAGAACTGTTTTGGAGTCGGTTTACTTACCATACCACATACCTATTCCTTTTCGGAGTCTGAAACGTTCCGGAAAGTGTCCCTTATGTATTCCTCCGGGGCTATGATTTCAATAACATTGGTTTCAACATTTATAGGATTACCTAAGATATAATGTTTGATCCTTTGACTGTTCACCACCTTTGGATTTGTGCCTTCGAAGTTGTTGATTTTTATGGCACCGGAACGATAGACCTCCTCGATAACGTAAGGACCTTCCCATTTAGAGAGAAGTTTTCCTGCAAAAAATCTTAAACGAGACTTGTATAATAATACATAATCACCTACATTAAACTCACGCTTTTGTATTCTTTTGTCATGCCATCTTTTAACTTTTTCTTTAAACAATTTGGCATTCTCATAGGCTTGGGTTCTCCATTCATCAAGTGAGCTAATGTCAAATAACCTCTTCTCACCGGCAAGTTTGAAATCATAGTTGAGCTCTTTAATAGCCCAATAAGCCTTATGTTCTAGTTCGAGAGGTAAGTGACATGCTTTTCCATAAACCATCTTATACGGAGACATACCCATAGGATTTTTATATGCAGTTCTATAGGCCCATAATGCATCATCAAGTTTCTTGGACCAATTCTTTCTAGATCTATTAACAGTCTTTTGCAAAATTAATTTGAGTTCTCTATTGCTCAATTCCACTTGACCACTAGACTGTGGGTGATAAGGAGACGCAATTATATGATTAACATCATATTTAGCAAGAATTTTACGGAAAGCACCATGAATAAAATGTGAACCACCATCAGTCATTAAATATCTAGGGACTCCAAACCTCGAAAAAATAACTTCTTTAAGCATCTTAATAGAAGTGTTATGATCAACACTACTAGTTGGAATAGCTTCTACCCACTTAGTACGTAATCAACAGCAACTAGAATATGTGTATATCCATTAGAGGCAGGAAATGGTCCCATATAATCAAAGCCCCAAACATCAAATGGTTCAATAACAAGTGAATAATTCATAGGCATTTCTTGACGTCTACTAATATTACCAATTCTTTGACATTCATCACAAGATAGGACAAACTTACGGGCATCCTTGAAAGAGAGTAGGCCAATAAAAACCGGATTGCAATACCTTATGTGCAGTTCTATCTCCAGCGTGGTGTCCTCCATAAGCTTCGGAGTGACACTTGCATAGGATCTGTTCCTGTTCATGCTCAGGTACACAAAGTCTAATAACACCATCTACTCCTTCTTTATAAAGATGTGGGTCATCCCAAAAGTAATGTCTCAAATCATAGATTTTTTTTCTTTTGCTGGTATGTGAAACTAGGTGGTATAAATTTAGCAACAATGTAATGAGCATAATCAGCATACCAAGGAGTAGTACGAGAAGCATTTATGACATTTAATTGTTCATCAGGAAAGCTATCATCAATAGGTAGTGGGTCATCAAGAACATTTTCTAACCTAGACAAGTTGTCTGCAACGGGGTTCGCAGCTCCCTTTCTATCAATAATATGCAAATCAAATTCTTGTGGCAAGAGAACCCATCTAATAAGTCTAGGTTTAGCATCTTTCTTTTCCATAAGATATTTAATAGCAGCATGATCAGTGTGAATAGTTACTTTAGAATCAACAATATAAGGTCTGAACTTATCACAAGCAAATACAACTGCTAAAAATTCTTTTTCAGTAGTAGCATAATTTCTCTGAGCATTGTCTAGAGTTTTGCTGGCATATTGAATAACATTTAATTTCTTATCAACTCTTTGCCCTAGAACAGCACCTACAGCATAATCACTAGCATCACACGTAATTTCAAAGGGTAAATTCCAATCAGGTGGCTGAACAATAGGTGCAGAGATCAATGCTTTCTTAAGTATTTCAAATGCTTCTACACAATCATCATCGAAGACAAATGGTATATCTTTTTGTAATAAATTAGTCAGAGGCCGAGAAACTTTTGAGATGTCCTTAATGAACCTCCTATAAAATCCGGCGTGACCAAGGAAACTTCTTATACCTTTGATGTCCTTGGGACACGGCATCTTTTCAATAGCATCAACTTTAGCTTTATCAACTTCAATGCCCCTTTCAGAAATTTTATGCCCCAAGACAATGCCTTCATTAACCATAAAGTGGCACTTTTCCCAATTCAAGACAAGGTTAGTTTCTTCACATCTCTGCAAAACTCGATCAAGGTTGCTTAAGCAATCATCAAAAGAGGATCCATAAACGGAGAAATCGTCCATGAAAACCTCACAAATCTTTTCACAAAAGTCGGAGAATATAGCCATCATGCATCTTTGAAAGGTAGCAGGTGCATTACATAAACCAAAAGGCATACGTCTATAAAAAAGGTACCGAAAGGGCAAGTAAAAGTGGTCTTAGCTTGATCATCAGCTAACACAGGTATTTGAGAGAAACCAGAATAACCATCTAGAAAGCAAAAATGTGTATGTTTGGATAATCTTTCTAGCATTTGATCAATAAAAGGTAAGGGGTAATGATCTTTTTAGTAGCTTTATTTAATTTTTGCGAAAATCAATTACCTTCCTATAACCTGTAATAATTCTTTGCGGAATCAATTCATCTTTATCATTAGGAACGACAGTAATACCTCCTTTCTTAGGGACACAATGGACATGACTTACCCACTGACTATCAGCAACGGGATAAATTATACCTGCCTCAAGGGGCTTTAGTATTTCTTTTCTTACCACTTCTTTCATCTTAGGATTCAGCCGTCGTTGATGATCAATAACTGGTTTGGCATCTTTCTCCAAATTTATTTTGTGTTGACATAAAGTGGGACTAATGTCCTTAAGATCATCAAGAGTATATCCAATAGCAAAGACCTGCTTCTTCGTAGTTTTCAATAATTTTTCTTCCTCCTTCTCTGAAAGGTTAGCACTAATAATAATAGGATATATCTTCTTTTCATCAAGATAAGCATATTTAAGAGTATCAGGCAATGGTTTAAGCTCAAACATGGGATCACCCTTGGGTGGAGGAGGATCCCCTAGGATTTCAACAGCAAGTTGTGTTTCGTAATAGGACCTGTTTAAAGAACACTTCATCTATTTCCCTTCTTTCATTCATAAACATATCATTTTCATGGTCTAGCAAATATTGTTCTAAAGGATCATTAGGAGGTACGGCAATAGAAGCAAGACCAATAATTTCATCTTTACTAGGAAATTCCACTTCACAGTGTTGTCTACGAAATTTACAGAAATTAAACTCATGAGACATATCACCTAGACCAATAGTAACAACATCCTTTTCGCAGTCTATCTTAGCATTAATTGTGTTTAAGAAGGGTCTACCAAATATAATGGGACAAAAGCTATCTTGTGGGGAACCAAGAACAAGAAAATTAGCAGAATATTTAGTTTTCCCACACAGGACTTCAACATCTCTAACAATTCCAATTGGTGAAATAGTATCTCTATTGGCAAGTTTAATTGTGACATCAATATCTTCTAACTCAGTGGGTGCAATATCATGCATAATTTCTTTGTATAAGTCAATAGGTATTGCACTAGCACTAGCACCCATATCACATAAGCCATGATAACAATGATCTCCAATTTTAACAGAAATAATAGGCATGCCTACCATAGGTCTATGTTTATCTTTAGCACAAGGTTTAGCAATTCTAGCAGTCTCATTACAAAAATAAATAACATGCCCATGAATATTATCAGCCAAGAGATCTTTAACCATAGCAATATTAGGTTCAACTTTAACTTGCTCAGGAGGTGTATAAGTTCTAATATTGCTTTTACGAACCACAGTTGAAGCTTTAGCATGATCCTTTATCCTAATAGGAAAAGGTGGTTTCTCAGCATAAGCAGTAGGAACAATAGGATCATTATAAGTGATAGTCTTTTCTTCAAATTTAATTGGTGCAGCTACTTTTACTTCTATGGGAGGATGATATTTAAACCACTTCTCCTTAGGGAGATCAACATGAGTAGCAAAAGATTCACAAAAGGAAGCTACTATCTCAGAGTCAAGTCCATATTTAGTGCTAAATTAACGGAAAACATCGGTATCCATAAAAGATTTAACACAATCAAACTTAGGTGTCATACCTGACTCCTTACCTTCGTCGAGATCCCAATCTTCAGAGTTGAGTTTAATTCTTTCCAATAAATCCCATTTAAATTCAATAGTCTTCATCATAAAAGAGCCAGCACAAGAAGTATCGAGCATGGTGTGATTGTTATCAGAAAGCCGAGCATAAAATTTTCGAATAATCATTTCTCTTGAGAGCTCATGATTGGGACATGAATATAACATTGATTTAAGCCTCCCCCAAGCTTGAGCGATGCTTTCTCCTTCGCGAGGCCAAAAATTATATATATAATTGCGATCACGATGAACAAGATGCATAGGATAAACTTCGGATGAAATTCCAATTTCAATCGTTTGTAGTTCCATGACCCCATATCATCACATAGCCTGTACCATGTCAATGCATCTCCCTTCAAAGATAAAGGGAAGACCTTCTTCTTGATAACATCATCGGGCATACCTGCAAGCTTAAATAATCCACAAACTTCATCCACATAAATTAGGTGCTCATCAGGATGTAATGTTCCATCTCCTGCAAAAGGATTAGCTAGCAGTTTTTCTATCATACCTGAAGGAATTTCAAAGTAGACATTTTCATTTTCAGTAGGTTCAGTAGGTTGAGGAGCAACTCCTTGTTCTACTGGTTGGGGTGAAGATACCCCGAACAAGCCCCTCAGAGGATTAATTTCCATGGTAACAAGTGACAGTAAATTTCAGCACACTATATAAATTTTTCCTTACAAAATTCCACCTACCAAAGGCGCTTCACTCCCCGGCAACGGCGCCAGAAAAGAGTCTTGATGACCCACAAGTATAGGGGATCTATCGTAGTCCTTTCGATAAGTAAGAGTGTCGAACCCAACGAGGAGAAGAAGGAAATGATAAGCGGTTTTCAGCAAGGTATTCTCTGCAAGCACTGAAATTATAGGTAACAGATAGTTTTGTGATAAGATAATTTGTAACGAGCAACAAGTAACAAAAGTAAATAAAGTGCAGCAAGGTGGCCCAATCCTTTTTGTAGCAAAGGACAAGCCTGGACAAACTCTTATATAGAGAAAAGCGCCCGAGGACACATGGGAATTATCGTCAAGCTAGTTTTCATCACGTTCATATGATTCACGTTCGGTACTTTGATAATTTGATATGTGGGTGGACCGGTGCTTGGGTGCTATTCTTACTTGAACAAGCATCCCAGTTATGATTAACCCCTATTGCAAGCATCCACAACTACAAAAGAAGTATTAAGGTAAACCTAACCATAGCATAAAACATATGGATCCAAATCAGCCCCTTACGAAGCAACGCATAAACTAGGGTTTAAGCTTCTGTCACTCTAGCAACCCATCATCTACTTATTGATTCCCAATGCCTTCCTCTAGGCTCAAATAATGGTGAAGTGTCATGCAGTCGACATTCACATAACACCACTAGAGAAGAGACAACATACATCTCATCAAAATATCGAACGAATACCAAATTCACATGACTACTAATAGCAAGACTTCTCCCATGTCCTCGGGAACAAACGTAACTACTCACAAAGCATGTTCATGTTCATAATCAGAGGAGTATTAATATGCATATAGGATCTGAACATATGATCTTCCACCAAATAAACCAACTAGCATCAATTACAAGGAGTAATCAACACTACTAGCAACTCTGGTGTACCAATCCCGGACTCGTAGACAAGAATTGGATACAAGAGATGAACTAGGGTTTGAGAGGAGATGGTGCTGGTGAAGATGTTGATGGAGATTGGCCCTCTCCCGATGAGAGGAGCGTTGATGATGACGATGGCGACGATTTCCCCCTCCCGGAGGGAAGTGTCACCGGCAGAACAGCTCCGCCAGAGCCCTAGATTGGTTTCGCCAAGGTTCCGCCTTGTGGCAGCGGAGTCTCGTCCCGAAAGCTTGCTTATGATTTTTCTTCGGACGAAAGACTTCATATAGCATAAGATGGCCACCGGAGGGCCAACAGGGGGCCCACGAGGCAGGGGGCGCGCCCCCACCCTTGTGGCCAGGGTGTGGGCCCCCTCTGGTATTTCTTCCGCTCAGTATTTTTCATTATTTCCAAAAACAACTTCCGTGGAGTTTCAGGACTTTTGGAGTTGTGCAGAATAGGTCCCTAATATTTGCTCCTTTTCCACCCGAATTCCAAATGGCATTCTCCCTCCTTATGTAAACCTTGTAAAATATTGAATAGGCATAAGTATTGTGACATAATGTGTAATAACAGCCCATAATGCAATAAATATCGATATAATAGCATGATGCAAAATGGACGTATCAAAGGTTTTACCCCTTAGAGAGGGCCCGAACCTGGGTAAACGCTGTGTCCTTCACCCTTGTTCCCCATTGATCCTAGGTCCACAGCTCGGGACCCCCTACTCGAGGTCCATCGGTTTTGACACCGACAATCTCCCACACTGGGTGTGAGCGTTTCTTCAGGGGCGTGATGCGGTGGCTGAGGAACTCCTGGGCGACCATGCCCACTGTAAGCCCGGCCTCGGGCAACTCCGCCAGCCTCATCAAAATCGTCCTCAGGACAGCGTTGCCGAGTTTCTTGTGTTCCCAATGGGGGATCTTCTCCGCCGACTTGGTCGGGACTGCCGGGAGGGGGCTGGTCCGCAGGGCGTCGACATAAACCCAGTGCGACCTGAAGTTCTCCACCTTCTTCGAGATCTTCATGTCAATGAAGATCTTGCGCATCTCATCGTCAATGCGGAAGGAGGCGTCCCCGGAGCGGTGGTTCCCCGAGGAGAGACCCGCAGGCTATAGAAAGTTTGGAAGAGCGCCACAGACGACATCACTCCCAAGAAGGCCTCACGGAAATATGTGAAGAGAGAGAGGACAAGGATGGAGTTGGGATGGAGATGCAGGAGGCGAATCTCGTAGTGCTCAAGGATGGCGAGGAGAAAGTCGGAGAAGGGCGGCACCAACCCGGCGAAGAGCGAGTGGAAGAAGACGGGGACCACCATGGACCCGGGGTGGCGCCGTGGGTGTGAGCCCAGCCAGATCTTGGTGGCGCCTCCCTCGTGGTGCACGGAGGCCAACATGGGACGAGCCCTGGTCAGCCCATTCTCGTTGGTGATGGTGGATGGCAGCAGGGCTGGACCAGGTTCCACCGCCGGGACTCCCTTGCTGGAGGAGGCCTCAGCAGTCGCAGGCTTCTTGTCGGGGGCCACGACGAGGAGGAGGATTGGAATTTGGAGGAAGAGGAACAAGGAAGCTACTCACGCGCAAGACGAAGGGCGAGATGGAGACGGGGAGAAATGATGTGCTTGCGCCATGTGTGCCCAGGCTTTATCCCCGGGTCGATTTATTACTGTATGCCCCGGGAGTGGGGGCATCTGAAGGAAATATGCCCTAGAGGCAATAATGTAACATCCCAAAATTCTAAATTTTGGAATGTTATAAACACATAGATAGTTTTGATTGATTGTTTGATTGATTGACTGAAAGTGAGTGAATTCGAAACTTTTGAAAGTTAAATGAGAGGGAATAAAAGGACTTTCCCAAACTTTCATTTTGCTTTTATGATCTTCGGGAATTCAAATTCTTTTCATCACAAAACCCTAGAGAGAAGATGACATGACTTCTTCCATTTATTTAAATGACAAGGGGTGTTGAAAATATTTGAATTTCATTTGAGAATATTTCCAACCCAAGAACTTTATGCAACTCAATGATTTTCACGAGCGAAGATAAAATGACTTCTTCAAAACATATGAAATACGAGTTGGGAGTTTCAAAGAATTAAATTCAAAGTTCTTTTGAATTTATTTTTAATTTGGAGTTATTTGAGTTTTATTCAAATTATTTTTCTCCAAAAATAAAATATATGGAAAATAGGGTAACATGATTCCCTACATCGGAAAAATGGAGAGAAATAAATTTGAATTCATTTTGGTATTTTTAAAATGATTTTTGTTGGATTTTATTGGACCGTAAGCACTCTTTGCTTTATTTAAATTTGTGTGTATTTTATTTGAAGCTAGAATAATGTTCATCTTGTAGGAAATCTTTTTCTGAAAATTTTGATATATTATATGCCTATATAATATTTTTATTTATTTGGATTTATTATTATTTTTGTTGTTGTTAGTCTTTGTTTAAAAAAAAACTCCCTCCACCGAATCGGCCGCCCAGCCTCAGCCAGCCTTGACCCAGCCAGCCAGCTGCTTGCCCGAGCTCCCGGCGGGAGTCCCGCCAGACGACTTCGCCACCACCGCCGTGAGTCGGCCTCCCGCGCCTCCTGCCTCTCCCTTGACGCCACCGCCGCCTCCCTTAAATCACGGGCCCCACGCCTGACTCCTCTCTCCCATCGCATCTCGCAGCCGCCTCACCGGCCGCCACGAAGTTCCTCACCGCCTCGCACCTCCCGAACCCAGCCACCACTCCACCTTCGCCACTTGCGCCCATGCCGACCACTGAGCCGCCACGACCAAACCGCCGCCTCGCCCTTTCATGGGAGAGACCGTCGTCGCTGGAGTCCGTCCGCTCAACTCGCCGGTTTTTCCCGGTCCGGTAATAAACCACCCCGGTCCGACGGTTTTTATATAGGGTTCGGTTTTGTTTAAAAACACGTATTTTTAGTTTATATAGTGAGCGTCATTGTTTAGATCTCCTTAGCGAACGGTTTTTCGTCGGTTTAGGTTCTGTAGTGAGCGTTCGCTCGATAGATTTTTCTTTTTATTTTTAATTTCCGGCCAGGGACCTATCTGTGATGATTTCCTTTACAGATTAGTCCCCAATTTTCAAACCCTCATAACTTTTCACTCGTTAGTCCAAATCCAACGAAATCAACGCTCACTTCTTCGTTATGATCCCCTCTATCCAGTAATCCAACTCAAACATGTTTTTGAAAATTTAAAATTTGAATTAGATCAGATTTGAATTCAAAACTTCGTTTGATCATAACTTGAGTTTCATTCTTCCGTTTGAGTTGATTCTTTTTGCAAATCGAAGCTCTTGACCTAAACTTTCTGATAAGGCCAAATTCACATAATTTTGGTACT
Source organism: Aegilops bicornis (assembly GCA_021605145.1). NCBI lineage: Eukaryota > Viridiplantae > Streptophyta > Magnoliopsida > Poales > Poaceae > Aegilops > Aegilops bicornis. The sequence continues at coordinate 480,099,760 of CM038670.1, forward strand.
GTTAGGAATTGTTTTATGTTGCAAGAGTTAATTGCTTGGTTTTGATGTTTTCCGAATCGTTTTCTTTGTTCTTCCCGACCATTTGAGTGATTGCTTATGTGTGGTTACTATTGCTTGCTTACGATAGATTGACCGGAGTGTGACGAGTAGATCTATCAAGAGTTTTGAGTGCGAATCATCTTCATCAACTTTGCAGGCAAGTAACACTTGATCATACTTTTCTACTACCCAGGTTTATGCATTAGATCTATTCCTCAAACACTTGGATGATTAGGATCTAAATAAATTGTGGGATGGGAAGTAGATTGAGGTAGTACCTATTACCTGTTTTACTTATGAAACCTTGGGAGTTACTTCACGTTTGCTTATTTGCCATGCTATGCTAGTAGACGTGGATTGGGTGAGTGTATCCATGATGTATGTGAGATTGTTAAATTAATGGTTTATTTAAGGTGGCAACTTAAACACACATCCTGGGTGGATTGAGGCACCTGGTTTCTATCGGGACTTGCCTGTTTTTCTTGGACCGCCACCCGTGCTCAAAGGGATCATAAGATTATTCATGCTAGTAACTTCCGTGTGCAGCCACAAGCCATTATGGGCTCTGGCATAGTTGATTAAGTCGTGTGAACTCTTACGGTGGTAGACTAGCTGATGTAGGGGTTGTAGGTGGTACGGTCTACCCATCGTAAGGTGCAAACGCTTCGAAAGACTATGTCTCGGTCATCCGTCTCTCAAACACCATGTAGTGCGAGAAACCAAACGGAGGCGATCGAGTCTTGTGGGGAAAAGTGCAAACCTCTGCAGAGTGTATAAACTAATCATGATTAGCCGTGTCCACGGTTATGGACATCTTGAGTATCTAGTTCTTGGATTATACTGTTGATCTCATCACGTTACTTAATGTAATTTGTTTGGGTTTAATGAGTACTTTTAATTGGGATTGAGGATGTCATCAACCATTCTCAATGTTCAACAACCACCATGATAGTTAAATAAATTTTATTCCTTTGAAGTAGGGAAAAATTGGCTTTTCGCAAAACTGTAACCATAGAGCTTTCCACCAGCCATACATGCATGTAGTATAGCTTATTCTTTCATTATTCTCTATGTGTTACATTGCCAGCATATTCCATGTGCTGACCCGTTTTCGGGCTGCAACGTTTCATGTTGCAGACTTTTTCAGACGACGAGTAAGTGATACGTTAGGGTTACGATTTCCTATACTCAACTTTGTCGTTGGTGTTGATGGGAATCCACAACCTTGTTGCTTCCGATATATTTGGATTGAGGTAATAGTATTTACGTTATTTCATACATGTGATTTACCTTTGTTATAAATCCTTCGAGTACTGTGTGTGTCAGCATACCGATCCAGGGATGACACGAAAGCACAGAGACTTGATCCATTCGGGTCGGGTCGCTACAAATAATAAAGTTGTTACTTTATATTTCCTTATTCATGATAAAGGTTTATTATTCATGCTAGAATTGTACTGATCGGAAACTTAAATACATGTGTGAATACATAAACAAATATTGTGTCCCTAGTAAGCCTCTACTAGACTAGCTCATTGATCAAAGATGGTTAAGGTTTCCTAACCATAGACATGTCTTGTAATTTGATAACGGGATCGCATCATTAGGAGAATGATGTGATGGACAAGACCCATCCGTTAGCTTAGCATATTGATCGTTCGGTTTATTGCTATTACTTTCTTCATATCAAATACATATTCCTCCGACTATGAGATTATGCAACTCCCGGATACCGTAGGAATACCTTGTGTGTTATCAAACATCACAACATAATTGGGTGATCATAAAGATGCTCTACAGGTATCTCTGAAGGTGTTTGTTGAGTTGGCATAGATCGAGATTAGGATTTGTCACTCCGAGTATCGGACAGGTGTCTCTGGACCCTCTCGGTAATACACATCATAAGCTTGCAAGCAAATGACTAAGGAGTTAGTTATGAGATGATGTATTATGGAATGAGTAAAGAGACTTGCGGTAACAAGATTGAACTAGGTATGAAGATACCGGGGATCAGATCTCGGGCAAGTAACATACCGATGGACAAAGGGAATTACGTATGTTGTCATAACGTTCGACCAATAAAGATCTTCGTAGAATATGTAGAAGCCAATATGGGCATCTAGGTTCCGCTATTGGTTATTGACCGGAGAGGTGTCTCGGTCATGTCTACATAGTTTTCGAACCCGTAGGGTCCGCACGCTTAACGTTCGTTAACGATATAATGTTATATGAGTTATATTTTTTGGGGACCGAATGTTGTTCGGAGTCCCGGATGAGATCAGAGACATGACGAGGAGTCTCAAAATGGTTGAGAGGTAAAGATTGATATATAGGACGATGATATTTGGACAACGGAAGTGTTTCGGGACGCACTGGGAAGAAATCGGGTCACCGGAAGGGGTTTCGGGCACCCCCGGGAAGATATGGGCCTTATGGTCCAAAGGGGGGGACAAACCAGCCCACAAGGGGGCTGGCGCGCCCCTCCTTTGACTGGATGGACCTATGGAGAAGGAAAGGGGAGGGATGGCCCCTCATGCCTTTCCCTCCTCAGGAGAGAAAGGAGGGGGCGGGGGGCGCCACCTCCTTCTTCCTTCCTCCCGCACTCCAAATAAGGAAGGGGGCGCCACTTGGGGGAGTAACCCAAGTAGGATTCGCCTTACTTGGGGGCGCCTTGATAACCCACAAGTATAGGGGATCGCAACAGTTTTCGATGGTAGAGTATTCAACCCAAATTTATTAATTCGACACAAGGGGAGCCAAAGAATATTCTCAAGTATTAGCAGTTGAGTTGTCAATTCAACCACACCTGGATAACTTAGTATCTGCAGCAAAGTGTCTAGTAGCAAATTAGTATGATAACAGTGGTAACGGTAACAAAAGTAACGGTAGCAAAAGTAATATTTTTGGTGTTTTGTAGTGATTGTAACAGTAGCAACGGAAAAGTAATTAAGCGAAGAACAATATGTGAAAAGCTCGTAGGCATTGGATCGGTGATGGAGAATTATGTCGGATGCGGTTCATCATGTAACAATCATAACATAGGGTGGCACAGAACTAGCTCCAATTCATCAATGTAATGTAGGCATGTATTCCGAATATAGTCATATGTGCTTATGGAAAAGAACTTGCATGACATCTTTTGTCCTACCCTCCCGTGGCGGGGTCCTAATGGAAACTAAGGGATATTAAGGCCTCCTTTTAATAGAGTACCGGAACAAAGCATTAACACATAGTGAACACATGAACTCCTCAAACTATGGTCATCACCGGGAGTGGTCCCGATTATTGTCACTTCGGGGTTGCCGGATCATAACACATAGTAGGTGACTATAGACTTGCAAGATAGGATCAAGAAATCACATATATTCATGAAAACATAAAATGTTCAGATCTGAAATCATGGCACTCGGGCGCTAGTGACAAGCATTAAGCATAGCAAAGTCATAGCAACATCAATCTCAGAACATAGTGGATACTAGGGATCAAACCCTAACAAAACTAACTCGATTACATGATAGATCTCATCCAACCCATCACCGTCCAGCAAGCCTACAATGGAATTACTCACGCACGGCGGTGAGCGTCATGAAATTGGTGATGGAGGATGGTTGATGATGACGACGGCGATGAATCCCCTCTCCGGAGCCCCGAACGGAATCCAGATCAGCCCTCCCGAGAGGTTTTAGGGCTTGGCGGTGGCTCCGTATCGTAAAATGCGATGAATCCTTCTCTCTGATTTTTCTCTCCCCGAAAGAAAATATATAGAGTTGGAGTTGAGGTCGGAGGAGCTCCAGGGGGCCCACGAGGTAGGGGGGGCACGCCCGAGGTGCGCGCCCCACCCTCGTGATGGTGTGGGCCCCCGACGTGGATTTTTCTTCCAGATTTTTTGATATTTTCTGAAAAGATGTTCCGTGGAGTTTCAGGTCATTCCGAGAACTTTTGTTTCTGCACATAAATAACACCATGGAAAGTCTGCTGAAAACAGCGTCAGTCCGGGTTAGTTTCATTCAAATCATGCAAGTTAGAGTCCAAAACAAGGGCAAAGGTGTTTGTAAAAGTAGATACGACGGAGACGTATCAACTCCCCCAAGCTTAAAACTTTGCTTGTCCTCAAGCAATTCAGTTGATAAACTGAAAGTGATAAAGAAAAAATTTTACAAACTCTGTTTGCTCTTGTTGTCGTAAATATGTAAAGCCAAGATTCAAGTTTTCAAAGAAAGATTATGACTAACCACATTTGCAATAACTCTTAAGTCTCATGTTTACTCATATCAATAGCATAATCAACTAGCAATCCATAATGATAAATCTCGGATGAAAACACTTTCTCAAAACAATTATAATATGATATAATAAGATGGTATCTCGCTAGCCCTTTCTGAGACCGCAAAACATAAATGCAGAGCACCTTTAAAGATCAAGGACTGACTAGACATTGTAATTCATGGTATAAGAGATCCAGTCATAGTCATACCCAATATAAATTAATAGTAACAGATGCAAATGACAGCAGCGCTCTCCAGCTAGTGCTTTTAATAAGAGGACGATGACTCAACATAGAAGTAAATAGATAGGCCCTTCACAGAGGGAAGCAGGGATTTGTAGAGGTGCCAGAGCTCGATTTTGAAACATAGATAAATAATATTTTGAGCGGCATAATTTCATTGTCAACATAACAACCAAGAGATGGCGATATCTTCCATGCTACTCACATTATAGGCGGTTCCCAAACAGAATGGTAAAGTTTATACTCCCCCTCCACCAACAAGCATCAATCCATGACTTGCTCGAAACAACGAGTGTCTCCAACTAGCAACAGTCCCAGGGGGAGTTTTGTTTGCAATTAATTTGATTTAGTTTGCATGACGCATGAGACTGGGCATCCCGGTGACCAGCCATTTTCTCGTGAATGAGGAGCGGAGTCCACTCCTCTTGAGAATAACCCGCCTAGCATGGAAGATACGGACAATCCTAGTTGATACATGAGCTATTCGAGCATACAAAACAAAATGTTTATTTGAAGGTTTGGAGTTTGGCACATGCAAATTTACTTGGAACGGCAGGTAGATACCGCATATAGGAAGGTATAGTGGACTCATATGGAATAACTTTGGGGTTTAAGGGATTGGATGCACAAACAGTATTCCCGCTTAGTACAAGTGAAGGCTAGCAAAAGACCGGAAGCGACCAACTAGAGAGCGACAACAGTCATGAACATGCATTAAAATTAATAAACATTGAGTACAAGCATGAGTAGGATATAATCCACCATGAACATAAATATCGTGAAGGCTATGTTGATTTTTTTCAACTACATGTGTGAACATGTGCCAAGTCGAGTCACTTAAATCATTCAAAAGAGGATACCGCCCCACTATACCACATCACAACCATTTTAATAGCATGTTGGCACGCAAGGTAAACCATTATAACTCATAGCTAATCAAGCATGGCACGAGCAACTATGATCTCTAATTGTCATTGCAAACATGTTTATTCATAATAAGCTGAATTGTCAAGCATGGCACGAGCAACGATGAACAAATCATATTTACAAAAACAAGAGAGGTCGAGTTCATACCAGCTTTTCTCATCTCAGTCAGTCCATCATATGTCGTCATAATTGCCTTTCACTTGCACGACCGAACGATGTGAATAATAATAAGAGTGCACGTCCATTGGACTAAGCTGGAATCTGCGAGCATTCAATAAACAAGAGAAGACAAGGCAATATGGGCTCTTGGTTAAATCAACAATAATGCATATAAGAGCCACTTCAATAATTTAATTATGGTCTTCTCCTATCGACCCCCAAAGAAAAGAAAAGAAATAAAAACTATTTACACGGGAAAGCTCCCAACAAGCAAAAGAAGAATGGGAAATCTTTTTGGGTTTTCTTTTTAATTATTACTACTACAGCAAGAAAAGTAAACTAACTAAAAGTTACTACTATTTTTTTTTTGGTTTTTCTTAAGGTTTAACAAACACACAAGAAGAAAGTAAGAAAAAGAAAATAAACTAGCATGGATATTACAATGAAAGAGTATGAGCACCGACATCTAGCAATGAGTGAGTGTGAACATGAATGTAATGTCGGTGGGAAATACGTACTTCCCCAAGCTTAGGCTTTTGGCCTAAGTTGGTTTATTGCCACGGATGGCCTGGCGGATATCCGTAGTTGTAGCCGGGGTCGTACTAAGATGCAGCGGCTATCGCCTCCTGAGCTGCAGCATGGCGACGAGCGGCCTCCGCCCTCCTCTCGTACTCATCTGCCTCCTCTCTGGTAATAACATATCTTCCTTTTGCCTGATAATCAAAGAAGGCAGGAGCAGGGAGAGTAATACGGACAACACGATGTCTGTCAAAGATTAAGCGATACTGGAGAGGTGATTCATTCCTCTCGACAAACTGGTGGTGGACAATAGCATTATGGTCTAAATAAGTAGGAGGCAACTCAATATCATCCTCACGAACGTCCACACCAAGAAAATCAGCTAAGCGGGTTGCATAAATTCCACCGAAGAAATCTCCATTAAGCCTATTATTATGCAACCTACGTGCAACAATGGCTCCCAAATTATAGGATTTGTCTCCTAACACAGCACTCCTAAGAATACTGAGGTCAGGAACACACATATGACATGCTTCATCTTTACCATTTATGCACCTACCTATGAAGAGAGCAAAATAATGTATAGCAGGAAAATGAATGCTCCCTATGGTAGCTTGTGCTATATCTCTAGATTCCCCCACAATTACACTAGCAAGAAAATTTCTAAATTCAGATTTGCGAGGTTCACTAGCACTACCCCATTGTGGGAGTTTGCAAGCAGTGGTAAAATCCTCTAAGTCCATGGTATAAGATTTTTCATAAAGATCAAACAGGACAGTTGGAGAATTACGTGAAGATGAAAATTCAAACCTCCTCACAAATGAATTAGTGAGATGATGGTATTGCTGCACTTATCTGCCTCAAAACTCACAAGATCAGCGTTACGCAAATAAGCGTTAAATTCTTCCTTGATTCCTGCTCGATCCATAAAATTTTCTGAAGGCCATTCACAAGGCCGCACTGGAGCGTCCCTTGGTGGCTCATCGTCAGCATCACGCATTGCAAGCCTGGGTCCTTGCTTCCTTGAAGAACCACCTTGAAACATTTTTCTAAGCATATTTCTTCCTCTGAAAAATTTCTGAAATTTTTAATAACTTCAAATAAAAGTGAACCAAGCTCAACAAAATTGATAGCAACTACTCCTACAAGTGACTAGAGCCTATATCAAGCATTAGAACTACTTGGAACCATATAAATTTGACATGCAAGCTCAAGAACATGGTCACCTAGGCAGCACAAATTTGCAATGAATAAAGCACTAGAACAAAAACTAATTGGACTAATGGAGGAGTCACATACCAAGGAACAATCCCCAAGCAGTTTTGTGAGAGGTGCTTTGAGCAAGGAGATCGAAAATCGCAGCAAAATGAGCTAGAACTCGTGCTTGAGCTGGATATTGGTGTTTGTGGGAGGAAGAAGGAGTGTGTGGGTGCAGGAATAAGTGGAGGGGGGCCACCGTGGGCCCATGAGGCAGGGGGGCGCGCCCTCCACCCCCTGGCCAGGTGCTTTCCCCTCCTGTTGTGTTCTCAGTGCCAGATATTCTCAAATATTCCAAAAAAATCATACTCCCTCCGTTCCTGAATATAGGGTGTATAGTTTTTGGCACGAAAATTAAAGAACGCAAGTGGAAGGAAAATTTCACAAGTTTTGAGCGATATTACTCCTGACTATTTGACATGAGAAAATAGAGGAGATTACCTAATATAAGGAAATGTAATCAAATCCCTTAAAATTTTATCCAAACGAGTGGTGCAATGCATTACACCTTATATTTTGGACTTTTTCTCAAAAATCTATACACCTTATATCAAGGAATGGAGGGAGTATTTCATTTTCAGGGCATTGGGAGAACTTTTATTTTGGGGGTATTTTTATATTGCACAAATAAATCAGAAAACAAACAGGAAAAATACTATTTTTACTTTAGTTCAACTAAATAACAGAAAGTAGAAAGAGGGTACAGAAGGTTGTGCCTTCTAGTTTCATCCATCTCATGCTCATCAAAAGGAATCCACTAACAAGGTTGATCAAGTCTTGTTAACAAACTCATTCCGAATAACATGGGACCGGAGAAATTTCGAATAACACTATGTTACCTCAACGGGGATATGCACATCCCCTATAATAAGAATATCATATTTCTTCTTGACAGCAGGAAGAGGAAATTCAAAACCTCCAAAAATAATCGATGGAATTTTTCCAATAGAATTGATACTATGAACTTGAGGTTGTTTCCTCGGAAAGTGTACCGTATGCTCATTACCATTAACATGAAAATTGACATTGCCTTTGTTGCAATCAATAACAGCCCCTGCAGTATTCAAAAAGGGTCTTCCAAGAATAATGGACATACTATCGTCCTCGGGAATATCAAGGATAACAAAGTCCGTTAAAATAGTAATGTTTGCAACTACAACAGGCACATCCTCACAAATACCGACAGGTATAGCGGTTGATTTATCAGCCATTTGCAAAGAGATTTCAATAGGTGTCAACTTATTCAAATCAATTCTACGATATAAAGAGAGGCATAACACTAACACCGGCTCCAAGATCACATAAAGCAGTTTTAACATAGTTTCTTTTAATGGAGCATGGTATAGTAGGTACTCCTGGATCTCCAAGTTCCTTTAGTATTCCACCTTTAAAAGTATAATTAGCAAGCATGGTGGAAATTTCAGCTTCCGGTATCTTTCTTTTATTAGTAACAATATCCTTCATATACTTAGCATAAGGATTCATTTTGAGCATATCAGTTAATCGCATACGCAAAAAGATAGGTCTAATCATTTCAGCAAAGCGCTCAAAGTCCTCATCATCCTTTTTCTTGGATGGTTTCAGAGGAAAAGGCATGGGTTTCTGAACCCAAGGTTCCCTTTCTTTACCATGTTTACTAGCAACAAAGTCTCTCTTATCATAACGTTGATTCTTCGATTGTGGGTTATCAAGATCAACAGCAGTTTCAATTTCTACAGCATTGTCATTACTAGGTTGAGCATTATCATGAACATCATCATTAACATTTTCATTAGGTTCATGTTCATTACCAGATTGTGTTTCAAAGATCGTAAATAGATATATCATTTGGATTCTCAGGTGGTTCAGCAATAGGTTCACTAGAAGCATGCAAAGTCCTATCATTTTTCTTTTTCTTCCTTTTAGAAGGACTAGGTGCATCAATATTATTTCTCTAAGAATCTTGCTCAATTCTCTTAGGGTGGCCTTCAGGATACAAAGGTTCCTGAGTCATCTTACCAGTTCTAGTAGCCACTCTAACAACATAATCATTTTTCTTACTATTCATTTCATTGAGCAAACCATTTTGAGCTTTAAGTACTTGTTCTACTTGAGTGGTAACCATAGAAGCATGTTTAGTAATGAGTTTAAGTTCACCTTTAACTCTAGACATATAATCACCCAAATATTCAAGCGTATCGGAATTATATTTCAATTGTCTACCAAAATAAGCATTGAAGATTTCTTGTTTGACAGTAAAGTTATCAAACTCATCCAAACATTGTCTAGCAGACTTATAGTGAGGAGTACCACCTTCATCAAATCTATAGAGAGAATTTACCTTTACTACCTGTGTGGGGTTATCAAGACCATGAGTTTCTTCATCAGGTAATGGATTAGGATCATATGTTTCTTCAACAGGCGGTAAATTAAGACCATGTATTTCTTCAATAGGAGGTAAATTCTTAACATCTTCAGCTTTTATACCTTTTTCTTTCATAAATTTTTGCCTCTTGCATATCTTCAGGACTGAGAAATAGAACACCTCTCTTCTTCGGAGTTGGTTTAGGAATAAGCTCAGGAGCTGGCTCAAGAAGTGTCCAATTATTTTCATTTCTCAACATATTATTCAATAGAATTTCAGCTTCATCCGGTGTTCTTTCCCTGAAAACAGAACCATCACAACTATCCAGGTAATCTCTGGAAGCATCGGTTAGTCCATTATAGAAGATATCAAGTTTTTCATTTTTCTTGAGAGGATGATCAGGCAAAGCATTAAGTAACTTAAGAAGCCTCCCCCAAGCTTGTGGGAGACTCTCTTCTTCAATTTGCACAAAGTTGTATATTTCCCTCAAAGCAGCTTGTTTATTATGAGCAGGGAAATATTTAGCAGAGAAGTAGTAAATCATATCCTAGGGACTACACACACAACCAGGATCAAGAGAATTAAACCATATCTTAGCATCACCTTAATGAGAACGGAAATATTTTAAGGATGTAGAGATAGCGAGATCTCTCATAATTAGTGAACAGGGTGGCTATATCATTTAATTTAGTAAGATGTGCCACAACAGTTTCAGATTCATAGCCATGAAAAGGATCAGATTCAACCAAAGTAATTATATTAGGATCAACAGAGAATTCATAATCCTTACCAAAGAATACGTATAGGTGAAGTAGCAAAAGGTGGTCGTGTTTCATTCTATCATTAAGGGATTGCTGCTTCCATTTAGCTAATAACCTCTTGAGTTCATACCTATCTTTGCAAGCTAAAATAGCTAAAGTAGCTTCTTTATCAAAAACATAACCCTCAGGAATAACAGGCAAGTCTTCATCATCACTTTCATCTATATAATCAGTTTCAATAATTTCTTTCTCTCTAACCCTAGCAATTTGTTCATCAAGAAATTCACTAAGTGGCACAGTAGTATCAAGCATGGAAGTAGTTTTATCATAAGTATCATGCATAGCAGAAGTGGCATCATCAATAACTGCGACATATCAGAATGAATAGCAGAAGCAGGTTTAGATGTCGCAAGCTTACTCAAAATAGAAGGTGAATCAAGTGCAGAGCTAGATGGCAGTTCCTTAACTCCCCTCGTAGTTGAGGGATAAATTGTTGTCTTAGCGTCTTTCAAGTTCTTCATAGTGACCAACAGATATAAATCCCAAGTGACTCAAAGAATAGAGCTATGCTCCCCGGTAATGGCGCTAGAAAATAGTCTTGATAACCCACAAGTATAGGGGATCGCAACAGTTTTCGAGGGTAGAGTATTCAACCCAAATTTATTGATTCGACACAAGGGGGGCCAAAGAATATTCTCAAGTATTAGCAGTTGAGTTGTCAATTCAACACACCTGGATAACTTAGTATCTGCAGCAAAGTGTTTAGTACCAAAGTAGTATGATAGTAATGGTAATGGTAACAAAAGTAACGGTAGCAAAAGTAATATTTTTGGTGTTTTGTAGTGATTGTAACAGTAGCAACGGAAAAGTAAATAAGCGAAGAACAATATGTGAAAAGCTCATAGGCATTGGACCGGTGATGGAGAATTATGCCGGATGCGGTTCATCATGTAACAATCATAACATAGGGTGACACAGAACAGCTCCAATTCATCAATGTAATGTAGGCATGTATTCCGAATATAGTCATACGTGCTTATGGAAAAGAACTTGCATGACATCTTTTGTCCTACCCTCCCGTGGCAGCGGGGTCCTAATGGAAACTAAGGGATATTAATGCCTCCTTTTAATAGAGTACCGGAACAAAGTATTAACACATAATGAACACATGAACTCCTCAAACTATGGTCATCACCGGGAGTGGTCCCGATTATTGTCACTTCGGGGTTGCCGGATCATAACACATAGTAGGTGACTATAGACTTGCAAGATAGGATCAAGAACTCACATATATTCATGAAAACATAATAGGTTCAGATCTGAAATCATGGCACTCGGGCCCTAGTAACAAGCATTAAGCATAGAAAAGTCATAGCAACATCCATCTCAGAACATAGTGGATACTAGGGATCAAACCCTAACAAAACTAACTCGATTACATGATAGATCTCATCCAACCCATCACCGTCCAGCAAGCCTATGATGGAATTACTCACGCCCGGCTGTGAGCATCATGAAATTGGAGATGGAGGATGGTTGATGATGACGACAGCGACGAATCCCCCTCTGCGGAGCCCCGAACGGACTCCAGATCAGCCTCCCGAGAGGTTTTAGGGCTTGGCTGCGGCTCCGTATTGTAAAACGCGATGAATCCTTCTCTCTGATTTTTTTCTCCCCGAAAGCAAATATATAGAGTTGGAGTTGAGGTCGGAGGAGCTCCAGGGGGCCCACGAGGTAGGGGGGCGTGCCCCCACCCTCGTGGACAGGGTGTGGGCCCCCTGATGTGGATTTTTCTTCCAGTATTTTTGATATTTTCCGAAAAGATGTTCCGTGGAGTTTCAGGTCATTCCGAGAACTTTTGTTTCTGCACATAAATAACACCATGGAAAGTCTCAAAACAAGATTAGTCCAAGTTAGTTCCATTCAAATTATGCAAGTTAGAGTCCAAAACAAGGGTAAAAGTGTTTGGAAAAGTAGATACGACGGAGACGTATCACGCCTCCTGGCTGCTCCCTCCACCCCCACCTATATATATGTGGAAGGGGGCGCCTAGCACAACCATGACATTGTCTTAGCCATGTGCGACGCCCCCCTCCACCGTTTACACCCCCGGTCAATTTTTCGTAGTGCTTAGGCGAATCCCTACGGAGATAGCTTCACTGTCACCATCACCACGCTGTCGTGCTGCCGGAACTCATCCATTTCCTCGCTGTCTTGCTGGATCAAGAAGGCAGAGGATGTCACCGAGCTGAACGTGTGCAGAATGCGGAGGTGCCGTACGTTCGGTACTTGATCGGTTGGAGCGCGAAGAAGTTCGACTACATCAACCGCCTTATCAAACGCTTCCGCTTACAGTCTACGAGGGTACGTAGACACACTCTCCCCTCTCGTTGTTATGCATCTCCATGGATAGATCTTGCGTATGCATAGAATTTTTTTTGTTTTCCATGCAACGTTTGCTAACAGCATCCCGCCCCATAAAACCCGCCATGCGTCACCCTCTGGGCCCAATAGCTCGATGGGCCCCGCGCTGTTTCGCTCCTAACGGTTGGAACGTGCATGCCGCGGGCCCTGGGGCTACTGTCGGCCTAGTGGGAACCAGGGTACCACGGCCCGTTTGCCTCTAGCCAAAAGGGCGGCACCTGGGCCTACCCATCACATGTGGCCCTGCTCCGGCCGCTTCACAAGGAGATGCCTCGCGAGGGGCGTGCCTCGCTATGCCCCTTGCCGCCAGGCAGAGCCCTACCGAGGCCGCCAAGCACCGGGCTGCCTCGCGAGGCTCCCCTCACAAGGTCGCCTCATGAGGCAGGTCGTACGGCGCCGGCCACGGGGCTTCGCGCCCATCACATGGATGATGTCCCGCTGTCAGGAGAAGGACGGTGGGGCATGACCAACCCCGGTTTCCATTCTGGTGATAATGGAGAAGCGATGTCTGTCTCCCCCAAAGCAAGTCCCAAAGCATTTCCTCTTTGGTGAAAGAAGATTAGGACGGATCGGCATGCCAAAGCAAAGCTCATCGCCGAGCCCACCAGTGCGTCATGAAGACTACTTTACCAGGTGGAGACCGCCTTTAGTGAGGAGAGGCCTGGGCGCCTGTCCTCCTTTGAATTGCTGCCCTATGGCCACCCTTTCCCCCTCATATTTTCGGGGAAGAGGGCCAAGGCACTACAAAGGGGGCAGCACTGCCTCCATATAAGGGGATCGAGCCATTCTCCCAACCTCTCATGTACCTCGAGCCACAAGCTCTCTATTACAGAGCAATCCAACATAGGCAGGAGTAGGGGATTTACACCAGCACGATGGGCCGAACCTGGGTAGCTCACACATCCCCTTCGTGTCCGATGAGAGCCAAGCAGCTGCAAGGGCCCAAACCAGTAGTTGTCGCAGTGTCTTAGGTCGCCAAGCAAAGCCCCCTAGAGTTCGAACCCTAGTTCTTGGAGAAGTTTCTTGGACGCGGATCCTAGACTCCGACACATACCCACACATCATATATTTTTGTACCACATACACACATCATCCGAACATAATGAACTTACTTGCAAACAAAAAACCAAATTGCTAGCACATACACACACATCATTTATAAACCAAGCAAGATTATCAAACAAACAATATCACATACAACCATCATCTCTTCATCATCTCTCTTGATAATATCCCATGCGGCAACATATGCAAACATTAATCATCTATAACCAAACCAAGATCTCAAACAAACCGTACCATATACAACCATCAAGTGTTCATCATATCTCTTCACTAGATCATTAACGGCGCGCGTTGCCGCGCCCGTCTATTTTGATGTCAAATATTAAAGATTGAACTTAGTATGTGGATACATTTATTTTTAAGTTAAATTGACTTTAAGTGGAATATACATTTGTTGTTAATCCATGTATTTTATTTATTAAAGTGATTTTCTTGTTAATACATCATTGCTAGTTTTATAGTCATCAAATAATGGACGTTGTCCATCGCCGTCTGCATTGATTGCATCCTTGGACAATGGCAAAATTCTGCTCCACTTCCCTTGTTGAAGTGATTATTATAATCTGGAAAATAGGTTATTATGGTGGAGTAAAGAAGAGTTCTAAACTTCTTGTAGTGCTCTCACAAAACAACAACAATAATATATCCTCTTCCTCTCTGATTTGACATTAAATTAGTGTATTTTACTATAAATCGATTACTCCATTAGCCTATCTACATGTATTTAATTTGTGATGTTATTTTCCTATTCCGCCTCCTTTTGGTGGATTGGCCATGGTGGCAGTGGTGTATCGAAGGGAATGGCATTAAGCTATTAGAAGAACAGACATGGTATAATCATGCACAAATAGTAGTAAAGATTTAGTTACATAGATAACTATCATCCACATGGAAGAGCGGAAAATTATTGTGCTATTGTACCGGTAGTTGTCTTTTAGCAGTAGATAAGTATATGAAACATGAATTTCACATACTTTAAGAAGTGAACATATCAAATAATAAATAAATAAATACTTTCTGTGTGCAGCTTGTATAACAAAGGGCAAATTCATAGGAACATCCATTTGAAAATAAGACTGGCAACACAATGCAAGCTTAGATAATCATGGTATAGCTTGTTGTCTTAGGACACGGATTATGAATATCGTAGATGGTCCAGTGCATAGCTATTCTTATGTATGCATAGATGGAATTCTAAATATATAAAGATAGCTCCCTTGAACTTTAAGTCTACTTAAGCCATCAATCTGTTTACACATAGTTTTTGAACATTGTAGGACTGAAATGACTCAAGTGGCCTGCAAAAACAGAGTGAGCATTACATATATACTAACAGTTTAATAAAAAAGATGAACAACTAAAGAAATGATTATTCTGTTTTACAAATTGGTAAATATGCTAGTAATGCCAATTATTTAAATTAAATAAAAAAGATAGCCATACCAGTGAGATTATAATTGTTGTATGTAGGTAGTTTGCCTTCACTTGAGAAGTGGTCACGAGTTGTTGTAAAATAAGTTCGTCTTATTCATACGTTAAATCTCAACCAATGGGCAAAGCAAACTTGCAAGTCCCTAGGTTCACCATCAATCAGGTTCTCCCTCAAAGAATGAGACTTCCTCAGAATATGAAATGACATTGACAAATCAAGCATCGAACCAGTATAGCAGAATGTATCACAATGCATATATTACATCATGATAAACTTGTTAACTCAATCAGATTTATCTAAATATCTCTTGACAATTTGTGACATGTTAGTATTATAGCAGCACGACAACTTTTTTTACAGAAAAGCTACCTCTAAACAGCAAAATGTTCTAAGTTTGAAATAACTTTAGACAACAAAACAAGCAACTGGTTTATGTTGAAGTTCAGTTAGCATTTGGATGAAGCACATGACGGAAATAGACTATGTTGGATTATATTTGCATGAAGAGATGACGTGTGGCAGTCCTGCGAGTGGACTAATTACCTGATCAACAGCCATGGCAAATTGTGCATTGAAGAATTCACCAAGCAAAATATGAGAACCAGCCTCCATGATCTGTCTGAATCAAATAGTTGACCAGATCCAGGATTGACAAACCCCTGTACAAACTTAGTTTGGAAAGACATTAGCACAAAAGATTTGCTGAGTGGAAGAGGGAATCGTAGGGGAAAGAGAAAATAAAGATAGTGGGCAATACAACCGTGAACCATAGGTGCTACAGTAAGAGAAGGACCGACAGAAGTTACATATTCAGGCGCATGAAGTCAAGCAGCTGCAGGTCAGGAAAATAACAATGTATATCTCCATTAAAGGATATAGGCGAACGACAGCGCCCATCAGTTGCCGTTAACGCTTCCAAGAACTGATGATTCATCGCCTCTTTCAACCCGGCAGATGAGATTCAGCCGTCTGCTTCACCGAACAACAATAGGGCTGCTTCGCTTCTCCCACGAAATCCAAGTGTTGCGGCATGCCTGACCCGCATGCCTGGCGACTGAGACGGCCGTGCACTCGACGGGGATCAGTCGCCGTGGCCTGCCTCGGCTTGCTGAAAGATGTTGTGCTGCTAGAGTGGAAAGGGTGGGCGAAGAGTGACAGGAAAGGAGGGATATATACACGTACCTGTACTCCTCGGCATCGGAAAGGATCGGCAGCCGCCATGAATGCGCGCTCCAAAACTGAAGTGTGATTGCATCTTTCAAGTGTCAGCGGAGCAGTTTCCATCAGATGAGGCGTCACTCGCATCGTGCGCCACGGGATCCCCTCGCGTGCGTCGTCCTGATCCCCAAGGAAGATCAATCGTGCGCGCGTTGGATCCCCTCGCAGCACCCACGCCGGCCGCATCGCGAGCGCCTCGATCCCCCCTCTGTCACCGATCCAGTCCTCTGTATTGGGCGCAGACTGATCTGTCGCTCTGGACAGTACGTGCTCGGTTAGTTAAGTGGGCTGGAAACTCCCAAATCACCTAATCGGCCCAGTTAACCAGAGGGCCTCGTTTCAGCCCACAGGACAGTCGGCCCAATTTTTACCAGATGCGGGACAGCTCGCTTTAAACAGGAGATCCGACGACCAAAAACGTCCAGATCGTGTAAACGGACGGCCAGAAACACGAAGTCTGAGAAGGCTCACTTTAGGTGTGGTTGTACTATCCTTAACTAGATCATCGATGGCGCGCGTTGCTGCGCCCGTCTTTTTGTAATATTGAATGTTAGGGTTTGATGCAATTATGTGGAGCATTTTATCTAAAAGCTAAAGCAATAGTAGTATCATATATAATTTTGTGTAATTTCATTTACCTGAAAATGAAAGCAGTAGTAGTATTGTATATAATTTTGTCTAATTTCATTTTACCTGAAAGTTAATGTAGTAGTAGTAAGGTAAAGAGAGAATTCTGGACATGCAACAATAACACCAAAATTCTCCACTCCCTCTCATAGTATCGGAAGCAAGCATTATAAAATCTATTTCTTATGCAAAGATTCAGTTTACTATCCCATGCATGTGGAATTTCCCAGCAGCTGTTGAACAATATCACAACTGTTCTTTTTAACACCCTCTTTCTCATGACCAAGATAGGTTTTGGGATAGCTGATTACACACCTTCTTTCCAGAACTTATTATGATTTTGGATCGAAGCTACGCATGATCTAAAAATAAGCATGAATCTCATAAAATAATATCTACTAAAACAGAATCAACGCAAATCTTGGTATTTTAACTTGTTAGGTGCAACGTCATGAACCTATGGAATACTTGCTCGGCTATCTTGGCACCAGTTTATGTAGTGCTTCCTCAAGACGGGGAAATAAGGGTACTAAAAGATATTGATCTAATTTAAAAAATATTGAACAAGGCATAGCATGTAAAAATTTGTCAATATTGTGGATTCTTTTGATATGATCGAGTTAAACTAATTCAGATCTACTCCCTCCATCCCATAATGTAAGAAGTTTTTTGACACTACATAGCAATTGCCACAGAAAAATTGGCTCCCCTGGAGCGTGGAATATAGCAACTACCGTCATGCGTAGGTGAAATCACTCCCAAATCCTTGCTTACAAATACCAGGAAACAAGAAAGCATCACGACATCTAGAAATTGAATAACTCCGAGCTAAAGAGGACCCGCCTTATTTCGCCAATAATATCACTTAAGTATCTTAAGTATTTTCACTGGTTACGCAAAAATAATAATCTGTAGAGGACAAAGAAAGCTTCTATAGCGGCAAAGGCTAAGGTAATAAAACTGGCAGATAGATGACTCACAGTCAGTATTTAGCATTAAAATGGAAACTCTCTGGACCAGGGCCATATCCAACTGATCCCTCAACATATCCTTCTCAGCAGCAACATTCATAGGACGTCTCACAATTGATATCTTCTCTCGCAGCATATGCTTTACAGTAGACACTGAATACAAAAGGTTGCAGGTCTTTATAATGGCTTCTTTCTTCTCCTGCACTTCTTGCCGGGTTGGTATGCATACACCATTCTTTTCAGCCTCTTGAAGCCACTCTTGAACTGTTCTTCAAGGGCTGGAGAGTTAGAGACCCGAGTCATCTAACATCGAGCAACATTAGCTTCATTATCCCATAGAACATTGAGATACTTGCATGTTTTGTAACTCTCCAGCTTGTACTGCCGATTTGGGTCACTGGCATCCATATTTTCTAACTATGCACATCATGTACTTGGGGGTGCCTGATTTTATCTTGCCAATCCCAAGACGCACAAAGCAACCAGATACGTGGTCCTCAAAAAAGGGTTCCATGAACCATTTCACCAGCTTGTACCTCCGAAGGGTTATGCTGTTCACATCATCAAACATGATAGGATCAAGTCTACTTGGTGATTCATCAAACTCATCATCCCGATTATCATCAGCGATCCGAACATGGTCATTCATCCCCACATAATTGCTACCGTCGCTCAGGGGGCTTCCAGCCTTGCATCTATTAGGCAAGCAGCTGCCCTTGGCGACCAGATCCTTGAACCTGTTATGGTACCCCTCCGGATCCTACTTCCTCATCCTCTTGGCCCATAGCTTGTCGAGTGTGCTCTTGGTGGCGGACCTGACCATCACGGTGGAGGCCTGCAACATAACAAGTTGCATTCATCCGCGCACTACAAGTCCACTAAGGCAAAAGGTAGTTCAAGTACGCACATTGAAGTTTGATCATGATAAATTCAGAGAGACCGAGCACATAACCATCAGCTAGATGGATGAATTGAAACCACTAATTTATGGCCAACTACTGATAGTGTGATGAGCATATAAAGACCCATGCTTTCAATTGCATCAAATCAACTGTAAAAGTGTTACTTTGATGTATATATAGGCCTGCAGAGGACCTTCGGTCCATCAATTCAAGCATCCCCACCAGTTCCATTTCCTATCATGTCTTCTTTAGAGTCACTGAGACCAAGATGGATGCCATTTATTCTTCTATTATTAAAGAGGCAAAGTTTAGTCTGATCAGTGAGTATTAACATTGTCATAGTTTTCACGAGGAAGAAATTACCTGACAAGAACTGACATGATATTTGCACATCACCATGGTTGGAATTTCATCAAATGACCATAGCCCAGATCCCCAGAGGTCAAACCGCCATCTCAGACACAAGGAAATGAAGGTTATAGTTGAAGTTGCCATGTCTAATTCATGTCCTGAACACAGCGAATATGAGTCGGCTGTGTAGCAAGTGGAGGTGAGCCGGGAGGTTGCCATCAGTCATGCCTACGGGAGTGCGGTGATGAGGAGGACAGGGTGCAAGGAGCTGCACGTCGCGTGAGTTTACCACTGACCCACCGCCCCAACCTCCCCTTCCTCACGGCGGCCCTCGCCATCGGCGACTCCGGCTTCAACTCCCTCCCCACGCCACCAGGAGTGCCTCGCCTTATTCGCCTCTCTCTCGGACGATACCCACCTGAGGCGCACCTATGTTTCACCCTAGACTGGGATCGGAGGGGTGGGCGTGGGAGGCGGCGGCGACCTTGATGGAGAGAGACGAGAGGTTGGGGATCGGGAGGGGAGCGCCGCCACCAGGCCAGCTGATGAGTCGCGAGGAGAGATCAGAGATTCGTCTCGGTATACTATGGCCCAATCAACCGCAGTTCGGCCCAATCAACCATAGGCGTCCAATTCTGCTACCGGAGTAGCGTCCCTATAGGACAGCTGGCCCATTTGCTGAGAAACGTAAGAGATGGTACACTAATGGCAATCTGACGGCCAAAAATTGCTAGATCATGAGAATGAACGGCTCAAGATGCTGATGGCCTAAGAGGGATTAGGTGCAGTTATATTGTCCTTGTTCCTATGACAACATACGGATAGCCTATATAGGCACAAATCTGAATTAATATGGCCTAAAAATTCAACAACGCATTATCTAGTACCTATCAATCATCTAAAATAATCTACCAACTACAATGTTTTCCCTAAAATGAATAAACCATCTACTCATCTAACACCGCCATAAAAAAAGAAGAGGATTCAATTGAAATAAATTGGAGGGAAGGGGCAAGAGTACCTTGAGGATGCTTAGGGGCCTCAGATCCACGAATTTGAGGGGTGGAATGAGTATATCTTGAGGATTTGGTGAGGGGTGAGGGAAGGGGCTAGAGAGAACCCTCTCTGTTCGTGCGTTAGCTCGGTCGTCGCCAGAGGATAGGGAAGATGGAGTGGGTTGGGCCCGCGCGGCTAGATGACTTATCAGGAGAAAACACCACGGTCTGTGGCGTTTTGGGTCGAAGGGAGCCGAGGTCTATGATGTGTGGACGAGGGGGAAACACCAGGGACCATGATGTCTCCCATGCAAACGGGACGTGTTGGCTTGACCAAAAAAGGTCAGATACATATTTTTTAAAACAGGGTGAATTCATGCTTAACTTAGCCAAAAAGTCAGAACAGTAATTTCGTACGAAAAACCCCACTGTAACGAAGCACGACACGTGACGACACTAGGACACAACATGTGCAATGCTCCCATAAATGATCTTTGAAGAGTTCATCATCTCTCTTCATGCGGGTTCCTATGACAACATATGAATAGCCTGTACAAGCACCAATCCAAAATAATATGGCTTACATATTCAAGAACACACCATCTAGTACCTACCAATCTTCTAAAATTGTCCACCAACTACAAAAAAATTCCAAAAATGAAGAAATTATCTACTCATCTAACACCACCCAATATTGAATATTAATGCATAATAAGAAGAGGATTCAACTGAAAAAATGGAGAGAATGGGGGAGAATACCTCAAGGATGCCCAGGGCCCTCAGATCCATGAATTTGAGTGGTGGAGTGAGTAGATCTTGAATATTTGGCGAGGGGAGAGGGAAGGGGGTGCGAGAGAATCCCTCTCTGTTAGTGCGCTCGGCCGCCACAAGAAGATAGGGATGATAGGGAAGATGGGGTGGGCTGGGTCCGCGCGACTGGGTGACTTATCAGAAAAAGATTGCATGATCTGTGACGTTCTGGGCCGGGGGCAAGGGGGTTTCCATGGTGTTTCCCCCTTTGCTACAATGAGGCCACGCAATATGTGAGCCAGGGGGAAACGCTAGGGACCATGCGTCTCCCATGCAAAAGAGGCCAGGGATATTGTCGTGACCAAAAAAGATAAGATAATTTTTTCTTTCAAAACGGGGTCAGTTCATGCTCAACTTGGACAAAAAGTTAGAAAAATACTTTGTTTAAAAAAACCACTTCAACAAAGTGCGACACGTGACGTCACTAGGACGCAACACATGCAATGCTCCCATAAATGACCATCCAAAAGAATGCGAAATATGATATGGTATGAACATTATCCATCTAGGAGTATATTAATCGGATCCAAAATTTCACCCTTAATACTGGGCCTCGGGTTCGGACGAGGGCCTTTGCTGCTGCCGGCAGGTGGGGGGTGGTCGTAGCAGCGGCACACGCGCAGCAGGCCGGGCTTGCTCTTGCTCGGGCTCGGCCGAGCAAAACCCCTCGACCAAACCCTAGATTTAAATACCCACCACTACTCCACTGATCCACCCCTCCTTTCTCTGCCTCGAGCACGCACGGCACGGTGCGGCGCGCACGCACGCACGCTTCTCAACTCCCCCAGGTCTCCGCGACCGCGAGGCCAGAAGTGGGAGGAGGCGACCCCGACTCTGCCCACTCGCCACCCCACCCCCGCCCCCCTCCCTCTCCACCACCCCGCGTCGCCGATCGAGAACCCTAGCTCGGGGTTGCGGCCTCGCCCCTCCCGCCCTGCCGCCGCCGCCGTCGCTGCTCGAGCTCGGCCGGCCCGCCGCGATGGATCTGTCCAACCTGACCCTGGTGCTGCGCGCGGCGCTCAGCCACGCCCCCGAGGAGCGCAAAGCCGCTGAGGCCAGCCTCGAGCAGGTTAGCCCCTCCACTGCCGCCTTGATGCCGCTCTCGCCTCTCGCCCGTTGCTTGCATCGTCGACGCCGCTATCGGGAGCCTGGGGTTCCTGCCGCGGCGGAAGGGGTTGGATTGGGGGTAGGGGTTCGTCGGATCACTGCCTCGCGCCTCTACGATGTTGCGTTTTGCCGTGGAATCCTGCTCAATCGAACCAGTCACGTCAACACATCTTCTCTGTTCCGTGTCGAGTTGATTGCTGTTGCTATGTTTTCCGTGATCTGGAGCTAGGTTACTGGATTGGATCAGTTTGTACCGGTGATCTGTATGAGCTTCACTTCTGGACCGGTTTGATGCTTGCTGCCCGTTGTCAGCTAGTTCGACTTTGTTGTGGAGCTATGCTCAGTGTTATTAGCTCATGCGAGTGGCATTATTGACTTCCAGCTCATGAACACCTCAGAGTTGGTAGGCTTAGCAATCTGTTCAATCAAGCAGGCTGCCATTACAGCTCAAACTATAAGACAGCATATAAATTTTAAATCTTTTAGTGGCATATAATCATGTACTCCGCACACAGAGCACTTATTTAACGATGAACATTTGTACATCACAGTGGTGCTTGTTTTCTCCCTTCCTTTTTAATGTCACAATATAATATGCTTTGTAAGGATGCAGTCAAATCTTTTCACAAGATTGTAAATTTGTTGGAGCAGAGTGATAATATCCTTCCTTTTAGCTATCTGCACACCTCCACTTGGACGAACTGTCTGTGAAGAGAGTTTCTTAGCCAACTTCCGTGCATAGAAGGAGCTGTTTGCTATATCGTTATATTTGTTGTAATGACGCTCTCGAGTGCACTGCATTTTGGACAGCGCTTGTTTACATATTATGTAATTGAAATTATTGTTCATGAGAGCGTACTGAGTGTAAGACCATCAGTGTTGAAACTGTATTCAAGCTGATCTGTATACAGAACAGACAAATCTACCCGGTTGCCTTAATAACCTATTGTAAGTGTGTTTGCCTATAGTTATTAATCATATATGAAGCGACTGCTGCTGTGTTTTCTGAAGTTCAAACTTGTTTTTGTTCTTTTATTGTATAATAGTGTATTTCAATACTACAATATGCGCTAACAAGAACTTGAGCCAAAACCAACACTCATGGAAGATTTAGTATTTTTAAATAGAAAGTTACCATGGACTCAGAAGATTGCAAAGCTGCTCATATTGCCATGTTCTTGTTTTTCTTAGAAACTTAATTTGCATTTGTTTTTGATTGATGAATAACTACCCTTTTCCAAGAATGAGAAATGGATTAACATACCCAAAGGAATAATGCAGAATGCTCTAACTAAGCTGGCCATTTTGTTTTGCATTGTTCATTCTTATTCAGTGTTTCCTGTCTTTTTTGTTCTATACATGTTGCGATGCTATATGCATATATTATTTCATTTCGGACCCTTGTACTGAAGTTCCTGCGATTCCTGCAGCTTCAGTATACGCAACAACATCTGGTGAGATTGTTACAGATCATCGTAGATGGAAGTTGTGATATGGCCGTGAGACAGGTCGCAAGCATTCACTTCAAGAACTTTGTTTCAAAAGCCTGGTCACCTATTGATCCTGGTACGTGGAGGGTAATACCTGGGCATTGTTCCCTTCATTTTGGTAACTTGACAATTTTTCTTCCTTTCTGTAGATGAAACACGTAAAATTCCAGAAGGTGACAAGTCTATGGTTAGTTAGAATATAATGGGCTTTGTTTCTCAATTTCCTCCACTTCTAATGTAAATATATATTTGCCGCATTCCACCTGTCCTTTCATTAACTAGTAGTAACGTTTTACTGTCATAGCTGCTTGCTACAATTGTACTGCTCATTTTTTTTCGTTATTTTGTTATATTGTCAATTTTTTTACCAGATAAACTGAATTCCAGTGCCGGTAGTTTTCAATGGTGCATTTTTTTTTGAAACGAGGCAAAAGACTTGCCATTTTCATTGATTAATAAGAAGAGAATTGCCCGGTTAATTGACGGAAAACCGAGCTAAAACCGATACAACCCAACCCATGTGACAAGGGCACCAGCGGCCAATCTGGCCACCGACATGAAACCTGAAGCTGCAAAAAGAAAGACATTCACCGAGGAGTCGCAAGTGTCATCGTCATCACCGGTTGCCTCGAACGGGCGACTCCGACTTCACCATAGAGCTCCAATGGAGGGAAAATAATGTTGACCAATTCTAGTTTCGGCCTACATATACTAAATCTTCCAGCTAGTTGCAATTAAAAATGAAGCTTTTATGTTTTTCTTTATGCTGCTTGAAGTTCCATTTTGTTTCTAATAGAAGCAATATGTAGTAAAAAAATATTGACTTTGCCTTCATGAAACACATTATGGGTAATAATAGACGCTGGCTTGTTGTTAGTTCTTGAATGCATCTGTTCCCTTTTTTCCTCAGTAATAAACCTCCATTTGTAGAGAAGCATTATACAAAGTATTTTCTCGAGTTGTAATGCGGCCACATGGTAATTTTTTTTCGCTAGCCATACCAGTTCACATATTCTTGTCTTTATAAGTTTTCTTAATGGCGAAAGCATAACATTTGGCATTTGTTGATGAGAAACATATGGATAATTGACACATCTTTCATGAATATCCTTAGAGCACAGCTTGGAGAAAGTATCAAGACCTTGATCCTTGCGGATTACCCTGAGCATTGGCCTAGTCTTCTACATTGGGTTACACATAACATGGAATCACAGGATCAAATTTTCGGAGCACTTTATGTGCTAAGGATCCTATCCCGGAAATATGAGTGAGCATACATACCACCTTTTCCATCTATCATAAATCTTCTTTACTGAAATTTTGCTGTTGGTCTTGATGACATTGCAGCACAATGCTTTTGTTTTACTTCTATATGAGTTGGCACACTTATCCTATTTATATGGCTCATGGTTTAGGTTCAAGTCAGAGGAGGAAAGGATACCTTTGTATCAAATTGTTGAGGAGTGTTTTCCTCGTTTGTTGAATATATTCAGCACACTTGTCCAGATTGCCAATCCTCCAATTGAAGTTGCTGACTTGATCAAGCTGATCTGCAAAATATTCTGGTCCTCAATTTATGTAATGCTCATGGTCTTAGTAATTTACCCTCCCTCCCCCTTTTTCTTGTACGCTTATGCTCTTGTCATGTGCTTTCTGCAGCTAGAAATTCCAAAGCAACTGTTTGAACCAAACATCTTCAATGCATGGATTGTTCTATTCTTAAACTTGTTGGAAAGGCCAGTTCCATTGGAAGGGCAACCCTCGGATCCTGACGCTAGGACAGCTTGGGGTTGGTGGAAAGTCAAGAAATGGATTACCCATATCTTGAACCGCTTATACAGTCGGTCAGTATTGAAAGAAGTTGGTTTGTTTTTCATTAAATCATTATTTTTACTTGGTTACTCATTTGTCATTGACAGGTTTGCTGATATGAAGGTTCATAAACCAGAGAGTAAAGCTTTTGCTCAAATGTTTCAAAAGAACTATGCTGGAAAAATTCTGGGATGCCATCTACAGTTGCTCAATGCAATTCGCACTGGTGGCTATTTGCCTGATAGGGTTATCAATCTTATCCTTCAATATCTCACCAACAGGTTCGTGGGAGACTTTTTATGCAGCAGCATTATGTACTTCCAAAGGACAAACCAGCTTTCATAATGTTCAGATTGCCACCTTCCGTAATTTCTGGTTTCTGCATGTCCCACTAGTCATGAGCTTGCTGTGCATGTCTCTCTATGCCTGTTAGATAATTTCAGCAACGCAACTTGCTCTACTGAGATTACTAATGTTACAAATTCTCTTTCATTTTCCATCTTTCCTGTGAATGTATAATTTGCCTAGCAGAATGTACCTTTAATAGCTACTGTTAGATTTATGTTCTTTCTTTTTAAACATAGTAGTTTTTTGTTTGACATTTACTAGCTGTATGTTGAAAATTTCCTGTTTGGCATATTTATCTGTAGCTTACTGGATATCTCCTCATATGCATGTTGCATCACTTACTCTATCTACCACGTAAAATATGTGTACCTGGTGATCTTTAAATGTGCGGTGACTAACTGTAATGGTTACTTGTTCTTGCAGTCTCACAAAGAACAGCATGTATCAGCTGATGCAACCACAAATTGACATAATTCTTTTTGAGATAATATTTCCACTAATGTGCTTCAATGACAATGACCAAATGTTATGGGATGAAGATCCGCATGAGTATGTTCGGAAAGGCTATGGTAAAATTGCACGATCAAATTCCTCTCAATGATGTAAGGTAACATGCACTATTTTCAGTGTTCATCTGTTTACTCATGATGCCATTTTTTTGCATACAGATATAATTGAAGATTTGTATAGTCCTCGAACAGCTGCTATGGATTTTGTCAGCGAATTGGTAAGAAAACGGGGGAAAGGCAACCTACAAAAGTTTATCCAATTCATTGTGGAGATATTCATGAGGTATGCATCGCTTTTGTGATTTGTGCTGTGATCCTCAACCTTATGAGCTACCTAATTCAAGAATAACTTGGTAGGTATAATGAGGCATCAATTGAAGTGAAGCCCTATCGCCAAAAAGATGGTGCCCTTCTTGCCATTGGGACATTATGTGATAGGCTGAAACAAACTGATCCGCATAAGGCTGAGCTAGAGCGAATGTTAGTTCAGCATGTCTTTCCAGAGTTCAGTAGTCATGTTGGACACTTATGCGAAGGTAGTATGCTCCAACTTAGCCAGCAGTTCTACCTTTTGTTCCTTATTATCGTTTAAACATTCAGATCATGTGTACAATTTGTTGAAGCCTGTGCATTGAAGCGTTCTACCTTTTTTAATTAGAAAGTTAGAAATATGTTTATTTGTCCCAGAAATTTGCCCCACCTCAGGTCCAAAAGCTACCATGTTTACTTGTACTTTTCCAAGATACCTCTGTCCACTATTGCTCTTTGTAACAGCCTGTATAATAGTTTAAGAAAAGGTGCTGTGAATTTTTCATCTTAAAACCAAACACAATTAATTGTGTCTTGTGAATATTCTATCCACTACCGCCAAAACATCTTATATTTAGGAACAGAGGATGTATTCCTGCAACAAGTTGTCATTAAGGAAAGGGCTGAAGGGCGTGCTTTAGGTTCTGGATGGTCTAGCCATGAGCCAGCAATTCACTAGGGAACGACACACAACTTTTCAACATGAAACAAAATGCTAATCTAAGTAGTTCTCACAGCCTAAAGTGAAGCTTGCCCTCCAACGTTCTACTTCTGTTTTGATAGCATTGTCCACCGTTCTCATATCATGCTGATAGCCCTGAAAGAACTGGCTCTTTCTTCCAAACTGAATATTCCAAGCTGCATGCAGTCGTCCTGATTGAAAGCTGCCAGATCCAGGAGCAACACACAAAGAAGTGCTGTACCGTCTCTGGCTCTTGTGCATAGAGGACAGAAACCATGGTTGGGGAGCTGACAGTGCGCAAGGTAACCTGCAGCCAAGCAATGGTGTTGCAGCTCAAGCCAAAGAATCAACACTTGAGCGCTACATTATCTTAACAAAATAAATGAGGACAATGGAAGTTAATTTGTTCAGAGAAGGAATCCTTATGCTCTGACTTGGCCGGACTACTGAAGTTTGGGAGATAAGCGCCAGAAAATGGCGTCTTCTCTTGTATCAGAAAAGGAATTTGTCCAGATGCAGTTCAAGTGACAGATGCTAATAATCTCTTGAGCTGAGAGAGCACTGTAACCACCTTGGATCCAAGTGTTACTCTCAGCACCTGGGCTACCGCCTTAGACTACTTGATATTAGGTGCCAGCAACCTAACCAGAATGCCATCAAGTCTAGTATTAGTCCACGAGAAGATGAGCTGCTGACCACAATCTCAAAAGTTGACTGCACATTGTGACCACTATTGTCATATTTTAATTAATTGCTATCCTTAGGGAACCCTTTATTCAAGTTTATTTTAATGGAACACTTTATATGCTCTGTTATAATCCAAGTTTATTTGTTTAATAATTACTCCCTCTGTCTCATAATTTAAGACGTTTCTTTACACTAGTGTAGTGTAAAAAAATGTCTTACATTATGGGACGGAGGGAGTAGTATCAAAGTTCTTACTTTTCTTTATTTCTATGGTTATGCTCACCTTCCCTAAGTTTTCCTTGATGTACTCGCTACTTCTATGTGACATCAGACTAATATATTATATGGGCAATAGGCAGCATGGGTGGCAGGGCAGTATGCGCACATCACCTTCTCAGACCAGGACAATTTTCGCAAAGCTATGCATTGTGTTATCTCTGGTTTGCGTGATCCAGAACTTCCTGTCAGGGTCGATTCAGTCTTTGCTCTCCGTTCTTTCGTTGAAGCATGCAAGGGTGAGCTTCTTGATACCTAGTCAGTTATCAACTTTGTTCTGTTTGTTCCTTACAATTTCTGTTCCATTCTACAGATCTGGATGAGATCCGTCCTATCCTTCCACAGCTTCTTGATGGTAAGAACTACTTTATTCAACCTTGGTAGGAATGGTGATTTTGTTGTGGTTTGATTGTTTTTTATTTGCAGAATTTTTTAAGCTTATGGGTGAAGTTGAGAATGAGGATCTTGTTTTCACTCTCGAGACAATTGTTGATAGATTTGGTGAAGAGATGGCACCATATGCCCTTGGCTTGTGCCAGAGTTTGGTATGTTGGCCCTTGATTTATGTTTAACTCAATATGGTCACATGCTCCACTGAATCTACCTTCCTGAAACTTCATGCTTACTAATTTTATAGGCTGCTGCCTTCTGGAGATGCATGGCTAGTTCAGAAGCTGATGATGAAGTAGAGGACTCTGGTGCTTTGGCTGCTGTTGGTTGCTTACGTGCTTTAAGCACAATCCTTGAGTCCATTAGCAGTCTTCCCCATCTTTTTATCCAAATAGAGCCCACTCTGTTGCCTATTTTGCGCAGGATGTTGACTTCGGATGGTCAAGGTACTTTGTTGTCTAATTATAACAACGCAGCGTGTTACATTTCAAGGATGTGTATAGCCTCAACTGGTTGTTTACACTATCAGTTTTGTTAGTCCCTTACTGGAACTAATCTTGGTTGTTCAGGATATTGATTCCTCTAGATGTAGTTAAAGCGAACTTAGACATAATTGGTTTCTGAATTGTGGTAGTCTTCTCTTTCTTTAAACTTTCCTTTTGATGACTGATAAAACCTTTCAGCTCATTAAAAGCTTGTATAGATGTAGTTAAAGCGAACTTAGACATAATTGGTTTCTGAATTGTGGTAGTCTTCTCTTTCTTTAGACTTTCCTTTTGATGACAGTGATAAAACCTTTCAGCTCATTAGAAGCTTGTAGGTAGTTACAGTTATCTCTACCATCCCTCCCCTAAATGTGCTAGGAAAGATGTAAGAACTCGAGAATTATTAGCGGTTTGAGGGAGATGAAGTTTTTTGTGTTAATATCAGTTTTGTTTTTATAAACTTTGTTTCTTCTTCCTTTAATTTGTGCTGATGCATTCGACTCTGTTTTGCAGATGTTTATGAAGAGGTTCTAGAAATAGTGTCCTATCTGACCTTTTACTCACCAACAATTTCTTTGGACATGTGGAGCTTGTGGCCATTGATGATGGAGGCTCTTAATGATTGGGCCATTGATTTCTTTGAGAGTAAGTCTAGTTTTGAACAGGTTGCTATTAAATTTGCTATATACTGGAAACTGAATTCTAGATCATGCTCATTTCTTGCTTTTTGTCTGTTACGCCTTCTGCGTCCAAATAATTATCACTTCTGAGGAAAAAACTCTTTCCAAATCACTGGCACTTTCCTAGACTACCTTGATTATCTCCACTAACACCCCTCACTTTGCCACCTTTTTAAGTGCTTGAGATATAACTGAAAGTACTATGGTCATATTTCATCCAAAACATAGGTTTCCTTGGTGGTGTCTTCATTTGGTTATTTGGATACCATGCTACTTATTATATTATTTTTCCATTTCCTTTATGTTTGCAAGTTGTATTTGTTTTGCTCTGTGTTAGCTGACTAGTTTGCATGTGATTTTGTCATGCTCATCGATTAGTTATGTCCAAATAATTTCTCAGTGATGAGTTTTCCTTAGAATCAGGAAACCAAAAAACAATAGTAACTTCGAAGAACAACATGAACATAGCTGCTTGCTCTTTTCATATAAGCACTTGATGTTGGGGTGGGAAGATTCTCGCTGCTGACTGGTGGTTGTCGCCTGGTCGCCATGGGCATGTCCTCGGTACAGGAAGTTCTCATGCGAGTGTTTGCATGCGAGGGACACCCACCAAGGGTTAAACCTCTTTGTCTTGTTGGACAGTGTGTCCATGAAGTATCCCTGGTACATACTGTCTATTCTTGATGTTTATCCAGCCAGATATGTCACTGGTGATGTATCTGCACCTTTCTGTGTCCGATGAGGTAGTGGATACCATTGCCCTACCAAGTATGGATGCTCCACAGTTTTTCCACCATGTACACATCTGTCATAATATTGCTTGGTGAGGATCAAAGGTCAAGTGACATCCGTAGTTTGCTTTAGAAAGACATGTTATCTGGGATGAACATGTTTATAAGTACTACCTCCGTTACCTCCGTCCCATACTAATTGACGCTCAAACGGATGTATCTAGACGTATTTCAGTGCTAGATACATCCGTTTGAGCGTCAATTAATATGGGACGGAAGAGTATGATTTTCTTTTGCGTCAAAAGATCTCAAAGTTCTATGGTACTATGTTATTTTTTAGAAATCATAATAATATACGAAAGACGACGCAACATCCAAACAAGTCCAAAACCAGCATCATGATGTCCAAAACAGTAATTTAGCTTAGTGGTATCTGATATCTTTTGGGTAAAATGCTAATTCATTGGCGTGTTGTTTCTCTTTTTAGATATATATATATAAACAACAGGCATGTTGTGTCTTTTCTTGCTCCATTTGACATAATTGGTACAGTATCTGGTCTGGTCTGTGGGCTGTTATTATAAAGTGCTTATCTGCTAGGCTACTTGTTAGCAAACTGGCCTGGTAGCCAATCTCCTACCAGTTGGATTAATTTTGATAGACATACATTATTTTTTTACAGCAGCTCGTTGTTAAATACTTTTGTTGCCGTGCAGATATTCTTGTCCCACTAGACAATTACATTTCTCGTGGCACTGAACATTTTGTTACCTGCAAAGATCCTGATTATCAACAAAGCTTATGGAAAGGACTGTCATCTGTGAGTGTAGATTTGATTCATTTTTAGCTTTAATTTGTTCTGAATGTTTAAGTAGTTCTGCTCTTACAGTGGCATATCAACATTTCTCTAGGTTATGACAGACCAAAATATGGAAGATTCAGATATTGTGCCGGCACCCAAGCTCATTGAAGTGTTTTTCAAAACTGCAAAGGGCAAGTTGATCATTGGGTTGAGCCGTATCTCAGGCTTACGATTGATAGGCTCCGTCGAGCAGAGAAGCCTTATCTGAAATCTCTCCTTGTGCAAGTGGTATGAAATGTGCATAATTCTCTTTATCTGTTCCAAAACATGCTGACCAGCTAAAAGTCTCTTATCATAGTATGCATTATTTGGTTTTGCCGTTTTTAGCGTTTCTGTATCAGTTGTGCATAAGTAACGTCGTCTGTGAGTGTGGAGTAGACTTGAGTAGTACTTAAAAAATACTCCCTCCGTTCCAAATTAGTTGACTCAGATTTGTCTAGATACGGATATATCTAGACATGTTTTAGTGTTAGATACATCCGTATCTAGATAAATCGAAGTCAACTAATTTGGGACGGAGGGAGTAGATGATATCTAAGTGTAGTGTTAAACATAAATGATCAACTTAAAATGTATTCCGCAGCCTGGTTTGATAACCCTGAGCTGTTAACTGTTGGCCTGCCTTTACCTCCCTTCTTTTGGTCACTTTTCCAAAGCGAACTATTAAGACCCTGTTTGGATACACAATATTTTGGAGCTCTCTTGAAACACCATTGTTTCTGGAAAATTAGAGTTCTAAATAATTTGAGCCATTTGGATATAAGAAAGACTGCTCTTGTAAAATGTGGCATTTTAATAGTGTGCATGGATGCATGCAATCTTGTGTTAATTATTTGTAGACCGGTGAGTTCAAAGAGTTCAGTAAAAAAAATACTCTCCTAAATACTTTAACTGCTTACCACAAACTATAAAGCTAGCTAGCCAAATACACCCAGGTAATTATATATATGCATGAATGCAATCTTATTTAAATTAATTTTAGATCGGCTAGTTGCAGACTTTCAGAGAGTTGAAGTAAAATAAACAATTCTCCTGGATAATTTAGTTGGTAAACTCACCTTGGGTTTTGCTGATACTGCAGAAAACTGTTAACACTTGTGAGCTCTGCCACTCCATAGATGCAACATTTTTTTTGCAATTTTTAAATACATTTTTTTTAAATAATTTGATTGCAAACAGGGCTTCTGTAATTGAAGTACCTTGTTTGCCATGATTTACAGTAACTAATCAGCAATACTAACCTCAGTTTATTGAACTATGTGATAGACTGTCCAACTGCTTTATGTTGGGTACGTACTGTGCTCTGTAAGAAATTATATAAACCAAAATCATTATGATCAGTCGATTCAAACTTTAGATTCATATGGAGCAACCATTTTACATGTTCATGGGGTTCATTTTTGCATGCCTTTTTTCCTGAAGATAATTTCTGACATGTGGGGTATATTCAGAATGCAGCAAGATATATAACGCCTTGTTCTTGTTTGTAAAATGTTATTTTTTTTCCTGTGAAGGTAAAGCACATATGGTTTTCTAGGCCTACAGTGCCATAGGTCCGTAGCTATTGCTCAAAGTAAAATCACTATATAATTTCATGTGTCTTAAATGAGCACATTTGTGTATTTCATATTGTATGAAGCAACCTCATGTCATAGTAGGCAGACCATGTGTTCCTTCTGATTTCTGTGTCTAGAAATGATACTACTGATTGCGTGGGTTGGCCCTCTTGACAGCCATGTACTCATGTTGAGTCAGCAAAGTTACTTATCACACTCTCCATGCCTACTGCAGATAGCTAACGTATTCTACTACAATCCCTCGTTGACACTTGCAATGTTGCACAAACTTGGAGTTGCGACAGAAATTTTCAATCTTTGGTTTGTCATGTTACAACAAGTGAAAAAAAGTGGCAAGAGGGTGAACTTCAAAAGGTAGTAAGTTTAATTAGCTCTTGCTTGTAAAATTATTCCTTTGTGTTTATTTGCTGTACTGACTCGACAAATGGTGTTTCGCTTTATTTTCAGAGAGCATGACAAGAAAGTCTGCTGCTTAGGATTGACTTCACTTATTGGCCTTCCAGCTAATCATATTCCAGCAGAGGCTCTAGAACGCATTTTCAAGGCAACACTTGAGCTGCTTGTTGCATACAAGGAGCAAGTTGCAGGTGCATCTCTTGTTTATTGTATGATATAAAGCGCTAGCCCTTGAAAAACTACCCTATATTCCTGAGATTTCAGGCACCGGGTTGATTAAGCACTTCCATATATTGTTTCACACTTCCACACTTTTGCAAATCAAGAGTTTCCTTGTATTCTGTCAGAAAAAGTAGGAGAGACTCCCACTGCATATTTATACAAGAAAAAGGAAATAACATACAAAGACTTCCAACTTTATTTTGTCTTTTGCTGTTATAGAACTTATATATGTAGTGTATTAGTGAAATGCTTAAATTTCTTCTTCAGTTAAATCTTAATCTTTTGCATTAAATATACCAGAATCTAAGAGGCAAAATGATGCTGCTGATGATGATGTGGATGAATTTGATGCTGATGAAGAAGAGAATGAGGAGGATGAGGATGATGGGGAGATGGGGGTTGATGACGAAGATCAGGATGAAGTAAATAGTCTTAATATACAGAAACTAGTACAGGTTTGTTTTGTTACCTTGTCTCGAGTAAAATTTGCATTCGGAGATCTTATTGGCATGGTTTAATTTTTATTTTATATATGCCCACCATGTTAATTTTATTTACAAGTGCTTGTCATGATGGAATAGTTAATAGAGCTAATGCAATCTCTGGTGAAGGTGCTCATTACCTTCAAATATGAGCATCAGAGAATCGCCAAGAGGAGGTCATTACATAAATACGTAGACTGCTTGGTAGAGTTCCAGATCCCAATTTTCCAGCCAACCAGCTCCTGATCCTTCCAAGTCTTGAGGATCTGGATCTGTCTCATAAAAGCATACATAAGAGAATATGCTTGATTCTGGCAGCGATTAGTAAATAAGTCCTAAAAACAATTTTATTGGCTATAGAAACACTGAAAGAGAGGTCTGGGATGAAAGGGCTGCTTCAAATATATGTATGTTGGGTAGCATTGGCAGGTAACTTCACCTTGCTTTGGACTTCTGAGGTTCACAGAAGATCTCTCCTCTGGTAGGCAGGGGCAAATGGGAGCTGGGGCCTTAATCTGCATTAATAGCACACCTCCAACGGTACTTTCGATGAAATTTTTATCTTCAATACTCAGTACTCTAGGGAAAGATGCTAAGTAAAGCGCACACTTGTGGCTTCATAAAATCACCTGCCCTTGTTTCATAGGCCTGTTAGCAGCTTGATGAGCCTTTTGCCTCCCTGTGTACACGGACACAGTTCATGTGCCTTAGCTGCACTGGAAAGAACACCTCAGTCTCCTTTTGTTGACAATGTTGTCTGCAAAGAACAAGTGAAAAGATCCTGTAGCAAAGATGTCACATCAGCATTTTGGGTATAATTTTCTTTGCGTTTTTATAGCACCCTGTGATCACTCTTTACACCCTTGTGGTAATTCAGGCAAGAGGTTTTCAGCTCCATGATGAGGATGATGATGATGATGATTCTGATGATGATTTTAGTGATGACGAGGAGCTGCAGACCCCGATAGATGAGGTTGATCCATTTATCTTCTTTGTTGGAACCATCCAAGGTAGAGAATATTTCCCACTGTACATTCTTTTGCAGTATTTATTGTGCCCAAAAGTTGCTGACAAGGCAATAATTATTTTGTCCAGCTGTACAAGCATCCGACCCAGCCAGGTTCCAGAGCCTTATGCAAACACTGGATTTTCACTACCAGGCACTGGCTAATGGCGTTGCTCAACATGCCGAGGAAAGAAAAGTTGAAATTGAGAAAGAGAAGTTGGAGAAAGCAAATGCACAGTGATGAATGAATTATAGCAATGGTTGTTTGTCTTGAGTTTTGTTGCAGGCCAGTGCCTGGGATTTGGTGATCGCAGGCAATGGGTTTTTGCAGCCTTGGTCTACTTGTTTTTGGAGGCCTGGGGCACACAATTCTTGAATAGAAGAAGTCGACAACAGAACCATCGCGGGATAATCTCTTGCAGCCTCGGTCTATTTGTTTATGGGCGGTGCGAGCCCTACGGATGATACTACACACTTGTTATGATGCTGTTTTGGTCCAGAGCTCCGGCTCGGTTTGGTTGATGGAATTTGTTAAATGAGCCCTGTGGGTGGGGCGCGTCCCCAAGTTGTCTTATAGCCTAGGAAGGTCCGTGTAGAGTGTATATGATTGGGTGGATTACCAATACGATGGTTTCATTTTTTCTTTCTGTCGTTGCAGGATTCAGTGAATCCAGTTTTGTCCGTACAATTTGTTGAACATCGCTCAAGCATGTCTCTATGGTTTGACAGAGGCTGGTGAAATAAACTTTGCCTGCATCTGGTAACCTGGATTTGGTTATCATCACCACCATGCAATACAGTATTTTTTGGGGTGATATTTGTCGTCCGATCATCATGAGCATTCCTGATTTGTTGCATTCTGTACACTGGATGACCGAGTGCAGTCAAAGGAACAACGAAGACGGATACTTTGAGATCTGACCAGTATGGCCGAGCCCAACGTGCTTTACCTATTCGGCTTGCATTATATTTGCTTCTACTTACTCTGTTCCATTATAAAAAAATATGTTAAAATATACTCCATCCATCCGTCTCAAAATAAGTGTCTTAATTTTGTACTAAGGTAAAGGCACTAATTTTAATATAAAATTGTATTAATGTTATGACATTTATTTTGGGATGGAGGGGAATACTCCCTTGTTCTATCTATATAGGGTTTAATGCGTTTTTTAGGCTAATTTTGATCAAATGTTAGAGCAATAATATATGACATGCAAGTTACACAAAGTAGCTAATTTTGACCAAATGTTAGAGCAATAATATATGACATGCAAGTTACATAAAGCATATCGTTAAATTCGTATGTGAAAGCAGCTTTTAATTATATAATTTTTTACATTATACATTTTTGTACTTTTATTAATCTTATCAATAGTTAAAAATGGTTATAAAAAATACATTAGATTCTATATAGATGAAAGGAGGGAGTATAAAAATCAAATAAACATTATATGAGTTAGGCGTAGACCGATTGACAAAGCTAGTCCATGCCTTCACTCCAGCTATCCGATCACGATTCTCATCTTATTATTTTGTTATTTTCTGGGAGTCTTGATCATGACAAAACAAACATTCTTTATAATAATTTATATACGCGTGGATGCATGGCAATTTTTGTTAGAAAACTACAGTGTTTCTCAACTAAACACGCCATCCGTGTCAACTAAAGTTGACATAAAAATGTTTGATTTGCCATGGGTAAATCCTGAACATTTGAGATTTATCATTTTCGTACTCTTTTTAGAAAATCAGAGTCACTTTTCTGGTCATGTTATTAAGAACAAAACCGGTGTACAACATGCTACGGATGTTCAGGTTTAGCAAAATGGTAAATAACAAAGAGCTAAAGCAAAAGGCAGAGCACTGCCTGCAAGCACGCAAAAGATTCGAAGTGTAGTGAAGATAAAATCCTACTCCCTCCATAAACAAATATAAGATGTTTTAGATATTTTAATATAAACTACATACGAATTGAAATGAATGAACAAACACATTAAAATGCATCTATATACATCTGAATCAGAAAAAATTTAGAAGGCCTTATATTTGTTAACGGAGGGAGCACTACATATTGCAAAGAACGACGTTGACGCGAGGAGAGAGAAGAAAACAGGAAGCTCTCTCAACTCCTTGTCCGCCGCTACGGGAAGTGGTGACTAACAATCAGATTCAATGATTGATGCTGGGCTAGGAAGGCTTGCTTCCATGAGATCTTCTCGCTTCTTGGTGGTGAATTAGCTCATCTCCATCTCCTAAGATGTGAGACAATGAATGGTCATCCACATGAGAGATAACTCCCCAGTTCATCTAACTGGTTCATGATATTGACCTTTCTCAACCACCTTGTAGAGGCAGGGGTGCTCTCAGCATTATTGTTAAGTGAGAGCATGAACACTCCATTTGCTCTTTCTTCCGGAGGGCAAAAAATCACCCAAGTTCTAACCGTTTTCGCTTTTCAGGATTCTTCACCAAATCCGTTTGATGTCCATCCCGAAGACATTGTAAAAGACATGCTATTCCTATGTTTTCAGATACTCCATACCAAACAGTGACATAGTTAGAACTAGGTGCTTTTTTATTGGCTGTCCAAAACACGGCAATAGATTCAAAGACCTATTGAAACTTCACAGAAACTAGAGATAATTGGCCTAACATTAGAGGCAACCACATAGTCAAAAGCTAAATGCTGAATGGACTGTAATCTTAGCAACATGCCTTTTCTTCAAGTTATCTTTTGTACCTTGTTGTGAGCTAATAACCAGAGAAAGGTATATGCCCTCAAGGGGGTATCCAAACCTTCCAAACAGGTTGTACTCTCTGAAATTAATTATACCGTATAAGGAACGACTAGCATAATGGCCCTTATTCTCTAGCTGCCCGGACCGGGGGCGTTCTACATGCCCTCTCCGGTGTTTTTTATCCGAGGCAGCGATTTGATATGTAGATCATGACGACCAACCTCTTTTGATCTATATAGAGTTATTGACTGAATTCTTGATTATTGCTTCTATAAGCTCATGAATTTTAACAAGTTTGCTCTGCTAAGACGGGGTTAAAGACTTCAACACCCTATGGACTTAGATGTAATTTTTATTTTTTGTATTTTTTTAATGATAGGTAATATCCCCTCCGTTTCTAAATATAAGTCTGTTTAGATATTTCAAATGGACTACAACATACAGATGCATATTGACATATATTAGAGTGTAGATTCACTCATTTTACTCCGTATGTAGTCACTTGTTGAAATTTCTAAAAAGACTTACATTTGAAAATGGAGGGAGTATTTAGTATATGACCCTCTTAACTGGCGAAAATCCACTAAGAGGGGTTGACATTAGCGAATGTTTAGATAGCAGTTTTAGTTATACGAGGGGTGACAGTTTCTTCAGAGAAGAGCGTTTTCCTTCTAAAATTGTCACCATTTAGTCTCACATCATAACTAAAATCATCAGGGCAAACCAACCTGTGGTTGGATGGTTAGAGGGACAATGGTATATCGGTATCGCGTTCAAGTTCCTTTGCATTATTCCCGAATTTATTTCATGATTTTTCGATTCGCTTTCGGTGGAAGGAGACGTTCCGTCGACGACGAAGCGTCTACTGGTGACTTCAGAATCTCAAGATGATATCTTGCATTTCGGCCTACCGGAGGTGCTCATAAGGGTAGAGTGTGCATATGTGCGTTCATAGGGATGAGTGTATGCGCGTGTGTATGAGCACTTGCGTCTGTATTGATGTTTCAAAAAAAACTAAAACCATCAGGAAAGTGCGTAAGCTTGCCACCCCCAACCATCTGCCAGATGACATTACCGTTAATATGGCCAGTTTGCACGGTGAAGGAATGAGACGGTCAGCTGGAGGTGAAAAACTACCTTCTCTGGCTGTCCCACACTGATGCCGCCATTCCACCAACCTCAGAAGTGAGAACATCTCATTATCTCGCACGAACAATAAAAAGCTTCGAGAACGCCTAGCTGCTCCCCATTTACGTCAGAGCCACACCAAAACTACTACTATCCGGAAACACCCAGACCAGCGGGGAGCACTACCTTGACGATCATGGCGACCGCTCCTGCTACGGTGGTGCCGCGCCTGAAGCTGGGCTCCCAGGGTATGGAGGTCTCGGCGCAGGGCCTCGGCTGCATGGGTATGTCCGCCTTCTACGGCCCGCCCAAGCCCGAGCCAGACATGGTCGCGCTCATCCACCACGCCGTCGACGCCGGCGTCACCCTGCTCGACTCCTCCGACATCTACGGGCCGCACACCAACGAGATCCTGCTCGGCAAGGTCGGTTATGTGCTGCAATCATGCTCAGATCTTTGATTTATGAACGCGCACTAAAGGCGCTCGATGTAATGCTCTGCTCGTGACAGGCGCTGCTGGGGGGCGTGAGGGAGAGGGTAGAGCTGGCCACCAAGTTCGGTATCTCGTTCGCCGACGGCAAGCGAGAGGTTCGCGGGGATCCGGCCTACGTGCGGGCGGCGTGCGAGGGCAGCCTCAAGCGGCTCGGCGTCAGCTGCATTGACCTTTACTACCAGCACCGCGTCGACACCAGGGTGCCTATCGAGGTCACGGTGAGTCTCATGTCCCCAACTATTTTTTTGGTTTGTTTGTTTTTTTGGAGTGACTTTTAAATTTGTTGTGGTTTTAGTTATGGATACGTACATACAATTGGAGAGTGGGGACTGCTGGTGAGAGAACTCAATTTTTTCTTAGAACAGAGAGTGGGTTGGTGGAGGCTGGTTCACCGGACGGTTGGTGTCTTACGGTTGTCCTTTAGGGCAACTCCACTCCAACGCCGATCACCAAACCTCCCCTAAACGTTCGGACGGGCTTGTCCGGACATTTTGCCATTCAATGGTGTCCCTTAAACGCCCGTGGACGCGTTCGGACGTCCGAATTCCCACAAACCGGTACCAAACCCAGGGAAGGTTTGCGGGCGTCTGGACTCGTGCTACGTTTGCGCCAGACTACACGACCCCGCCCAAACCCTTCCGGCACCTTCTGCTCCAGAAACCTCGCCGCACATCCATGCCACTCAGCACGGATGCAGAGCGGATGCGACTGGACGTCCGCCTACCCGAATTGATGGGCAGACGGACGTGACCAAAGGGTTGAATGCGCCGGCGTTCACATCGACGTGGCAACCGAGAAACCTACTTCGGCCGCTGCGTCGCATTGAAGTGGCATCGGTCTGCCTGCCCTGCTATTTAAGCAGGCTGGCGTGCCGATCAACCCCATCTCCTCTCCTCTCATCACACCGCCACCTCACCTGTCCTCTCCTCTCCTCCACACACCGCGATGAGCAAGTCCGGCAGTGACTGGTTCTTGGCGCCGGCCGGTGGATCCGATGGAGTGAGATCCGGATCGTGGCGCCGCCGTCCTCCACCGCTCCGTCGGTGAAGGAGGAAGTCGTGCTCTCGTTTGTGTTTTTGGAGTGGTTTTTATATTTGTTGTGGTTATAGTTATGAATACGTACATACAAGTGGAGAGTGTAGATTGCAAGTGAGAGAAGTCAAATTTCTTAGAACAGAGAGATGGTTGGTGGAGGCTGGTTCACCGGATGGTTGGTGTCTTATGGCTGTCCTTTATCTGTACACACAACTGTCGGACTGGTCCTTTTGTTCTCACTTTATTATGTTGTTATATGATGTAAGCCATGCCTTTGTTTTTTTATGTTGGCAACTAAATTTACTTGCCACCTTATTAGGTTGGAGAACTCAAGAAGCTTGTCGAAGAAGGAAAAATAAAATACATCGGATTATCTGAAGCATCTGCATCAACAATCAGGAGGGCTCATGCTATTCATCCTATCACTGCAGTTCAGATGGAGTGGTCACTGTGGTCAAGAGATGTCGAAGAAGACATAATTCCAACTTGCAGGTATTATACAAAACCAGGGATCCAGGGCATTTTGTTTGTTGAAAAGTCGGGCGCTTTATTTATCATAATCATTTTACTTGTAAATTTCAGAGAACTTGGAGTTGGAATTGTTGCTTACAGCCCACTTGGTAGAGGATTCTTCTCTAAA
The DNA here is from genome assembly GCA_021605145.1 of Aegilops bicornis. Taxonomy (NCBI): domain Eukaryota; kingdom Viridiplantae; phylum Streptophyta; class Magnoliopsida; order Poales; family Poaceae; genus Aegilops; species Aegilops bicornis. Next base: position 480,141,153 of record CM038670.1, read on the forward strand.
GGAGCAAAATTGGTTGACTCACTATCAGACCAGGACTTCCGCAAGGTGACTTCCCATGACATTGTGGCTGCAACTTAGAGCATCTCCAGCCGTTCGGCCCCCTAGGGGCCTGAAATAGCGCGCTTGGGGGCGAACCGGCGATAAAATCGGCTTGGGGGCGGCCGGTTTCCCAGCCGCCGCCCCAGACACCGGTTTTTTAAAAAAAATCGGCTTGGGGGCGGCCGGTTTCCCAGCCGCCGCCCCAGACACCGGTTTTTTAAAACCGAACTCGGCCGAAATTCGTCCAAACACAGCAGAACTTCGGCCAAACTAGGCGATTTCATTGATATTTGTACAAAAACTAACAAACATAATTTAAAACAACTAAATCGCCAACTAAAACTACTACTGCGCCGCCACCGCCGCCGTTCTGTGGGCCGCCGCCGTCCCTGCTGCAGCCCTGACCAGCGTCGCGATGCACAGGGGTTGGGCGGCGGCGTCTCCTCGTCATTGTTGTCGAGGGCAACGCCGCCTCCTCACGCGGCCATGGCGCCGGCGTAGATCTCCTCGAGGGCGCGGCGTTGGCGCGCCATCTCCTAGCGGACATAGTCCTTCCGCGCCCATCTGAGGGCGGTCTCGTCGTTGGCGGCCATGTCCTCATGCTCCTTCACGGGGAGCAGCCCCGGCTCGGTCCTCGGCCGGACGAGACGGGACGAGGGAGGGGAGGGGCGACCGCCGCCCTCGTTGATGACCAGGGCGCCGCCGCGGGTGCGAAGTCGGAGCGGCGTCTCCTGTGGCTCCGGCTTGATGGGGCGGAGTGCCGGCGATCCGGAGGACAGGGAGCCCGACGACGAGGAGGTCGCCGTCTCCATTCGTCGCGGCGTCCAGGAGCTGCCGCGGTGGCGAGAGAAGGAGAGGGCCGCTGGGTACTCCAAGCGCGGCGTGTTGCCGGACTCGATGTACTCGAGGACGGCTTCGAGGGTACGGCCGGGGACGCCCCACCATTGGCGCCTCCCGTCGGAGTTGAGGCGGCCGCGGGGCTCGACGCCGTTGGTGGAGGCGAGCTGCTCCTCGTGGCGGCGCTCGAAGTACGCCGTCCACAGCGTGTTGCTGTCGGGGGCGTACGTTGGCTGGTTCCGCGTCTCCGCCGGCAGCGACGACCGGATGCGGGCGATCTCGGCCCGCCGTTCAGCTCCGGTGGGTGCTGGAGGCACCGGACGCCGCGGTCTTTGAGCCTCAGCGCCCGGCTTTCGCATGTCCGGCGGGGCGGGTAGTCGGCCTCGTAGAGGCGTGCCTCGTCCTCGTCTGATGCAGCGGCCGTAGCTGTTGGCCGCCGCACCGTCGCCTGGGTAGCGCTCGGCCATGCTCGTCGGAGTGGGAGAGAGGAGAGATAAGCGTCGGGCGGTGAGAGGTCGAGAGGGGAGAGGGTTCTGTGGCGATCGAGTGTGAGCTCATCGGCGAGGGAAGGGTGGCTTTTATAGCTGGTGTGGGCAGCGAGAGGACGGCCGGCGTGTGTACGCGTGGCACACGTGGCGGGAGCTGGCGAGACGCGCGTCGCCGCGCGCCTTCACTGCGCCGCCCGTGAGGCATCAATGGAGGCTGACCGGTGCTGCCCGGCAGCACGACAGCCTTCGCATTGATTCCCGCAGGAACCGAGTTGATGAGGACGACAATGGCGCCGAGTCGCTGACTTGGCGGGCCCGCCAGTTTTCGCGCCAAAAACGTTTCCCCCGACGCCCCCGGGCGCCCCCAGCGCGCCGGGTTCGGCCTGGGTCCGCCGGCGCCAAATTCGGCCCTAACCGGCGAAAAATGGGCTTCTGGGGGCGCGTCTGGGCTGAATTTTTGGCGCCGGCGATAAAAAAGGGCCCTGGGGGGGGGGGGGGGCTTGTTGGGGGCGCGTCTGGAGATGCTCTTAGTTCTTCATTGTCATCAGATTTCTAAATGTGCAATGATCCAAATATTATGCTTATGCATGATGGGAATGATCCTCATTCCCTTGATCCTATAGAAACTTTTTTAAAGCATTGCCTTGCAAAAAGTAGTTGTTTTGGACATATGTCTAGTCAAACTCCAAAACTTGTGGTACTGATATCTTATTCGATAAATTGTCGATGTACCACTACAAAGGTAATTATTAATGTATCACTTCAAACACGGTAATTCCTATGGTGCCATTGCAAAGATGTCAAAGTTCAAATGGAGCACTTCTGTGGTTGAAATTTTTGAAAATAAATTCTTGGGTGTATATTATTAGATGAATAGCAAATCTTGTCGCTGTGTTTTGTATTGATCTCATGCACAAGGAGTTCATCCAAAAGTCCGAACTAATGCAGAATGGTGAGCATTATATTTCCACATCCCATCACGTCTAGGCTGCTCCTAGCCTTAGATATGGCATCAATGTAGGCTGCAATTATTTTTATTCAAAAATGTGTTTGTCGAGTCTTGAACTTGCGACCTGATACCATATCTAATTCATGCATCAATCAGTTCATACAAAGTCTGAACTGATGGCGAATGGTGGGCAATATATTTCAACATTTTGTGCCTTATTTCAGCATTTTTCACCTTGGGGGTAGTTTAGGTGTCCCTCAAAATATTGGGTACCAATGATAAATTGACCCTGTTTCACCTCTTTGCAAAGGTACCACAGCAATTACCATGCTTCCATTGATTCACAATTGCATACATTTGCAAGGGTACATTGACCAAATGTTTTTGGATTGGATACATGTGTTAGACCTGCACCTGCTTTGTGTGGCATGTCCTGCATGTATGCATGGTACTCTATCATCACGGTCTATTATCTACTCTCTTTAAGGTTACCTCATGTAATCAATTTACTCTAGTTATTCGTGATCAATGAAATGCAATGGTGTGTGGCAAGTGTTGGTAGTCTACTACATGGTATTACAGTGTGTCCGCTCTTGTACTCTGTCACTCCGATGATTGCTCTTTTGTTCCCTGCTCCTTAGCACTTCTGCCTCCCTATCTGTCATCTTCCCCGGGGGCAGTAGCTGTTACTCTATTGCCGGCTTTGCGTTGTGCCGAAAGTTTTGGTAACTGGCCGATATTTTTGGTTATTGGTCAGTTACCGGCCTTACTGGTGTGCCCCGGTAAATGGTCATACCAGAGAGGGGGGGAATTACCCTTTTGACTGTTCATGCAAATTCGAAAAAATTTGTCAACTAGCATTTGAACTTGTAAAGCTACTGGTAACAAAGTATATTATAATAAAAATGCTGCGAGGACCATATCATTGTCTAAAATCACAGTTTTTTGTGAACTGGCATGAGTGTACATACAAGACTTGTCCATTTCTCCTATAAAACTGAAGTGGAACTTGTACTACCAGTTTGATCTTTTACTGATAACTTTATACTTCTACAGAATTTACCTAGATTTCAACCAGAGAGTCTCGAGAAGAATGCCCAGATATTTGAGCGTGTTGATGCGATGGCCACTAGGAAAGGATGCACACCATCACAACTTGCCTTGGCTTGGGTTCACCATCAGGGAAGCGATGTTTGCCCCATACCTGGGACAACAAAAATTGAAAATTTCAACCAAAATGTGGGAGCATTAGCTGTGAAGCTCACACCAGAGGAAATGGCTGAACTCGAGTCTTACGTGGCTGCAGGTGATGTTCAGGGTGACAGGTACCCTCCAATGGCTAGTACTTGGAAGGAGTCTGAGACCCCGCCATTGTCATCTTGGAAAGCTGAGTAGACAGTTTCATCTCTTCAACAACTACACTGTTTACTTTTGATGAGAAGGTAAAAGCAGGGTGCAGTTGAACCCAGGATTTCGTTTTCCATTTCTGCAGATGCATGTATATGAGCTGAGCTGTGACGTGTGTATGTTATGCTTGGTTACCGATTTACTCCTGCTTAAAACAATGTCATTGCTACCAAGGCTTCTGTATTGTATTGACCAACAAAATACAAGTTATGTGTGATATTAATATGTCGGCAGAACAAATAATCCTGTTTAAATTATGTAATTAAACCGTTGGCAGAGTATGTGCAGTGGTGCAGAGACCAACAGTGGTTACCATAGATAGTTCAGCCTTTACATACCCAAACAATCCAGTTTGGAAGACAGGAGCGAAAACTGCCTTTTTTGGGCTTCCAGAATAAGCTGCCCCCTACCCAGCTTATTCTAGAAGCCCAACCAAAATTTTCTTATTAAAAGCCTACTAGTCAAGTCTTAACTACTAGGCTTTAAAAAAAATAAGTTTGGTTGAGCTTCTAGAATAAGCTAAGTAGGGGGCAGCTTATTCTGAAAGCCACCAAAAAAACTGGCCCTAGCTTGGTTCTGGAGCAATGTAAAAGTACTCCTCCTCTGATCTAAACGCTATTATATATTTTTACGAAGGAAGTACTTCTTGTGTACGTTTATCATCTTGACTGGAGAATCACCCTTGACGTGTTTGATTGCGTGTATCAACCCCTCACGCTCTCCCTCGACCACTTGTAGTGTGGCGGCAACGTATTCTGCAACCTCTCCATCAACAGCGGAGATGGCGACTCTATTCTCTTCTTCGGTGAAGGCGGTGTTAATAAGTACAGCCAAAAACACTATTACCTTCGTTTCAATTTACAAGTCCTGCGCGTATATCTAGATTGTTAATTTTATCATCCTAATATAAACTATATAACATAAAAATTATACCCTTTTGAAAGTAGAAATTTCGAAGTTTATGTTGGTATATTTTTTGTAATATATAACTTGTATTAGGTTAATCAAATTGACGACTTAAGGATACACACACGCCCTGTAAACTGAGAGAGAGAGGTAGTAGGATGGCTGGTACGAGTGAAGTCTAAAATAAACCTTGAATTTGTATACCTCGTCGGTATCAAACCCTGACCTTTAAATCCCTGAAATCGGCACCCTGTCCTCTTTGATCCTGGTCAAACTCAACCCTAATACCGGTACATATCAGTTTGGTACACCGGGAAAAGGCCAACCCTCACCAGCATAACTCTTTGCTCTCAATGACTATACGGTCCCACTTCTCGTATCTATCTTTCATAGCCCGTACTTGTTTCATTCCAGAAAAATTCCCCTCGCAGCACAACCCTCCACGTGCATGCGTGCAGCCTTTGAACGTCTCCATCGTGGCCTCGTCGTGGAACTGGCTGTAGAGCTCGCCGGCGTGCTACGCCGCAGCCGACGAGGCGCAGGGAAGCCGGCAAGAGGCGCCGGTATAGCAAGGCGATGAAGCTGCTGATGACGCAGCCGATCCCGGTGGCGGTGGAGACCACCGGCGAGGTTGCCGGCCGTGGAAGGCCACCTGGATGTCGTCGGCGCAAGTGTCGAGGAGGTGCACGAGACGGAACGCGGCGTTCACCCCGCGTCCTGGCACCTGCTCGGACTCCGCGAAGGCCGGCGGGACCGCGGCAAACAGCAGGCAAAATTAGAGTACAGACGTGTACCTAGCCAGGTCAAAGTAGCCTCCATGTCTCCTATGTTTGTAGTTTGTCTCTCCCTTTTTGGCCTTCAGGATTTGAGCTTAGAAATTGTAATATTAGAAAGCCTAAACGAAGGGGGAAATATGATGTATGATCACAAAAGAGTATGAAGGTCTCATTTTTGCTAACCATCTTACAGATCCGCTGTCACTGGCCATGGATTTGATTGGTGAGATTTTTAGTTTTGAGGTAGGAGAGAGGGAGCTGGAGGAAGAAGAAAGCACGCGTAATGTGATTCCTTTTATTATTTTTATTGAACGGTTTTTAGGACTAGGTGCGTCGCAGCTAACTCTGCATACGGCAGAAAAATCGCAGTAGCTTCGCTCGAAAGACTTTTGCCTTTTCACTTGAAACCAGAGTAAAACTAAACAAGATCTAAGGAGGAAGATGAAAATGACAGACGGGTCCAGATGTCAGTGAGAGTACCCTATGATCCTGGTCGGGAAGGACCTTTTCCCTGTGCGCCAAACGGGGTTAAGGTTAGAATTGATCGGGGTCAAAGAGTACAGGATACCGATTTCAGGGATTCGAAGATGAGGGTTTGATTCCGACGAGGCGTACGAGTTTAAGATTTATTTCAGACTTCACTCGGCTGGTACCCCCTCCCCCCAGAAGTGCAGTGCTGCACGCAGCGATATCTGCGGCGCACAGCCCTTCGCGATGCGCACCAGGATAGTGCTAGTTAGAGTATAGTGGGCTATTGGAGTTCTGTTTGCAACGTAAATTAAGCTGAAAGCTGATAGTACGTTCTGACATAAGGCACTGTATCATGCGACTTTTGGCTCGAACATGCAGGATCACTGACCATGCAACTTTTGGGTGTAGAAGACCGGTACGCATTCTCGGAGATCGTGCAAGTGGGTGCATGAATGCCAAGGACTGGATCCGGCCATTTCCTGAACACGGCGTCGCCCGTAGAAGGACCGCCACCGGTCAAACAACTCAAACAAGTTGAATCACTTCGTGCTCGGGGACGAGGAGCAGATTCCCAGATCTGCCGGTAAGCAACCAGCTTCCTTAGAGCAACTCTAACGGGACGACCTAAATAGACACGCGCTTTGTTTGTTTTTTGGCCGTTTGAGTCGACGAGGCGAACGTGTGCGTCCGCATTTTAAAATGGGCCGGCTTGACCGCTTAACGGGGAGGCCTACCCAAATATACCGTCGTGAAAAAAAAATAAGTTATACGAAATAAACATAATTAAACATAAAGTGGCCGGTCAAATGCCGGCCAAAGTCCATCTAAATCTAATAAACATTAAATAAAACATTAATAAAAGTCTGCGCCCGCCTGCTGTCGCCCGACACGCTGCCCTAGACGTCGTCGGCCTTGCTCTTGCCCTTGCCGTCGACGCCGCCGTCGTCGGTGAGGTCGATGAAGACCGAGCAGGCTACCACCCGAACGCCGCCGGTACGCCGCCAGTCGCCTCCTCCGGCTCATTGGCGGCGGCATTGCGGCAAGCCGCGCTCCTCCTCCTCTCGAGCCGGAGCGCCTGCGTCGCTGGAGCATGGCGTCAGAAGCGCATTCGCTCCTCGCCGTCGGCCGCTCTGGCGGAGCTGCTCCTTCCATCGCCGATGGTGGGCCGCCTCCTCCGGCGTCGCCGCGACGGCGGACGGAGGCGCGCCACCCACTCGCGTCGCCTGCCCACGAGTAGGCCTCCTCCGGCCAAGTGGGTGGAGGCGAGGAGCGCTTACGCGTCGGCTTCGACTTGGGCTGGACGGGCGGCGACGGTGGCGGTGGCGGCACGAAGAGCAGGGCGTGGACAGAGTCCCCCGCTGCCGACAGGGCAAGGGCTTGCTCCGCCCATCCCAGTGCGTGTCCTCCTCGAGGCGGCTAGCCTCCAGTGCGTGCTGCAGGGCCTCCTCGAGGGCGGCTTGGTACTTCGCCTCCGCCTCCATGTCCTCCGGCTCTACCTGCGGGGGCGGCGGCGGGAACGGCGGCGGGACGGCGTCGACACCCGAGCGCCGTTGCTCCTCGTGTTCGAGGGCGAACAAAGCCTCAAGTTAGAAGTCGGCGGCGTACTCTGGCAGCCGACGCTGCTCGGCGTGAACTGCGCGGCGCTGCGTACCTCGTCGTCGTCGCCCCGGGTATGAGGAACGGCCGGCACGGGATTCCATCGCGGATCCAGATGCCAGCACGGCGGCAAAGATGACATCGGGGTACGGCAATGGCTGCCTGTACTCCCAGTGCCACCGCGCTTGGTGCATCGGGATGTGCAGGCGCCGGCGACCAGGGCAGAAACGCGTCGCCGCCGGAGGAGGAGGAGGGGGAAGGGGAGCACGGGAGGACGAGGCGCCGGGGGTGCCCTTGTCCTTGCCCTTGCCATTGCTGCTGCCGAAGAGGCCCATGGCTAGGGTTTGCGGTCGTCGGCGAGGAAGCAAAGGGAGTAGTTGGGGGGACCAGATGTGGACGGGAGAAGTGGATGAGGCCGGCCCTGCCGCACGCGTGGTTAAAAAAGGACGCTTCCACTGGCTGACGCATGGGCTCGCTATCGGTGGTCGTCATAAATAAGATGACTGGTGGCGGTTGGGTGGCCGCCAGGTGGGGACGCGGCAGACGGCGAGGAGACGCGCGGCGCGTCCGCGCCGACGTATTCCAGGCGCAATTTTGGGCTGAAAATGGGTCGGCGCGGACGCCAGGCGGACACAATTTAAGTTTGGTCGGCGCGTCGGGCCTCCACTTTTGTCCGCATGGACCCAAACGGACGCGGGCAAACGAAATGGATCGCCCCATTAGAGTTGCTCTTAGCAGCGAACGACGGGGAACCAATCTGACATCCGAACACCATTGAAAAAGAACAAGAGGAAACTGGGAGGAGACGAAGAAGGGAATCACTCACCCGTTAGCCATGGCGGTTGCCTCCTCCTCTCCATTCGCCGGAACAAGCTCCATTCGGGACCTTGTATCCGTGTCTCAAGTCAGAACCGGTGTGTGGTGACGGATGTGCAGGCATGCCGCATGCACATAAGAGCAAGTATAATAGAGCTGAGTCAGCGGGCTATAAGGAATAAACTAGTATATTTCTGCTTAGTTGGAGGAAAGAGAAGAGGAGAGAGAAGGTAAACGGGCTCTTCGTGAAGAGCCAGCTCTATCACGTGCTCCTAGGCACTTTGTGAGAATGAAATGTGGGCCACATAATAAAAAAATAGTACACTCTTTTGAACTACTATTGTACATGTTGGCTATAAGATGGGCTGTAGATGACATAGCACTTGCTTATAGCCAGCAGCTGGCTATACTATTAACCATGCTCTAAGGTACACACCACCCTCCTAGTGTGGCAAAGAGAGAGACGACTTTTCGCGCACCATCTCTCACCTTTATACTTTTTGTGGACCATCCTTCTCTGCCAAGACAGGCACCCCGTACGCCCTGTCCCTGTATTTTATCTTATAACTTGATTAAATGCTGGACCACCAATGCATATGCGCAGATCACCGTGATAAAAGCGTGTGGTTGGATTGCAGCGTCCAGATGCCGCTGCGTTCAGGACATCCACTCTCCCCCTCAAAAAACGTATAAGAGCAACTCCAATGGGGCGACCCATTTCATCCGCCTGCGTCCGTTTGGGTTGATGCGGGCAAAAGTGGTGGCCCAACGTGCCGACCCAAACCCAAATCACGTCTGCTTCGCGTCCGCGCCGACGCATTTGCGGCCCAAATTTGCGCCCCAAATGCGTCGGCGTGGACGCTGAACGGACGCCACACGCGCCTTCTCGCTGTTCACCGCGTACCCACCTGGCGGCCGTCCAACTACCCGCTGCCCACGCGGCCAGCTTAATTTATGACCACGGCCCACGCGTCAGCGACATCAGCCCTTTTTTACGCTGATCGTGCGGCGGGGCCGTCCTCATCCAAACTCGCCGTCCACATCTAGGCAAGCTCGCTCCCCCGTCACCGGCAAACCCTAGCCAACCCCTAGCCAAATGGGGCTCTTCTCCGGCGCCGACAGCAACAACAAGGCCAAGGGAAAGGCCCCCGCCGTCCCTTTCCCCTCGGAGTTCCTACCGCCTCCGCCGGCGCCGGCTCGCCGACAGAGGGTGCGCGCGAACATTCCAGTGCACCGGGCGGAGTGGCACTGGCAACACCGCTGCGTTTCGGCTGCATTCGACGCCACCTCGCCAGATGATCGCATCTCGGATCTGCAGAGGATCCCAGCCGGGCGCGCCGCTCGGCTAGGACGCACGCGGAGGAGGTGCGGCGCTGGCGGGCGCTGCTGACGCCGGAGCAGCGCCGTGCCGCCGCTCCCGCTCGTTGTCCGCGAGGAGAACCAGGCGGCCCTTGCGGCGGTCTACCGCGAGAGCGAGGAGGACGAGCGGCACAGGGTGGAGGCAGTGGAGGAAGAGGAGGCTCGCTACGAGGCGGCCATGGCGCAGGCCCTTGCCCTCTCCGCGGCCAGTGATTGCGTGGTGCCACCGGTGGCCCCGCCGTCCCCTCCCCAACGCCGCGTCAAGGCCGACCCGGAGCCCATCGAGCGCTACTCCTGTATGGGAGTGCTGCGCGAGTGGGTGTCCGCGCCACCGGTTTGGATGGGGGCGTCCCCGGTGCAGGAGCAGGCGTACCTCGAGATGTGGCGCCAGCGCCGGCTGGCCGAGGAGCGCCGTCGCGGCGAGTACGAGGAGATGCTCGAGCGCGACCTCGAGGAGGAGGCCCGCGAGGCTGAGGAGGAGGCGTGCCAGTCATGGCCGCACAGCGGCCGCGACAGCCTCGCGTCGCAAGACCGCCGCCGCTGAACAGCCCATCGCTACCAGACCGCCTGGCTACTGAACAGCTGCCCGCGGCCTACATCGCCGCCGCCTGGAACACGACATTCCCCTCGGCCGGCCCTACGCCGACGCTCATCGACCTCACTGACCCCGAGGACGACGATGATGACGACGCCTAGGGCAGCGCGCCGCCTCGTAGTTTAGTTTTTTAGTTTTATTTAATGCTAATGTGGACGCGTGGACTTTCGCCGGCCTTCCTGGCCGTCTTGGCCGGCTTTAATGTTTAATTAAGTTGTTTTTGTTTTACATATGCATGCACAGTTTTTTTTGTCGGCGCCGTCAAAATGGGTCAGGCGAGCGTTGGGCGCATACGCCGACCCAAACGCGGAAGCGGACGTCCGTTTCTGCCTGGCCGACCCAAACGGACAAAAAGCAGATGAAATTGCCGTCTGTTTGGGTCGGCGCATTGGAGTTGCTCTAAAGGGTGGGGGGGGGGGGGTCATTACACACGCCGTATAGATACGCTCGCGTCGCCGCATGGGCCGCCCGTTGTACGCCCTCCTGGTACGACCGAAAAAAACGCCGCGCTCGCCCAGCCGCCGCCCCAGGCGAAACCCTATTGGCCATTGTCGTTCCCGCCGTCGCCTTCATCTCAGGCGGTCTCTGGTCGACGAGGAAATATATTCACCAGCGTTGTCGCCCTCACGCCTTGGCCGCCTCCTACCCCGAATCTTCACGCCGTCTCTCCGGCCAACAGGAACATGACTGTCGTCACCCACACGCGCCGTCATCATCATCCCCACACCTTCGTCGTCGCCTTCACGCCTTCATCACCGGTCAACATCAACGCTTCTGTCCTCTCTGACGGCGACGACGAGGTAGGCAAGCCCTCGTCATTGTGAACGTTTTGTAGGTATTTTTATTTGCACTTTTAACTTTACATTATGTTCTCATTGAAATGATATGAAAATATTTATGTATTAGTTTAGTGCATCAAATCGTGCGACCTACTGTTAAGCAATTGATTGAGGTACTGATTATATTTGCGATGATGTTATGTGGTGTTCGGATTGATCTAAGACTTTATTTGAACATGTATAGATGGAGCAAGAGACCGGTTATGACGGCGATGATTGCGGTAGCGAGGATGGAACCTCGTCATTGAATGTAGACCAACATGTCGAGGAGAACTATATGCGTTTGGATGAATCTTACAGTGGTAATGTAAGTGTCGTGAATGTTGACAAAAAATATGAAATACAAGCAACCGCACTGACACTTACATGTATTTCTTTGACTTTCTACATGTAGATGACGATGATGACAATAGGATATGGATATAGATGATTCATATGCTGAAAGCACTAGCCAGGTAAGTTTAAAGTTAAGCAGGGCAGGGAATGACATAACAACCGCATTAACACTTATATGTCTTATTTTAAATGTGCGCAGATGGATGCGGATGGGGACTACGAGCGGAATATAGTCGAGATGACAGTGACCAAAGCGATGTCGATGCATCTTATGGTGATAGCTCGAGCAAAATAAGTTTTGAAAATTATTGCCGTCATAACAACTGACTGACATACATGGTTCTATGCCTTTTTTTGCAGGGACATATTATCAGAAAGACTCACTGGACATGCATTGGAAGGTGATGGCCATGACATTCAGGTCAAAAGTGGAGGCGTACAATTTCTATAACCAGTATGCGAAGGAACGTGGGTTCAACATTAGGGGGAACTTACAGAAACGGGGGAAGGGTCCCGAGGGAATTATGCGCTTGAGGAGGTATCTGTGTTCGAGGGATAGAAAACGACATGCCAAAGTTTTGTACCATGGAAGGGAGGATCCGTAGGCTCAGACCAGAGAGTCGATGCTTGTGCGAAGCCCATTTAACAGTGAAGCTTGATAAAGAGCGTGCAATTTGGTATGTCAGCAGTTTCAGCGATGATCATAGTCACTTCTTGCTAGACCGGACGAAGTTACGTTTCTCCGGTCTCATAATCAGATCAAGAAATTTCATAGGCTTGAGATCTTAGCTATAGCAGAAGCTGGGATCAGAAAACACATTATTTTTGACAACTTCATCAGCAGGTACATGTCGTATGCTAAGACTGGTTTTGGGAGGAGAAACCTTTATAATATGTGCTACAGAGATAAGATGAAATTGCTTGCACAGGGTGATGCTGACACTGCCATTGGGATCATGATGACTAGAAAGGACAAGGATCCAGACTTTTTCTTTGAGCACACTGTTGACGCTGAAGGCAGGCTCAAAAACCTGTTTTGGTGTGATTCCCAGTCATGCCGGGATTATCTTAACTTCAGTGATGTGACCGTCTTCGACAACATGTACAAGATGAATAGGTGTGGAATGCCATTCATACCTTTCGCCGGTCCGAACAATCATCGTCGAACCACGATGTTCAGTTGTGCTATTGTGTTCGATGAGACGAAAGATATGTATGTTTCGCTGCTTCAGACGCTTGAGAGCTCACTGTTAGAAGAAGCCTAGGTCCGTAATTATTGATGGACGCAACCATGATAAGGGCCATCAGGAAGGTCCTTGTGGACGTGTGGCATCGACTTTGTTCGTGGCATATCGAGAAGAACATGCAGAAACACCTTCATCACAAGTCCCTGGAGGAGTTTAGGTTTCTTTACTATTCTACTACATAAAGTTTTTGAGGAGAGATGGGCAGCGTTTACAACTAAATGGCAGTCAGAGAAAACTAACACATGGTTGCATAGGATGTACATGAAGAAGAGGCTTTGGGTTGCATCATATCTGGTGGGTTCTTCCTTGGTATGCGGAGTAACCAGAGGAGCGAGAGTCTAAACTCATGCCTTCATATGCATATGGACTCCGGTATGACCATTGTTGACATGGTTGTGCAGTACGAGAGCTCAGCGAAAACGAGGCGTACGATGACTACACGGCCACACAGACACTCCCAGCACCAGTAGTCGATGAGTTAGCACACATTGAGAAAGCCGCTGCTCGTGAGTTCACGACGACAAACTTTTACATCTTCCAGCAAGATATGAAGAAGGTAGGGGACTTTGAGGTCCTTGAAAGACTAAGAGGAGCAGACACGGTTGGTGCTTGTATTCGATGGATTTGTTTGGATTCACTTTTCATTTTTCTACTTCGTATGTTTACATATTGGATCCTCTCGATCTGTGCTTCACATCATCGGCGATGTACGATTGTTGTTCCATTGTGTTGATCCTTTGGCGCCTTAGCACATCGAGTTCCCAATTGTCTACTACAATAAGATTTGCCTGACTCTGATGAGGGAGGAGTGATGACGGTGGCATTTCTTAGACTCGTTACAGTGTTTGTAGTCGTCGCTAGGTGGTCTATGGACATGTATGTAATCTAACATTCTTAAAAAGTTGCTCCCCACTTCTACCAATTCTTTCAACATGCACACTATCCACATCATCATCATGTAGAGATTTATAGTGGCATGAAAAAATAACAGGGATCTCAGATTCAAATTGGACTACACGCCGGGCAAATCTGAAGAAACAGTGAAGTGCAGTTGCCAAAGTATGAATCACAAAGGTCTCCCTTGCAAACATATTCTTTACGTTTTGACCCGGCTGGACTTACGTGACATACCTAAATGTTTAGTACTGCAAAGATTTAGCAAAACTGCTAGAGGTGGACTGCCCGTGAAGCGCACTAGTGATAACCCACAAGTATAGGGGATCGCAACAGTTTTCAAGGGTAGAGTATTCAACCCAAATTTACTGATTCGACACAAGGGGAGCCAAAGAATATTCGCGAGTATTAGCAGTTGAGTTGTCAATTCAACCACACCTGGAGAACTAAATATCTGTAGCAGAGTGATCAGTAGCACAATAATATGATAGTTTGATAGTAGTGGTAACAGCAACAATAGTAACGGTAACAACAACAATAGCAGTAGCAATCTTGTAGCGATTGTAGTAGCAGCAGTAGTTGTAACTTAGCAAAGATCAATATATGAAAAGCGTAGGCATTGTATCAATGATGGATAATTGTGTTGGATGACATTCATCATGTAACGGTCACAACCTAGAGCGACACAGAACTAGCTCCAATTCATCAATATAATGTAGGCATGCATTCCGTATATAGTCACACGTGCTTATGATAAGAACTTGCATGACATCTTTTGTCCTACCCTCCCATGGCAGCGGGGTCCATAAGGAAACTAAGGGATATTAAGGCCTCCTTCTAATAGAGAGCTGGAACAAAGCATTAACACATAGTGAACTAGATGATTCTCCACGCGTTGCTGCGGGTATTTGAGGACTAATTTTAGAGAACCAATGTGTTAACGATTCAAAAGAATGAAATACTTGATACTCGTAGAGAACCATGGTATGTTAGTAGTGCAAATTACAGTGGCTTGAGTTGAGAGGGGAAATTTTAGAAGTGTATAGTAACAAAAGTTATATTGAATGCAAGTACTTAGTACAATATATTTACAAATGCGGTTATATGTAGAAATAAATCTGTTGTTTATAAATATTATTTGTTAATAAGCAGAGGAGCTAATATGTATCAATTTCTTTTTGCTGGGGTCCATGTTGCTGAAAATGTCTTGAGGTGTCATTCGCCTTTTTGATGTAGCCAACAGTGATAAATGTGATGTTCATGTGGCAGTTGGATACTGTAGTCTTCACCCTGAGATTTCCTCGTGATAGTTACACATAATTTTCGTTTTGTAGAATCCTGGAGCCGATTCATTGCGTGCATGTATCTGCTGTGTGCCTTTTTGACAGAACTGATGGAAGAGTGATGTGAGGATTGCAGAGGCATCCTGGAGTGCAAGTATTAGAAGAGCAGATGATGGAGATAATTAAAAAGATAGAGCATCCAACATCTCAGCAATTTTGTATAGTGAGATTGTGCATAGTATCACGCTGTTGTTCACTAAAGAATTTGTATTGGCAGCTAGCAATTTCCGTGGAGTTAACGGCTAGCAATGAACTCTTAAGATATATATTTTTGAGCAAAAATAATACTCTAAAGATATATAATCTGTGGATATCTACTTTGATATTAATATATTCCCCTTTAAAAAAATATAATATATGGAATTCTGCTACCATTGAGAAAACATATTCTGAACAAAAAGGAAAATATAAGTTCACAAACAGATAACCCAACCTGCAGTGACCTATTGGTATATCAAAAATAAACATGTGTAGAATTGCACAGGAGTAAAAGGAGTGAACAAAAGTCAAGTGCACTTGTTATTTTGGAATGACACCAAATTGGTAGTATGCCGCGACATAGGTACTTCCGGTTAACTCAGATGAATAAGATTAAGTTAAGTACCTGCCTGAAAGTGACTGATTTTTTTCAATGATAAATATTAGCTGGATCAACAATAGAGAAAAAAAATTCTTTTGTCCGTCAGCCGTATTTTATATCCTGATTCAAGGGCAGAGAGGTTATCATGGTCAGTGTTTTGTGTGTCATATTGATATGGGATTATTATAAAAATGCCTAGAGTACATTGTATACATGCAAGTATAAACGAATAAACCTTGTTATTGCTAGAACACCCCGATCATAGGATAGTATAGAGATAATATCATCGCCAATCTCTACTTCAGTGACATAATTGATGAATGACGCGTTTGGAAATTTAAACAAATTGCAAATTAAAACAAATTATAGGCGTGAGAAGTTGAAGCAGCAAACCTGAAAGTGATCAAAGTTTTGCAATTATAAAGATTAGACCCAATCAAGATTAGAGAAAAAATTGTCAATCATTCGCATATGAGATTATGATTCAATAGCAACCCACTGTTGTGTGAGGTCATATTGATTTGGGTAAAATATAAAAGAAAGTGTAGACTGGACTGTATACCTGCATGCATACACATACAAACCATGTTATTGCTAGAACATCCCGATAGTACTATTGTACAGAGATAATTACGAAGAAGCTACATTAACCGTAAAAAATCTACAATGAATTATCTCATCATAAAATGCATAGAGTTAACCTCTGTAGAAGAATGCAAATGCGGCAAGAAGCTAGCATCAGTGCCGGATCGCCGGCAATCAGAAGGTTGAACATGAATCAAGAGTCAGCTAGATGGGACCATCCCGGAGAACAAAATAAAGAAAGGAGTAGCAACATTAAGGGTTTGAAAGGTCAAATATAGAAGAAACATGCGTACTTACCTTGTTGCGTTGAACAAAGTAAGAACTGCTGGATTCCCAGCAGCGTGCCTGCATCTAAGTCAAAGAGAGGCAGGTGTAGAGGGCCATCCCAAACAACAATACTAAAGGAAGGGAACAGATCCATATGCTTTGGGGGGGAGATAAACAGAGGGATAGCGATTATAAGAATCGAATGAGAAACTGCATTCCCTTGAAATCATCAGCAGGATCCACAACTTTGATGGAGTGTGTAGCAGATGCCCCGAGGCGTGTTGTGTCATGGGGTTGCGGCGCGGCAGCCACAATCAGGAGGGGCGCCACTTCCGACTGTGTTGCCGACGGTTGTGCAGCCGGCTAGGCTGGCGCAGATGGCTAGGGAAGGCAGGCGCCACCTGTGTGGAGACATCAAGAGGATGCCGCCGTCTTAGGCAGCACGGAGGAAGAGATTGCCGCCGGCTTGCGCGGCACAGATGGCTGGTGGTGGCTGTTCAGGATTTTGATTGGAGTGAAGGAGATGTGCAGACCAAATGGGGGAGTTGAGGATAAGAAGACATATCAGTTATGGAAGATGGAAGACGATGCGTATCGTCAGTTACAGAAGAAAGAGGGGCGGTGCACACTAATTGAAACATTTTTTTGGTAAAGAAAAGATCTATTTGCTGAGGTGATTATGGCAGGATGACATGGCATTTTTGCTGATGTGTCATGAAGCTTATGTGGATAGTGTGCATGTTGAGAGAATTGGTAGTAGTGGGGATCAACTTCTTAAGAATGTAAGATACATGAACTCCTGAAACTACGGTAATCACCAGAAAGAATCCCAACTATTGTCACTTTGGGGGTATGCGGATCATAACACGTATTAGGTGTGGATAACTTGCAAGATAGGATCAAGAACTCAAATATATTCATGAAAACATAAACGGTTCAGATCTGAAATCGTGGCATTCAGGCCCTAGTGACAAGCATTAAGCATAGCAAAGTCATAGCAACATGAATCTCAGAACATAGTGGATACTAGGGATCAAGCCCTAACAAATTGACTCGATTACATGGCAAATCTCAACCAACCCCATCACCGTCCAGCAAGCCTACGAAGGAATTACTCACTCCCGGTGGTGATGAAAAGGGTTGGTGATGATAATGGCGACGAATCCCCCTCTCCGAAACCCCAAACGGACTTCAGATCTAGCCACCTGATGAAGAATAGGAGGCGGCGGCGGCTCCGTATCGTAAAACGCGATGAAACTTTTTCTCTTATTTTTTCTCGGGAAATAGAAATTTATAGGCTTGAGATTAGGGTCAGTGGAGCCACGTGGGCCCCACAAGGTACTTGGGCGTGCCTAGGGGTTGGTCGCGCCCAAGTGCCTTGTGGGCCACTGGTGGGTTCCCTCCTGTATTTTTTTATTTATCCCATAAAAAATTCCAATTTTTTTTGTCTAATTCCGAGAACTTTTGTTTCTACACAAAAACAACACCATGGTAGTTCTGCCGAAAACAACGTTAGTCTGGGTTAGTTTCATTCAAATCATGCAAATTAGAGTCCAAAACAAGAGCAAAAAAGTTTGGAAAAGTAGATACGACGGAGACGTATCAACTCCCCCAAGCTTAACTCATTGCTTGTCCTGAAGCAATTCAATTGACAAGCTGAAAGTGATAACGAAAAACTTTTACGAACTCTTTTGTTCTTGTATCTATATATAAGCTTAAATAGTACCCAAGTTTTCAGCAAAGATCATGAATTAACCATGCAAAATATAACTCTTAGAAATTATATTCACTCATATCAATGGCATAAGCAACTAGCAAGCAATAATAACATATCTCAAATGCCAACACTTTGTCAAAACAACCATGATATAATATGATAACATGGTATCTCACTAGCCTTTTTGAGACCGCAAAGCATAAATATAGAACACCTCCAAAGTTCAAGCAATGACTAAACATTGTAATTCATGGTAGAAGAGATCCAGTCATGATGCACACAATATTAATTATACACAATGCATAAGAATGAAAATAGTGCTCTCAGGAGTGCTTTAATTGAGAAGGTAAAATAACATAAAAGTAAATAGATAGGCCCTTCGCATAGGGAAGCATGGATTTGTAGAGTTATGAGCTCGAATCTTAAATCATAAATAAATATAATTTTGAGAGGCATGCCTTTCCTGTCAACGTCACGACCGAGAGTTCTCAATATCTTCCATGCTAAGCACATTATCGGTGGTTCCCAAGCAAAAAGGTAAAGTTTACTCCCCCTCCACCAACAAACACAAGCCATGGCTAGCCAAATTTACGGATGCCCTCCATACCAACAACTTTTTCGGGGAGTTTATTTCAATTTTTTTTATTATAGGACTGGGCATCCCAATTACCTCTTCTCGTGCAATGATGGGTGAATAAACCCCATCATGAGAATAACCCGCTTAGCATGGAAGATTGTGACGCCCCGATAATTAAGCTACAGTAACCTCACCCTAATGTGCCATGTCATCATGTTTTGCTAAAGTCATTTTGCCACTTGATAAAAACCGAGTTGAATTCAAATTTCAATTAACAAGTCAAATTCTTATTTCTTCAAACTTTCAAATAAAAATGTTGGTGGTGTTGCAAATATTCATTAGCTAATTATCATGAATAAGCCAACATTATTTGAATTACTAAAATTCCCCTAACCTAATTAAAACTGAGTTGGCAATGATTAATTGATCCATTTCAATTTAGATAAATGTTTAGGCTTTTCCAAAGCTTGTGTGTGGTCTTGATACATTGTCTAGTATTTATGTGTGGAATTTCAAGTGCAACGAAAATCAGTTGGTATTAACTTAAATTGCAAAATAGTGTGGAAAATGGAAACACAAAAAATATGAAAAGGAACAAAACCTACTGCCCAACTGGGCTCTAGTCCATAGGAGCTGTCCCAACCCAGCTAGCGACGCCCTCCTCCTCTCTCCTCCACCCGTCGAACATGACCGAGCGCTGGATGCCGTCCCAGCCGCGCCAGCTCGTCGCCCGCGTCGCTACAGACACGGCGGGGTGGATAAGAACGCCAGCATCGACGCGTTGGATATTGCAGAGATCTTTTCCCCCTCCCCCCGAGGCACGAGCTGTTGCATCTTCTCCCGCCATGGCCGCTTCTGTCATCGTCGCCGCCCTGCCGCACACGTAGCCACAGAGCACCCTGCACCAACCCACCGCGTCCACCGGCTCCGTCGTCCACTGCATCGTCATCCACATCAACCTGTTGGAGCCGGGAGCCCCTACATCAAGCCATGTGACGTCGTCTTCTTCCTCGGCCCCAACGAACTTCGCCATCGATTCCGGCAGCGTCGAGCCCTCCCCGAGCCCACCTTTCTCATCTACATGCTCACTGTGAGCCCCTCTTTCTTTCCCCTCTGCTCCCTCCTCGGATTCATGCCGTATCACCGGTGTCCGCTGCTACTTCTTGAGATTGCGTTGGTTTTTCCCTTGAAGAGGAAAGGGTGATGCAACAAAGTAGAGTAAGTATTTCCCTCAGTTTTGAGAACCAAGGTATCAATCCAGTAGGAGATAACACACAAGTCACCGAATACCTGTACAAACAAACACCAACTTGCACCCAACACGATAAAGGGGTTGTCAATCCCTTCACAGTTATTTGCAAAGTGAGATCTGATAGAGATAGATAAACGGTAAAGTAAATATTTTTGATATTTTTGGTGTATAGATTGGAAAGTAAAAGATTGCAAAGAAAGTAAATCGAAAACTAAAATTGTAGATTAGAAACTTATATGATGGAAAATAGAAGATTTTATGATGGAAAATAGACCCGGGGGTTGTAGGTTTCACTAGAGGCTTCACTACTGGAATCAGGATCTTTGTCGTCTGCTAGCTGACGGCAAAGAAGGTCTTTGCCATCAGCTTAAAGAAAGCTGACGACAAAGAAAGAGCTGACGGCAAAGACCATGTTTGCCGTCAGCCAACTCTTTGCCTTCTGCTAGCAGACGTCATAGAAGCTTTGTCGTCTGCTAGCACCTAACGTCCACTTTCTTTGCCGTTCGCAAGCGGACGACAAAGAGAATAGCCAACCTAACGGCCGTTTCCCCTCGGCCCCACCCCACTAGCTACGCTCTTTGCCGTCTGCTAGTAGACGACAAAGAAATTAAACCTAACTAAAAAATGTCGGCCTCGCGCCCCACCCCCTCTCTCGCTCCCCCACCTCACCAAGACTGTCTCCGTGCCGCCGCCCTCGGCCACGACCCCCACCGCCTCGACGCCCAACCACCACTGCCCGGCGCGCCTGACGCCGCTCCGCCCCCTGGTGAGGTTTCTTCCCTTTTTTCTGTCTTTTTTTCTTGCTGTTTTTGATTTAGGTTAATTAGTTAGTTAGTTTGTTTTTTAGGTTAATTAGTTAGTTGTTTTGCCCTATTGTACATATGTTAATTAGTTAGTTAGTTATTTTTTAAGGTTAATTACGTAATTAGTTTTTTCCGACTATAAACAGTAGGGTAAAACCCCACTGCAACTTTTATTAATAATAAAAAGAGCTAAACACTAGAAGTCTGACAAGGCTTGAGATAAGCCCAAGAACAAGAAAAGAAAGAAAGAAAGAAGACCTAAAAGGACTAGGAGGAGAAAACATAGAAAAAAGAAGAAGAAGAAAAAAGAAGAAGAAGAAAAAAGAAAACATAAAAAGAAGAATTAAAGTCTACTGTCTATCCAAGCCCTGAATTGGTGAGCAAATTTTTGCTTGATTCTATACTCCAGCCACTTGAGTTCCTCGAAAAAGATTGCTTTCCATCCTTGGAAAGAAGGTTGAATATGCGCAAATTTTTTGTTGTTTTTGGATATCCATATTGCCCAAGATCCCAAAATAATAATTTCCATGAAGAAGGGGACATTAAGTTTTTCTTTCAAGTCTTGATAAGCTTCTAGCACAGACAGGTTTCTTGTTCTGGTTGGGCAAATGAAATCCCAACATTGCTGAGAGAATGGGTTGGTCCAGAACAAATGGTGCAGAGTTTCTTCTTGTTCATAGTTAGGCACATCACAATTGTAATCATCTAGTGCAAATGTCTTTATTCTAAGTAGATTTCTTGTGTTGACCTTGTCATGGAGCAGTATCCAAAAAAATACCTTATACTTTGGTTGACAAGAGCTTTTTCATATCCAGTTAAAGTGTTGTGAAACTTGTTTGTGTCCAATCAGTACCGAGTATGCCTTGGATGATGAAAAGACACCATTTCCCCAGATATAACTCCATGTGTGTGTCATAGTGAAATAATTTGACTGCCTGATCTCTAAACAAATGTTTTCCATACTGATGAACTCTTCATGTGCTTGAGTGGTCAGTGGAAAATGAAATAGATCTTCAATGTATACCTCATTCATAATCTGATGGACACTGGCCTGAGGATTAATCACAAAAGAGAACAGATGTGGGAAATTCCTTCTAATTAAATTGGAATGCCAGAGATCCTCCCAAAATAGAGCATATTTTCCATCTCCAAGATTGCATCTAGCCATAGCTTTATCCTGGTCAATGTCTTAAGTATTTGATAATCTGGTTTTTAATGGTGATTGGGATATCCAAGCAGCACATGAAGAATATGGGTAATGGTGCCAATACTGATTTGACCAATAATAGTTTACCAGCTTGTGTCACAAAAGTAGCAAGCCCTACTAACCTTTTAGCCACCTTAGTGACCATGGGTTAGTTAGTTAGTTAGTTCGTTAGTTGGTTAGTAGGTGGTGTTTTACCCTACTGTACATAGTCAAAAAAGGAGATTTAGGTTAATTAGATTTTAGTTGATTTTAGGTTAGTAGATTTTAGGTTAATAGATTTTAGTTGATTTTAGGTTAATAGATTTTAGTTGATTTTAGGTTAATAGATTTTAGTTGATTTTAGGTTAGTAGTTTTTAGTTGATTTTAGGTTAGTAGATTTTAGTTGATTTAGGTTGATTAGTTGAAGAAGAAAAAGAAGACAAGAGGAAGAAGGAAAATAAGGAAAATGAAGAAGAAAAAGAAGACGGGAGGAAGAAGGAAAAGAAGGAAGAAGAAGAAAAAGAAGTAGAAGTGGAGATGAAAAAATAAGTAGAGGTAGAAGATGAAAAAAGAAGTAGGAAAAGTAGAAAAATAGGGTCGCCGAGGGAAAAGAGGGTCACCGAGTGGTCGAGGGATCGAGGATCGAGGGGAAAAGGAGTCGAGGGTCTAGAGGTCGAGGATCGAGGTGTCGAGGGATCAAGGATCGAGGGGGAAACGGAGTCGAGGGTCTAGGGGTCGAGGATTGAGGTGTCGAGGGGTCGAGGGTCGAGGGTCGAGGGGAAAAGGGGTCGAGGGGTCGAGGATCGAGGGGAAAAGGGGTCGAGGGTCGCCGCCCCGACCCCCTGACCCCAACACCCCGACCCTGACACGACACCCGACCCCGCCTCAAAACCCCGACACCGCGACCCCGACACAAAGACTCTTCTGACACAAAGACCTCGACACGACACCACCGACACCCGACCTCCGACCACGACACCCGAGGCCCGACACGGCACCCCGACCACCGACCTGACACCCAGACCCGACACGACACCCTCAAGACCCGACCCCGACACCTCCGAAAAGGTGCTCTTGACCTTCGAGGCCATTGGGTCATATATTTGTGAATTATGAGTTAGGTCAGGTATTCCATAATTATTATGTATATATATATATTATTAATTAGTTCATGTTATTAGGTATTCAATTTTTTATTATTTTCATGATGATGATACACACTTAAATATTTTATTATGTTTATGTTCTACTAGTTTCGTTTACTCTTTGTCATTGCAGGTGTTGACAGACGGTGGGCGCGGGTTGAGAGCGCTCCGAGCCTCCTTCCTCGACGCGTGCTGGGAGGGGTGCTATTATTCCACCCCAGCACCTTTGACGAGCGCTGGTAGAAAGCATGCAGACACCGACGGGCGCTTCTTCTTCGGCCGGGAGAGGTCGGGGGAAGACGAAGAGGGCTGCTAGAGGTGGATGTGGCGGCGGGAGAGGTAGGAAGGCTGCTGCGCCTTCCTCGCCGCCACCCCCAGTTGATTCTCCGGACCACCGGAATGCTCCGTCTCAGGTGGAACCGTCTGACTTGGACCCATCTCGGACTCCGGTCCACGAGCCCCGGGTCGCTGAGCCTTCGTTCCATGAGACTCGGGCCCCAGAGTCTTCGTCCCACGAGACTCCGGTCCCAGAGTCTTCGTCCCACGTGACTACGGAGACTAGTGGCCATGCTGGTGGTGAGGACACCTATTCGGACAATTGCTATAGTGAGGGCGAGCTGGTTGAGGGGGGCAAGAAGGTCTACCAGCATGGTGGTACGAAGCTCCCAGCCGTGCTGGCGACCCGCGATCACGATGGTTGATTGAGCCTAACGGGGAGAAGTAAGTGCATTTACTCTTTTTTAACCTTTGTCCTTCATGTTTCTTCAAATTAATATCTAATGTGTTAGCCTTGTCATACTGCAGGGGTTGGAAATATGGCAATGGTGTCTGCAGGCCCAACTAGGTCCTTGGTGTGCTTTGCCGGCACCACTTCCCGGGGTGGGTCACGTTGCCCGGTGAGGGTCAGGTTCCATGGATAGCACTAAGCTGGGAGCTGTACATGGTTGCCCCGACCCCGCCGAAGGAGAGGGTCGACGGTGTCTTGTGCGAGATGGTGGCCGCATTGTGAGGTGGCGGTTTTGGGTAATTTCTCCTTTACAGAATTAAAAATCAACAGTACCTAGTGATTGTACTAATCAGTGTTGTCTTGTTCGATTGCATACCTTCTATAGGTGTCTTGAGGAACATGAGGCGGACGCGGCTATGGTTCTCAAAGCCGAGTGCAAGCGCCTACTTCATAACTTACGGCACGAGGCTAGGGTGCAGGCTGTTCGAGACTACTACGCCTCTACTAACATTAAGAGGGCCAAGAAGAAGTGCCGCGACAAGTATCCGAGTAAGGAGAAGTACATGAAGGTAATTACCTATTCTTAAGGCCTTGTACTTAGTTTCCTTGATTTGATTCGTAGGCGTAGCACAAAAATTTCTCTTTGTCTAACTTAGGTGCCCCCAAGATGGTGTGCGGATAGGATGGACTGTTGGGAGGCGTTAGTGGATGAGTGGTGCTCTCCCCAATGGCTAGCCGTCCACAACAAGGCCAGGGATAAGCGTGCCCAAATGCAAGGTGTGCCACACCATCAAGGGAGCTCCAACCTGTTTGAGTACGGGGATCACTGGGTATGTGGTTTGCTTCACAATTCATGCAATTTCATTCTTCATGCTAGCTTGAGCCCTAAACTAATATTTTGTTCCTCTCTTTTAGGCGCGACACAACAAGAAGGATTTGCCACCGCTGTACGACCTCTATGCCATGGCCCATACTGCCCCATACAAGAAGGCCAAGGCATTCTCTGAGGATGACCTCGATCATCCAAAGAGCTTCACCAACATCTCCTCGCACAACAAGCTCGTGAGGTACAGAGACATTTGAAAGACGAGGAAAGGGGATGAGTTCAACCCGAGCCAGAGTCCTTTTGATCCATAGATCATGATGCTATCTGGTGACGAGAGGTACCATGGCTCGGTAGACATTGGGGATGGACTCATAGGTTGCCCTAGAACTCTCCGGGAGATCAAGAAGCACCAGACGAGCTCTGATCCCGAGATACCGCCTCCCACGACCAATGGAGATCGCCATCGAGGCTAGGGCCCAGGAGCTTCTGGTGGAGGAAAACAGGCAGTCTAAGCAGAGGGAGAGGGAGTTGGAGGAGAGGACGGCTAGCCTATTGGAGGCGGAGAGGAATCGGAACGACGAGTCTCACCGGGCCCTATACGAGCTCCTCGTGGTAAGTTTCTCCTGCATATTAGCCAAATCATGCACATAATGTTCATTTCATTACTAACTAATATGAGTGACTCGTGAAAACAAAATGTGCAGTCCGTGTGCGAGAAAAACGGTCAGACCCCTCCGCCGATGCCCCAGATTGGTATAGCTGACACAGTGAGTTTCATTTGAATGGTCATTAGTTACTAGTATTCACATTTCAGTTGCATCATGCTAACGAGACATTGCAAATGATCTTTGGTGCAGCATGCCTCCCGACAAGTATCGATCGATCCTTCTCCGTCTGGCACTGGCACAACCCCGACCGGTCCTTCTCCGTCTGGCACTGGCGCAAACCTGACCGGTCCTTAACCTTCGTGATGATGGTAAGTTTTCGCAAGTGTTTTGCTTAACAAATGCGTACTTAGCTTAAGAAATGACCTACATCGCTCCAAAATGACCTATACTTAGCTTATTTTCCTCAAAAATGGCATAATAACCTTACTTAGCTCCAAAATGACATATTTTACCTAGGATAGCTATAAAATGACCTATACTTAGCATTTTTTCCTCCAAAATGACTTGATATGATTAGTTAGCTAAAAATGGCATAACTACCTAGGATAGCTCAATAATGATCTATAATTAGCTTAGCTAGTTCATTTATGACATAACTAGCTCACTTAGGTAAAAAAAATGGCATAATAACCTTGGTTTAGCTCCAAAATGACCTATACTTAGCTTATTTTCCTCGAAAATGACATAATAACCTTACTTAGCTCTAAAATGACATATTTTACATAGGATAGCTATAAAATGACCTATACTTAGAATTTTTTCTTCCAAAGTGACTTGATATGCTTAGTTAGCTAACAAATGGCATAACTACCTAGGATAGCTCAATAATGATCTATAATTAGCTTAGCTAGTTCATTTATGGCATAATAGCTCACTTAGGTAAAAAAATGGCATACCAACCTTGGTTTAGCTCCAAAATGACCTATATTTAACTTATTTTCCTCGAAAATGACATAATAACCTTACTTAGCTCCAAAATGACATATTTTACCTAGGTTAGCTATAACATGGCCTATACTTAGCATTTTTTCCTCCAAAATGACTTGATATGCTTAGTTAGCTAAAAAATGGCATAACTACCTATGAAAGCTCAATAATGATATATAATTAGCTTAGCTAGCTCATTTATGACATAATTAGCTCAGTTAGGTAAAAAATGGCATAATAACCTTGGTTTAGCTCCAAAATGACCTATACTTAGCTTATTTTCCTTGAAAATGACATACTAACCATACTTAGCTCCAAACTGACATACTTTACCGAGGATAGCTACAAAATGACCTATACTTAGCATTTTTCCTCCTAAATGACTTACTATGCTTAGTTAGCTCAAAAATGCCATAACTACCTAGGTTAGTGCTACCTCTTGAGCATGCGCTGGTTTTCCCTTGAAGAGGAAAGGGTGATGCAACAAAGTAGCGTAAGTATTCCCCTCAGTTTTGAGAACCAAGGTATCAATCCAGTAGGAGACAACGCTCAAGTCACCTAGTACCTGCACAAAAAATCAAGAACCTTCCAACCAACGCGATAAAGGGGTTGTCAATCCCTTCACGGTCACTCGCAAAAGTGAGATCTAATAAAGTTAGTAAAGTAAATATTTTTGGTATTTTTGTTGTATAGATTGGAAAGTAAAGATTGCAAAATAGTAAACGAGATGCGATGTAAATAAAAGAGATGCAATATAATAAGAAAGAGACCTGGGGGCCATAGGTTTCCCTAGTGGCTTCTCTCAAGATAGCATGTATTACGGTGGGTGAACAAATTACTGCCGAGCAATTGATAGAAAAGCGCATAGTTATGAGAATATCTAGGCAATGATCGTGAATATAGGCATCACATCCATGTCAACTAGATCGAAACGATTCTGCATCTACTACTATTACTCCACACATCGACCGCTATCCAGCATGCATCTAGAGTATTAAGTTCATAAGAACAAAGTAACGCATTAAGCAAGATGACATGATGTAGAGGATAAACTCAAGCAATATGATATAAACCCCATCTTTTATCCTCGATGGCAACAATACAATACATGCCTTGCTGCCCCTCATCACACTGGGAAAGGACACCGCAAGATTGAACCCAAAGCTAAGCACTTCTCCCATTGCAAGAAAGATCAATCTAGTAGGCCAAACTAAACCGATAATTCGAAGGGACTTGCAAAGATATCAAATCATGCATATAAGAATTCAGAGAAGAACCAAATAATATTCATAGATAATATTGTTCATAAATCCACAATTCATCGGATCTCGGCAAACACACCGCAAAAGAGTATTACATCTAATAGATCTCCAAGAACATTGAGGAGAACTTTGAATTGAGAATCAAAGAGAGAGAAGAAGCCATCTAGCTAATAACCATGGACCTGAAGGTCTGTGGTAAAGTACTCACGCTTCATCGGAGAGGCTATGGTGTTGATGTAGAAGCCCTCCATGATCGATTCCCCCTCCGGTAGATCGCCGGAAAAGGCCCCAAGATGTGATCTCACGGGTACAAAAGGTTGCGGCGGTGGAAAAGTGGTTTCGTTGCTCCCCCTGATGTTTTTAGGGTATAAGAGTATATATAGGCGAAATAAGTACGTCGGTGGAGCTACGAGGGGCCCACGAGGGTGGGGGGCGCGCCTACCCCCCTGGGCGCGCCCTCCTGCCTCGTGGCCGCCTCGTGGCGTTCCACACTTCAACTCCAAGCCTTCTGGTTTGCTTTCGGTCCAAGAAAGATCATCGCGAATGTTTCATTCCGTTTGGACTCCATTTGGTATTCCTTTTCTGCTACCTTTCATAATTATCAATGTAATTCTCTTTATTGCGGCATGAATGTTCAGATCCATAAGATTCAAAACAAAAGTTTAATATTGACATAAAAATAATAATACTTCAAGCATACTAATAAAGCAATCACGTCTTCTCAAAATAACATGGCCAAAGAAAGTTATCCCTACAAAATCATATAGTCTGGCTATGCTCTATCTTCATAACACAAACTATTTAAATCATGCACAACCCCGATGACAAGCCAAGCAATTGTTTCATACTTTTGATGTTCTCAAACTTTTTCAATCTTCACGCAATACATGAGCATGAGCCATGGACATAGCACTATAGGTGGAATAGAATGGTGGTTGTGGAGAAGACAGAAAGGAGAAGATAGTCTCACATCAACTAGGCGTATCAACGAGCTATGGAGATGCCCATCAATAGATATCAATGTGAGTGAGTTGGGATTGCCATGCAACGGATGCACTAGAGCTATAAGTGTATGAAACTCAACAAAAGAAACTAAGTGGGTGTGCATCCAACTCGCTTTCTCACGAAGACCAGGGGCAATTTGAGGAAGCCCATCATTGGAATATACAAGCCAAGTTCTATAATGAAAAATTTCCCACTACTATATGAAAGTGACAACATAAGAGACTCTCTATCATGAAGATCATGGTGCTACTTTGAAGCACAAGTGTGGAAAAAAGGATAGTAGCATTGTCCCTTCTCTCTTTTTCTCTCATTTTTTATTTGGGCCTTTCTCTTTTTTTGTGGCCTCTTTTTTTCGTCCCGAGTCTCATCCCGACTTGTGGGGGAATCATAGTCTCCATCATCCTTTCCTCATTGGGACAATGCTCTAATAATGAAGATCATCACACTTTTATTTACTTACAACTCAAGAATTACAACTCAATACTTAGAACAAAATATGACTCTATGTGAATGCCTCCGGCAGTGTACCGGGATGTGCAATGAATCAAGAGTGACATGTATGAAAAAATTATGAACCGTGGTTTTCCAACAAATACGATGTCAACTACATGATCATGCAAAGGAATATGACAATGATGAAGCGTGTCATAATAAACGGAAGGGTGGAAAGTTGCATGGCAATATATCTCGGAATGGCTATGGAAATGCCATAATAGGTAGGTATGGTGGCTGTTTTGAGGAAGGTATATGGTGGGTGTATGATACCAGCGAAAGTTGCAAGGTATTAGAGAGGCTAGCAATGGTGGAAGGGTGAGAGTGCGTATAATCCATGGACTCAACATTAGTCAATAAGAACTCACATACTTGTTGCAAAAATATATTAGTTATCGAGACGAAGTACTACGCGCATGCTCCTAGGGGGATAGATTGGTAGGAAAAGACCATCGCTCGTCCCCAACCGCCACTCATAAGGAAGACAGTCAATAAATAAATCATGCTCTGACTTCACAACATAACGGTTCACCATACGTGCATGCTACGGGAATCACAAACTTTAACACAAGTATCTCTCAATTTCACAACTACTCAACTAGCATGACTCTAATATCACCATCTTCATATCTCAAAACAATCATAAAGAATCAAACTTCTCATAGTATTGGATGCACTTTACATGAAAGTTTTTATTATACCCATCTTGGATGCTCATCATATTAGGACTAAATTCATAACCAAAGCAAATTACCATGCTGTTCTAAAGGACTCTCAAAATAATATAAGTGAAGCATGAGAGATCAATAATTTCTATAAAATAAAACCACCACCGTGCTCTAAAAGATATAAGTGAAGCACTAGAGCAAAATTATCTAGCTCAAAAGATATAAGTGAAGCACATAGAGTATTCTAATAAATTCTGATTCATGCGTGTCTCTCCAAAATGTGTGTACAGCAAGGATGATTGTGGTAAACTAAAAAGGAAAGACTCAAATCATACAAGACACTCCAAGCAAAACACATATCATGTGGTGAATAAAAATATAGCCTCAAGTAAAGTTACCGATAGACGAAGACGAAAGAGGGGATGCCTTCCGGGGCATCCCCAAGCTTAGGCTTTTGGTTGTCCTTGAATTTTACCTTTGGGGTGCCTTGGGCATCCCCAATATTAGGCTCTTGCCACTCCATAGAATCTTTACCCAAAACTTGAAAACTTCACAACACAAAACTTCAACAGAAAATCTCATGAGCTCGGTTAGTATAAGAAAATAAAGCACCACTTTAAGGTACTGTAATGAACTCATTCTTTGTTTATATTGGAGTTAAAACTACTGTATTCCAATTTCTCTATGGTTCATACCCTCCGATACTACTCATAGATTCATTAAAATAAGCAAACAACACACGAAAAACAGAATCTGTCAAAACAGAACAGTCTGTAGCAATCTGATTTTTTCGAATACTTCTGTAACTCCAAAAATTCTGCAATAAATTGGTGGACGTGAGGAATTTGTCTATTATCACCTGCAAAAAGAATCAACCTAAAAGCACTTTCCAGTGAAAAATGACAGCTAATCTCGCGGGCGCAAAAGTTTCTGTTTTTTACAACAAGATCACAAAGACTTCACCCATGTCTTCCCAAAGGTTCTACTTTGCACAAACACTAATTAAAACATAAAACCACATCTAAACATAGGTTAGATGAATTATTTATTACTAAACAGGAACAAAAAGCAAAAAATAAAATAAAATTGGGTTGCCTCCCAAGAAGCGCTATCGTTTAACGCCCCTAGCTAGGCGCAAAAACAAGAATAGATCTAGGCATTGCCATCTTTGGTATGCAATCCATAAGTGGCTCTCATAATAGATTCATAAGGAAATTTAATTTTCTTCCTAGGAAAGTGTTCCATGCCTTTCCTTAACGGAAATTGGAATCTAATATTTCCTTCTTTCATGTCAATAATTGCACCAATCGTTCTAAGGAAAGGTCTACCAAGAATAATAGGGCATGTAGTATTGCAATCTATATCAAGAACGATGAAATCTACGGGCACATAATTTCTATTTGCAACAATTATAACATCATTAATCCTTCCCATAGGTTTCTTAATGGTGGAATCCGCAAGATGCACATTTAAAGAACAATCATCAAATTTACGGAAACCTAGCACATCACACAAAGTTTTTGGAATCGTGGAAACACTAGCACCCAAATCACATAAAGCATAGCATTCATGATCTTTAATATTAGGTTCCCACTCATCATAAAGTTTCCTAGGGATAGAAACTTCTAGTTCAAGCTTTTCTTCATAGGATTGCATTAAAGCATCAACGATATATTTCGTAAAATCTTTATTTTGATTATAAGCATGTTCAACAGGGATTGCAACAAGGAAATACAGTCTATCAAAGAGCAATTAGCATAATTAAATTCCTTCAAATCCATAATAGTGGGTTCATTGCTATGTAAAGTTTTGACCTATTCATTCCCACTTTTATTAATTTTTGCATCAAGATCTAAAAACTCTGAAACATTGGGACGCCTTTTAACTAAAGTTGACTCATCTCCAGTCCCATCTTTATCAAGATTCATATTGAAAAACAAAGGTTTAATAGGAGTCACATTAATCACTTTTAGATCTTCATCATTATTATTATCTAGATCTTCCGATTTAGCGGCCATCTTATTAACTAAGGTGGCTTGCTTATCGAAATTTGGCCTACTAAATTTTCAAGATGAGCAAATTGAGATTTCAAACCATAAAATTCCTTAGACATATCATCGAGCTCTTTATTCATGTACTCCATAAAACTTTTTTGTTCTTTAAGCTCATTTCTGAATAAATTATTATGCTCAAATTGCAAAGACATAAGCTTCTAACGTTGTTTTCAATTTCTTCCAACCTTCTAAGGTGAGGATCAACGCTTTTTGGCAGAGCCATTAAAGAAAACAGGCACACTAACACCCAAGAACACAAGAAGCAAGCGGAAAAAAACGAAAGGAAGAGAGGCGAAGAAACGGCAAAGCTTATCGAATATCATTTTAGAAGTGGGGGAGAGGAAATAGAGAGGTGAATGGCAAATAATGTAATGCGAGGGAGAAGAGTTTATGATGGGCACTTGGTATGTCTTGACTTGGGCGTAGATCTCCTCGGCAACGGCGCCATAAATCCTTCTTGCTACCTCTTGAGCATGCGTTGGTTTTCCCTTGAAGAGGAAAGGGTGATGCAACAAACTAGCATAAGTATTTCCCTCAGTTTTGAGAACCAAGCTATCAATCCAGTAGGAGACAATGCTCAAGTCACCTAGTACCTGCACAAAAAATCAAGAACCTTCCAACCAACGCGATAAAGGGGTTGTCAATCCCTTCACGGTCACTCGCAAAAGGGAGATCTAATAAAGTTAGTAAAGTAAATATTTTTGGTATTTTTGTTGTACAGATTGGAAAGTAAAGATTGCAAAATAGTAAACGAGATGCGATGTAAATAAAAGAGATGCAATATAATAAGAAAGAGACCCGGGGGCCATAGGTTTCACTAGTGGCTTCTCTCAAGATAGCATGTATTACGGTGGGTGAACAAATTACTGCCGAGCAATTGATAGAAAAGCGCATAGTTATGAGAATATCTAGGCAATGATCATGAATATAGGCATCACGTCCATGTCAACTAGATCAAAACGTTTCTGCATCTACTACTATTACTCCACACATCGACCACTATCCAGCATGCATCTAGAGTATTAAGTTCATAAGAACAAAGTAACGCATTAACCAAGATGACATGATGTAGAGGGATAAACTCAAGCAATATGATATAAACCCCATCTTTTTATCCTCGATGGCAACAATACAATACATGCCTTGCTGCCCCTCATCCTTTGGGAAAGGACACATAAAGATTGAACCCAAAGCTAATACTTCTCCCATTGCAAGAAAGATCAATCTAGTAGGCCAAACTAAACCGATAATTCGAAGGACTTGCAAAGATATCAAATCATGCATATAAGAATTCAGAGAAGAACCAAATAATATTCATAGATAATCTTGTTCATAAATCCACAATTCATCGGATCTCGGCAAACACACCGCAAAAGAGTATTACATCTAATAGATCTCCAAGAACATTGAGGAGAACTTTGTATTGAGAATCAAAAAGAGAGAAGAAGCCATCTAGCTAATAACTATGGACCCGAAGGTCTGTGGTAAACTACTCACGCTTCATCGGAGAGGCTATGGTGTTGATGTAGAAGCCCTCCGTGATCGATTCCCCCTCCGGCAGATCGCTAGAAAGGGCCCCAAGATGGGATCTCACGGGTACAGAAGGTTGCGGCGGTGGAAAAGTGGTTTTGTGGCTCCCCCTGATGTTTTTAGGGTATAAGAGTATATAGAGGCGAAAGAAGTACATCGGTGGAGCTACGAGGGGCCCACGAGGGTGGGTGGCGCGCCTACGCCCCTGGGCGCGCCCTCCTGCCTCGTGGCCGCCTCGTGGCGTTCCAGACTTCAACTCCAAGTCTTCTGGTTTGCTTTCGGTCCAAGAAAGATCGTCGCGAAGGTTTCATTCCGTTTGGACTCCATTTGGTATTCCTTTTTTGCAAAACTCTAAAATATGCAAAAAAAACAGAAACTGGCACTGGGCCTCCGGTTAATAGGTTAGTCCCAAAAATAATATAAAAGAGCATATTAAATCCCATTAAACATCCAAAACAGATAATATAATAGCATGGAACAATAAAAAATTATAGATACGTTGGAGACGTGTCAAGCATCCCCAACTTAATTCCTGCTGGTCCTCGAGTAGGTAAATGATAAAAACAGAATTTTTGATGTGGAATGCTACCTATCATAATTATCAATGTAATTCTCTTTATTGTGGCATGAATGTTCAGATCCATAAGATTCAAAACCAAAGTTTAATATTGACATAAAAATAATAATACTTCAAACATACTAATAAAGCAATCATGTCTTCTCAAAATAACATGGCCAAAGAAAGTTATCCCTACAAAATCGTATAGTCTGGCTATGCTCTATGTTCATCACACAAAATATTTAAATCATGCACAACCCCGATGACAAGCCAAGCAATTGTTTCATACTTTTGATGTTCTCAAAATTTTTCAATCTTCACGCAATACATGAGGGTGAGCAATGGACATAGCACTATAGGTGGAATTGAATGGTGGTTGTGGAGAAGACAGAAAGGAGAAGATAGTCTCACATCAACTAGGCGTATCAACGAGTTATGGAGATGCCCATCAATAGATATCAATGTGAGTGAGGAGGGATTGCCATGCAACGGATGCACTAGAGCTATAAGTGTATGAAAGCTTAACAAAAGAAACTAAGTGGGTGTGCATCCAACTCGCTTGCTCACGAAGACCTAGGGCAATTTGAGGAAGCCCATCATTGGAATATACAAGCCAAGTTCTATAATAAAAAATTCCCCCCAATATATGAAAGTGACAACATAGGAGACTCTCTATCATGTCATGGTGCTACTTTGAAGCACAAGTGTGGAAAAAAGGATAGTAGCCTTGTCCCTTCTCTCTTTTTCTCTCATTTTTTTATTTGGGCCTTTCTCTTTTTTATGGCCTCTTTTTTTTCTTATTTTGTCCGTTGTCTCATCCCGACTTGTGGGGGAATCATAGTCTCCATCATCCTTTCGTAACTAGGACAATGCTCTAATAATGAAGATCATCTCACTTTTATTTACTTACAACTCAAGAATTACAACTCAATACTTAGAACAAAATATGACTCTATGTGAATGCCTCCGGCGGTATACCGAGATGTGCAATGAATCAAGAGTGACATCCAGAAATAATAGCTTAGTCCCAAAAATAATATAAAACAGCATTGGGCCTCCAGTTAATAGGTTAGTCCCAAAAATAATATAAAAGAGCATATTAAAGACCATTAAACAACCAAAACAGATACTATAATAGCATGGAACAATAAAAAATTGTAGATACGTTGGAGACGTATCAGTTAGCTCAAAAATGACCTAGACTTAGCTTCTTCAGTTAATTTATGACATACTTAGCATACTTAGGTAAAAATGGCATGATAACCTTGGTTTAGCTCCAAAATGACATAGACTTAGCTTATTTTCCTCCAAAATGACACAATAACCTTACTAAGCTCCAAAATGACCTACTACTATTACTCCACACATCGACCGACTCCTCCCTGTTGGGGAACGTTGCAGAAAATTAAAAATTTTCCTACGGTTTCACCAAGATCCATCTATGAGTTCATCTAAGCAACGAGTCAAGGGAGTGAGTTTGCATCTACATACCACTTGTAGATCGAGTGCGGAAGCGTTCAATGGGATGGTGATGATGGAGTCGTACTCGTCGTGATTCGGATCACCGATGACCAAGTGCTGAACGGACAACACCTCCGCGTTCAACACACGTACGGTACGGACGACGTCTCCTCCTTCTTGATCCAAAGCAAGGGGAAGGAGAGGTTGAGGAAGATGGCTCCAGCAGCAGCACGACGGCGTGATGATGGTGGAGTGACAGTTCTCCGCAGGCTTCGCCAAGCACCCGGGGTGGAGGAGCGGTGTTGGGGAGGGGAGGGGCCGCGCCTTCAAGTGTGGTGCAGCCCTCCCCTCACCCCTCTATTTATAGGGGGAAGGGACAAGGGGCGGCCCCTCTAGATGTCATCTAGAGGCGGCGGCCAAGGAGGGCTTGCCCCCCAAGCAAGGCGCCCCTCTAGGGTTCCCCAACCCTAGGCGCATGGGCCCAAGGGGCGCCCAGCCCACCAGGGGCTGGCTCCTGCCCCACGCAGCCCATGTGGCCCCCCGGGAGGGGTGGCCCCTCCCGGTGGACCCCCCGGAACCCTTCCGGTGGCCCCGGTACAATACCGATATGCCCCCGAAACTTTCCGGTGTCCATTTGACAACTTCCCATATATAAATCTTTACCTTCGGACCCTTCCGAACTCCTCATGACGTTAGGGATCTCATCCGGGACTCGAACAACATTCGGTAATCACATACAAGTCTTCCTAATAACCCTAGCGTCACCGAACCTTAAGTGTGTAGACCCTACGGGTTCGGGAGACACGCAGACATGACCGAGACGGCTCTCAGGTCAATAACCAACAGCGGGATCTGGATCCCATGTTGGCTCCCACATGCTCCTCGATGATGTCATCGGATGAACCACGATGTCGAGGATTCAAGCAACCCTGTATACTATTCCCTTTGTCAATCGGTACGTTACATGCCCGAGACTCGATCGTCGGTATCCCAATACCTCGTTCAGTCTCGTTACCGGCAAGTCACTTTACTCGTACCGTAATGCATGATCCCGTGACCAAACACTTGGTCACTTTGAACTCATTATGATGATGCATTACCGAGTGGGCCCAGAGATACCTCTCCGTCATACGGAGTGACAAATCCCAGTCTCGATCCGTGTCAACCCAATGTACACTTTCGGAGATACACCGTAGTGCACCTTTATAGTCACCCAGTTACGTTGTGACGTTTGGTACACCCAAAGCACTCCTATGGTATCCGGGAGTTACACGATCTCATGGTCTAAGGAAGAGATACTTGACATTGAAAAAGCTCTAGCGAAACGAACTACACGATCTTGTGCTATGCTTAGGATTGGGTCTTGTTCATCACGTCATTCTCCTAATGACGTGATCCCGTTGTCAATGACATCTCGATGTCCATAGTCGTGAAACCATGACTATCTGTTGACCAACGAGCTAGTCAACTAGAGGCTTACTAGGGACGATTGTGGTCTATGTATTCACACGTGTATTACGATTTCCGGATAATACAATTATAGCATGAATAAAAGACAATTATCACGAACAAGGAAATATAATAATAATGCTTTTATTATTGCCTCTAGGGCATATTTCCAACAGTCTCCCACTTGCACTAGAGTCAATAATCTAGTTACATTGTGATGAATCGAACACCCATAGAGTTACGGTGTTGATCATGTTTTGCCATGAAGAGGTTTAGTCAACGGATCTGCGACATTCAGATCCGTATGCACTTTGCAAATTTCTATGTCTCCATCTTGAACATTTTCACGGATGGAGTTGAAGCGGCAACTTGATGTGCCTGGTCTTCTTGTGAAACCTGGGCTCCTTGGCAAGTGCAATAGCTCCAGTGTTGTTACAGAAGAGTTTGATCGGCCCGACGCATTGGGTATGACTCCTAGGTCGGTGATGAACTCCTTCACCCAAATTGCTTCATGCGCTGCCTCCGAGGCTGCCATGTACTCCGCTTCACATGTAGATCCCGCCACGACGCTTCTGCTTGCAGCTGCACCAGCTTCTTGCTCCACCATTCAACATATACACGTATCCGGTTTGTGACTTAGAGTCATCCAGATCTGTGTCGAAGCTAAGCGTCGACGTAACCCTTCTGACGAGCTCTTCATCACCTCCATAAACAAGAAACATGTCCTTTGTCCTTTTCAGTGCCTTCAGATATTCTTGACGCTGTCCGGTGTTCCTTGCGGGATTACTTTGGTACCTTCCTACCAAACTTACGGCAAGGTTTACATCAGGTCCGGTACACAGACATGGCATACATAATAGATCCTATGGCTGAGGCATAGGGATGACGCTCATCTCTTCTTTATCTTTTGCCGTGGTCGGGCATTGAGCCGAGCTCAATCTCACACCTTGCAATACAGGCAAGAACCCCTTCTTGGACTGATCCATTTTGAACTTCTTCAAAATCTTATCAAGGTATGTGCTTTGTGAAAGACCTATGAGGCGTCTCGATCTATCTCTATAGATCTTGATGCCTAATATATAAGCAGCTTCTCCAAGGTCCTTCATTGAAAAACACTTATTCAAGTAGGCCTTAATGCTCTCCAAGAGTTCTATATCATTTCCCATCAAAAGTATGTCATCTACATATAATATGAGAAATGCTACAGAGCTCCCACTCACTTTCTTGTAAACGCAGGCTTCTCCATAAGTCTGCATAAACCCAAACGCTTTGATCATCTCATCAAAGCGAATGTTCCAACTCCGAGATGCTTGCACCAGCCCATAAATGGATCGCTAGAGCTTGCATACTTTGTTAGCATTCTTAGGATCGACAAAACCCTCCGGCTGCATCATATACAGTTCTTCCTTAAGATGCCCGTTAAGGAATGCCGTTTTGACGTCCATCTGCCATATCTCATAATCATAGTATGCGGCAATTGCTAACATGATTTGGACGGACTTAAGCTTCGCTACGGGAGAAAGTCTCATCGTAGTCAATCCCTTGAACTTGCCGATAACCCTTAGCGACAAGTCGAGCTTTATAGATGGTGACATTACCATCCGCGTCCGTCTTCTTCTTAAAGATCCATTTGTTTTCTATCGCCGCCGATCATCGGCAAGTCACCAAAGTCCATACTTTGTTTTCATACATGGATTCTATCTCGGATTTCATGGCTTCTTGCCATTTGTTGGAATCTGGGCCCGCCATCGCTTCTTCATAGTTCGAAGGTTCACCGTTGTCTAACAACATGATTTCCAGGACAGGGTTGCCGTACCACTCTGGTGCGGAACGTGTCCTTGTGGACCTACGAAGTTCAGTAGCTACTTGATCCGAAGTACCTTGATCATCATCATTATTTTCCTCTTCAGTTGGTGTAGGCATCACAGATACATTTTCCTGAGCTGCACTACTTTCCTGTTCAAGAGGTAGTACTTCATCGAGTTCTACTTTCCTCCCACTTACTTCTTTCGAGAGAAACTCTTTTCGAGAAAGGATCCGCTCTTGGCAACAAAGATCTTGCCCTCGGATCTTAAGTAGAAGGTATACCCAATGGTTTATTTAGGGTATCCTATGAAGACGCACTTTTCTGATTTGGGTTCGAGCTTTTCAGGTTGAAGTTTCTTGACATAAGCATCGCATCCTCAAACTTTTAGAAACGACAGCTTAGGTTTCTTCCCAAACCATAATTCATACGGTGTCGTCTCAACGGATTTAGACGGTGCCCTATTTAAAGTGAATGTAGCTGTCTCTAGAGCGTATCCCCAAAATGATAGCGGTAAATCGATAAGAGACATCATTGATCGCACCATATCCAATAGAGTGCGATTACGACGTTCGGACAAACCGTTCTGTTGAGGTGTTCCAGCGGCGTGAGTTGTGAAACGATTCCACATTTTCTTAAGTGTGTACCAAATTCGTGACTTAAATATTCTCCTCCACGATCCGATCGTAAGAATTTTATCTTTCGGTCACGTTGATTCTCTACTTCATTCTGAAATTCCTTGAACTTTTCAAAGGTCTCATACTTGTGTTTCATTAAGTAGACATACCCATATCTACTCAAGTCATCTGTGAGAGTGAGAACATAACGATATCCTCCGTGAGCCTCAACACTCATTGGACCGCATTGCGTCGGTATGTATGATTTCCAACAAGTTGGTTGCTCGCTCCATTGTTCCGGAGAACGGAGTCTTGGTCATTTTGCCCATGAGGCATGGTTCGCATGTGTCAAATGATTCATAATCGAGAGACTCTAAAAGTCCATCAGCATGGAGCTTCTTCATGCGCTTGACACCAATGTGACCAAAGGCGGCGATTGCCACAAGTATGTGGGACTATCGTTATCAACTTTACATCTTTTGGTATTCACACTATGAATATGTGTAATATTATGTTCGAGATTCATTAAGAATAAACCATTGACCATCGGAGCATGACCATAAAACATATCTCTCATATAAATAGAACAACCATTATTCTCGGATTTAAATGAGTAGCCATCTCGCATTAAATGAGATCCAGATACAATGTTCATGCTCAAACTTGGCACTAAATAACAATTATTGAGGTTCATAACTAATCCTGTGGGTAAATGTAGAGGTAGCGTGCCGACGGCGATCACATCGACTCTGGAACCATTCCCACGCCGCATCGTCACCTCGCCCTTTGCCGGCCTCCGCTTATTCCGCAGCTCCGCCTGTGAGTTACAAATATGAGCAACGGCACGGTATCAAATACCAGGAGTTACTATGAGTACCGGTAAGGTACACATCAATTACATGTATATCAAATATACCTTTGGTGTTGCCGGCCTTCTTATCCGCTAAGTATTTGGGGCAGTTCCGCTTCGATGACCCTTCCCTTGCAATAAAAGCACTCGGTCTCGTGCTTGGGTCCATTCTTTGACTTCTTCCGGCAACTTGCTTGCAGGCGCGGCAACCTCCTTGCCGTCCTTCTTGAAGTTCTTCTTGCCCTTGCCCTTCTTGAACTTAGTGGTTTTATTGACCATCAACACTTGATGTTCTTTCTTGATTTCAACCTCTGCTGACTTCAAAGATTGAGAATACTTCGGGAATGGTTTTCACCATCTCTTGCATATTGTAGTTCATCACAAAGCTCTTGTAGCTTGGTGGGAGCGACTAAAGGATTCTGTCAATGACCGCCTCGTTCGGGAGGTTTATGTCCAGCTGGGACAGGCGGTTGTGCAACCCAGACATTTTGAGTATGTGCTCACTTGTAACTGTTTTCCTCCATCTTACAACTATAGAACTTGTAGGAGACTTCATATCTCGACCGGGCATGAGCTTGGAAAACTAGTTTCAGCTCTTGAACATCTCATATGCTCCGTGTTGCTCAAAACGCTTTTGGAGCCCCGGTTCTAAGTCAGAAGCATGCCGCACTGAACGAGGGAGTAATCATCAAGACGAGTCTGCCAAGCATTCATAATGTCTTGGTTCTGCAGAGACGGAGGCGTCACCTAGCGGTCCTTCTAGGACATATTGTTTCTGGCAGCTATGAGGATGATCCTCGTGTTAGGACCCAGTCCGTATAGTTGCTGCCATCATCTTTCAGCTTGGTTTTCTCTAGGAACGCGTTGAAGTTCAGGTTGACATGAGCGTTGGCCATTTGATCTACAAGACATATTTGCAAAGGTTTTAGACTAAGTTCATGATAATTAAGTTCATCTAATCAAATTATTTTAATGAACTCCCACTCAGATTAGACATCCCTCTAGTCATCTAAGTGATACATGATCCGAGTCGACTAGGCCGTGTCCGATCATCACGTGAGACGGACTAGTCATCGTCTGTGAACATTCTCATGTTGATCGTATCTTCCATATGACTCGTGTTCGACCTTTCGGTCTCCGTGTTCCGAGGCCATGTCTGTACATGCTAGGCTCGTCAAGTTAACCCTAAGTGTTTTGCATGTGTAAAACTGTCTTACACCCGTTGTATGTGAACGTAAGGATCTATCAGACCCGATCATCACGTGGTGCTTGAAACGACGAACTTTAGCAACGGTGCAGTTAGGGGAGAACACTTCTTGAAATTGTTGTGAGGATCATCTTATTTACTACCGTCGTTCTAAGTAAACAAGATGTATAAACATAATAAACATCACATGCAATTATATAGTAGTGACATGATATGGCCAATATCATATAGCTCCATTGATCTCCATCTTGAGGCTCCATGATCATCTTGTCACCGGCATGACACCATGATCTCCATCATCATGATCTCCATCATCGTGTCTTCATGAAGTTGTCACGCCAACGACTACTTCTACTTCTATGGCTAACGCGTTTAGCAATAAAGTAAAGTAGTTTACATGGCGTTCTTCAATGACACGCAGGTCATACAAAAATAAAGACAACTCCTATGGCTCCTGCCGGTTGTCATACTCATCGACATGCAAGTCGTGATTCCTATTACAAGAACATGATCTCATACATCACAATATATCATTCATCATTCATCACAACTTCTGGCCATATCACATCACATGAAAATTGCTGCAAAAACAAGTTAGACGTCCTCTAATTGTTGTTGCATCTTTTACGTGGCTGCAATTGGGTCTAGCAAGAACGTTTTCTTACCTACGAATAACCACAACGTGATTTTGTCAACTTCTATTTACCCTTCATAAGGACCCTTTTCATCGAATCCGCTCCAACTAAAGTGGGAGAGACAGACACCCTTGACCACCTTATGCAACTAGTGCATGTTAGTCGGTGGAACCGGTCACACGTAAGCGTACGTGTAAGGTTGGACTAGGCCGCTTCATTCCACAAAACCGCTGAAGCAAGATAAGACTAGTATCGGCAAGCAAGAAGACAAGATCTACGCCCACAACCAAATTGTGTTCTACTCGTGCAATAGAGAACTACGCATAGACCTAGCTCATGATGCCATGTTGGGGAACGTTGCGGAAGATTAAAAATTTCCTACGGTTTCACCAAGATCCATCTATGAGTTCATCTAAGCAACGAGTCAAGGGAGTGAGTTTGCATCTACATACCACTTGTAGATCGAAAAGTGGAAGCTGCTCAAGGGGATGGTGATGATGGAGTCGTACTACGCCGTGATTCGGATCACCGATGACCAAGTGCGAACGGACAGCACCTCCGCGTTCAACACACGTGCAGTGCAGACGACGTCTCCTCCTTCTTGATCCAGCAAGGGGAAGGAGAGGTTGAGGAAGATGGCTCCAGCAGCGGCCGACGGCGTGATGATGGTGGAGTGTGATTCTCGGCGAGGCTTCGCCAAGCACACGCGGAGGAGGAGAGGTGTTGGGAGGGAGGCTGCGCCTTCAAGTGTGTTGCAGCCTCCCTCACCCCTCTATTTATAGGGGAAGGGACAGGGCGGCCCCTCTAGATGGCATCTAGAGGGGGCGGCGGCCAAGGGAGGGACTTGCCCCCCAAGCAAGGGGCGCTCTAGGTTCCCCCAACCCTAGGCGCATGGGCCCAAGGGGGGGGGGCGCCCAGCCCACCAGGGGCTGGCTCCTGCCCCACGCAGCCCATGTGGCCCCCCGGAACCCTTCCGATGGCCCCGGTACAATACCGATATGCCCCCGAAACTTTCCGGTGTCTGTTTGACAACTTCCCATATATAAATCTTTACCTCCGGATCCTTCTGGAACTCCTCGTGACGTTCGGGATCTCATCCGGGACTCCGAACAACATTCGGTAATCACATACAAGTCTTCCTAATAACCCTAGCGTCACCGAACCTTAAGTGTGTAGACCCTACGGGTTCGGGAGACACGCAGACATGACCGAGACGGCTCTCAGTCAATAACCAACAGCGGATCTGGATCCCATGTTGGCTCCACATGCTCCTCGATGATGTCATCGGATGAACCACGATGTCGAGGATTCAAGCAACCTCATATACTATTCCCTTTGTCAATCGGTGCGTTACATGCCCGAGACTCGATCGTCGGTATCCCAATACCTCGTTCATCTCAAGTATCGCAAGTCACTTTACTCATACAGTAATGCATGATCCCGTGACCAAACACTTGGTCACTTTGAGCTCATTATGATGATGCATTACCGAGTGGGCCCAGAGATACCTCTCCGTCATACGGAGTAACAAATCCGATCTCGATCCGTGTCAACCCAATGTACACTTTCGGAGATACCGTAGTGCACCTTTATAGTCACCCGATTCGTTGTGACGTTTGGTACACCCAAAGCACTCCTACGGTATCCGGGAGTTACACGATCTCATGGTCTAAGGAAGAGATACTTGACATTGAAAAAGCTCTAGCAAAAGCGAACTACACGATCTTGTGCTATGCTTAGGATTGGGTCTCGTCCATCACGTCATTCTCCTAATGACGTGATCCCGTTGTCAATGACATCGATGTCCATAGTCGAAACCATGACTATCTGTTGACCAACGAGCTAGTCAACTAGAGGCTTACTAGGGACGTATTGTGGTCTATGTATTCACACGTGTATTACGATTTCCGGATAATACAATTATAGCATGAATAAAAGACAATTATCACGAACAAGGAAATATAATAATAATGCTTTTATTATTGCCTCTAGGGCATATTTCCAACACTGCCTGCATCTAGAGTATTAAGTTCAGGAAGAACAGAGTAACACATTAAGTAAGATGACATCATGTAGAGGAATAAACTCAAGCAATATGATGTAAACTCTAACTTTTTATCCTCGATGGAAACAATACAACACGTTCCTTGTTGCCCCTACTGTCACTGGGAAATGACACCGCAAGATTGAACCCAAAGCTAAGCACTTCTCCCATTGCAAGAAAAAACAATCTAGTTGGCCAAATCAAATCGATAGT
This sequence comes from Aegilops bicornis, assembly GCA_021605145.1. Taxonomy (NCBI): domain Eukaryota; kingdom Viridiplantae; phylum Streptophyta; class Magnoliopsida; order Poales; family Poaceae; genus Aegilops; species Aegilops bicornis. Next base: position 480,185,162 of record CM038670.1, read on the forward strand.
TCGAAGAGACTTGCAAAGATATCAAATCATGCATATAAGAATTCGGAGGAGATTCAAATAATATTCAAAGATAAGCTGATCATAAATGCACAATTCATCGGATCTCGGCAAACACACAACAAAAGAGTATTACATCGAATAGATCTCCAAGAACATCGAGGAGAACATGGTATTGAGAATCAAAGAGAGAGAAGAAGCCGTCTAGCTACTAGCTATGGACCCGTAGGTCTGTGGTAAACTACTCACGCTTCATCGGAAGGGCAATGGTGTTGATGTAGAATCCCTCCATGATCGAATCCCCACCAGTAGGACGCCGGAAAAGGCCCCTAGATGGGATCTCACGGGTACAGAATGTTGCGGCAATGGGAAAGTATTTTCATGGATGCCTCTGGTGGTTTGGGCATATAAGAGTATATATAGGCGAAAGAGTAGGTCAGGAGGTGCACGAGGGGCCCACAAGGGTGGGGGCGCGCCCTACCCCCTGGGTGCGCCCTTCGTCCTTGTGGCCGCCTCGTGGCTTCTCCGACTTCATCTCCAAGTCTCCTGGTTTCCTTCTGGTCCAAGAAAAATCATCACGAAAGTTTTATTCCGTTTGGTGTTCCTTTTCTGCAAAACTCTAAAACAACGAAAAACACAAACTGGCACTAGGCTCTAGGTTAATAGGTTAGTCCCAAAAACAATGTAAAATAGCATATTAATGCATATAAAACATCCAAAATAGATAATATAATAGCATGGAACAATCAAAAATTATTGATACGTTGGAGACGTATCAAGCATCCCCAAGCTTAATTCCTGCTCGTCCTCGAGTAGGTAAATGATAAAAATAGAATTTTTGATGTGGAATGCTACCTAACATATTTATCCATGTAAGTTCCTTATTGTGGCATGAATGTTCAGATTCGTATGATTCAAAACAAAAGTTTAATATTGACATAAAAAGAATAATACTTCAAGCATACTAACAAGATAATTTTGTCTTATCAAAATAACATGGCGAAAGAAAGCTTATCCATATAAAATCATATAGTCTGGCTATGCTCTATCTTCATCACACAAAATATTCAAATCATGCTTAACCCCGATGACATGCCAATCAATTGTTTCATACTTTTGACGTTCTCAAACCTTTTCAACTTTCATGCAATACATGAGCGTGAGCCATGGACATTGCACTATAGGTGGAATAGTAGGTGGTTGTGGAGGAGACAAAAAGAGGGATATAGTCTCACATCAACTAGGCGTATTAATGGGCTATGGAGATGCCCATCGATAGATATCAATGTGAGTGAGTAGGGATTGCCATGCGAAGAATGCACTAGAGATATAAGTTTATGAAAGCTCAAAAAGAAACTAAGTGGGTGTGCATCCAACTTGCTTGCTCACGAAGATCTAGGTCAATTTGAGGAAGCCCATCATTGGAATATACAAGCCAAATTCTATAATGAAAAATTCCCAGTAGTATATGAAAGTGAAAACATAGGAGACTCTCTATCATGAAGATCATGGTGCTACTTTCAAGCACAAGTATGGAAAAAGGGTAGTAACATTGCCCCTTCTCTCTTTTTCTCTCATTTTTTTCTCCCGTTTTTTTCTTTTTGTCTTTCTTTTTCTTTTTTTCTTTCCTTCTCTTTTTTTCTTTCTTTTATTTCCTCACATGGGACAATGCTCTAATAATGAAGATCATCATACTTCTATTTGCTTACAACTCAAAAATTACAACTCAATACTTAGAAAAAAATATGACTCTGTATGAATGCCTCCGGCGGTGTACCGGGATGTGCAATGAATCAAGAGTGACATGTATAAAATGATGAAAGGTGGCTTTTCCACAAATGCGATGTCAACTACATGATCATGCAAAGCAATATGAAAATGATGATGAGTGTCATAATAAACGGAACGGTGGAAAGTTGCACGGCAATATATCTCGAAATGGTTATGGAAATGCCATAATAGGTTGGTATGGTGGCTGTTTTGAGGAAGGTATATGGTGGGTTTATGGCACCGGTGAATGTTGCGCGGCACTAGAGAGGCTAATAATGGTGGAAGGGTGGGAGTGCGTATAATCCATGGACTCAACATTAGTCATAAAGAACTCACATACTTATTGCAAAAATCTATTAGTCATCAAAACAATGTACTACGCGCATGCTCCTAGGGGGATAGACTGGTAGGAAAAGACCATCGCTCTTCCCCGACCGCCACTCATAAGGAAGACAATCAATAAATAAATCATGCTCCGACTTCATCACATGACGATTCACCATACGTGCATGTTACGAGACTCACAAACCTTTACACAAGTATTTCTCAAATTCACAACTACTCACTAGCATGACTCTAATATCACCATCTTCATATCTCAAAACGATCATAAGGAATCAAACTTCTCATAGTATTCAATGCACTTTATATGAAAGTTTTTATTATATCCCTCTTGGATGCCTATCATATTAGGAATAAATTTATAACCAAAGCAAATTACCATGCTTTTTTAAAGACTCTCAAAATAATATAAGTGGAGCATGAGAGTTCATCAATTTCTATAAAATAAAGCCACCGTCGTGCTCTAAAAAGATATAAGTGAAGCACTAGAGCAAACTTGCCTAGCTCAAAAGATATAAGTGAAGCACATAGAGTATTATAATAAATCACGATTCATGCGTGTCTCTCTCAAAAGGTGTGTACAACAATGATGATTGTGGAAAAATAAAAAGCAAAAACTCAAATCATACAAGACGCTCCAAGCAAAACACATATCATGTGGTGAATAAAAATATAGCCTCAAGTAAAGTTACCGATAGACGAAGACGAAAGAGGGGATGCCTTCCGGGACATCCCCAAGCTTAGGCTCTTGGTTGTCCTTGAATATTACCTTGGGGTGCCTTGGGCATCCCCAAGCTTAGGCTCTTGCCACTCCTTATTCCATAGTCCATCAAATCCTTACCCAAAACTTGGAAACTTCACAACACAAAACTCAAAAGAAAATCTCATAAGCTCCATTAGTATAAGAAAATAAATGACCACTTTTGGTACTGTTGTGGAGTCATTCATTTTTAATATTGTTGTAATATCTAATGTATTCCAACTTTTCCATGGTTCATACCCCTCGATACTAGCCATAGATTCATCAAAATAAGCAAACAACACATAGAAAAAAGAATCTGTCAAAAACAGAACAGTCTGTAGCAATCTGGATATTTCGAATACTTCTGTAACTCCAAAAATTCTGAAAAATTAGGAAAACCTAGTAAAATTGTTTATTAATCTTATGAAAAAAGAATCAAATCAAAATACATCTTATTTTAAAAATTAGAATTGTTTTTCTGAGCGCAAAAGTTTCTGTTTTTCAGCGGGATCAAATCAACTATCACCATAAGCTATCCCAAATTTCTTACTTGGCACAAACACTAATTAAAACACAAAACCGCATCTAACCAGAGGCTAGATGAATTATTTATTGCAAAACAGAACCTAAAAAGCAAAAATAATAATAAATATGGGTTGCCTCCCAACAAGCGTTGTTGTTTAACGCCCTTAGCAAGGCATAAAACATGAATAGATCTAGGTATTATCGTCTCCCCCCTTTTGGAAGCAAAGAGAAAATTTCTTATCCATGGCATTTATATTTCTATTTTGTGAAAGCACATGGCCATTAATAGTAGAATAAATATTAAGCACGTTACGAAAATTTGCATCTAAACTAGCCTTCATCTCTTTGATTATTTCATTTTGATAGAAACACATAATAGCAGTTGATTCAACATTTTCTCCCTTGGGGTGCCCAAATATGGTTTTCATATTCTCATAAGTGTCGATTGCATCCCCTCCAAGAAAACCATTTTCAAATATAGTGTCGGTGTACTAGAGTAGGGGTACCCTAGTATCCCGAACTTGTGCACTGGCGATTCTTGACCCTCATGGCAAGGCTTACCGGGTGACCGCCAAGGTCCTCCGTGGTTCCTGTGGAGCCATTCAAGAAGAAAGTATTCAAGCCGAGGAGACAAAGCCCCGGCAAGAGGAGCTTGCCGGGAAGGCCACCCAAGGCACATGCAAGACAAGGCCCCGGCAAGAGGAGCTTGCCGGGAAGGCCCGGTGAGCGACAAGCTTCCGGGCGCGACAAGACAACAACCGCGGCAAGGCGCTTGCCGCGGCAGACCACCTCTCTGTACCTACGCTCCAGCACATCCACTAACGTGTCGCCCTGGGACCTTTCCAGGCGCCAAGGTGGCGGGAGGTCAGGCAGCCAGCGGCGAGGTGGCAAGCGGCGCCGACAAGTTTGCCATCGTGGCAGCGGTGGCGCCCGACGGTCCCTGCTTGCAGACCGTTAGGGTGACTAGACGGGCATTTAATGCCTTTGTCCCCTGCCGTCAGGGTTAGGTATGGTACACTGTACACTGTACAAGTAGGTGTACCAACCACTCAATTTCCATTTGTACCCTTGTCTACGTTGCCACCTGTCGGTGACCCCTTCAAAGATATAAAAGGAGGCCCATGCATAGCGTGGGGGGTTGGAAAAGGTTCGACACTCACGCTCGGTCTCGTTAGCAGCTCGTGTGTACTGTAGCACTCGAGCACTCCCGAGCAAGAACGCAATACACCTAGATATGCAGCAGTAGGAGTATTATCTCTCCGGAGAGCTCCGAAGCTGGGTAAACCTCTCGTGTGTTTCGCCTCGATCTGCTCTTCGTGCGACCTCCGCTCCCCGAACGAAAGGGGCTCGGTCCGCCGCCCCATAGGTGTTCGTGGGCGCATCAGCCTGCCCGACATCTTTGGCGCGCCCGGTAGGGGCGTCGAGGTTGTGTGAACCTGATTCGCGTTCACGCGAAGCTAGATCTTCATCATCTTCATCAACATGCCACCGAAGAAGAAGGCTTCGGTGGCGAAGCCCGTCTGCTGTCGAACCCACCGCCACCGTTGCAAACAGGTGGTGGGGTAGACGCCAGCGAAGAATGGACGGAGATGGGGAGCTCACGGTGCTGCCAAGTCCAAGGACAAGGTTGCATGCAGACCTCGGCGTCCGATACATGCACCGCGCCCGTCTCGGGGGCGCGGGACCGCAGCGCCATGGCATTCACAATGCCATACGCCGTTGGACCAAGATCGAGCTGGTGGATCTCGGGATGCTCAAGACCGGCATGCACGCCAACATGTTTGGCGCTGAAGCGAGGCATCGGTCGCCCGGACGGGATATCGCTCCTTCTAACATAGTTAGAAGTCCGAGCATATCCGCCTCGCCGCCGCTCGCCATCGCCACCCACCACTCCAGCAGAAGCTTTGGCGAGAGCACAGCTGCTCCTAGATTACCCTCCAACGGCCGACAAGGTCGATGAGTGGAGGGCCACCATTCAGAGTATCATCGGCTTCGCCAACGGTGACGCTCCGCGGCAACCGAGTGCATCGCTGCCGCGGCAGGACTGCCAAACACGAGCTGGTGGCGACGAGACCGGTGGGGGTGCAACCACCATGCACTCTCCGCCCCGAAGGCCAAGATCGCCGACTCACCGGATCCACCTCGACAGCGACTCCACCGCATCATCGGATCCACGAGCTCGTCGCGATCAGCGCCAAGTTCTACACGATCGACAGCAAGAAGACGCTCGAACTCGCATCGAGCGCCGAAGAGAAGCGCGGCGTCAATCCGACAAGCGCGCTGGGCCCTCTGTTGACATGCATGCGCCAGAGGAACCAGGCGACTTGCCGTACGCGGTAGGTTGCCATGCGTTCACTCGTGAGCTGCGGCAAATCGATGTGGCCCGCAAGAAAAACTTCAAGCCGGATGTACGAGAGAAGTACGACGGCAAGACGATCCGTCGGAGTTCCTCAAAAGATCTACACCATCGCGGTGCAAGCTGCCGGGGCGAGACGACAAAATCCTTGCCAACTATTTCCGCTGGTGCTCAAGCCCAATGTCGATCTGGCTCATGCACTTGCCGGACAACTCCATATCTTCTTGGCAGATCTATGCCATCAGTTTGTCGGCGCCTTTACAGCGCCACAAGCCCCATGGCCAAGAAAGCGACCTTCATCTGCCGCCCGGAAGGAAGGAGAGCCCCCTCGCAAGTATATTCAAAGATTCAGCCGTGCGGCACAACATCCCGGATGTCCACCTGCCGTGGTGATCGGTAGCGTTCCATCGAGCGTGCGAAACCGCAGGATGCGGAGGAGATGGCGATGTGCAAGATCGTAGACGCCGATGAGCTATATGCCCTGGCCGACAAGTGTGCACGTCTTTGAGGAGGGAGGAGACTCCGGAGAAAATACCGAAGCGATAGGATCTCGACAAGGAGGAGACCGCCCGGCAAAGAAGAGCCGGCGGCGGGGCAACAGGAAAAAGAAAGGCAGAGATGTGCTAGTTGTTGAGCAGTCCGGCAACGGAGGTGGCGCCAAGAACGCCAAGGCTGGTAGCTCCGGCGAGGAGGTTGCCGCTGGCACCAACTGCCAGTCTGTGGCGGTCGCCGACAAGCAGGACGGCTCCGGCAAGCAGTACTGCAAGATCCACCGCACCAAGGGCCATGACCTCCGAGCTACAAGAAGGTCGAGCAGCTTGTCGAGCAGCGTAAGGCTGAATACGAACGATGCGACAAGGAGAAGGCCCAGAGGGTGCCGAGGAGCTAGCAAGAAACGCCCCGGCCGAGGAGGACGCCATGGCAAGGCCAAGCAGCGGCAAGGAGACAGACCTCCCCGCCGCGACAAGGATGACGACGCATTTACGCGGCATGAAGACATGGATGATGACGAGACCGATGAGCAGGAGTTCCAGAAAGCCACAGAGGTCCTGTGCATTGACGGCGGTGCTTCTGCGCATACTTCACACCGCCAACTCAAGCGGTGGATGCGGAAGTCAATGCAGCAGAACCATCCATCGAGTCACGCAGCCTCGAAATGGTCCAACACGCCTATCATCTTTGATATTGAGGACCACCTCGATCGCGTGGATCGCGGTCGGTGCTTGCCGATGTTGGTTTCACCAACTATCCACAACCTCAAGGTCACCAAGATGCTAGTTGGCGGGCGGCGGCTTGAATCTGATCTCCTCGCGGTGCTCCGAAACTCCGGATCCTCGATGGCGAGCTCGAAGAGACCGCACTTTTCAAGGAATCAATCCGGGAAGGAGCAAGCGAAGGAAAGATCACGTTGCGGTGACATTTGGCAGCGAAGTTGAACTTCGGGGATCGAGAGGGTCACCTTTGATGTTGCTGACTTTCCATTGCCTTACAATGGAATACTTGGCCGTCAAAGACTCGCCAAATTCATGGCGGCCTCTCACTATGCCTACAACATCTTTGAAGATGCCAGCCCGATAAGTGTCATCTCATCCTGGCGACAAGAAGGATGCTCTTATCTGCGCCGACAAGATCTACCGGAAGCGACAGCCGCAACAGATTGCAAGCCACTTGTCATTGAAGCTCCGGGGAAGAAGAAGACCAAGTCCGGCAAGAGCTCTGTTGCCCACTCCGGCAAGCGCACCTCTTCGGAGTGCTGCACTACCGTCGAGGACGCACCATCGAGCTCCACCGGCAAGTATAAGAAGACGTTGGCAGCTCCACCAGAGACCAAGAAGGTGTCCGCCAAGGAGGACGACACTGGTGGTACCTTCACCATCAGTTCCTCTCTTGACCCTAAATAGGAAGGCGCTCGTTGCTTTCCTCGGGCTTAACGTCGACGTGTTTGCATGGCAACCGTCGACATCCCCGTGTTCCTGTGAAACTAATTGAGCACCATCTTGCCGCTTGTCCTCATCGCGCCGCCCGTCAGCGAAAAGTCGTGAAGGTGCGGTGGAGCGCCAAGATTTCATCGCAGAAGAAATCAAGAAACCGGAAGCAGCAGGCCTTGTCGAGGGGTGCTCCATCCCACGTGGTTGGCCAATCCTGTAGTTGTGCAAGAAGGCTAACGGGAAATGGAGGCTTTGTATCGACTTTACCGATGTCAATAAAGCTTGTCCCAAAGACCCATTTCCCTTGTCGTGCATCGACAAGATTGTTGACTCCACGGCCGGATGTGATTTGCTTTCATTTCTGGATGCATACTCAGGATATCATCAAATCTTCATGGCAGAAGAGGATGAGGAGAAGACCGCATTCATCACCCCATGTGGCACATACTGTTTTGTACGGATGCCCTTCGGGTTAAAGAATGCTGGTTCAACATTTGCAAGAGTAGTTCATGACGCTTTTGAGCCGCAAATGCATAGAAATGTGGAAGCATACATGGATGACATAGTGGTCAAAAGCAAGGACAAGGCAACTCTGATTCAAGATTTAGACGAAACCTTTGCAAATCTGCGCAAGATCAACCTCAAGCTCAACCCCGAGAAGTGCGTGTTTGGAGTCCCTTCCGCAAGCTTCTCGGTTCTTCGTGTCTCAATGAGGAATTGAAGCCAATCCCGACAAGATCAAGGCCATTGAGCGTAATGAAGCACCAAAGCGCGTCAAGGATGTACGAAGGCTTGCCGGTTGCGTAGCTGCTCTCGGCAGGTTTATCTCTAGGTTCTGCTGAGCTACCGCCATTTTTCAAAATTTTGAAGAAGGCAGGTCCGATGCAATGGACTCGAAGCGGAGGCTGCGCCGCAGACTTGAAGAGATACTGTCCTCCACTCCAACACTTGTCGCACCTAAGCCACAAGAGAAGTTGCTGCTATATATAGCGGCAACCAATCAAGTGGTTAGTGCTGCGTTAGTAGCGGAGAGGGAGGCGGATGATGAGCTAGCAACCATGGCGTATGCATCCAGCGACAAGCGGGGGCTTCACGGCAAGCTCTGGTCCCGATAAGGATGGATCTGCGCAGCACATGAGAAGATACATGAAAAGAATGGTGCAGCGCCCAGCTTTACTTTGTCGGTTCCCTTCCGCAGGGGCTAGGTCAAGGTACTCGTGTGCAGAAATTGCTTTTCGGCCTCCTCATGGCCTCGAGAAAGCTGCGCCATTACTTCCAGCACATGAGATCACAGCTTGTCACCGCTTTCCATCAAGAGGATAATCGCAAAATCCGAAACAAAGGCAGGATTGTCGAGTGGGCATCTTTGGAACTCAAGCTTTGGCCTCAAGTTTGAGAGCACTTCAACTATCCAAAGCAGAGCATTGGCGGAGTTCATAGCAGAATGGACACCAACACCAGATGAAGAAATTCCAGAAACGAGCATTCCCGTCAAGGAGGCAAGCAAAGAGTGGCTGATGGTGCCTTCTCGCTGCAAGGCGCCGGTGCGGGCGTGCTACTTGTCGCGCCCACCGGAGAGCACCTCAAGTATGTAGTCCAGATGCACTTTCCCAAGGAGCAAGCAACAAACAATACTGCAGAGTATGAAGGTTTGCTTGCCGGTCTCAGGATCGCAGTAGACCTTGGGATCAAGAAGCTCATTGTCATGGGTGACTCACGACTTTGTTATCCGCCAAGTGAACAAGAATTATCCAGTCCGCTGATGGAAGCTTATGTTGATGAAGTGAGAAAGCTAGAAGAGCACTTTGACGGCCTGCAGATGGAATATATTCCAAGAGCTCAAAACGACATTGCTGATGGCCTGTCAAAGTGCGCCGCACTTAAGTTACCTGTGGAACCAGGAATTTTTGTGCTCAAGCTGACTCAACCGTCTCAGAACACCATCAATCGGACAGAGCAAGAAGAGGAAGTTGATCTCTGGTGACTACTTTCCGCAGAGCTTCCTGAGCCGCCGCCAAGAAGGTCCCCAAGATCGACACCAACAGCCGAGGAGCAGTCTGCTCCGACCAGCCCTATGGTTTGTTTCGTTGAAGCAGACGCTCCCGACAAGTTTTGCTCCGGCAAGCTTGTCGGGGAACGTCAAGCTCCGGCTGAGCCGCAGGTTCTCGCCGTGGAAGCTGATGTTCCCGCAGCAGCAGATGTGCCTTTAGTCCTTGTTGTCGAGCCGCAAGCTCCAGCATGGGCGCAGCAGATTGTCCATTTCCTTCAGACAGGAGAACTTCCCGAAGAACAAGAAGAAGCGGAAAGAGTAGCCCGGCAGTCGAGTATGTACCAGTTTGTCGACAATACACTGTATAGAAGAAGACTCAACGGTGTGAAATTGAAGTGTATTCACCGGGAAGAAGGACAAAAGCTGTTGGCAGAGATACATGGAGGCATATGTGGTCACCACATTGGCGCAGAGCACTTGCCGCAAAGCATTCCGGCAAGGTTTCTTTTGGCCGACAGCCCTCCAGATGCAATCGCACAAATAACCAAGTGTGAAGCGTGCGGCCCATTCCAAGCAGATACACCAGCCAGCTCAAGCTCTCCGCACGATCCCTTTATCCTCGCCATTTTCGGTCCGGGGCTCGACATCCTCGGCCCCTTTCCCCGAAGGTCGGGGCTTTGAGTACTTGTACGTTGCAATCGACAAGTTCACAAAGTGGCCGGAAGTGGAAGCGATGAGGAAGGTGACAACACAGTCAGCGATCAAGTTCTTTCAGTCGATTGTTTGCCGCTTCGTAATCCCTAACAGGATCATCACCGACAACGGCACGCAATTCACAAGCCGCACCTTCATGCAGACGCCCAAGATCTTGGCGCCAAGGTCTGCGCTTCGCTTGCTCATCCGAGAAGCAACGGTCAAGCGGAGAGGGCAAATCTTTGAAGTGCTGCGGGCTCAAGACCATAACTTTCGGCAGTGCTGCACAAGTGCGGAAGAAATCGGATTGAGGAGCTGCCGGTGGTTCTTTGGTCAATCAGACGACGCCAAATCGAGCCATCGCCGTACACCTTTCGCTCTAGTCTATGGAGCAGAGGCAGTTCTCCCCACGGAACTTCAGATACGGATCGCCTCGAGTGCTCACTTATGATGAGCTTGAGCAAGAGCAATGCGACAAGATGACGCTACCGCTCCTTGAGGAAGATCGCCTTCAGTCTTTGTCTGAGCTGCTCGGTACAAGCAAGCTTTGCGCCGCTACCATAGCCGCAAAGTCAATGCCAAGTCTCGAGGAAGGCGACCTTGTTCTTCGCGCTGCTCAGTCCGCCAAGAATTACAACAAGTTGACGCCAAAGTGGGAAGGCCCTTATCGGGTGAAACGAGTCACTAGGCCTGGCGCTGTCCGCCTTGAGACCGAAGATGGCGTTCCGGTGAGCAACTCCTGGAACATTGAGCACCTTCGTAAATTTTACCCGTAGGGAGCGGTTGCCGGAACCTGTTCCGGCAACCACCTTTTGTACAAGTCTTGCCGATGTTGCATGTAATCCTTTGTACAAAGCCGGGCGCAGACTTCTGCATCAAGAAGCTAAGCGTGCTTTGCACATCTTGTCAATTTCATGCTTTTTTTCTTCTATTTTGCATGCGTTATCTGACACTTTGTGCAACACCTACCCCTGGTAAGTGATAACGAGCCATAAGGCTCCATATCTTTATTTTCTCTTCTTTCTCTTTCTCAAAGAAAGGAAGGTTCCCTCGCACACAAGTTTGCCGGGGAAAGGAGAAGATAATGGTGTGGACCAAGTGTCGCCAAGGAAGCCTATCCTTACCGGGAAGCAAACGATGTAAAAGCTAAGTTGCCAAAGTTTGAGCAATCAGTTTTAAATTTTTAAGTTATCTTCCTCGAACGACCGTACTTTGTATGGAAAAACTCTGCGCAAAGGAACCAACTCAGAGCTAATTGCGCCTTACTTTGTTTCGAGTCCGCTCAACAACTTAAGTGAGCTGCGACTAGTTGCGACAAGGTTGCTTGTCGGAAGCGGCACCGCCAAAGAAGGTCCGACGTCCTCAAGACTTCATGACAAAGTGTGCCACCGACAAGTTCCCTAAAAGCGAGGGCAAAAACATACAAAGGAAGGAATCAAGTAAAGGAAATAACATAGCAATTGATACCCAAAATAGAGTTATGTTACAAGATAGTTTGCCGCAGCTCTAATGGATTGTTCCTATGACATGACCAGCAGCTGCAAGAGAAAGAGAAAACGGGCGACCTAGTCTACGCGATCGCCCTCAACCCTCTTGATTCCGCTCACCCTGTCCACAATGGGTGCGACAAGGGTCTTGAGCGCCTCCACATCAGCATCCGGCGGCAGGGACCTGAGGACGTTGGTGAGATTGAGGCCTGGGTTGCGGAAGGACATCTTCATCAAGACCTTCCGAGAGCTCCCGCAGATCCGGGCGCGACTCCTCGGCCAGCTGCTTTGGGACTTCTTCCCGAGTCAGCTGGAGGCCCTTCACCACGCCTTGAAGAACAAGCTAAGCTTGGCGCTGGGTTGGAGGTGCTCGTCGAGGAATATCCAAGATCCACCATCCCCAGCTCCATCAGCTCCTCGTGGATGGCCGCAGCAGATCCACGAGACCCTCGGTCCAAAGGCTCCACGTTCTCCCTCAAGGCACTCTGGCGGCAACAAGACTCGCCAGAAGCCCCTCGTCGGCCTTGATCTTCTCCTTCAAGGCCGCCTCCTGCTCCTCGGGCGCCTGGCCATGAGTCAAAGTAGTTAGCTTCAACTCAAGGTCTGCATTGGAGTCCCTGGCGGCGCTGAGCTCCTTGCTCCTTTCGGTGAGACGGCCCTGCAGCTCGCCAAGAGTGTAGGCGTCCTTCTCGCGCTCGTGCTTGAGTGCAGCAAGCTCCTCGCCGCTCTTCTTGAGGCTAGCCTCCAACTGCGCCACCTTCGTCTCCAGCTCCTTCTTGGCGGCCTCGGCAGCTGCGGCAGCGTCTTTTGCTTCCTTGAGAGCCCCGCCAAATGTTTCCTCGCGCATGGCAAGATCCTCCTCGTGGCTGTCAAGGTTAACCTTCCGCTGCGCCAACTCACCTTCCTGCGCAGACAGCTTCTCAGTGGCAAGCCGCTGTTCCTCCTCAGCTTCAGCCTTCTCGAGGATGAAGGCCTTGCGCTCCTCGGCGAGTTGCTCCCGCTCCTCCGCCAAGGACCGGAGAGCTTCTGGTTGCGGCCCCGAGCTCCTCGGTAGCTTCTCAATGTCTGCTCCGCCTTCGCGACAAAGCGCTTCCGGGATTCCAGCTTGGCTTGTCGGGCGCGGTAGAGCGACAAAGAACTTCCGCAGCAGCTGCTCCTCCTCGGGCTCGCCGCTGCTGCTGCTTAGCGCGTCGACTAAGCGTCGGCCCGGCGGAGGCGAAGCAGTTCTTCATCGAAGGTTTCTCCTTCGCCGGCGCCTGAGCTCGACTCCCATGGGAGCTTGATGAAGACGCCATCGCCGGCCTTCAAATAGGCGCTGGCTGGGGCTCTTCAGTAGCCCGACGCTGCAGCGATGGCGGAGGGATCGGCCGGTCGGCGTAGCGCCTGGCGCTCCTGCGGCCTCAGAGTCGTCAGTGCGATCGCCGGACCCCTCGCCGGCTTCTGCGGCGGCAGCTTTGGCGGCCTCTTCACCGGTAGGCTCGTCAGCGCCGGCTCCTTCTTCCATGGCGGCAGCTTCATAAGTGTTGCCGCGCACGTCCTCCTCGCCGGCGACCTCAGTCTCCATTGGCTCTGTGGCGGATGGATGAAGAAAGTCAAGCAAATATTCAAAGACAAAATCATAAGAAGAAAAACACAAGGGAAGTTCTCAGGCAAGAAGATTACCTGCGCCGGGGTCTGCGGTCATGGTCTCCGCCGCCAAGGGATCGCTGGTGCCGTCCCTTGCCGGAGAGCTGCCCCTTGCCGGAGAAGTCTCCCTTGCCGGAGAACGCTCCCTTGCCGGGGAATCCACCCTTGGCGGCGTAGTCGAAGCAGAAGGAGGCTGCTCTGCTCCTACACGAATCAACAGTCAGATATCAGCAAAGAAAAGACCACCCATGCACGCCGAACAGCAAGAAGTAGACCATATACTTACGCTGGGGGCTGCGCTGGGGGCTGCTTTGAAGAAGAGTTGCCTCATCCGGCAAGGTGGTCTCGGACGCGCCTCCTGCTGTCGCAGTGGGTTCGTCCTCGATGACAACCACCGGTCTTGGCTCTTCGACATTCTTCGGGCCAAGATCCCGAAAAGGAATGGATTCAGAGTAAAGCAAATCAGATACAAGACAAAGCAACAAATCGAAGAATTACAATTATAGCAAGGAATCTTACTCATCTTCTTCCTCGTCGGAGCTGAGAGCGGAGAGGTCAATTCGCCCGCCTCAAGACGACGAGGCGGAGGACTGGTTCCCTTGGACGCTTGGCGGGAGCGGAACCGGTGGTCTGCGAGGGCCCGCTCCAGCTTGCCGCAGCGTGAGGTGCTCCTGCTGCAACAGCGCTTGTGCCGCAGTGGAGCGTCGCTGGCGCCGCGGTGTTGGCCCGTCTGCCGCCCAGCTGTCTCCGCCTTGCGAAGACGCCTTCTTGGTGGAGCTGGTGGCTCCGCCGCGGCAAGCTGCTTGGAGGCGGGAGGATGCGCCTCGGCGGGTTCGCTCGACTTCGGCCAGGCTCGGCAAGCTCCTCCTCGCCGGCAAACTCCTTTCGCCGACAAGGCTTGCCGCCTCGGCCGCCTCGCCTCCTCCACGGTGAAGCCAAACTACGCCCGGCGGCCCGCTGCCGCCTCTTCCAGCCTGGTGGCGATGCGCTGCATCTCATCGTCAGTAGTGTCGCGGGTGAGGCCCCTCTGCTCGTCGGGGCGGACCGGCATTTCCACCAGATTGTCAAAGAACTGCCGCACGACGTCATCTGCCGGCTCTTGCCAAGTTGGGACAATTCCATGTGAGTCGCACGACGACATCATTGCACGGATGCGGTCAAGCGCGGAATTGTTGCACAGCGGAACGACACCCCTCGGCAACCTAAACATCTCTGGATGATCAGGATCGGGCTTGAACAGCTCTAAGAGCATTGCGTCAAGCTCCAAGACAGTGAAGTTGAAGTTGAGGCCCGGCGCAGCCTCATGATATCTGCTGCGTTACGAAATTCCTGTGCAGGTCTCCTTCTCTCCTGCAAGGGGCTGGCGCGGCGAAGAAAGTCCGCGCCAACAAAGGTTTACCGTGAGTCCGCAAGTCTGAGGCGGAGGATTCGGTAATCGCGATCTTCATCCTAGCGTCCTCCGGCTAGATTGCTCCAATCATTGCCGCCAAGACTACTGGGTTTGGCGCTGGGCGGTAAATGGCTGCGGTTCTCCTCAACAATCCAGCACCAATCCGCCCTCCACTCCTCCCATTTGCTACGGAGCTCTCCCTCCAGATAAGCTTCCTTCTTGCCGACCCTGGAGATCCAAGCGATTCCTCCGGCAAGGGGCTCTCCTCTCTCAACACGGGGCAAAAAGAAGTGGCGGAAAAGGGCTACATTTGGGTGGACTCCGACAAAGTTTTCGCGGAGATGTGCGAAAACTGCCATGGTCAGGACGGCGTTGGGGGTGAAATCAAGGAGGCGGAACCCGTAGGTGTTCATGATGTCGCAAAAGAATTCAGAGAAAGGCGGGCAGAGCCCACAGTAGAAGAAGAGCACGAAGAAGGGATACCCCGTCGGGGCCAGTTCCGCAGCAGCGGCGGGGAGTACCTTCGTGCGCGGATGCGCTCGCGTCTCCGTCGACCAGAAGAGGTAGTAGTTCTCCCTCAGCTCCCTCGCGGCGAGCTGAGGGGGGAAGATGGCCCGCTCCTTCCGCAGCGCCGCAAGCCGCTGCGCCTTGGCTGACTTCACGGCCTTCCCCTTCTCGGCTTTAGGGCCCATGGCGGAGGCGGTGGAGGAGGTCGACGGCGTTGAGGGTGCTGGTGGCGATGAAGTGAGCGCCGCTTCTCTTTCAGCCTTGAAGAGAAGGGGGAGCAGCGGTGGTTTTCGATGGGACAAAGAATCGGCAAGGTAGGCGAGGTGCCCCTGTTTCCCCTTATAAAGAGGGAGGGGCGGACGTTCGATTTTTCCGAATAAAGAAACCCCCACGATCTCGCCCATGACCTCTCACACGACGCCGCAATGACGCGGCTGCTCGTGGGGGACGTGGTGGGTCCGGGGTAAGTTACGGCGTGACTGGGCGGCCAAGGCAGCCTGCTTTTGGGCCCGCCCAACAGCGCTCGGCACTGTGTGGCCCAGTTCGGGGCTCCTGCCGGTGTACTAGAGTAGGGTACCCTAGTATCCCGAACTTGTGCACGGGCAGTTGCAGCCCTCCGCTGCAAGGCTTACCGGGTGACCGCCAAGGTCCTCCGTGGTTCTGTGGAGCCATTCAAGAACAAAGTATTCAAGCCGAGGAGACAAAGCCCGGCAAGAGGAGCTTGCCGGAAGGCCACCCAAGGCACATGCAAGACAAGGCCCGGCAAGAGGAGCTTGCGGAAGGCCCGTGAGCGACAAGCTTCCCAGCGACAAGACAACAATCAAGTAAGGCGCTTGCCACGGCAGACCACCTCTCTGTACCTACGCTCCAGCACATCCACTAACGTGTTGCCCTGGGACCTTTCCAGGCGCGCGTGGCGGGAGGCTGTTTAGCCAGCGGTGCGAGGTGGCAAGCGGCGCTGACAAGTTTGCCATTGTGGCAAGCGGTGGCGCCCCTGACGGTCCCTGTTTGCACTGTTAGGGCGACTAGACGGGCATTTAATGCCTTTGTCCCTCGCCGTGGTTAGGTATGGTACACCTGTACATCGCATAAGTAGGTGTACCAACCACTCCATTTCCATTTGTACCCTTGTTTACGTTGCCACCTGTCGGTGACCCCTTCAGCATATAAAAGGAGGCCCATGCGCAACGTAGAGGGGGGTTGGAAAAGGTTCGACACTCACGCTCGATCTCGTTAGCAGCTCGTGTGTACTGTAGCACTCGAGCACTCCCGAGCAAGAACGCAATACACCTAGACATGCAGCAGTAGGAGTATTATCTCACCGGAGAGCTCCAAAGCTGGGTAAACCTCTCGTGTGTTTCGCCTTGATCTGCTCTTCGTGCGATCTCCGCTCCCCGCCGAACCGAAAGGGGCTCGGTCCGCCGGCCCCATAGGTGTTCTTGGGCCAGATCAGCCTGCCCCGACATATAGAATCGAAAACTTGCGTAAAAGAAGGAGGTAGGCCAATATAAAAGCATTTTAAATATATCTCAATATGATATTGGAGCACACAGCTAGCTCGAATCCTCAACAGCCTATCCCAAGCATGTTTCAAAGACTCATCAAGCAAATAACAAAAAATTCCAGGATTATCTTCATCAAAATTGTTGAAATCATCCTTAACCACCTAGGTAAGTATTTCCATAACATCATTATTTATGAGCTTAGAAAGGACCGAGCGGTTATCCAAAGCATTAAAACCTGGGAGAAAACCCTTAGCCCTTCTAGAGTCGGCCATAGGGGTAGAAAGATGAACGGAAGAGGCGCGAAGAAAAGGCAAATATTTTCGAAAATCATTTTAGAAGTGGGGGAGAGGAAAACCAGAGGCGAATGGCAAATAATGTAATGCAAGAGATGAGAGTTTATGATGGGTACTTGGTATGTCTTGACTTGGTGCAGGTCTCACCGGCAACGACGCCACAAATTCTTCCCACTACTTCTTGAGCTTGCGTTGGTTTTTCCCTTGAAGAGGAAAGGGTGATGCAGCAAAGTAGAGTAAGTATTTCCCTCAGTTTGGGAACCAAGGTATCAATCCAGTAAGAGACAACGCACAAGTCACCGAATACCTGCACAAACAAACACCAACTTGCACCCAACGCGATAAAGGGGTTGTCAATCCCTTCACGGTTAATAGCAAAGTGAGATCTGATAGAGATAGATAAACGGTAAAGTAAATATTTTTGGTATTTTTGGTTTATAGATTGGAAAGTAAAAGATTGCAAAGGAAGTAAATCGAAAACTAAAATTGTAGACCGGAAACTTATATGATGGAAAATAGAAGATTGTATGATGGAAAATAGACCCGGGGGGCATAGGTTTCACTAGAGGCTTCTCTCAAGATAGAAAATATTACGACGGGTAAACAAATTACTACCGAGCAATTGATAGAAAAGCGCAAAGTTATGACGATATCTAAGGCAGTGATCATGAATATAGGCATCACGTCTGTGTCAAGTAGACCGACTCCTGCCTGCATCTACTACTATCACTCTACACATCAACAAACCAATCTAGTTGGCCAAACCAAATTGATAGTTCGAAGAGACTTGCAAAGATATCAAATCATGCATATAAGAATTCAGAGGAGATTCAAATAATATTCATAGATAAGCTTATCATAAATGCACAATTCATCGGATCTCGGCAAACACACTGCAAAAGAGTATTACATCGAATAGATCTCCAAGAACATCAAGGAGAACATGGTATTGAGAATCAAAGAGAGAGAAGAAGCCATCTAGCTACTAGCTATGGACCCGTAGGTCTGTGGTAAATTACTCACGCTTCATCGGAAGGGCAATGGTGTTGATGTAGAAGCCCTCCGTGATTGAATCCCCCTCCAGCAGGACGCCGAAAAAGGCCCCTAGATGGGATCTCACGGGTACAGAAGGTTGCGGCGGTGGATAAGTATTTTCGTGGATGCCTCTTGTGGTTTGGGCATATAAGAGTATGTATAGGCGAAAGAATTAGGTCAGGGGGTGCACGAGGGGCCCACAAGGGTGGGGGCGCGCCCTCCGTCCTTGTGGCCGCCTCGTGGCTTCTCCGACTTCATCTCCAATCTCCTGGTTTCCTTCTGGTCCAAGAAAAATCATCGCGGAAGTTTTATTCCGTTTGGACTCCGTTTGGTATTCCTTTTGTGCGAAACTCTAAAACAAGGAAAAACATAAACTGGCACTGGGCTCTAGGTTAATAGGCTAGTCCCAAAAATAATATAAAATAGCATATTAATGCATATAAAACATCCAAAACAGATAATATAATGGCATGGAACAATAAAAAAATTATAGATACGTTGGAGACGTATCATCTGCGAGCACCGGTCTCCGCCATCCGCCATGGCTGACGGGGGTCGAGCACCCGTGCTCCACTACCCGAACCAGTGTTCCCGGTGTGCTCCTGGCACTGCCAGGAGGCTGACGAGCCCATCCGCTCGCCTTGCCGCGCCCTCTAGCCTCGGATCCACCCTTGTCGTTGCTCCGGCCGCCGCCACGCTCATCCCCTGCGCCTTGCCGCACGCATCCGTGCACGCCCCGGCTGCCCCCCTGCTCGCCGCGCCCGCCACCTGCAAGTCATGGCCTCGCCCCTGCTAGACCCGTTGCCGCGTGTTGTTGCTGCAGCTGCCGCTGCCGTCACTGGTGCTGATTGACCGCGCCACCCGCCGCCCATTTGCTGCTATCGCCGCACCTGCGCCACGCCGCACTGCCGCCGTCCGCTAGCATGCTCCCTTCGCCGCCATCGCCGTCAGATTTATCGCTATGATCGCTGCTCTGCTACTGCTTGCCTGCTTCTAACCGCCACCGCTCCCCCTTGTACTAGTACTGGTGAGTACTGTAGCTATGGATAGCTTTATAAATATTGCACTGATTAGTGCTACATCTTGAGCACTGCGTTAGTTTTCCCTTGAAGAGGAAAGGGCGATGCAGCAAAGTAGCGTAAGTATTTCCCTCAGTTTTTGAGAACCAAGGTATCATCCAGTAGGAGGCCACACACGAGTCCCTCACACCTACACAAACAAATAAAATCCTCGCAACCAACGCAATAAAGGGGTTGTCAATCCCTTCACGGTCACTTACAAAAGTGAGATCTGATAGATATGATAAGATAATATTTTTGGTATTTTTATGATAAAAATGCAAAGTAAAATAAAAGGCAATAAAAACAGCTAAGTGTTGGAAGATTAATATGATGGAGAATAGACTCGGGGGCCATAGGTTTCACTAGTGGCTTCTCTCGAGAGCATAAGTATTACGGTGGGTAAACAAATTACTGTTGAGCAATTGACAGAATTAAGCATAGTTATGAGAATATCTAGGTATGATCATGTATATAGGCATCACGTCTGCGACGAGTAGACCGACTCCTGCCTGCATCTACAACTATTACTCCACACATCGACCGCTATCCAAAGATGCATCTAGAGTATTAAGTTCAAAAGAACAGAGTAACGCTTTAAGTAAGATGACATGATGTAGAGGATAAACTCATGCAATATGATATAAACCCCATCTTGTTATCCTTGATGGCAACAATACAATACGTGCCTTGCTGCCCCTCATCACTAGGAAAGGACACCGCAAGATTGAACCCAAAGCTAAGCACTTCTCCCATTGCAAGAAAGATCAATCTAGTAGGCCAAACCAAACTGATAATTCGAAGAGACTTGCAAAGATAATCAATCATACATAAAAGAATTCAGAGAAGATTCAAATATTGTTCATAGATAAACTTGATCATAAACCCACAATTCATCGATCTCAACAAACACACCGCAAAAGAAGATTACATCGAATAGATCTCCACGAGAATCGTGGAGAACTTTGTATTGAGTTCCAAAGAGTGAGAATAAGCCATCTAGCTAATAACTATGGACCCGAAGGTCTGAGGTAAACTACTCACACATCATCGGAGAGGCTATGGTGTTGATGTAGAAGCTCTCCGTGATCAATGCCCCCCATGGAGCTCCGGAAAAGGCCCCAAGATGGGATCTCACGCATGTAAGGTTGCGGCGGTGGAATTAGGTTTTTGGCTCAGATCTGGTAGTTTGGGGGTACGAGGTATATATAGGAGGAAGACGACGTCGGTGGAGCAACATGGGCCCCACGAGGGTGGAGGGCGCGCCCAGGGGGGTAGGCGCGCCCCCTACCTCGTGCCCTCCTGTTTGCTTTCTTGACGTAGGGTCCAAGTCCTCTGGATCACGTTCGTTCCAAAAATCACGTTCCCGAAGGTTTCATTCTGTTTGGACTCTGTTTGATATTCTTTTTCTGCGAAACTCTGAAATAGGCAAAAAACAGCAATTCTGGGCTGGGCCTCCGGTTAATAGGTTAGTCCCAAAAATAATATAAAAGTGTATAATAAAGCCCATTAATGTCCAAAACAGAATATAATATTGCATGGAAAAATGAAAAATTATAGATACGTTGGAGACGTATCAAGCATCCCCAAGCTTAATTCCTGCTCATCCTCGAGTAGGTAAATGATAAAAATAGAATTTTTGATGTGGAATGCTTCTTAGCATAATTTCAATGTAATTCTCTTAATTGTGGTATGAATATTCAGATCCGAAAGATTCAAGACAAAAGTTTAATGTTGACATAAAAATGATAATACTTCAAGCATACTAACTAAGCAATTATGTCTTCTCAAAATAACATGGCCAAAGAAAGTTATCCCTACAAAATCATATAGTCTGGCTATGCTCTATCTTCATCACATAAAGTATTTAAATCATTCACAACCCCAATGACAAGCCAAGCAATTGTTTCATACTTTTGATGTTCTCAAACTTTTTCAATCTTCACGCAATACATGAGCGTGAGCCATGGACATAGCACTATATGTGGAATGGAATGGTGGTTCTGGAGAAGACAAAAAAGGAGAAGATAGTCTCACATCAACTAGGCGTATCAATGGGCTATGGAGATGCCCATTAATAGATATCAATGTGAGTGAGTAGGGATTGCCATGCAACGAATGCACTAGAGCTATAAGTATATGAATGCTCAACAAAAGAAACTAAGTGGGTGTGCATCCAACTCGCTTGCTCATGAAGATCTAGGGCATTTTGAGGAAGCCCATCATTGGAATATACAAGCCAAGTTCTATAATGAAAAATTTCCCACTAGTATATGAAAGTGATATCATAGGAGACTCTCTATCATGAAGATCATGGTGCTATTTGAAGCATAAGTGTGGTAAAAGGATAGTAACATTGTCCCTTCTCTCTTTTTCTCTCATTTTTTTATTTGGGCCTTTTCTCTTTTTTTTTATGGCCTCTTTTTTTATTTAGTCCGAAGTCTCATCCCGACTTGTGGGGGAATCATAGTCTCCATCTTCCTTTCCTCACTTGGGACAATGCTCTAAAAAATGATGATCATCACACTTTTATTTACTTACAATTCAACTATTACAACTCAATACTTAGAACAAAATATGACTCTATGTGAATGCCTCCGGCGGTATACCGGGATATGCAATGAATCAAGAGTGACATGTATGAAAGAATTATGAACGGTAGCTTTTCCACAAATACAATGTCAACTACATGATCATGCAAAGCAATATGACAATGATGGAGCCTGTCATAATAAACGGAACTGTGGTAAGTTGCATGGCAATATGTCTCAGAATGGCTATGGAAATGCCATGATAGGTAGGTATGGTGGCTGTTTTGAGGAAGGTATATGGTGGGTGTATGATACCGACGAGAAGTGCGCGGTATTAGAGAGGCTAGCAATGGTGGAAGAAAGAAAGTGCGTATAATCAATGGACTCAACATTAGTCATAAAGAACTCATATACTTATTGCAAAAATCTACAAGTTATCGAAGCAAAGTATTACACGCATGCTCCTAGGGGGATAGATTGGTAGGAAAAGACCATCGCTCGTCCTCGACCGCCACTCATAAGGAAGACAATCAATAAATAAATCATGCTCCGACTTCATCACATAACGGTTCACCATACGTGCATGCTACGGGAATCACAAACTTTAACTCAAGTATTTCTCAAATTCAAAACTACTCAACTAGCATGACTCTAATATCACCATCTCCATATCTCAAAAATATTATCAAGTATCAAACTTCTCATAGTATTCAACACACTCATAAGATTTTTTTTACGAATCTTTAATGCCTATCATATTTAAAGCAAATTACTGATACGTCTCCAACGTATCTATAATTTTTTATTGTTCCATGCTATATTATATTCTGTTTTGGACATTATTGGACTTTATTATACACTTTTATATTATTTTTGGGACTAACCTATTAACTGGAGGCCTAGCCCAGAATTGCTGTTTTTTTTGCCTATTTCAGAGTGTCGCAGAAAAAGAATATCAAATGGAGTCCAAACGGAATGAAACCTTCGGGAACGTGATTTTTGGAACGAACGTGATCCAGAGGACTTGGACCCTACGTCAAGAAAGCTACCAGGAAGGCACGAGGTAGGGGGGCGCGCCTACCCCCCTGGGCGTGCCCTCCACCCTCATGGGCCCCATGTTGCTCCACCGACGTACTTCTTCCTCCTATATATACCTCACGCACTTCAAACTACCGTAGACGGAGCCAAAAACCTAATTCCACCGCCGCAACCTTACATGCCGTGAGATCCCATCTTGGGGCCTTTTTTCGAGTCTCACCGAGGGGGCATCGATCACGGAGGGCTTCTACATCAACACCATAGCCTCTCCGATGATGTGTGAGTAGTTTACCTCAGACCTTCGGGTCCATAGTTATTAGCTAGATAGCTTCTTCTCTCTTTTTGGATCTCAATACAATGTTCTCCCCTCTCTTGCGGAGATCTATTCGATGTAATCTTCCTTTGCAGTATGTTTGTTGAGACCGATGAATTGTGGGTTTATGATCAAGTTTATCTATGAACAATATTTGAATCTTCTCTGAATTCTTTTATGTATGATTGGTTATCTTTGCAAGTCTCTTCGAATTATCAGTTTGGTTTGGCCTACTAGATTGATATTTCTTGCAATGGGAGAAGTGCTAAGCTTTGGGTTCAATCTTGCGGTGTCCTTTCCCAGTGACAGTAGGGGCAACAAGGCACGTATTGCATTGTTGCCATTGAGGATAACAAGATGGGGTTTATATCATATTGCATGAGTTTATCCCTCTACATCATGTCATCTTGCTTAAAGCGTTACTCTGTTCTTATGAACTTAATACTCTAGATGCATGCTGGATAGCGGTCGATGTGTGGAGTAATAGTAGTAGATGCAGCAGAGTCGGTCTACTTGTCTCGGACGTGATGCCTATATACATGATCATACCTAGATATTCTCATAACTATGCTCAATTCTGTCAATTGCTCACCAATAATTTGTTCACCCACCGTAATACTTATGCTCTCGAGAGAAGCCTCTAGTGAAACCTATGGCCCCCGGGTACATTCTCTATCATATTAATCTTCCAACACTTAGCTATTTTTATTTCCTTTTATTTTACTTTGCATCTTTATCATAAAAATACCAAAAATATTATTCTATCATATCTATCAGATCTCACTCTCGTAAGTGACCGTGAAGGGATTGCCAACCCCTTTATTGCGTTGGTTGATTTATTTGTTTGTGTAGGTGCGAGGGACTCGTGCGTGGCCTCCTACTGGATTGATACCTTGGTTCTCAAAAACTGAGGGAAATACTTATGCTATTTTATTGCATCACCCTTTCCTCTTCAAGGGAAAACCAACGAAGTGCTTAAGAGGTAGCAAGAAGGATTTCTGGCGCCGTTGCCGGGGTTTCTACGCAAAAGTCAACATACCAAGTATCCATCACAAACCCTTATCTCCCGCATTACATTATCTGCCATTTGCTTCTCGTTTTCCTCTCCCCCACTTCACCCTTGCCGTTTTATTCGCCTTCTTTTTGTTTGCCTTTTTCTTGCCAGATCTATTGTTTACTTGTGTTACCATGTACCTTCTTTTTGCTTGCATCTTCGCTTGCTAAAAGTTTATGGATCCTCATTCACTTGCTAATCTCTTTAAGATCCAATTATGATGAACCTATTGCTAGTGAGTTGAGTGCACTAGATTATCTTTATGAGGTTTTGCTTGAAATTCATGAATCTAAAAATTGTGATGAAGAAATTTATGAATATATTCATGATAACTCCTTGAATAAAAAGCATGACTGCAATGATTTTACTATAAATCCTCTTGATGTCAATTGTGCTAATAATATGCAAAACCCTAAGCTTGGGGATGCTAGTTTTGCTATGTCTACTATTTGTTGCAATGATCATGATTGGGGTGATTCTTCTTATGATCTTGAAAATTTATTTAAGCCCCATGATGATTATGAGATTGATAATAATGTTTGCAATATTATATAATATGTGGGTTTGGAAGAGTGTCAACTTTAGATCCCACGTATTTGGAGAATATTCAATCTTATGAAATTTTTGATAAAAGTGCGTTTGGAGAGGTCATGCTTTAGTTAATGATAATCCCACTATTTTGGCAGAGTGTCAATTTGGCATGCATGTGGATCGTGTTGAGAATATGTTTTGTGATAGCTATTTTGTTTAATTTTCTTATGATCCCACATGTAATTATTATGAGAGAGGAAATATGGTTGTAGAAATTTTCATGTTACTAAATTACCTCTCGTTATGTTGAGATTGCTATTGTTTCTTTCCTCATCCTTTCATATGCTAGTTTTTGCTTCCTATGATAATTTGTTTGCCTATAAAATACCTATGCACAGGAAGTATGTTAGACTTAAGTGTGTTTGTCACATGTTTTATGATGCTCTCTTTGTGCTTCAATTCTTGTCTTTCATGTGAGCATCATTATAATTATCAATGCCTAGCTAGGGGTGTTAAACGATAGCGCTTGTTGGGAGGCAACCCAATTTTATTTCAGGTCTTTGCTTTTTGCTTCTGTTTAGGAATAAATATTTGATCTAGCCTCTGGTTAGATGTGTTTTTATGTTTTAATTAGTGTTTGTGCCAAGTTTAACCTATAGGATCTTCTGGGATGATAGTTATTTGATCTTGCTGAAAATTCCACAAACTTTCTGTTCACGAAAATAATTGTTAAAAATCACCAGAACGTGATAAAATATTGATCCTAATTGCTTATGATCAATAAACAAATTGTCTAGGTTGTCCTATTTTGGCTGAAGTTTTGGAGTTTCAGAAGTTTGCGTTAGTTACAGATTACTACAGACTGTTCTGTTTTTGACAGATTCTGTTTTTCGTGTGTTGTTTGCTTATTTTGATGAATCTATGGCTAGTAAAATAGTTTATAAACCATATAGAAGTTGGAATACAGTAGGTTTAACACCAATATAAATAAAGAATGAGTTCATTACAGTACCTTAAAGTGGTGTTTTCTTTTCTTTCGCTAACGGAGCTCACGAGATTTTCTGTTAAGTTTTGTGTTGTGAAGTTTTCAAGTTTTGGGTAAAAGATTTGATGGATTATGGAAGAAGGAGTGGCAAGATCCTAAGCTTGGGGATGCCCATGGCACCCCAAGATAATCTAAGGACACCAAAAACCAAAGCTTGGGGATGCCCCGAAAGGCATCCCCTCTTTCGTCTACTTCCATCGGTAACTTTACTTGGAGCTATATTTTTATTCACCACATGATATGTGTTTTGCTTGGAGCGTCTTGTATGGTTTGATTCTTTGCTTTTTAGTTTACCACAATCATCTTTGCTGGACACATCTTTTGAGAGAGACACACATGATTCAGAATTTATTAGAATACTCTATGCGCTTCACTTAAATCTTTTGAGCTATATAGTTTTTGCTCTAGTGCTTCACTTATATATTTTAGAGCAAGGTGGTGGTTTTGTTTTATAGAAACTATTATTCTCTCATACTTCACTTATATTATTTTGAGAGTCTTAAACAGCATGGTAATTTTCTTAAATAATCCTAATATGCTAGGTATCCAAGACTAGTAAAAAACTTTCTTATGAGTGTGCTGAATACTAAGAGAAGTTTGATGCTTGATGATTGTTTTGAGATATGGAGGTAGTGATATTAAAGTTGTGCTAGTTGAGTAGTGATGAATTTGAGAAATACTTGTATTGAAGTTTGCAAGTACCGTAGCATGCACGTATGGTAAACGTTATGTAACAAATTTGAAACATGAGGTGTTCTTTGATTGTCCTCCTTATGAGTGGCGGTCGGGGACGAGCGATGGTATTTTCCTACCAATCCATCCCCCTAGGAGCATGCGCGTAGTGCTTGGTTTTTGATGACTTGTAGATTTTTGCAATAAGTATATGAGTTCTTTATGACTAATGTTGAGTCCATGGATTATACGCACTCTTACCCTTCCATCATTGCTAGCCTCTTGATGCACTGCATTGCCCTTTATCACCTTGAGAGTTGGTGCAAACTTCACGGTGCATCCAAACCCCGTGATATGATACGCTCTTTCACACATAAACCTCCTTATATCTTCCTCAAAACAGCCATCATACCTACCTATTATGGCATTTCCATAGCCATTTCGAGATATATTGCCATGCAACTTTCCACCGTTCCGTTTATTATGACACGCTCATCATTGTCATATTGCTTTGCATGATCATGTAGTTGACATCGTATTTGTGGCAAATCCACCGTTCATAATTTTTCATATATGTCACTCTTGATTCATTGTTATCCCGGTATACCGCCAGAGGCATTCATATAGAGTCATACTTTGTTCTAGTATCGAGTTGTAATCATTGAGTTGTAAATAAATAGAAGTGTGATGATCATCATTCATAGAGCATTATCCCAAAAAAAACGCAAAAAAAGGCCCCAAAAAAGGGACAATGCTACTATCCTTTTTCCACACTTGTGCTTCAAAGTAGCACCATGATCTTCATGATAGAAAGTCTCTTGTTTTGTCACTTTCATATACTAGTGGGAATTTTTCATTATAGAACTTGGCTTGTATATTCCAACAATGGGCTTCCTCAAATGCCCTAGGTCTTCGTGAGCAATCAAGTTGGATGCACACCCACTTAGTTTCTTTTGTTGAGCTTTCATGCATTTATAGCTCTAGTGCATTCGTTGCATGGCAATCCCTACTCCTTGCATTAACATCAATTGATGGGCATCTCCATAGATCATTGATTAGCCTCGTTGATGTGAGACTTTCTCCTTTTTTGTCTTCTCCCATAACCCCCATCATTATATTCTATTCCACCCATAGTGCTATATCCATGGCTCACGCTCATGTATTGCGTGAAGGTTGAAAAAGTTTGAGATTACTAAAGTATGAAACAATTGCTTGGCTTGTCATCGGGGTTGTGCATGATGAGAGCATTCTTGTGTGACGGAAATGGAGCATGACTAAACTATATGATTTTGTAGGGATGAACTTTCTTTGGCACGTTATTTTGAGAGGACATAATTGCGTAGTTAGTATGCTTGAAGTATTCTTACTTTTATGTCAATATTAAACCTTTATCTTGAATCTTTCGGATCTGAATATTCATACCCCAATTAGGAGAAATACATTGAAATTATGCCAAGTAGCATTCCACATCAAAAATTCTGTTTTTATCATTTACCTACTCGAGGACGAGCAGGAATTAAGCTTGGGGATGCTTGATACGTATCCAACGCATCTATAATATTTTATTGTTCCATGCTATATTATATTCTGTTTTGGACATTATTGGGCTTTATTATACACTTTTATATTGTTTTTGGGACTAACCTATTAACCGGAGGCCCAGCCCAGAATCGCTATTTTTTTTGCCTATTTTAGAGTTTCGCAGAAAAAGAATATCAAACGGAGTCCAAACAGAATGAAACCTTCGGGAACGTGATTTTTGGAACGAACGTGATCCAGAGGACTTGGACCCTACGTCAAGAAAGCTACCAGGAAGGCACGAGGTAGGGGGGCGCGCCTACCCCCCTAGGCGCCACCTCCACCCTCATGGGCCCTACGTTGCTCCACCGACGTACTTCTTCCTCCTATATATACCTACGTACCCCCAAACTACCAAAGACGGAGCCAAAAACCTAATTCCACTGCCGCAACCTTCTGTACCCGTGAGATCCCATCTTGGGGCCTTTTCCGGAGCTCCGCCGGAGGGGGCATCGATCACGGAGGGCTTCTACATCAACACCATAGCCTCTCCGATGATGTGTGAGTAGTTTACCCTGCACCTTCGGGTCCATAGTTATTAGCTAGATGGCTTCTTCTCTCTTTTTGGATCTCAATACAATGTTCTCCCCCTCTCTTGCGGAGATCTATTCGATGTAATCTTCCTTTGTGGTGTGTTTGTTGAGACCGATGAATGGTGGGTTTATGATCAAGTTTATCTATGAACAATATTTGAATCTTCTCTGAATTCTTTTATGTATGATTGGTTATCTTTGCAAGTCTCTTCGAATTATCAGTTTGGTTTGGCCTACTAGATTGATCTTTCTTTCAATGGGAGAAGTGCTTAGCTTTGGGTTCAATCTTGTGGTGTCCTTTCCAAGTGACAGTAGGGGCAGTAAGGCACGTATTGTATTGTTGCCATCAAGGATAACAAGATGGGGTTTATATCATATTGCATGAGTTTATCCCTCTACATCATGTCATCTTGCTTAAAGCGTTACTGTTCTTATGAACTTAATACTCTAGATGCATGCTGGATAGCGGTCGATGTGTGAAGTAATAGTAGTAGATGCGAGCAGAGTCGGTCTACTTGTCTCGGACGTGATGCCTATATACATGATCATACCTAGATATTCTCATAACTATGCTCAATTCTGTCAATTGCTCAACTGTAATTTGTTCACCCACCGTACTACTTATGCTCTCGAGAGAAGCCTCTAGTGAAACCTATGGCCCCCGGGTCTATTCTCTATCATATTAATCTTCCAACCCTTAGCTATTTTTATTTCCTTTTATTTTACTTTGCATCTTTATCGTAAAAATACCAAAAATATTATCCTGTCATATCTATCAGATCTCACTCTCGTAAGTGACCATGAAGGGATTGACAACCCCTTTATTGCGTTGGTTGCGAGGATTTATTTGTTTGTGTAGGTGCGAGGGACTCGTGCGTGGCCTCATACTAGATTGATACCTTGGTTCTCAAAAACTGAGGGAAATACTTATGCTACTTTACTGCATCACCCTTTCCACTTCAAGGGAAAACCTACGCAGTGCTCAAGAGGTAGCAATTACCACGCTATTTTGTAGGACTCTCAAAATAATCTAAGTGAAGCATGAGAGAACAATAGTTTCTATAAAACAAATCCGCCACCATGCTCTAAAAGATATAAGTGAAGCACTAGAGCAAAAACTATATAACTCAAAAGATATAAGTGAAGCACATACAATATTCTAACAGTTTCCGAATCATGTGTGTCTCTCTCAAAAGGTGTGTAAAGAAAGTATGATTGTGATAAACTAACAAATAAAGACTCAAATAATACAAGACGCTCCAAGAAAAACACATATCATGTGGTGAATAAAAATATAGCTCCAAGTAAAGTTACCGATGGAAGTAGACGAAAGAGGGGATGCCTTCCGGGGCATCCCCAAGCTTTGGCTTTTTGGTGTCCTTAGATTATCTTGGGGTGCCATAGGCATCCCCAAGCTTAGGCTCTTGCCGCTCGTTGTTCCATAATCCATCAAATCTTTCACCCAAAACTTGAAAACTTCACAACACAAAACTCAGCAGAAAATCTCGTGAGCTCCATTAGCGAAAGAAAACAAAACACCACTTCAAAGTACTGTAATGAACTCATTGTTTATTTATATTTGTGTTAAACCTACTGTATTCCAACTTCTCTATGGTTTATAAACTATTTTACTAGCCATAGATTCATCAAAATAAGCAAACAACACACGAAAAACAGAATCTGTCAAAAACAGAACAACCTGTAGTAATCTGTAACTAACGCAAACTTCTGGAACTCCAAAAATTCAGAAAAAATAGGAAGACCTAGACAATTTGTTTATTGATCAGAAGAAATTGGAATCAATATTTTATCGCGTTCTGGTGATGTTTAACAATTATTTTCGTGAACATAAAGTTTCTGGAATTTTCAGCAAGATCAAATAACTATCATCCAAGAAGATCCTATAGGTTAAACTTGGCACAAACACTAATTAAAACATAAAAACACATCTAACCAGAGACTATATTAAATATTTATTCCTAAACAGAAGAAGAACGCAAAAAAACTAAAATAAAAATTGGGTTGCCTCCCAACAAGCGTTATCGTTTTACGCCCCTAGCTAGGCATAATAGCAAGGATAGATGTAGGTATTGCCATCTTTGGTAGGCAATCCATAAGTGGCTGTCATAATAGATTCATAAGGTAATTTAATTTTCTTTCTAGGAAAGTGTTCCATGCCTTTTCTTAACGAAAATTGGAATCTAATATTCCCTTCCTTCATATCAATAATTGCACCAATCGTTCTAAGGAAAGGTCTACCAAGAATAATAGGACATGAAGGATTGCAATCTATATCAAGAACAATAAAATCTACGGGCACAAATACCTATTTGCAACAATAAGAACATCATTAATTCTTCCCATAGGTTTCTTAATGGTGGAATCCGCAAGGTGCAAGTTTAAAGAAAAATCATCAAAATCACGGAAACCTAGCAAATCGCACAAAGTTTTTGGGATCGTGGAAACACTAGCACCCAAATCACACAAAGCATAGCATTCATGATATTTAATTTTAATTTTAATAGTAGGTTCCCACTCATCATAAATTTTTCTAGGGATAGAAACTTCCAACTCAAGTTTTTCTTCATAAGATTGCATCAAAGCATCAACGATATGTTTGGTAAATGCTTTATTTTGACTATAAGCATGTGGAGAATTTAGCACGGATTGCAACAAGGAAATACAATCTATCAAAGAGCAATTATCATAATTAAATTCCTTTAAATCCAAAATAGTGGGTTCATTAATATCTAGAGTTTTGATCTCTTCAATCCCACTTTTACCAATTTTTGCATCAAGATCTAAAAACTCCGAATTTTTGGAACGCCTTCTAGGTAAAGGTGGATCATATTAAGTCCCATCATTATCAAGATTCATATTGCAAAACAAATATTTAATAGGGGACACATCAATAACTTTTAGATCTTCATCTTTATTTTCATAGAAACTAGAAGAACACGCTTTCACAAAACAACTTTCTTAGCACGCATCCTAGTGGTTCTTTATTTGCACTCATCAATGGAAATTCTTATGGCCTTGAGAGACTCATTGATATCATGCTTAGGTGGAATAGATCTAAGTTTCAAATAATCAACATCAAGAGAAATTCTGTCAACGTTCCTAGCTAATTCATCAACTTTAAGCAATTTTTCTTCAAACAAAGCATTGAAATTCTTTTACAAATTCATAAACTCCTTAACACTAGTCCCAAATTCATAGGGCAACTTATTAAAATTTTCATAAGAATTTTTGTAGGAATTACCATAATTACTAGAGGAATTACTAGGATACGGCCTAGAATTAAAGTTTCCTCTATACGCGTTGTTACTAAAATTATTCCTACCAACAAAATTCACATCCATAGATTCATTATTGTTCTCAATCAAAGTAGACAAAGGCATATCATTAGTATCAGAAGAAACACTTTTATTAGCAAATAATTTCATAAGTTCATCCATCTTTCCACTCAAAACATTAATTTCTTCTGTAGCATGCACTTTCTTATTAGTAGATCTTTCAGTGTGCCATTGAGAATAATTAACCATAATATTATCTAGGACTTTAGTAGCTTCTCCTAAAGTGATTTCCATAAAAGTGCCTCCCGCGGCCGAATCTAAAAGATTTCTAGAAGCAAAATTCAATCCGGCATAAAAATTAAAACCATGAGTAGGGCAATTATGTATCATTAATTTCATCCTCTCCCAAACTTGTGCAACATGTTCATGACCAAGTTGCTTAAAATTCATAATATCGTTTCTAAGAGAGATGAGCTTAGCGGGAGGAAAATACTTAGAGATAAAAGCATCTTTGCACTTATTCCAAGAATCAATACTATTTTTAGGCAAAGACGAAAACCAAGCTTTAGCACGATCTCTGCGAAAAAAGGAAATAGCTTCAATTGAACAATATCATTGTCCACATCTTTCTTATTTTGCATATCACACAAATCAACGAAGCTATTTAGATGGGCAGCGGCATCTTCACTAGGAAGGCCCGCGAATTGATCTTTCATGACAAGATTCAACAAAGCAGCATTAATTTCACAAGATTCAGTATCGGTAAGAGGAGCAATCGCAGTTCTAAGAAAATCATTGTTGTTGGTATTGGTAAATTCACACAATTTAGTATTATCTTGAGCCATCGTGACAAGCAAGCAATCCAACACACGAGCAAACAAGAAGCGAGCGAAAAAGAGGCGAACAGAAAAGAGAGAGGGCGAATAAAACGACAAGGGTGAAGTGGGGGAGAAGAAAACGAGAGGAAAATGGAAAATAATGTAATGCGGGAGATAAGGGTTTGTGATGGGTACTTGGTATGTTGACTTTTGCATAGACTCCCCGGCAACGGCGCTAGAAATCCTTCTTGCTACCTCTTGAGCACTGCGTTGATTTTCCCTTGAAGAGGAAAGGGTAATGCAGCAAAGTAGCGTAAGTATTTCCCTCAGTTTTTGAGAACCAAGGTATCAATCTAGTAGGAGGCAACGCACGAGTCCCTCGCACCTACACAAACAAATAAAATCCTCGCAACCAACGCAATAAAGGGGTTGTCAATCCCTTCACGGTCACTTACGAAAGTGAGATCTGATAGATATGATAAGATAATATTTTTGGTATTTTTATGATAAATATGCAAAGTAAAATAAAAGGCAATAAAAATAGCTAAGTGTTGGAAGATTAATATGATGGAGAATAGACCCGGGGCCATAGGTTTCACTAGTGGCTTCTCTCGAGAGCATAAGTATTACGGTGGGTAAACAAATTACTGTTGAGCAATTGACAGAATTGAGCATAGTTATGAGAATATCTAAGTATGATCATGTATATAGGCATCACGTCTGCGACAAGTAGATCGACTCACCTGCATCTACTACTATTACTCCACACATCGACCGCTATCCAAAGATGCGTCTAGAGTATTAAGTTCATAAGAACAGAGTAACACTTTAAGTAAGATGACATGATGTAGAGGGATAAACTCATGCAATATGATATAAACCCCATCTTGTTATCCTCGATGGCAACAATACAAGACGTGGCTTCCTTCCCCTCATCACACCGGGAAAGGACACCGCAAGATTGAACCCAAAGCTAAGCACTTCTCCCATTGCAAGAAAGATCAATCTAGTAGGCCAAACCAAACTGATAATTCAAGAGACTTGCAAAGATAACCAATCATACATAAAAGAATTCAGAAGATTCAAATATTGTTCATAGATAAACTTGATCATAAACCCACAATTCATCGGTCTCAACAAACACACCGCAAAAGAAGATTACATCGAATAGATCTCCACGAGAATCGTGGAGAACTTTGTATTGAGATCCAAAGAGAGAGAAGAAGCCATCTAGCTAATAACTATGGACCCGAAGGTCTGAGGTAAACTACTCACACATCATCGGAGAGGCTATGGTGTTGATGTAAAAGCCCTCCGTGATCAATGCCCCCTCCGACGGAGCGCGGGAAAAGGCCCCAAGATGGGATCTCACGGGCATAGAAGGTTGCGACGGTGGAATTAGGTTTTCATGGATGCCTCTGATGGTTTGGAGGTACGTAGGTATATATAGGAGGAAGAAGTACGTTGGTGGAGCAACATGGGCCCCATGAGGGTGGAGGGCGCGCCCAGGTGGGGTAGGTGTGCCCCCCTGGCTCGTGCTCTCCTGGTTGATTTCTTGATGTGGACTCCCAGTCCTCTGGATCATGTTTGTTCCAAAAATCACGTTCCCGAATGTTTCATTCCGTTTGGACTCCGTTTGATATTCTTTTTCTGCGAAACTCTGAAATAGGCAAAAAAAACAGCAATTTGGGTTGGGCCTCCTGTTAATAGGTTAGTCCCAAAAATAATATAAAAGTGTATATTAAATCCCATTAAACATACAAAACAGAATATAATATAGCATGGAACAATAAAAAATTATAGATACGTTGGAGACGTATCAGCCCTCATCGCCCAAAGGATGAACCGTATGCCTGCTGATTTGAAAACCTCATCTAAAAAAACCCTACCCTTGGAGAAATCCAAGCCAAGGGTAGATCCACCAGAAGAACCCATAGAAGATGGGTATTGCCTTGATCCAGAGAAGATGCCGGAGTAGATGACCGGAGAGGATCCATAGATTAGTGGAGGAGGAAGGTGATCGATGCCCCCTCTGGCGGAGCTCCGGAAAAGGCCCCAAGATGGGATCTCACGGGTACAGAAGGTTGCGGCGTTGGAATTAGGTTTTTGGCTCCGTATCTGGTAGTTTTTGGGTACGCAGGTATATATAGGAGGAAGAAGTACATCGGTGGAGCAATGTGGGCCCCATGAGGGTGGAGGGCGCACCCAGCGGGGTAGGCGCGCCCCCCTACCTCGTGCCCTCCTGGTTGCTTTCTTGACGTAGGGTCCAAGTCCTCTGGATCACGTTCGTTCCAAAAATCACGTTCCCGAAGGTTTCATTCTGTTTGGATCCGTTTGATATTCTTTTTCTGCGAAACTATGAAATAGACAAAAAACAACAATTCTAGGCTGGGCCTCCGGTTAATAGGTTAGTCCCAAAAATAATATAAAAGTGTATAATAAAGCCCATTAATGTCCAAAACAGAATATAATATAGCATGGAACAATAAAACATTATAGATACGTTGGAGACATATCAATTAGCCCTTTGAATAGCCCGTAAACAGCGACTAAACGATGGTTAACATGAGTAAAAATTATATGGGAAGAAATTACACTTGACAAACTTCATTTTATCCCACTGGACCAAATCCATTTGATGTATGGATTAAATGTAAATAAAATCACAAATTGCTACGTCTGCTAACAGAAACAAATCCATTTGATGTATGGATTAAATGCAAAGAAAATCACAAATTGCTACATTCTGCTAACAGAAAAACAGAAATGCTGCAGTAGTACTTTTCAAACAAAGATTTGAACAAGTAAATGGATGCTAACATAGCTGCACTTGATACTTCATGAAGATCACAGAAAATTGATCAAGATTGATATAAGACAGTACTCCATAGGATGAGTAGAACACTAGCTATAGCCTTTGGAAAACAGCTAAATGATGTTCAAAACTGAAGACTTAGCCAAATTTTAGTAAATCATGAGAATAGCTAAAACTTTGGAAATTCATAGGAAAATAATTCGTAACTCGGATGAAAATACCTTGTACATGAAAGTTGTTCAGAACGACGACACTAATCCGTATATGCATTCCATTCGTCCGCCACACATCCCTATTATAGAGAACTTGCAACCACCCCCCTCTGATCCGTCTGTTCGAAAATGCAAAACACCGGGGATACTTTCCTGGATGTTTCCCCCCTTAGCCGGTATCACCTACTACCGTGTTAGGGCACACCTAGCACCGTTATTTGTCATGTCATGCATCGTCATGCATTTGTTTGCATTGTATTCATTGTTTCTTCCCCCTCTTCTCTCTGGTAGACTTCGAGACTGACGCCACTGCTGCCCCAATCGACTATGGTGTTTACGACCCCTCCTTCTCGACCGAGCTTCCAGGCAAGCAAACCCCCCTTGATCAACCAGATATCGCCCACTCCCTTCTCTCTTATTATTGCATTAGGTTTGCTACTGTTGTTGATTCGATAGCTCCTATTCTGTTGCATAGCCTGCCATTGTTGCTACAATTGTTGATACCTTTACCTGCTATCCTAAACGCTTAGTATAGGATGCTAGTTTTGCATCAGTGGTCCTACAGTCTTGTATGTCTGCCATGCTATAGTACTGGGCCGTGATCACTTCGGGAGGTGATTACGGGTATATACATACATACATACATACTATACAAGTTACATGATGTGACTAAAGTGGAGTTGGCTCGTAGAGTACCCGCAAGTGATTCCGATGTGGGGGCTGAAAGGACATGTGGTTCCATCCCG
The DNA here is from genome assembly GCA_021605145.1 of Aegilops bicornis. Taxonomy (NCBI): domain Eukaryota; kingdom Viridiplantae; phylum Streptophyta; class Magnoliopsida; order Poales; family Poaceae; genus Aegilops; species Aegilops bicornis. Next base: position 480,221,588 of record CM038670.1, read on the forward strand.
GTAGTGGTGGTCCTGGGTTCCCGATGGCCCCCAAGTGCTACTTTGTGGCGGAGCGACATGGCAGGTTGTGAACACCTAGGAGACATGTGGGCCTGGTCCTATTCGGCGTCCACGGTTACTTCAATAACACGCTTAACGAGATTGGGTATTTGATCTAAGGTGGCCACTGGCCTATACGCACCAACTACCACGCGGGAACATTTATGGGCCCTCGACATCGTAGTATGAGCTGAAGCCTCCTAGACGTCAGCGGTTGAGTAGCGCGCGCCAGATTGGACTGGAACACCTGCTCTTGTATTAGGGAGGCTAGGTCTGCTTCCGGCAGCCCTCGCAACTTGCAGGAGTGCAAAGGGCGATGGGCCCAAGACCCCTGCGCACTTAGGATTTAGACCGAAGTGCTGACCTCTCTGTTAGGCCTAGGTAGGCTTGCGACGTGTTGATCTTCCGAGGCCGGACATGACCCAGGAAAGTGTGCCCGGCCAGAGGGATCGAGCGTGTTGGGTAATGCGGTGCACTCCTGCAAGGAATATTGATCTATTCGAATAGCCATGTCCACGGTAACAGGACAACCCGGAGTTGTACTTCGACCTTATGACAACTAGAACTGGATACTTAATAAAACACACCTCTTACAAGTTCCAGATTCAACCCGGTGACCGCTCTCTCATAGGGCAACGAGGAGAGGATCGCCGGGTAGGATTATGCTATACATGATACTTGGTGAACTTACCAGCTACTCTCTCCTATATGCTTCAAGATGGAGGCTGCCAGAAGCATAGGCCTCGATAGGACTAGCTATCCCCCTCTTATTCTGGCATTCTGCAGTTCAATCCACAGATACCGATGCATATGTAGTATAGATCCTTGCTTGCGAGTACTTTGGATGAGTACTCACGGTTGCTTTGCTACTTCTTTTTCCCCCTTTCCCGGTTATTGTAATTATATGATGGAGTCCAGGAGCCAGAGGATCCTGAGGATGATTCTACGTGGAGTTAAACTTCGAGGAGTAGTTAGGAGGTCCCAGGTAGGAGGCCTTGCCTTTTCGATCATTGCTACTTTTGTGCTAGCCTTCTTAAGGCAAACTTGTTTAACTTATGTCTGTACTCAGATATAGTTGCTTCCGCTGGCTCGTTTGTTTTCGAGCTTTTGTATTCGAGCCCTCAAGGCCCCTGGTTTGTAATATAAAGCTGTTATTATTTTATTTTTGTCTAGAGTTGTGTTGTGATATCTTCCCGTGAGTCATTGATATTGATCATACACATTTGCGTGTATGATTAGTGTACGATTGAATCAAGTGTGTCACAAGTTGGTATCAGAGTCGACTGCCTGTAGGAATCCCCCTTCCAAACTCCTTGGCTGAAGTTGAGTCTAGTCAGTGAAACCTGTTTTACTAACATGGCTGTGTGGCTTACGGTCCCACGTCGCCATTGGGTGGTATTAGGATCTTTTATTTCTCGTCTATACTCTTGGACACTGATCTCTCTTCTATTCGAGTTAAATGATTTTACTAACTCTGACTCTAGGTTCTCGTAACTACTTCCTCCCGGAGAGCCCCTTATTACAGATGATCGCCTGCTGCACCAGAAGATTCCGAAGATACTCTACGATGATCTCTTGAGACTTTGTGCCATCGCTTTGCAATTACCTTCCATCGATAAACCCCTATGGATAACCACATACACTTGCCATTCATACAATCATTCCCCATTGATTTTGTTATTACTAGATACCCTGAAGTTCTCTCCATTGTTCCGAAAATACTTTGAGCCTACTGCCTTGCAGTTTCTTGCCACATGAATACCCCTACGGATAGTTCCTTGCACTTACCGAGTATCCGCTCACCCCCAGTTGTTCATGTGTTTCACAGAAGTCTTTGAAATACCATTCGATCTTCCGAAAATCCTCGACAGCCCATTGCTTTTGAAATTCTTGCTTTCTTGCATTATGAATAATCTCATAAGTCTAGTAATCTTATTGGCGTCCTTTGCCATTATCATTTTGAGTCCACTGATTCAGTATGTTGCGAATGCTCGCAACCCACAACCAGGTCCTAGAATTCATCCTACTAGCTGAGACGTCATTTTAAAGATGAGCTGGATCTCGAGCAATCAAATTTCCATCGATTGTACCCCTAAGCCTACTCAACTTATCCATCCTTAATCAGAGCATTTGCTTTTTATCCCTTGAATTGGCAATCATAATTTCTTTGCATTTGAGCTTTGAATTATTCAGTTGTTTCTATGATCCAATGCCTTCGCATTGTTTCTTCCTCTAGTTGTGTGCTGATGCTCACATCAACTCCGTTATGGATCATCTGATCCTTTGTTGAATTATCATCCGACAGTGCCCTTCGTATACAAAAACCTCGAGAAGTTCTTTCCCTGATACATAATACCATTGGTAAATCCTATCCTTTGATTTGGCCAACCATGCTTTGCTTTCGAGCTGGTGATATTTACTATTGAAGCTTGTGGTATATGTTTCCACGATGCCTCGATGGGTTGAACCTATGCCTTCCTTAATATGTGTGAACCCGAAATTTTTCACGAGTCATACTCTTCTGGTATTTTGCCAGATAAAATTTCAACACTACAACTTCATCAAACGCGAGAAGTGAATGAAAGGTTATGCATTGGAGAAGTGGGAGTCGACCTTGAACTTTGTATTCATGCCCATGGACACGATGTAGAACTTATCATGGAAGTTGCTCGTAAAAATAATTATGCCCTTTTTATAAGTTCATCTTGTATCTATGGTTTGATCATTTATTATTGTGGTTCTGACTATATTATCTTCCTTTGATTCCATTTCTTAGACAAGTTAAGGCACTTGTCTTCTATAGATCAATACACCCCACTTCAACCTTTAATTTGATATGCCTTTGAGTATTATCCCCCTCGTATCTCGAGGATATCACTGCACTACATCTTATGAATTTGTGCTGGATTAATACCTTTCCCTGTCGTAGTCACTCCATGAGTCCTGGTTGTCGTCAACCGAGAACACCGAATAGTGAATCGAGTCCGCACTGCCTTCAGTAACTCTTAGTAGCATTCGTGCTTGCGAGTTTGCACTCAATCACGTCCTTCCTAGCCGATTGGCTACATCATCATCGTCATGCTAAATGCTTGACCATTCTATCTATGTCATTCATCCCCGGGACACAATCCTGACAGTGCTCTAAGCTTACATCAAACTTTCAGCATCATATTGTTTGTCTTGTGAGACAACTCTGAATTACGAGATGGCATCTTATATATGGTTATAATAACCTTTTGCTTCACTATTCCCTTGGCTTGATGTCGTCGCCGATCGATTACATCTTCTTGAAACCTGTCGACAAATGTGTCGTGATCATCGTCAACATTTTAACTTCTTCCAAGACATACATTGAGTTCTTGATGAGAAATTCCATGCTTTCCCCTCAACGATCTGTGTTATCATCGACCACATCCATGCCTTCCTTCCAGACACAGACTTGGTCATGTTTTGTGTTATACTTTGGAGTATTACCATCCTTTACGTCAAGGATGTTGTGAGAATTGCTCCATCTCTTGAGAATTCTTGATGTGGTAATACTTCTCGCAATCTCCGCTCATTTTCTTGGTCCCCGTGTTGTTGCTAACCGGAATACAGACAAATGAACTATGAGGTGTAATTTCAAAACTTCCAGCAACCCTATTGTTCGAGGTTAATGGTCGACAGTTCATTATCAGACTATTAGTTATTGAATCACCAATCTAACATTGATCATGCTACCTAAGCCCATATTTCGGGTGCACCTTTCAACCAATGTTTAATTGTGTATGTTTTCCTCGGGCATACATAATTATATCATTTGATCTAACAAATGTTATCTCCTTGTTCACATGATTGTGGAAATCCATCCTTTTGGAAATCTCGATGAACTGTCGCTAAGTCCATCAGGCACCTGCTCACCCTCTCCTTAATTTAATGATGAACTCTTGTTTTGGAACTCGCTTCCGTAGTTCATTTCAGGAGAATCTTATAATGTCATCCCGTCAATTTGTGCCACACCTTTTCTTCTCAGGCATCCTGAATCTGAGGTATCCTGACACCGATCAGATCTGAATCTCGGCCAGATGTGATGGTTGGAACATATTTCCAAGAATTATAGCATCGGTCGTTATGTAACCCGGTAAGGTGATGTCATGCCTAGCACACCTAGCCAGAGGACTTATTGTTATAGTTTTCTTTTTCGCAAGGTTAGCCATTCTTCTATGGGGAAATTGTAAGACTTATTCTATGAGTGCTCCTGATGGATCCTCTGTGTATCGAAAGTCTGACCTTGCTTGAAGAAAATGCCGATGCTATCTCGAAGCATGTCTGTGGTACTCCGGTCATCAATAAGAACATTTCAAGCGCAATGCTAAATATTTCTTAATTGGTTATCCAAACACCATTGTATGGGCAACATCATGAAATCCCTTGCCCCTTTACCTAATTGGTCGTCTACTTGCTGCCCTGTCATGGATGGGAAAGATATACCCTTGATATTCGGGTATCACCACATTTTCCTTTCCATTGTTCTGATTAGTATACTAATCACTTTTCCTCTCCATTGTTTTGTTTAACCTTTCTTGTAATCTGACTTAACTGAGCAGTGATAATTCCCTGCATAGGTAAGCACCTTATTGTACCACTCTGTCAGTAAGACCCTGTTACTATTGTTGATGACATTCCAGTAACCATCGATGGACGAGAACTTTGCCTACTAGTACGCCTCGTTCAACGAGCAGGAAAATGGTTCTCTTCGTCCCTCGCTCTTGGTACCAACGTTGTTGCTAACATAACTAACAGTCTATTCTCTGACATGTCTTGCTATCATGATTGTGTAAGATGACAGCACCCTTCCTACTTTTTAACCACATGGTGGGACCATAACCCATAGTTCCACATGATCGAAATCTGACTCTCCTGTACATCCCTGTTTCAAAGTTATCCCTTGCGCTTGGTATCTTATGTAACTTGCGAGCCATCTTCCTAGTGATCTATTCTGGTATCAGACGCAATACTTATTCTCGTTGCCCTGAAACCCTTTCACCTTCTGATTAGGCATCGAATGATTGCCTGGCTGCTTGAAACTCCTTATTGTACCTTCTTACTTTGCTCTCGATGTTTTCCTAAGTTTCAACTCGAGAGATACGTTAGGACAAAATCCCTGAGCTAATTACCGAATATCAGTCCTTGCAGACATCAGTCCTTGTAGTTTCCCCTCCTATCCTTTCGTAAGTACGATGAAGTTCCTGAAGAAAGGATGACGACTTCATCATGATGGCCTGAAACAGAGGAATGAAGACGTCAATGTAATGGATCGACCTCTTTGAGAAGAGCAACCAAGACCGAGAGCACTCGCTAGAATTTCGTAACCAAATACTTCCCCCCTTACTCCCCCTCTTAAATCTCGGGGTGATATTTCTTGTATTGGAGGAGAATTGTGACGCCCCGATAATTAAGCTACAGTAACCTCACCCTAATGTGCCATGTCATCATGTTTTGCTAAAGCCATTTTGCCACTTGATAAAAACTAAGTCGAATTAAATTTCAAATAACAAGTCAAATTCTTATTTCTTCAAACTGTCAAATAAAAATGTTGTTGGTGTTGCAAATATTCATTATGTAGCGATCCGACCTCAGATGGTCAAATCTCTGTGTTCAGTGTCAACCCTGGATCAGTAATGCTGACACACACAGTACTCGAATGGATTTATAATAGAGTAGCAATCACTCACTTATTACATCAAATGTCTCAAAAGAGAACTTATTACAATAAATATGGCTTAAGTCCATCTAAATAAGATAACAACGGAAGGCTTGGAAGATAAAGTGAGTCCATCAACTCCAACAGCATAGCTGAGTGCATGACAACGACCTAGTGCACCTAACTCTTTGTCTGAAAAGTCTGCAACATGATATGTTATAGCCCGAAACGGGTCAGCACATGGAATATGCTGGCAATATAACACAGTAGAGCAATGAACAGATAATGCTATACTACATGCATATATGGCTGGTGGAGGCTCTATGGTTATATTGTTTTGCGAAAAAGCCAATTTTTCCCTACAACAAAGGAATACATTTTATTTAACTATCATGGTGGTTGAAACAACATTGAGAAGGTTCCTCCAACTCAAACCCAATTAAAGAAATCATTATCATCCCAACAAATTAATTCAGAGTGATGAGATCAAACCAATAATTCAAGTACGAGATACTCAAGACGTCCATAACCGGGGACACGGCTAACCCTGATTAGTTTATACACTCTGCAGAGGTTTGCGCACTTTTCCCCACAAGACTCGATCTCCTCTGTTGGATTTCTCGCACTACATGGTGTTTGAGAAACGGATGACCGAGACACAGTCTTTCAGAAGAATTAACTCTTTACTCTGGGTAGATAGTTACAACTACTCTCCCCTACATCTACTAGCCTACCACTGAAAGAGGTCACACAACATACTCAACTATGCCAGAGCCCATAATGGCTTGTGGCTGCGCACGGAAGTTTCTAGCATGAATAATCTGATGATCCCTTCGAGCCTGGGTGGCGGACCTTAGGATGATCATACGGGTAATCCGGGATATTAGGACAACACTGGATTCTCCAGGTGCCCACGAGAAATCCACCCAGATGTGTATTAAAGTTGCCACCTTAAGGTGAACCATTAACTCTCACATCTATCATGGATACACTCAAACCCAATCCATGTCTACGAGCATAGCATGGCAATATAAGCTTAACGTAGAAGTAACTCCCAAGGGTTTGATAATAAAACAAGCAATAGGTTCTACCTCATCATCTACTTCCCAATACCTACAAGTTAATCACATCCTATTCATGCAGTGTTTGAGGATTGTAACTAATGCATAAAAACTGGGTATGAAAAGAGTATGGTCAATGTGTTACTTGCCTTGCGGACGATCTGCAAATCCTAGTGACTCGTAGTAGCACGCTTCGCATTCCGGGAATTCTATCGCAAACAAACAATAGCATACATAAGCAATCAAGCAAAGATGCACGGGTAAAACTCAAATAATAAAATAGAATCTAAAAGTTCAACTGAAGAGATTCGGTTTGCAAAAAGAATCAAATAAAATGGAGCAACGAAACTCAAACTACGAAAGAAACAAGATCCCTTTAGTAATCTGGACTAAAGTCAAATTTACAGTACCAAAATCTTGTTCAAGTTGATTAAACAGAAAGAGGGCTTCAAGACGAAGATCTAGGCGCTTGTTTCACCTGATTTGGATAAACAAGCGAAAAGATAAACTAAAACAAAGATCAGGGCAGAAATTGCGATAGAAAATAATCGCGGAAGAACCCTGGAAAATAAAATGAGACGAACAGGCTAACGAACGAACGTTCGCTGTCTGCGGCTAACTGACGAACAGCGTTCGTTAAAACGAACGTACGGACAAACGTCTGCTATATAATAAACCGACGGAAAACGAACGAGCCGATCTAAAACAATAAACCGCGAAACTAAAAATAAACCGGGGTTAACCAAAAAAACCGACCGGTCAAACGGCGGGGTCAACGGCGGCTGCGAGATCCGACGTGGCGGCGGTGGCTTCGGCGATGGCGGCGCGGCAAGCGTGGCGTGGCGTGGCGTGGCGCGACGCGGGAGGCGGCGGCGGCTAGGGTTAGGGCGCGTAGTGCAGCGGCTTGGGCCTCGGGGTCACGGGCTGGCGGCTTATAAAGCCCCGGCCGGAGGACTCCGGCTCGAGCACGGCCCACTAGGTCGGTGTGCGTTTTTTTTCAAATAATCCTGACGCGGAAAAATAAAAGAAATACTAAACGGGGTCCAAAAATCCTAAAATAAATTTTCAGGGTCCTCTAATAATATTGCGGGCAATGTGAACATTTATTTGGGCCTATAATGCAATTTTGAAAGACGCATATTTTTCCTAATTCAAATAAAAATAGTAATAAAAGTCCAAATAAATACTCATTTGATTTTTAATTTTTTTCCTCCAACATTTCTTTATTTGGAGAAGTCATTTTATCCCCTCTCTTTTATTTTTCATATTAGAAATATGTGAAGAGAAAAATAATTAAAACAAAATGATCCTTGTTTTCGATATTTGAAAAAAACTCAAATATGAAAAACGTGAAATCTCCAACTCTCTCCGTGGGTCCTTGAGTTGCTTAAAATTTCGAGGATTGCAAAATGAAATGCAATAAAATATGATATGCATGAATGACCTATGTATAGCATTCCAAATTGAAAATTTGGGATGTTACAAACCTACCCCCCTTAAGATGAATCTCGTCCTCGAGATTCGGGTTGGCTAGAAAATAGGAGTGGATGGTCTTTGCGTAGATCATCCTCTCGCTCCCAGGTGGCTTCATCCTCGGTATGGTGGCTCCACTGAACTTTGCAAAACTTGATAACTTTGCTGCGAGTAACTCGGCTCGCAAACTCGGGAATCTTGACAGGTTTCTCCTCATAGGTCAAATCACTATCCAACTGAATTGCTTCCAGGGGCACTGTATCTCTCAGAGGAATATCAGCCATCTCTACATGGCACTTCTTCAACTGGGAAACGTGAAACACATCATGAACTCCTGACAGTCCTTCGGGTAACTCCAATTTGTAGGCAACCTCTCCCATGCGTCCCAAAACACGGTATGGACCTACAAATCTCGGGGCTAACTTTCCCTTAACTCCAAAACGTTTAACTCCTCGCAGAGGTGACACTCGCAGATATGCTATATCTCCGATTTCATAGACTACCTCCTTTTGTTTTGAGTCTGCATAACTCTTATGTCTAGACTGAGCTACCTTTAGTCTGTCTCGAATCAGCTTAACCTTCTCTTCTGACTCTTTAATCAAATACGGTCCAAACAACTGACGGTCTCCAACTTCATCCCACATCAACGGTGTTCTGCACCTTCATCCGTACAAGGCTTCGAAAGGTGCCATCTTCAAACTGGCATGGTAGTTGTTGTTGTATGAGAACTCTACGTATGTCAAATTGTCATCCCAACTAGATCCATAATCTAGCGCACAAGCTCTTAACATGTCCTACAGAATCCGATTCACTCTCTCGGTGCATCCATCGATGCAATGGATGAAAAGTCAGATCAAGTCCACCTGGTACCCAAAGTGTGGTGCAGGTGGTGCCAAAAGCGTAAGTAAATCGTGTTCCTCTATACGTCACGATGGTCCTCGGAACTCCATGCGTACATACGATACTGGTCATATATATTGGCCAACTTCGTGCTTGTATAAGTGGTTTTCACTGGGATCACTACAAGAGGACAGAGCTTTGGTAACACCATCTTGTGTTACTACAGGCCCAAAAGTGTGTTACTAGGCCATATAGTAACACAGTTTGATATGTGTTCCATTAGACTGTGTTACTAAGTGGTGTCAACTGTCACACATAACAATTGTTACCATTTGTCAAAAAATGTGTTACAGTTGCATTATAGTAACAGTGTGTTATGTGTTGCCGAACACACTAGTAACACACTTTTGTAATTATAGTAACACCTATAGTAACATATTTTCATAGACGTAGAACATCGGTGGTAACATGTTTCTGTAACTATAGTAACACAACTAGTAACACATTTTTTTAGCATCGGAACACAACTAGTAACATAATATCCATGTATCGTAATACTATAATTATAGTTGTCAACTACTCTAGTAACAAATTTTGTAGCTATAGTAACACCACCAGTAACACTGCTATATCAATATGGCAATATAATTAATGTATTTGTTTTTTATTATTAAACACAAAATTCTATACCCATTTTATGGAATATAAATTTATTTATAAAATCAATGCAATTGCATAAATAGTTAATCATTTTATTATTATGCTTGGCAGCATATCAAAATGATATTGAAACTGAAGCACAACACATAGAGAAATTCATATGAAGATATTTATTATGAATATACAAGAGTGTATGATACATATGCATTACAATAAAGATATCAGTCATATCATTTTGAGGATAGAAAACACAACTATGGGGAATATTACACCATAGCATTTGCATCAGTTCACGAAAGAAAAAGATCTTCCGGATGATATTACATTTTTAAATCTATCAATGTAAACTAAAACTATTGGTAGCTAAAATCTTCAAATCTTATTTGCTTCTTGATCCAAGAATTCAGCTGCAAATCAACTATCCTTCTCTCGAATCTATAAAAGAAAATTGCACCTTAGATATGTGTGATTAAATGTACCCAAATATGATTTGAGAATGTGGAAGGGGAGATTGTAACTTACAAAAGGTGAAGGCCAGGCAATTAAGTATCCTAAAGTGAAAGCCTCACCAAGTGTCTTGCAATCAGAAACTTCCCTTACCAACTCCTCATTATCAAGAATAGGTTTGTCTATGCGCACAAGAGCAAATTCAGCACCTAACTCAATACTACCAGCCTTAGTTCTTGGATCAGTACTCCGAATAGTACCATATGCAACATTCCGCTTGTTGGGATATGTTGAAGTCTTTAAAACTACTTTGGAAGCAGCCTATATTATGACCAATATTAGCATTCTATGACATGATAATATAATTTGCATGAACAATATGAGATCTTTAATGTCAGCCTAGTAAGGTGCCCTAAAAACTAAATAAACTGGACCCGACAACGAAGTCTATTGCCCAAGATCACCTCGCTAGCTCATGCTTGGTTAAATTTATCGTTTACTTGCATACAACAGATTGAGCAAAAATTGTAATACAATCCATTTTTCAAGCAGGCATGATAATGAGGGTTTCGGTTGGTAGTTTGGGTGCAGTAAACCATGCTCCTTCGTGAATCTTTACCTTGATGGAAGAAGTACGCCTTATTTTTGAGCGAGCTGGGTGTGGGTGTTCAGTTCTAGTCCCTTGCTGGTTCGGTCTTGAAACAGTTTCCCCCATTATATTCCTGGTTTCCCTCACCTACCAAGATGTAATAATATTAGATGGAATGATATTCATACCTTGAAGCTACAGAAAGCTACAACTTCAAAACTCAAAAGGCACGAAAATTACCTCTGGCACAGAATCAATAACAAGGTCTTGTGGTGATGCTGAATTTTTGTTGAATTTGTAATTGGTTGACATCATGGTCGCCAAACTAGTTCCATGACACAACAATGGTAAGCAAGCAATTATTTTATATCTATCTTTGTGACATGAGTAAGAGTAACTATAGGCATAACCTTTTCATGCAAACATGATAACTTATTATCCTCAGGAATGTCATGTTGCATAGATGAGCGTCCCTCAATAGGTCCATTGCACTGGATTCTCTACAAACTGAAATATTAATATGAAGGTTTCAAGTGACAAGCAATGATGTAGGCCTTTATTAACATTACCTTTGTTTTACCAAGCGATCGGTAATCGAGAAATACCATTATCATTTGATTGGAGGTTTTCCTCTGAGAACTAACAAATCTGAGTAAAATATTGATAGAAATGCATGCAAAGGGTAGGATAAAAAAGTCCTTTACCTCTTCTATGCCATTATTGACATAGCCTTCTTTGTTATTCATATCTTTAATAATCTGGTCTTGCTTTTTTATATGCTCCTTCATCTTTGCTATTTCCTCCCAAACATCATGTTCAACTTCATATGGTGATCCATCAGTTGTGGTCATATTGATGTTCTTTAGATACCATGGCGTCCAACCGTAGACTTGCTTAGGAGTTGAAAGCAAACCCATGCCATGCACCTGTCCAATCTTTTCTTTCCCTAACACTTCCTGCAGGGCATCACCTTCCCATGTGACTCTTCCATTCAAATTTTGTGCCAACTCTGGTCGTTCAGTTATTAGATTCTCCAATCGATCCTATAAGAAAAGAATCATGCATACACTAGTTAGATTGAACCATAACTTGATCCGAGAACAATTAGACAATTTCTATATTAATTGCCTACCAGACGCTTGTTTCTATCTTTATTTTTAGCATTAGCATCGTCCTTCTTCTTGTGAGTTGCTAAATAAACCTTTGGTCTGTGTGGTCGTTTCTTTTCAGGATCAATTTGCCTCTAAAAACAGAAACAACACCCATCTGACCAAAGAGACACAGAAAAACACTTCAGGAATCAAGATTATTCACCATGTCTTCACCCCAACAAGCCTAACTCTTCGTGCCAGCATTATGTGAATCCTTCACGAGGGAACGGCTAATTATGTTTTTCTCAGCAAGGGTGTGTTATGATGCAATCATATCGTAAATGCAACTTTTAAGATAAGCCCGAGAACTCACATTTAAATGTCAAAACAGGAAAGTACAGTATCTCATTCATTACCCTTCCTTTTTTGGACTTCCAATATTTAACAAGCCCATGCCATTGATCGTTGTCCACATCTTCCGGATGAGCTTATACAAAGCCTTTCGCTTGATGTTTGGATTTTTTTCAATGGTGGGATTGAAGAAAGCATCTTTCAAACTAGACTTAAATTTCCTCCAGTCTCTTCCAATTGATTTGAGTATCCATTTTTCACATGATCGAGGATACACGAACTTTGTCTGAAAGTAGAAAATAAAGAATGGATGTAAATAGACATGCAGACCGCACTACATCTCATGTAGACAAATTAGATATAAATAGAAGGGCAACAAATAAAATATTCTGTTTTCTTGTTAATTGTGAAGTACATGTACACACTGCAATATTGTTTCCTCACCACTGTTCTTATTGACATGACACCAATCATTTATGTTTAGTGGGCAAAATCCTCCGTTTCTACCAATCGTGCCCAGAAACTTCCCCAATATTGCACCTTCATCTCCTATAGGCTGGCTATCTTCATTGCATTTTACAACTATTCTTTGCCCCTTTGGCATGTTCCAGACAATTGGCAAGCTTGTTCTCTTGCGCTATGCATTTCATTGTCTACTACAAGATTAATTAAGAAAAGTACTAATGAAATGACGCCCGCCGATTATTCTTTCGATACTAAGCATATACAAGTTAATTAATAGAAGCACAAAATGTAATATTGTTACCTTGATTGTGAACTTGACCCTCTTCACCGACCAATGCTTGTGATTCATGACCTGGTGGGAATTGCTCACCATTGTTGCAGTCTCCATCTTCATCATCATGTTGGTCCGTAACCTGAATCACATTCAACCTTTTTGACCTACGTAGTGGTCCTGTAGAACAACCATACATCTTTTATTCCAATAATTAAAATAGTAGATACAAATATGTAATAAGCATGGTTCAAGAGGGATACTTTGCGGCCCTTGCATAGTAAGTTGCCCTGCCCCTTCAGCAGAGACACCACCGTCCTATAAGAGAACACTCTCATTTGGATGGTTAGATGGAGCAATATCAATTTGCTTGCTAGGTGGAGCCATATGATCGTCAGTCTTCTCCTTAGACACATACAGATGGACAACTTCCACAATATCAGGATCAGATAACATTTTCATCACAAGACCTTCATCACAAGACACATACAGATGAACTAAGTAGGAGCTGCCTAGTCAGTTTTTTGTCGCATAGTACAGAAAGTCAATTGCCTGAAAGCCAACTTCTTCGATCATCAAGATTAAGTCGTAATACGAGACATCACGTCTCATCATGGTTCTTTGTAAAAAATTTGGCTTCCTGATATGTATCTTCATAGTGCAGGTATATGGTCAACATGTCCGTCGCCATCCTAAGTTATATATAAAAATGTCAATTAAATCATTACAAGTAAAGACAAATTAACTAATGGCATAACAGTGACAATTTAATTTTCCAATAGATATGTGAATGGAGAGGGCAGAGAAGTACACAGTAGCACGTCAATGCACTATCAGCATATCATAACTCAAAAAAGAGAGATGAGGTACAAGACCATGGGTCCAGCCACACCCACACTAAGATATAACACTGTCGACATATGGATTCAGGACAGGTTTAAGTTGAAAAGTGTACAGAACCTGATGATGTTGACTGCTTCCTAAACAGAAGGGAAAACGAAAGTACATAGGATCATCAGGTGATGGTGCAAATCTTAAGCATTTTCTCTGTTCGTAATTTCAGTCATTTGATCCTAATGGTTAAATTTACCTAGAGATAGATGTGACACTGTAAATGATGAATGCACACGAGACGAAGAAGCTGAGCCATTCCATGTTTCTCACCTCACGGATATGTTTAAAAAGAGAAGGAAAGATCAACATTGGGTAAGATCCGATATTGAGGGAACAGTTGTGGATGCTAATGATAATGCTTTGATCGATGAAGAATAGTGATGGTAAATCATATAAAGATATTTCTCTGTTCAAGCAACATTTTCATGATTATATATACATTGTAGTTTTACCTGAAGTCAAAGCTGAGTTTGCAGGACATTAAGAACCCCTGTATGTTCTTGCAGATCATTGGCTGAGCTTACACCACTCAACATATAAACCCATTTTTATTTATTTATTGCTTTTCAGTTTCTTGTCCTGTTTTCCATCGATGCTGCCATTGTGGATTATGATAACTATTAGTACTTCCTCCTTACTTTCCTGACACTAAGACCTTGTACAATGGCCGGTGCTTATAGGACGGTGCTTAAAGAGCGAGAGTAGCGTGGCATCTTCAAATATTTTTGCCCCACAATGGTGAGTGCTTCCTATAGGCTTAAACTGCTTTAATTAAGGAAGAGCAAGGCTTACTACAGCTTTATGGAAGGTCAAGCACCGGATAGCTCCGGAAGTAAGACTTTGCTCCTCTTAAGCACCTGTGCTCAGATCTTGAAAACAAAACCCGTTTTATTTTGTTTAAGTGTCTGCCTAAGCCCTGCATTGTACAGGGCCTAAGTATCCATATATGCATTGAATTTAACTTGACTCTTTTTGAACTTTTTCTCATGCGCTTTACTGAATCTTCTTTTTCAGGAAATTTTGCAAGTGAACATTACAAGGGTTGTTCTAAAATGATGGATGAAGCAATGTGTTCTTTTAGCGGGCTTTTATATGTTTGCATAGTTTTTGCTCTTCAGACATGAAGCTTGGAAAAATTCAGAAAATTGTTACTGAAAGATCGTGGATGTCGCCTAGAGGGGGGGGGGGTGAATAGGCGCTTTAAAATAATTACGGTTGAGGCTTGAACAAATGCGGAATAAACCTAGCGGTTAATTTGTCAAGCACAAAACCTACAACAACTAGGCTCACCTATGTGCACCAACAACTTATGCTAAGCAAGATAAGCAACTATGTGATAGCAAGATATATGACAAGAACAATATGGCTATCACAAAGTAAAGTGCATAAGTAAAGGGCTCGGGTAAGAGATAACCGAGGCACGCGGAGACGACGATGTATCCCTAAGTTCACACCCTTGCGGATGCTAGTCTCCGTTTGGAGCGGTGTGGAGGCACAATGCTCCCCAAGAAGCCACTAGGGCCACCGTAATCTCCTCACGCCCTCGCACAATGCAAGATGCCGTGATTCCACTAAGGGACCCTTGAGGGCGCCACCGAACCTGCATAAATGGCAACCCTTGGGGCGGTCACCGAACCCGTGACACTTTGGCAACCCTTGGGGCGGTCACGGTGCAAATCAAATTGCTCAGGCGACCTCCACAACCTAATTGGAGACCCGACGCTTGCCGGAGCTTTACACCACAATGATTGAGCTCCGAACACCACCAACCGTCTAGGGCGCCCAAGCACCCAAGAGGAACAAGCTCAAGGGCACCAAGCACCCAAGAGTAATAAGCTTCTCAACTTGTAACTTCCACGTATCACCGTGGAGAACTCAAACCGATGCACCAAATGCAATGGCAAGGGCACACGGAGTGCCCAAGTCCTTCTCTCCCAAATCCCACCAAAGCAACTAATGCTAGGGAGGAAAATGAGAGGAAGAACGAAAGAAGAACACGAAGAACTCCAAGATCTAGATCCAAGGGGTTCCCCTCACTTAGAGGAGAAAGTGATTGGTGGAAACGTGGATCTAGATCTCCTCTCTTTTCCCTAAAAACTAGCAAGAATCCATGGAGGGATTGAGAGTTAGCAAGCTCAAGAAGGTCAACAATGGGGGAAGAACACGAGCTCAAAGGATGAGGTTGAATGGGAAGAAGACCCTTTTATAGGAGCTCCCGAATCCAACCGTTATGTTCACAACCCACAGAGCGGTACTACCGCTCAAGGAGCGGTATACTACCGCTAGGGCGGTAGAACCCCTTCAAACACAACAGCGAGGAGGAAAAAGGCCAAAGAACCTTCGGAGCGGTAGTACCACTCGTCCTCACGGTACTACCGCTCGACCTCCTGATACTACCGCAAATGGTAGCGGTACTACTGCTATGCGACGGTACTAAAAAATACTTACGTGCCTACTTCCGTTGAGCAAAACACGAGATTTTGGTCCGGAGCGGTACTACCGCTTAGGAGCCGCAGTAGTAGTACTGCTGGGGCGGTACTACCGCTCAGAGCATGTAGTAATCTTGCTCGAGCGGTAGTAAAAAATTACATCCGCTCAAGTCGCGGTAGTACCGCTGCAGCCTTTACCAAAACAGCCACAACTTTTGCAAACGGACTCCGAATTCAACGAAACCAAGTTTGTTGGAAAGCTAACGACATGGGCTAACACAATCTTGATAGAAATATCAAGAATAAGCAAATGAGAAAAGTCCCAAAGGAAAATGGTGAGAACCCTTCCTCGGAAAAGACCGGTAAAACCTCCAACACCGAAAACATCATAGAAGACGCATGTGACCTCCGTTTTCGATGAACTCAAGCTTGTCATCAAGATGACCATAAGCTCTAAGACTCACAAAGAGAACAAAACAAGAACCAAGAAACATGATGCAAGGATGCAAGGGTTTGAGCTCTCTACTAACGATACGATCAAGCTACCAACTTGAGAGCCCCCCTTGATAGTACGACAAGAACGATCATATAACCGGTCTCCCTACTACCACCATGAGACCGGTAAAATAGAAAACCTATCAAGGGCAAACCTTTGCCTTGCACATGGTCCACTTGAGCTAGATGATGACGATCTTGACTCCCTCAAGATGGACCACCTTTCTTGATTCGCGTTGGCTCGATGAAGACTAGATGATTGCTCCCCATAGTCCACTATGGGTGAGCCACTCTTGACTCATCTTCACAAGTCCATTGACACCACAATGGATGGCAAGCTTCAAGCACTTGATCTCTTCGTGATGCTCCACTTGAACTTGCACACGGCAATCTTGATGACGATCACCACTTGATGTCATCCTTTCCATGGGTTGTATGATATCTTCCTCTTGACGCAAGCCCATGGACACGCACTCTAACCCCACATAGACTCTCACATAGACCATGGGTTAGTACACAAAGTGCAATGGATAATGCTTACCATACCATGGGATCACTTGATCCCTCTCGGTACATCTTCTACGCTTTGTGAGTTGATCAACTTGATTCACTCTTGACTTAGTCTTGATCAACCTTGAATCTTTCCAACTCTATTCGCTTGGATGATGTCTTGAAGGTAAACATGAATGATCACACAATCTTCTTCTTCAAGACATGCTTGCAATAAGCTCAACACTCACATGACCAATCTTTGGATAATTCCTTAATAGCACCTTGGTCAACACATAAACTCCTTGGAACCAACACATGGACTTCAAGAAATGCCTATGGACAAATCCTTCAAATATAACTCAATGCAACCATTAGTCCATAGAGAATGTCATCAATTACCAAAACCACACATGGGGGCACCGCATGTCCTTTCAATCTCCCCCATTTTAGTAATTGATGAAAATCACTTTCAAGAGAGTTTATATAAGGAATTATGCATCATCATGCAATGCAACAACCAATAATGCATGCGTATGAGATGCTAATGCTTAGGAACAAAACCGAAGCAAGGAGAAAACTCTGAAGACTTCTCCATAAAACTCTCTGAAACTTCTCCCCCATTGGCATCGATTGCCAAATGGGCGAAAAGCTAAGAAGACCAATATAAAAGGTGTTCCTCCAAAAGTTGTGTATTTCTCAACAAGAGAGTGGAATGCCATACACATATCCAAAGGTAATACTTGGAGGAAGACCAACTATATTGAGGCACCAAGATTGCAAAAGAATGATATGCCACAAAGACATAACAAAGAGAGAAACAAGCAATCAAGCAATCAAAAGATACCAATTGAAGCAAGCTATCAAAAGATATCAACTGAACCACTAGACCAAAGATCCTACGAGCCACATGAAAAAGATATTATGATATGAGCAGAGGATTGTTCTAAAGAAACTAGAGAAGCTCCCCATGATTTGTGCACATCAAGAATTTTTGTATGTGGATACAAAGTGCACAAAATAGGATCATAGCTCCCCCAAAGTCAATGTAAACTAACAACCAAAGTGCAAGAGAGCATATAGGAAACTAAGGCTAGCGCTTGCAACAAGCACATGGTTGAGCAACATTGTAAAATAGGCAACTTAAGAATAGGCTCAACCAAAATGATGTGTGTGAGTCATGGCAAAGCACATGAGAAGACTAATATACGGATGAGCATAAGCATCAACATAGTCTCGAATGAATGAGATACACGGTGCAAAGCCTTTCATTCTCACACACAACTAGCGAATGGGTTCACAAGCTTACTAATAAGAAAATAGAGAACCCATGCTTGTGACAACCCGTGGTGAAGATAGACGATGAGAGGCTCATCAAGACGAGGGGTACCAATTAAGATGGCAAAAGCCTCGTAAAGATGAGGAAGAGGAAAATAATCTTCACCACACAAGAGTGCATCATGATGCAACGATAGAGGACACGGACTCAAGGCAAAAGCTTTCACGGAGCCACCAAATAAATAACATAAGAAAGACGAGGTGGACGTGAAAGAAAGGATATCAACTAGAGATGTAATTTCTCTCAAGTGTATAAGGTTCTAGGTAGAAAAAATCATGATGATATATATCTACAAAGAGGGATGTACACCCGAAATAGTTACAACATGAAGGAACATGATATCCACAAGGAAGTCATAAATATACCAATAAGATATTTGCTTGAAAGCATAGCACTTGGCTAGATATGGTCTTATTGTACATAAATGAATTCCTACCACATGAACATCAAGGACATCACAACTAGCAACATGAGATCATCGTTGAGATGCTTTGAGAAAGGAAACAAGTATCACAAGAAAGAATGAAATACATGCCATGATACAACCCACACAAGGTTGATGCAAGAAATGTGTGCATGAAGTAGATGATGATACTTGTTACCGAGATACCATCGGAAGGATGTAGAAGATACCAAATGAAGGTAGATGGTAGTTCATTGATCATCCTAGCTTGACTCCAGTATGCACATGGTGACAACACCTTCCTTGTGAGAGAGCCGAGCATCCAATGCATCTCCAACTGTTCCTATAAGAACAACACAAACTAAACGGTACCCAAACTCATCGGGATCAAATAGTTAGAAACACCAATACATAGGACAAACTCCACATAAATAAGTGCATATATATATGAAAATGAATATCATGCTAACTCATCCAAATTGAGACTAGGTGGAGTTTCTCCCATATATTGAGTCGAGAGAAAGAAAGCATGCCAAATAAAATACATGAAGAAAACATGCATGCTCAAGACTTCAAAACCCAAAACCAAAAGACAACGAAATGCCAAGTGAAAAGGATACCAAATGAATAAAACATCACTTGGAGGATATCCATAAAAGATACATCAAGGAATGAGATATCCATTGATACACTCAAAATAAAAGATATCAAACTCCCAAAAGAGAGGATGGTTCCAAACAAACCAAGCTCTCTACAAAGTTTCATGATGGCAGAAAGTACCAAAACGAAAACGACTTTCCTTCCACCAACACACACTTGATAAGGATCACAAGAAGAGTGTTCCAAAGAAAATAGGATAGCTCCCCCACGAGTTGTGCATTATATAGGATTTGCATTTGAATACAAAATGCACAAGGTGGGATCACCACTTTCACTATATCTAGAAAGCACTAGACAAGAACGAGAAACAAACAAGATCCACAAGTGGTAGGGAAGACAACGGGAGTTGACACAAACCTTGGCAAGAGAAAAGGCAAATAATAATAAAAGCCAATGTAAATATGATCAATAAATTCTACCACACATAAGTGAGTACCAATTGTCAAACGACAAGAAGTATTTGGAAATAATTCCGGTGGTAGATAGCAAGGATATCCGACATCATCTTCACACCAAACACAAGCAAATTGCAACTTGTAGAACTATCATGCCACCTAGGAACAAGATAATTTACAATATCAATTCTAGGTGACAATATCTCAAATGTACACATTTTCTAGGCTAGTAATACACACATAGCATATTACTCCCCCATAATGTGATACCAATTAAAGATAGACAAGAGGCAATTAAAAGGATCCAACAAGAGATAATTAATGGACAATTTAGAATTTGAATTTCTCATGAGAGATATACCACCTAGAGACTAGATAATCTTGAAATATCAATACTAGATGGTATTACTCATGTACACACATTTATAGGATTGTGAGGTGCACAAAGCACATCACTCCCCCATAATGGGATATTCCATTAATCTCTCACAAGAGCCAACTAAGAAATAAACAAGATGCAAAAAGGCTCAACACACAACACACATGTACATGATGTGCAAACTAACATGCACATACTTGATTTCTCAAGATAAGCAATTTTGAAGCACAACATATACAAGCACATGCAAGATACAAAACCACAACATGCTAAGGGACACGTAACTTTTAATGTAAGCAATTTAAGCACGAGTTACCGCAAGGAGGAACATTGGATATATGATAGAAAGATAATCCGAATGACTTGGCTTGACACAATATGAATGATGAGGACCCCTTAAATCTTCATAATGTAGCCAAGTCTCCAATGTCCTCCAACAACACCTATTGATCAAGTTTGAGCTAGTTGGTCCCCAACCAAGTTGGGTCCTAAGAGGTTAGTCACAATAGGCTTGGCCACCCAAATGGTTCTTTTCTTGACCCCACTTTGAGTACCAACAAACTTGGCAAACACATTGCCAACCTTATCCTTCCCAAGAGGATAGACATCATCAATAATAATTGGGTTGGATAAGTTACCACTAGTGCATGAAGAAGCGACGTGGCCTTTCTCACGACATAAGTAGCAACGTCTACTCTTCACTTTCTTCTCAATTGATTTCTCAACAAGAGAAGCATTAACTTGAGTCTTCTTGGGAAGTGGCCTCTCTTCAACTTGAGGTTGAGCATGAGATTGAACTTGTGCCCTCTTCCCTTGTTGCTTGACACTAATGGCCTTCTTCTTCAATGGGCAAGATCTAACATGATGCCCTTCTACTTTGCACTTGAAGCAAACAATCTTGGCCAATTTCTTGACTTGTTCTTGGCCCTTCTTTTTGTTCATCTTGGACTTCTTCTTATTGGAGTTGAATCCAAGTCCACCTTTGTCATTGGGAGATTTTTGCACACTCAAGATATTGTTGAGTGTGGATTTCCCTTCATGACTCTTTTCCAAGTCTTTCTTCAAAGAAGTGACTTGGGCCTTGAGCTCTTTGATTTCCTCTACATGGTTAGTCTCAATACAAGTACTAGAGGAAGTATAAGCTTCTTTGTTAGAGCAACAAGGCAAGGAAAGCAATTCATCACAAGATGTACCAACATTGTGAGTAGATGAATTACAAGGACTAGCACATATCAATATAGCATTTTGACTAGAAGTAGTGCTAGTATCCACATGAGGCTCACTAGATGTTACCTTAGCAAGCATGGCCTCATGAGCTATCTTTAGCACATCATGGGATACTAGAAGATCGTCATGAGAGCTTGAGAGCTTTTCATGGCTTTCTTCCAATATCCCATAATTGCTAGATAGCAACTCAAGTTGAGCCCTTAGCTCAACATTCTCCTTCAATATGGATGCTTCACAAGAGATAGAGTTAGTAGCACAAGCATCATCATTAGCAACAGGAGGAGAAGACAACTTGGCAAGCTCTTTTGAATATGAAGCTTTAAGTTGAGCATGAGACTCGGTGAGTTTGATGAGCTCACTCTTAATGACCCTTGAGCCATTTTCGAGGTGCTCAAAGTCCTCAAGGAGTTTAGCATGCACAACTTCAAGCTCCTCATTTTTAGTTTCATAATTATTGGCCACCTCGAGAGCTTTATCACGAGATTCCCTCACTCTAGATAATTCTAGAGCAAAAGTCTCCTCAAGAGATTCCTTGGTGGTTTGTTCAAGTTCAAGAGCTTGAGAGAGGTCCGCAATCTCATTAGCGTAATCACGCTCATGACCTTCCATTTTATCAATGGTGACCTCATGCTCCTCAAGACGAGATTCCAACTCATCAATATATTTCTTGCCCTCAATAGCAATAGACATGATTTCCATGAAGTTGGAACGAGCAATTTTATTCTTAAGAAGAGCTTTAAAAATCATTTCCCCCTTAATTTTGAAGGAGGCAACATCATCACTCTCTTCATCATAATCAACATCATCATCACTCTTGCCATCATCAATATCATCGCAAGATATATTGGGATTCAAAGTGGGAGATACCTTTGAAGCCTTGGCCATAAGGCAAAATGCAATAGATGATGATATAGGATCCCTTGAAGCACCATTCGAGACCACATCTTGTTCCATGGAGTGTTGGGTTTCATCTACATTGTTAGCACAACAACTCGAGGAAATACATGCACTTTTATCATGGCAACAAGATATAGCAAGCATATCATCATGAGATTTAGTCAAGCAATTTCTACATGATATGCAAGGACTATCAACACAAGCAAGTGAAACATTTGGAGTGCTCGAAGTGCTAAGGCCCAAAGACGGAGCATTGCAATAATATAGTGATGAAGAATCATCCACAAAAAGCACACTATCATCATTGCAATGACCGACACTACTCACTATATCATTACCTTGTGGCAAACCACATGTAGGTGAAGTAGAAGAAGTTGAGAAGACTATACGGCCGGAGGTGGAGGGAGAACAATCATCCCTACAAATCTTGGACACACCATATTTATCTTGAAGCTTTGTCCACAACTCATGAGCATCCCGGAACGGCATGAGTTGAAATATAACTACGTTACTCAAAGCATCAAAAAGCACATTAGAAGCTTGAGCATTGAGATAAGAGTTTTTCTCATCCTCTAAAGACAATCTTTGGGGATCCTTTGGAGGAGAAAAACCCATATCTACAATTCGCTCCAAATTTGGGTCCATGACCCTAAAGAGATTAAGCATGCGAATTACCCAAACATCAAAATTTGTGCCATCGAAACTAAGAGTGTCAGAGAATCCTAATCCCCTAGTCGACATCTTTACTCTCTAGGCGGTTAAGCCCAACAAAGAGAGACGAGGCTCTGATACCAATTGAAAGATCGTGGATGTCGCCTAGAGGGGGGTGAATGGGCGCTTTAAAATAATTACGGTTGAGGCTTGAACAAATGCGGAATAAACCTAGCGGTTAATTTGTCAAGCACAAAACCTACAACAACTAGGCTCACCTATGTGCACCAACAACTTATGCTAAGCAAGATAAGCAACTATGTGATAGCAAGATATATGACAAGAACAATATGGCTATCACAAAGTAAAGTGCATAAGTAAAGGGCTCGGGTAAGAGATAACCGAGGCACGCGGAGACGACGATGTATCCCGAAGTTCACACCCTTGCGGATGCTAGTCTCCGGTTGAAGCGGTGTGGAGGCACAATGCTCCCCAAGAAGCCACTCGGGCCACCGTAATCTCCTCACACCCTCGCACAATGCACGATGCCGTGATTCCACTAAGGGACCCTTGAGGCGCTCACCGAACCCGTACAAATGGCAACCCTTGGGGCGGTCACCGAACCCGTACACTTTGGCAACCCTTGGGGCGGTCACGGTACCCGTCAAATTGCTCAGGCGACCTCCACAACCTAATTGGAGACCCGACGCTTGCCGGAGCTTTACACCACAATGATTGAGCTCGAACACCACCAACTGCCTAGGGCGCCCAAGCACCCAAGAGGAACAAGCTCAAGGGCACCAAGCACCCAAGAGTAATAAGCTTCTCAACTTGTAACTTCCACGTATCACCGTGGAGAACTCAAACCGATGCACCAAATGCAATGGCAAGGGCACACGGAGTGCCCAAGTCCTTCTCTCCCAAATCCCACCAAAGCAACTAATGCTAGGGAGGAAAATGAGAGGAAGAACGAAAGAAGAACACGAAGAACTCCAAGATCTAGATCCAAGGGGTTCCCCTCACTTAGAGGAGAAAGTGATTGGTGGAAACGTGGATCTAGATCTCTCTCTTTTCCCTAAAAAACTAGCAAGAATCCATGGAGGGATTGAGAGTTAGCAAGCTCGAAGAAGGTCAACAATGGGGGAAGAACACGAGCTCAAAGGATGAGGTTGAATGGGGAAGAAGATCCCCTTTTATAGGAGCTCCCGAATCCAACCGTTATGTTCACAGACCGCACAGAGCGGTACTACCGCTCCAAGGAGCGGTACTACCGCTAGGGCGGTAGAACCCCTTCGAAACACAACAGCGAGGAGGCAAAAGGCCAAAGAACCTTCGAGCGGTAGTACCGCTCGTCCTCACGGTACTACCGCTCGACCTCCAGTACTACCGCAAATGGTAGCGGTACTACTACTTGTGAGCGGTACTAAAAAATATACTGTGCCTACTTCCGCTGAGCAAAACACGAGATTTTGGTCCGAGCGGTACTACCGCTTAGGAGCCGCAGTAGTACTGCTGCTCTGGGGCGGTACTACCGCTCAGAGCATGGTAATCTTGCTCTGGAGCGGTAGTAAAAATTACATCCGCTCTAGTCGCGGTAGTACCGCAGCCTTTACCAAAACAGCCACAACTTTTGCAAACGGACTTCGAATTCAAAGAAACCAAGTTTGTTGGAAAGCTAACGACATGGGCTAACACAATCTTGATAGAAATATCAAGAATAAGCAAATGAGAAAAGTCCCAAAGGAAAATGGTGAGAACCCTTCCTCGGAAAAGACCGGTAAAACCTCCAACACCGAAAACATCATAGAAGACGCATGTGAACTCCGTTTTCGATGAACTCAAGCTTGTCATCAAGATGACCATAAGCTCTAAGACTCACAAAGAGAACAAAACAAGAACCAAGAAACATGATGCAAGGATGCAAGGGTTTGAGCTCTCTACTAACGATAGGATCAAGCTACCAACTTGAGAGCCCCCCTTGATAGTACGGCAAACGATCATATAACCCGGTCTCCCTACTACCACCATGAGACCGGTAAAATAGAAAACCTATCAAGGGCAAACCTTTGCCTTGCACATGGTCCACTTGAGCTAGATGATGACGATCTTGACTCCCTCAAGATGGACCACCTTTCTTGATTGGCGTTGGCTCGATGAAGACTAGATGATTGCTCCCCATAGTCCACTATGGGTGAGCCACTCTTGACTCATCTTCACAAGTCCATTGACACCACAATGGATGGCAAGCTTCAAGCACTTGATCTCTTCGTGATGCTCCACTTGAACCTGCACACGGCAATCTTGATGATGATCACCACTTGATGTCATCCTTTCCATGGGTTGTATGATATCTTCCTCTTGACGCAAGCCCATGGACACGTACCTAACCCCACATAGACTCTCACATAGACCATGGGTTAGTACACAAAGTGCAATGGATAATGCTTACCATACCATGGGATCACTTGATCCCTCTCGGTACATCTTCTACGCTTTGTGAGTTGATCAACTTGATTTACTCTTGACTTAGTCTTGATCAACCTTGAATCTTTCCAACTCTATTCGTTTGGATGATGTCTTGAAGATAAACATGAATGATCACACAATCTTCTTCTTCAAGACATGCTTGCAATAAGCTCAACACTCACATGACCAATCTTTGGATAATTCCTTAATAGCACCTTGGTCAACACATAAACTCCTTGAAAACAACACATGGACTTCAAGAAATGCCTATGGACAAATCCTTCAAATATAAATCAATGCAACCATTAGTCCATAGAGAATGTCATCAATTACCAAAACCACACATGGGGGCACCGCATGTCCTTTCAGTTACTAAAGTTAAGCTTCGGAGAAGTATTATGTTAGATTTAATATCTTGTAAACTTAGGTTACATCTGTTTGAAATTGACGTTTTTATTTATGTGGGATGCTTGTTTGGTGTCAAAACCTGATTCAATATTTTCTTCTTTCTAATTGTGAACCAACTATTGCGTGTGTGGCTTTTGTTGCTTGCATTTGCAGCTAGGTGCTAGCTATATATTGTGCCTATTGCTTACCCTTGCAGCTGGTTGCTAGCCATCTTGCCGCTCGGATTGGGTGATCAGCAGATATAGCTAGATGCCTGATCACAAATTGCAACCCCAGTTGCTATTGGGCCGTGGGCATGCGACAACTTATGGTCAGTGCTCCGATTCCTAGTTTCACATGATTTTGTTTTCATAATGCACTAGTTTTTTTGCTAAAAGACCGATGCACCTTCAAACCTGGACTAGGCGTTGGTTCCCTTTTCTTCGGTCGGCGGTCTATCTTCCAATTTAAGCTCATGTTTGTTGTAGGTCTTCCACTCCTTTGTGAGTATTGACGTCAAATACTTAATTTCATAAGATCATTTCAAAGTATGCATTTCACATTTATGGTCGTTGAGTTATCCTAAAATTCACGTAAAAATATGGTTGATATGATATTCACTGCAACCATACCGAAAATAGTTCGGTATTTACCAACCAAACTATATTGGTTTTTCATACCATATCTATAATACCTAAATAGTTGATCCCCACTACCTCAATTCTCTCAACATGCAGCCCTTCCACATCACCAACTGTGCCACATCAGCATCCACTAATATGTTTCTCAATTTTTTCACTGGAGAAAACCATTCGGTTTTTATCTGCTGGTGTCATGTCTTTTAGAAAAAAAGAAAAAGTTAAAGCTTCGGCTGCAGCGGTACAGCCCAGCCGTCTCCTCAATTACTCCCCCACAAATTGATTTCATGGTTCTCTTCATCTTCTGCGCCTAATCCTCTTCCTCCACACAAAACAAATGTAGAGTAAAGGATATATCTCTTCTTCCCTTTAAGCAACGGATCCATTCTTCTCCCGTAGCATCCACCACAAATACCAAACCCGATGGCAAGCCAGGACCGAATCACATTCCTTTGATCCGTCGATCAGCAGGGATAAGCGCGTCCTCCTACCCTGCTTTCCTTGCTCCAAAATTCACCTTCCCTCCGACCCCAGGGATCGGGCTGGGGAGCACGCAGTCACCTCCATCCATTTGTAGCTCAGGGCACCAACTCGAGGAAGGGTAGGGAAGGCAGGATTCGTATCTAGGGAGGCTACATATTAGAACATGGAGCCCATTTGTTAACGAGTCAATTCAGCTAACTCATTTTCAAGATTTGGTTGTTCAGGCCTTGGGAGAACAACAAACAGGGCAACAGTACAGGAGTGTGGCTTCCTGAACTGAGGCATCTGGATGGAGCGCCAAGACCTAGGATCCAGACTGCATGTCGCCTGCTGCACCGCCACGGTCGACGCTGTGGCGTGATCTCCAGTGACTCCACCATAAAGAACCGTGTCTCTCTTGCCCTTGGCGTCATATGTACAAGTCCCCCCACTCTTATCTTGCCATCGATGGCACTGGAGACAATGACCGTGAACAGGTGAGGTAACTAACCCCTTGTGTTAATCCTCCATTATATCTCCTAAATTAACCTCTCCTTGTCACTAATTTGCTCCATGCATCTCTATTTCATCTCATACAGATTATAATGCGTCGCAATATTTGGAGATCCATTGTCTGCTGGTCTCCCCTCACGGCATCTATATCACGTAGCAGGCTGTTTGTGATTCTTCCATGCCTCCATTCCGAATCCTCTACTATATTGCTACTTTAGCATGAGCTTATCCCACATGATTTATTTATTATTTTTTGCCAT
Organism: Aegilops bicornis; assembly: GCA_021605145.1. Classification (NCBI taxonomy): domain Eukaryota; kingdom Viridiplantae; phylum Streptophyta; class Magnoliopsida; order Poales; family Poaceae; genus Aegilops; species Aegilops bicornis. Next base: position 480,249,542 of record CM038670.1, read on the forward strand.
GCCTTTCCATAGTTATATATGTTATAGATGGATGGACGCTCATATTATTTGTCATGACAAGATACACGCCTACCGATTCGTGTTCTTGATTGTTTCCAAATTTTGCTACCGGGTTTCCTATATTAGAACAACCAAAGTCCAAAGCATAGATGCTTATAGTATGTGAAGGGTTGGAGTATCATAATTTATTTTGACTGGAAGCATTAGGAAATCTTCCTTATAAAAATAAATTGATCATTTGTTCTTGGAAAAAAGATTTATCAATAACAAGCATGCACAAGATTAAATAAGAAAAAATATTGCATCAGATCGTCAAGACATTCTTGAGTATAGTGGGTTATTTTTTTAGCTCTATGGGACAACTTCATAAATAAGTCTTGTTTAAAATTTGCTTCAATTGTCCAAGGACATGTTGCCTCACCATCATGCCTCGGTTTCACCAAGAGAACTTGCAGCCTAGCCTACCCATGGATGATCTTGATGAAATGGTTATGAGGACTCGGATTTCCAATTCATCCGTTTCTCCGGGGGCTCTTGGAGTTCTACGGCCTCCAGTTGCACCACCTTATGCCTGCCTCCATTTTGCACATCGCGGGCTTCGTGGCCCTTTGCGAACTGTTCTTGGGCGTCGAGGCTCATTTTGCCTTTGTGGAAGAGATTATTCTGCCTTGTACCCCGTTCTCATGAGGGGTCAATATATCAAGTGGGCGGAGCGAGCTGTGGCGCATCGCCGGACCGGATATTTATCCGGAACCCGAAGAAGGCGTTCAAGACCGCCTTGAATGGTTTTATATAGAAGACGTCCGCTGCGGATCCTGTTGGATCGGTCTCCGGAGTTCAGCAATGCTCCTTTGAAGAAAGCGCTGAGTTGGCGCCCATGAGCCCCAGAGGGAAGGCAGCGGGGCGTCCTTTACGATGAGCCGAATAAGATTGTTAGTTCATTCCGGATCGACCATGATCGGTGTCATGGCCACATGTATTATGCGGGGTGCAGCCGCTCCGGTATAGGGGCCACCCATGTGGGATTTCAACGGGAGGACGATGCCACCCGTCATGGCCGTAAGGGGCGGGATCGGTCACCGATCTGGTGAAGATCTTGTCCGCTGTACAAGGGAGAAGAGGAGGATTTTCTCCGTGTTAGTCCATTGAACGGATTTTCTATGAACAATCCTCGAAGCGGGTAGCGGACATTTCTTTTTGCACATCCGATCCGTATTCCCATGGTTAGGTATCTCATTTTGTGATTTTGACGCAGAATCGCGCCAGGCCGTGAAAGACATAAACAACCCGCCTCCACAACCCGAGGATCCGGAACGGCTCCTCGATCCGGCCTCCCAAGAGGATCCGGACATATTGGTGGAGCTGATTGATGGGGTATTTCACCAACTGAGCATCGACAATGCCTTGGTTGCCATTACGGCCGATTACCCCGGAATACTTCCAGCCTCACAGGTAACTGAGACCGAGGTCCCAATACTTTGATAATGACCCATCCGTGCTTATTTTTGATCACCGTATACCAATGGTGTTTCGCAGGGGGTGCCTTCGAGGCAGGAGGCCGAGCCCGCAGCGGCTAGCCAACAAGGGGCAGCACGGCCCCGCAGGCTAAAAAGAAGTGCGGTCCGGATCAAAACGCCGCCAAGAACGGTTTGGCGCGTCTCCATATTCCCAGGTTTGATTCCTGGAAGGCGTACTTAAGCTGGTGATCTTTTCAGGAAAAAGAGCGCCGCCGGATCGTGTCCGGAGAGGTTATAATCGAGCCTCCGCCAGCCCGAGGCTCCAAAGCCGGGTCGAAGCGGAGGCAAGCACGAGGCGTCGTCGGATGCTCCTCGGACAGAGGATGCCGACAGATTGTCCGCCACCAACTCCGAGGTGGGGAGTGCCATGAATCACAGGCGCCGGACAGTTCTTCGTGGCGCATGTTTCTCCCAAGAGGCATTGAATGCCTTCAATTCGGGAGATGCGCACCTCCGTGCCGCTCAAGATTGTCTAGCCAGAGCCACGGAGCAGTATGTAAAGGACATACGGGTGAGGAAATTTGACGGTTATATATGCCAGCAGCCCCCGAGACTTAAAATAGTTAGAATAACTGATTTAAGGATCATTTGTTATGCATGATCTTACAAAAAAGAATACCCGACTATCCCAGGAGCTTGAAGAATGCAAGGCCCAACTAGAGGCCGCACTAGCCGCTCTGAGGGAGCCACAGAGACCCCTACGGTAATATATGCTTCAAAAGATAACTAGTTTGTGAAGTGCGGCGTGTGTGTAAATCCGACAATAATATTGCAGATGGCGCCGGACTAGATCCGGACAAGCAACAGCTCTTGCGCCGGTTGAAGGCCGGCGAGAATGTGCTTACAAGGGTGAGGCAAGAGAAAAATAATCTCCAAGATGCCAACACCCAGCTGGGTGAGGAACTAAAGGATGTTCGTGCCCAGCTGTCTGACTCCGTGAAGGAGAATCGGCGACTTCGTCGCGGCATTTATTGTAAGTGCTTGAGCGAACTTTGAAAAAGAGTTCGGCGAGGAAGTCAATTAACAGAGTTATGTCTGTAGGTATGCTCACGGGTCGTCCTGAAGAGGAAATGCCCGGTTCTATGGGTGACCTTCTTCCCTAGCTATTGCAGCTGCACGAACGAGTTCGACAGGTGATGAAAGGCGTCGCCCAGGCCTTGTGGCCATCTATCTCCCTGCCCGAAGGCCTTGGAGAGCTTGCAGAGAAGCTTCAGGGAGCACGGCGGCGCTTCCGACTATGGAAGATATCGGCCTGTCATCAAGGCGCCAGGGAGGCCTGGGCCATGGTGAAGACGCGGTACACGAAGGCCACATGGCCGAGGTCGGACTTGTGGGGCCCGACGGGAAGGAGATCCCTGTGAGCTTTGTGTACGGCCAAGTAGAGTTGGCCACAAAGTATTCCCAGCAGGACTGTAAACTAGACAGCCTATTAGATGGCATTGAAGAGGAATACAATCAGTCAATTTGACTATGTAATTTAAAATGACATGTAAAATGTCTTCTAGCCAGATTGTAGATCGTTTGTCGTAGCGGACCTTTTCGCTTCAACCTCGGGACCCAATAGTTCGGAGTGTGTCCGAATACCCTCGCGGTTATGTAAAAACCGAGGCATGCGTGGAGACCAGGCATAGGGGTCATGAGTGCTTTATCAGACAAGTGCCCAACTAGTTATGTTATATTACATGGTTAGTAAGAAACATCTTCCGGGAGAATAGTTCCGTTAGTGGTTCCTTTCCCTGGGAGGCATGCCCTAAAGTGCATGTCCGGACTGCGAAAAAAGCAGAAAAGCATCTGGGCGCAGATAAATGAAAAATAAAAAATCGTCTTTTAGTTCACCGACCGAATATTACCTTAAGAACGCTAGCTTTCGGCTTCACCCATTCTGAGGAACACGTCCGGCTGACCCGGCGGTAACAATCGCTGAGGTGCTCCCTTTACCACCTAGCCGAACAATTGGGAACGTAGGGGTAAGCACAGGAGCCAGGCAACCCAGCTTGGCCAAAACTTAAGTCATATCGATGCATATAATGGTGAATAAAAGGTACATGCGGAAGTGTGACACATGTGTTGGGCATAAAGCCCGTATAAATAAAAGCTTCTGTTAAAGAAGCCCCCAGGTATAATGAGCGCGGATAGCGCGTCAAGTGTGTGCGAACAATGCGCAAATGAGCCTTTAACGGCTTCAGAAAAAAGGAGGAAGAAGGCAAGAAATAAAAGACAGCTTAAAGTATAAAATATAGACGGAGGAAGGAGACGAAATCAGAATCCGGCGCTAGGCGTAGAATCTTCGGAGACGGGCTGCGTTCCATGGGTTCGGCTCGAGTCGGTTATCCAATGCGTTTCGCAGACGGTACGCTCCGCCAGTCAGGACTTGGTCGATGATGAAGGGACCCTCCCATTTGGGCTTGAGTTTGTCCTTTTTCTTGTCCGGCAGGCGTAGAACTAGTTCGCCAACATTGTAAGCTTTGGCCCGTACTTCTCTGCTTTGGTATCTTCGAGCCTGCTGTTGATAGAATGCGGAACGAGCTTTTGCCACATCGGGCTCCTCCTCCAAGGCGTCCAAACTGTCCTGCCGATCGAGCTCGGCTTCTCTTTCTTCGTACATGCGCACGCGAGGTGAGTCATGAATTATGTTGCAGGGCAAAACTGCCTCTGCGCCGTATACCATAAAAAATGGTGTGAATCCAGTAGTGCGATTCGGCGTGGTCCGCAGCCCCGTGAGTACGTAGTCGAAGCTCCTCTACCCAAAGGCGTGTTAGATTCCTTGAGGGACCGCACTAGTCCGGGTTTAATGCCGCTCATGATTAGACCGTTTGCTCGCTCGACTTGACCGGTAGTTTGGGGGTGATAGACTGAAGCGTCGTCGAGCTTGATGCGCATGTTTTTGCCCGAGAGTTTGACCTCGTCGGCCGTGAAGTTCGGGCCGTTATCTGTGATGATGCTATGGGGACGCCGTAACGGTGTACTACCCCGATATGAAGTCTATCACCGATCCGGATTCGCCGTCTTTACAGCTTGGCCTCTATCCATTTGGTGAATTTATCCACCATGACCAATAGGTATTTTTGCTTGTGGGTTCCTCCTTTAAGGGGTCCAACCATGTCAAGCCCCTGCACCATGAAGGGCCAGGTGATGGGTATATTTTTGAGGGCAGTGGGTGGCATGTGGCTTTGATTAGCAAAGAGCTGGCAACCGACGCATCGTTGGACTAAGTCCTGAACATCTGCCCGGGCCGTCGGCCAATAAAATCCTGTACGGAAGGCCTTGCCTACAAGGGCCCGGGATGCGGCATGGTGCCCACCGAGTCCGGCATGAATTTCAGCCAGGAGATTCCGCCCTTCCTCTTCGGAGATACACCTTTGAAGGACTCCGGTTGAACTTTTCTTATAAAGCTCTCCCTCATGGACCTTATAGGCTTTAGACCGCCGCACTATGCAGCGGGCCTCGTTTTGGTCCTCGGGAAGTTCCTGCCTAGTTAGGTAGGCTAGGAATGGTTACATCCCGCACGGGCAATGACTGCCATTATTGCGTGGGAAGACGGTGTTATTTCGTTGGCGGGACCACCAACTATGTCGGAATGTTCGGTGTGGGGCAGTGTGGTTGGGTCCGGGTTGTTATTTCCGGACTCTCCCTCCCATAATACGGATGGCTTGAAAAGCCTCTCTAGGAAGATGTTGGGGGGGGGGGGGGCGGCATCGCGCTTTTCGCCAATGCGTGTAAACACGTCTGCTGCCTGGTTGTTAACCCGGGCTATATGGTGAAATTCGAGCCCCCAAACCGGTGACATTTTTAGGACGACATTGCGATAAGCTGCCATTTTCGGATCCTTGGCATCAAAGTCCCCATTTATTTGGGATATCGCGAGGTTCAAATCCCCGCGCATCTCTAGGCGTTGAATGCCCATGGAGACTGCCATCCGGAGACCATGTAGAAGGGCCTCGTATTCGGCTACGTTGTTGGAGTCCGTGTACATTATTTGAAGTACGTATTGGACTGTATCTCTGGTTGGGGACATCAGAACGACGCCAGCCCCCAGGCCGGCCAACATTTTGGAGCCGTCGAAGTGCATGATCCAGTTGGAATATGCACCGTACTCTTTAGGGAGTTCGGCTTCAGTCCATTCGGCGATGAAGTCAGCCAAAACTTGTGACTTAATAGCTCGCCGTGGCTTGTAGGTTATGTCGAACGGGAGGAGCTCAATGGCCCATTTAGCAATCCGGCCCGTTGCGTCGCGGTTGTTTATAATGTCATTAAGAGGTACTTTGGAGGCTACTGTTATCGAACACTCTTGGAAGTAGTGTCGCAGCTTCCGGGATGCCATGAACACCTCGTATGCTATCTTTTGATAATGCGGTACCGTGACTTGCATGGAGTTAGGACGGTGGACACGTATTAAACTGGTTTGGGAGAGGGAACTTGTGTCCGTCCGTTTCTCGTTCGACAACGAGCACCGCGCTTACAACTTGATGGGTTGCTGCGATGTATAATAGCATTGGTTCGCCCATGTTGGGCGCGGCCAGGACCAGATTTGTTGCCAATATGGCTTTGATTTCTTCGAGTCCGGCCGTGGCAACATCCGTCCACTCGAAGTGTTCGGTGAGCCGGAGGAGGCGATAAAGGGGTAATGCCTTTTCTCCTAAGCGGGAGATAAAGCGGCTTAGAGCATACGCATCGATCAATTTTGTATTTGTTTGAGGTCTTTGGGGATATCCAATTGTGTGAGCTCGGATCTTGGCTGGGTTTGCTTCAATTCCTCTACCGGATACAATGAAGCCCAAGAGCTTTCCGGCCGGGTACACCAACGCATTTTTCCGGGTTGAGCTTGATGTCATATGTTCGGAGATTATCGAATGTGAGCCTCAAGTAAATGCGACTAGGGTTTCGACATGCCTGGATTTGGCGACCACATCGCCTACGTATGCCTCCACTGTTTTGCCGATCTGGTTTGCGGACATGTCCGAGTCATCTTGTTGATATATGTTGCACCGGCGTTTTTGAGCCCAAAGGGCATTGTGTTGAAGCAGAATGAGCCGTATGGAGTGATAAATGCCGTTGTGGCTTGGTCTGGCTCTGGCATCTTAATTTGGTGGTAGCCGAAGTATGCGTCGAGGAAACACAATGAATCGTGTCCTGCGGTAGCGTCGATAATTTGATCGATGCGGGGAGGAAGGGATCCTTTGGGCAAGCCTTGTTAAGGTCCTTAAAATCGACACATAGGCGCCCGATTTGTCCTTCTTTGGTACCATTACGGGTTTGCTAGCCAGTCCGGATGTTTAATATCTCTGATGAATCCGGCCTCCAATAGTTTGGCTAGCTCCTCTCCATGGCCTTGTCTCTTGGGTTCGAGAAATGCCGAAGAGCTTGTTTGATGAGCTTGAATCCTTTTAGGATATTTAGGTGCTTTCGGCCAGCCGGCGTGGGATTCTGGCATGTCTGAAGGGTGCCAGGAAAAAATGTCCCAATTTTCGCGTAGGAATTCTCGTAGTGCGGCGTCCACATCAGGGTTTAATTGTGCCCCGATGGAGGCCGTTTTTGTAGGGTCCGTTGGATGGACTTGGAATTTGACTATTTCACATGTTGGTTTAAAAGAGGTGGACTTGGATCTCTTATCGAGTATCACATCGTCCCTGTTCACCATGGAGCGCAGCGGCAGTGAGTTCCTCTGCCGCTAGGGCTTCGGATAGTGCCTCAAGGGCAAGTGCGGCTGTTTTATTTTTGGCGCGGAGCACTATGTTCGGGTCACTAGCGAGAGTGATAATTCCTTTGGGTCCGGGCATTTTGAGCTTCATGTACCCGTAATGGGGTATAGCTTGAAAAATTGTGAATGCCTCTCGCCCTAATAGAGCGTGGTATCCGCTGAGCAGAGCAGGGCCACTTGGAATGTGACCTCCTCGGACCTATAATTGTCCGGCGTGCCGAACACCACATCCAGTGTGATCTTTCCTGTATAGCATGCTTCCCGACTGGGGATTATTCCTCTAAAGGTTGTGCTGCTTTGCTCAATGCGGCTCCAGTCTATTTCCATTTTTCGAAGGGTTTCCTCGTAGATGAGGTTTAATCATTGCCGCCGTCCATGAGTACCTTGGTAAGGCGAAAGCCATCCTTTGTTGGACTAAGGACCAATGCGGCTGGTGCTCGGGCTGTTCGAATTTAGGTTAAATCACTTTGGCGTTAAAGGTAATAGCCGTGTCCTCCATGGATTTATTGTTGCTATCTGGTAGACTTCGCAACGCCTTGGAGTGTTCGTTTCGCATATTATTTGATGCGAAAGTCTCAAGACTGTTAATACCGTCTTGATATTGCTCGGTGGTGCTCTAGAGCTAAGAGCTCTTCGCCACTTTTGGCCACTGCCAAGTATCCAACATGCTCTAAGGCTATGAGTTGGAGTGGCGCCCTACGTGCTATGAATTTTGCAGGTCATTGAGCCATCCCTCCATGACGGTTCCATGCCCTTTGGGTTTTTGCTTTTTGGTATGTAACCCAGGTGCCTGGTGATGATGCACCCTTTTATTTCGGACTAGGGTCGTATTCGGGGCCGGATTATCCCAAAATTTGATTTCGGTTTTCCAGGCGCTCTCCATCGCGCAAAACTTTCATACTATGGACGCCAAGTCAGCGAAGCGTGTAATTTCACGACGACTTATGGCGTTTAGGATTCCCTTGTCCATGCAATTATTGCAGAAGAATGAGATTGCGTCCTCCTCGCGGCAATCCTTTATCCTGTCCATAACCGTGGAGGAATCAGCTCGATAATGATGTGTTGTTTCACGGGATCTTGCGGATTTGGGATAGATCGCTTATGTTTGGGTGGGCGGGTGGAATTAAATTCGAACCCCGTCCGATCTAAGACTTCGAGGGCCAAGAAGTTTCCGAACTTGGAAGCTTGGGTTCTTGGAGGTTGTCCAATGAATATAGCCCGCTGCCTGACTTTAAGTTCATGGCTTGAGTGGTGTCCTCCCCTCCGCAGGAATCCGGCATGGAGGGGTCAGGAATCCGGACATAGCTAGTCCTTAAGGTAGGAGAAGAGTCGCCGTATTGTTCCTCTACCACAGCAACGTGGTGGGTAGCCTGGGGAGAGTTGATCTCTCTCAGATCGGTTTTAGGCCCAATCGATCGTAGTCATGCGACTCCCGGAGACGGCGATGCGATCCAAGAGCTTGTTTAAGGAAGAGAGCTCCATTGGATCTAATCGCTCGGCGAAGTTCCGAAGTTAACGTGGAGATTGCTTTCAATGACCGAGAAGTCATCGTCGGTAGCGGCCGAACAGGCGGTCATAAGAAAACCGCCTAGCCGGAGAGTTTGGCCGGTGGCCAAAGCTCCTTTAGCAACGGCGCCGTCTTTAAAGACGGGATGAGGCATCCTTCCTGACAGCGACGACATAGAGGAACTCTCAATGAAAGCACCAATGTCGGTGTCAAAACCGGCGGATCTCGGGTAGGGGGTCCCGAATCATGCGTCTAGGCGGATGGTAACGAGGAGACAAGCGACACGATGTTTTACCTGTGTTCGGGCCCTCTCGATGGAGGTAAAACCCTACTCACTGCTTGATTAATATTGATGATATGGGTAGTACAAGAGTGGATCTACCACGAGATCGTAGAGGCTAAACCCTAGAAGCTAGCCTATGGTATGATTGTTGTTCGTCCTGCGGACTAAAACCCTCCGGTTTATATAGGCACCGAATAGGGTTAGGGTTACACAGAGTCGGTTACAATGGTAGGAGATCTACATATCCGTATCGCCAAGCTTGCCTTCCACGCCAAGGAAAGTCCCATCCGGACACGGGACGAAGTCTTCAATCTTGTATCTTCATAGTCCAGGAGTCCGGCCAACGGTGATAGTTCGGCTATCCGGACACCCCCTAATCCAAGACTCCCTCATTGCCACCTTAAGTTAAACCATTAACTCTCACATCTGTCATGGATACACTCAAACCCAATCCACGTCAACGAGCATAGCATGGCAATATAAGCTTAACGTAGAAGAAACTCCCAAGGGTTTGAAAATGAACAGGCAATAGGTTCTACCTCATCATCTACTTCCCAATACCCACAAGTTAATCACATCCTAATCTTGCAGTGTTTGAGGATTGTAACTAATGCATAAAAACTGGGTATGAAAAGAGTATGATAAATGAGTTACTTGCCTTGCTGACGATCTGCAAATCTTAGTGACTCGTAGTAGCACGCTTCACACTCCAGGAATTCTATCGCAAACAAACAATAGCATACACAAGCAATCAAGCAAATATGCACGGGTAAAAATCAAATAAGAAAATCAAATCTGAAATTTGAACTGAATAGTTTCGATTTGCAAAAAGAATCAAATTAAACGGAGCAACGAAACTCAAACTACAGAAGAAATAAGATCTGTTTATTAATCTGGACTAAAGTCGAATTTTACAGTACCAAAATCTTGTTCAAGTTGATTAAACAGAAAGAGGGCTTCGAGACGAAGATCTAGGCGCTTGTTTCACCTGATTTGGATAAACGAGCAAAAAGATAAACTAAAATGAAGATCAAGGCAGAAATCACGATCGAAAATAATCGCGAAAAAACCCTGGAGAATAAAACGAGACGAACATGCTAACGAACGAATATTCGCTGTCTGCGGCTAACTGACGAACAACATTCGTTAAAACGAACGTACAGACAAATATCCGCTATATAATAAACCGACGGAAAACCAAACGAACCAATCTAAAACAATAGACCGCAAAACTAAAAAAATCAGGGTTAACCAAAAAAACCGACCGTCAAACGGCGGGGTCAACGGCGGCGGCGAGATCCGACGCAGCAGCGGCGGCTTCGGCGATGGCGACGCGGGTGGTGGCAGCAGCAGCAGCAGCGGCGGCACGAGGCAGCGGCAGCGGGCTGGCGCGGCGCGACCGGGCGCGGCTAGGGTTAGGGCGTGGGGTGCGGCGGCTTGGGCCTCGGGGTCGCGGGCTGGCGGCTTATAAAGCCCCGGCCGGAGGACTCCGGCTCGGGCACGGCCTGCTAGGTCGGTGTGCCTTTTTTTTAAATAATCCTGAGGCTGGAAAACTAAGAAAAGAAATACTAAACGGAGTCCAAAAATCCTGAAATAAATTTTCTCGGTCCTCTAATAATACTGCGGACAAAGTGAAAATTTATTTGGGCCAAAAATCCAGAGGGGTGCAACGAGGACGCTTGCTGCTCGTTCCCCGCCGGACCGATGGCGGCGTTGGCGGCAGGAGACGGAGAACGACGAGGTGGCCCACCGACGGGAGCCGTCTGAGCGACGCGAGTGGCTAGGGCAGCCCGGTGTTCTGCACGAGCACGGCGAGCGTCTGCCATGGAGACGACGAAGCAACTGGACGTGAGACGGCTGGAAGGAAGCTCCGGCGCACCCCTAGTTGGCGCGCCAAATGTCGGATCACGGGTTCCGGCAAAACCCTTAAGGTTCGAACACTGGGGTGTGCGCGAAGATTTCCTCCCTATCGATCTGTGCCCTAGCTCGCTAAGATCTCACGGACGAACTCACAACACAAAGACACAAGATTTATACCGGTTCGGGCCACCATTGTGGTGTAATACCCTACTCCAGTGTGGTGGTGGTGGATTGCCTCTTGGGCTGATGAACAACAGTACAAAGGGAAGAACAACCTCCTAAGGTTGAGGTGTTCTTGTGCTTGGCGAACTTGTGGATGTGAGGATGATCTGGATCCGTTTTCTCCTACCGTGGTGGCTAGTCCTATTTATAGAGGCCCTGGTCCTCTTCCCAAATATTGAGCGGGAAGGGAGCCAACAACGGCCAATTTGAAAGGGGACAACTAGTACAGCTTATCCTGACAAAAGCGGTCTTCGCCTGCGAAAGGCTCTGATGATGACGCCATCTTGGGCTCCACGGTGACCTCCATCCTGCCGTCCTGTTGGTCTTGGTCTCGTTGCACCGATATGGAAACCTTTGCTTGATGCCTTGGTACTCCGTGCCTGCGCCTGCCTCCTTAGCACCAAAGAGGAAACAAGGATGCTGCACGCGCTGGCGCCCACCTGGCCTTGATCGTCATGGCTCACGTCACGAGGGCCTCGCGAGGTTTGCCCTGTCTTGATTTCTCCGCTCCTCGCGAGGCAGCCTGGTGAGGCCGCTCCTGAGGAGGTCTTGCATCGTCCGCCCCGTGAGGCTTGGCCCCTCGCGAGGGTCTTGAATGTCTTGTTGATGAAGATGGGCCGTACGGGCCTGCTAGCACAGCCACGCCGTGGGCCGCAGGCAGGCAAGTCTGGGGACCCCCATTCCCAGAACGCTGTCAATAGCACACCCACCTTTTCCATGCATGCCAACCCACGAAAGCGCCATCTCTGCCATCAACCTCGTTGACGAGGAAAACGAGAAGGCGCCACGGCCCGTCGAGGCCAAGGCGTTCCCCGACAATGTGATGGACGACACCGTGATGCGTGCCATCGCCAGGGTTGAGCAGACCCTTGGCGCATGGCGCTTCAGCGCCTCGGATCAAGATAGGCATGTTAGTGCCGAGAGGCTGCAGCTAGCCGAACAACATGATTGATGGTGCGCCGTAGAGCAAGCTAGGAGCGTCCGCGCCGATAGGCTGCGGCTCGCCGTGCAGCGAGACCGTTGGAGCGCTGTAGAGCGAGAGGCGTGGCGCAACGTACAGCAAGAGCGGATCCATCGGTGCTTGCCTGCTGTTGAAAGGGCGTCGCAGCTGGGTACACGTCCCGTCAGTACCCCCATTCCTCGCCAGAGTGGGCGAAGGCCCTTCAGTGCGTACTTGCACCGGACGCCCGCTGTGCCGTTCGCATGGGTCGCGCCGTTCGCCTCGTCCGCGTCCCGCTCGATGCCAACGCGCTGGTCACTAGGCTCGACCGCCTGCTTGGCCCAGGTGTCCACCTGGGCGCAATAGAGGAACATGGCCGTCACATCCTCGAGCTGGTGATCTCCGATGAAATAGCCAACTTGGAGTTCGAGATCGTGCTCCAGATGTACCGCGAGCATGTCGATCGCTTGGAAGAACGCCTGCACGAGTTCAGGCAGAGCCAAGAGCTACCATAGGCAAGGGTTGTTGGTCATGGTTTCATGGACGCGTTTTATTTTGTTGAGTCGTTTCAACGTGGATCGCTATGTATTCACAACAATCATAATATTGCTCTGTTTATTTCTCTGTTTCAATGTGTGTACTCTGTTTTCTGTTCTTATATGTTCTGTTTCAATGTGTGTACATATGCTTTCCATTCTGTATATGTGGATGATAACAGCTAGATACAAATTAGTATACAAAAATAGATAGAAAATGGAATTCATAATATATAATAATTGTTCATTATTTCATCACAGAGTATATATAATATCATCACATATACGTGATGATACTTAACTACTAGGTACATTGCATAAAATTGGAAACAAACAATACTAAAACTAATAATCCCTCCTAGGGGCAGTATTTTGGCAGCCCCTCGCGAGCAGCTCCCTGGTGTGCGGCGTCTTCCTAGCACGGAGGCAGTACTCCGCCTCCTCCGCCTCACAGCGCTTGATGTACCAATCTGCCATTTCGTTGCCATTTCGTCTTCCTAGCGGACGAGCGCAAATGATCATGCCATTTCGTTAGGCGCCCACTGGAGCTCCTCGTCGGTGGCATGCTGGAGCTTATCAACTCACCTCCACGCAGCGATGAGGCGCCTAGCACCTTTGACCTTCCTCGCAAAGTACCCATCTTTGTACACCTCCTTCGCACGATGACGCGCCCGCCCCCAAAGCTCCACCGCCTCCTTTTTCCAGGCAGCATCACGGGCTTCACAGGCCGCCAGGTACCTGGCTTCCTCCTCCGCCATCTCCTTCTTGAACGCCACTTGCCTGACTTTCTCAGCCGGCAACAGCGACTTCCACACACAATGATTGTACTGGCCCCAAAACCACTCCAAAGTTGGGGGGTCCGGCGGAACCTCGTCCGGCGGCCCGTAGGGGTCCTCCTTGTCGCTGCTCTTCGACTGAGCGTCCTCGGGGGGCGGTGCCTCCTTGTCGGCGTGTGGGCAGATCAACGGCGCCATGGCCGAGTTTTGAGGGAGAGAGAGAGAGAGATAGTGTGTGTGTGTGGCACCCCGGCTCAGAGCGACCGGTTTACCATGCATTGCCAGCCCAGAGACCATGTCTTCTGGCAACACACAACATCTTGGTACAGAAAACAACCGCTTTATTGATGCTAGTAGAATAGAGTTTATATTACAACAACTGTCGAGGCTAAGCGGCACACCCGGTGCGGCTGAACAATATGTACATTATTTAATGAACATAAAGGGGCCTCGATCAGAACAACTATGGCAGCGGAATAACGTCGTAGCGGAAGCTCCATATCACAGGGACATCGACGTGGACACGATCTGGACTCGAGCAGCGCTCCTCTCCAACGAGACTTTCCTGAAATCTGGCATGACACGCTAGGTCAGTACATTGAATGTACTTGCAAGCTCACAACAGGCATAATCATAATGTCAAACAATATCATGACACTTAACCAATTAATAATAATGCAACACTATATGTCAAACATGTTGTGGTCATGCTCAAACGTCCCTCGAGACAACTTACCAACCGTGATCGTTCTCGGATCACAAACAAGCCACCAACGTGGTCTTAACAAGAGTAACTCGTGATCCTTACGGCGATCACAACCACGACCAAAATTTGGTCCCGAACATCTCGATGGCCATTCCGCCATCATCAATAGTGCCAAGTTCATAGCTTAGTGTGGAAATTTTTATTAAATGTTGACTCATGGTGGGACCTACTACGAGGTGTCCATGACCGTGGACTCGACTATCGATAGATTATACACTCTGCAGAGGTAGCACACTGTACCCACACCACGGAACCCATGGCCTCGCACTCCCATTCAGGTGGACCAACGGCATTCCGACGAAACCCTTCCATTGCCATGACACTCTCCCTGCCTCTCCGACCCAATCCCCAACGGGCTAGTCCTGGGTGGCCCCGTGTCTACCAAAGACACACCGACCACCGTCGTGGCCAAAACGATCCCACCCGGGGACTCGGTACCATAATATCAACAACGGGCACACAAGGTTATGCACCTTGCGGGCGAGGTAAGCACGACATAACCTTCCCTAGTTGGAGGCACCGATCAGAGGCAATGTCAATGGACCGAATCAAGGCCTTCCCACAAAGGCAAATGTGGTTGCACTGGGAAAAACTCGATTCAGCAGCACCATGACCCAGTCAACAATATATTCAAGTTAAGTTATATTCAGGTTCAACTTAAAATGAAAATGACCGGTGTCATAGCATGCCATGAAATGCAAAACTACACATGCATCACTTAATAACGAAAATGACCGATGTCATAGCATGCCATGAAATGCAAAACTACACATGCATCACTTAATAACGAAAATGACCGATGTCATCCATATTCACAATAAGCATAAACCTCAACAGCTCATATTACTTTGCTGGTCAAGGTAACTCATGTTAACCGAAATAGTTTACAACAAGTTTAATTATCTTCGCATGCCAAAAAAAAATAACTCATATTAATTTCTCACAAGCATAGCAAAGATTGTACCATAAACAAATCCTAATTTCTTTACCAACCAAGTTAAGTTCAAATATTCTGTAAGTCAAATAAAATGACTAAACAAGTACTTAACAGAATATTTTCTAGCCAATTTTTACCATTTTATTTATGTAAGAAAATAACTTTAAGTAATTACTAACATGCATAACAAAATTATTTTTATCATCATCACAAATAGACCTTAGCTTTACTTCACCAACTAAGCTAGTTTCAACATACTGTAAATCAAGAATAATAACTAACAAACACTTAACAGAATATAAATAACACAATAGTTATTTAAATGCATGGATTAATCATTTCATTCAAGTAATAAAATCATAAATATTGAAATGACACCATGAAAATGTTGCTTTGTGGCTTGCCTTAGTGCAGATGAGGTTCACAAGCCTTCTGGTGATCCTCAAGACAAGCCTCACCCTCTGAAAATAATTTTAAACACAAAAAGAAAATATCAAGAACTCTTCTGAAAATCACCAGAAATTCTAAACAGCTCATAAAAATCTCATCTTTGGTGAGCTGTTAGATTTCTTTGCAAAGAACAAAATGCAAAAAGAATCAATTCATTTGGACTTATGGTTGAAGAGTTATGGCTGTTTGAACTGTTCTGTAAATTCAAATGAATTTGAATAAAAATAAACAGACTTCGGGGGGTGGCGTCGGCGTAAAGCCCAGGGGCGCCACCACTCGTACCGCTTCACACGCGTACAGAGTGGCTGACTAGCAGGCCCCACTATTCAGGTGAGGAGGAGGGGGAGAAGGAAACAGAGGGAGTCGCAGCTCCGCCGGAGCTCTCGCCGGCGACGAGGGCTCCTTGGCCAAAACGAGAGGGAGGGATGGCAAGAGGGGGTTGAGATGCACCTGCCCGTACTCCTAGCGTAGCTAGGGGCGGTCGGACGGTGTCAGAATCAACCTTGCAAGCGGAGGCAGAACACGATGGTCGCCGGAGATGAAGAAGATGGCGAGCAGAGGCAACTCCAGGGGCTCCAGAGGGGCGGGATGCCTTCACCGGAGAGGGGCGGAGGCCCTGGAAGGATCGCCCTGGCCTGGGAGGGGCTGGAGCTACCGCGGCGACTAGAGGGGATCGCCGGCAAGCTCGAGCTCGAGGACGGCGGCCCGCAGCCTGCTCGGCCGGGCTACGGCTTCCTACTTGCTTGTGGGGTGTGTGGGAGTGCTGGATGGTGCTCGAGGAGGCTGGGGGAGGCAATATTTATAGGCGAGCGGCGAGGGGGTTTCGGGCTCCACCGGTGGACACCATCCACGGTACCCGACGACGAGCAACGTCAGTGAGAGGGGGAGAAGGCGACGCAACTCACATCTGCTAAGTTCACGGGCTGGAGATAAGCGGACTCGAAGACGGAGACGAGCACATGAACAAGGAGAAGGCGACGAGCACAGTGTGCACCGCACTGTTGGGTTGGCCGGACCATGCCCGTGCTTGCTGCGGTGAGCTCCGGCATCGGCGAGCGCCAGGAAGGAGTTAATGACGTTGAGACGATGACGGTGGCGAGGTTTGGCACACTTAGGCACGCAGGGAAGCGAGCACGCGAGCAACAGAGGCTCGGGCGCGTCGCAGAGCGCGTCGGCTGCATGCCAGCACGCCTGGACGAACGCGGTCACCGCGTGAACTATGACCTCATGCCGACCTAATCCCAAACTTCATGTCTGGCATGTTGTTCGTGGAAGTTATGAATGTTACCACGATTTGGTTTGGATCCAGGTGCAGTAGGGAAATTTTTACATGCCAGGTAAGTTTCTTGTCAGTAACTTTGAGCAGTTACTGTGGTCAAACGGCTGGGAGTTGGAGGCTATGCTTTGGAGGTTAGCCATGAGTTACTAAGGTGAAAATGCACAAGAAAACCCAGACACAATGGAGCAAGTAAAATGGTAGTTGCTGTAGAAACCACCATTTCTGTCCAGAATAGAAAATATTTTTTGTAGCAAAAATATTCCAAAAAATGATGAAATATTTTTGCTCAGGAAGGTGCCCTAGGGTTCAAAGAATATTTGTGAATTTTCTCAGATTTTTTGGGCCATAAAAATTGGGGTTGCTTTGGAGCATACTGATTTGGCTAGGGTTTTTGGGAGAAAATGAATATTTTTCATTTAAGAAAAATATTCCAAAGATTATTTTGGGGTGGATCAGAAGGGGAATGATGATGAGGGAGGGAAATGAAGCACTTGGGTGAAAGCCAAGGGTACCCAAGTGTTTAAGTCCATATGAAAAGATTCAAAAACTCCAAATTTCAAAATGACTTCAAATGAAAATCAAGCAAATGAGAGAGGGAAAAAACTAGGCTTTCACAAACCTCCCCCACTTAGATTGAATCTCGTCCTCGAGATTCGGTTGCTTGGGAAAACCACTCTGGATAATGTGACTGTAGAAATTCTTCCCGCTCCCAAGTTGGTCTGACTCTGTGTGATGCTCCCACTGAACTTTGTAAAATTTCCTTACTTTACTGCGAGTGACCCTTTCCATCTGATCCAAAATTCTAAATGGTCTCTCTTCATAAGTTAAATCATTTGCCAACTCTATCTTAGCCATAGCAGCCCTTTTCTCAGGCGGGGATATGCATCGTCTCAATTTTGAAACATGAAACACGTTGTGCACGTCTGACAATTCAGCGGGTAATTCCAATTGATATGCAATGGTACCCACTCGAGACATAACCGGGAATGGACCAATAAATATGGGGTCCAACTTTCCACGAGTCTGAAATCTCTTGACTCCTTTCATAGGAGTTATACGTGTTCTCCGGGTTCAAAACTGATCTGTCGGTGCTTTGCATCATAATAACTCTTTTGTCGAGATTTTGCCAATTGCAATCTGTCTCTGATTTCCTTAACTTGTTTCTCAGCTTCCATCATGAGATCTGTTCCGAAGATGCGGCTATCTCCAGTTTGAGACCAATTTAAAGGAGTGCGGCACTTACGGCCATACAGAGCTTCATACGGTGACATTTTTAGACTGGTCTGGAAACTGTTGTTATAGGAAAACTCGGCATATGGCAAGCAGTCTTCCCATTTAGGTCCTTAGGCTAAAGCATAGGCTCGCAACATATCTTCGAGTATTTGATTTACTCGTTCTGTCTGTCCATTCGTCTGAGGTAAACATGGAACCTTGGTCGGAAGTGTTAGTTCGGGGTACTCCATGCAGACTGACGATTCTGGATACATACAGATGTGCAAGTTGATCTGCTCTGTATCTGGTGCTGATCGGAATGAAGTGAGCAACCTTGGTTAGGGTGTCCACTATGACCCAGATTGCATCATTGCCTCGCTGAGTCTTAGGCATTCCCGTATTGAAATCCATACAAACGTCATCCCACTTCCATATTGAAACCGACAACGGTCGGAGGAGTCCGGCTGGCTTCTGATGCTCTGCCTTCACCTTGTTGCATATGTCGCAACAGGCTACAAAATAGGCAATGTCTTTCTTCATTCCATCCCACCAGAATATTTGTCTAAGGTCCTCATACATTTTCGTACCTCCCGGGTGAACGGAATATGAGGATTCGTGTGCTTCTGACATGATTTTCTTCCTTAAGTCCGGTTGATTGGGTACACAAATCCGTCCATGGAATCGGAGGTACCGAATTTGTCCTTGGAGAAATCTGGGGTCTGCTCTGCCATCTGGCCATTGGCACGTCTTTGCAGCTCAGTGTCAGCTGGATGGGCCTTGTGGATTTCTGCCTCAAGTGTGGGGGTAACTTCCAAAATATTCGCGAGGCCAGCATCCACTATGACCAGGTTGAGGTGAGCGACCTCCTCTTGGAGTTCGGGCGACAAGGATCTCAATATGACATTTAAGCTGACGGGCTTTCGACTGAGTGCATCGGCAACTACGTTGGCCTTGCCCGGGTGGTAATTTATTCCAAGGTCATAATCCTTGATCAACTCTAGCCATCTTCACTGACGGAGGTTTAAATCTGGCTGAGTGAAGATGTATTTGAGACTTTTGTGGTCGGTAAAAATTTGGCACCTTTTTCCAATGAGGTAGTGTCTCCAAATTTTTAGCGCATGAACCACCGCAGCCAATTCCAAATCATGAGTGGGATAATTTCCCTTGTAGGGTCGTAGCTGTCATAATGCATATGCTACTACCTTGCTGTCTTGCATAAGTACGCAACCAATGCCTTGCCTGGAGGCGTCACAATACACATCAAAACTGCGATAAATGTCTGGAAGAGTCAGTACGGGTGCGGTTGTCAGCCATATCTTTAGCTCATTAAAACTTTTCTCACAGTCCCCCGTCCATTCATACTTCTTATCCTTTTTGAGCACCTGTGTCATGGGTTTAGAAATCTTGGAAAACCCTTCAATGAAACGACAGTAGTATCCAGCTAATCCGAGAAAACTCCGGATCTGCGTCACAATCGTGGGCGGCACCCAATCAAGCACATCCTTTACTTTGCTCTGGTCCACGGCTATACCTTCAGCGGATAGTACATGTCCGAGAAACCCAACTTGCTTGAGCCAAAATTCGCATTTACTGAATTTGGCGTATAGCTGATGGTCGCGGAGTCGTTGTAGCACTGCTAGGAGGTGATCCTTGTGCTCTTCTTCACCCTTGGAGTAAATGATGATGTCATCGATGAAGACTACCACAAATTTGTCGAGGAAGTCCATGAATACTTTGTTCATCATATGCATGAAGAAAGCAGGGGCATTGGTGAGACCAAAGGACATCACGGTATATTCATAAAGACCGTACCGAGTAGTGAATGTGATCTTAGGAATATCCTCCTTTTTAATCTTGAGCTAATGATATCCGGTCCGTAAATCGATCTTAGAGAATACTTTAGCCCCACCGAGCTGATCAAACAGATCATCAATCCTTGGCAGTGGATATTTATTTTTGATGGTGACCTCATTCAGCTAGCGGTAATCTACGCACATGCGGAGACTGCCATCCTTTTTGTCCACGAAAATAGCAGGTGATCCCCATGGTGAAGAGCTAGGACGAATATATCCTTTCTGGAGCAATTCATATAGTTGTTTCTTTAGCTCCACTAATTCTAATGAGGGCATCCGATAGTAGTTCTTGTATAACGGTGCAGTTCCGGGCACAAGATATATTGCAAATTCCAGTTCCCGATCTGGTGGCATGCCTGGCAGTTCTTCTGGAAATACATCAGGGTACTCGTTGACCACAGGAATAAATTCCAATTCAGCCACAGCGGTGCAAACCAATTCTTGCTTGGGTATATTCTTGCGAGCATAGAATTTGGTAGTCTGCCCATTCAGACTGGTCAAAGTGACTTCTCGGGTTGCGCAGTTTATGCAAACTTGATATTTGGTCAACCAATTCATACCCAATATAATATCTAACTTTTCAGACTCAATGATTATCAGAGAGGTTGGGAAGTAGACTCCGTTGATATTGATTTCCAAATCACGGCAGACCAGATTGCTCTTGATTATAGATCCCGGGGTTTGTACCAGCATATTTTTGCCCAAAAGCGTGCAAGGAAAGTTGTTTTGGGCAGCAAAACTCCGAGAAATAAAAGAATGGGAAGCCCCAGAGTCAAATAAAATTACGGCAGGTATGCCATTAACAGAAAACATACCAATTATGACTTCTGGCTTCTCTTGTGCTTCATCGGTGGAGATATGATGCATGTGCCCAGTGAAGTTTTGCTGGGTTGGCCATGACTCCATAAAGTTGACTTGTGGCCTGATTAGGGCATTCGCCTTGTTCTTGGGGCACTGTCTGGCATAATGTCCGTTCTTCCCACAATTGAAGCAAGAATTATTGCGCTGATGCTCCTCATGCGTTGGGTTGGTCACGACATTCTTGACTTGAGTGGTGGTCTTGTTAACATTCTGCTGCCAATTTGGCTTGTATTCCACCTGAGTCTGCTGCCAGGTACGAGCCTTTTGAATTGGTTTCCCATACTTCTTTGGCTCAAACTTATGCTTGTTGTCATTGCTAACAGACCGATTATCTTCTATAAGCTTGTGCTCCCGTTCAGCAATGAAAGCCTTGTTCACCAAAGTTTGGAAATCTGGGAAATCAAGCATACTGAGAGTACACCGGAGTTGCGGATTCAGGCCTCCAAGAAATCTGTCAATCTTCCTTTCTTCGGTGGCCACGTCATAAAGAGAGTAACGGGCCGATGATTGAATTTTGCAAATATTCACCCACGCATCGATTTCCTTGGACGAAAGTAGAAATTCTCGCTGCTTGGTCTTCATAACTCCGGTAGGGATATGATATTTTCGAACTGATCCTTAAACTTTTCCTGTGTGATTTCCTCATCAACCGGCCACATGGCTTTTGTATTTTCCCACCATATGTCAGCTGCGCCTTCAAGGTAATGAGTTGCAAATGGAAATTTATCATTTTCTTCGGTACAAGCAATCTCAAGCTTTTTCTCAATGGTGCGCAACCAATCGTCTGCATCCAATGGGTCAACAATCTGACTGAAACTGGGTGGCTTGGTCCTTTGAAAATCTGACAGCTTTGAGTGATGACCGTTCTGATTTCCATTCTGTCCAACCATAGCTTGCACACTTCTTAATATTTCAATCAGATCATTGTTCCTTCTTTCCTCAAACATACGCAGAATTTGCTCGATGGAGGGCGGATTTGGCGGTGGAGGTGGTGGCGGAATGTACGGCTCGGGAGAATGTCCTGCCTGTCGTGCGGAACGACGAATAGGAGTTCCCTCACGAACGTTGCTACTGCTGCCTCCCCGCGTCATCCTATTGTGGATTTTTCCCAAGACAACGCAATCGAGATGAGAAACATCCAAGAATAAATTTGGGGAAAAGCTAGCAAAAAATCCCAGAAGAAAACAAAAGAGCGAAGAAAATACGGCGAATAAAGTCCCAACATAATTATACATAGACTCATACATGAAAGATAAACAACATGCCAGGTTCAGCTACTCTCATACATGCAACAAAACATCATGACTCGTAGTACATCATCCGGATGACTACGGATACTCAAAGATACTACTGCTCTGCTGGTGCTGCGGTGTCCTCCCCTGAAGCGGTCTCGGATCCCGAATTGACGTGGTTAACGGAAACCTCCGGGTTAAAGGTAACACGACGACACTGCCTCGAGGGCTCTCCCTCAGTGGCAGGGGTAGGATGAAGCATCGGGGCTACAGGAGTAGTGAGAAGTGAAACCCACTTTCGGCGAAGTATCAGAGGGTTCACGGCCGAGACGCCCGTGCTCGGAGGAGTAACCGGTGAAATAGGGGAACTAGAACTGGCTGGAATATAAGGGGTAAATCCCAGAGAAGATGGAGTAGTGGCAGATCTAGTAGTGACTAAAGCAGCGGCTAAAGCAGTACGGGCACGAGTCAGCTCTCGGGCCAGATCGTGGATCATAAGATAGCTAGCAGTGACATAACGAGCAAGGTGGCTGGCAACACTGTCAGACTTCGGATCTATGATAGGGAAACGGACACGACCATTGTCGTGCAGAGAAGGGTAGTAATAGAAACACAGGTGGTTACGCATTCGACCTCGTTGTAGGAAGCTCGACAAGGACCTCAAATGCAGCAAACTGGACAGCCTGAGAAGCGGTGGAGGCATAACCGCTCCGAGAAGTACGAGTGTAAGAGCTGGAATCAGAACTAGTGCGCAGAGTGACCACTGCATGATACTCATATACTAAATCAGCTAGATGTTCCCGGTACACACGGTAGACTGGGTCGTCTCCGAGAGGGTACAGCCGACGCCACACGTTGCGAAGGAGGTGCAGTGACGTGTACAACATCAGCTGCAACTGGCACAGATACAACACCGGAGCCATCTACACCCACAACCATTTGCAGGTTAGCATAAAAATTTATAAACCAAATGCATGCAATGCAACAACCAGCTACAGTTGCTACCGGCACTCAACTTAAACTCATACCTAATGTCCAGTTAACACGTCGTAGTCTAGCGTGGCCTACAGTCAGCGCGGCACTGATACCAAGCGTTGTGGCACCCCGGCTTAGAGCGACCGGTTTACCATGCATTGCCAGCCCAGAGACCATGTCTTCTGGCAACACACAACATCTTGGTCCAGAAAACAACCTCTTTATTGATGCTAGCGGAACAGAGTTTATATTACAACAGCTGTCGAGGCCAAGCGGCACACCATTGCGGCTGAACAATATGTACATTATTTAGTGAACATAAAGGGGCCTCGATCAGAACAACTACGTGGTAGCGGAATAACATCGTAGCAGAAGCTCCATATCACAGGGACACCGATGTGGACACGATGTAAAGCCCAGGGGCGCCACCACTCGTACCGCTTCACGCGCGTACAGAGTGGCAGACTAGCGGGCCCCGCTAGTCAGGTGATGAGGAGGGGGAGAAGGAAACAGAGGGAGTCGCAGCTCCGCCGGAGCTCTCGCCGGCGACGAGGGCTCCTTGGCCAAAACGAGAGGGAGGGATGGCAAGAGGGGGTTGAGGCGCACCTGCCGTACCCGTAGCGTAGCTAGGGGTGGTCGGACGACGTCGGAATCAACCTCGCAAGGGGAGGCAGAACACGGTGGTCACCGGAGATGAAGAAGACGGCGAGCAGAGGCAACTCCAAGGGCTCCAGAGGGGCGGGATGGCTTCACCGGAGAGGGGCGGAGGCCCTGGAAGGATCGCCCTGGCCTGGGAGGGGCAGGAGCTACCGCGGCGACCAGAGCGGATCACCGGTGAGCTCGAGCTCGAGGACAGCGGCCCGCGGCCTGCCCGGTCGGGCTACAGCTTCCTACTCGCTTGTGGGGTGTGTGTGAGTGCTGGATGGTGCTCGAGGAGGCTGGGGCGGCTCTATTTATAGGCGAGCGACGAGGGGGTTTCGGTCTCCGCCGGTGGACACCTGTCCACGGCGCCTGACGACGAGCGGCGTCAGTGAGAGGGGGAGAAGGCAACGCAACTCACGCAGAAACTGTGGGCGGACGGAGACGAGCACAGGAACAAGGAGAAGGCGACGAGCACAGTGCGCACCACACTGTTGGGTTGGCCGGACCGTGCCCATGCTCGCTGCGGCGAGCTACGGCGTCGGCGAGCGCTAGGGAGGAGTTAATAACATTGAGACGATGATGGTGGCGAGGTTTGGCACGCTTAGGCAGGCGGGGAAGCGAGCACGCGAGCAACAGAGGCTCGGGCGTCGTCAGAGCGCGTACCGCATGCCAGCACGCCTGGACGAACGCGGTCACCGCGTGAACTATGAACTCATGCCGACCTAAGCCCAAACTTCATGTCTGGCATGTTGTTCGTGGTAGTTTTTAATGCTACCACGATTTGGTTTGGATCCAGGTGCAGTAGGGAAATTTTTACATGCCGGGTAAGTTTCTGGTCAGTAACTTTGAGCAGTTATTGTGGTCAAACGGCTGGGAGTTGGAGGCTGTGCTTTGGAGGTTAGCCATGAGTTACTAAGGTGAAAATGCACAAGAAAACCCAGGCACAATGGAGCAAGTAAAATGGTAGTTGCTGTAGAAACCACCATTTCTGTCGAGCAGAAAATATTTTACGTAGCAAAATATTCCAAAAAGTAATGAAATATTTTTTCTCAGGAAGGTGCCCTACGGTTCAAAGAATATTTGTGAACTTTCTCAGATTTTTCTGGGCCATAAAAATTGGGGTTGCTTTTGAGCATACTGATTTGGCTAGGGTTTTTGAGAGAAAAATGAATATTTTTCATTTAAGAAAAATATTCCAAAGATTATTTTGGGGTGGATCAGAAGGGGAATGATGATTAGGGAGAGAAATGAAGCACTTGGGTGAAAGCCAAGGGTACCCAAGTGTATAAGTCCATATGAAAAGATTAAAAACTCAAAATTTCAAAATGACTTCAAATGAAAATCAAGCAAATGAGAGAGGGCAAAAACCAGGTTGTCACAGAGAGGGCGAGCATGGGAAGGATGTAGATGAGAATGCAGGCGGGACGACGTGAGCAAGGTAGTATTTATTGGCGGTCGGAATCTAGATCGATGGGAACAGTACACACGTCGGTCGCCAGAATACGAGTACTGTAGTTTGAATCACACACGATTCCCGCAGCAAAATCCGTGTGTGAACTTAATAGCCGACGGTTTCCAATACATAACCGTGTGTGATTAATAACCCGCACCACTCACCTTCCAAACCTTGAGGCGCTTAATATAGTGCCAATCGTGTGGGCACTCGGTTGTCTTGCCAGATCTTTACATTTTCTTATTTGAACACCAGATATTTTCGTCTGATGATTTTTTACTTTTTTTGGAATTTAAATACCATGGCACTCCATGCATGTGTCCAAGCCGTGACACCAATATGTTTGAAAATTCGTTCCAATTTACTGCACATGGAATTAACTCGCACACAAGTACACAAATATTTTATTCAAACCGTTATGGTTAGCCGCTGCATGTAGATGTAGTTCAAATTTGGACTACGGTCATTAAATGGCTAGAAAATCACTTAAATGTCTTCAAAAGGTCAAATGACCCCTGAAATTTTCCAAATTTTGACATGACAGTTGTATTAGTGCACGTTAGCTATAGAAATTTTTTGAAGCCCGTAAGAGGAAGCTATCGCCCGTTCGTCATCAAACATGCATTGTTCGCTCTCGAAACCATGAGCCTTCTAGTGAGTTGCTCCAGTTTGTGATGGGTGTGTGTCCAAACTTTCGTGAAACAGGTCAATTTTTTTACCACATCATCTTGGTGGCATGACATTACGTCAAGCAAGGTTTCATGTGTTTTTGATCATTATTTTATTTTATTTTTGGAATTTGAATGGCATGGCGCTCCATGCATGTGTGTCCAGGCCGTGACACCAATATGTTTGAAAGCTCCTTCCAATTTACTGCACGTGGAAATAAATCGCACACAAGTACACAAAAATATGATTTTTCAAACCGTTATGGTTAGCTGTTGCATGTAGATGTAGTTCAAATTTGAATTATGGTCATTAAATGGCTAGAAAACTGCTTAAATGTCTTTAAAAGTTCAAATGACCGCTAGAATTTTCCAAATTTTCACATGACAATTGAATTAGTACATGTTAAATGTAGAAAAAAACAAGGGCCATAAGAGGAAGCTATGTCATGTTCATCATCAAACATGCATTGTTCCCTCTCAGAACCACGAGCCTTCTAGTGAGTTGCTCCAGTTTGTGAGGGGTGTGTGTCCAAACTTTCGTCAAACAGGCCAATTTTTTTACCACATCATATTGGTGGCATGACATTACATCAAGCAAGCTTTCATGTTTTTCTAATCATTTTTTATTTTTTTGGAATTTAAATGCCATGGCACTCCATGCATGTGTCCATGCCGTGACACCAATATTTTGAAAATTCCTTCTAATTTACTGCACATGGAATTAACTCGTACACAAGTACATGAATATGATTTTTCAAACCGTTATGGTTAGCTGTTGCATGTAGATGTAGTTCAAATTTGAATTATGGTCATTAAATGGGTATAAAATCACTTAAATTTATTTAAAAGGTCAAATGACCCCTAGAATTTTCCACATTATCACATGACAGTTGTATTAGTGCACATTAAATGTAGAAAAAAAATTGAAGGCCGTAAGAGGAATCTATCTCCCGTTCGTCATCAAACATGCATTGTTCCCTCTCAGAACCACGGGCCTTTTAGTGAGTTGCTCCGGTTTGTGAGGGGCGTGTGTCCAAACTTTCGTCAAACATGCCAATTTTTTTACCACATCATCTCGGTGGCATGACATTACATCAAGCAAGGTTTCATGTGTTTCTGATCTTTTTTTATTTTTTTGGAATTTAAATGCCATGGTACTCCATGCATGTGTCCAGGACGTGAGACCAACATGTTTGAAAATTCCTTCCAATTTACTACACATGGAATTAACTCGCACACAAGTACACAAATATGATTTTTCAGACCGTTATGGTTAGCCGTTGCATGTAGATGTAGTTCAAATTTGGATTACAGTCATTAAATGGCTAGAAAATCACTTTAATGTCTTAATAAGGTCAAATGACCCCTACAATTTTCCAAATTTTGACATGACAGTTGTATTAGTGCATGTTAGCCGTAGAATTTTTTTGAAGCCCTTAAGAGGAAGCTATTTCCCGTTCGTCATCAAACATGCATTGTTCCCTCTCGGAACCACGAGCCTTCTAGTGAGTTGCTTCAGTTTGTGAGGGGTGTGTGTCCAAACTTTTGTCAAACATGCCAAAAAATTTACCACATCATCTTGGTGGCATGACATTACATCAAGCAAGGTTTCATGTGTTTCTGATCTTTTTTTTATTTTTTTTTGGAATTTAAATGCCATGGCACTCCATGCTTAATTGTGTCATAGCCGTGAGACCAATACGTTTGAAAATTTCTCGTACATTTAAAACACCATCCGTTGCCACTTTACTCCAAATTCGTCTTTCACACCTAATAAAAAATATCAACAACATCACACATAGTTTTTTGTAGGAACCGTTTGCGATGAAAATTCCTAGGTCTATTTAAGTCTTCCTCCTTAAGTTTCGCCGGCTCATCTGCTCCAGTGCCGCCAACCCTCGAATCCATGAATCCTGATCCCCATTCCCGCAACCCCTTCTGGAAAATATGACGCCGTGGAAACGCTTCTTGAAGGCCCGTACGATGGACGCGTCATCCCCGAGCACGACCGCCTACGCCGAAGGTGCTGCCGCATCCGCCGAGATGGCGTCTGTGGCAGCCGACAGGGCAGCTACAGCAGCCGAGACATCTACAACAACTCCTGCGACGGCGACTGCAAATGCCGAGCACTCGAGCTGCCGTCCATGCCGCCGATGTCACCCTGGCCCAGGTCGAGGCCATCCACGCCAAGATCGAGGATGCACACGCCAAGATATTACAGGCCACCTCAGAATCCAGCATGCAACCCATGTATGAAAAGGCGGCGGTGGCCATGGAGCACCTTCTAGAGATGCAGGAGGCGGCGAAGATCGAGGAGCACCGGGAGGAGGAGTTACGCGTGGCCGAGGTCGAGGTAGAGAAGAGTCTGTCCGTCGAGGAATCGGCGGTGGAGTACCAACGCGAGCTCTGGCGCAGCCACTACTACGAGTACTACAACCTTGAGACCGGCGTTAAGGACGAGGATGAGGACGTGGTCGAGTTCAGCAGGGGGGACGCGGAGTCCACCAACGACGGCATGTCGCCAGGACAAGTCATCGACGTCTTATATCACACCGGTGATGCATAGGCCGGCCCTGCAGCGGCTTTCTTAAAATTATGCGTACTTAGGCTTTGTTTTTAATGCTGGTCTTTTGTTAGAGCAATGTTTAGGTCAACTGGCTCTGTTTAATTACTAAAATTTCTCGATTCAGTAAGTGTGGCATGTCTGCTGTACGCTCTTTTGTGTGCCCAAATTAGCAAGCGATGTTAAATTATGCAATGACGTGGATGAGGACAGTACCCAAGGAAATTCTCACCAAAATTTGAATTATCAAACTCATCCCATGCGCGTAAAGAAGAAGAATCGTTTGCGATGCACACAATCGTTCAAAGTGAATGGTATCCGGCGGCACCGTGCGCAAAGTTTCCCTCCGCATTTTGAAATTTTTGGTCTACCGCCAAAATATCTACCCCACCCCCCTTCCACCCCTTTTCTCCCTGACCACAAGTCACATTTACCATGTTTCCTCCTTCCTTCCTTCCTAAGCTATAGCCGATTCCTCGCTTGCTTCCTCGCTCTTGCCGTCTCGCATCCTACCACCAGGGTCACCATGGTCTTCTTCAATGACCTCTCCAGCGGTTCCTCCTCCTCCTCCAACTCGTTCGCCACTCGGGTATGCCTATCTTCTCTCTCTCGGGCTATGACTTGGAATGAAGGATTTTAACCCGGCGGTAGATTTGAGTCATTTCTTCCTCTCGCACCCTACCACTGGGGTCACCATGGTCTTCTTCAATGACCTCTCCAGCGGTTCCTCCTCCTCCTCCGACTCGTTCACCACTCGGGTATGCCTCTCTTCTCTCTCTCGGGATATGACTTGGAATGAAGGATTTTAACCCGGCGGTCGATTTGGACCATCAGTTGCAATGAATGGAGCGGGGTGGCTGAAGATCTGTCTGCTCATTGCCACCATCAATCTCCACGCGTGAAGCTAGTTGCGTTTGAATATGTGGACAGTGGGAGGAAGTTTCTGGCATGTGCAGAGAAGGTTAGCCCCACTTTCGTTGTTACAAATCATTTGTTAGATGTGATTTAGACACTGTCACTGTGCTATGTTATTCTAGATGTTAAGACAATGTCACAGTTTGTACCTAGTATCTAAAAATGTTGCCATCTCATCAGCGGTGCCATTATAAAATTAGTTGGCACCGCTTCAGCAGTTTGTGTAGCCAACTTTGGTCCACACATCCAAGCAGCCAAGCAGTAAAATACTAAATCTTTATGGCACGAAGGAACTGGGCATCGGAGCAACTAGGTGCTCGGAAGTCCGGGTCCCTGATTTTCTTCCGCTGCATCGGCTCGCCAGTGCAGGACACCGGTGCCAAATGTAGCAACAATTGTGTTTACACCGCTTTCAACATACATAGTGGACGACCTTAGTGCTACTAGTTCTATGTTACTAAAATTGTGCATGTACACACCTGTTAGTATCAATTTGCTGTCAACCAAACACTGTCACTATGCTGTTGCAGTTATATTTAGCTTCCTCATAAAATGTTCAATTCGTTATTTATAGTCCATGAGTAAGAACTTGTAGCGTTGTTGTAGTTAATTATAGCTTCTGATGTTTTAGAATTTGGTTGTTGTCTCAGTAGCAATTAATTCATTTGCACATTGATCTTTTTGAGAAGATATGTCATAATTAATCTGTTTCTTCAGATTTTCAAAATAAGTATTGGTGATTTTCTATGTTGCTATAAACCCATTACCACTACAATTGTTACTGATCTAGTTTAAATATTATAGGATGAACATAAGTGTTCTTACCTGGAGTGGGTTGATCAAGAGTGGCCACAGTCTTTGACGATGTGCCTAGCAAAGCTCTGGAGCATGTATGAGGAAGAGAACATAGGTAGTATTACAGGAAGTGTTGTCAACGCTAAATAATATTTTAAGATGCGGGATAAAAAGAGAAAGGTTGAGAATGAGCTCAAATTTATCAAATCAGACTTTGCTAAGATAGTGTTGGCGAAGGACGAGGCATTTTCCCAGTTGGCCATTGAAAAACAGGTTCTTACTGAACTGAAAGCAGAGGTGGATAAGATGAGCCTGGATGATCTCGATTAGGTAAATGAATATATTGTTCTAATATTGTTCTTATGAAGGAGAACTAGCTATATGCTATATTGTGCTGTTTTCAGGTAGCTATTGTACTGTGATGTTAAAATATATTTATGTGCCTGATATGAACTTGGCAAACAACAGTTCGATATGAAATGTGAATTTGTGTAATACTGGAATTATTAATTGTAAACTAATAAACCTGCTAAATTGTAGCGACCCGACCTCAAATGGTCAAGTCTCTGTGCTTCAGTGTCGTCCCTGGATCGGTAATGTTGACACACAGTACTCGAATGGATTTATAACAGAGTAGCAATCACACAGTTATTACATCGAATGTCTCAAAAGAGAACTTATTACAATAAATATGGCTTAAGGCCATCTAAAACGATAACAGCGGAAGGCTTGGAAGATAAGTGAGTCCATTAACTCCAACGACATAGCTGAGATGCACAACAACGACCTATCGCACCTTTACTTGTCGTCTGAAAAGTCTGCAACATAATACGTTGCAGCTCGAAAGCGGGTCAGCACATGGTATATGCTGGCAATATAACACAGTAGAGCAATGAACAGATAAATGCTATCACTACATGCATATTTGGCTGGTGGTAGGCTCTATGGTTATATTGTTTTGCGAAAAGCCAATTTTTCCCTACAACAAAGGAATATATCTTTATTTAACTATCATGGTAGTTGAAACATCATTGAGAAGGTTCCCAACTCAATCCCAATTAAAGTAATCATTAACCCAACATATTAATTTAGAGTGATGAGATGCAATAGGATAATCCAAGTACTAGATACTCAAGATGTCCATAACCGGGGACACGGCTTACCATGATTAGATTGTACACTCTACAGAGGTTTGCGCACTTTTCCCCACAATACTTGATCTCCTCTGTTTGATTTCTCGCACTACATGTTGTTTGAGAAACGAATGACCGAGACACAGTCTTTCAGAAGCATTAACTCTAACCCCGGTTAGACAGTACCAACCTACATCCCTCTACATCCGCTAGCCTACCACTGGAAGAGGTCATGCAACTTACTCAACTATGCTAGAGCCCATAATAACTTGTGGCTGCACAAGGAAGTTTCTAGCATGAATAATCTTATGATCCCTTTGATCCTGGGTGGCGGACCTTAGGATGATCACACAGGTACTCCGGGATATCCTAGGATAACTCTGGATTCTCCAGGTGCCCACAACCAATCCACCTAGATGTGTATTAAAGTTGCCACCTTAAGTTGAACCATCAATTAACAATCTCACATCTGTCATGGATACACTCAAACCCAATCCACGTCTACGAGCATATCATAGCAATATAAGCATAACGTAGAAGTAACTCCCAAGGGTTTGATAATAAAACAGGTAATAGGTTGTACCTCATCATCTACTTCCCAAACCCACAAGTTAATCACATCCTAATCATGCAGTGTTTGAGGATTGTAACTAATGCACAAAAACTGGGTATGAAAGGGGTATGATCAATGTGGTACTTGCCTTGCTGATGATCCGCAAAACCTAGAAACTCGTAGTAGCACGCTTCGCACTGCAGGAATTCTATCGCAAACAAACAATAGCATATATAAGAAATCAAGAAAATATGCACGGGTAAAACTCAATTAAGAAGATCTAGCCAGAAGGTTCAACTGAAGAACTCCGGTTTGCAAAAAGAATCAAATCAAACGGAGCAACGAAACTCAAACTGCGAAAGAAACAAGATCCGATTACTAATCTGGACTAAAGTTAAAATTTACAGTACCAAAATCTTGTTCAAGTTTATTAAACAGAAAGAGAACTTCGAGACGAAGATCTAGGTGCTTGAATCGCCTAATTCCGATAAACGAGCAAAAATTTATACTATAACGAAGATTAGGGCAGAAATCGCGATCGAAAATAATCACGGAAAAACCCTGGAAAAAGAAAAACTGACGAAAAGGCTAACAAACGAACGTCCGCTGTCTGTGACTAACGGGTGAACGGCGTCAGTTAAAACGAACGTACAGACGAACGTTCGTTATTTAACCGAACCGACAAAAATCGATTTAAACGAAAAAACTTTGGTTTACAACAAAAACGGATCGGTTTTTACCTAACCGAAAAAAACCAAACAGCGGCTGGATCGGATCGGAACGACGACGGCTCCAGCGACGGCGGCTCCGGCGGACGGGGCTGCGGGCGACGGCGGGGAAGCGGGCGCTGGCGCGAGGCGGCGCAGCGGTGGCGGTCTGTCACACGGCTGCTGAGGCGGCGAGGCGGGGTGGTGGCGGCCGAGGCGGCGGGCGGCATATAAAGGCGGGCGCGGGCGGCTTGGGGAAGGGCAAGGAGGCTGGATCGGCTGGAGGGCCGCCGTGCAAAGGGAGGCGGAGTCCTCTCGGGGGTCGGGGACGGCGCGGCGGAGTGGGCCGGCTGGGCTTTCGGCCCAGTCGGTTCGAAGCGAAAGTTTTTTTAAAAAAATATATTCCACTCAAACAAAAATCCTAAGAAAAATTGAAAAAATCTAAAAATACCAAAACAAATTTTTGTCGTCTAAATAAAATATTTAGAACGGGGTGAACATTTTCTTGGCCTAAAATGCAATTTTTTTAAAAATGCATATTTTTCTAATTCGAATAAAATAGCAATAAAATCCAAATAAATTTAATCATTTGATTTTAATATTTTCCTCTGATATTTCATTTATTTTGGAGAAGTCATATTATCCTCTCTCATATATTTTTTATATGAAATATTTTCGGAGAGAAAAATTAATTAAAACCAAAGTGATCCTTGTTTCGATGTTTGATAAAATTCAAATATGAAAATGGCGAAACCCCCAACTCTCTTCGAGGGTCCTTGAGTTGCTTAGAATTTCGAGGATCGTGAAATGAAATGCAATAAAATATGATATGCAGGTATGACCTATGTATAACATTCCAAATTGAAAATTTGGGATGTTACAAACCTACCCCCCTTAAGATGAATCTCGCCCTCGAGATTCAGGTTGGCTAGAAAATAGGTGTGGGTGGTCTTTCCGTAGATCATCCTCTCGTTCCCAGGTGGCTTCATCCTCGGTATGGTGGCTCCACTGAACCTTCCAAAACTTGATAACCATGCTGCGTGTAACTCGACTGGCAAACTCGAGAATCCTGACTGATTTCTCCTCATAGGTCAGATCACTGTCCAACTGAATTGCTTCCAGGGGTACTGTATCTCTTAGCGGTATATTGGCCATCTCTACATGACACTTCTTCAACTGGGATACGTGAAACACATCATGAACTCCTGATAGTCCTTCAGGTAACTCCAACTTGTAGGCTACCTCTCCCATACGTTCCAAAACACGATACGGACCTACAAACCTTGGGGCTAACTTTCCCTTAACTCCAAAACATTTTACTCCTCGGAGCGGTGATACGCGAACATATGCTCTGTCTCCTATTTCATAGGTTACCTCCTTGCGTTTCGAATCTGCATAACTCTTCTGCCTGGACTGAGCTACCTTCAGTCTGTCTCGAATCAACTTAACCTTCTCTTCATACTCTTTGATCAAATCTGGTCCAAACAACTAACGGTCTCCTACTTCATCCCACATCAATGGCGTTCGGCATCTCCTCCCATACATGGCTTCGAAAGGTGCCATCTTCAAACTGGCCTGGTAGCTGTTATTGTATGAAAACTCTGCGTACGGCAAATTATCATCCCAACTAGATCCATAATCTAGTGCACAAGCTCTCAACATGTCCTCTAGAATCTGATTGACTCTCTCGGTGCATCCATACATCTGCGGGTGAAAAGTTGTCTTGAACTCCACTGGTTCCCAAAAGTCTGATGCGTGATGCCAAAACTTTCAAGTAAACTGTGTTCCTCTATCTCGTCGATGGTCCTCGGAACTCCGTGCGGACATACGATCCTGGTCATATATATCTTGGCCAACTTCGCACTTGTATATGTGGTTTTCACCGATAAAGTGAGCCACTTTGGTCAAATGATCCACTACTACCCGGATAGAATCATATCCTGATCGGGTCTGGGCAATCCGGTGATGAAATCCATGCCAAGCTTGTCCCACTTCCATTCCGGTATCGGCATAGGCTGCAGTAATCCTGCTGGCTTCTGATGTTCGGCCTTTACTCTCTGACATACATCACATATAGCTACATACTCGGCAATATCCTTCTTCATACCAGTCCACCAGAAACGATCCTTCAAATCCAAATACATCTTGGTGTTTTCGGGGTGTATCGAGTATGGCAAGTCACGAGCTTCCTGAAGTATCAACTTCATGATCTCTGCGTTGTTGGGAACATAAATACGGTCCTCAAACCATAAGGTGTCATGCTCATCCTCACGAAAACCTTTGGCCTTTCCTTTTCTCATTCTCTCCTTTATCTTTGCAATCTCTTTGTCGTCCTTTTGAGCTTCTCGAATCTTTCCCAACAATGTATACTGAACTTCCAATGCTGCAACAAAACCTCTAGGGACTATCTCCAAATGTAGTTCCCTGGGATCCTCTGCTAACTCCTTTGGAAATCCTTCGCTTACGAGGGTATTAGCATAACTCTTCCGGCTCAGAGCATCTGCTACGACATTGGCCTTGCCTGGATTATAGTGCAACTTCATGTCATAATCCTTTATAAGCTCCAACCATCTCCTCTGCCTGAGGTTCAGCTCCTTTTGTGTGAAAATGTACTTCAAACTCTTATGATCCGTGTACACATCACAACGGTTTCCGATAAGATAATGTCTCCAAGTCTTGAGTGCATGCACTACGACTGCTAACTCCAAATCATGAGTAGCATAATTCAACTCATGCGGTCGAAACTGTTGAGATGCATACGAAACAGCTCTTCCGTCTTGCATAAGTATACCTCCAAGTCCTAAGCGAGAGGCGTCCCAATACACTTGGAAATCCTTGCGTATATCCGGCAGAATCAGCACTGGGGCTGTAGTCAAACGCTTCTTCAACTCCTGAAAATTTGCCTCACATTCTTCCGTCCATTTGCATTTGGTATCCTTCTTCAATAACTCCATCATGGGTTTCGCAATCTTGGAAAAATTCTCAATGAATCTCCGATAGTATCCCGCGAGTCCAAGAAAACTGCGGATCTCGCTAACTGAGGTGGGTGCCAACGACTCAGTTACTGTCTGAACCTTGGTGGGGTCTACTGCTATACCTTCTCCTGATATAACATGTCCAAGGAATCCAACTTCCTTCAACCAAAACTCACATTTGCTAAACTTGGCATACAAATTATGTTCCCTGAGTTTCTCGAGAACTAAACGCAAATGCTCCTTGTGCTCCTCTTCATTCTTCGAGTATACCATTCTATCATCAATGAACACCACCACAAACTTATCCAAGAATTCCATGAACACCTTATTCATCATATTCATGAAATAGGCAGGGGCGTTAGTCAGTCCAAATGACATGACCGTATACTCATATAACCCGTACCTAGTGGTGAATGCTGTTTTTGGTATATCATTTTCTCGAATCTTCAGCTAGTGATACCCTGATCACAGATCGATCTTCGAAAACACTTTAGCTCCTTGCAGCTGGTCAAACAAATAATTGATCATTGGCAATGGGTACTTGTTCTTGATCATCACCTCATTTAGTGCGCGATAATCACCAACCATCCTTAAAGATCCATCCTTCTTCTCAACCAAGAGTACTAGGGCTCCCCACGGTGATGAACTTCGTCGGATGTAACCTTTCTCCAATAACTCTTTAATATGCTTCTTGATCTCCTCTAGATCATTTGCGGGCATCCGGTATGGTCTCTTCAATATCGGTTCGGTGCCTGGCAACAGTTCTATCAAGAACTCAATGTCTCGATCCGGTGGCATGCCTGGTAATTCCTTGGAAACACGTGTGGTTAATCCTTCACAACATGCACTTCCTCCTGAACAACTCCTGAGAGGGAATTTACTTGGCTTCTCCTTGGCGAATGCTTGGATACATACTTGATCCTTTTTCCCTCCGGGGTGGTGAGTAGAATTGACTTACTAGCACAATCAATGCTTCCTTCATACTTTGACATCCAGTCCATGCCTAATATCACATCCAATCCTTATGACTCCAAAATTATCAGGTCTGATGGGAAAACATGGCTACCAATGGTTAAGGGTATCCGGTCGCACCATCGGCTGGCCATATACTCTACTCCAGGTGAACTTACTAACATGGGTGTCCTAAGGGCTTGGGTTGGCAATTTAAACTTGTCCACAAATCCCCTTGATATGTATGAATGCGATGCACCAGTATCGAAAAGAACAAGAGCGGTAAAAGACTTAACCAAAAACTTACCGATAACTGCGTCTGGCTGCTCTTCAACCTCCTCCACGCTAACGTGGTTCACTTGTCCTTTGTTGAATGGATTGGGCTTCTTACCAGCGCTCCCATTACCATTTCCATTCTTCGCTTTAGGGCACTCTGTGGCATAGTGTCCAGTCTTCCCGCACTTGAAGCAAGTAATGTGACGTAGGTCTCTTTTGGCGGGTGTAGCTGGATTGGAGCGGTTCTGATTTGTTGCCGCTCCATTCCCATTCCCATTCTTGGGGCCACTGTGGTTATGCGAACTTCCTCCATTGTGAGTGTGGTCTCCATGGTTATGGGTATATCCTCCCGAGTTCGGGGTTAAACGAGGCTTCTGCTGAGCTCCCGAATTGTACTTTCCTTGTCCATACTTCCTCTTGCGGCTCTCAATCTGCTGCTGCTTCCCTTCCATCATAAGAGCCTTGTCTACCAACTCCTGGTAGTTAGCAAATTTTGCCACCATCAACTGCATGCTCATCTCATCATTCAGCCCTTCCATAAACTTCTCCTATTTAGCGGCATCTATGGCCACATCATCAGGGGCATAACGGGATAGCTTACTAAACTCATCTACGTACTAAGCCATAGTACGATTTCCCTGGAGCAAGTTGCGAAACTCACGCTTCTTCATGCTCATAGCTCCAGTTGAGACATGGGCTGTGCGGTATGCTTGCTGAAACTGATCCCAAGTGATATTGGCTATAGGGAAAGTGGTTGTGTAATTCTCCCACCATGAGGCTGCTGGTCCATCCAACTGATGTGCGGCAAAACACACCTTCTCTGCATCTGTGCAACCAGCGGTGGTCAACTCCCTTCCAATCTTGCGTAGCCAGTCATCTGCAACTATTGGCTCGGTGCTACTGGAAAACACCGGTGGCTGCAACCTCAGGAAACGGGCTAAGTTGTCAACTGGTGGTGGTGGCGGAGGGTTGTTGTTGCCTTGGTTCTGAACTAATATCTGCATCAAGGCATTCTGCTGCTGAATCAACTGGGTGATCTCCGGTGGGAAAACAAATGCGGTGTCACGTCTCGGAGGCATCTGATGGGTTTAGAGGGGAGAGATTAGAATAGAATGAGGTCTAGTGAGAAAGCACTACCCATATGCACATGAGACAAACACACATCATATCATATCACTCAATCAATCACGCAAGGGCATACAATCGGTCTAGAACTAACATTAAGAGTGCTCAGACTACTACTATATACAGGGGGAATACTACTAGTCATATGGTGGTCATCTAGAAATTTTGATCGGTGGAAGACTCCATGATGTCTGCTCCAGCTTCGTCTTCAAAATCATCATCACTATCGTTGGGGTTGGAGTCGGTGTCGTCGATGATGATGTAGTTCTCTGGGCAAGTGGAATCGTCGTCCTCTCCTCCTGGCGCGGGGTTTCGCATGAAAACTCCTATCTTCTTTATCAGGTTTTAATTCTTCTCCAATAGTATTGCGATTTCCTCCTCATATCCATCGCGTGTAGACTTGATTTCCTCTTCTAACTCGGTTATCCTTGTCATCGCCTTTTTCAAATCTATCATGCCTGCGCACATCTTGTGCTCCTGGCATCGAATGTGTTGGTTTAGCTCCTGGAGGAATGTTGCAATGGACTTGTCCTTCCTGGTGCTGACCATCTCCCATTGCTCATCTCGGCGCCCACATATCTGGTAGATAGTGTCCTTGAGATCCTTGCTGTAGACTTCGCCGATGTGTCCCATGGCGATGTGGGCTGCCATGATCTTTCCTAGACTCCAGGTTGGTGCATCAAAGGAAAACTCTATGGGTTCCACAACTGGCGTGAATGTCCTTCCTGGAACTTGAACTCAAATCATCCAGTGCTCCTCTTCTGGTAAAGTGGCGGTGTAGGTCCTGGTGAAGCTTGGTATTCCGATGCTCAGGTACCTAGTGACTTCCTTCAAGTGTCGTCCAAAGGGGGTGTCTTCATCTGGTTGTGCAAACTTGTTCCTTGAATCTGCCATCCTAAAGAGTAGAAAATGGAGAGGAGTCAAAAATGAGTAGAGAAGAGTGACCTATGGCTTATCTTAGTGGTCGTGTCCTACACTCAGCATGTGCTCTGATACCATCTTGTAGCGACCCGACCTCAAATGGTCAAGTCTCTGTGCTTCAGTGTCATCCCTGGATCGGTAATGCTGACACACACTGTACTCAAATGGATTTATAACAGAGTAGCAATAAACCCATTTCCACTACAATTGTTATTGATCTAGTTTAAATATTATATGATGAACAGAAGTGTTCTTACCTGAAGTGGTTTGATCAAGAGTGGCCATAGTCTTTGACGATGTGCCTAGCAAAGCTCTGGAGCATGTATGAGGAAGAGAACATAGGTAGTCTTACAGGAAGTGTTGTCAATGCTAAAGAATATTTGAAGATGCGGGATAAAAAGAGGAAGGTTGAGAATGAGATCAGATTTATCAAATCAGACTTTGCTAAGATAATGTTGGCGAAGGACGAGGCACTTTCCCAGTTGGCCAGTGCAAAATAGGTTCTTACTGAACTGAAAGCAGAGGTGTATAAGATGAGCCTGGATGATCTCGATTAGGTAAATGAATATATTGTTCTGATATTGTTCTTATGAAGGTGAACTAGCTATATGCTATATTGTGCTATTTTCAGGTAGCTATTGTACTGTGATGTTAAAATATATTTATGTGCTTGATATGAACTTGGCAAACAACAGTTCGATATGAAATGTGAATTTGCATAATACTGGAATTGTTAATTGTAAACTAATAAACCTGCTAAATTGTAGCGACCCGACCTCAAATGGTCAAGTCTCTGTGCTTCAGTGTCATCCCTGGAACGGTAATGCTGACACACACAGTACTCGAATGGATTTATAACAGAGTAGCAATCACACACTTATTACATCGAATGTATCAAAAGAGAAATTATTACAATAAATATGGATTAAGGCCATCTAAAATGATAACAGCGGAAGGCTTGGAAGATAAGTGAGTCCATCAACTCCAACGGCATAGCTGAGATGCACAACAATGACCTATCGCACCTTTACTCGTCGTCTGAAAAGTCTGCAACATAATACGTTGCAGCTCGAAAACGGGTCAGCACATGGATTATGCTGGCAATATAACACAATAGAGCAATGAACAGATAAATGCTATCACTACATGCATATTTGGCCGGTGGTAGGCTCTATGGTTATATTATTTTGCGAAAAGCCAATTTTTTCCTACAACGAAGGAATATATCTCTATTTAACTATGATGGTAGTTGAAACATCATTGAGAAGGTTCTTCCAACTCAATCCCAATTAAAGTAATCATTAACCCAACATATTAATTTAGAGTGATGAGATGCAATAGGATAATCCAAGTACCAGATACTCAAGATGTCCATAACCGGGGACACGGCTAACCATGATTAGATTGTACACTCTACAGAGGTTTGCGCACTTTTCCCCACAAGACTCAATCTCCTCCGTTTGATTTCTCGCACTACATGTTGTTTGAGAAACGAATGACCGAGACACAGTCTTTCATAAGCATTAACTCTAACCCCGGGTAGACAGTACCAACCTACATCCCTCTACATCTGCTAGCCTACCACTAGAAGAGGTCATGCAACTTACTCAACTATGCTAGAGCCCATAATAGCTTGTGGATTCACACGGAAGTTTCTAGCATGAATAATCTTATGATCCCTTTGAGCCTGGGTGGCGGACCTTAGGATGATCACACGGGTACTCCGGGATATCCTAGGACAACTCTGGAT
Organism: Aegilops bicornis; assembly: GCA_021605145.1. NCBI lineage: Eukaryota > Viridiplantae > Streptophyta > Magnoliopsida > Poales > Poaceae > Aegilops > Aegilops bicornis. The sequence goes on from CM038670.1 coordinate 480,289,873, forward strand.
TCTCCAGGTGCCCACGAGCAATCCACCCATATGTGTATTAAAGTTGCCAACTTAACTTGAACCATTAATTAACAATCTCACATCTGTCATGGATACACTCAAACTCAATCCACGTCTACGAGCATAGCATAGCAATATAAGCATAACGTAGAAGTAACTCCCAAGGGTTTGATAATAAAAGCAGTAATAGGTTCTACCTCATCATCTACTTCCCAAGCCCACAAGTTAATCACATCCTAATCATGCAGTGTTTGAGGATTGTAACTAATGCATAAAAATTGGGTATGAAAGGGGTATGATCAATGTGTTACTTGCCTTGCTGACGATCCGCAAAACCTTGAAACTCGTAGTAGCACGCTTCACACTCCGGAAATTCTATCGCAAACAAACAATAGCATACATAAGCAATCAAGCAAAGATGCACGGGTAAAACTCAATTAAGAAGATCTAACCAGAAGGTTCGACTGAAGAACTCCAGTTTGCAAAAAGAATCAAATTAAACGGAGCAACGAACCTCAAACTGCGAAGGAAACAAGATCCGATTACTAATCTGGACTAAAGTCAAATTTTACAGTACCAAAATCTTGTTCAAGTTGATTAAAAAAAGAGAACTTCGAGACGAAGATCTAGGCGCTTGAATCGGCTGATTCCGATAAACGAGCGAAAAGTTATACTAGAACGAAGATTAGGGCAGAAATCGCGATCGAAAATAATCGCGGAAAAACCCTGTAAAAAGAAAAACTGATGAACGGGCTAACGAACAAACGTTTGCTATCTGTGACTAACGGGTGAACGACGTCCGTTAAAATGAACGTATGAACGAACGTCCGTTATTTAACCGAAGCTATAAAAACCGAGACAAAACCGATCTAAACGAAAAAACTAGGGTTTACAAAAAAACTGATCGGTTTTTACCTAACCGAAAAAACCAAACGCTGGCCGGATCGGATCGGAACGGCAGCGGCTCCGGCGACGACGGCTCCAATGGACGGGGCTGCGGGCGACGGCGGGGAAGCGGGCGCGCTGGCGCGGGCAGTCTTGCTGAGGCGGCGAGGCGGGATGGTGGCGGTCGAGGCGGCGGGGCGGTCGACATATAAAGGCGGGGGCGCGGGGCGACTTGGGGAAGGGGCCAAGGGGAGGCCGGGTCGGCCACGGCGGCACGCGGTGCGTGCGGGATGCGGAGTCCTCCCGGGGGTCGGGGACGGCGCGGCGGAGTGGAGCGGCTGGGCTTTCGGGCCAGTCGGTCCGAAGCGAAAGTTTTTTTAAACATATTCCACCGAAACAAAAATCCTAAGAAAAACAAAAAAAATCTAAAAATACCAAAACAAAATTTCATCGTCTAAATAAAATATTTAGAACAGGGTGAACATTTTCTTGGCCTAAAATCCAAAATTTTTAAAAATTCATATTTTTCTAATTCGAATAAAATAGCGATAAAATCCAAATAAATATAATCATTTGATTTTAATATTTTTCCTTCGATATTTCATTTGTTTTGGAGAAGTCATATTATCCCCTCTCGTATATATTTTTATATGAAATATTTTCAGAGAGAAAAATTAATTAAAACCAAAGTGATCCTTGTTTCGATATTTGATAAAATTCAAATATGAAAACGGCGAAACCCCCAACTCTCTCCGAGGGTCCTTGAGTTGCTTAGAATTTCGAGGACTGTGAAACGAAATGCAATAAAATATGATATGCAGGTATGACCTATGTATAACATTCCAAATTGAAAATTTGGGATGTTACGTAAATGGGTCATGGAACTTTGCAAATGGTTCTAGCAGTAAAAGCGCTTGTGATGGATAGCCCAATGCCATTCCGTTTTCTTCATCAAATCGTGTGTGATGTAGTTGAATAAAAGCGAACGGCTAACCGAGGCAGAGCGTGTGTGATAGTTACACCTATCACACAAGAGCCTATGCATAAAACTGTGTGGCATGTATATACGAACAGAAACATTTTCCCTGGATTGACCGTGTGGGATGTACATATGAACGGAAAAACGTTTTCCCTGGATTGACAGTGTGGGATGTACATAAGAATGGAAACGTATTCCTTGGATTGACTGTGTGGAATGTACATAAGAAACGGAAACGTTTGTTTGGGACTGACTGTGTGGGATGTACTTAGGACCGGAACCGATTGGGCCCGTATAACCGTATTTGATCGCTCACCTGCCGCACAGGACCTCACTTTGCCGAGCGTGTGTGACCGGAGGGCCTATCCCCGACGGTTTCTGGGTCGTGTGGGACGGACCCCCCTATCGCAGTCACTCACTTGGCGATGGTGCAAAACACCATCGCGGAAAGGGGTTAAAAACCGTTTGTATAGCACCTCGTTGTACCAGTGATCATTCAATTTGGTAAGATGTGCCACAATAGTTTCAGATTCATAAGCATGAAAAGGATCTGATTCAACAAAGTAATTAACTCAGGATCGATAGAGAACTCATAATCCTTATCGGTAACAAAGATAGGTGAAGTAGAAAACTTAGGTTCATATTTCATTCTTGCATTCAGAGATTTTTCTTTCAGCTTACATAGTAGTTTCTGAACATCCTCTCTATCATTACACGCAAGAAATTCTCTAGTTATCTCCTCATCCACAACATAGCCCTCGGGTATCTTAGGCATTTCGATTCTAGGAGAGCTAGGCATAATAGGTGAATCATAAATTTCATCAGTTTCATCATTTTCAATTTCTTTAGCCTTAGCTAGTTATTCATCAAGAAATTCACCTAGTGGCACAGTTTCATTCAACAGAGTACTAGCATCATCAATAGCATCATTCATAGCAGAAGTAACATCATCAATTACTTGTGACATATCAGAATTAATAGCAGGTGGTGGTGTCGCAAGCCTACTCAAAACAGAAGGTGAATCCAGTGTAGAGCTAGATGGCAGTTCCTTACCTCCCCTCGTTTTAGAGGGTATGATCTTGGTTCTATCATCTTTCAGATTCTTCATAGTGACCAACAGATATAAATCCCAAGTGACTCAGCAAATAAAGCTATGCTCCCCAAAGAATAAAGGCTAAAAAGGTCTTGATAACCCACATGTATAGGGATCGCATAGCAGTTTTCGATGGTAGAGTATTCAACCCAAATTTATTGATTCGACACAAAGGGAGCCAAAGAATATTCGCAAGTATTAGCAGTTGATTTATCAATTCAACCAAACCCAGAGAACTAAATATCTACAGCGGAGTGATCAGTAGCACAGTAATATGATAGTTTCATAGCAGTGGTAACAGTAGCAAAAATAACGGTTACAGTAACAATACCAGCGGCAGTTTTGTAGCAATTGTAGCAGCAGCTGCAGTAGTTGAAACTTAGCAAAGATCAATAGATGAAAAGCGTAGGAATTGGTCAGTGGTGGATAATTGTTTTGGATGACATTCATCATGTAACAGTCACAACCTAGAGCGACACAGAACTAGCTCCAATTCATCAATGTAATGTAGGCATGTATTCCCTATATAGTCATACGTGCTTATGATAAGAACTTGCATGCCATGTTTTGTCCTACCCTCCCATGGCTTCTGGGTCCATAAGGAAACTAAGGGATACTAAGGCCTCCTTTTAATAGAGAACACGAATAAATCATTAACACATAGTGAATATGTAAACTCCTCAAACTACGGTAATCACCGGAAAGAATCCCAACTATTGTCACTTTGGGGTATGTGGATCATGACACACAATAGGTGTGTATAACTTGCAAGATAGGATCAATAACTCAAATATATTCTGAAAACATAAAGGGTTCAGATCTGCAATCATGGCACTCGGGCCCTAGTGACAAGCATTAAGCATGGCAAAGTCATAGCAACATCAATCTCAGAACATAGTGGATACTAGGGATCAAGCCCTAAAAACTTTACTCAATTACATGACAAATATCATCCAACCCCGTCACCGTCCAGCAAGCCTACGAAGGAATTACTCACTCCCGGTGGTGAGCATCATGAAATTAGTGATGAATAAGGGTTGGTGATGATGATGGCGACGAATCCCCCTCTCTGGAGCCGTGAACAGACTCCAGATCTGGCCTCCCGATGAAGAACATGAGGTGGTGGCGGCTCTGTATCGTAAAATGTGATGAAACTTCTTCTCTTATTTTTTTCTATTGAAATAGGAATTTGTAGGCTTGAGATTAGGGTCAGTGGAGCCACGTGGGCCCCATAAGGTACTTGGGCGTGCCCAGGGGGGTGGCCACGCCCAAGTGCCTTACGGGCCACTGGTGGGTCCCCTCCTGTAGGTCTTTGCTCCAGTATTTTTTATTTATTCCATAAAAAATCTTCAAAAAGTTTCATCCAATTCTAAGAACTTCTATTTCTGCACAAAAACAACACTATTGTAGTTCTGCTAAAAACAACGTCAGTTCGGGTTAGTTTCATTCAAACCATGCAAATTAGAGTCCAACACAAGAGCAGAAGTGTTTGGAAAAGTAGATACGATGGAGACATATCAACTAGCGATCTGTTTGCCTGCGGATGGGCAGGTACTAGGGAGAGAGCTAAGTACAATGAGTTGACTATCCTATGTGTAGAAGCATCTCATGTCGCATGTCATAAACCAATCTTATTCGACAAGTTGAAGGCGGCTCTGGAGGATATAATGGTGAACAAGGACGTTGAGGAGAATGAGTATGTGAGTCAGCATAGGGTTATGAATGATGATGCATTTGAGACCGAGATCATGTGTTGGTTGGTGATCCAGTGAAAGTTTCTACAAAAGGGGCACCTAAGAAGAACAATAAAGGCCGAGGTAAGGGTGGCCCTGACGTCACTAAGAAATGGTAGACCAAAAGCTTTTAACGAGAGAAGCGAACGCCCATGTCGCATATGCAGAGGAAAGGTCATTTTAGGGGTAATTGTCCTGAAAATCCTAAGTACATGTTGATGACCCACAAGTATAGGGGATCTATCATAGTCCTTTCGATAAGTAAGAGTGTCAAACCCAGCGAGGAGCAGAAGGAAATGACAAGTGGTTTTCAGCAAGGTATTCTCTGCAAGCACTAAAATTATCGGCAACAGATAGTTTTGTGATAAGGTAAATCGTAACGGGTAACAAGTAATAAAGTAAAAAAGGTGCAGCAAGGTGGCCCAATCCTTTTTGTAGCAAAGGACAAGCCTGGACAAACTCTTATATAAAGCAAAGCGCTCTCGAGGACACATGGGAATTGTTGTCAAGTTAGTTTTCATCATGCTCATATGATTCGTGTTCGTTACTTTGATAATCTGATATGTGGGTGGACCGGTGCTTGGGTGCTGCCCTTCCTTGGACAAGCCTCCCACTTATGATTAACCCCTCTCGCAAGAATCCGCAATTACGAAAGAAGTATTAAGGTAAACCTAACATAGCATGAAACATATGGATCCAAATCAGCCCCTTACGAAGCAACGCATAAACTAGGGTTTAAGCTTCTGTCACTCTAGCAACCCATCATCTACTTATTAATTCCCAATGCCTTCCCCTAGGCCCAAATAATGGTGAAGTGTCATGTAATTGACGTTCACATAACACCACTAGAGGAGAGACAACATACATCTCATCAAAATATCGAACGAATACCAAATTCACATGATTACTTATAACAAGACTTCTCCCATGTCCTCAGGAACAAACGTAACTACTCACAAAGCATATTCATAATCATAATCGCATTTAGTATTAATTATCATTAAGGATCTGAATATATGATCTTCCACCGAATAAACCAACTAGCATCAACTACAAGGAGTAATCAACACTACTAGCAACCCACAGGTACCAATCTGAGGTTTTGGGACCAAGATCGAATACCAGAGATGAACTAGGGTTTGAGAGGAGATGGCACTGGTGAAGATGTTGATGGATATTGACCCTCCCTTGATGAGAGGATCGATGGTGATGACGATGGCGATGATTTCCCCCTCCCGGAGGGATGTTTCCCCGGTAGAACAGCCTCATGAGCCCTAGATTGGTTCTCGCCTGTGTTCCGCCGAGACGGCGGTCATTCCGAAGCTTCCTTATGATTTTTCCAGGGTAAAAGACAACATATAGCAGAAGATGGGCACCAGAGGCCTGCCAGTGGGCCCACAAGGTCGGGGGGCGCGCCCTCCACCCTTGTGGCTGGCTGGTGGCCCCCCTATTTTCTTCGCCCAATATTTTTTATTAATTCCAAAAACATGCTCCGTGAAGTTTCAGGACTTTTGGAGTTGTGCAGAATAGGTCTCTAATATTTGCTCCTTTTCCAGTCCAGAGTTCCAGCTGCCGGCATTCTCCCTCTTCATGTAAACCTTATAAAATAAGAGAGAAAAGGCATACATATTGTGATATAATGTGTAATAACAACCTATAATGCAATAAATATCAATATAAAAGCATGATGCAAAATGGACGTATCACATGTTTCCGTTTGTTGAAGTTAGTTATGTTGTTTACTTTACCGTTTATGGATTTTAACATATGTTAATGTCTTTGTATGTAGGAACATTGCATGACGACGAAAGCATGAACCATCCGAATAAAGAGAGCAATTTATTCTATATTTTTGTTGGCGAATTGTTTCCTTGTAATAAAGAATCTTCGCAATGAACTTGTTTGTGTTGATGTCAGACATGGCCATATGAGACCTTTTTTACTCTGTGTTATTGTGTAATATTGATGGTGTACTATAGTTATTGTTTTTCTATGTGATATTTTGTATAAAGGTATTTACTTTGTTATTTGTGAATATATGACATTGTACGAGTAGTAATCGGGGAAATGAGCGTGTTTGACATGTTTATTTTTTTAAGCTTGCCCTTGGGCACGGCTTGAATTTCTTCGCCGGTTACTATCCATCTTGAATAGGCGACTATGATGGTGTTTGGATTTTTGTATGGACGGCAACTGGGCCCCATAGGGCGGTCGCGTCGTCGCAGCGGCGGTAAAGTTCTCAAGAATTCAAATACAATGGGGACATCGTTTATTTAAGCCGGTCGATGCCCCCCTCGCTCAGCGAGGTGGTACTAAACCTTAGTGTGCCGGTCAACATCCGCTGCATGTTGCCGCTCGGGCGGAGCTTGCTACTTGTGAACTGCGTTGGGATTTCTCTGAAGAGGGGAGGAGATGCAGTACAGTAGAGATAAGTATTTCCCTCAGATAAGAACTAAGCTTATCAATCCAGTAGGAGAATCACACACAACCTCATGAACAGCACGTGCACACACAAACGCACATACTTGCACCCAATGCAAACAAGAGGGTAGTCTATCCCCTTGGCGGTTACTTGCAAGGATTAAATCTTGTAGTCATAGATAGATAAATTGCAAAGATAAAATAAAAGATAATAGAAAATTGCAACAAGGTATTTTTGTGTTTTTATATATGATAAAAGTAGACCCTGGGGCCATAGTTTTCACTAGAGGCCTCTCTCCCGAACACATAGCATATGGTGGATGAACAAATTACTATTGGGCAATTGATAGAAAAGCGCATAGTTATGAAGATATTCAAGGCAATGATCATGTATATAGACATCACGTCCGAGAAAAGTAGACCAACTCCTGCCTGCATCTACTACTATTACTCCACCGATCCACCGCTATCCAACATGCATCTAGGGTATTAAGTATAGAACAGAGTAACACTTTAAGCAAGATGACATGATGTAGACAAAGTAAACCCAATCAATATGAATAAACCCCATCATTTTACCCTTAATGGCAACAGTACAAATACGTGTATTTTCCCTTTCTGTCACTGGGATATAAAGCACCTCAAGATTGAACCCATTACAAAGCACCTCTCCCATCGAAGATAAATCAGTCTAGTTGGCCAAACCAAATGGATAGATGAGAGAGAAATACAAAGTTATAACAACCATGCATAATAAAGTTCAGAAAAGACTCCATTAATATTCATAAATATTCAGATCGTAAACCCACAACATCGGATCCCAACAAACACACCGTAAAACAAGATTACATCAAATAGAACTCCAAGAACATCGAGGAGAACATTGTATTGAAGATCAAAGAGAGAGAGAGAGAGAGAGAGAGAGAGAGAGAGAGAGAGAAGAAGCCATCTAGCTACTAGATATGGACCCGTAGATGTATGGTGAACTACTCACGAATCATTGGAGGGCAGAAGGATGATGTAAAAGCCCTCCATGATCGGTTCTCCCTTCGACAGAGTACCAGAAAAGTCTTCCAGATTGGATTACGGAAGAACAAAAACTTACAGCGGTGGAAAAAGTGTTTTGGGTGGCTCTCTGTTGGTTTTCCCATTTTAGAGAATTTATAGAGGTGGAATTAGGTTAGACGGAGCTACGAGGGGCCCACAAGGTAATAGGGCACGCCATATTGCCTTGCCGTCTCCTCGTTTGCATTCTGGTCACCCCCCGAAGTTTCTAGGGTCTCTCTTATCCAGAAAAAAAAATCGTCAAAAAGTTTCGTAGCGTTTGAACTCTGTTTGGTACTGATTTCCTGGAAAACCAAAAAAAGGCAAAAAAAACAGCAACTGGCACTAGGCACTGGGTTAATAGGTTAATCCTAGAAAATGATATAAAGTAGGGAGAGTAGGACAAAAGATGTCATGCAAGTTCTTATCACAAGCACGCATGACTATATACGGAATACATGCCTACATTTGCATTGATGAAATGAAGCTAGTTCTGTGTCGCCCTAGGTTATGACTGTGACATGATGAATGTTATCCAATGTTATCAACGATCCAATGCCTGTGAGCTTTTCATATATTGATCTTTGCTAAGATACTCATCGTTGTCGCCATCTTGTCACAATTGCTACAAAACTATTGTCGCTACTGCTACTATCATTGCTACTACTATCAAACTACCATACTACTATGTTACTGATCACTCTGCTGCAGATATTTAGTCTCCAAATGTGGTTGAATTGACAACTCAACTGCTAATACTTGCAAATATTCTTTGCTCCCCTTGTCTTGAATCAATAAATTTGGGTTGAATACTCTACCATCAAAAACTGTTGTGATCCCCTATACTTGTGGGTTATCAAGACCTTTTTCTGGCGCCGTTGCCGGGGAGCATAACTATATTTGTTGAGTCACTTGGGATTTATATATGTTGGTCACTAGAAGAATCTTAAGGATCAGAGAACCAAGATCGTTCCTATTGGCGATATAACCCCGCGGTGTGACCCGCCCAGGAGGAGCCGGGTTACACTGTTGGCGACTCATAAGTGAAAGCCTAAGTAGGCACAAGAAGATAAGCTATGAAGACTGGAGGCGGCTTACAAGGCGAACCTGTTGAAGGCCCAAGACCCGGGAATGGCGTTATAACCAGGAGGTGTGAGCCTCCAGATGGCGACTTGCCTAGCAAGGCAAGGCGACTTAAAACTCGGGTCGGTCACGTCGTGTGATCCGACTTGGACTCTTGTAAGCACAAGCCTCAACCTGTGTATATAAAGGTGAGACCCTGTGGCAGGTAAAGTTAAGTTACAATCGACCGAGAGTTAGGTTGAGTGATTCCGCTCCCTTGTAATCGATACTCAATCAATTCGATACAAAGCAGGAAGTAGGCTTTTACCTCGTTGGTGAGGGGCTGAACCAGGGTAAACTCGTGTCTCTCGTCCCGCTTAACCCCTTTAAGCTAATCACCGCGGCAATGGCCTCACACCTAAGTCCTTTCACAGGGGCATCTGTCATGACAAAACCACGACAGTTGGCGCCCACCATGGGGCCAGAGCACGGTGGTTTCAAGTTCTTGAAGGGCTCTTTCCCAGGGATCGAGGGATACGTCGTTGGCAGGATGACCAAGAGTCGCCGTGACAAGCTCTACAATCGACGACGCTTGCTGGGGCCCCGTGGCCGACTCAATCAAGTACGGGTACCGGGTCCCCTTTGGCGGAATTCATGACTTCATTGGCAAGATCGGCGAATCTGAGCCTGAGCCGGACATCTCTACCGACCTCATCAAGTCGGCTTGGCGCACGCAACCCGCCCAGGTTCAACCCGGTCGGAAGCATGTTTTCATCGACTTCGCGCATGGGACGGACCTTGCGGAGGATTCTGTATCTGGAGGAGAGACTCTCATCTACTCAGCTGATGATTCCTCGATTGAAGAGATGGAGTCGATTTATCAGCTTCTAGCACTACCAAAAAAATACACTTCCGTGATGATACGTGTTTGTCACAGTAGGTCACATTTTCTGTCATGCATGTACATCCATGACAAATTTATGACAGAATCAAGATAGTCATACTGTCTTTGTCGTAGAAGTGTTCCATGAAATTACCAAAATTATCATCACGGAAGTGTCCACTTCCATGACGATAAATCGCGCGCGTCACGTAAGTTCTTTCGTCAAGGGTGACCGACACGTGGCATCCACCGTAATGTAACGCCGTTAAGCTATCGGGTCCGGTTTTGGATCCGATAACCCATTAACCACGACCAATGGGGATTTTCCACGTGTAAAATCATCATTGGTGGAGGAAACATGTGTCGGCTCACCTGTTGGGACAGATGTCATCCACTCATTGGACTTAAAGCGCCTATGATACGTCGACACGTGGCACGCCCAACAGAGGCCCATTCTCGTGAAAAGGCCGCCCGTTTGACTTGGTCAAAGGTGGCGGGCGGCCCACGGCAAGCTCGTTAACGGCATGTTCGCATATAGCCCATTTACGACCCGCTAACCTGTGGCCCGTTTACGGCCTATCCAAATTAGGCCCAGTAGCGTCATCTGGGCCATCCAATATAATTCCAGCCCGTTTTAACTTCCGGTCCATGTATGGCCCATGACGTCTTTTGGCCCATATGAGGCCCTTAGTAACCCTCGGCCCATTAATGGCCCGTGGTAAAACTGGCCCGTAATGAACAGTGTATAACTTTATACCCATTAACGACCCATTATTCTGTTTGGCCGTTTCCAGCCCATGTTATCTTTTGGCCTTCTCAGGGCCCATTTATTCTTGGGCTCATTTCCAGCATTCGTTTACTTTCGGCCCGTTACTATCATTTTCTGCTTGTGGCCCAAATTCAGCCTGTTGTTATAGTCGGCCCGTTTGTGGCCCGTTAATACGTTGGGCCGTTTTCATAGCGTCATCAAATACGTCCTATTAACGACGACCTGTTATGGTCAGCCCATGAACGGACGATTTCAACTCTAGCCCATTTACGGCCATAATGTGGCCTGTTATTGGCCCATGTTTGGCCAACCGATCATACGGCTCGTAGAAGGCCCATTGATGATACGGCCCGTAGAAGGCCCATTTTTTCTATGCCCCGTAGAAGGCCCATTGTTTCTACGTCCCTTAGATGGCCCATTATTTCTACGGCCCGTAGGAGGCCCATGTTAAGTACAGTAAATATGTAGCCCATTGTTAATGTGGCCTAGTTTTAAAAAAGAGGTTATTGCGGCCACTAGCAAACCGCATAAAAAGAACTGCACTAACTACAAGAAAACAAACAAACAAGACAATAAGGAAATAAATAAGCAAGAAACTTACACTAGGCTATCACGACTATTACACATATTACATCCACTGGGCATCAAAGTTCGCCACAAGTGCAAATATAGGGAACAAATCAGCATATAAACGCCGCAGCAAAACAAGTCCAGAACTGAAACCACTTCAGAAGAGCTCAAGAAACAATATCCTGGGTACCTATAATGCTGGCAAGATGCTTAACAAGCTTATTAACTTTCTCTTGTTTGGCGCTTAAATCCTCCAAAGACTTGTCATTGCACCGTAAAGTATGCATCTGCATTCTGCAGGGACTTCCTCAGTCCTTCGCTTCCTGTCACATAACATCTGATCGATGTCTTTCAACTTGAAGTTGAGACTCAAGAAGTCGAACTGATTTAGGCACCGAGTTCGAAGAGCTGGTGCCAGCAGTAGTAGCCAATAACTCGAACACTATATCAAGACGGGACTTTGGGGTTGTCTCAGTGTTGTTGACACGAGTTTTTGGGATGGTCAAAAGCATAATTAAGATGGCCTCAAATGGAAAAGTGCTCAAAGTGAGGAAGTTCTGTATCATCAAAAGAAGAAACTTTGATATTTGGGCCATAGCCATCCGAACTCATCCCTAAGGCCGAAGTTGTGTTTGAAGTACTGAGATTTTGTATTTAGAACACTATTCGGCTGATTACACCCCCAAAACGGCGTCGTATGGAAAAATGATCTACACAATTTGTCTTCGTCTCATCGAAACAATCGATTTTGATATACAACTCGTCCAAATCTGAGTCCGTAAGCAAAAGTTAGAGCAATCGGAGTCCAGCCCTGTCATGAGGCGAGATGTGGCGCGCCCTACTAGACGCATGTCTGATGGGTAGCGCGAGGGAACATGTGTTTTGCGTGAGCGATTTGACCCTCAAGATGACCTCTGATAAAAAAACGTTTAACACCAAAGTTCTTCGTCTTGTCGAAACAGTCAAGATTGCTTTTGGGCTCATTTTCATCCGAGGTCGTTTAACACCTCAAAAATTACCCGTAAGGTGCAGCCAGTTTAAACCGAACAGTTTTGGAAAGTTCGGACAAAACCAATCCGAATTTGACTAGGGTTTTGGACGTGAATCCAAGCCTTTTCCTTGCACAGGAAGTCCAGCCGCCTCTTATATACCTAAGGGGCGACGGGCGATTGAATAACACACAATCGATCAAATCATCTATCACTTTTTACCTTTACTTTTATCTCTCTCCCTTGTTCTTCTTCTTCCTCGTTCTTCGTTCGTTCTTCTTGTTGAAGGGCGGCGAACCTCGAGGCCTTAGGGGCGTCCAGGCCAACCTAGGGCAGCCCATAGCCGCCGTGCGTCCAGACGGGGTCCCTCCCGGGCGCGTGGGTTTTCGGGTCTACAAAAGCGCCTGCCGGATTGTCTTGCGTACCGCGCTTCGGGCGGGTCTCCTTCGACGTGAGCTATGGTGCATCACCCTCGGTGTTGGAGGTACATGGTGACGTGTTCGTGTGCGAACACGCTTTTTGGAGACTCTTCTAGGGACGAAGCTTTGAACGGTCTCCGACTCGTTCTTGCTACGAAGAGATCGTCATCTAAGGTTTGTAATCTACAAAGGTAATATGAATACCCAATTCACATATGTAGATGCAAATAATGCGTATGTTGTTGCTTGATCATCTAATGAGCATAATGTATCGGCTAGCCCTAGCTTTATCAATCATGCATATAATTATGTGCAAGGGCCGATGCAACAAAATCTCCATGATTCTACTTCATATAATTTTAGCAACATGCAACATATGTATCCCAACTCCCATGCATCGGCAACCCCACAAATTTATATGCCGATGAATAACATGATGAGTTTGGTTAATCAAGTTGAGACACCATATGTAGGAACTTCCAATGGTATGCAACAAAGTGTTTCAAGCTTTTATTCATCGGCAAATAATTTGCAGTACGTTAATCCAAACGTGTCGGTGGATAGGGGAATTGGCCATGTTACTACAAGTTATTTGGCCAATTACCCTCAAACATCGAATGCTACACCTAATGCTACTAATTTTTTGGCACCATACGCAACTGTTGATGTCCATAATTCGGCTCCGCACCTTCATGGTCATGGCCGAATAAGTGAAACTTCTGCAGGAGCACAAATGCCTTCACCTACTACCGTGGCATATCATGTACCCCCTGCACAATTACAGAATTTCGGCAACACACCATTGCCGAAAGCGTCTCAAAGTATTGGGGGGGTGCAATCCGATGAAGATTGGGCAGAAATTGGTCGAAAAAAGCTTAAAGATGGCCTAGCTGCAATGTTTGCTGAATTTAGACAAGAACAAGCAACCTTGTGAATCAAAGAAAGAAAGAGTGGTGATTCGGATAACAAAGTTAATTCGGTTATTAAAAAAGCCTAATCCAATAGTATGTGTACTGAATTTATTGAAGTAAAAGAGGACGCCAAGGCATTGGAGAGTCATTTAAAAGTGGAGCAAAGTATTATTCAAGTATCACAACCATCATGCTCTCCCAGCGTGTATGAAGAGGTATGTCTAGCAAGTGATTTGCCTATTTTCAGATTTGGTCACAGCTTTATTGTTGATGCATCTGTTGGAAATATGCCCTAGAGGCAATAATAAAAGGATTATTATTATATTTCCTTGTTCGTGATAATTGTCTTTTATTCATGCTATAATTGTATTATCCGGAAATCGTAATACACGTGTGAATACATAGACTACTATATGTCCCTAGTGAGCCTCTAGTTGACTAGCTCATTGATCAATATATAGTCATGGTTTCCTGACTATGGACATTGGATGTCATTTATAACGGGTTCACATCATTAGGAGAATGATGTGATGGACAAGACCCAATCCTAAGCATAGCACAAGATCGTGTAGTTCGTTTTGCTAGAGCTTTTTCAATGTCAAGTGTCTTTTCCTTAGACCATGAGATCGTGTAACTCCCGGATACCGTAGGAGTGCTTTGGGTGTACCAAACGTCACAACGAATCGGGTGACTATAAAGGTGCACTACAGGTATCTCCGAAAGTGTCTGCATTGGGTTGACACGGATCGAGACTGGATTTGTCACTCCGTATTATGGAGAGGTATCATTGGGCCCACTCGGTAATGCATCATCATAATGAGCTCAAAGTGACCAAGTGTTTGGTCACGGATCATGCATTACTGATGCGAGTAAAGTGACTTGCTGGTAATGAGATTGAGCGAGGTATTGGGATACCGACGATCGAATCTCGTGCAAGTAACATACCGATTGACAAAGGGAATTGTATCTGAGGTTGCTTGAATCCTCGACATTGTGGTTCATCCGATGAGATCATCGAGGAGCATGTGGGAGCCAACATGGGTATCCAGATCCGCTGTTGGTTATTGACCGGAGAGCTGTCTCGGTCATGTCTACGTGTCTCCCGAACCCGTAGGGTCTACACATAAGGTTCGGTGGCGCTTAGGGTTGTATGAATATGATTATGCAGCAAACCGAAAGTTGTTGAGTCCGGATGAGATCCCGGACGTCATGAGGAGTTCCGAATTGTCCGGAGGTAAAGAATTATATATAGGAAGTGTTGTTTGACCATCGGGAGAGTTTTGGGGTCACGGTATTGTCAGGGACCACCGGAAGGGTCCCGGGGGTCCATCGGGTGGGGCCACCTATCCCGGAGGGCCTCGTGGGCTGAAGTGGGGAGGGAACCAGCCCCTGGTGGGCTGGTGCGCCCCCTCCTCGGTCCCCCCTGCGCCTAGGGTTGGAAACCCTAGGGGTGGGGCCCACTGCCTTGGGGCAAGCCTTCCCCCTTGGCCGCCGCCCCTTGGGAGATCTAATCTCAGGCGGCGCCCCAGGGGCCTATATAAAGGGGGAGGAGGGCAGCCACACCACAAGCCTTGGCGCCTCCTCTCCCTGCTACACCTCTCCCTCTCGCAGAATCTCGGCTCTGCTGAACCTGCTGCATCCACCACCACGCCGCCGTCAGTCTGCTGGATCTTCATCAACCTCTCCCTCCTCCTTGCTGGATCAAGGTGCGGAGGCGTCATCCGCCTCCAGACGTGTGTTGAACGCGGAGGTGCTGTCCGTTCGGCACTTGGTCATCGGTGATTTGGATCACGGCAGTGCGACTCCTTCAACCCCGTACACTTGAACGCTTCCGCTCGCGATCTACAAAGGTATGTAGATGCACTCCTATCACTCGTTGCTAGATGAACTCATAGATGGATCTTGGTGAAACCGTAGGAAAATTTTTATTTTCTGCAACATTCCCCAACAACATCTACTAGGAAAAATCTTCTAAGTAATTTTGAAAGACCAATGATGAAGGGTAATTTACTTGTTAGCAATAAAATTGTTACAAAGCATATTGGTCAATACATTGTACCATTCAGAGAGACTGATAGCAATAAAATTGTTACAAAGCATATCGATCAATACATTGTACCATTCGAAGAGACCGATAATGACTTATTATTGGAGCCAAAGCTTATCCCATTGCTTTATTTAAAGTTCATATCTAATTGGGCAGCTTTGCTTGCTTCATACTTGGCTTACGCATGGTCTCAATTGAGACATGTGTGTTTTAACTATTTTCGTTTCAGAAATATAAAGCCAAAGTTAAATTATTTTGAGAAATCCGATGCTAATATTATGTCTTATCCAAAGACATCGGAGATAGAGTGCAAAACAATGTATAGCCGAATGGGAAGATTCTAAATCTGAACCATTCATTTGCTTACCTCCAAAGCCGTTCGCACACCAAGGTCGGCTAGAAAACAAAACGTATACCTTCGATTCAAACATGTGTGATCAAATCTTTGATTTATTGTTGAAAAATAATTACATTAGAAATGTCAAGCCATCTATCCAAGGATGAATTTATTGTAAGTTGCATGATTTGTTCAAGCATAGAATTGAGGATCGCAACATGTTTCGTCAAATAGTTAAATCGGCCATTGATAAAGGACGATTGAAATTTTTTGAGACACCAAGAGATGACGAGTCTATTCCAATTGGTCCCAATGGTAAAATGTTTTTGCATCAGCTGCTTCAAGCCGATCCATTTAAAGAGAAGGTAAAAACTGCAGGTGATGGGATCAACCTTTCAAGTAAAGAAGTTGTTGAAGAGCATAATGAACATAATCTTGAGGGCGAGAATTCCATTGAAGCTACAACGAAGATGCCAAGGACTGGGGGGCAACAAGAAAATTCAAAGATCAGTGCAAGCACAGCCAAAGAAAACAAAAGCCGACGTAAGCACAAAGGTAAAAAGCCGAAAGTCACTTTCGTGCAACTATTGAAAAAATATCAGAAGATAAGTGAGGAGAGCAGTGCTTATCGGCCAACTAATGCAAAAGCATCAAGATCACCCCTAGGCGCAAATCCAAGGATCGATATTGGCAAGAAGAGAATTTGAATGCAACTTATTCATATCCTTATTTTGGGTCGTCAATGCCAATGTCGTGGATGTCTCCCTATGCTCATGCAAATCCATATCCATCATGGGACAAGTATAATACAAGGGCACATTCTCCATATTATTATAAACCATCTCGCCAATATTATGCAACTCCAAGAAGACCAACATTCAATGAGAAGTCATATGTTCAAGAATACGTCCGAAACACAAGGAAGAATAAGGAGGTGGTTGAGCAAGTCTACCGCGTCAAAAGAGATGGTCGTAAGAGTGCCACTTCAGCTATGTTCTCAAATGATAAAGAGTCAGTTAAATTATTGACATTGGCTACAAAAGGCAATGAGGCAAGTCAATCAAGTGCCAAATCTGAAGGTAAGAAGAGAGTGCACAAGGTAAAACAAGAATTGCCATTACTTCAAACAAAACCGCAGCCGGGGTGCCCACTCGGCTTATCGTATTGGCAAAAGAAGAAGTTGCAAAAGCTTAGTGCACAAGAACTTGAAAAGAGAAACATGGCATGGGTTCCAAAAGGAAGTATTCAAAATAAGAATTATGTGCGAGCTTCCTTTACAAGGAGTGCGGCAAAGGTGAAGAAGGAAAATAGTGAAAACTATGAAGGACCAAGCCGAAGGTTTTAACATCTTCAGTCCATACATTATCCATATTCTTCAACTATGACGTTGATGCCTATGCCATGGAATTCGTCATCAGGTATGATTGGTTACCCTTAATGGGCTTATTTAATCCATGGATGCAATATAATTTCTTACATCATGAAAAGGTATTACCAAATCATCATATGTTCGATTAGCTTCACTTTTGTTGCTAATCTAAATGGCCAATATATACCTATCGTCCTAAGCACGTAAAAATGGCCGATGGAGTGTTGACATCGTGCTTAGAAAAACTTCGTGCAAATTATTTTTCGGCTCACAAGTTTTGCTGAAAAACAGGGGGGCATGTGTTGACACGAGTTTTTGGCATGGTCAAAAACATAATTAAGATGGCCTCAAATAGAAAAGTGATCAAAGTGAGGAAGTTCCGTATCATCAAAAAAGAAACTTTGATATTTGGGCCATAGCCATCCGAACTCATCTCTAAGACCGAAGTTGTGTTTGAAGTACTGAGATTTTGTATTCAGAACACTATTCGGCTGATTACACCCTTAGAACGGCGTCGTATGGAAAAATGATCTACACGATTTGTCTTCGTCTCATCGAAATGATCGATTTTGATATAGAAATCGTCCAAATCCGAATCCGTATGCAAAAATTAGAGCAATCGGAGTCTAGCTCTGTCCTGAGGCGAGATGTGGCGCGCCCTACCAAACGCATGTCTAATGGGTAGCGTGAGGGAACATGTGTTTTGCGTGAGCGATTTAACCCTCAAGATGACCTCTGATCGAAAAACGTTCAACATCAAAGTTCTTCGTCTTGTCGAAACGGTCAAGATCGCTTTTGGACTCATTTTCATACGAGGTCGTTTACCACCTAAAAAATTACCCGCAAGGTGCAGCCAGTTTAAACCGAACAGTTTTGGAAAGTTCGGAAAAAACCAATCCGAATTTGACTAGGGTTTTGGACGTGAATCCAAGCCTTTTCCTTGCACAGGAAGTCCAGCCGCCTCTTATATACCTAAGGGGCGACGGCCGATTGAACAACACACAATCGATCAAATCATCTATCACTTTTTACCTTTACTTTTATCTCTCTCCCTTGTTCTTCTTCTTCCTCGTTCTTCGTTCGTTCTTCTTGTTGCAGGGCGGCGAACCTCGAGGCCCCAGGGGCGGTCAGGCCGACCTAGGGCAGCCCATAGCCGCCGTGTGTCCAGACGGGGTCCCTCCCGGGTGCGTGGGGTTTCGGGCCCTCAAAAGCACCCGCCGGATTGCCTGCGTACCGCGCTTCCGGCCGGGTCTCCTTCGACGTGAGCTGCGGTGCATCACCCCCGGCGTCGAGAGTACACGGTGACGTGTTCGTGTGCGAACAAGTGTCTTCAATATAGTTTTTATCAGCTTTCTTGGAGAACAACAGGGATGTCTCACTATCTTGAACCTTATCTGCATTACTTCCTTTACCATTGCATAACGGGGCACTCTTCTCCAATATTTTATCCGCGTTCTAAAAGAGAAACAAACAAATATATCACATGTTTACAATGTGGTATATGAAACTCATTTTGGTAAACCAGTTCAGTAGTAAGGTGGACAGGATAACAACATGAAACAAACATATATCTATGTAGTATGGTCCTTTGTATGGTCTATATCATTCTAGTTTATGTTGCCAAATCAAGATAGATACAGTTTGAATCATATCTATTTAAGACAAAGCAGCATAGACAGAATATAAGTGTGGGAAACTACACAGCAATAACAACACTTGTAATGTGCATGGCATGAGGACATAATGTAGCGACCCGACCCGAATGGGTCAAATCTCTGTGCTTAAGTGTCATCCCTGGATCGGTATGCTGACACACACAGTACTCGAGGATTTATAACAGAGGTAAATCACATGTATAAATTAACGTAAATACTATTACCTCAATCCAAAATAGCCGAAGTAACAAGGCTGTGGATTCCCACCAACACCAACGACAAAGTTGAGTGTAGAAATCGTAACCCTAACGTATCACTTACTCGTCGTAAGATCCTGCAACATGAGACGTTGCAGCCACAAAGGGTAAGTACATTGAATGTACTGGCAAATTCACACCATAGAGCAATGATGAATAATGGCTATCTCTACATGCATATTTGGCTGGTGGAAAGCTCTATGTTTAAAATGTTTTTGCGAAAAGCCAATTTTTCCCTACTGCAAAGGAAGAAATTTATTTAACTATCATGGTGGTTGTTGAACATTGAGAATGGTTGACAGCATCCTCAATCCCAATTAAAAGTACTCATTAACAACCCAACAATATTAATTAGAGTAACATGATGATATTCACATGATATCCAAGTACTAGATACTCAAGATGTCCATAACCGGGGACACGGCTAACCATGATTAGTTTATACACTCTGCAGAGGTTTGTGCACTTTTCCCCACAAGACTCGATCTCCTCCGTTTGATTTCTCGCACTACATGGTGTTTGAGAAATGGATGACCAAGACATAGTCTTTCAGAAGCGCTAGCACCTTACGTTTGGGTAGACCGCCCCAACCTACAACCCCTACATCATCTAGTCCACCCGTAAGAGTTCGCACAACTTAGTCAACTATGCTAGAGCCCATAGTAGCATGTGGCTGCACACGGAAGTTTCTAGCATGAATAATCTCATGATCCCTTTGAGCCTGGGTGGCGGTCCGAAGAAAAACAGGCAAGTCCTGATGGAAACCAGGTGCCTCAATCCACCCAGATGTGTGTTTAAGTTGCCACCTTAAATAAACCATTAATTTAACAATCTCACATCTGTCATGGATACACTCACCCAATCCACGTCTACTAGCATAGCATGGCATAATAAGCAAACGTAGAAGTAACTCCCAAAGATTTGATAATAAAACAGGTAATAGGTACTACCTCAATCTACTTCCCAAAACCCACAATTTAATTAGATCCTAATCATGCAATGTTTGAGGATTGATCTAATGCATAAAAGCTGGGTAATGAAAAGTATGATCAAAGTGTGAACTTGCCTGCAATGTTGATGAAGATGATTCACACTCAAAACTCTTGATAGTTCTACTCTTCACACTCCGGTCAATCTATCGTGAGCAAGCAATAGTAACCACACATAAGCAATCATTCAAAAGATCGGAAAGAACGAACAAGACGATTCAGAAAACATCAAAACCAAGCAAATAACTCTTGTAACATAAAACAATTTCTAACAGTACCAAAATTATATGGATTTGGCCTTATCAGAAAGTTTAGGTCAAGAGCTTCGATTTGCAAAACGAATCAACTAAATCGGAGTTACGAAACTTAAGTTACAGATGAAACAAGATTGAATACTAATCTGAACTAAACTCAATTTTTAAATTGTCAAAAACATGTTTGAGTTGTTTATCTGGATAGAGGGGATCATAAAGAAGAAGTGGGCGTTGGTTTCGTTGAATTCCGACTTACGAGCAAAAAGTTGTAGTCATTTGAAAACCAGGGGCTAATCTGTGAATAAATATATTCATGGATAGGTCCCTGACGTAAAATAAACAGAAAAGGGAAAAAAACTAGACGATGAACGTTCGTTACGAAGTCCTAATGAACGAAACCGTTCGTTGAAACTACCTAAACAGGCCACGTTCGCTAAAAAAACGAAACGGTTTATTTAAAAAAAAAACGTTCCGGGTCACTCCGGTCGGAGGTGGTTTTTTTTATATAAAAACCGGTGGCGGATCGGGTTAGGGTTTACCGCGGCGGCGGCGGCGGCTCCGGCGAGTCGCGTCTCCGGCGAGTGCAGCGACGGCGGGATGACGCCTATGGCGATGGCGGATGCGGCTCGACCGGCGGCGACCGTCCTCGGCGGCGGGGCAAGGCGCGGGAGGCTCCGGCGGCAAAGTGCGGCGGCGGCGGCGATGCGGCACCGGCGAGATGCGGCGGAGAGGAGGAGAGAAGAGGAGGCGGCGGGGCTCCGACTTATATGGGGGGGGGGGTCGGCCTCGGGTGCGTGGAGGAGGGGGCAAGGGAGGAGAAGTCCGGCGGCGGCACGAGTCGCCGCGACGGCGGCCATCGGGACTCTGTCCAGCCGAGATAGAGGCGGTGGTGGGCTGGCGGGCCGCGGCCTAGCAACTGGGCCGGCCCGGTCGGGCGGAGGAGAAGTTTTTTTTTAAACATTTTGCAGACAGCAAAAAAATAAAATAAAAGAGAATAAACTAAAAATGAAACATAGGCATATTATATATCAAAATTTTCAGAAAAAGATTTCCTACAAGGTGAACATTATTCTAGCTTCAAATAAAATGCACACAAATTCAAATAAAACAAAGAGTGCTTCTGCTCTAGAAAAATCCAATGAAAATCATTTTAAAACTACCAAAATTAATTCAAATTTATTTCTCTCCAATTTTCTGATGTAGGGAATCATGTTATCCTATTTTCCATATATTTTATTTTTGGAGAAAAATAATTTGAACTCAAATAACTCCAAATTCAAAATAAATTCAAAAGAACTTTGGATTTAATTCCTTGAAACTCCCAACTCATATTTCATATTTTTTGAAGAAGTCATTTTATCTTCGCTCGTGAAAATCATTGAGTTGCATAAAGTTCCAGAATTGGAAATATTTTCCAAATGAAATTCAAATATTTTCAACACCCTTGTCATTTAAATAAATGGAAGAAGTCATGTCATCTCCTCTCCGAGGATTTGTGATGAAGAGAATTTGAATTCCCGAAGATCATAAAAGCAAAAATGAAAGTTTGGGAAAGTCCTTTTATTCCCTCTCATTTAACTTTCAAAAAGTTTCAAATTCACTCACTTTCAGTCAATCAATCAAATCTATCTATTTATTATAACATTCCAAAATTTAGAATTTTGGGATGTTACAAAACTACCACCCTTAAAATGAATCTTGTCCTCGAGATTCGGAGAGGCTAGAAAGAAATGGGTTAGGTTTGGGGTCTTCTCAAAATCCATCGATCGTCTCCGGGGTCTCGGGTGCTACCACCCTTAGAAGCATGGTTACGGTTCCATCAAAACTCATATACTCCATCCTTATTACTGACAAAGGTCGGTCTTCTCAGTTGTAAGGATAATTCCTTCTCTGGGCTCTTCCAGTAGTGGCATAACCTTTTCCTCAATTCTTTTGTCCTTTCCTCTTGGTAAGGTTATCCCGAAACTGGGTCCTCTTAGCTGACGGGTCTGGCGCCAATTCTAAACAACTATCGTTATCTCATGGTGGTCCACAATTTTATGGTTTCTCCTACAGGAAACGGGTCTAGGTTGAACCTCACCGTATGACCTACGTTTGGCAACAGCTGCCATGTACAAGGGAGAATACTTATACCATTCTAAGGTTCAAACAAGGTTTTGATCGTCGTCTCTCTACTATAGGTAAGTCACTCAGATTTACCATCCCGTATAGCAAGGCGAATAATAAGAGTAAGTCGGTATGGTGATCAATCCATCCCGCACCCAAATCATTACCTTGTACATGGTTTAGCGAATCTCGCATTCTAACACTCGGTCATCCTCACAAGCATTTCAGAATTTCTCTTGTCGGCGAACCAAGTTCGGATAAATCCATTGATTCTGCAAGCCAAACAAACACCTATCGTTCCTTTACAACTCTCAGGTTTTGCGTAAACTCCTATAGAATCGTTGGTTAATAAAATCGTAACTTCTTCCATGGTTTCTCCTTCAGCAAGAGTGTGCTTGCTTCTCGGTAGGTCCTGGGGCCTGTGGGTTATGGGCCCACCTCATCACTTGTAGTCCTTGAACTTATCCTCGGGCTTCTGATCATTATTCCAACTTCCAACTTCCTAATATTCTTAAATCCATCCAATTGTACTGTCTTCCTTCCTTATATTGGCACCAAACTAGGACATGATTACTCAGACTCATCATGGAATTTCCATTGATCCATATTTCCACTATCATACCTCCTTTATATCCAATAGTAAATTCATGTCTTCATCCTCATGGGATATCCCACATACCGAGATAAAAACTTATACTTATGAAGTCCATACTCCACTTCGTGGAACATCATTATCCTTTCCAGGGTCAAGCGTCCTTACAGGGGAATATTGGCCATCTCTGCATGGCACTTCTTCAAATGGGAATCGTGGAACACATCATGAACTCCTGACAGTCCTTCGGGTGACTCCAACTTGTTAGCCAATTCTCCCATACGTTCCAAACTCGGTATGGTCCTACAAATCTCGGGGCTAACTTTCCCTTAACTCCAAATCGTTTAACTCCTCACAGAGGGGACATGTCGTGGTTTTGTCACGGCAGATGTCCTCATGAAAGGATTTAGTCGTGGAGCCATCGCTACGGGTTAACTTGAAGGGGTTAAAGCGGACGTAAAGACACAAGAGTTATACTAGTTCGGCCCCTTCGATGAAGCTAAAAGCCTATGTCTATTTTGTGATGGGATTGATGTGGTCTCGATGACTAGGGAGCAAATAAGCTTCGCCTAGGCCTCGAGTTGTTGTTCTCTGTCCTTGAACCGCCCCGGGTCGTCCCCTTATATACACGGGTAACGCCCGTCGGTTCAGAGAGTCCCAATCTCCGGTTCATATTCGTATCCGGGTTGGTTTCTCTCTATTCCTAACTTACAATTCAAGTTTACATACCAGGCCGGTTTACGGCTACAAGTTCTAAACCGACTACAGGCCTTGGGCCCTTACTTTCATGCCTCTTGGGCTTTTACACCGTCGAACTAATGATGAAGTTAACCCGGCCCAGATAGGCCGGTTTACGCCAAGTAGTAATATCTCCAACATTAGGCCCCAGATTGATTTGAACAGGTTCATGTCAATCCTTGATAAAAAACCTTCATCTTCAATACCTTCTTGAAATCGTTGAACCGCCGTGATGTCATCTTCTCCGGTTGTTGTAAACCGGCATGACGTCCTCATAAAGATAACATTCACGATATCTTCTTTGTTTAATAGATCCGCAATAATCGAGGCGACAGCTCCACTTCCTAGGTTTGTGGTTCCTTGATTCCCGAGCCTGACACAGGTATCTTGCCTTATAAATAGGACCGAAGGGTCATTCCTTTTCTCCCCTCCGTCCTTTCTCTTCGTCTTCCTCGCGTCGCCAGCCTCGGAGCTCCGCCGCCGCCGTCGACCTCTGCACCGTCTTGGGCCGCTGCATCGACCTGAACGCACCAGAGAAACGCAGATTCTTCCGCATCTCCTCAACTCAGGTAGGTCCTCGGTTCCCTTTTGACCTAGATCTGTTCTAGGGTTTCCTGTTCTTGCCGTGCTCCATGAACTGTTCCTGCTCATACCAGATTCTTGGATATATCTGTGACACCTTGCACTGATTAGTAGTAGCTTTTAGCATCCGCCTGTAGTCTCGTGCGTGCGTCCATGGATCTCGCACATCATCTCTGCTCATTGCATCAATACTGCTCTGCTGTCTTCCTTTTTTGGATATTTTTCTTCTTTTCTATTCTGGCTTCAGATCCTTCGTTGTAGAGAGATCTTGCGAAACTTGTTTCTGCACACTTAGCCGTTCGCAACTTCAATTGTTTTCAATCTTTAAACCTTAGACCAGGCGGTTTAACTTAACATAGCAAAAATTAGATAAACCGGTATACACCAGTAGTCCCCTTGTTGAACCGCCGTAACTCCTTAACCGCATAATCGCCACTTCATAGAACTCCGGTTTAGACGTATTTGTCTCCGATTTAGCATTGTACACCGGTTCTCTCTTTGTCCCAACACATTTTTTTGAACCGGATTTATATATTTTTGTAGATGGCCAAACAAGTGTATGAGTGCAACTTTGCTCCTCCCGTGTCACCAAACTCAACTAAACAACCTGGTCCTGACTAGCGCTTTAGCCAAGAAAATAGTATCCATTGGAGGGTTCTGGCAAAGAATGTCCACCCACACCTCGGGAAGGAGAGGTTGTAGTTTTCGAGATCACCTAGCCCGGGGTTTCAATCCGCCCGTTCAAAATTTTATCAAGATGTGCTAGCCAATTTTCAACTCCGTCCACAAGATATGTGCCCCAATTCTGTTACCAATATCTGTCACTTCCAAGTGCTCTGTGAGGCATACTTTCAAGAAGAACCTACAGTTGAACTGTTTAGAGACTACTTCCATCTAAACCGCCGCACAGAGTTCACTGACGGGCCCAACACAGAATTGGGTGGTGTGGCGATTCAAAAAAAGAAAATAGGCCACTTATCCTCATGTCAAACTGCACAGCCACGCCAAGGAATGGAATCAAACTTGGTTTTATTGCAGAGACACTTCACCTGCCAATGAGAATCCCTTGCCCGGTTTTCGTCCGGAGCGACTCAAAGAACACACATCCCTTTCCGCAAAGGTTAACTGCCAGTGAGAGAAGTAAATATGCTCCTCAACTCTCCAAGCTCAGAGCCTTCATGGCTAACGGTTTAACCGGAATTGATCTCGCGCGCTGTTGGATATCATGGAGCATACTGCCCCTCTCCCAGCGCTCCGGTTTGATGTGCGAGTATACTGGTAGTGTCGACGACCCCCTCTGACACATTAATATCTAGCTTACCGATGAAGAGGTCACCGAGGCGGTGAAGAAGATGTTGAACGAACCGGAAAACCTCTGTGCCCGGACCGGTCTGCTCCCCTTCTGTGCTACCAACAAACCACCATCTGTAAGACTTTCTGATTATTTTGTACTAAATATTTTACTGCCATCTCCGGTATCACTTTTAACATAAACTGCTGCTTAACCAGGGTGATGATCCGTTGTGGAGCAAGAAACGTCCACAAGAGAAGCCAGAGAAGCCAGACAAACCGGAAAAACCAATCCGGCAAAAGACCAAAGTTGTCAAGAAGACTGCTCATAAGAGGAAAACCACTGCGTCTTCTGATCCGGCTGTGGATGATGATGTAGGTAATCCGGACCTTGAGGTAGAACTTGATTCGCTTGGCTTACTTTTCACACGCCTAATTAATGATGATATTTGTCAGGATGATGCTGAAACCAGTAATGCTGATGTTGTAGAGGTAACTATTCTATCCTCTGATTCAAATCCTTTGCCTTCACTAAAAATCCTTCACGCAAACCGGGAAATTAAATTTTCTCATCCCCTTGCTTACTTGGATCCCAAATTTCTTATGAAGACTCAACAGCATGAAGCTCGCCGCACAACTCGGCACAGCGGCCAGGTAGTTACCTCCACCGGTTTACGAACAGTCCCGGTTCGGAAACGCTGCTCGTTCAGGTCTCTAATTTGCTTGTCGGTGCTTATCCTAAAGCAGGCTAGTTTCGTCAACCCCTTAATCCGTTTGATTCCGATTATCAGGTCACTTCCCACTCCTCATCCGGCGAGTCATCAGCCACTCAACTGCCGCCGCTAAAAATGGTGCTTGGGTAAGTTATACCTTTCATATTGTTCCTACTGCATCATTGTGTAGTATATGCCATATTTAACTGTTGTTGTGCCTTTTCAGGGCCAAGCCTAGGACGAGCAAAAAGGCTCGTCTGGATAAAGCGGCCGATGAAGAGACTGCCCCTAAACCGGGCAGCACCCCAAATCTTGAAGCGGCCATCTGTGAAGACACACCCAATGATCCGCCACAAAGAAGATGACGATTTTGTTCTTTGAAGAAAGGCCTGTTGACACCGCCTTCTTCCGCCGATCAGCCCAGAAGCCCAACACGGATTGAAAAATCCACCAGTCCAATCCGGCCTGCTGACAAACCAACGGCCCCTGGTCAAACCGGTGACTCCAAGGACGATGACGTCGTAATTACTGGTTTTGGCCACAACGAACCGGGTAATCCAGTCGCTTTATCCAAACATTCTGCCAAAGAAGAGTTTTCCACTATGAGCAAGGGCAAGTGGGATGTTGATCTGGCAACTTATGCCGCTCTGAACCCCCAAGACCTTCATTCTGGCTACTTGAACCGGCTGTATACCAGCCATGACTATGAAGCTGGCCTGGTGAAGATGATGAAAGAGAAATTCGAGGTAACCTCCATGTTCCTTTCTCGCCTGAATATTTTAATTTTTGTTATCTCTCCTAGTCCCCAAGGGCCGGTTCAACTTAGCATAGTTAAACCGGGACTTAGTATAAACTCAATGCTTCAGAATCCACTGATGTAGCCCCCAAGGGCCGGTTCAACTTAGCATAGTTAAACCGGGATTGTATTTTATATCGCCGCATCAGAACATGTTCGAGCAAATAGCCATTAGCCCCCAAGTGCCAAGTTGAATACTTGTATTGAGCTTGGGACTTTGTGATTTTATTGATAGATGAAGATCAAATATGCATTAGCCCCCAAGTGCCAAGTGTATAACTGGTTATGCACTGGGGACTTGGAAATGACGATATTTAACATGCTCCTTTTTGTTGCAGAGTGAGATACGTCAACAAGCCTCACAAATCCATGACCTCCAAGAAAATCTGAAATCTCAACAAGCAGAAACCTCCAAGGCCAAGGATGAACTGAAAACCGCTTTATCTACTATGGAGCAACTCAAGGAGTGGTTCAAGTCTGAGCTGGCGGCTGGGATACTGAAAAGGCCGCTTTAACCAAAAAGGTTGAAAATGCTGAGGCTGCCCTTAAACCGGTGTTAGATGAGCTGACCAGCGTGAAGCGGCAAGTGCATTCCATGACTGTTGCCATCTTCGGTAAGTTTCCTATGGCTTCTTATGATAATCTTGACCTTCTTATGATAAGTCCGGTTTGTGATTTCTCTTGCAATGATGTAGTCACACGCATTGGTCACTTGGGGTCAGATGTTCGGAAGAAATTGAAGGCTGCCTATACCTTAATAGAGCAGCTATATACTGGAGCGCAGTGGATCATCTCCACTGCTTCACATAACAACCCAACACCTTCCTTGATTCAAGATACTCTTAGGAGGTTGTCCATGCTTCCTGCCCGGATTGAAGAGCTGAAGAAATCTGCTGCTCGAATCGGCGCCATCAACGCCTTAATCCGGGCCAAAGCATGGGTGCGATTCGATCCCGCTGAAGCGGCTTAGGGCTATCCTCACGAAGGAAGACGGCTCGAGTTCAACGAAGATGATTTGAGAGTGATAAACCGGCGGTCGCCTCCGGCTTGCCAATTAGTCAAGAAGCCAACTTGTCGCATTATCAAGCTCGATGACGATCGTAACAAGCGAGTGGCTGCACCTATTCCTGAAGCGGAGAACTGATCCCTCCGATCCGTAAGCATACTTACGCCTCGA
This sequence comes from Aegilops bicornis, assembly GCA_021605145.1. Taxonomy (NCBI): domain Eukaryota; kingdom Viridiplantae; phylum Streptophyta; class Magnoliopsida; order Poales; family Poaceae; genus Aegilops; species Aegilops bicornis. Next base: position 480,318,533 of record CM038670.1, read on the forward strand.
TATTGACCCAACTTCCCTGATCCATGAGGAGGCTGTCTTTCAAGCTTTAATGGGAATCGACTGGACCACTGTTGACTTCCAGCAGCTGGGTGGAGATGAAGAAGCTGAAGCGGCGCAGGGCGACCCACAACCATCAGACCGGGGCGGCGAGCAAGCATGAATCGGAAGCCGGTTTGAAGAGCTGCTTCATTACACTCCGCCAAGAAACAATGATCTTATTTGGGCACCGTGTTGCCTTGTAATAGGATAGCCAACACTCTTGCTTTCATTATGCCTTCGTGCATAAGTGCTGATACTCTTGCTTGAATGATCGAAACTTTCAATCTTATATTGCCTGCAGTCACAAAATCTTAAACCGCCACAGCGGTTTGTGCCGCCAGCCGGTCTTGTGACGTTCATATAAATATGAAGTGAAATATTACGGTATATAATCAAAATTTATGATACAAAATACCTGCCATCGCTGGGCATAAAGCTGGCTTAGCCAATCTTGAAGCGGAGGTTGTATAAACCTTTTACCGTCAAAGGAGAGAACAACTCCTGTTATTTATTATGCCGGTTTACCACGTAAACCGTGCTGGGTCATGATAAGCCCCCTGTTACTCCATAATAGGATGTTAACAGAAAAAACATCAAACCGGTGAAATTATCTCCGGATTAAAAAATTGACCGAATTTCGTCAAATGACAGTTTTGAAACCGGTTGAAAAATGTTGTCGGTTTAAGAAACACAACAAAAATCAAATAATAGTTATGAAAACAACATAGAAGCAAAGGCAATGATAAACCGTTTGCAAAAAATAAGGCTTTACTGAGCCGATCAGATGGTGTTACCATGGTCGGACACGACCAAGCTCCTTATAAGCTGTAGCCATGGTTCAAGTCAGCCAAGTCCCCAACTGAAACCGTGGCATTATGCCGATCAAGTGGCGTGGCAATGGTTCGGGTTCGACCAAGCCCCCAAGTGAGTCTATGGCCTTAGGCCGATCAAAAAGCGTGACTGGTTCAGACTTGACCATGTCCCCAAGTGATCTGGTGGCTTTCGCCTATCAAAAGGTGTTGCATTGGTTCGGACACGACCAAGCCCCCAAGTGATATCATAAAGCTTTTTAGAAAGCAAACTCGGGGTAAACCGAGGCCACTTTAAGACAGAACAACTCCATGTAACCACACATGATGTAATGAACAGATACCCCGCTTTAGCCGAGGCTCCGGTTTATTACTTTATTCATAATATATACCGTCATAATATGTACATAAGTAGAGCCGATGGCTCGGTATAATAAGGTCAAGATGAGCTATGTTCCACGGCCTGTTGGTCTCCTCCTCTAACGTGCGTGAGTCTTTATGCTCTCGAATATCGATCAGATAGTATGACCCGTTGTGCAGATTCTTGCTGACCACGAAAGGTCCCTCCCAAGGTGGGGATAACTTGTGCATATCAGTCTGGTCTTGGATGAGGCGAAGCACCAAATCTCCTTGAAAAGTTCTGGTTCTGACCCGGCGACTATGGTAACGACGAAGATCCTGTTGGTAAATCGCCGAGCGGGCAGCTGCTATGTCACGCTCTTCATCCAGCCGATCCAAAGCGTCTTGCCATGCCGTCTCGTTGTCCGCTTCAACATAAGCTGCCACACAAGGTGAGTCATGATGGATGTCACTGGGGAGAACCGCCTTCGCTCCATAAACCATAAAGAACGGCGTGTATCCTGTGGATCTGTTAGGCGTAGTGTTGATACTCCAAAACACAGACGGTAGCTCCTCTACCCAACAACCCGGTGTCCTCTGCAAAGGGACCATAAGCCGGGGCTTGATGCCTCTCAAGATCTCTTGACTAGCTCTTTCCGCTTGACCATTGGACTGTGGGTGGGCTACTGAAGAAACGTCAAGCCGGATGTGCTCACGTTCGCAGAACTCTTTCATGACACCTTTTGACAAATTGGTACCATTATCTCGTGATGATCTTTGTGTGGAAAGCCAAACCGGAAAATCACCTTTTTGATGAATTGAACCACCGTAGCTGCGTCACACTTGCTAACAGGTTCTGCCTCCACCCACTTTGTAAATTTGTCAACCGCCACCAGGAGGTGGGTCTTTTTGTCCTTGGACCTTTTAAAAGGTCCAACCATATCCAGCCCCCAAGTCGCAAACGGCCAAGTAATTGGAATCATCCTCAATTCTTGGGCCGGTACATGAGCACGTCTGGAAAACTTTTGGCAACCATCACATCGTCTGACCAGATCTTCCGCATCAGCATGGGCAGTCAACCAATAGAAGCCGTGGCGGAACGCTTTAGCCACCAAGGATTTGGAACCGGCGTGGTGACCACAATCTCCTTCATGGATCTCACGCAATATTTCACAGCCTTCCTCAGGGGACACACAGCGTTGAAACGCCCCTGACACACTTCAATGATGTAATTCGCCATTAACAATGGTCATAGACTTAGATCGCCGAACTATCTGCCGGGCCAACGTCTCATCTTCTGGTAACTCGCCCCGGTTCATATACGCCAGATAAGGAAGCGTCCAATCCGGAGTGACGTGCAGAGCTGCCACCAATTCAGCCTCCGGATCAGGAATAGCCAAATCCGCTTCACTAGGGAGCTTGACTGATGGGTTGTGCAGCACGTCCAGAAAGACATTGGGTTGGACCGGTTTGCGTTGAGAGCCCAACCGGCTTAAAGCGTCCGCTGCTTCATTCTTCCGACGGTCCACGTGGTCCACCTGATAGCCCTTGAAATGACCTGCGACAATATCCACCTCACGACGTTATGCAGCCATGAGTGGGTCCTTTTTATCCCAAGTGCCAGACACCTGTTGAGCCACTAGGTCCGAGTCACCGAAGCACTTAACCCGGCTTAGATTCATCTCCTTAGCCATCCGAAGACCATGGAGCAAGGCTTCATACTCAGCTGCATTGTTAGTACAAGGGAACATTAAGCGAAGAACGTAACAAAACTTGTCACCTCGTGGGGAAGTTAATACGACTCCAGCCCCCGAGCCCTCCAACTGCCTGGATCCGTCAAAATGGATGGTCCAATATGTATGATCCGGCTTTTCTTCAGGCGCTTGCAACTCCGTCCAATCATTAATGAAATCCACAAGTGCTTGAGACTTCACCGCCGTCCGAGGCACATACTTTAAACCATGCGGCCCGAGCTCTATAGCCCACTTGGCAATCCGCCACGATCGCCTCCGGTTACAGATGATATCACCTAAGGGAGCTGAATCGACCACCATGATGGGGTGCCCTTGGAAATCTTGCTTCCGGCTTGCCATAAAAACTCCATACACCAGCTTCTGCCAATGCGGATACCTTTGCTTAGATTCAATAAGCACCTCACTGATATAATAAACCGGACGTTGAACCGGATGCTCCTTCCCTGCTTCCTTCTGCTCTACCACAATGGCCACGCTGACCACCTTGGCGTTAACAGCAACATATAGCAGAAACGGCTCCTTGTCGATGGGAGCGGCGAGCACAGGCGGGTTGGCCAATTGCCGCTTTAAGTCCTCCAACGCTTCATCGGGCGGCCGACTCCGCATAAACTGACCGGTCTTCTTCAAAGATTCTGGTACAAAGGGATGGCCTTCTCTCCAAGGCGGTGATAAACCGCTTAGCGCGGCAATCCGCCTGCCAAACACCGGACATCATTAATACACTTCGGTTTAGCTGTGGAGGTGATAGCCGTAATCTTCTCCGGATTAGCCTCAATCCTTCGCTGGACACGAGAAAGCCCAATAACTTGCCTGCCGGAACACCAAAAACACATTTGGCCGGGTTGAGCATCATCTTGTAAACCCGCAGGTTGTCAAAGGTTTCTTTCAAATCGTCAATCAGTGTTTCCTTCTTCCTTGACTTGACCACGATATCATCCACATATGCGTGCACATTACGGCCGATCTGGTTATGCGGGCAATTCTGTACACAGCGTTGATAAGTTGCTTGGGCGCTCTTGAGCCCAAAAGGCATAGACATATAGCAGAAGGCTCCAAAGGGAGTGATAAATGCCGTCTTCTCCTGGTCCTTAACTGCCATCTTGATCTGATGATACCCAGAATACGCATCCAAAAAGCTCAAACGCTCACATCCCTCAGTGGCATCAATAATATGGTCAATGCGGGGGAGGGCAAAAGGATCTGTTGGACAAGCCTTGTTAAGATCTGTGTAATCCACACACATGCGCCAAGTGCCGTTTTTCTTAAGAACCTGCACCGGATTAGCAAGCCACTCTGGATGGAAAACTTCAACGATAAAGCCAGCTGCTAAGAGCCTGGCCACCTCCTCTCCAATGGCCTTACGCCTTTCCTCGTTAAACCGGCGGAGAAATTGCTTCACCAGTTTGTACTTGGGATCAACATTAAGAGTGTGCTCCAGCAAGTTCCCTCAGTACACCGGGCATGTCAGAAGGCTTCCATGCAAAAATGTCCCGATTCTCACAGATGAACTCGATGAGCGCGCTTTCCTATTTTGGATCCAAGTTGGCACTGATGCTGAACTGCTTGGACGAATCGCCAGGCACGAAGTCAACAAGCTTAGTCTCAGCTGCCGATTTGAATTTCAAGGCCGGATCATGCTCTGTAGTTGGTTTCTTCAATGGAGTCATGTCTGCCGGATCAACATTGTCCATATAATACTTCAGCTCCTCGGTGGCACAAACCGACTCTGCATAAGCCGCATCACCTTCCTCACACTCCAAAGCGATCTTGCGGCTCCCATGAACCGTTATTGTCCCCTTGTGACCCGGCATCTTGAGCTGCAAATAGATATAACAAGGCCGTGCCATGAACTTGGCATAAGCCGGCCGCCCAAACAGGGCGTGATATGGACTTTGGATTTTCACCACTTCAAACGTCAATGTTTCGATCCGAGTCATATTCATCTCCAAAGGCCACCTCGAGCTATTTTACCAACCGGATATCTTGACTTGCTGTGTACCATGCCATGGAACACCGTATTGGACGGTTTGAGATGTTTATCTGTTAACCCCATAATGACGGAAGGTCTCATAGTACGGATGTTGATGCTGCTCCCTCCATCCATAAGCACCTTGGTGAACTTATAACCTCCCACCGAGGTGCCACCACCAGGGCTAATGACCCGGATTGTCAACCCGGGAGGATGATCCTCTCTACTCCATACAATGGGCTGCTCGACCAGCGTAGGTAATGAGGCACGGCCGGTTCAACGACTGACCGCCCGCTCAAGCTTCCGGTCTCGTTTGTCTAAGCTAGTGGTGAAGACGTGGTACTGCCCACTATTCAACTGCTTTGGGTTGCTCTGATAACCCGACTGCTGCTGCTGATTGTAACCACCTTGGTTATTCTGATTGTTCTGATTGTTATGTCCGCCCGGATTACCATTAAATCCTGAACCGGAATTTCCTCCACCGTAGCCCAGCCCGGATCCTGAACCGCCGCTGGAGCCTTGATCATACCGGAAAGCATTAGAACTTTTGAACTCCTGCATAATGTAACAATCCTTCCAGAGGTGATTTGCTGGCGCCTCCTTCGTCCCGTGCTTCGGACAAGGTTGATTCAACAGATAGTTCAAGCGGTCCGGATTGGGATTAGGCGCTCCACCTCGATTTGGCTGTTTACCCTTGCGCCGCTGGCCCTTGTCCTGCGCGTTGGTGTTGGCTACGAAGTCCATGTTGCCATTCGCTTTACGCTTGCCTCCACCATTACCTGCCGAGTGATGTGGCTCGCCTTTGGAGTTGCTGTTCTTCTTTCCCTTCCCTGTCTCGTCATCATCAGACTCGGGATCCTTGGTACTATCAGAATCAGCATACTTCACTAAAGCGCCCATGAGAGTGCCCATGTCATTACAAAACCGCTTCATACGCCCCAACTTCAACTTCAAAGGCTTAAACCGGCAATTGCCCTCCAGGGTCAAGATTGCAGAGTCAGCATTGATCCGGTCCGACGAGTGCAAGATTTCCGAAACGCGGCGCACCCAATGGGTTTTTGACTCCCCTTCACCTTGGACACAAGCCGCCAAGTCCACCACGGACATGGGCTGCTTACAGGTATCTTTGAAATTCTGGATAAACCGGGTCCGCAACTAGGCCCATGAACTGATAGAATTGGGTGGCAAGCTCTTCAACCAAGTACAGGCCGTTCCTTCGAGCATCATGGTGAAGTATTTTGCACACGCGGCTTCATCCACATCCAGCATCTCCATGGCCATCTCATAACTCTCTATCCATGCTTCTGGAGCCAAATCGGCGGTGTAATTTGGCACCTTGCACGGGCCCTTGAAATACTTGGGCAAGCGTACATTGCATAAAGCAGGGACGAGGCAAGGCACCCCCAAAGAGCTAGAGGTAACCCTGTGCTCAAGATGGTCAGACGAACCGGCGTAGCTGATAATCCCGATGCTGCGCTGCTAACTCGGCCTCCCTGCGTGCTCGGGCCGGTCCACCACCTCCGGCGTTGTCGAAACCACCTGCCGGGTTGTTGCCACGGGCGCACGCCGTGCATTACTTGATACGGCCGGTTCATCCACGTGCCTGCTATAGCTTCGGCTTGGGCGGGGGGTAGAGTGGATCCGGTCGCGGCTATACGAATATGCTTCCTGTTGGACCAAAGCTGTCCTAAGGAGCTCCTTGACCCGACGCGTCTCTATTGCCTGTGGTGAATTGCCTTCAATCTGAATAGCCTCCAGCCGTGCCGCAGCTGCAACAAGGTTATCCATCGGATTGGAGTAGTGACCCGGAGGTGTCTGCACAGCCTGAGGCGCACCGGTGTTATGGCGAGGTAGATCTATTACGCTGGCTGAACTGCGCGCCGTCCAGTGTACTTCCGCCCGGTTTACCACCGCGGATTACCGGTTCCCGCTCCTAGGGTGTTGAAGAGATCTCTTCCTCAAGACTCAAGGCAAACGGGATCTGTATTTCCTCTTCATGACTTCATGCGACGCGCTGGTCCAAAGATGAGCCTATAAGCTCGCGCATCCAAAGCGGCCCGCTCTACCGTCATCCTGGCGTCTGCAGCTGCCAGATCCGCTTTAGCCTGAGTGATTTGTTCCTTCACCTTCGCGATCTCCGTGTTGTGAGCGTCCTGGTCCGCCGGGTTAACCTCTACCATGAGCACAGCCAACGCATCGAATAGGTCTGATAAAACTTGAGCCGGCGGGCGCATAGGGCCTCCTGCCCCGGCAGCCGTCACCGCTGTTGAACCGGCAACCATTGTTGCAGCGGTCGAAGATGAAGCACTACTTGTGTACCGGCCATGAATATTCCAACCCGGTTGGGCAGATCAGAGGGGTCCGGAATACTGTCACCATCGGAACAGCCCCCAATCCGGCCATCTTGTAGCTGATATAGAGATTCGGTTTCTCCGGTCGACGACTCGTCGTCAGAATAGACAACGGTTTCGCCACCAGATTCTGATCCGCCCTCGTAACTTCCTCCGTGGATGACTCCCACAAAGGCACGCTTCACGGCAGGTTTAGCCTGGGCAGGTCTCGTACGCTGAGCCGTCTCGACGAGGTCGGTGCAGATGTCCGGCTCGAGCCACAGCTCACCGATCTTGCCGATGAAAACGTGTATGCCACCAAAGGGGACCCGTACCAGACTCAATCGAGCCGGCCTCGGGGCCCCAGCCTGCATCGTCGATGTAGAGCTTGCCGCGGCGACTCTTGGTCATCCGGCCCACAACATAGCCTTCGAGTCCTTCGAACTTGTGCTCCAAGATCATCAAACCATCGTGCGATAGCCCCACGGTGGGCGCCAACTGTCGTGGTTTTGTCACGGCAAATGTCCTCATGAAAGGACTTAGTCGTGGAGCCATCGCTACGGGTTAACTTGAAGGGGTTAAAGCGGACGCAAAGACACAAGAGTTATACTAGTTCGGCCCTTCGATGAAGGTAAAAGCCTACGTCTAGTTTGTGATGGGATTGATGTGGTCTCGATGACCAGGAGCAAATAAGCTTCGCCTAGGCCTCGAGTTGTTGTTCTTCGTCCTTGAACCGCCTGGTCGTCCCCTTATATACACGGGTGACGCCTTGCTGGCCTCGATTGAAGAGTCCCAATCTCCGGTTCATATTCAGATCCGGGTTGGTCTCTCTCTATTCCTAACTTACAATACAAGTTTACATATCAGGCCGGTTTACGGCTACAAGTTCTAAACCGACTACAGGCCTTGGGCCCTTACTTTCATGCCTCTTGGGCTTTTACACCGTTGAACTACTGATGAAGTTAACCCAGCCTAGATAGGCCGGTTTACGCCCAGTAGTAATATCTCCAACAGGACACATGAAGACATGCTCTGTCTCCAATTTCATAGACTACCTCCTTGCATTTTTGGCTCTGCATAACTCTTCTGCCTGGACTGAGCTACCTTCAGTCTATCTCGAATCAACTTAACATTCTCTTCTGACTCCTTGATCACATTTGGTCCAAACAACTGACAGTCTCCAACTTCATCCCACATCAACGGTGTCTGGCTCCTTCTCCCATACAAAGCTTCAAAAGGGGCCATCTTCAAACTGACTTGGTAGCTGTTGTTGAATGGGAACTCCGCGTAAGGTGGATTATCATCCCTACTAGATCCATAATCTAGCGCATGCGTTCTCAACATGTCCTCCAGAATCTGATTGACTCTCTCAGTCTATCCATCTGTCTGCGGATGAAAGGTTGTACTGAACTCTAGCCTGGTTCCCAAAGTTTCACGCAACTGATTCCAAAACTTTGAAGTAAACTGGGTTCCTCTATCTGATACAATGGTCCTCGGAACTCCATGCAGACATACGATCCTGGTCAAATATATATTGGCCAACTTCTCACTTGTATAGGTGGTTTTCACTAGGATAAGGTGAGCCACTTTGGTCAAGCGAATCAACTACTACCCAGATATAATCATGTCCCGTTCGGGTTCTGGGAAATCCGGTAATGAAATCCATGCCAAACTTATCATGCTTCCATTCGGGTATCAGCATAGGTTGTAGTAATCTGGCTGGCTTCTGATGCTCTTCTTTTACTCCCTCTGGCATACATCACTTACTACTACATACTCTGCAATATCCTTCTTCATACCAGTCCACCAGAAACACTCTTTCAAATCCAAATACTTCTTGGTGTTTCCAGGGTGAATCGAGTATGGTGAGTCGTGAGCCTCCTGAAGTATTTACTTCCTGATCTTTGCATTATTGGGCACATATACACAGTCCTCGAACCATAAGGTGTCGTGCTTATCCTTACGAAAACCTTTGGCCTTTCCTTTGCTCATGTTTTTTTTACCTCAGCAATCTCTTTGTCACCCTTCTGAGCTTCACAGATCTTTCCCAGCAATGTAGACTGAACTTCCATTGCTGCAACAAAACCTTTGGGAACAATCTCCAACCAAAGTTCCCTGAGATCCTCGGCTAACTCCTTTGGTAATCCCCCACTTATGAGGGTATTCATCCTGGTGTTCTTTATGGTTGTGTCCTATTTCTCCACAAAGCTTGCATGCACTTTCACCATATCATTTCCATAAGGCTTCAACTTCGGGACACAAGCCGAGACTTTAGCAGAGTCAACTTAAATTCTTCCCAAACGGTTACTCCTTGCCATCCATTGATGGTTTGGTACATCCTCCACCGTGTAGCAGCACCTCTTTCAAAGCACTGAGAGCATGCTGGGTCATATACTTTCCAGCTATAGTGTTATTCTTCATATGATCTTCCATGTTCTGAATCCATCGGTCTGTCTCCAATTGACTCATCGGTCCAGAAAGTACAAGCTCATCTCCATTCATCCTCTAATGGGTCCATGGGTTTTGGGGTGAGATAAGAGAGATAGACAGGGAGGGATACACACAATGCAAACAATTGTTTTGAAAAGACAAATTTTATTGTGGCTGTCATAAAAACATCAAACAAATGACAACTCACAATCGTCGCATCTAACGCAGGTATATAACAGGGGTTTGGTCTTCTAAAGGTCAATAAATCTTCAAAGTCGTCAAACTCTTCGATTCTTGTTCATGTCTCTGATGGCTTCTTCCGATCAGGCTTGTCCTTCTAAAATTCTTTTGCTAGATCATCTCTTGTTGACGCGAAATCTCTCGTGGCGTCCTTTAATATTTCTGGAGTTGCATTCCAAACTTCTGGGTTTCATCAACCTCGCCATGGACCATGATCCTACTGTCCTTCAGTTCCTGACAAATCTCCGGTATCTCGAGGTTTAGCTCCTCCTGCTTGGCTATTTTAATCTTCTGGGACCTGGGTTCTTCACGAACTGCTTCCTTGTCAAATACGGCTTCTTGCAGATCCACCCTAAACTTCTTGATGTAATACTCCGGATCCGGTGTTACATCAGCTAAGGTTAAACTTCACCTCTTGCCGATAGGTGCTCCATCAGCCTTCTACCATCCAATCCTTCCATGCATATGCATGCTTAACTCAAAGACGGTGACAATAGCATAAGCGGGCGATAACATCATGGATAGCGTGTTTCTGCTCTTGTCATTTCCATGAGCTATCATTCCGTAGTTGATATCTCCTGCCTTAGGGTTTTCCTGACAAAACTTTGAGTTTCTAACTCTCCATGTTCTGGTCTTACTCCAATACACCTTGATCTCGGGTATTGATAACTTCCATAGTCTGTCAAATTCCATAAGCGTAACCTTCCTAGGTCATAAAAATCTGGGAATTCTTCAGAGCCTTCAAAATCTCCTAGTCTTCGGAGTCTCCAACAGTTGTAGTTTCCATTTATACGGTAAAATCCTCTTCATTCCAAATGGTCTTAGTTGTCTGATATCTTGTCTCCTTGGAGTGGTCTCATCGGTCAAATCTTCGAGTGGTCAAAAGGGAAAAGGGGTATGGTCTCACTAAAAGGGAAATATTTGAATAATCTCATAATAGAAGAGAGGTAAAAGATCTTTTTGAAAATGAAGTTGTAGAGAAAAATCTTTCCTATGGGCTTGTCAATTTCTAGGGTCACGTCCTACAGTCAACATGTGCTCTGATACCATCTTGTAGCGACCCGTCCCGAATGGGTCAAGTCTCTGTGCTTAAGTGTCATCCCTGGATCGGTATGCTGACACACACAGTACTCGAGGATTTATAACATAGGTAAATCACATGTATAAATTAACGTAAATACTGTTACTTCAATCCAAAATAGCGGAAGTAACAAGGCTGTGGATTCCCATCAACACCAACGGCAAAGTTGAGTGTAGAAATCGTAACCCTAACGTATCACTTACTCGTCGTAAGATCCTGCAACATGAGACGTTGCAGCCACAAAGGGTCAGTACATTGAATGTACTGGCAAATTCACACCATAGAGCAATGATGAATAATGGCTATCTCTACATGCATATTTGGCTGGTGGAAAGCTCTATGGTTAAAATGTTTTTGTGAAAAGCCAATTTTTCCCTACTGCGAAGGAATAAATTTATTTAACTATCATGGTGGTTGTTGAACATTGAGAATGGTTGACAGCATCCTCAATTCCAATTAAAAGTACTCATTAACAACCCAACAATATTAATTAGAGTAACATGATGAGATTCACATGATATCCAAGTACTAGATACTCAAGATGTCCATAATCGGGGACACGGCTAACCATGATTAGTTTATACACTCTGCAGAGGTTTGTGCACTTTTCCCCACAAGACTCGATCTCCTCCGTTTGATTTCTTGCACTACATGGTGTTTGAGAAATGGATGACCGAGACATAGTCTTTCAGAAGCGCTAGCACCTTACGTTTGGGTAGACCGCCCCAACCTACAACCCCTACATCAGCTAGTCGACCCGTAAGAGTTCGCACAACATAGTCAACTATGCTACAGCCCATAGTAGCATATGGCTGCACACGAAAGTTTCTAGCATAAATAATCTCATGATCCCTTTGAGCCTGGGTGGCGGTCCGAAGAAAAACAGGCAAGTCCTGATGGAAACCAGGTGCCTCAATCCACCCAGATGTGTGTTTAAGTTGCCACCTTAAATAAACCATTAATTTAACAATCTCACATCCATCATGGATACACTCACCCAATCCACGCCTACTAGCATAGCATGGCATAATAAGCAAACGTAGAAGTAACTCCCAAAGGTTTGATAATAAAACAGGTAATAGGTACTACCTCAATCTACTTCCCAAAACCCACAATTTAATTAGATCCTAATCATGCAATGTTTGAGGATTGATCTAATGCATAAAAGCTGGGTAATGAAAAGTATGATCAAAGTGTGAACTTGCCTGCAATGTTGATGAAGATGATTCGCACTCAAAACTCTTGATAGTTCTACTCGTCACACTCCGGTCAATCTATCATGAGCAAGCAATAGTAACCACACATAAACAATCATTCAAAAGATCGGAAAGAACGAAGAAGACGATTCGGAAAACATCAAAACCTAGCAAATAACTCTTGTAACATAAAACAATTTCTAACAGTACCAAAATTATATGGATTTGGCCTTATCAGAAAGTTTAGGTCAAGAGCTTCGATTGGCAAAAAGAATCAACTAAATCGGAGTTACGAAACTCAAGTTACAGATGAAACAAGATTTAATACTAATCTGAACTAAACTCAATTTTTTAATTGTCAAAAACATGTTTGAGTTGTTTATCTGGATAGAGGGGATCATAATGAAGAAGTGGGCGTTGGTTTCATTGAATTCCGACTTACGAGCAAAAAGTTGTAGTCATTTGAAAACCAGGGGCTAATCTGTGAATAAATATATTCACGGATAGGTCCCTGACTTAAAATAAACAGAAAAGGGAAAAAAACTAGACAATGAACGTTCGTTACGAAGTCCTAACGAACGAAACCGTTTGTTGAAACTACCTAAACAGGCCACATTCGCCAAAAGAAAAAAAACAAAACGGTTTATTAAAAAAAACGTTTCGGGTCACTCCGGTCGGAGGTGGTTTTTTATATATATAAAAACCGGCGGCGGATCGGGTTAGGGTTTACCGCGGCGGCAGCGGCTCCGGCGAGTGCGGCGACGGCGGGATGACGCGGTGGCGAGGGGCGGATGCGGCTCGGCCAAGCGGCGGCTTGCCCTCGGCGGGCAAGGCGCGGGAGGCTCCGGCGGCAAAGTGCGGTGGCGGCGGCGATGCCGCATCGGTGAGATGCGGCGGAGAGGAGGAGAGAAGAGGAGGAGGCAGCGGGGCTCCGACTTATATGGGGGGGGGGGGTCGGCCTCGGGTGCGGGGAGGAGGGGGCAAGGGAGGAGAAGTCCGGCGGCGGCACGAGACGCCGACGACGGCTTTGCCGGGACTCATTCCGATTCGAGATGGGGCGGTGGCTCAAGACTGGCTGACGGGCTGACACGGCAATCGGGCCGCCCGGCCAAAGTGGAGGAGAATTAAAAAAAAACATTTTGCAGACAACAAAAAATAAATAAAAGAGAATAAACTAAAAATGAAACATAGACATATTATATATCAAAATTTTCAGAAAGAGATTTCCTACAAGGTGAACATTATTATTGCTTCAAATAAAATACACACAAATTCAAATAAAACATAGAGTGCTTCTGCTCTAGAAAAATCCAATGAAAATCATTTTAAAAATACCAAAATTAATTCAAATTTATTTCTCTCCAATTTTCTGATGTAGGGAATCATGTTACCCTATTTTTCATATATTTTATTTTTGGAGAAAAATAATTTGAATAAAACTCAAATAACTCCAAATTGAAAATAAATTCAAAATAACTTTGAATTTAATTCCTTGAAACTCCCAACTCATATTTCATATGTTTTGAAGAAGTCATTTTATCTTCGCTCGTGAAAATCGTTGAGTTGCATAAAGTTCCAGAATTGGAAATATTTTCCAAATGAAATTCAAATATTTTCAACACCCCTTGTCATTTAAATAAATGGAAGAAGTCATGTCATCTCCTCTCCAGGGTTTTGTGATGAAGAGAATTTGAATTCCCGAAGATCATAAAAGCAAAAATGAAAGTTTGGGAAAGTCCTTTTATTCCCTCTCATTTAACTTTCAAAAAGTTCCAAATTCACTCATTTCAGTCAATCAATCAAATCTATCTATTTCTTATAACATTCCAAAATTTACAATTTTGGGATGTTACACATAACCGTTTATTCAATTGAAACTAAAATCAACATAGAGCAAGTTACAACAGCAAACACGTTAAAGAAACAGGTTTGAAACATACCTATTGCGCCATTGGAGTTTCAATTGCATCCTTCAAATTTGAAATTAGTTGGTATGAGTAAATACAGTGATGCAAGAGCAAAGTACTATGAACCATAGCTACGGAACCTGACCTCAGAACAATTCTTCTTCTGCTTTAAGCGTTGACTTGGGGTTCGGAGTGGTAGTCCTCGTGCTTTGGGCACTGCAGTTGCCTTACTAACTGATCCTGTTTGGGTGCTCTGTGGTGGAGACGGTGTTGTGTCAACGGGAACTGGGTTACTATCTGCTGGGGTTGGGGTTAGAAGGGGTGTAGCTAGTTCTCTGTCCGACTGGGTAGGGGTACAATCTGCGTGAGTATGGGTTATGTGTGGTGGGGCTGATTCTTGGGCAAGTACAACTATGGTTTTATCTCCATCGACAGGTAGCACGATCTTTTCTGAAGACCGTGTTTTTACTCCCACAGATACTGCCATCACCCCCTCCAATTGAAATGGCTGATAAACAAGAAAAGTAATTGAATGTATAGACATTGTAAGATAGACAGGTGCAATGGATAGTAGGGTAGAAAACAGGGCATGAAATAATTCACATCTATGTGGTCTAACCAAATGTAATAGCGGTGACATAAGTTCACATATATGATGGCTAATTAAACAGGATAGCATGACACAATTTCACATGTATGATGGCTAACTAAACAGGATAGAATGACATACTTCAAAATATGATGACTATGTAAACAAGATGACATGATATAACTATACGATGTGTCTATTAAAGTGGTTGGCATGCCATAAATCACAAACATGCCGTCGATTGAAACATGATGGCATGATATTATTCACGGATAGAATGACATAATTCAAAATAGGATGACTATGTAAACAGGATGAGATGATATAACTATATTATGTCTTTAGAAAATGGGTTGGCATGCCATAATTCAGATGCATGCTGTCTATGTAAACATCATGGCATGATATAATTCAAATATATGATTTATATACTAAGGAAGTCAGCAGAGGGCAATCGCATATATGATGTGTCAACTAAGGAGATGGCATTCAATATCATGTATATGATGTAAAAACTAAACATTGCAATACAACATATGCATGATATGAGTAATATAACCCTGCCAAGTTTGAGCATACACCTCAGGGGGATAATTGGATTGGTCATCTGCCTCTGAATCCTCCTCTGAAGAGCTATCTGTAACCAGCAAGATATCTGCTTCAGCAGGTAGCATTGTCTGCTCTGAAGACCTTGCTTTCACTCCATATTTCTCCATCACCAATTCAAATTGCTGATGCACAGGAAGAGCAGCTGAATATACAAACATTGTCGACAAAAGCAATGAGAAATACAAAAAAAGGATGGCATGATATAATTCACATATATGACGCTTGGCTAAACAACATGGCATTGCATAATTCACATATATAATGCCTTGCAACAAGATAGCATTGCATAATTCACATATATAATGTCTTGCAACAAGATGGCATTGCATAATTCACATATATGGTAATTAGACACTAAACAGGTGGCATTCACACAAATCATGTCTAAACTAAGCAAATGACATAGCAATGCAAGATACCATACGCATGATATGAGCAACATAACCCTGCCAAGTTAGAGCATGCACCTCGGGGGGAATAGGACTGGTCATCTGCTCTCTGAATCCTCCTCTCGAGGAGCTATCAGTAACCAAGAAGACATGCGCTTCGTCGAGATAGCATTGTCTGCTCAAGACCTTGTTTCCACTCCAGATTTTTCCATGACCGTGCGAATGGCTGATGCACAGGAAGAGTAATTGAATGTACTAAAATTGTTGACAAATTTAACACGTAATAAAAATGATGTCATGATATAATTCACATATAAGATGACCACTAACTGTGGTGGCATTGAAAAATTCACATATATGATGCTGGCTAAACAAGATGGCATTGCATGATTCACATATACGATAAAAAAACTAAACAGATGGCATTGACACAAAGCATGTCTAAACTAAGCAGATGACATCTTTGATGTATACAGTAAGCAATGCAAGGCACCATATGCATGATATTACCAACATCAGCATGCCAAGTTAGAGCGAAGACCTCGGGGGGTAAATAGGAGTTGTCTTCTCCTTCTGAATCCCCCTCAGAACAGATATATTCCTCTCGATCACAATCCAAAATGCGTGGAGGGGGGCTGCCTTTGCGCCCACCATGGAGCGACGTCTGCATGAAATTTTTATTGCCACACAAGGCTCGTCTCTTTTGCTCTACATGTTCAGTTCCATTGTGTACAATATATGACATGCATAGGAATAAAACATAGTGAGATTGTTAGGACTGCATGCACAAATCCAGAGTGAAGGTAGCAAACTGTGGATAGACCCAAAACCAATGATAGCAGGCAGATAATAGCTTTAGTTAAAAAATACAGATAATGGCTCCTTTAATTTTTGTTTGCACCCAACATGAAGCTCATAGTAGACACCCGAGATTAACCAGATAGTAGATGATGATAGTACCGATTGCTGCCCCAATATGTACCCCACAACCATTTAAAAACTCAAGTTTCAAAGATAAGTTTGGACCTGACTCGGAGTCTAATAGGTGAACACGACGATAAAGTAGCATGTCATCATATTAAGCGATGCATAACGTAAGCAGACACGGAAGAGTGCGACCTCTCTTGCGGACCGTGTAGTCCTCAAGGTCACCTGCTCAATTGATGATGGTAATACAGTTGTCGTGGCTGCCGGCGGCGGGGAAGAAGATCTGAGGCGATGAGAGACAGTCTGGAGAGCGGATCCCTACTGTGGTGAACCCTTCTGTCGTTGGAGCAGCTAAGATGGGGTGGAACACATCACCGCAGGAGCAGGACAAACCACACAAGGTTTTCTTTGACACATATCTCTAACAGATATAATTGTGTAAGGGCTTATTTGAATTTGAGGATTCTAACAATGCAGGGATAGGAAATAGACAGGAATAGGATAGGAATGCACGTGCAAAACAGAGAATTTAAAAACTCTGGATTTCTGCCAATATGGGTGTTTGGTTCACAAGAATTGGAAGATCACAGGATGCAAAGAAGCATGGTGAGATTAAGTCAAACCACAAGAAATGTACAACCTCTTTGGCGAAGCCATGTTGATCTCAGCGTGATTGGGTTGGCCGGTGAGGATGCTCCGGCTGACTTGGCTGTCGGACGAGGGGAAGAAGATCTTAGGCGTCTGGAGATGGAGCCCGAGGTACTGCTCCGCTATGATGGAGGGTTTCGTCGTTGGAGCAGCTCCGGTGAGTTGTACGACGCCGAGGTTAAAGCGGGACAAGAGAGACAACGTTAACCTGAGTGGAATTCTAATAGTATCTCCAATAGATGACGTAAAATACATAACCACAAAGTGCTAGATGTATACATCAGCCGCTCATCTCTGAACTTAACTGTTGAAACCGAATTTAACTGTCGAAACTGAATTTAATTGTCGAAACTGAATTTTGCTGTCGAAACTGAATTTTACTGTCAAAACTGAACGCACTAGAGGTGAGGCTACACGTTAGTCGACTGACTTTTTCATCTCTGGTTAGTCGATTTTGCAGCCGTTGGATACGAAATCAAGGGCCTGCAGTTCATCTTCAACCTCCACCCCCCTGAGCCGCCAGCCACCACCGGCCAAACAGCTGCCCCACCGCCTCGCCCGCCCCGAAAACACTCCCCACCGCCGGTACGCCGCCGCCCCGGCCATCCCTGTAGGCGCCCCCGTGCCGAGATTTTTCTCTGGTGATCCCCACGCCACCACCCCACCACCGCCAGCGACCACCGCCCCCACCCTAAACCCTAAGATAGATAGTAGGGTACCTCTCCGGTGAGCCCCCTCCCCGCCGCGCTTGGTTCTTCCTTAACTCCGACGGGCCCCCCACCCCCTGAAAATCGATTGATCCAAAAGTTGATTCAGTCGATTGAAGTGTAGCTAAATTGGAGCAGCATCGCAAGAGAAAGAGCGAGAGCAGCAGCGCGAGCAAGAGCAAACCAGGAAGGGGACCGAGAGCAAGAGCAGAGCAGCAGCGCGAGCGAGAGCTAAAGCAGTAGCAGCTCGTATTGATGTGGACGTCACCGTGGAGGAAGTGGTCGGCGACACTGCCATGGATGGAGCCGCGCCGTGTCGGCTCGGGACCGAGCGCCGGCAGCACCCTGAGATCGAATCAAGAAGAAAATGCGGCGATTAGTGTACAACCTCTTTGGTGGCGCCGATTAGACCGCAGCTTCATCCGAGGAAATGGTGATGATGATGCTCTTCCGGTGGTGCAGGTGAAGACAGCGGTGTGGGAATGGAGGTGGCATGAAAGACGAGGGAACGTCGGGGCAGCTCCTTGGAGGTGGAGGACGGGGTGGCTAAACCGGCGAGACGACCAGATCGACGCCGGATCCTCATCCGTACGGTGGATGAGGGACGTCGAGGTGTTGCTGTGGACGACGTCACCGGGGAAGAGGCTCCGGCTGGGTGGCAGATGGAGGAGGGTGTGGGGCTTCACCGATTTTCCTGGCCTCGGTGTACGAATGGGTGGGCGGATGGGATGGGAGTGGGGAACCATGGCTTACGGACGCGCTTGTACGAAATGTGGGGTAAGTTATGAAAGTACCCCCACCAATTTGAGGCGGTTCTTTCAGTTCAGGGGTATCACGGGCATTTCACGTGTCGGGATTTCACGGGAGGTGGGAGTTTTCGCGCGCGTTGTAATTTTGGAATAGCAAGGCGCGGGTTGAGATGGAGGGAGTTATCGGAGCACAACGAGACAAAGATACATCTTAAATATTTCGGGCTAACAAGGCGCGGGTTGAAATTTCCGGACAAGACTAACGTGTACTGTACCAAATCAATTCGCACTACAAATGTCATTCAAAACTTTGAATTCATCTTATGTTCAGTTCAAATATTTCGCTACGTGTATAATGCATGCAACCTAGTACTCAAATGAATGTTTTAGTGCATTCCAAATGTATATACTACCGCTTCAATATGAACTAAATTTGAATTCGTTTCTCTATTTGAATAAGATCTATAATAATGATTGTTGTGAAGTCAAAGCATTTGAATTCGTCTCTCTGTTTTAATAAGATCTACAATCGTCATTATTGTCAAATTAAACCATCGTTTGTGTATTATCTTCACAGCACACCACATGATTAGTCTCGAGTTACATATGAACTATGTGTACTATATGAACTCGAACTTGACTTTTTGAATCCACTTTATGTTGATTTCAAATCATAGTACATCTCAAGCTCTAGCTAGATCTTCACAAACTAAACCATGTCTCATATGTATAATGTGTTTATCACATTATGTATGGTGCCCCGCCCCCTACGCCTACAAGTATTTAGATGTGAGTTGCAAACACCACACATTACCACAAATTCAAATAAAATGTGAGAATGTTCGATATATAGTATTGTTTAGATTGTTTGATATTTAGTTGTAAGCTGCAAATGCCACACATTATTATGAATTAAAATAAAATGTGAGATTGTTCAACGTACAGTATAGTTTAGATTGTTCAACATTTAGCTGTGAGTTGCAAACGCCATGCATTATCACATTATGGTATAACATGTGCAAAACCACAACACGCGTATCACCGCTATATTCATGCATGAATATGTTTAAAACACTATGATCTCCTATTCAAATATATGAATCCACTTTGATATCAAATTATGATCTTTGTTAGTCTCTTACACCCACACAATCCTCTAACCTTTGTAGCTACCACTAACTTTCTCTCGTGCATGCACATGCCCTCCTCGCCCTCCCCCTCCCTTAGCATTCTATCCATCGTGCACATTCATTTTTTTTCTTTAGGTCGTTCTTCCACAGTCTCCACAACTCCTTTCCGACACACACCGATCGATAAACCTCTCCAGCGATGTCTGCCTACAACATACACACGCACCTTCAATCTCCTCCTTTATGTGTCCTTGGCTCGTGTCTCTCATACGGTCCCACACACGTGTAAACTCTCGCCCCTCTTTTCATCGATCTCACAACCGCACACTCCTCCCCCTATGTAGCTAGTAGCTGGGCCTCTCGCACCACCTCCTAGTTCCATTCTCTCTGTCTATCCGTCTCGCCGTGCTTATTTGCCTCTAACAAATGGACGTACACCGACCGATCCCCGGCTATACATATAGCTAGCTAGGTCCTTATAACTCGTTTCCCCCACGCGCCGATCATCTACCTCATTAGTTATGTCTCTCCCTTCCTCCGACAAACAACAATTGATCTACCGATCTAGTTAGGTTTGCTTACCAAACACATGGTTCCCCTTCATCATCCATGGATGTGTCCCGACAGATCTATCACGCACAGGCACACATGAAAACACATCCCCACTCTTATTGATAATATTGCAGTTCCACCCTCAGTTTGTCTAGTAGGACTCTCCCACCATCTTTGAGAAGCAACTCCATCACCCATCCAACACTCTACCCCTCTCCCTCCCTCTCTCTCTCTCCTCTCTCTCTCTCTGTGTCCCATCCTATTTCCCGTCCTTTAGTTATGTATGTATGTCGATCGATCTCCCTCAAGACATAGCTGGGTCTCTCCTTCTCAACACATATACGAGTCGTTCTACCTCTATAGTTAGGCCTCTGCCTACCCCTCCCACCACCCCCTCCCACACACACACACACCGATACATCGAGCGCTCTAGTCATGTCTCCCTGCCACACACAAACTTGACCTGTGCCCTCTGACGTTCCGGTAGCTAGGTCAGTCGCCCTATATCTTTGACTTGCACACACACACACACACACACACACAATTTCGATGGCTCTCTTCATCGATCTCGCACCCACCCACTTGATCCTCTCGTCAACTCTATCGATATCTATGACCCCTCCCTCTCTTCTCGTGGATCGCCCGACCCTCGATATATGATATGGATAGGCCTCCATTTCACACACATTGCAAGCAAAATTCTATTTGAGATGTCATCGACACATATTCCCACAAATACATTCACGAAATCAACCTCCCCCCCCAAAACAGAAAACACTCATGAACGCACAAGCCATTTGTCTAGGTTTGTATCTCTCACACACACCCACGTAGGTGGGGGACGTGCACGAAGAGAAGAGGTGCACGCACGGTGCACGTACTCCCATCTCTTTCCCAACCACACCCGTGCGGGTACACGGTGGAGCTCATTTCTGTACGAAAAGGAAGCCCACGTGGTAATTTGACATGTGTACTGGTTGTCCACTAGGTGGAGGGAGGATCTTCTACGACGGGTGAACAAACAAATTGCAACTTGACGCGTTATGTTAAAAAAAGAGGCAAACCATGTGGGGCCTACCTTAGAGGCAAGGCTCTATACACTAGAGTACTTTTGATGTGTCCCGTCAACTCGCAGAACAAGGAGAAGCTTGCTTAGTACGCTGTCTCCCGCCACAGGCGCGGTGGCTCGCAGGATGAGGTGAAGCTTGCTTACTAGTAGTAATACTGCACGCCCACGCCCGCCTCCTCGCCCACGCGCGTTGTGGCTCGCAGGACGAGGAGAAAATTTTACTACTCCCTCTGTTTACTCCTCGTCCCTACTACCTTGGTTAGAGAGATTATCATATTGTTTGGAATATATATGTCCTTTAGTAGATTTCAATATGAACTACTAGTACATACTCCAAACACTGATGTATATAGACGTATTTTAGAGTGTAGATTCACTCATTTTGCATCGTATGTAGCATAAAGTTGAGACACTTATTTTGGAACGGAGAGGGTACATATTTGCTATGATCTGTCAATCATTGAGATGCAATAGCATGCATGTTAGTCTCCTTTGTATTTGATGAAATGTTGCAATGGGCAACCTTGGACGCAAGATACATGTAACAGAAGCTGGAAGATTCATAGCATTGTACTATCTCGCTGATAAATTATAGTACATGCTATACAAGTACTTCCTTCGTTCCTAAATATAAGTCTTTGTAGAAATTTCGCCATGAACCACATACGGATGTATATAGATGCATTTTAAGTGTAGATTCATTCATTTTGTTCCGTATGTAGTCCACCTAGTGGAATCTCTACAAAGGCTTATATTTAGGAACGGAGGGAGTACTATGTAAAGAGTTAGGTGTCGCACGGTGTCCAGAAAATATGGTGATAGTGTGAGGTGGGCCATGTAATCACAGAGCCTGCGTGTTTTCACTGCTCTTGCACTCCTCCGCCGTAAGAATGGAGAAAATTGTAATCTAGTAGTACCTCCTTTCGCCGAAAGCGTGGGACATCCAGCAGTCCTACCACCTCAGTAATAATGACCAATGAGCCATCAAATCACATAGACCCAGCAGTAGGTTGGATGGAAGAAGCAACCATCACTCTTGAATCCGCTTCTCACTTCAATGCAGGCGCCAGTGAGAGGTCGTGTCCGCTCTCCCCGGGCATGAATGCGGCACCGATTCTTTGGAGCGGCTACGACTGTTGGCGGAAGAAGCCTTGAGCGATGGAGGGGCTTTGGGTGGGCCAGGCTGGTCAGGAGCGGGCGTGGCAGCTGTCCGCCTGTCCCTACCGGACGCCCGGAAACAAGAGGATGCACCGACTCTCGCGGCTAAAATCGTACACTACACACCATCTCTCTGTAGGAGTAGGTCGATCTGTCGCTGTCTCTAACACACTCATGATGTTAAACACACACACACATGCACACACAGGTTCATAAAATAGGAAAATCGTGCGAGTGCGAAGCCACAGGAAGTGAGATACAAATGGAGTACGTACAAGAAGAGAAGAGGTGACGAATATTCCACCAAACCTGGACTGAGGAGTAGTACTCCCTCCGTCTAGGTGTTAAGTCATCCTACAGAAATTGGATATTCCCAAAATGTTTAGGCATCGTCCATTAACTTGGCATCTCAATCCCCTCCTGGCCTCGTTGCTAGCGAATGTTGTTACTTAGGGAGCATTTGGATCCTTAGCAAGAACAGCTTATAGCATAGCCGGACAAGGTTAGGCGTTTGGAACTATTAAAATATGTTAGCTGTTGTGGGCCAGCTAGCTTGGGTGGGCTAAAAAAACCTTGCTAGCTCAGGAGATCTAGATCGGCTCGCTTCCGACGGCAAACTTCGCGTAGTAGTAACATAGACTAGTAACATATGCATGTTACTAGTCCAAGTTACTCACCACTATGACCAGCCTAAGCAATGTAACCAAACGCTCCTTACTCTGCCTTGTTATCTCCCCCGGAAACCCAATGCATGGAGCGCAACTACGCGTTGATCAGCCAAGAGATCAAAGTCGGCTTGCATGCAAGTTAATACGTGGCCCTGCATGGTAGCCAAAATGGCATCTCTTAGTTGTTTGGATTAATTGTTGCGTTTAGAGATAGAAATCAGGGCTTTGATTGGAGGAATGACCTGTCAAGTTTCTCCTTCTCCTCCAATCTGCTTGCACCTTGGTCCCGCTGCACCTTCTAACGTGACTTATTACACCTAGATGGAGGGAGTCGTACGAGATACGGTGGCACACTGACTTAGGTCGAATACAAGTGCCCAAAATTGTGTGCATGTTATAATAAGGATTCACTTAAAATAGAACGTGAGCGAACAGAGGGATCAATTGGACAGTGTTCCCGAGCAGTAGCGAGATGTGTGAGGTAAGATAGCCCGTTGGCGCTTTTAATTTTTCTTATTAATTTGTTTGTTTCACCCTCTAACTGGTGGGACCCAACGTACTACGTGGAGAGAAGTAAGGTGACTACGGCTGCATTATTTCTGCACCATTATGGATAGTCTTACCACCAAAGCCACATGACATGATTATGATTTAAATCCCAATGACTCCCACACACACAAAAAAACACGGCATGCTTGTCATACGAATGCAGGAATGTATAAAAGGTTATTGTTCTCTCGTTGAACATAACGGGAGGTTTGTGTAGCTGGTTAGCCTGTTCGCTCATCAAACTTGAGGTCTCGGGTTCGATAACTACACTTGAGCGTAATTCGTGCCAGGAGGATTCTTGGACTGGTCAAAATGGATGGATACGGAGCTATACGATCTCGTAGTGACCGTATAATCAACTCATCATGTATAAACTGCAGCCTTGGCACTTGTTTTGTAGGGTTTGCACTCTTCACACTCTCTCCAGTATATATATACACACTGGAGCCTCAGCGCTTGTAGTTGCTCTCTTCACACTCTCACCCTCTCCGGATCTAAACAAGACTTTGTTGGGGCCTCTCTCTCCCCTCACTATTGGTCTGCTTGTAGTTGCTCTCTTCACACTCTCTCACCCTCTCCAGATCTAAACAAGACTTTTTTGGCCTCTCTCTCTCTCCCCTCACTGCTGGTCAAAGAGCCGGTAGGATCCGTCCGCCGGGAAGGGAAGGAGGCTTAACGCTGTCACCGTCGGCGGGGGAGGGAATCCACTACCGGTGCAGCTGTTCACTTTCACCCAGCGGCGGCGTGGGAGGGCCTCCGACCCCTTCTTGTTCGCCACCGTACATAGTGTGGGTCGAACGGCCTCCGGTCACCCACCAAACCACACCCCAAGAACCTTAAGGTATAATTTACTTATTCCACATGCATTGCTCTAGCTGCATGTGGGCTTTTTTCGCTTCTGCACTCGAATCTAGGTGTTGATCAAATAGGAAAGTAGTGGGGAAAGTTGTATACCATGAATCTAGGACATGGTTCAAAGAGGAAAGGAATGGGGGAAAGTAGTGGGAAAAGTTGTATAGCATGAATCTAGGACGTGGTTCAAAAAGGAAAGGAAGGGGGAAAGTAGTGGGGAAAGTTGCATGAATCTAACACGTGGTTCAAAGAGGACAGGAATGGGGGAAAGTAGTGGGGAAAGTTGTATAGCATAAATCTAGGACGTAGTTCACAGAGGAAAGGAAGTGGGGAAAGTACTAGTACAGACTGTCTATCCAGCACCTACGTTGGTAGAAAAGGGAAAACAATGACAAACGCAGTACACACATCTGTAACAAACTGATCCTTTGTTTCGGGGGACAAGGTTGTAGAGTTTGAGCAGGACTAGATTTGTTGCGCTCACATAGGGAAAGGTGTCTACAGATAACAAAACTGGGACCAACACAAATACGCTCCTTGGTTGTTTGTTCTTTGTTGCAAC
Organism: Aegilops bicornis; assembly: GCA_021605145.1. Lineage (NCBI taxonomy): Eukaryota > Viridiplantae > Streptophyta > Magnoliopsida > Poales > Poaceae > Aegilops > Aegilops bicornis. The sequence goes on from CM038670.1 coordinate 480,343,785, forward strand.
GGACTGTGCATCACCCCAGTATATTGGCAGATGCACATGGTGCTGGTGCGTCCACTGTCCCGTGCAACTCTTTAGTTGTTGTTAATCTAAGGCCCTGTTTGGTTAAAAACTCCCTAGTCCCTACCTGCTTGGTTCCAGGGACTAAACATGGACTAGAGGTTATTAAATGACATGCTAAAAGACCATGTTACCCCTAGTAATGAACTAATAGATACAAGGTGCGATGCGTGGTAGGGGCAACTGTTGGAAAAAGTCCCAAAAAGACTCTCCCTCAGGGTCTTCTTTCTTTAGTCCCAAATGCCCACTTTTAGTCCCTAAAAGTCCCTCCTGTTTGGTTTAGATGGGACCGACACGGAGTTTTTTAGTCCCTCCACCAAAATGTCCCTCGTAAACAAACACCCTCTAATAATGCCATTTGGAAAATTGATGCAATGCCACAGTTAAAAGCAAATTACATGTCTAACGAATTTTATTGTTAATATAATCTCTCTATTAATATTAATCAATGCCACCGTTTGAGAAATGCTACTGTCTTGCTCTCTTTCCCATTTAGATAAGGTAGATGCTTCTTTTTGTTGGCTTCTGTGTCATCCACCGTTATTGACCACTAGTTGTTTCCTTTGCACCTCTGTGTAAACAGGGTTATCTACTTCACCTCGTTGCCATTGTGACCTTTTGTTGCACTGCACACAAACCACTTATGTTTTAAGAGTGTTTTGTGCAGTTCAACCAAAATGTCACACTGACAACGTTGCTTGATTGCTTGATCTTAGTGGAACTGCACAAGAGGAGATCTTACTTCCTATCCGTGTTGGCAAATTTGGTTCAGATCTTCTTCTTGTGAGTTGTTTGAATTCCACGTCATGAGAGGTCGGTACTAGCCTTCTTCCACATGATTCTGCAGTGTGCTTTCATATGTTGTGCTACTTGTACGGTAATGTTGCTTGATTTTAGTGAACTGCACAAATGGAGACAAGACTTCCAATCCGTATGTGCACCTCAATATTCCATTGAGGTAAGATAAGGATATTTCACAATTGTTGGCCTGTATTTTGCCACTTTCATCAGAAAATTAATGTCATTGTTTAGTGCTATACTTGTGAAACCTAATTGACATGCCAAATCTTACATTGAAAGCGAAGCTTGTCTGTTATTGAACCAAGTGATGAAGGGGAAGAACAAGCGGAAGAAAAACAAAAATCAACTCATGGTGCTGTAATGAAGCACTGGAACTGTGATGACACAAGTAATGATATAGTTTTGCATCTTAATTATTGCTATGGCTGGAACGAGCAATTGTTTTGCCACTGATTTGATGCCACTCTTAATGTAATACGTAATTATCTCTACTTGTGCAAACAGGGATCTTCTTTGAAGATACAATATATTTTAGTGGAACTGCACAAGAAGATGTTGGAAACATTAATCTAATCGAGGAGTATATAGTAAGCATGGCCACCACAGTAGATAGCAACATATGGTTCCGGAGAAGTTCTTCATCTGTATGCTCTACACAATAAGTCTCCTGATAAAGGATGGTACTCGCCCACTGATTTCATCCATATGATTGAGCTTTGTCATCTCTATTGGTGTTGTGCTATTGTTTAGATACTGTCATCAAAAAGTGGTATTGTCCTTGAGAAGTGCTTCATCTATGTTGTTTTAAATATTTCCTTTCCTTTTTTCGAGCAAACAGGATGCTAGCATTTAGTTATCCTCTTGTCTTTGCACAACAGGATCATCCTCCTCTGAAGAAGAATATGGAGTACGGGAAGTGACTAGTTCCGATTATGCCAGGATGAAGAAGCCCTGTCTATCTTCTCATCAGAAGGAGCAGTTGAAGGATGGTTACATTACACCCCACAAGACCAAACTAACTTCAGCTCAGAAGGACTGACAAATCTCCATTTTCTTGATGTGATGCGCGAGTACAATGTTGTTCTAGGATTCTTTCCGGTGAGTTCCATTTTTCTAAAAGTGTGCTCTACATGGACCATGTAGGTGCCTGTTTAAACTGTCAATTCATAGTATAGTTTGCTTTATACTAATCACTTTTTTTGTATTTGTGCAAACAGGGGTGCTCACCTTGATTTCAATCGGAACTGCACAAAATGTTCATGAATACATCGAATCATTCATTTCCACCACAAGAAAGGAGGTGTCGATAAGTTCAAGGTGTTGCAACATATAAGGGCGAAATCATACAAGCTACGCGCGAATTTGGTTGATTTTGGTGGAACTGCACAAAAAGAACAGCTGGTTTATTTAGCACGAGGTGCCATGTCAATGTCCGAACTGATGGCAAACCTTGCCCATTCCACAATCATAGGCATTTGATATTTTGGAATGGGAAAACCTTGTCAAATTTTGCTCATTGATTTTAGCAAGAAGACATGCGTTTGATATTTTCGAATGGGACGCCCTTTGCTGTCAGCAACGTCGGTCCATTTTTCCTTTAGTTGTGAAGTAAATATTGGCTCTGACATGTTAATCGCTGAGATGCATAATCATCGATTGTTTTGAATGTTCTCTATGAATTGCCAGGCCTGTGTGTTTGATTGCAATGTACAGGACCGCTAAAAAGCTACTCAAACTCTTTGTACTCCTTCTGTTCCTTTTTACTTCGCACATTGTGAAAGTGCGTACTTTTTTCTATAAGATTGGTCAAAGTAGAGATACTTTGACTGCAGACAGAACATGTATGCAGACTAGAAAGGACCGGAGGGAGTACATGTGAAACTGCTGCAAACGGGGTGATCACCCTGGGAATAATGCTAGTACATATTGTTTTGCATGTTCATCCAATGCCAGTGATACAATAATTCAAACTAATCAAAATAAATTCATTCATACACGGTTGGATTTCATTACATTTCATACATTCTTCAACTAAAAAGGGGTGCGCTGGAGGTATAATTAATTAACCGAAGCTACCCACCTGTGTTCGGCTGAGCCGGACAGACGCTTCAGTGACTTAACTGCTGGTGCAGTTGCGTAACTGACATGTGGCCCAGATGCCCTGGGCCCACGTGTCACCAGCCACCAATCGCATTCAGCAGTTAAGTAGAAGCAGCGTCCTTCTCCAACATAGCTCTCCGACTCCACGTTGCCGCCAAGAAGCTAACCGGCCGTCAGTGGTCAACCCGCCTAGCTTGTCATAGCGATTAGGGCAACTAGGAGCCCAATGATCAGGATCCCCACATGACAAACGCCTTTCTTCTTGTCATTCTTCTTCTTGAAGTTTGTGTGTTGCACAGCCTTGTTCTTCCCATCAAACTTTGCTTTACCATCAAACTTGCCCTTGTTCTTGAACTTGTGGGGCTGGAAGTTCTTCTTCTGTACTGCAGATTGGCACTAGATCCTCCCTCAATTCCTCGAGCACGTGTGTCCTTTGCTCTCGCCTTTTCTTCCACATCAAGAGTGCTAATGAGATCCACGAAGGAGGAAGCTTAGTGATGATACCTCCGGCAACAAAACTTGTCCGGTAGCATGCAACTGAAGTGCTCAAGTTCTCTAGCAAATGACTGTATCTCATGAGCTTGATCAACCATGGAGCGCTCTTCAATCATCCTGTAATCATAGAATTGCTCCATGATGTACAACTCAGTGCCAGCAACCGGAGGGTAGCAGCGGTGGCCTTACTTGGACCCGAGCGGCGGCGACCTACCGTGTTCTACTCTTCCTCGTTTTACGTGGCGCGGCCTCGTTGGCAGCGGGGCGGGGCCTCGGCGGAGCCGGCGATGTCCTCTGTCTCGTTGCCGGCTGGCGGCGCCTCGGCGGAGTGGGGGAAATCCTCCCCCTCGTTGCCGGCAGGGTGGGGCCTTGGTGGAGCCAGCGGTGTCCTCTGCCTCGTTGTTGGCGCCGCGGGGCCTCAGCGGAGCAGGGCCTCGTCGACGCCAGCGGAGAAGGGACTCATCAGTGCCGACATTGTCCTCTGCCTCGTCCTCGGTCTCGCCAAACAGCGCCTCGCCCGCTTCATCGCCCTCTATGTAGGCGGCCGCAGCCTCTGCCACCCGCATGCGGTACCGCCAGCGCTCGAGGCGGCCCTCGCAGGCGGAGCGGTACGAGTCGAGCAGTGCCTTCAGCTCCGCCCTCTCCACGGTGATCTGCTCCTCTGCGTGCAGGTGCTCCTCGAGGAGATGGTGGTTGTAGGCAGCGTCGGCCTGCGCCTCCAAGAATTGCTCCTCACGCTTCTGCCTCACCTTGTCCATATATTGGGCACGGGCCTCGCCAATGGTCATGGTGCAATGCACCGGCAAGGATGGCGCGGAGGAGGGGGTTGGTGCCGGATTGTCGACCACCATGTTCTCCATTGGGACGTCGTCATCCTCTGGCTACCTGCCGGCCAGCCAGTCGGCAACAATGGTTGCCATCTCCTTGTGGTCCGTCGTCCGCCCGTCCCGAAGAGCACTGGAGCGCGAGGAAGCCATGGTGGGCAGAAGTGGTGTGGACAGGAGAATAGGAACGGATGCGGATGACTGCGGCTATGGCCGGCGCAACAGTTTATATAGCAATGGTGGGCGGCGGAGGGACGGATGTGTGGCGCCGGAGTAGCCACCTCGACAACCGCGTATCATGAATGTGGGCCGCCGAAGGATGGACGAACGACACTTGTGTCATTTGAAGGCGGAGCAATCACATGCACCGGGAAGCGGGGCGGGCAGCGCTGACCGTTTCGGGTGGAAAGCGCACACGGGCGAGGGAGGCGGTCTGGGTGGGCCAGGGCATTTAGACTCGTGCTTGGCAGCGGGTCGGTCCAGCAGCCGGACATGTTGGCTCGCCAGCTACCTCGCCGAGCTGAGCGATGATAATCAGACGATGGACGTAGCTTCCGACCAGGAGCCGGCGCCACTGTCCAAGCCGGTTCATGCCGTGTTCACCATAGAGCAGGTGCGGCCGCACTTCTACGCCCTAATGGAGGAAGAGCCACCAGCACAGGAGGACCTGTGCTTCAACCTCCGTCTCCTCAACGAGCAGCAGTGAACAAGCGAACGACAATGCCGCCGCAGACATGTGGCCCTATGATCCTGGCTTCCTGAATGAGCAGCGGGCGCTGTATCAGACCATCCGTAGGACCCGCGAGGCCCTCTCCATCGTCCTTCGAGTTGTTGCCCTCGCCATGGCGCCACAGTCTCGCGTTGTCAACATGGTCAACGGACATGAGGATGAGGAGATGACTTTACTTGGAGAGGATGACATTGGGGACCCACCAGGGCCATAGCCGCACGTACACAAGTGCCTCCTTATTAGTATATAAAACTATATTTTTTTTAATTCCTCCTGGTTTCCTGACATCACGGTCCCACACCATTGTCAACCTATGTAGTCAATAAACGAGAGAATTGCACAAGAAGCGGCCAACAACTGGGACCAAGCAGCTCGAGCAGTATTTGTGTTTTTGAGGTGTGAGCACTTCAGAGTTTTTCTTGAGTGATGTTTAGCCCAGATATTAATTTTTCTCTTCTGAACAACAACAAAAACATCGTTGTAGCTATTAACTGGGTGGGCTGTGGCCCATCTAGCCCAGGCCAGATATCCAGCCCAGATATTAATTTTTTTCAAGCTGAAAATGGCTAGCCCAGCTATACTTTTTTTAGGAATACCCGGGCAAGGTCAAGTTGTTATTCTCCGGCCCGCTGGGCTACAAACCTTTCCTAGGAGGGATGCATTAGGCTTAACAAGAAAATGGGCTTTAAGAAATAATAAATGGGATGTAATTATAAAAACTGGGCCGTAACTATAAAAAATGCACCAAACACGTAATTACTTTATAAAATATTATTTTTGGATATTGAAAATTTTAATTTCATTAATTGTTGTGAGCGCAATGCTTCCTTGGATTTTTACGTAATATAAATTTATATTGAAATTGTATTTAATCTGACTAGAAATTTCGGGATAAAAATATTTCGGATCCCATCAAAATGTGGGAAAATTTATTGAATTCTGTTTTGAACGGTTGGTTGAAATGGGTTGTACTTTTAACAAACTGTAAATGGGCTGTAGTAAATTCCATTAGATTCAAAAATTGTCTACACATTCTTACAAATCTCGAATGGGCTATAAGTTCTCTGCCACACACTTGTGGCCTTACTAAGTTGACGCGTCCCCTAAAAAAAGAGGGTTGACGCGTATGCAAGGCTTTGTCAACTTATAGTCAACACACGGTTCTAGCAGCAGTGGCCGTTGGATGTCCATCCAACGGATGCCGTGCTTCTTCTTCAATCTCGGATATTCTAGCTTCACGCGCCCAAAAAATGATTCCTCCCCCTGACATCTGGGGCGCACCGTTTCGAAAGCTGACCTATGGGCCTATTAAGTTGATTCATACCAAGGGCTTTGTCAACTTAGTCAATATAAATGATTCTAGCTGTAGTGACCGCACGATGCCCATCCAACGGCCGTCGTGCTTCTTCAACCTCTGGTCTTCTTGCTCCAGCCGCCCAAAGCAGCGTCGATCGTGCCGCCTGCTCCTGCCTCCCGTGGGCGGCTTTGCTGCCGTGGAGGCCTCACCGCCCCCTACTACTCCCACCGCTGGCCAGGCCATCCCTCCACTCACCCACACCCACTGTTAGTCTGCGGCGACGACAGCCTCACACCGTAGCCGAACCAGTGAACCCTCGTACTCCTCTCCGCGTGGGTATCCACTTACGCGTCTTCCCAGGCTCCACGTCGTCCCCTTCCTAGGCCTCGCCGTCGTCCACCGCCGTGGTGCTCTCGGCGCGGCGTGGTCAATGTGGTCAACGACCGACTTCCATTGGAAGAGTATGATATGTCTCCAATGTATCTATAATTTATGAAGTATTCATGCTATTATATTATCCATCTTAGATGTTTTATATGCATTTATATGCTATTTTATATGATTTTTGGGACTAACCTATTAACCTAGAGCCCAGTGCAGCTTTTTGTTTTTCCTTGTTTTTGAGTTTTACGTAAAAGAAATACCAAATGGAGTCCAATTGACGTGCCAATTTTTGTGGATTTTTATGGACCAAAAGAAGCCTCGAGCAAAAGAGTTGGGCGTAAGAGTCCGGGTTGTCTCACGAGGGTGGGGCGCCCACCCCCCGGGCATGGGCCCCTACCTCGTGGACGACTCAGAGACCCCCCTGACGTGAAACCAACGCCAAAAATTCCTATAAATACAGAAACCCCCAGAAAATAACCTAGATCGGAAGTTCCACCGCCGCAAGCCTCTGTAGCCACGAGAAATCAATCTAGGCCCTCCCTGGCACCCTGCCAGAGAGCGCCATCATCACGGGAGGCCATGGAGGAGGATCCCAGAGGGGCCATCATCACCATGAAGGCCAAGGACCAGAGGGAGAACCTCTCCCCATCTAGGGGGGTGGCCATGGAGGATGAAGCACAAGGGGGAGAACCTCTCCTCTCTCTCGGTGGAGCCGGAGTGCCATCGAGAGTGGAATCATCGCCGCGGTGATCGTCTTCATCAACATCACCATCATCATCACCATCCTAATCTCTTTTACGCAGTCCACTCTCCCGCACTTTTGCTGTAATCCCTACTTGAACATGGTGCTTTATGCCACATATTATGATCCAATGATGTGTTGCCATCCTATGATGTTTTGAGTAGATATCCTTTGTCTTTGGGTTGATTGATGATATAGATTGGTATGAGTTGTATGTTTTATTTTGGTGCTGTCCTATTGTGCCCTCCGTGTCGCGCAAGCGTGAGGGATTCCCGCTGTAGGGTGTTCCAATACGTTCATGATTCGCTTATAGTGGGTTGCTTGAGTGACCGAAGCATAAACCCGAGTAAGGGGGTTGTTGCGTATGGGATAAAGGAGACTTGATGCTTTATTGCTATGGTTGGGTTTTACCTTAATGATCTTTAGTAGTTGCGGATGCTTGCTAGAGTTCCAATCGTAAGTGCATATGATCCAAGAAGAGAAAGTATGTTAGCTTATGCCTCTCCCTCATATGATATTGCAATGACGACTACCGGTCTTGTTAACAATTGCCTAGGATAATTCCGCACACCGACCCATAATTATTACACACTCGCTATTTATAATATTTAGTAATATATTCTAACTTTATGATAACATCACCTAATTTTATGTTTTAGCTCTCCGATATCATGCAAAATTATCCTCTTCATACCCACAACATAGTTTTATTTCTCGTTTCTAGTTGGAAGCAAACGTTAGGTACGTGAGAGTCGTGTCGATTGGCGGAATAGGACTTGAGAGAATATTTATCTTACCTTTAGCTCCTTGTGGGTTCGACACTCCATACTTCTCACTTCCACCTTTGGAAATTGCTACGATGATTCCCTGCACTTGGGGATTATCAAGCTCTTTTCTGGCGCCGTTGTAGGGGAGCAATAGCGTGGGGTTGATATTCTCGTGTGTGCTTGTTTGCTTTCTTCACTAAGTAGATTTTGTTTTTCCTTTTTTTTCTGTTTAGTTGTGGGTGAAACATACAAAAAAAATTTAAAGAATGAAAATACAAAAATTTACTTGCCTCTCATGCCTAAAAAGTTTTTCAAAAAGAGAAGTGATTGGGAAGTTATGCATTGAAGAAGTGAGGGTCGACCTTGAGCACTTGTGTTCATGCTCATGGAAACAATGTATAATTTTTCATGGAAGTTTCTCTGTAGATAATTATCCCCTTGTGTATATCCGTTGTATTATAAAAATAATGTGCCAAGCTTTGGTTTTAGGATGATTAGATTGCTTGTTTACTATATGCAGAACAAAAACAAAAACTTTGGCTGTAGCGCGTGATTTTACATTTTTTACTGGAAGGTAAAATGGGTCAAACTTTTTTCACATTCTTCTGTACAAATTTTTCAAATTGTCAAATTTATTTCATAATTGTTGGAGTTACAGAAGTTTACTAAACTTCCAGATTACTACAGGCTGTCCTTTTTTGATAGATTCTGTTTTTCGCGTGTTGTTTGCTTATTTTGATGAATCTATGGCTAGTATCAGGGGGTATGAACCATAGATAAGTTGGAATAAAGTAGGTTTAACACCAATATAAATAAAGAATGAGTTCATTACAGTACCTTAAAGTGGTAGTTTGGTTTATTACACTAACGGATCTCACAAAGTTTTTGTTAAATTTTTGTGTGGATGAAGTGTTCGAAGATCGAGGAGCTATCAATATGAGAAAACTAAAGAGAGGCAATAGTTCAAGCTTGGGGATGCCCAAGGAACCCCAAGTAAATATTCCAAAGGATACTCAAGCATCTAAGCTTGGGGATGCCCCGGTTGGCATCCCATCTTTCTTCTTCAACAAATATCGGTATACCTCGGTTTTTGTTTAGTTCACATGATCTGTGTCCTTTGTGTTTTTGTTTTTACTTTAAGAACCATGATAGCATGAGATAGCCATTCATTGATTTATAGAATGATTCATGTGCTTCACTTATATCTTTTGAGTATGACCTTATAGAATGCTCTTTGTGCTTCACTTAAATCTTTTGAGTATGGTTTTATAGAATGCTTCGTGTGCTTCACTTATATATTTTGAGCTTGGATATTGGTTATTCAATATTAATTGTAGAATGCTCCATGAACTTCACTTATATCTTTTGGAGTATGAATAATACTATCATCTAAAGCGGGTTTGGAAGAGTGTCAACTTTAGGAATTAGTGATCGCACTATTCCGAATGAGAAGAATTTTGCTTATGTGGAGAGTAGAAAAATTTCTATGCTTGTAGATCATGAAAATAATGCTTTATGTGATGGTTATATTGTTTAACCCATTCATGATGCTACTGAAAATTATTATGAGGGAGGAATACATGCTTGTAGGGAGTGCAATAATATCAAGTTTCCTCTCTATGTGCTTAAAGTTTTGAAGTTATACTTGTTTTGCCTTCCTATGCTAGTTGATTCTTGTTCCTATATATTATGTGATCTAAAAATCCCTAGGCATAGGAAGTGGGTTAGATTTAAATGTGCTAGTCATATTCTTCATGACGCTCTCTTTATGTTTCAATTCTTATCTTTTATGTGAGCATCATTGAAATCATCATGCCTAGCTAAAAGGCATTAAAGAAAAGCGCTTGTTGGGAGACAACCCACTATTTACCCTTACAGTTTTTGTGTGTTTACATGATTAAGCTACTGTAGTAATCATATTTTATAGCTTTTGTTTCAATAAAGTGCCAAGTAAGACCTTTGGGAAGACTTGGGTGAGAGTTAATGTGATCTTGCTGTAAAAAACAGAAACTTTGCGCTCACGGGATTAGCTACCATTTGTTACAGAAGAGTGATTTTGAGTTGATTATTTTTGCAGAAGATTAATAGACAAATTCCTCACGTCCACCAATCTATCTCATAATTTTTGGAGTAGCAGAAGTATGGTTGCTGTTCAGATCATTACAGACTGTTCTGTTTCTGACAGATTCTGTTTTCATTGCATAGTTTGCTTGTTTTCTAGTTTCTATGGCTTATATTTTTGAATATAAATTCTAGAAATGATATGGTACAGTAGGCATTGTGTGAGAAAATTATGAACCTTGTCTTTGACAGTAAGAAAGTGAATGCTTTACTCTTTATCATACTAACCTATCTCACGAAGTTCCGTTAAGTTTTGTGTGATTGAAGTTTTCAAGCTTTGGGTGAGATATCGATATGAGGAGAATAAGGAGTGGAAATACCCTAAGCTTGGGGATGCCCAAGGCACCCCAAGTTAATATTCAAGGAAGACTCAAGCGCCTAAGCTTGGGGATGCCCCAGAAGGCATCCCCTCTTTCGTCTTCAAAACTATCGGTATACCTTACTCGGAGCTATATTTTTATTCATCACATGATATGTGTTTTGCTTGGAGCGTATTTTCAATTTTACTTGCTGTTTGAATAAAATCATTGGATCTAAAATCTTGAATGAAAAGGAATCCTCCCTCCCATGGCAAGTTAATTATTTGACTACTCAATGTTCTTCACTTATATCTTTTTGGAGTAGTTTGTCATTTACTCACATGCCTCACGTATGTCCTATGAGTGAATGGTTGAATGAATTGAATATCATAAATATGAAGTTATATATGTTTCATATGCTTATACCATGGGGAGTAATGACTTCACACAGAATAAGTATAGGTAGTAAATTTATTGAAAGTCACCAAACACAGAATTGGTCACTTGAACAATTCATGAAAGAATATTGAAGGAAGAGAGATTTCACATATAAATACACTATCTTAGACATATTTTGTAATTGGGAGCACTCATTAAAATATGACATGCTAAAAAGTTGATGTTGGACAAGGAAGACAACTTAATGGGTTATGTTTTCCTATATCCGAAACGTTATATTGTCTTGGATCATCCAACATGTTGAGCTTGCCTTTCCCTATCATGCTAGCCAAATTCTTTGCACCAAGTAGAGATACTACTTGTGCTTCCAAACATTCCTTAAACCAGTTTTGCCATGAGAGTCCACCATACCTACCGATGGATTGAGTAAGATCCTTCAAGTAAGTTGTCACCAGTGCATGCAATAAAAATTGCTCTCTAAATATGTATGATATATTAGTGCGAAGAAAATAAGCTTTATACGAACTTGTGATAGGGAAGAAATAAAAGCGACGGACTGCATAATAAAGGTCTTTATCACAAGAGGCAACATAAAGTGACATTCTTTTACATTAAGATTTTGTGCATCTAACCATAAAACCGCATGCCAACCTCTGCTTCCCTATGCGAAGGGCCTATCTTTTACTTTGATCTTCTACCCTTATACAAGAGTCATGGTGATCATGACCTTTGCTTTTTACACTTTTTCCTTTGGCAAGCACTTTGTGTTGGAGCGATCCGGATATATATATCCACTTGGATGTAGGTTTTCATAAATTATTATTGTTGACATTACCCTTGAGGTAAAAGGTTGGGAGGCGAAACTATAAGCCCCTATCTTTCTCTGTGTCCGATTAAAACTTTGAACCCATAAATATCACATGAGTGTTAGCAATTGTGAAAGATTAAATGATAGTTGAGTATGTGGAGTTTGCTAAATCAAAGCTCTGACATAGACCCTTCCTGAAAATAAGATGAATTGCAATTGTTTGATGACTAAGAGCACTGTTTGTTAGTTTTCAAGAAAGTTTATGATCTATAGTTTAACATGTGAATAGCTTGTTACTTGATCATGAAAAGCTTTATGAGATAAGATACTGTTATGACATATAATGATGCTATAAAAGGTGATTGAAATTATCATTGATCAAACTTGTGCACCTGCTAGCATTCACACTTCATTAATTATTTCTTCTGTCATTTACCACTCGAGGACGAGCAGGAATTAAGCTTGGGGATGCTGATACGTCTCCAACGTATCTATAATTTATGAAGTATTCATGCTATTATATTATCCATCTTAGATGTTTTATATGCATTTATATGCTATATTATATGATTTTTGGGACTAACCTATTAACCTAGAGCCCAGTGCCAGTTTCTGTTTTTTTCCTTGTTTTTGAGTTTTACAGAAAAGGAATAGCAAATGGAGTCCAATTGACGTGCCAATTTTTGTTGATTTTTCATGGACCAAAATAAGCCCCTGGAGCAAAAGAGTTGGGCCAGAAGAGTCTCGGGCTGTCCACGAGGGTGGAGGCGCGCCCACCCCCCTGGGCGTGGGCCCCTGCCTCGTGGACGACTCGGAGACCCCCCTGATGTGAAACCAACGCCAAAAATTCCTATAAATACAGAAACCCCCAGAAAATAACCTAGATCGGAAGTTCCACCGCCGCAAGCCTCTGTAGCCACGAGAAATCAATCTAGGCCCTCTCTGGCACCCTGCCGGAGGGGGCCATCATCACCGGAGGCCATGGAGGAGGATCCCGGAGGGGCCATCATCACCATGAAGGCCAAGGACCAGAGGGAGAACCTCTCCCCATCTAGGGGGGAGGCCATGGAGGGGGAAGCACAAGGGGGAGAACCTCTCCTCCTCTCTCTCGGTGGTGCCGGAGTGCCATCGGAAGGGGAATTATCGCCGCGGTGATCGTCTTCATCAACATCACCATCATCATCACCATCCTCATCTCTTTTACTGGTCCACTCTCCCGCGCCCCGCTGTAATCCCTACTTGAACATGGTGTTTTCTGCCACATATTATGATCCAATGATGTGTTGCCATCCTATGATGTTTTGAGTAGTCCTTTGTCTTTGGGTTGATTGATGATATAGATTGGTATGAGTTGTATGTTTTATTTTGGTGTTGTCCTATTGTGCCCTCCGTGTTGGGCAAGCGTGAGGGATTCCTGCTATAGGGTGTTGCAATACATTCATGATTCGCTTATAGTGGGTTGCTTGAGTGACAGAAGCTTAAACCCAAGTAAGGGGGTTGTTCCGTATGGGATAAGGGGGGCTTGATTATTTAATGCTATGGTTGGGTTTTACCTTAATGATCTTTAGTAGTTGCGGATGCTTGCTAGAGTTCCAATCATAAGTGCATATGATCCAAGAAGAGAAAGTATGTTAGCTTATGCCTCTCCCTCGTATGATATTGCAATGACGACTACCGGTCTTGTTAACAATTGCCTAGGATAATTCCGCACAATCGACCCATCATTATTCCACGATTCGCTATTTATAATATTTAGTAATATATTCTAACTTTATGATAACAACACCTAATTTTATGTTTTAGCTCTCCGATATCATGCAAAATTATCCTCTTCATACCCACAACGTAGTTTTATTTCTCGTTTCTAGTTGGAAGCAAACGTTCAGTGTAATGTAAAAGTCGTGTCGATTGGCGAGATAGGACTTGAGAGAATATTGATCTTACCTTTAGCTCCTTGTGGGTTCGACATTCCATACTTATCACTTCCACCTTTGGAAATTGCTACGATGATTCCCTGCACTTGGGGATTATTAGAGTACTATATGTGGAGAGGCTGACCGCTGGGTCCACGGCCGTAGCAAGGAAGTGCCTCCTTATTACGAACAAAATTATTATTCCTCCACCTGACAGCGGGGACCCACCGGACGAGCCATCGTATTTCGTGGAAAAAACATTTCCCCCTGACTGCTGGGACCCACCAGCTACATCTTCGCACGCAAGGAAGTGCGTCCGAAAAAATGATTCGCCCCCTGACTGCTGGGACCCACCAGCTACATCTTCGCACGCAAGGAAGTGCCTGACAGTCGGGACCCACCATACGAAGCATACGTAGCGTTGTCATTCTGGTCGCGAACGTGTACGTACATACTGGTCGATGTAGAGGCGCGCACGTGTCGTAGTAGATGCGCGCACGTAGCATGTACATGTACGTACATCGGCCAAGGTGCAAGAAAGTAAATACGGCCACGTACATACGGGTGCTACCTCTTGAGCACTGCGTTGGATTTCCCCGAAGAGGAAAGGATGATGCAGCAAAGTAGCGTAAGTATTTCCCTCAGTTTTTGAGAACCAAGGTATCAATCCAGTACGAGGCTACACGCGAGTCCCTCGTACTTACACAAAACAAATAACTCCTCGCAACCAACGCGAATAGGGGTTGTCAATCCCTTCACGGTCACTTATGAGAGTGAGATCTGATAGAGATGACAGATAACATTTTTCGTATAAAGATGCAAAGTAAAATAAAAGGCAAAGTAAAAAAGCAAAGCAATATTAAAGTGATGGAAGATTAATATGATGAAGATAGACCCGGGGGCCATAGATTTCACTAGTGGCTTCTCTCAAGAGCATAAATATTCTACGGTGGGTGGGCCAATTCATCGTTGAGCAATTGATGAAATTGAGCATAGTTATGAGAATATCTAGGTATGATCATGTATATAGGCATCACGTCCGAGACAAGTAGACCGACTCCTGCCTGCATCTACTACTATTACTCCACTCATCAACCGCTATCCAGCATGCATCTAGAGTATTAAGTTCAAGAAAACAGAGTAACGCCTTAAGCAAGATGACATGATGTAGAGGGATAAATTCATGCAATATGATAAAAAACCCCATGTTTTTATCCTTGATGGCAACAATACAATATGTGCCTTGCTGCCCCTACTGTCACTGGGAAAGGACACCGCAAGATTGAACCCAAAGCTAAGCACTTCTCCCATTGCACGAAAAACCAATCTAGTACGCCAAACCAAACTGATAATTCGAAGAGACTTGCAAAGATAACCAATCATACATAAAAGAATTTAGAGAAGATTCAATTCAAATATTGTTCATAGATAATCTTGATCATACACCCACAATTCATCGGTCTCAACAAACACACCGCAAAAAGAAGATTACATTGAGTAGATCTCCACGAGAGAGGCGGAGAACATTGTATTGAGATCCAAAAAGAGAGAAGAAGCCATCTAGCTACTAACTATGGACCCGAAGGTCTGAGGTGAACTACTCACACTTGATTGGAGGGGCTATGATGATGTAGAAGCCCTCCGTGGTGGATGCCCTCTCCGGCGGAGCTCCAGAACAGGCCCCAAGATGGGATCTCGTGGGTACAGAAGGTTGCGGTGGTGGAATTAGGTTTTTGGCTCCGTATCTGATCGTTTGGGGGTACGTAGGTATATATAGGAGGAAGAAGTACGTCGGTGGAGCTCCGTGGGCCCCACGAGGGTGGGGCCGCGCCTAGGGGGGTAGGGCGCGCCTCCTACCTCGGGCCCACCTCGAAGATTCCTTGGCATAGGGTCCAAGTCTCCTGGGTCATATTCGGTGAGAAAATCACGTTCCCGAAGGTTTCATTCCGTTTGGACTCCGTTTGATATTCCGTTTCTTCGAAACTCTGAAATAGGCAAAAACAGCAATTAATTTGGGCCTCCGGTTAATAGGTTAGTCCCAAAAATAATATAAAAGTGGAAAATAAATCCCATTATGGTCCAAAACAGTAGATATTATAGCATGGAGCAATAAAAAATTATAGATACGTTGGAGACGTATCAGGCATCCCCAAGCTTAATTCCTGCTTGTCCTCGAGTAGGTAAATGATAAAATAAAGAATTTTTGATGCGGAGCGCTACTTGGCATAATTTCAATGTAATTCTTCTTAATTGTGGTATGAATATTTAAATCCGAAAGATTCAAGATAAAAGTTCATATTGACATAAAAATAATAATACTTCAAGCATACTAACTAAGCAATTATGTCCTCTCAAAATAACATGGCCAAAGAAAGTTCATCCCTACAAAATCATATAGTTTAGTCATGCTCCATTTTCGTCACACAAGAATTCTCTCATCATGCACAACCCCGATGACAAGCCAAGCAATTGTTTCATACTTTAGTAATCTCAAACCTATAAACTTTCACTCAATATATGGGCGTGAGCCATGGACATAGCACTATGGGTGGAATAGAATATGATGATGGGGGTTATGTGGAGAAGACAAAAAAGGAAGAAAGTCTCACATCAACGAGGCTAATCAACGGGCTATGGAGATGCCCATCGATTGATGTTAATGCAAGGAGTAGGGATTGCCATGCAACGGATGCACTAGAGCTATATATGTATGAAAGCTCAACAAAAGAAACTAAGTGGGTGTGCATCTAACTTGCTTGCTCACGAAGACCTAGGGCACTTGAGGAGGCCCATTGTTGGAATATACAAGCCAAGTTCTATAATGAAAAATTCCCACTAGTATATGAAAGTGACAAAACAAGAGACTCTCTATCATGAATATTATGGTGCTACTTTGAAGCACAAATGTGGCAAAGGATAGTAGCATTGTCCCTTCTCTCTTTTTCTCTCATTTTTTTGGTGGGCTTCTTTGGCCTCTTTTTTTATTTGGTATTATTTGTCCTCTTTTATTTTTATAACCTCACATGGGACAATGCTCTAGAAAATGATGATCATCACACTTCTATTTATTTACAACTCAATGATTACAACTCAATACTAGAACAAAGTATGACTCTATATGAATGCCTCCGTGATGTATGGGATATGCAATGAATCAAGAGTGACATGTATGAAAGAATTATGAGCGGTGGCTTTGCCACAAATACTATGTCAACTACATGATCATGCTAAGCAATATGACAATGATGAATGTGTCATGATAAACGGAATGGTGGAAAGTTGCATGGCAATATATCTCGGAATGGCTATGGAAATGCCATAATAGGTAGGTATGGTGGCTGTTTTGAGGAAGATATAAGGAGGTTTATGTGTGAAAGAGCGTATCATATCACGGGGTTTGGATGCACCGTGAAGTTTGCACCAACTCTCAATGTGAGAAAGGGCAATGCACGGCATCAAGAGGCTAGCAATGATGGAAGGGTGAGAGTGTGTATAATCCATGGACTCAACATTAGTCATAAAGAACTCACATACTTATTGCAAAAATCTACAAGCCATCAAAAACCAAAGCACTACGCGCATGCTCCTAGGGGGTAGATTGGTAGGAAAAGACCATCGCTCGTCCCCGACCGCCACTCATACGGAAGACAATCAAACAACACCTCATGTTTCAAATTTGTTAAATAACGTTTACCATACGTGCATGCTACGGGACTTGCAAACTTCAACACAAGCATTTCTCAAATTCACAACTGCTCAACTAGCACGACTTTGATATTATCACCTCCATATCTCAAAACAATTATCAAGCATCAAACTTTTCTTAGTATTCAACGCACTGAAAAGAAAGTTTTACAAATCTTGAATACCAAGCACATTAAAATTATTAAGCAAATTACCATGCTATTTAAGACTCTCAAAATAATCTAAGTGAAGCATGAGAGATCAATAGTTTCAATAAAACAAATCCACCAACGTGCTCTAAAAGGTATAAGTGAAGCACTAGAGCAAAACTATATAGCTCAAAAGATATAAGTGAAGCACATAGAGTATTCTATCAAATTCCAATTCATGTATGGCTCTCTCAAAAGGTGTGTACAGCAAGGGTGATTATGGTAAACTAAAAAGCAAAGACTCAAATCATACAAGACGCTCCAAGCAAAACACATATCATGTGGTGAATAAAAATATAGCTCCAAGTAAAGTTACCGCTGAAAGTAGACGAAAGAGGGGATGCTTTCCGGGGCATCCCCAAGCTTTGACTTTTTGGTGTCCTTAGGTTATCTTGGGGGTGCCATGGGCATCCCCAAGCTTAGTCTCTTGACACTCCATGTTCCATAATCCATCAAAATATTTCACCCAAAACTTGAAAACTTCACAACACAAAACTCAACAGAAATCTCGTGAGCTCCGTTAGCGCAAGAAAATAAAAGACCACTTCAAGGTAATGTAATGAACTCATTCTTTATCTATATTGGTGTTAAACCTACTGTATTTCAACTTATCTATGGTTTATAAACTATTTTACTAGCCATAGATTCATCAAAATAAGCAAACAACACACGAAAAACAGAATCTGTCAAAAACAGAACAGTCTGTAGTAATCTGTAACTAAAGCAAACTTCTGGAACTCCAAAAATACAGCCAAAATAGTAAGACCTAGGCAATTTGTTTATTGATCAGCAGCAATTGGAATCACTATTTTATAACGTTCTGGTGATTTTTAACAATTGTTTTCGTGAACAGAAAGTTTCTGGAAATTACAGCAAGATCAAATAACTATCATCCAAGGAGATCCTATAGGTTTAACTTGGCACAAACACTAATTAAAACATAAAAACACATCTAACCAGAGGCTAGATCAAAGATTTATTTCTAAACAGAATCAAAAGCAAAAAAAACTAAAAATAAAATTGGGTTGCCTCCCAAGCGCTATCGTTTAACGCCCATAGCTAGGCATAAAAGCAAGGATAGATCTAGGTATTGCCATCTTTGGTTTTCATCTTTTTAGAGGAATCAAGCTCGAATCCGGGAGGTTCTTTACGTTTCCCTTCATATTCCGAAATTTTTGGATCTAAAGAGTCCAACCGCTTATTGCAAAGAGTAATCAACATATTCATGCGGTGAATATTTCCGCTAACGTTCTTAAGAGGTTCAAGAGACTTTTGTAAATTCTTAGTAACTTCACAAATTTTTTCAAGAACTTGTGTCTCTTCCTGAGTAGGATGAGGCCCCTTTTGTTGAGGAAGTGCTCCCACTATACCTTCTATAATTTCAAGTGCAATATGGGGATCAATTTCAATAAAATTGCCTTTGGCAACGCAATCCAAAAGTTGTCTATGAGACATATTTAATCCAACATAAAAATTGCGAAGCATTATTCTCAGATTTACTTCAAAGGTACAATTAAGATAAGACTCCATTATTCGCAACCAGGCATCTTTTACATTTTCTCCTTGTCTTTGTTTGAAGTGAAAAACTTCAAACTCAGGGGACAACGGAGTGGATAAGGGACTAGCCATTATGACAAGCAAGCGAGAAAAAAGGCAAAACGGAAAAAGAGAGGGCGAATAAAACGGCAAGGGTGAAGTGGGGGAGAGGAAAACGAGAGGCAAATGGCAAATAATGTAATGCGAGAGATAAGGGATTGTGATGGGTACTTTGTATGTTGACTTTTGCGTAGACTCCCCGGCAACTGCGCTAGAAATTCTTCTTGTTACCTCTTGAGCACTGCGTGGATTTCCCCGAAGAGGAAAGGATGATGCAGCAAAGTAGCGTAAGTATTTCCCTCAGTTTTTGAGAACCAATGTATCAATCCAGTAGGAGGCTACGCGCGAGTCCCTCATACCCACACAAAACAAATAACTCCCCGCAACCAACGCGAATAGGGGTTGTCAATCCCTTCACGATCACTTATGAGAGTGAGATCTGATAGAGATGATAGATAATATTTTTGGTATTTTTGGTATAAAGATGCAAAGTAAAATAAAAGGCAAAGTAAAAAAGCAAAGCAATATTAAAGTGATGGAAGATTCATATGATGAAGATAGACCCGGGGGCCATAGATTTCACTAGTGGCTTCTCTCAAGAACATAAATATTCTACGGTGGGTGAACGAATTACTGTTGAGCAATTGACAGAATTGAGCATAGTTATGAGAATATCTAGGGTATGATGATGTATATAGGCATCACGTCTGAGACAAGTAGACCGACTCCTGCCTGCATCTACTACTATTACTCCACTCGTCGACCGCTATCCAGCATGCATCTAGAGTATTAAGTTCAAGAAAACAGAGTAACGCCTTAAGCAAGATGACATGATAGGGATAAATTCATGCAATATGATAAAAACCCCATCTTGTTATCCTCGATGGCAACAATACAATACGTGCCTTGCTGCCCCTCATCACTTTGGGAAAGGACACCGCAAGATTGAACCCAAAGCTAAGCACTTCTTCCATTGCAAGAAAACCAATCTAGTAGGCCAAACCAAACTGATAATTCGAAGAGACTTGCAAAGATAACCAATCATACATAAAAGAATTCAGAGAGGATTCAAATATTGTTCATAGATAATCTTGATCATAAACCCACAATTCATCGGTCTCAACAAACACACCGCAAAAAGTAGATTACATCGAATAGATCTCCACGAGAGAGGGGGAGAACATTGTATTGAGATCCAAAAAGAGAGAAGAAGCCATCTAGCTACTAACTATGGACCCGAAGGTCTGAGGTAAACTACTCACACTTCATCGGAGGGGCTATGATGATGTAGAAGCCCTCTGAGGGAGTCCTGGACTAGGGGGTGTCCGGATAGCCGAACTATCACCGTTGGCCGGACTCCAAGACTATGAAGATACAAGATTGAAGACTTCGTCCCTTGTCTGGATGGGACTTTCCTTGGCATGGAAGGCAAGCTTGGCGATACATATATGTAGATCTCCTACCATTGTAACCGACTCTGTGTAACCCTAACCCTATTCGGTGTCTATATAAACCGAAGGGTTTTAGTCCGTAGGACGAACAACAATCATACCATAGGCTAGCTTCTAGGGTTTAGCCTCCTTGATCTCGTGGTAGATCTACTCTTGTACTACCCATATCATCAATATTAATCAAGCAGGAGTAGGGTATTACCTCCATCGAGAGGGCCCGAACACAGGTAAAAACATCGTGTCCCTTGTCTCCTGTTACCATCCGCCTAGACGCACAGTTCGGGACCCCCTACCCGAGATCCGCCGGTTTTGACACCGACATTGGTGCTTTAATTGAGAGTTCCTCTGTGTCATCACCTATGGGCCCGATGGCTCCTTCGATCATCAACAACGACGCGGTCCAGGGTGAGACTTTTCTCCCCGGACAGATCTTCGTATTCGGCGGCTTAGCACTGCGGGCTAATTCACTTGGCCATCTGGAGCAGATCGAAAGCTACGCCCCTGGCCATCAGGTCAGATTTGGGAGTTTGAATTACACGGCCGACATCCGCGGAGACTTGATCTTCGACGGATTCGAGCCACAACCATCGCCCCGCCTTTGTCTCGATGGGCACGATCTAGCTCTGCCGCCGAGCAAAGGTCTCACGGAGGCCGCACCAGCGTCCGCTCCGACCCTTAGCTCGGAGCCGACTCCCCCGATCGAGGACGAGTGGTTGGACACCACCTCGGGGGCTACGATCTCAACGGCGATTGAGCCGAACTCCGTCCCTGTCCTTTGCGAACGGACTCCTCTCCGGACTCCGAACCCTCCGCACCCCTGCCAATCGAATCTGATTGGGCGCCGGTCATGGAGTTCACTGCCGCGGACATCTTTCATCACTCGCCCTTTGGCGACATCTTGAATTCACTAAAGTCTCTCTCTTTATCAGGAGAGCCCTGGCCGGACTACGGTCAGGAAGGTTGGGATGCGGACAACGAAGAAATTCAACGCCCACCCACCACCCACTTTGTAGCCACTGTCGATGATTTAACCGACATGCTCGACTTCGACTCCGAAGACATCGACGGTATGGACGACGATGCTGGAGACGACCAAGAACCAGCACCTACAGGGCACTGGAAGGCCACCTCGTCATACAACATATACATGGTGGACATCCCACAAGAGGGGAACGACGATGGAACAGCGGAGGATGACCCCTCCAAGAAACAGCCCAAGCGCCGACATCAGCGGCGCCGCTCTAAATCCCGCCACAGTAAAAAAAGCGATTCCGGCACGGGAGACAATAATACCCCGGACAGTGCCGAAGACGACCCCCTCCAGCGGGACTCGGTAGCGGGAGGAGGGAGAAGCAAGACCGCACGACAAAGGCAGCGAAAAAAGAGGTAGAGGGCGATAATTATGCGCCCCCTCGAAGACGAGGCAAGCCTTGACGACGCATTTAATTTGTCGTGCTGCAGTATCCTGCCGAACAGAGCGTTTCAAACGCAGGCTTATGGCCACGGCAAGCAGCCTCAAGAAAAGCAGCAGCAGCTTAGAGCTGACCAAGACTTGCTAGGCGACAGATGGATCAAGTCCTTGCGGCGAAGAGTATGAACTCGAACGGCCCTCCAAGAGATACCCCAAACACAGGCTGCTACCCCAATTAGATGAAGCAGCACCCAAACCTACATCACCGGCGCGATGATGCGATCGACCGGCCACCCGTGGTCGCGACGGAAGAGGCCTCAGACCCTCCATTCAAGCCGTACTCGGCGTCGCTCGAAAAGTACCAAGGCACGGGAAGCGTGCGGACCTGCCAGACATATTGGAGGACAAGGCAAGGCAAACAAGATCGATCTACGGATCGGCGTATGCGCCCACGACGCGTGGCGATAACCGTCACGCCGGATACAACAATTCCGGCCGGGCGAACACGATGAACAAAGCTCATTTGAGTTGCGTCGTGATATAGCTCAATACAGAGGCGCCGCGCACCCACTATGCTTCACAGATGAAGTAATGGATCATCAAATCCCCGAGGGCTTCAAACCCGTAAACATCGAATCAGACGATGGCACAACAGATCCTGCGGTTTGGATCGAGGACTACCTCCTCCATATCCACATGGCCCGCGGCGATGATCTACACGCCATCAAATACCTCCCACTCAAGCTTAAAGGACCAGCTCGGCATTGGCTCAACAGCTTGCCAGCAGAGTCAATCGGTTGTTGGGAGGACACAGAAGCCGCATTCCTTGATAACTTTCGGGGCACATATGTGCGACCACCGACGCCGATGACCTTAGCCATATAATTCAGCAGCGGAAGAATCAGCCAGACAATTCTGGACACGGTTCCTAACCAAGAAAAATCAAACCGTTGACTGTCCGGATGCAGAGGCCCTTGCAGCCTTCAAACATAACATCCGCGACGAGTGGTTAGCCCGGCACCTAGGACAGGAAAAGCCGAAATCCGTGGCAGCCCTCACCACACTAATGACCCGCTTTTGCGCGGGAGAGGACAGCTGGCTAGCTCGTAGTAACAACTTGACCAAAAACCCTGGTAGTTCGGATACCAAGGACAGCAATGGCAGGTCGCGTCACAACAAGAACAAGCGCTGCATTAATGGCGATAATGATGAAGATACGACAGTCAATGCCGGATTCAGAGGCTCTAAACCCGGTCAGCAGAACAAGCCATTCAAAAGAAATACCCAGGGCCCGTCCAACTTGGACCGAATACTCGATCGCTTGTGCCAGATACATGGCACCCCCGAAAAACCAGCCAATCACACCAACATGGATTGTTGGGTGTTCAAGCAAGCAAGCAAGCTAAGTGCCAAACTCAATGACAAGGGGCTGCATAGCGATGACGAGGAGGAGCCCCGGCCGCCGAACAATAGAGGACAGAAGGGCTTTCCCACACAAGTGCGGACTGTGAACATGATATATGCAACCCACATACCCAAAAGGGAGCGGAAGCGTGCACTAAGGGACGTATATGCGATGGAGCCAATCGCCCCGAAGTTCAACCCATGGTCTTCCTGCCCGATCACCTTCGATCGAAGGGACCACCCCACTAGCATCCGTCATGGTGGTTTCGCCGCATTGGTTCTTGACCCAATTATTGACGGATTTTACCTCACCAGAGTCCCGATGGGCCGGCGGTAGTAACTGAACCTGCTTTATCGGGATCTGATGTCATAAAATGGGCATAGACCCCTCAAGGATTAAACCCACAAAGACGACCTTTAAAGGCGTCATACCAAGTGTAGAGGCCAATTGTACAGGCTCAGTTACACTCGAAGTGATCTTCGGATCCCCGGATAACTTCCGAAGCGAAGAGTTAATCTTCGACATAGTCCCATTCCGCAGCGGCTATCACGCACTGCTTGGACGGACCGCATTTGCAAAGTTCAATGCGGTGCCGCACTACGCATACCTCAAGCTCAAAGATGCCAGGCCCTCGAGGAGTAATCACGGTCAATGGAAACACCGAACGCTCTCTCCGAACGGAGGAGCACACGGCGGCCCTCGCGGCGGAGGTGCAAAGCAGCCTCTCACAGCAATTCTCGAGTCCGGCCACTAAACGTCCGGACAACATCAAAGCGCGCCGGAGTAACCTACAACAAGACTGCACAGCACGATCCAGAGCATCGCCAGAGCAATCCGGCCCCAACCCCAGCCCTCGCGAAGCTGCGAAGCGATTACTACTGGCGTACATAACTACGCTCTGGAGATACCATGGGCATAAGGGAGGGCACGACCACGCACTGCGCCAGTGCGGCTCAACCGCACTGTGGGCTCCGATTGTGTCATTCTTTTTCTTTTCTTCTTTTTTTACTTTCAGGACTCCATTTTCCAGAAGTCCTGTCCGGCACTAGAATTGCCGAACTCACGATGCAACAGCCAGGGAAGCAGAAAGCTACGTCAAGTGTCCAGGTGGTCTCTACTACGAGCATTATACCTGTTTTACATACCATCCCGCAGCTTACCCCTGGAGGAGGACATGTTAAATAGTCCCATCCCTTGCTTATCGCACTATTTGTATCGTTCTGCTTTCATTGCAGTACCTTTTTGAATAAACAATACATAGCTTTTGCCTATTATTGCATTCCTTTCTTTATCTATATATATATATGTTCATTTCATGACATGTTGCACCCGTACACTTTGGTACGGCCAATACACCGGGGGCTTCAGATCGAAAAGCATGGTGTGATAAGTCCGAACACTTTCACAAGTGTGGCACCCCGAACTTATAGCATTATATGCATCGGCTCCGAATCATGTCTTGGGTCAATAGTTGGGTTTGTCCGGCTCCTATGTTTTGGTACCTTACGTTCCGTTATATCGGCTAAGGTAGCCTTTGGGAGAACCACTGCGATTGTGCCCCAGTTGAGCTGGGTTGAGCACCTCAGTGGAGAAAGCTAAAACTGGCCGTCATGATAGGGCGAGAGCCAGTCGCTGTTCGAGAGGTTTTTCGGGTCCCTAAAGACTTATGCCGCTTAGAGCGAGGAACCGGCATTGTCCGGCCAAGGCGTGGATAGCGCCCCGAACTCGGTCTTCCGAATACTAGGGGCTTCGCCGAAATTTAAAATTATAGAATTCTATGGCTAAGTGAGAGTGTTCAAGCACTATAAGTCCGGTTGCCTTGTTCGTTGCATTGAGCGCCTCCATCGATGGACCCAAGAATGGGAAAAAGAGCGCTCAAGTTTATCCCGAACA
Source organism: Aegilops bicornis (assembly GCA_021605145.1). Lineage (NCBI taxonomy): Eukaryota > Viridiplantae > Streptophyta > Magnoliopsida > Poales > Poaceae > Aegilops > Aegilops bicornis. The sequence continues at coordinate 480,369,171 of CM038670.1, forward strand.
CCCCAGCACTCGTGGCATGGGGCCTGAAGCCAACGACTTGCCATCTCTAAAATTTGATAAACGGCCGCACAGAAGGTAATATTTTAAATTAACAAGCGTTGCTTAGCGCATATGAACAAGTTTTCAGCGTACAGGATAACAAATGCGAGTCTATTCAAAAATTACATCTTTGGAGCACTCATCCGCTATACGGCGGGCACCCTTCAGGACGCCCTCATAGTACATCTCGGGCTTGCGATGATCCTTGCCCTTTGGTGGCCCGTCCGTCACAAGCTTCTCCGCATCCAGCTTGACCCAGTGCACTTTAGCACGGGCAAGGGCCAACAGCACCTTCTATGCAGACGGAGCGCTTGATGACTTCAATCCATGGACAGGCGTCCACCAGCCGCTGCACTAACCCGAAATAGCTCCCAGGCACGGCTTCCAATGGCCACAGCCGAACTATGAGGCCCTTCATGGCCTGTTTGGCGACCTTGTGGAGCTCGACCAGCTGCTTCAGCTGGTCGCTCAGGGGCACCAGACGGTCGCCTTAGCATACTGAGACCAGAACACCTTCTCCGTCGAGCTCCCCTCCTTGGCGCGGTAGAATGCGGCAGCATCAGACACACTCACGGGCAGATCTGCGAGCGCTCTGGAGAGCTCCGGATTCGGGTAAGTACTAGATAATTGACTTTTACATTCTTGCTCTGCATAAAGAATGCCTTATCCGCCGCGATCTTCTTTATTGCCTCAATCTCCTGGAGGGCTTTTTGGACCTCGGCCTTAGCAGCTTTGGCACTCTCAAGAGTCGAGGCAAGCTCGGACTCTCGGGTCTTCGAGTCACGCTCCAAACCCTCGTGTTTTTCCACGAGCACGGAGCTCTTGCCGTACCTCCGCCAGCTGCGCCTCCCCCTTCTCTCGCTCCGTGCGCTCCGCAGCCGCTTTGTTTTCGGCCGCGGACACCGCCTCCTTCAGGGTTGCCACCTCGCTCGTGGCCCCTGCAGTACCCATGTTATTCTTGTTATATTTTGCAACCAAATCCTTTCTATAAGGTATTTCTTTAATAAGGTATTACTTACCTTCCTTGTCCACGAGCTGCTTCTTGGCAAGGCCGAGCTCGTTCTCGGACCGCTCGAGGCTTTGCTTCAATGCATTGACCTCCATGATCGGTCTTGGCCAGTCGGCAACACGACTGCATTCCCATATTGACATACTTATGTTAGACTCCTGCGTATATCTTTTTAGATCCTTAGTCCGGCTTTTCTTTTCAAACACCGAACTAAGCATCGAGGCTCTTGTCTATGCGGTAATATTTTTACATATTCTAAACTTACCTCAAAGCCTGTTAGAAGGCTGGTACAAGCTTCAGTCAGCCCGCTCTTGGCGGACTGAACTTTCTAGATCACCACACTCATAACAGTGCGGTGCTCCTCCTTGATGGAGGCGCTGTTAAGCGCCTCCGATGCTATCCGGTGCCTCCGGTTGGACGGAGGATGCCGGCGTCTTACCCTTCCTACGAAGGGACCGCTTGCCGGACTTCGGAACCGCTGAAGGTTCCGGTATGGAGTCCGGACGAGGTCGGGCTTAGAGCCCCTAGGGGTCTCGCCCCCCACGCGCCTGGAGTCCGGGAGGTTGCCTTGCGGCGCCTCCTGCGCCACCTCCTCTTGACCAGGCCCCCCTTGGGGCCCCACCTCGGCGTCGTCCATGAGCATGAGGTGAGGAGGCGGCCGGAAGTGAAGTACTCTCCATTTCCGACGAACTCAGGGACCCGCTCGACGAAGCGGCGAACTCGTCCTTGGGCGGGCTGCATGGTTGTTCGGCATTAGAGAACACTATGCAATGAAAAAAAGCCATGGGTATCCGGACACTTACGATCTCGCCAGGGGCTTGGCCCTTGTTGGCCACTCCTCCTCGTCGTCGTCGGCGTTGGTGGAGAAGTACGGAGGAAGGGTCCTTCCCTTCTTGGACCCTCCGGCCTCCCCAATTGGGGCGGCCTTCCTTTTCTTCTCTCTCCCCGTTGGGGGAGAGGCTTCTTTTTCCTCCTCCTCTTCCTCAGAGGAGGATTCCGCCTCAAAGTTGTCGGGCGGTGAGTCCGACAAGACTGGCACCGGGAGCTCCTTCGAGTTACCGTGGCCTCCTTCTTGGCCTTCTTCTCCGGCACCACGTGAGGTACCGGAGCCAGCAGCCCCGTCAATCGGGCGTCCGCTGGGTCCTCTGGCAAAGGGGCCGGACAGTTAATCTGTCCGGACGTCTTCAGCCAGTCCTGTTAAAGGTTAGGGAGTTTTAGATCCCGCATAGAGTCAAACTATGAGAAAAGAGTCCCATAAAGGGTAAAATAACTTACCTCACTGGCTTGACGCTGCGAGCTGAATCCGCGATCTTGATGGCGGATGTGGGAGCCTCGGCGTATGAACAAGCACCTTCCGGGCATCTTCGTACGTAGTGTCGAAGAGCCTTTTCAGAGTTGGGTGCTGTGTCGGATCGAACTCCCACAATTTGAAGGCTCGTTGTTGGCATGGGAGAATCCGGCGGATGAGCATCACCTGGATTACGTTGACAAGCCTGAGATTCTTGTCCACCAGGTTTCGGACGCAGGTTTGGAGTCCGGATAGCTCGTCCGAATTCCCCCACGTCAGGCCCGTCTCTTTCCATGATGAGAGCCGTGTGGGGAATTCGGGGGCCGCCGCCCATTGAGAGTCGCGCGGCTCGGTGATGTAGAACCACACCGATTGCCACCCCTTTATGATCTCCACAAAGGAGCCCTCGAGCCATAGGACTTTGGCCATCTTGCCAACCATGGCGCCTCCGCACTCCGCTTGGCGGCCGCCCACTACCTTCGGCTGGACATTGAAGATCTTCAGCCATAAGCCGAAGTCGGGCTGGATGCAGAGGAAGGCCTCGCATTTACGATGAACGCCGAGATGTTGAGGATGAAATTGGGGCCAGATCGTGGAAGTCCAGCCGTAGTAGAACATGAGCCCCGGACAAATGGGTGAAGTGGAAAACCTAGTCCAGCGGAGGAAGTGGGGGAGAAACACCACCCTCTCATGGGGCCTGGGGGTTGGAATGAGCTGCCCCTCGTCGGGCAGCCGGTGCGCGATGTTGCTGGACAAGTATCCGGCCTCCCGCAGCTTTTCGATGTGCCCCTCCGTGACGGAGGAGGCCATCCACCTGCCTCCCGCTCCGGACATAGTTGGAGAAGGTTGAGGTGGGATGTGCGGACTTGGGCGCCGGAGCTCGAGTCTTGTGAAATGGGTAAGCAAAGGAGGAAGAAGGCGTAGGTGAAAAGGTGGATCCTTATCCCCTTATATGGACGGACGAAGCTATGCGTCCCCGCCAGCCTGGTAAAACTCGCTTATCTCCCAAGCGCCGTAATCAATGGCGCGGATGGGTTACCCACGTCCGTATTGATGGGAATCCCGGAATAAGGGGGCACGATCTCCGCTTTGATAAGACGTGCCAAGAAAACCGCCTTGCTAAACGCGCTGAGGTGGGACAGTAAAAAACGATTCGAATAAAGGCATGGCCGTGGTGTGATGTCACGCCGCGGAATACGTCAGCAGATCTGTGCAAAAATTATTCTCTCTACGGTGGTATGTGGAACTTGTTTTGCAGAGCCGGACACTATCCTTGTGTCCAAAACCTTCTATGAAGTATTCGAGGAGGAACCCGCCTTGCAATCTTTGAAGACAATATGCGCCCGGACTAAATCGTCATTGAAGCCTGGTTCAGGGGCTACTGAGGGAGTCCTGGACTAGGGGGTGTCCGGATAGCCGAACTATCACCGTTGGCCGGACTCCAAGACTATGAAGATACAAGATTGAAGACTTTGTCCCTTGTCCGGATGGGACTTTCCTTGGCGTGGAAGGCAAGCTTGGCGATACGGATATGTAGATCTCCTACCATTGTAACCGACTCTGTGTAACCCTAACCCTATTCGGTGTCTATATAAACCGGAGGGTTTTAGTCCGTGGGGACGAACAACAATCATACCATAGGCTAGCTTCTAGGGTTTAGCCTCCTTGATCTTGTGGTAGATCTACTCTTGTACTACCCATATCATCAATATTAATCAGGCAGGAGTAGGGTATTACCTCCATCGAGAGGGCCCGAACCTGGGTAAAAACATCGTGTCCCTTGTCTCATGTTACCATCCGCCTAGACGCACAGTTCGGGACCCCCTACCCGAGATCCGTCGGTTTTGACACCGACACCCTCCATGGTGGATGCCCTCTCTGGCGGAGCTCCGGAACAGGCCCAAGATGGGATCTCATGGGTAGAGAAGGTTGCGGCGGTGGAATTAGGTTTTTGGCTCCGTATCTGATCATTTGGGGGTACGTAGGTATATATAGGAGGAAGAAGTACGTCGGTGGAGCTCCGTGGGCCCTACGAGGGTGGCGGCGCGCTTGGGGGGTAGGGCGCGCCCCCCTACCTCGGGCCCACCTCGAAGCTTCCTTGGCGTAGGGTCCAAGTCTCCTGGGTCATATTCGGTGAGAAAATCACGTTCCCGAAGGCTTCCTTCCGTTTGGAGTCTCTTTGATATTCCGTTTCTTCGAAACTCTGAAATATGCAAAAAACGGCAATTCTGGGCTGGGCCTCCGATTAATAGGTTAGTCCCAAAAGTAATATAAAAGTGGAAAATAAAGCCCAATATGGTCCAAAACAGTAGATATTATAGCATGGAGCAATCAAAAATTATAGATACGTTGGAGACGTATCAATGGGCGGGGTCTCGAACGCCTACTCGCGTGTACGTACGGCCAGGGTTCGTGTACATGGCTGGGTCGAAACGGAGGAACTGCGTCGTCGTCGTGTTCATTGGGAGGCAACGGAATGCTCGTGTTCATCGGGAGGCAACGGAACACGTGGGAGCCAACCGGATTGGACGGAATAGCCGATGGAAACGAGGCCTGGCGTACCGCAGAACGGAGGAAACGGCCTTGTGTTCAACTGGCCACGTTCGAAACGAGATCGTGTTCATCGGGAGGGGTCTGGCGTACCACAAAACGGAGGAAACGGACCTCCTACGGTCGAAACGGGGGTCCTGCTGATTGGGAGGAGTGTGGCATACCGCAAAATGGAGGAAACGGCTTGTGTTGGAGCGCTATGGTCGAAACGGGGGTCCTGTTCATCGGGAGGGGTGTGGCGTACCGCAAAATGGGACTCGACGGGATACTGTTCATCTCCACCGTCGACCCACTCCAGCCTCCACGTGGTACTATTCATCCACCGTCGACCTCCTCCAGCCTCCACCTGCGACTGTTCATCCACAGGCTCCTGTTCATCCAGCCTCCACCGCGCGCTACTCCACCGGCTACTGTTCAACCAGCCCTCTCCACGGGCTCCTGTTCAACCACCCCTCCACGGGCTACTGTTCATCCAGCCCTCTACCATCTACTGTTCATCCAGCCCTCCACGAGGTCCTGTTCATCCAGCCCCAACTGGCTCGATCGATCGGGGTCCTGTTCATCCAGAGGCAACACCACGGGGTCCTGTTCATCCACCCCCATCGAGAACTGTTCATCCAAGCCCCCCCCCCCCAGCAACGCTCACTGTTCATCCAGAGGCAACATCGATCGGCTTCAGTTAGCAGCAGTAGCGAAGGAATCGCTCGATCGGGTTCTGTCGTGGAATTGTCACGGCAGATGTCCTCATGAAAGGACTTAGTCGTGAGGCCATCGTACGGGTTAACTTAAAGGGGTTAAAGCGGACGCAAAGACACGAGATTTTATACTAGTTCGGCCCCTTCGATGAAGGTAAAAGCCTACGTCTAGTTTGTGATGGGATTGATGTGATTTCGGCGACTAGGGAGCAATAGCTTCGCCTAAGCCTCGAATTGTTCTTGTCTGTCCCTAAACCGCCGCCGGATCATCCCCTTATATACACGGGTTGACGTCCGGCCGGTCTACAGAGTCCCGAGGCCGGCTCATACAAGTGTCCGGCTCGGTCTCTTCTTTCTCTTATCTTACAACACAAGTTACATGGTTATGGCGGTTTTACCATTATGGGCCCTAACTTCGCCCACAGGCTCCGGGCCTCTAAACTCTACAAGAATCGCCACCTTACGAGTCTTCGTGGGCCCCAATATTGGCGAGGGTAAACCGGCCCCTTCGGGCGGTTTATATTCAGAGGTTACATCCCCAACATTAGGCCCCAGATTGACTTGAACCTGTTCATGTTAATCTTCAACATCTTAGAAAACTCAATCTCTTCCTTCATATTTCGTAAACCGCCATCTCGCTTAAACCGCTGTGACGTCATCCTCCGACCACAACAACAGAGCATCTTGACGTCATCTCTATTAACGAAGCTTCCAACAAGAAGATTCCCTTCATTTAATACTATCCGGAAATCGAGGCGACCGCTGCGCCGTCTGCCGCTTTCAACGCCTCCATTCTCGCTAGTTAATTACTCCGTCTTATTATAAATAGACCGGCAGGCCCTTTCTCTTCTTCCTCCTTCCGTGCTTCTTCTTCCTCGCGACGCTCCAGCTCTGAAGCTCCGCCGTTGCCTCCGACCTCCAAACGCCGCGTCAGTGCAAGGCCGCTGCATCAACCTGGTTGTACCAGAGACTTTCGGCGCTCCTCCATTACGTGCATCGGGTAAGGCTCCTCCTCATGCCCTAGATCTGCATCTTGAGGCTCCTGTTCATGTCGTCGTTCATAGGTGTTCATCCTTAATCTCTTCATACCTGCTCTGCCATGGCTTTTTAATCCAACCGTAGCGTATATTCTGTGTAGTAACTGTTCCGCCTTCAGTTTAGCACATTGCACATCTGTCTTTTTGTTTAGACCCTCTTGTTAGAACGCACGAACTTCCCTGCCCTTTATAAGGCTTGCATGGGTCGCAGAAATTTTTCCTTCATCAATCTTTGGTAGATCCAAATTAACTCTATTCATATGTGAAACCTGTTTACATCCACACTTAGCAGATTTTCCAGTTCTGTCTCTTCCTCCTAAGGGCGGTTTAACTTTTTGATAGCTAATCCGCCATACTCCATTAGTCCTTAGTTAAACCGGAAGTTGGAACTGACTGCCAAACTGCCGGTTTAGCATTGTATAATATGTCTGAACCGTTAATGGTGAACCGTTTTTTACTTTTCCTTTCGCAGTCTCTTCTTCCGAAATGGCCAAACAATTCTCAGCTTGCAATTGGGTCCGGTCCAAGATCACTGAACCGTCAATGGATATGTCACCACCGGCGCTTTAGCCTCCAAAAATGTCCTCCATTGGCGTGTTCCGGATACCGAATGCCCTCCTGAACCTCAAGAAGGTGAAGTAATTGTGTTTATGCAGCACTTAGACCGGGGATTCAGCCCGCCCGGATCGAGATTCTTCCGGGATGTCCTCGCAAGTTTCCAACTCCATCCACAAGATATTGGTCCGAACTTCATGTCCAATATGTGCAATTTCCAAGTTTTCGTGAAGTCTATCTTCAAGAAGAACCATCTGTGGAGCTGTTCCGAGATTTCTTTCATTTGAACCGCCAGACGGAGTTTTCGATGGTCCTAACACGGGCGGGTGGCGTTTCAATCCAGAAAAGGAAGGAAGTAGACTTTCCTCACATAAAGCACCATAGCCATCCGAAAGATTGGAACCAAACCTGGTTTTATTGCGGAACACCGCTCGACAGCGAGAACCCCTTGTCGGGCTACCGCCTCACCGCTTAGCAACCATCACCCATTGCCTTTACGCTTGACCGCCGCAGAACGGAAGAATTTTGCGCCTCAAATTATCAAACTCCGGGCTCTAATGGCCAATGGCTTAACTGGTATTGACCTTGTTTGATGTTGGGTTTCTTGGGGCATCTTGCCATTAAGCCGCCGCGCCGGATTGATGCACGAATACACTGGTAGCATCAAAGACCCTCAAAGACGTCATGAGCTAGCAATAACTGAGCTTGAAGTCACTGAGACAGTGAAGAAGATGCTCGATGAGCCGATCTCCGTCTGCAGCCAAACCGGGTTGGCCCCATTCTGTGTTTCCAACAAACCGCCTGCGGTAAGGCTCCGCTCATCACTCTTCTGATGTTAATGCCTTATTGATATGTATTAATCCGTGTTACTTCTCAGGCTAACAACTCCTTCTGGAAACGAACCAAACCGGCCCGGGTTCCTCGTGTAAAGTCCAAGACCACCAAGAAGGCTGGTAAGAGGAGAACCGCCGAGTCTTCTGATCCGCCGGAAGAAGAAGAATCAGAAGCTGAGGTAAAGCTTGACTTTGTCTCTTTTTATCCTTCATCCTATTGACAGTTTCAATTCCCAGGATGATGCTGAAGCCAGTCATGCCGATCCTGTTGAGGTAATCCTTCTTTCTTCCGAATCTGATCTTGTGCCAGTTAAAAGAATTCGCCGCACAGTCCGTAAATAGAAAAAATCTCACTCCCGTGATCAGTTGAATCCGAACCTTTCTTTGAAGACACGGCGAGTGAAGAGCGCCCGTATGACCCGGCACGGTCAACAAATTACATCGTCCGGTTTACGACACCCCAACCTGGAAGCGTCGTCGTCGGTGATTTGTTCTCCGAAAAGCGTTATCCTTTGAAAGGTTTCTTCCGATGTCCTCTCAATCCGTCGATCCAATTATCGTGCCTCTTCCAACTCATCTGGCGGTTCATCAACCACGCAATCGCCTCCTCCGAAAGTTGCTGCGGGTAAGCATAATGCTCTTTTGTTTTCTTCGCATTAGCCGGTTCATCACATTCTAACTCTGAATATTGCAGCACCAAGGCTCGCTTAAGTAAGAAGGCGAAAACCCTTGACCCTCTTGTGGATGCTGATCCGGAGAAGACTCCCGAGCACCATGGCGAAAAGCCTGAAGTTGCTAAAAACAGTTCTGCCAGGTTGAACCAAGACGACAATGCTAAGCCGCCAGAGGCTGAACCGGACGCCCAAGTGGAAACATCACATCCTGCTCCACCGAGTTGCTGAAACAGGTAACAGTTGCTGAAACACCGAGCCTGGGTATGAAAACACCAAGCCCAAGGAAGAATGCCAATCCGGCCAGCCCGGTCAAAGATGATGATGTCGTAGTGACGGGCACTGCCTATACCGCCCCTGGCAATCCGGTCGCCCTATCAAAACACAGTGCCAAGGAAGAATTTACTGCCATGAGTAAAGACAAGGGAAAAACTGATCTGTCAGCTTATGATAACTTCTCTGCCCAAGAACTTCACTCCGGCTTCCTGAACCGACTCTACACAAGTCGTGACTTCGAAGCCGGCCTGGTGAATCATATGAAGGAACGCTATGAGGTAAGGAGTTATGCCTCTCTTGTACTTTTGTTGTGTAGTAGCCCCAAGGGCGGTTCAACTTAGCATAGTTAAACCGGTACTTTAGCATGTATCACCATAGCAAGATGAGATCAATTAGCCATTAGCCCCCAAGTGCCAAGTTGAATACTTGTATTGAGCTTGGGACTTCATAATGAAACAACTAACGTGATCCATTTTTTATCAGAGCGAGATAGACCAGCAAACCGTACAACTCAAGGACCTTCGTGCCAATCAAGACTCAACAAGCGAAACCACCAAGGCCAAGGACGAATTGAAAACTGCCTTGACCACTATGGAGCAGCTCAAGGAGTGGTATAAATCCGAGCGAGGCCAACCGGGAGACGGAGAAGGCCGGGCTGTTGAAACAGTGAAGATCTTGAAGCGGCTCTTAAACCGGTGTGATGTAAGAGTGACCGTACTAAAGCGCCAGATTAATGCCATGACCTCTGCGATCTTTGGTAAGAGATTTTTCACCGATTACTATTCCGTTTGATATTTCCGCCCGATTTAACCTCGAGCTGTCTTAAACCGGTATAGGGAAGCGTATTGCTCATCCGGGCTCGATATGCGGAAGAAGCTCAAGGCTGCATACACGCTGATTGAGCAACAGTATACCGGCACCAATGAGTCATATGCGCTACATCGTATGATAACACAAAGCACCGTCCTTGACCAAAGATACACCGGACCGGCTATCCATGATTTCGGCACAACTTGAGAGTTGAAGCGATCCATGACGGGCTGGCACTTTATTGGCTTTAACGCGCCAAAGGCGTGGATAAGCGGACCTTGATCCGGCCGACATAGCCAAAGGGCTTCATGGCGCTCAAGAAAATGGCGAAGCCTTTGATAATGATGCCCTCAAACGAATAACAAAGGAGATGCGTCCTCTGGCGAAGTCAATGGCGGCGAAGCCAACCTGGCGGTTTACCGCTCTTTCTATGATGCAAACAACAAGCGGGTGGAATTTGTCATTCCAGAAGTGCAGAACCTTGTTCCTCCAATCTGTAAGCACACTTATGCCCCTGACGTTGATCCGGCTGAGCTTATAAGTGAAGAGGTTGTCTTTTAGGCTTTAAACCGGATTGACTGGTCTACCACTGACTTCCGGCCATTGGGTGATGAAGAGGAAGAAGCTGAACCGACGCCAGACGACCCATCTTCTTCACGTCAACCCGGCGAGGAAGCTTAATCCGTCAAGCCGGTTGATGCATCATAAACTGCTAGTCATAACGCCTTTCGAAATGTTGGGCCTCGGAAGGCCTTGTAATAGAATAGCCAGCACCTTTGTTTTTGAATATAACTTTTATGCCTTCAGTCTGCAACCTTCGCACAAAGGTGCTGATACTTCTGATTGAATAATCGAAACCTTCAATCTATTTTGCCTGCAATCACAAATTCTTAAACTGCCACGGCGGCTTGTGTCGCCCGGCCGGTTTGTGACGCTCATATGTATATGTAAGGAAATATTGAGGTATATGATCAAAATTTTGTGATACAAAAATACCGCCAAATGTCGGGCATGTAGTTGGCTTAGCCAACCCGAAGCGGAGGTTGTATAAACCATTACCGTCAAAGGAGAAAACAGCTCCTGTATTTATAATGACGGTTTACCATGTAAACCATGCCGGGTCATGTTAAGCCCCCCCTGTTACTCCATAATGGGACGTTAACAGAAAAAGTCAGACCGGGTAAGTTATTTCCGGATTAACATAAACTGAAAGCCGTCGATTGACTGGCTGAACCGGTTTGAAAAAATGTTATCGGTTTCAAAACGCAACAAAAAATCAAATAGCAATTTGCAGAAAGAGGCTTTCTTGAGACGATCGGATGGTGTTACCATGGTCGGACACGTCCAAGCTCCCAATAAAGATGTAGCCCTGGTTCAAGTCAGCCAGGTCCCCAACTGAAACCGTGGCAGTATGCCGATCAAGTGGCGTGGCAATGGTTCGGGTTCGACCAAGCCCCCAAGTGACTCTATGGCCTTAGGCCGATCAAGGGGCGTGACTGGTTCAGACTTGACCATGTCCCCAAGTGATCTGGTGGCTTTCGCCTATCAAGAGGTGTGGCATTGGTTCGGATACGACCAAGCCCCCAAGTGATATCTAAAAGCTTCTGACGAGCAAGCTCAAGGGATAAACCGGAGGCCGTTTTAAGACAATAACTCCAAGTACCCAAGCCAGATTTTTACAGAACGGATACCCCGCTTTAGCTGAGGCTCCGGTTTATTGCTTTTATTTATAGTATATACATTGTCATAATATGTACATAAAGAGAGCCGATCGCTCAGGTATAATAAGGCCGAAGATGAGCTATGTTCCACGGCCTGTTGGTCTCCTCTTCTGACGTGCGTGAGTCTTTATGCTCTCGAACATCAATCAGATAGTATGACCCGTTGTGCAGATTCTTGCTGACCACAAAAGGCCCTTCCCAAGGTGGGGATAACTTGTGCATATCTGTCTGGTCTTGAATGAGCCGAAGCACCAAGTCTCCTTCTTGAAAGGTTACTGTTACGACCCGTCGATCGTGGTACCGACGAAGATCTTGCGGGTAAATCGCCCGAAGCGAGCAGCCGCCATATCTCGTTCTTCATCGGTCGATCCAAAGCATCTTGTCGTCTTTGCCTCATTATCTGCCTCAACATAGGCCGCCACACGAGGCGAGTCATGACGGATATCATTGGGAGAACCGCCTCCGCTCCATAGACCATAAAGAACGGTGTGTATCCGATTGGATCTGTTAGGGGTAGTATTTATACTCCATAACACAGATGGTAGCTCTTCTAACCAACAGCCCGGCGTCCTCTCAGAAGGGACCATAAGCGGGGCTTAATACCTCTCGTGATCTCTTGATTGGCTCTTTCCGCTTGACCATTGGACTGTGGGTGAGCTACTATCAAGAAAGCGTCAAGCGGATGTGCTCACGTTCGCAGAACTCCTTCATGGCACCTTTGGACAAATTGGTACCATTATCTCGTGATGATACTATGTGGAAACCCAAACCGAAAATCACCTTTTGATGAATCAACCGCCGTGGCGCATCACACTTGCTAACAGGTTACGCCTCTACCCACTTTGTAAATTTGTCAACCGCCACCAACAGGTGGGTCTTCTTGTCCTTGGACCTTTTGAAAGGTCCAACCATATCCAACCCCAAAGTCGCAAATGGCCAAGTAATTGGAATCATCCTCAATTCTTGGGCCGGTATATGAGCACGCCTAGAAAACTTCTGGCAACCATCACATCGCCTGACCAGATCTTCCGCATCAGCATGGGAAGTCAACCAATAAAAACCATGGTAGAACGCCTTAGCCACCAAGGATTTTGAACCGGCGTGGTGACCGCAGTCCCCTTCGTGGATCTCACGCAATATTTCACAGCCTTCCTCAGGGGACACACAATGTTGAAACGCATACGACACCTTTGCAATGATGCAACTCGCCATTAACAATGGTCATAGACTTAGACCGCTGAACTATCTGTCGGGCCAACGTCTCATCTTCTGGTAACTCGCCCCGGCTCATGTACGCCAAATAAGGGAGTGTCCAATCCGGAATGACATGCAGGTCAGCCACCAACTGAGCCTCCGGATCAGGAATAGCCAAATCTACTTCATCAGGAAGCTTGACTGACGGATTGTGCAGTACATCAAGGAAGACATTGGGCAGGACCGGTTTGCGTTGAGAGCCCAACCGGCTTAAAGCATCCGCCGCTTCGTTCTTCCGACGATCCACATGGTCCACCTGATAGCCTTTGAAATGACCTGCAACAACATCCACCTCCCGACGATATGCGGCCATGAGTGGATCTTTGGAATCCCAAGTACCAGACACCTGCTGGGCCACCAAGTCCGAGTCACCGTAACACTTAACCCGGCTTAGATTCATCTCCTTAGCCATCCGAAGACCATGGAGCAAGGCTTCATATTCAGCTGCATTGTTAGTACAAGGGAACATTAAGCGGAGGACGTAACAAAACTTTTCACCTCGTGGGGAAGTTAACACAACTCCAGCCCCCGAGCCCTCCAACCGCCTGGACCCGTCAAAGTGGATGGTCCAATAGGTATGATCCGGCTTTTCTTCAGGCGCTTGTAACTCCGTCCAATCATTAATGAAATCCACAAGTGTTCGGGATTTTCTTGCCGTCCGAGGCACATACCTTAAACCGTATGCGGCCCAAGCTCTATGGCCCACTTAGCAATCCGCCGATCGTTTCCGGTTACGTATGATATCGCCCAAGGATGCTGAACTAACCACCGTGATGGGATGCCCTTGAAAATCTTGCTTCAGCTTCCGGCCATAAAAACTCCATACACCAGCTTACGCCAATGCGGATATCTCTGTTTGGACTCAATGAGCACCTCGCTGATGTAATAAACCGGACGTTGAACCGGATACTCCTTCCCTGCCTCCTTCCGCTCTACCACAATGGCTACGCTAACTGCCCTGGCATTAGCAGCAACATCTGACAAAGCGGCTCCTTGTCAACGGAGCGGCGAGAACAAGCGGGTTGGCCAATTGCCGCTTTAAGTCCTCCAATGCTTCGTCGGCTAAACTCGCATAAATTGATCCGTCTTCTTCAAAGATCTCGGTACAAAGGGATGGCCTTCTCTCCGAGGCGGCCGATAAACCGGCTCAACAAGCAATCGGCCCGCCAATCCCTGGACATCATTGATACACTTTGGCTTAGCCAGGAGGTGATAGCTGTAATCTTCTCCGGATTAGCTTCAATCCCCTGTTGGACACAAGGAAACCCAATAACTTACTCCGCCGGAACACCAAAAACACATTTGGCGGGTTAAGCATCATCTTGTACACCCGCAAGTTGTCAAAGGTTTCTTTCAAATCCTCAATCGGTGTTTCCTTCTTCCTTGACTTAACCACAATATCATCCACATAAGCATGCACGTTACGGCCGATCTGTTCGTGCAAGCAGTTTTGTACTATACGCCGATAAGTTGCTTGGGCGCTCTTGAGCCCAAAAGGCATAGACACATAGCGTAAGGCTCCAAAGGGAGTGATAAACGTTGTCTTCTCCTGGTCCTTAACCGCCATTTTGATCTCGATGATATCCGAATACGCATCCAAAAAGCTCAAACGCTCACAACCCGCCGTAGCATCAATAATCTGGTCAATGCGGGGAGGCGAAGGATCTGCTGGACAAGCCTTGTTAAGATCTGTGTAATCCACACATGCGCCAAGTGTCGTTTTTCTTAAGGACCAACACTTTGGATTAGCAAGCCACTCTGGATGGAAAACTTCAACGATAAAACCTGCCGCTAAGAGCACGGCAACCTCTTCTCCAATGGCCTTGCGCCTTTCCTCGTTAAACCGCAAAGAAACTGCTTTACGGTTTGTACTTGGGATCAACATTAAGAGTGTGCTCAGCGAGTTCCCTCGGTACACCGCATGTCGGAAGGCTTCCATGCAAAAATGTCCCGATTCTCACGGATGAACTTCGATGAGCGCCGCTTTCCTATTTAGGATCCAAGTTAGCACCGATGATGAACTGCTTGGACGAATCACGGGCACAAAGTCAACAAGTTTAGTCTCACCGCTGATTTAAACTTCAGATCTGGATCGTGCTCTGTAGTTGGCTTCTTCAACGGGTCATATCCGCCGGATCAACATTGTCTTTATAGTACTTTAGCTCTTGATTGCTGGCACAGACCGACTCTGCGTAAGCCGCATCACCTTCCTCACACTCTAAAGCGATCTTGCGGCTCCCATGAACTGTTATCATCCCTTTGTGACCCTGCATTTTTAGCTGCAAATAGACATAACAAGGTCGCGCCATAAACTTGGCATAAGCCGGCCGCCCAAACAGGGCGTGGTAAGGGCTTTGAATTTTCACCACTTCAAATGTCAATGTTTCCGATCCGAGTCATGTTCATCCCCGAAGGCCACTTCCAGAGCTATTTTACCAACCGGATATGCCGACTTGCTGTGCACCACACCATGAAACACCGTATTGGACGGCTTGAGATGTTTATCCGTTAACCCCATACGACGGAAGGTATCATAATACAGGATGTTGATGCTGCTCCCTCCGTCCATAAGCACCTTGGTGAACTTGTATCCTCCCACCTGAGGCGCCACCACTAGGGCTAGCTGACCCGGATTGTCAACCCGGGGAGGATGATCCTCTCTACTCCACACAATAGGCTGCTCGACCAGCGTGGTAATGCGGCACGGCGGTTCAACAACTTTGACTCGCCCGCTTCGAAGTTTCCGGTCTCGCTTGTCCAAGCTAGTGGTGAAGACGTGATACCGCCCACCATTCAATTGCTTCGGATTGCTTTTGATAACCCGATTTGCTGCTTTGCTGATTGTAACCACCTTGGTTGTTACGATTGTTACGATTGTTCTGATTGTTACGCCCACCGGATTACCATTAAACTCTTGACCGTAATTTCCTCCACCGTAACCCGGGCAGTACCCTGAACCGCCGCCGGGGACTTGATCATAACGGTAAGCGTTGGAACTTTTTAACTCCTGCATAATGTAACAATCCTTCCAGAGTTGGTTTCTTTGGCGCCTCCTTCGTCCCATGCTTCGGACAGGTTGATTCAACAGATAATTCAACCGGTCCGGATTGTGATTAGGCGCACCACCTCGGTTCGGATGTTTACCCCTGCGCCGTTGGCCCTTGTCCTGCGCGTTGGTGTTGGCTACAAAGCCCATGTTACCATTCGCCTTATGCTTGTTTCCTCCATTACCCGCCGACTGATGCTGCTGGCCTCTGGAGTTGTTGTTCTGTTTTCCCTTCCCTGTATCATCCTCCTTAGACTCGGGATCCTTGGTACTATCAGAATCAGCATACTTCACTAAAACGCCCATGAGAGTACCCATGTCATTGCAAAAACGCTTCATGCGACCCAGCTTCAATTTCAAAGGCTCAAACCGGCAGTTGCTCTCTAGGGTTAAGATTGCGAGAATCGGTGTTGATCCGGTCTCAAGAATGTAGGACTTCAAACGCTTGCGCACCCAATGGGTTGTGGATTCTCCTCACTGGACACAAGCCGCCAAGTCCACCATAGACATGGGCTGCTTACAGTGTCTTTGAAATTCTGAATGAACCGGTTCATAGCGGGTCCATGAACCGATGGAATTGGGTGGCAAGTTTTTCAACCAAGTACGGGTCGTACCTTCAAGCATCATGGTAAAATACTTCGCACACGCAGCTTCATCCACATCCAGCATCTCCATGGCCATCTCATAGCTTTCTATCCATGCTTCTGGAGCCAGATCGGCGTTATAATTGGGCACCTTGCGTGGCCCCTTGAAATCTTTGGGCAAACGTATCTTGCGTAAAGCCGGGACGAGGCAAGGAACCCCCAAAGAGCTAGATGTAACTCGAGGCTCGAAGATAGTCGGTCGAACCGGCGCAAGCTGATAATCTTGATGTCAGGTCGCTAACTCGCCCCCCACGTGCTCCGCCCGGTCCACCACCTCTTGAGCGTTTTGAAACCACCCGCCGGGTTGTTGCCTTGGGTGCACCAGCGCTGCGCATTACTTGACACGGCGGTTCATCTGCATGCTCGCTATAGCTCCGGCTCGGGCGGGGGTGGAGTGGATCCGATCGCGGTGTCTGAATACGCTTCATGTTGGACCAGAGCCGTCCTAAGGAGTTTCTTTGACCGGGCGTGTTTCCACCGCCTGTGGTGAATCGCCGCCGATTGAATCGCCTCCAACCGCGCCGCCGCAGCCGCAACAAGGTTATCCATCGGGTTGGAGTAGTGACACGGAGGTGTTTGCACAGCTTGAGGCGCCACGGCATGATGGCGAGTAGATCTATCACGCGAGGCTGAATCGGCGCTTCGCCCTGTGTGCTTCCGCCGGTTCACCACCGCCATGGACATCGGGTCCCTCCCCGGGTGTTGAAGAGGTCTCTTCCCTCGAAAACCGAGGGCAAACGGGATCTGTACTTTCTTTTCATGACTTCATGCGAAGCATTCGATCCAAAGATGAGCCTATAAGCTGCGCATCCAAAGCGCCCGCTCGCCACCATCCTAGCGTCAGAGCTGCGGATCCGCTTTAGCCTGAGTGATTTGCTCCTTCACCGTTGCAATATCTGCGTTATGCAGATCTTGATCCGCCGGGTTAGCCTCTGCCATGAGCTCAGCCAACGCATCTAATAATTACGATAAAACTTGAGCGGCGGCGACAGGGCCTCCTGCCGGCTGCCACCGCCATTGTCGAACCGCGACCGTTGTCGCGGTTGAGGAGTGAAGCGCCGCTTGTGTACCGCCATGAATATTCCAACCCGGTTGGGCAGATCAAAGGGTCCGGAATCTGTTACCATCGGAACAGCCCCGATCCGCCATCTTGCGCAATCTGAGACTCGCTTTCCCGGTCGACGACTCGTCATCGAGTAGACAACGGTTTATCGCCACCGGATGCTGATCCGCCCTCATAGTCTCCTTCGTGGATGACTCCCCACAGCACGCCCGACAACCGGTTTAGCCAGGCAGGATTCTTCGTCACGCCCGAGCCGTCTCGACGAGGTCGGTGCAGATGTCCGCCCCGCTCACCGATCTTGCCGATGAACACATGTATGCCACCAAAGGGGACCCGGTACCAGACTCAATCGAGCCGCCTCGGGGCCCCAGCTGCATCGTCGATGTAGAGCTTGCCGCGACGACTCTTGGTCATCCGCCCACAGCAGAGCCTTCGAGTCCTTCGAACTTGCCCTCTAAGATCATCAAACCATCGTGCGAGAGCCCCACGGTGGGCGCCAACGCTCGTGGAATTGTCACGGCAGATGTCCTCATGAAAGGACTTAGTCGTGAGGCCATCGTGCGGGTTAACTTAAAGGGGTTAAAGCGAACGCAAAGACACGAGATTTTATACTAGTTCGGCCCCTTCGATGAAGGTAAAAGCCTACGTCTAGTTTGTGATGGGATTGATGTGATTTCGGCGACTAGGGAGCAATAGCTTCGCCTAAGCCTCGAATTGTTGTTGTCTGTCCCTAAACCGACGCTGGATCGTCCCCTTATATACACGGGTTGACGTTCGGCCGGTCTACAGAGTCCCGAGGCCGGCTCATACAAGTGTCCGGCTCGGTCTCTTCTTTCTCTTATCTTACAACACAAGTTACATGGTTATGGCGGTTTTACCATTATGGGCCCTAACTCGCCCACAGGCTCCGCCTCTAAACTCTACAGCAATCGCCACCTTCTGAGTCTTCGTGGGCCCCAATATTGGCCGAGGGTAAACCGGCCCCTTCTGGGCGGTTTATATTCAGTAGTTACATCCCCAACAGGTTCAGTTAACAGCCATTGATCAATCGCTCGGGTTCAGTAGCCTGAAGTGCAATCGCTCGGGTTCAGTTAGAGCCCAACGCCTCACTCGGGTTCAGTTAGAGCCCAACTCCTCACACACACGCGCGTACGTGTACGAGAGAAACGCGCATCGCGAGGCCCCCGACCACCCACCGTAACCGGGAACTCCCCGAAATTTTCCTCGCCCACGCTTCTACCACGGTTTTTCTGTCATGGACGGCCCAAAGAATGTCATGCAGCTGAGTCTCCGGCCTGCCCAAGAAGAAAAGCCCATTTTCTATCATGATTTTTTGTCATAGTAGTAGGAGCCCATCACATCTATGATGATACCGGGTTTTGTCATAATTATCGTCATAGAAGTGTCATAAGTATGACAGAAAAAATTTCGTTCAGTCCAAAATGTCACGGATGTGTCTTTTTTTGTAGTGTAGACGGTGGGCTTGGGGGCTATTCCGATGGTGACAGTATTTTGGACCCCTACGAGCTGCCGTGTCGGGCTGCTATCTTCATGGCTGGTACATGGCCGGTTCTAAATTCATCAACAGCTGCAGCTATGACATCCGGATCGACTGCTGCTACGACAGCTGGTGCTGGCGGCTCTGGTAGGCTGCCGGCTCAGGTTTTATCATATCTATTGGGCACTTTGACTACTTTGCTAGGAACAAAGGTTACTGCGACGAATCAAGCAGAGCGCAATGCAAAGATTGGAAAGATACATGCGGAGATCACTAAGGCCCCGGAGGATATTAATGTAGAGAATGCCAAGATGGCAGAGGAACGGACTCAAATTGCAGCTGAGTTGGAGCGCATGAGGGCAGAGGCCTGGCATTTAAGTCTGGATCAGAACGCCTCTAACACAGTTCTTTGTCATAGGCACCACACTCGCCTGCCTTTGCATTATGAGCCTATAAATTTATTTAACACTCCTGGAGCGGCTCCAAGTACTCCGGACGCCCAGGTGAATCCCCAATTAAACCCGGATGGGCCAGGAAGTCGCCTGGCGGCTCAACCTCGTCAGCTTGAGCCGGCACAAAGAGAGGAGCGGGTGCCTAACCTGCCCCCAATCAAATACCGCCTCAACGCTTCCTAATACCACCGCCAGGGCACTTTTCTAACCCGGTGGATAACATGTTGGCGGCGGCAACCCTGCCAGCAGCTCCAATCGAGGGGGAGTCACCGGCCACAGTGGAAAACCTGAAACGTTGTTGAGCTTCTTCAAACGGCTGTTGCACAACAAGCGTCTTACTCATATAGTCATGATCGTGTTCACTCGACTCCTCGCCCAAGTCGAAGCTACATTCGGCGTACTGAGTCACATGTAGTTTGTAGCAACAAACGACGTCATGATGATAACCTGCCCCGTCGTGAGGTGGAGGTAGTGGTCCAGCAGGGGGTTTATCAGCAGCCTCCGATGACCCCTACGACCTCAGTGGGGGCCAGAACAATTTCCAGGACAGTTGGAATGATGTGTTTAGTATCGGCTTTGCGTAATGAGCGTCTGCCCAAGGATTTCAAGGGCCCTCGCAAGGTGCCTAATTATACAGCTGATCTCCCTCCTGAAGGTTGGATCAAGAGTTATGAGTTAGCCATGGTGATGTTGGATGTCAATGATGCAGTCTGTGCCAAGTACTTTACTGTGATGTTGGATGGACCAGCTAGCACTACTGCAGGATGCTGCTAACGTGACACTACGATCAGAGACCCTTCGAGAAACTGTGTGCGATGCAATAATCGCAAACAGTGGTGTATGAAAACCGTTAGAAATGTATAAAATGTTTGCGATGACGGATGCATCAAACACGGTTTAGGTTTTAGTTGCGTGTGCGATGAAGGGCATACGGTTCAGTTCAATTAACTGTTTGCGATGAGGAGGAACAAAAGAAATGTGCAGCCAGATGAAGGCGTGTGTGATACACAACATACGGTTCACTCGGATGAACTGTTTGTGATTAGGCAACACAAAAGAAACGGGCAGCCAGATGAAGGTGTGTGCGATATATGGCATGCGGTTCACTCAAATGAACTGTTTGTGATTAGGCAACACAAAAGACACGGTTAGCCAGATCAACGTGTGTGCGATATAGGCATGCGGTTCACTCGGCCCTTGTTGTCAGTGTGTGACCTCTGTGGCAACCGTTCGCTCCCCAGGCGCCTCTTCGTGTACCGTGGAAACCGTCCACCGCCTCTTCGCCTTTCCCTCTCGATTTGGAACTGTTGTCGCACGCTCTTCCTCCCTCAATTTTCCTTCACCCTTCCTTCTGCCATTGTTCGATCATCTTCTCCATGGAGGGAACAAGCCGGAAACGACCCCGTTATTCTTGCCCCAATCTAAAAGATGACGTGGTGGAGGAACTCATTGATCAGTGCGACGTCATCACCTCGGCTAGCATGGCAGGTTCGTTCAAGACCATTCTCAACTCAACTAATAACATCATTACAAGGAACCCAAGGGTTAGGAGCGGTTTGATCTCCCCTATCTTCTTCGTCGTGACCCTGCTAACTGGTGCGGGGACGAGGGAAGCCTCGCCTTGTGCAAGTTGATACCGCTTGATAATGATACGTATGATGTTAAGATGCCATCGCTTGAGGGCAAGGCTTGGGTAGGCGTGATACGTCTCCAACGTATCTATAATTTTTGATTGTTCCATGCTATTATATTACCCCTTTTGGATGTTAATGGGCTTAATTTTACACATTTATATCATTTTGGGACTAACCTACTAACCGGAGGCCCAGCCCATATTGCTGTTTTTTTGCCTATTTCAGTATTTTGAAGAAAAGGAATACCAAACGGAGTCCAAACGGAATGAAACTTTCGGGAGCGTGATTTTTGGAACAAACCAGAGGACTTGGAGTGCAAGTCAAGAAGCAGCGGAGGCCTCCACGAGATAGGAGGGCGCGCCCCCCTGTCTCGTGGGCCCCTCGGGCGGCCACCGATGTACTTTTTCCTCCTATATATACCTACGTACCCCGAAAACATCCCAGGGCACCACGAAACACAATTTCCACCGCCAGAACCTTCTCAGATCCGCGAGATCCCATCTTGAGCCTTCGTCGGCACTCACGGAGGGGGAATCAACCATGGAGGGCCTCTACATCAACATCCTTGCCCTCCGATGAGTTGTGAGTAGTTTATCACAGCACCTCACGGGTCCATAGTTATTAGCTTGATGGCTTATTCTCTCTTTTGGATCTCAATACAATGTTCTCCCCTCTCTTGTGGAGATCTATTCGATGTAAACTATTTTTATGTGTGTGTTTGTCTAGATCCGATGAATTGTGTGTTTATGATCAATTTTATCTATGATTAATATTTGAATCTTCTCTGAATTCTTTTATGTTTGATTAAGTTATCTTTGCAAGTCTCTTCGTATTATCAGTTTGGTTTGGCCTACTAGATTGATCTTTCTTGCCATGGGAGAAGTGCTTAGCTTTGGGTTCAATCTTGCGGTGTCCTTACCAAAGGATCTAAAGGGTTGCAAGGCACGTATTGTATTGTTGCCATCGAGGATAACAAGATGGGGTTTATATCATATTGCATGAGTTTATCCCTCTACATCATGTCATCTTGCTTAATGCGTTACTCTGTTCTTATGAACTTAATACTCTAGATGCATCTTTGGATAGCGGTCGATGTGTGGAGTAATAGTAGTAGATGCAGGCAAGAGTCGGTCTACTTGTTATGGACGTGATGCCTATATACATGATCATGCCTAGATAATCTTATAACTATGCGCTTTTCTATCAATTGCTCGACAGTAATTTGTTCACTCACCGTAATACTTATGCTATCTTGAGAGAAGCCACTAGTGAAACATGTGGCCCCCAGGTCTATCTCTTATCATATTTGCTCCCAATCTACTTTTATTTTCATCTTTACTTTTGCATCTATATTATAAAATACCAAAACTATATTTATCTTATCATACTATCTTTATTAGATCTCACTTTCGCAAGTGGCCGTGAAGGGATTGACAACCCCTTTATTGCGTTGGTTGCAAGTTCTCGCTTGTTTCAGAGGTGCGTGGGACTTTTGAGAAGCCTCCTCTGGATTGATACCTTGGTTCTCAAACTGAGGGAAATACTTACGCTTACACTTGCTGCATCACCCTCTCCTCTTCGAGGAAAACCAATGCAAGCTCAAGACGTAGCAAGAAGGATTTCAGCGTCGTTGTCGGGAGGTCTTCGCTCAAGTCAAGACATACCAAGTACCCATCACAAACCCATCTCCCTCGTGATTTACATTATTTGCCATTTGCCTCTCGCTTTCCTCTCCCCACTTCACCCTTGCCGCTTTATTCGCCCTCTCTTTCCCAATCTCCTCTCTCTCTCTTTTGCTCGCCGTTTTCGCTTGCTTGTGTGTTGGATTACTTGTTGCCATGGCGCAAGATAATACCAAATAGTGTGATTTCTCGAATACCAATAATAATGATTTCCTTAGTACTCCGATTGCTCCTCTTAATAATGATAAGTCTTGTGAAATCAATACCGCTTTGCTGAATCTTGTTATGAAAGATCAATTCGCCGGCCTTCCTAGCGAAGATGCCGCTACTCATCTAAACAACTTCGTTGATTTGTGTGATATGCAAAAGAAGAAAGATACGGATAACAATATTGTCAAATTGAAGTTATGTCCGTTTTCACTTAGAGATCGTGCTAAAGTTTGGTTTTCGTCTTTGCTGAAAAATAGTATTGATTCTTGGAACAAGTGCAAAGATGCTTTTATCTCTAAGTATTTTCCTCCCGCTAAGATCATCACTCTTAGGAACGATATTATGAATTTTAAACAACTTGATCATGAGCATGTTGCCCAATCTTGGGAAAGAATGAAATTGATGCTTCGCAATTGCCCTACTCATGGTTTGAATTTATGGATGATCATACAAAATTTCATGCCGGTTTGAACTTTGCTTCTAGAAATCTCTTAGATTAATTTGCGGGAGGCACGTTTATGGAAATCACGTTAGGAGATGCTACAAAACTTCTTGATAATATTATGGCTAATTATTCTCAATGGCACAATCAAAGATCTTCTAGTAAAAAGTGCATGCTATATAAGAAATCAATGTTTTGAGTGGAAAGATGGATGAACTTATGAAGATGTTTGCTACTAAAAATACTCCTCTTGATCCCAATGATATGCCTTTGTCTTCCTTGATTGAGAATAATAATGAATCTATGGATGTGAATTTTGTTGGTAGGAATAGTTTTGGAAACAATGCTTATAGAGGAAATTTTAATGCTAGACTGCTCCTAGTAATTCCTCTAATAATTATGGAAATTCCTACAATAATTCTTATGGTAATTTTAATAAGATGCCCTATGATTTTGAGAATAGTGTGAAAGAATTTATGATCTCTCAAAAGAATTTTAATGCTTTGCTTGAAGAAAAATTGCTCAAAGTTGATGATTTGGCTAGGAACGTTGATAGACTTTCGCTTGATGTTAATTCACTTAAACTTGGATCTTCTTCTCCTAAGCATGATATCAATGAGTCTCTAAAAGTAATGAGGATTTCCATTGACGAGTGCAAGGAAAGAACCGCTAGATTGCATGCTAAAAAAGAAAGCTTTATAAAAGCGTGTTCTTCTAGCTTACGTGAAAATAATGATGAGGATCTTAAAGTTATTGATGCGTCTCCGATTAGATCTATGTTTTGCAATATGAATTTTGATGATTATGGGACTGATGATGAATCAACTTTGCCTAGAAGGCGTCCCAAGAATTCGGAGTCTTTAGATCTTAATGTTAAATTTGGTAAAAGTGAGATGGGAGAATCTTCAACTTCTAATAATGTTGAACCCGCTATCTCGGATTTCAAGGAATTTAATTATGATAATTGCTCTATAAAAGGTTGTATTTCCTTGTTGCAAGCCGTTGTTAATTCTCCTCATGCTTATAGTCAAAACAAAGCTTTTACCAAACATATTGTTGATGCCTTGATGCAATCTTATGATGAAAAAATTAATTTGCAAGTTTCTATACCTAGAAAACTTAATGATGAGTTGGAACCTACTATAAATATTAGAATTAAAGATTATGAGTGTTTTGCTTTGTGTGATTTGGGTGCTAGTGTTTCCATGATTCCGAAAACTTTATGTGATATTCTAGGTTTCCATGATCTTGATGATTGTTCTTTAAATTTGCACCTTGCAGATTCCACCATTAAAAAGCCTATGGGAAGGATCAATGATGTTCTTATTGTTGCAAATATAAATTTGGTGCCCGTAGATTTTATCGTTCTTGACATAGATTGCAATCTTTCTTGCCCTATTATTCTTGGTAGACCTTTCCTTAGAACGATTGGTGCGATTATTGATATGAAGGAAGGGAATATTAGATTCCAATTTACCTTAAAGAAAGGCATGGAGCACTTTCCAAGAAAGAAATTTAAATTACCTTATGAATCTATCATGCGTTCTACTTATGAGTTTAGTGCCAAAGATGACACTCGTTAGATCTATCCTCGCTTTTATGCCTAGCTAGGGGCGTTAAACGATAGCGCTAGTTGGGAGGCAACCCAATTTTCTTTATGTTTTTTGTTTTAGTTTCTGTTTAGGAATAAATAATCCATCTACCCTCTGTTTAGATGTGGTTTTATCTTTTAATTAGTGTTTGTGCCAAGTTAAACCTATAGGATCTTCTTGGATGATAGTTATTTGATCTTGCTGTAATTTCCAGAAACTTTCGGCTCACGAAAACAATTGTTAAAAATCACCAGAACGTGATAAAATAGTGATTCCAGTTGCTGCTGATCAATAAACGAATTTCCTAGGTATTCCTATTTGGGATGAATATTTTGAGTTCCAGAAGTTTGCGTTAGTTACAGATTACTACAGACTGTTCTGTTTTTGACAGATTCTGTTTTTCGTGTGTTGTTTGCTTATTTTGATGAATCTATGGCCAATAAAATAGTTTATAATCCATAGAGAAGTTGGAATACAGTAGGTTTAACACCAAATTAAATAAATAATGAGTTCATTGAAGTACTTTATGTGGTGGTTTTGTTTTCTTTCACTAACGGAGTTTATAAGATTTCTTGTTGAGTTTTGTGTTGTGAAGTTTTCAAGTTTTGGGTAAAGCTTTTATGGACTTCGGAATAAAGGGTGGCAAGAGCCTAAGCTTGGCGATGCCCAAGGCACCCCAAGATATTCAAGAATAGTCAAAAGCCTCAGCTTGGGGATGCCCCGGGAAGGCATCCCCTCTTTCGTCTTCGTTCGTTGGTAACTTTACTTGGAGTTATATTTTTATTCACCACATGTAAGTGTTTTGCTTGGAGCGTCGTGTATTATATTAGTCTTTGCTTTTTAGTTTACCACAATCATCCTTGCTGTACACACCTTTTGGGATAAGCCTATTTGATTAGAATTTGCTAGAATACTCTATGTGCTTCACTTATATCTTTTCAGCTTGATAGTTTTTGCTCTAGTGCTTCACTTATATCTTTTAGAGCACGGTGGTGTCTTAATTTTGAAGAAATTACTAGTCTCTCATGCTTCACTTATATTTTTTTGAGAGTCTTATAGAACAGCATGGTATTTCCTATGGTCATAAAATTGGTCCTAGAATGGTAGCATCCAAGTTGGGTATAATAAAAACTATCGTAGGAAGTGAATTGGATGCTATGATCAACTTGATACTTGATAATTGTTTTGAGATATGGAGGTAGTGATATTAAAGTCATGCTAGTTGGGTGATTATGAATTTAAAGAATGCTTGTGTTGAAGTTAGCAAGTCTCGTAGCATGCACGTATGGTTAAAGTTGTGTAACAAATTTGAAACCTGAAGTGTACCGGCTTGTGCATCCTTATGAGTGGCGGTCGGGACGACGATGGTCTTTTCCTACCAATCTATCCCTCTAGGAGCATGAGCGTAGTACTTGATTTTTGATGACTTCTAAATTTTTGCAATAAGTATATGAGTTCTTTTGACTAATGTTGAGTCCATGGATTATACGCACTTTTACCTTTCCGCCTTTGCTAGCCTCTTGATGCCGTGCATTGCCCTTTCTCACGTTGAGAGTTGGTGCAAACTTCGCCGGTGCATCCAAAACCCGTGATACGATACGCTCTATCACACATAAACCTCCTTATATCTTCCTCAAAACAGCCACCATACCTACCTATTATGGCATTTCCATAGCCATTCCGAGATATATTGCCATGCAACTTTCCACCGTTCCGTTCATCATCATCATGACATACTTTACTTTTGTCATATTGCCATTGCATGATCATGTAGTTGACATCGTATTTGTGGCAAAGCCGCCATGCATTATTTTTCATACATGTCACTCTTGAATCATTGCACCATCCCGGTACACCGCGGGAGGCATTCATATAGAGTCATATCTTGTTCTAGTTTTGAGTTGTAATTGTTGAGTTGTAAGAAAATAAAAGTGTGATGATCATAATTTTTAGAGCATTGTCCCAAGTGAGGAAAGGATGATGGAGACCATGATTCCCCCACAAGTCAGGATGAGACTCCGGACGAAAAATAAAAAAAAAGAGAAAAAAAGAGGCCATAAAAAAAGAGAAAAGGCCCAAATAAAAAAATGTGAGAGAAAAAGAGAGAAGGGACAATGCTACTATCCTCTTACCACACTTGTGCTTCAAAGTAGCACCATGTTTTTCATATAGTGAGTCTCATAAGTTGTCTTTTTCATACTAGTGGGAATTTTTCATTATAGAACTTGGCTTGTATATTCCTACGATGGGCTTCCTCAAATGCCCTAGGTCTTCATGAGCAAGCAAGTTGGATGCACACCCACTAGTTTTCTTTTGTTGAGCATTCATTTATAGCTCTAGTGCATCCGTTGCATGGCAATCCCTACTCCTCATGTTGACATCAATTGTTGGGCATCTCCATAGCCCGTTGATTATCCTCGTCAATATGAGACTTTCTCCTTTTTTTTGTCTTCTTCCACACAATCCCCATCATCATATTCTATTCCACCCATAGTGCTATATCCATGGCTCACGCTCATGTATTGCGTGAAGGTTGAAAAAGTTTGAGATTATTTAAGTATGAAACAATTGCTTGGCTTTTCATCGGGGTTATAGAAGTTGGGAACATATTTGTGTGACGAAAATGAAGCATGGCCTAACTATATGATTATGTAGGGATGAACTTTCTTTTGCCAGGCTATTTTGAGAAGACATGATTACTTTGATTAGTATGCTTGAAGTATTACTATTTCTTTTATCAATATGAACTTTTATTTTGTATTCATTTGGATCTGAACATTCATGCCACAATAAAGAAAGTTACATTATGAATTATGCTAGGTAGCATTCCACATCAAAAATTCTCTTTTTTATCATTTACCTAGTCGAGGACGAGCAGGAATTAAGCTTGGGGATGCTTGATACGTCTCCAATGTATCTATAATTTTTGATTGTTCCATGCTATTATATTACCCCTTTTGGATGTTTATGGGCTTTATTTTACACATTTATATCATTTTTGGGACTAACCTACTAACCGGAGGCCCAGCCCATATTGTTGTTTTTTTTGCCTATTTCAGTATTTCGAAGAAAAGGAATCCCAAACGGAGTCCAAACGGAATGAAACTTTCGGGAGCGTGATTTTTGGAACAAACGTGATCAAGAGGACTTGGAGTGCAAGTCAAGAAGCAGCCGAGGCCTCCACGAGATAGGAGGGCGCGCCCCCCTGTCTCGTGGGCCCCTCGAGTGGCCACCGACGCATTTTTTTCCTCCTATATATACCTACGCACTCGAAAACATCCGGGGGCACCACGAAACACAATTTCCACCGCCGTAACCTTCTGTATCCGCGAGATCCCATCTTGGAGCCTTCGCCGGCACTCTGTCGGAGGGGGAATCAACCACGGAGGGCCTCTACATCAACCTCCTTGCCCCTCCGATGAGTTGTGATTAGTTTACCATAGACCTACCGGTCCATAGTTATTAGCTAGATGGCTTCTTCTCTCTTTTTGGATCTCAATACAATGTTCTCCCCCTCTCTTGTGGAGATCTATTCGATGTAAACTCTTTTTGCGGTGTGTTTGTCGAGATCTGATGAATTGTGGGTTTATGATCAAGTTTATCTATGAATAATATTTGAATCTTCTCTGAATTCTTTTATGTGTGATTAATTTATCTTTGCAAGTCTCTTCGAATTATCAGTTTGGTTTGGCCTACTAGATTGATCTTTCTTGCTGAGGGAGTTCCGGACTAGGGGGTGTCCGGATAGCCGAACTATCATCATCGGCCGGACTCCAAGACTATGAAGATACAAGATTGAAGACTTCGTCCCGTGTCCGGATGGGACTTTCCTTGGCGTGGAAGGCAAGCTTGGCGATCTGGATATGTAGATCTCCTACCTTTGTAACCGACTTTGTGTAACCCTAGCCCTCTCCGTGTCTATATAAACCGGATGGCTTTAGTCCATAGGACGAACAACAATCATACCATAGGCTAGCTTCTAGGGTTTAGCCTCTTTGATCTCGTGATAGATCCACTCTTGTAACACACATCATCAATATTAATCAAGCAGGACATAGGGTTTTACTTCCATCAAGAGGGCCCGAACCTAGGTAAAACATCATGTCCCTTGTCTCATGTTACCATCCGCCTAGACGCACAGTTCGGGACCCCCTACCCGAGATCCGCCGGTTTTGACACCGACATTGGTGCTTTCATTGAGAGTTCCTCTATGTCGTCACCGATAGGCCCGATGGCTCCTTCGATCATCAACAACGACGCAGTCCAGGGTGAGACCTTTCTCCCCGGACAGATCTTCGTATTCGGGCGGCTTTTGCTGCGGGCCAATTCGCCACCGAGCAGATCGAAGCTTACGCCCCGCCATCGTGCCAGATTTGGAAGTTTGAACTATACGGCCGATATCCGCGGAGACTTGATCTTCGACGGATTCGAGCCGCAGCCGAGCGTGCCGCACTGTTTCGATGGGCATGATCTAGCTCTGCAGCCGAACAGTGCCCTGGAGGCCGCACCAGCATCCGCTCCGACCCTTAATCCGGAGCCGGATTCCCCGATCGAGGACGAGTGGTTAGACACCGCCTCGGGGCTTTAATCTCTGGCGATTGAGCGAACTCCATCCCCTGTCGCTGCGAAGACCTCGACTCCGTGGTGCCAGACTCCTCTCCGGACTCGAACCCTCCGCGTCCTTGCTAATCGAATCCGATTGGGCGCCCGTTATGGAGTTCACGGCGCGGACATCTTTCAAGACTTCGCCCTTCGGCGACATCCTGAATTCACTAAAGTCTCTCTCTTTATTCGGAGAGCCCTGGCGGACTACGGTCGGGAAGGTTGGGATACGGACGACGAAGAAATTCAACGCCCACCCACCACCCACTTCATAGCCATCGCCGAAAAGCTTACACGACGTGCTCGACTTCGACTCCGAAGACATCGACGGTATGGACGACGATGTAGGAGACAACAATGAACCAGCACCTACAGGATGCCGGACAACCTCATCCCATGATGTATACATGGTGGATACACCTAAAGGAAATGAAGACGAGGAACAACGGGACGCCACGAAGGATAAATCCCTTGAAAAGCAGTCAAAACGGCAACGTAAACGCCGAACAAAGTCCCGCCTCAACAAAGACCCAGCCATAGAGCAGGGCGAACCGGTGGACAACGAACAAGCTATCGAGCAATCGTCCGAACAAGACAACTTGGATAAACAATCTGTCCCCGGCGAAGACAACAGTCCGGACGATCGCACGCCGGACAAACCATTGGAGCAAAATGACCTCCAGAAAAGGCTCGTCGCCACTGCGCGTAGCCTGAAAAAGCAAGCGGAAGCTCAAAAGCGATGGAAGATGCACTCGAGGATTAGATGGAGCAAAGTATTCAGCACCGCAGATAAATCCAGCGACAGTCGCCGAACAAAGAGCTACCCGAAAAGAAAGCTACTGCCCGAATTCGACGAGGAGGCCTTAGAGCCCCCACAATTAAAAAGCAAGAAGGCCACCCGGTCGGATGGACGACCTCACGGCAAAAAGTGAGCGGCGAATGGTGCT
Source organism: Aegilops bicornis (assembly GCA_021605145.1). Lineage (NCBI taxonomy): Eukaryota > Viridiplantae > Streptophyta > Magnoliopsida > Poales > Poaceae > Aegilops > Aegilops bicornis. Next base: position 480,399,721 of record CM038670.1, read on the forward strand.
GCACACAAGCCAATATGCGATCCGCCTAAGGATTCACATCAAGAGGATGACCCAGTTAGGTCCATCTATGGGCCAAGAAAACACGCTCGTCAAAGCAATGCAACACGCCAAAATTCCGAAAACCATGGCACACCCAATATTGGGCGCCAGACACCCCTATGTTTCACTAATGAGGTGCTTTGGATCATGAATTTCCAGTGATTCAAACCCATAAACATAGAGGCATACGACGGAACAATGCACCACAGAGTCTCGGATTGAGGATTACATCCTCCACATACACATGGCTAGAGGAGACGATCTCCACGCCATAAAATACTTACCCTTAAACTCAAAGGGCCAGCTCGGCATTGGCTTAAGAGCCTCCCGAAAATACCATTGGAAGCTGGGAAGAGCTCGAGGATGCATTTCGGCAAATTTTGGGGACCTCGTCCAGCCCTCCGGACGCAGACGATCTAAGTCACATAACTCAACAGCCCGGAGAGTCAGCCTGAAATTCTGGAATAGGTTCCTTACTAAAAGAACCAAATAGTCGATCGTCTGCACGCCAAGCCTTAGCAGCTTTCAAACACAACGTCCGAGACGAATGGCTCGCCAGACACCTCGGCCAAGAAAAGCCAAGAACAATGGCCACATTAACAAGCCTCATGACCCGCTTTTGCTAGAGAAGACAACGGCTGGCTAGATGCACGCACCAATGACCGAGTACATCCGAAATCAGGGATGGAAATGGGAAATCACGACGCAGAAAAGATCAGCTCCGGAATAAGGAAAATGGCCCAAATAGTACGGCGGTCAACACCGGATTCAAAAGCTCTCGGCCGAACAACAAAACACTGCCCCTAAAGGATAGCAAAGGATTTAGCTATCCAACCTAAACAAGATTCTCGATAGACCGGTCAAATACATGGTACCTCCGGGAAGCCTGCAAACCATACCCACAGAGATTGTTGGGTCTTCAAGCAGTCCGGCTGACTTAACGCCGAACACAAGGGGCTCGACACACCAAGTGAAAGTGACGAAACCCGAAAGCAGCACTCCGGAAAACAAAAAACTTTCCCACAGGAGGTCAAAACAGTAAACTCACTTCACGTGATCAAAGGGAAAAAACAGAGCGACGCCCACTAAAAGGCGCGCCGCACACTGGTTGTCAAAACCAATCACCTTCGACCATCAGGACTACTCCGATAATATCCGGAGTGCAGGATGGACTGCCTTGATATTGGATCCTATAATCGGCGCATTCCAATGTACACATGTCCTCATGGATGGCGGCAGTGACATAAACCTGATATATCAGGACACAATCCGCAGGATGGGGATCAACCCAACCAAAATTTGCCGTAGCAACATCTCCTTTAAAGGAGTAATGCCAGGCCCATATGCCCTTTGCACGGGCTCCATACTGCTAGAAGTTGTGTTTGGTTCATCCGACAACTTCCGTCGCGGAAGGTTACTATTCCATGTCGCCCCGTTCAAAAGTAGCCATCAAGCACTATTGGGACGCGAAGCTTTCGCCCGCTTTAACGCAATACCACATTATGCATCTCTAACACTTAAAATGCCCGGTCCACGTGGCATCATCTCGTTAAAAGGAAGTATTAAGTGTCACTTGAGCACGGAGGAACAGGAGACTGCCTTGACAGCCCCACAGCTATCCGGCTCTGCTAGGCAAAGAACCTGAATCGGTCATTCAAACCCCGGACACGGTTAGACGAGTCCGGCGCCTACTAGCGGCATACCCCCATACGAGGGGCCGCATGCATGTATAACAAGAGACAATAAAACTCAATTTTATTCAATTCTTGAACCGCATCGTTTATTTAATATTAAGTACATCTTTCAGACGATCCTTTTTCTTTCAAACTAAGTTCCTCTCTTTTACGGATGAACAACGTGCTACACCCGTCCGAGGATACGGCTGCGCGGAGACACAGCGCAGACGCAAGAGGGACCCGTTGCAAGGATTCTTTTCAGATTAAGACCCTGCGTAAACCTTTTTTCACCGTCTCTTGTTGATATACATCCCCGGTTCCTTAATATAACCGAGGAGGAGGCTAGTGCTTTGGCATTGGCCGCACTGCAATTTTTTGCGCTGCACTGACACTGGGGCTTAGGGCATTATTCTGCCCATTTTCATAAAGACTGAATACCTTAGGGAGTATTCGCGTCTCGAGTTAGGCCTTATATGCATCAGCTCCGAATCATGTCTTTGGTCAAATGTTGGGTTGCCCGGCTCACGTGTTTTGCTGCCTTACGCCCGCTTTCACGGCTAACGCGGCACCAGGAGAACTATCGCGATTGTGCCCGGTTCGCCAAGCGAGCACCTCGAGAGAAAGCCGAAAACCGATCACATGATATAGCGAGAGACCGTCAACCACTTTGCGATGACTCACAGGAATGTTTAGAATTCCTCCGCATTAACGAAGGACCGGTTTTCGGTCAGGTACATATGCACCCCGAATTCGGGAGAGTGCGGTGCCCCCAGGGGCTATATAGTAGCCCCACCCTCGAACTCCTATGGCTAAGTGAAAGTGATAAATCATTATAGTCCAGTTGCCTGGTTTGCTACGCTATCACCTCCTTAACAGGACCACGACGTGGGAGTAAGTGTGAAAAAGCGCTTTTTGCAAACACCCCGCACTATGTGCGTAAATAAGCCAAGGACTGCAATCTTTCATGTTATATACACATATACATAAACGGCCGCACAGGGAGTAGTTTACTACTTGAACGCACAAGTATAAAAAGCACTTATATTACATTGAAACATTGTTTTCACAAATCATACATGTCATTCAAACATAATATCCTTCGAGCACTGCGTCTCTATTAAACGAGCGCCCGGCAGGACTTCTTCAAAGTAGTGCTCGGCAGGTACTCGGCTTCTGTCTGAATCTTGGGATGCAACGTCGGTGGACTTCATCTCTGCCCAGTGTGTCTTGACACGGGCAAGAGCCATCCGCGCTCCCACAATACACGCCGATGGCTTCATCGCGTCAATACGTGGCACCGCACCAAGAAACTGCTGCACTAAACCAAAATAGCTCTTCGGCTGGGGTCCGTCCGGCCACAAGTGAGTCAAGACATGCTTCATGGCAAATCCGGAAAATCGATTCAGCTCGGCCCATTCGGCCAACCGATCGGTCAGCGGCAGAGGACGCTCCGGACTATGGAATTGCAACCAATATAACTCTTCCCTTCTGTGCCCCTTCTGGCCCCGGAAGTGCTCAACCGCGTCAACAACGCTCGCCGCCAAGTCCAGATAAGCATCCTCTGAACTCCACAATTTATCCAACTTAGCATACTTTGGATCTCAGATATTTCCTCCATGGCGTAAACGGTTTCCAGCCGCAATTGCCCCGGCCTGACTCAGCTCCTCCTTGGCAGCTCTCAAAGCCGATTGGGCATTCTTGGATTCGGCGGTGGCCTTCTTTAGGTCCTCTTGCTCCGCTTGACGTTCCTTTTCAAGAACCGCGTAGCGATCGGTAGTATCCCTTAACTTTTTGGCCATATCGGCCATCTCCTCTTTGCTTCGGCAGTGAGCAGCCCGTTCAGCTTCTAGCTCTTCGATTCGCTTTACAATGACGCGTACATTAAATCTGGCTTGCTCTTTCGCTCGGGCGAGTTCTGCCAGCAGCTCTTCCACCGCAGCGGCACCATCTGCGTTAAGCATGTGATTAGTAAGACATGGGCGTCAAGCTCCCTTACTAGGTGTCCGCATAGAGGTCGCATACCTTGTGACTCGTCACACCGTTTATTGACCAGCGCGATGTCCGCATCCGCCTCGTCAAGTTGCCGCTTTAGTTCGGCATATTCATCAGTCAGGCTGGCCTCCGGACGACTCGCCACCTGTTTAGGAGCGGCGATATGTTATAACTGAGAATTTGATCCTCGGCACGTTGTCAATTTTGACAACATACCGAGTCTCAGGGGCTACTATCTAGACAGGGCGCATTCTATATGCATAACTGTCAGAAGGTACATCATTTTTTGCGTACCTCAAACCCCGTCAGTAAGCTTCTGACGGCTTCATGCAATCCGCTCTCCGCGGATGCAATTCTTTCAACCACCGTACCCATTAGAGCACGGTGATCCTCTGAAATAGCCGCTCGCCCGAGCAGATCCTTTAGCTCCTCCGACCGCACGCCATTTGGCACCGGACCTTCCGGCCCCGCCGGACTTGGGGGAACCCTCCACGACAACACCTCCGAGTCTTCCGCTTCACATGAGGGTGCGACAGGTGGAGGCGTTTCGCTCTCCATCATCCCCGGAAGAAGATCCCCCGAAGACGAGCTCACGAGAAGGGCCGAGGTCCCGAACTACAAGGTACAATTTCGGTTATCTTTAGAAATAAATACAGGGATGTTCCTTATTTACAAGACCCCTTCTTTTTACTTACGGCTCGCTGGAGGGCTGATCCCCTTGGGGAAATAGTGCGGCTGGGTTACTTCCCGGCGCCGGACTCTCTGACGAAGATTCCTTTCCCCTCTTTGAGGCCTTGACCTTCGGATCTTCCGAAGCGGTCCTCTTCTCTCCTCGGAAGGTGGGACTCTTAATCCCTCCTTCCTTGATATCCTCCTTCGCAGAGGCGGTTGCTTCCCCGCTCCCCCTTCGCCTTCTTCAAAAGGTGCGACCTTCAACATCTTGGTCAACATGGGACCCGGCGTGGTCTCTGGGAGGGGAGCCGGACACCTTATTAACTTTGCCTTAGCTATCCACTCCTGTTCAAGAAACGGCTCATTTAAAGGGCATATATATATAAAATAAATGAATGAACAGCTTGTCCGATTCTGTGACTACTTACTTGAGTATCTGGGCGATTGCAGCTTAGTCCTGCGTCCTCGGTCAAGTCCGGACACTTCTCTTGTGATCCGAAGAACAGTTTATATATCTCCACGGGCGTCGTGCCCATGAAATTTTGGAGAGCTCGTGGTCCCTCCGGATTGAATTCCCACAGGCAGAGGGGCAACGCTTGCAGGGCTGAAGGCGCGGATCACCATAACCTGCGCCACTGCAACTAGAGTGATCCCTCTTTCCCGGAGATCTCGAATACGACCCTGCAGCTGCGGAACGTCCTTGGACGGCCCCCAGTCGAGCCCCTTGTTGACCCATGATGCCACCGGCCGTGGTGGACCTGGCGGAAGGCGGGAGTGCCGCCCATTTGGTGCCCCCGAGCGGTGATATAAAACCACTCCCTGCCGCCACAAACCAAGCTCCTCTTGAAAAGAGCCCTCGGGCCACGGAGCATCAAGACATTTGCTTATAACCGCCCCTCGCATTCTCGCTTGTTGTCCCTCGATCATCTTTGGCTCCACCTTGAAGGTCTTGAGCCACAATCCAAAGTGGGGGTAATATGGAGGAAGGCCTCACATACGACAATGAATGACAAGATATGGAGGATGGACTCTGGATTCAAGTCATGGAAATCAAGCCCATAATAAAACATGAGCCCCCGCACAAAGGGATCCGTCGGGAAGCCTAAATCCCGAAGGAAGTGGGACACGAATACCACGTTCTCGCCGGGCTCAGGAGTGGGAATGACCTGCCCTGGAGCAGGCAGCCTATGCGAGATCTCGCCGGTTAGATACCTGGCGTCTCGCAGCTTTAGCACATCCTCTTCTGTGACGGAGGAAGACATCCATCGGCCGTGCTGATCGGAGCCAGACATCGTCGAAGGTCAGAAGCGCCTAAATCTGAAGCTTTGGGTGTTGGAACTCGAAGCGCGAGGCGAACTCGATGGAGGGTTTAAAAAAGAAGAGGGCCTTGGTCTCATTATAAAGAGGTTGAATACCAAGAGCCCACCCCGTGGTCGATTAGGACTCGCCTTTGATAGAGAAGGCGGGCTGATAGGCACGGTTGGGTTACCCACGTCCGTATTGATGAGAATCCCGGAATAAGGGGGGCACGATCTACGCTTTGATAAGACGTGCCAAGGAAACCGCCTCGCTAAACGCTACCGAGGTGGAACAATCAAAAACAATTCATATAAAGGCCTGGCCGTGGTGTGATGTCACGCCGGAATACGCCAGCAGATCTGTGCGTAAAATTATTCTCTCTCTGACGTTATGTGGAACTTGTTTTGCGAGCCGGACACTATCCTTGTGTTCAAAACCTTCTTTGAAGTATTCGAGGAGGAACCCGCCTTGCAATGCCGAAGACAATATGCGCCCGGACTAAATGCGTCATTGAAGCCTGGTTCAGGGCTCTTGAGGGAGTTCCGGACTAGGGGTGTCCGGATAGCCGAACTATCATCATCGGCGGACTCCAAGACTATGAAGATACAAGATTGAAGACTTCGTCCCGTGTCCGTATGGGACTTTCCTTGGCGTGGAAGGCAAGCTTGGCGATACGGATATGTAGATCTCCTACCTTTGTAACCGACTTTGTGTAACCCTAGCCCTCTCCGATGTCTATATAAACCGGATGGCTTTAGTCCATAGGACGAACAACAATCATACCATAGGCTAGCTTCTAGGGTTTAGCCTCTTCGATCTCGTGCTAGATCCACTCTTGTAACACACATCATCAATATTAATCAAGCAGGACGTAGGGTTTTACCTCCATCAAGAGGGCTCGAACCTGGGTAAAACATCGTGTCCCTTGTCTCCTGTTACCATCCGTCTAGACGCACAGTTCGGGACCCCCTACCCGAGATCCGCTGGTTTTGGCACCGACACTTGCCATGGGAGAAGTGCTTAGCTTTGGGTTCAATCTTGCAGTGTCCTTACCCAGTGACAGAAAGGGTTGCAAGGCACGTATTGTATTGTTGCCATCGAGGATAACAAGATGGGGTTTATATCATATTGCATGAGTTTATCCCTCTACATCATGTCATCTTGCTTAATGCGTTACTCTGTTCTTATGAACTTAATACTCTAGATGCATGCTAGATAGCGGTTGATGTGTGGAGTAATAGTAGTAGATGCAGGCAGGAGTCGGTCTACTTGTTATGGACGTGATGCCTATATACATGATCATGCCTAGATAATCTCATAACTATGTGCTTTTCTATCAATTGCTCGACAATAATTTGTTCACCCGCCGTAATACTTATGCTATCTTGAGAGAAGCCACTAGTGAAACCTATTGCCCCCGGATCTATCTCTTATCATATTTGCTCCCAATCTACTTTTATTTGCATCTTTACTTTTGCATCTATATTATAAAATACCAAAAATATATTTATCTTATCATACTATCTTTATTAGATCTCACTTTCGCAAGTGGTCGTGAAGGGATTGACAACCCCTTTAGTGCGTTGGTTGAGAGTTCTCAGTTTGTTTGTGTAGGTGCGTGGGACTTTTGAGAAGCCTCCTACTGGATTGATACCTTGGTTCTCAAAACTGAGGGAAATACTTACGCTACACTTGCTGCATCACCCTCTCCTCTTCGAGGAAAACCAACGCAAGCTCAAGACGTAGCAAGGCGCAAATGGAGATTGGGTTGTTTATATAGGGTACAACTGCGAGTGGCAACTTGTGAATGTGTACACTCGTCACCGGGTTCCACTTCCAAAAATCTCAAACGACTGCCCAGAGGTTGAGTACACCGGTATTCTATGTGAGTTCAAATATGATCATGGTGACTGTCGTCTACGGAAGATAGCAATTTGTCGAGTTCCCAACCGCTCTTGGGATTACACGAACTATGAAGTTGTTGCTATCCTCGACAAGCTTGTTGCCGTCCTTACTTCCACGCTTCAATGGATATTGCTCAAAAATCAATTTCTGTACATGGATGAGTACTGTGATGCAATTCAATACGAGGGTCTTGTGCTTGCTGCCACCGCTCGTGGCACTGTTTTTGCATGGAATCCTGATGCTTTCAGTATGTTTGTCTTCCACCATAATTATAATTGTTTCATCCACATGCATGCGGGTTAGCTAGTTCCCCCTTACTAATTAACCTTCTTGTGTTTCCAAGGTCCTGAAAACATTCCACCACCTATACTTGTAAATTTTTATAACCAAGGGGGAGATGACGATGCTGATGATCACGAGCATGAGCACGAGCAGGACCCATATACTCAGTGGCGCCTGGAAACTTATTCCGATGGATCACCTCTTCTTGTCTCAGATACAGGCACCGCTGATGTTACTAAGGAAGCAGGTGTTGTCTCGCATGATCGCACTCTCCGGACCTATTCCAACATCCGCTGCGTGGTATTCGGGATGGATACTAGTGTACTAAGCGCCAACACCTTCTCCCCGGTTCAAGATTGAAAGTCTTGGAGGAAACTCGCTCTTCCTTGGACAAAACTATCCAATGATGGTGGAAGGCGATCCAGCTGCTGTTGGCACAACGTTACTACCGTTTATGAGAAGCAACTGTATCTATACCTCGAACATTGCTATGCTTCCCTACCGTCCAAATATGTGTCCTGACATAGGCCGCTTCAGCCTGGATGATCAGTCCTGCGTTGGTCTCGAGATTGACAAGATGGCCCTTCCTGCAGAATCACTTCTGGTTCAAAGCAAGCGTTTCCAACACCGACGAGTGGTTGAGCTGAAGTTTACTTCATCGCTTTGTTATTTGTTGTGTGAGAAAAACTTTACTAGAATGTTTTGTTGGACATGATCTATAATCCAACGTGTATCCTCGTTGTCGTTGTGGGCTGATGACTTGTTGTATGTAATCAATGGTACATTTGCATATGCATCCATCAACTCACGCCTACTAGTGGTGTCCATATGAACAGTGCTAGCGATTTTAGTTGCAAAAATTAGATAGTGCTAGTGATTTTTAGCTGCATATTTTGACAAATCACAGTGTTACAAGGTTGACAAATGGCAATGTTACTAGATAAACAAATGTCAATCTTTCCAGTTTAACAAATGGCATCATACAAAAAATGACAGATATGCAAATCTTACCCAATTGTTTGTACGTGGTTGCACACGGGTCATGCAAAACAACCATTTGCGTTGAAGGGATGCAGAAATCCTGCTCGGCACATTTTCCCTTGGCTTCCTGGGGAAGCTGTCGGTTTGCATCCGGGTGTTCTAACTAAAACGTTTGTGATGAGTGTTTTATATTTAAAAACCATTGGCATTTTTTTCAAAAGAAAATCATTTGATAAGTATGTACATTAAGAGAGAAAAACGTAAGTTCCTTCAAACCATATCTTTCATTAAGTCACACTGTGAATTTATATTCATATGATTGAGAATTCAAGATACAGTATTAAACCCCAAAAAAACTATTTCCGGCGGCGGCGGAGGCAGCGTGCCGTGCCGTCGTTGTCGTCCTCTGCGGTGGGCTCGGCCTTGATGCCGAACAGCGCCGGCGAGCCGGTGGAATGGGAGGAGGAGCGGGAGGAGGACTGAGAGGAGGAAGACGAGGTGGAGCCGAACCTCCTGGGCGCCCATTGCCCAGCGCTCCTGGGGGGGGGGGCGGCTGCCGCTGCAGGGTATGCCAGCAGCGGGTTATTGCCACCCTTGAGGTATGCCAGCACCTCGTGGAGTGTGCGGCCGGGGGCGCCCCACCACATGCGGCGCTCATCGCTGTTCTTGATGCTGCCGACCACCCACGCCCCGTTGGTGGACACTAGCCGCTGTGCCTGCCGGCGCTGGAAGTAGGCCACCCATGACGCGTGGTTGTCAACGGTGTACTGGGGGAGGGCGCGTTGCTCCTCCATCAAGGATGTCCACACGCGGTCGACCTCGGCGGCGAAGATGCCAGGGCGAGCGTCGACGTCGGGCACCGGGGGGATGGGGACGCCCCCGTTGCTGAGCCTCCACCCCGTCGGCCCAGCGCGCATGTCCGGAGGCACCGGGATGTTGGCCTTAAAGAGGAGGTACGCCTCCCAATCGTGGAGCGAGCGGCGGCCGAAGCCGTTGGCCGCCGCCGCGTCACCGGGGAAGCGTTCGGCCATTACTGAGAGCGAAGGGAAGGGGAGGAAAGGGGAGATAGGCAGAGCTCGACGGCAGACGGGAGAGAGGCAGAGCTCGGCGGATGGTTTGGGCTCGGGCTGGTGTGGCCAGCAGCGAGGGGAGCCGCTCGTTTTATAGCCCTGCGCCGTGTGTACGTGTGGCGGGAGGGGAGGCTTCACCGCACCGTCCGTGAGGAATCAATGGCAAGGCTGACCGGCGGCAGCCTTGCCATTGATTCCCCGTGGGAAACCGAGGCATTCTGGGGGAAGACGAGGTGCACGTCACTGACTCGGCGGGTCGCAGCTCTTTTCGCAAAAACCGCTTCGCCCGGCGCCCGGGCGCCCCAAGGCCGAGTTCTGCTCGGGTTCTGCTGGCGCCTTGGCCCAAACCGCTAAAACGGGCTCTTTGGGGCGTGATCGGCCGATTTTTGGGCACCAACGCGGAAAAAACACCTGGGGAGGGCCTGTTGGGGGCGTGGTTGGAGATGCTCTTAGCTGCCCTAGTCTTCTTGGTAGGCTGGGCAGTATTTACCTTCTTCCTCCAGAAAGGAGAGTCAGCATGTATACATACGAATACAAGTAATGGTTAAAAGCATACGAAGCACAAGAGATAGATAAACAAGATGAAGTTTTGAATACTTATAGAAGGAGCCGGGTTAAGAGCGCCGAAAATGTTCGGACCCGCTTTATTGCAGTTTTCCAGTGACACCCCAAGCAGCGACTTAACTGTGTCGTTGATCTCTTTGTCAATCAGCCGTGTTTGGTTGAAACGTTGTGGGCCTTTCGTAGTGCTGGTATATTGGTACATTAAGCCGCCGCGTCGTCTCAGTGGTAAAATCCTACAGGCGACCCAACAGCGGATCAGATCAATTCCAGTTAAGCCGTTGGCGATCAAAGCGCTTATCTTTGAAAAAGTAGAGGCATATTGACCACGTTTTGCGGCAGTCAATCGACCTAGAAGCACGCCGTTGGTGGTGAGCCGGTAGGGGTAGTAACCCGGCAGGGGGTTCTCTCCAGCTGGGGAGGTGTCTCTGCAGTAGAAACAGGTATAGTTCCAGTCTTTGGGATGGCTTGGCAGTGCGGCTGAAGGAAAGGTTACATCTCTCCGCCTCTGAATAGAAACACCTCCAAGTTCAAGACTGGGCCCATCTGACATCTCAGTCTGGCGGTTGATGTAAAAGTAATCTCGAAAGAGGTCAACCGTGGGCTCCTCTTGAAGATACACTTCGCAGAACACTTGAAAGTGGCATAGATTTGAGACGGAATTGGGTCCAATGTCTTGGGGTGAAGGTTGTAAAATTGCAGAGCATCTCAGAAGAACTTTGACCCGCGCGGTGAAAAGCCACGGAGAATGTGATCTGCAAAAATGACAACTTCAGCCTCTAGTTTCAACACGTGGAACCCACCAGTGGATGACATCTTTGGATGGTAAGACCCCCATGTCTACATACTCATTCAGTAAGAGCTCGAAGACTCTAGAAGCAACCCAATCGCAATAAGTGGGAGTCTTAGTCATGATTGGCGGGTTATAAATCTGTGGCCAAGAAATTAAGGTACGGCAGGTTAATATTGCGATAATAAGCTGCTTAATTGATTGCAATGACATTTCAGCAGCAACAAGCCGGTTATGGTTATCAGAATAATCACTACAAATGAATCATGGGGATATTATAAGCCGCCCTAGTCAAGAGAATAAGGCGACTTTCACATTGATTGAGGTATATCAGGTTAAGTTGTGACAATCTAAGCCGGCAGCATGTTGGCCGGTTACAAGTTCATTATTAACCCGCCATAAAGTGAAGGGCGGGTCAGTTTTCCATGGATCTACATTCGCTGAATTTTTGCTAAGTATGGGATAAACAGTTTTCACAATCTACAACTATGTTTTCGGATCTACGACAGCTCAAAAAAGGGGAATAAATATTAAACCTAACAGGCAAGATGAAGAACTAGCAGATCGCATATTGATTACGAGGAAAAAGGAGATCTATCCAAGATGCAAAATAAGGACTAAAACTGCTACCACTCTGGTCCTACTTTGTTTTCGGATTGAAATACGACTTCTAGGCAAGGGATGGATGAACTTGGATGAACGACGATGAACTCTATGAACTCAAGTGCCCTAATGTGGATCTGAGAAGGGAGAAAAAAGGTACCTGATGGTGCTGATGAAGAGAGGATGAGCGCCGCGGGTTTCTGGTTCCAACAGGTTGATGCAGTGGCCTGGATGGAGTTGCTGGTGAAGCTCGACTGGGCGGCGGAGCTCCGGTCACGACGAAACGACACGAGGAAGAAGAAGAAGAGGAGGAGATAGGGGTAAAAAGTGAGAAGACAAGACCCCCGTCCCTATTTATAAGGGAAAAGTGGACAGTGAAATGGCAGGCCTGAAGATCGAGGAGGCATCAAAATTATCATAACAGAGGGGGCGCCTCTAATTTTGGAATGGCTGGTTAATGCAAAGATCCATTGTGACGTCATGAGGATTTTTCTTAATTTAATAACATGACGTCATCTTTTCTCATGATGGGTTATGAAGATCTATCAAGGTCAAGAATTAGAAGAATTAATGAAGACTCGCCAACCAGAGGATGAAGATTGACATGAACAAGTTCAAATCAATCTGGGGCCTGAAATTGGGGATATGACCCCGCGGTGTGACCCGCCCAGGAGGGGCCGGGCTACACTGTTGGCAACTCATAAGTAAAAGCCTAAGTAGGCCCAAGACGACAAGATATGAAGACTGGAGGCGGCTTACAAGGCGGGCTTGTTGAAGGCCCAAGACACGGACATGGTGTTATAACCCGAAGGTGTGAGGCACCAGATGGCGACTTGCCTAGCAAGGCAAGGCGACTTAAAACCCAGGTCGGTCATGTCGTGTGATCCGACTTGGACTCTTGTAAGCACAGAACCTCGACCTATGTATATAAAGGCGAGACCTCAAGGCAGGTAAAGTTAAGTTACAATCGATCGAGAGTTAGGTTAAGCGATTCCGCTCCCTTGTAATCGATACTCAATCAATACAACACAAAGTAGGAAGTAGGCTTTTACCTCATTGGTGAGGGGCCTAACCTGGGTAAACTCGTGTCTCTCGTCCCGCTCAACCCCTTTAAGATAATCACCGCGGCCATGGCCTCACACCTAAGTCCTTTCACAAGGGCATCTGCCGTGACAAAACCACGGCAATTCCCTCTAGGACAAGGGGAGGTAAGGAACTATTATCTAGCTCTTCACTTGATTCACCTTCTGTTTTGAGTAAGCTTGCACCACCACCACCTGCTATTAATTCTGAGATGACGCAAGTAATTGATGATGCTACTTCTGCTATGAATGATGCTATTGACGATGCTAGTACTTGTCTTGATGATAATGTGCCACTAGGTGAATTTCTTGATGAAAAACTTGCTAGAGCTAAAGAAGTTGAGAATGCTAAAGCTGATGAAATCATTGAAACTGAGAATTATGAACCACCTATTAGATCCAACTCTCCTAGATATGAACTACCTAAGATACCCGAGGGTTATGTTATGGATGGAGAGATAGCTAGGGAATTTCTTTCTTGTAATGATAGAGATGATCTTAAGATATTACTATGTAAGCTGAAAGAGAAATCTCTGAATGCTAGAATGAAATATGATCCTAAGTTTGCTACTTCACCTATCTTTGTGACTGATAAGGATTGTGAATTCTCTGTCGACCCTGAGTTAATTACTTTGGTTGAATCTGATCCTTTCCAAGGTTATGAAACTGAAACCGTTGTGGCACATCTTACTAAGTTGAATGATATAGCCACCCTATTTGCTCATGAGGAAAAAAATTCTACTATTATATTATTAAGTTATTTCCTTTTTCATTAAAGGGGTGATGCTAAGATATGGTTTAATACTCTTGCTCCTGGTTGTGTGCGTAGTCCCCGGGATATGATATATTACTTCTCTGAAAAATATTTTCCTGCTCATAAGAAACAAGTTGCCTTACAGGAAATATTTAACTTTCTGCAAATTGAAGAAGAGAATATCCCTAAAGCTTGTGGGAGGCTTCTCCACTTACTTAATGCTTTTCCTGATCATCCTCTCAAGAAAAATGAAATACTTGATATCTTTTATAACGGACTAACCGATGCTTCTAGGGATTACCTAGATAGTTGTTTTGGTTGCGTTTTCAGGGAACGAACTGTTGAACAAGTTGAAGATCTATTGAATAATATATTAAGGAATGATAATGATTGAAAACTTCCTGAACCACCGCCTAAACCCGCTCCGAAGAAGAGGGGCATTTTATTTCCAAGTCCTGAAGATATGCAAGAGGCAAAGAAAAGCATGAAAGAAAAAGGTACTGAAGCTGAAGATGTTAAAAATTTACCACCTATTGAAGAAATACATGGTCTTGACACACCACCATAGGTGGTAGAGGTAAAATCTCTTATAAAGTTTGATGAAGGTGATAGTCCTTATAATAAATCTCCTAGTCAATGTTTGTATGAATTTGACAACTACAATATATCAAGCAAGATCACTTCGATGCTTATGTTATGAAACAACCGAAACATAATGCCTATATGATTAACCACTTTAGTGACTTGTTGTTTAGAATTACAATGATGTTAAAGGTGTAGGAAAACATGCTTCTATGGTTCAAACCCAGTTAGAACAAGTTGCTAAATCTCAAAGTGATTTGCTTAATGAAATGAATAGTGATATGAATGATCATGTCGTTATAGTGATGACTAGAGGAGGTGGAATGAATCAGGAGTCACTTTATCCTGAAGGTCACCCTAAAAGAATAGAACAAGACTCTCAAAGAATTAATGTTGATGCACCTAGTCCATCTAAAAAGAAAAAGAAAAAATTATAGGACTTTGCATGCTTCTAGTGAACCTGAGGTAGAAAATCCTTCTGAAGATACTAATGATGTTTCTATTTCCAATGCTAAAACACAATCTGGTAATGAACATTCACCTAATGATAATGATGATGTTCATGTGGATGCTCAACCTGATAATGATGTTGAAATTGAACCTACTGTTGATCTTGATAACCCATCACCTAAATATAAACGTTATGATAAAAGAGATTTCGTTGATAGAAAACATGGTAAGGAACCCATGGTTCTCTTTCCTTACAAAGCGTTCAAATTCTTCTTCATCCTTATTCTTAGATGGTTTTGTTTGCAAACATGAAGAAGAATTTGAACGCTTTGTTGAAATGCTTAGGCCAATCTTTTTGCGTACCCTCTTGACTGATATTTTAAAGATGGCCCCTTATGCAAAGTATATGAAAGATATTGTCACTAATAAAGGAAAAATACCAGAAGCTAAAATTTCAACCATGCTTGCAAACTATTCTTTTAAGAATGGTGTACCTAAGAAACTAATAGATCTAAGAATACCCACTATACCATGCTCCATTAAAAGAAACAATGTTAAAACTGCTTTATGTGATTTAGGAGCCGACGTTAGTGTTATGCCTTTCTCTTTATATCGAAGACTTGACTTGAATAAACTCACACCTACTAAAATATCATTGCAAATGGTGGATAAATCTACCGCTATACTTATCAGTATTTGGGAGGATGTGCCTGTTGTTGTTCCAAATGTTACTATCTTGACATATTTTGTTATACTTGATATGCTCGAGGACAACAACATGTCAATTATCCTTGGTAGACCCTTCTTAAATACTGCAGGGGCTGTTATTGATTTCAACAAAAGCAAGGTTTCTTTTCATATCAATGGTAATGAACATAAGGTACACTTCCCGAAGAAGAAATTTCAAGTGAATGGTATTGATGTTATTGAAAAGGGTCCAACAATTACTATTGGAAGTTTTGAACTCCCTCTTCCTACTATCAAGAAGAAATATGAAACTCTTATTGTTGGGGCGATGCATATCCCCGTTGAGGTAACCTAGTGATATATGAAGGCTCTTCGGTTTCATTTCATTCGAAAGTGGTTTGTTAATAACACTTGATCAACCTTATTAATGGAGTCTTTTTTAGGGGCATGTGGTCGATGAATTTAGTAAGCACAACCTACTATATCCCTTATTCACTCTCTGTTATTTAAAATGAATAAAGTAAAAACACCATGATTATCCAATTTTCTGAATTTTCCATGCAATAAAAAATGACCAAAAAATAAAAGTTCTCAGAATGCCCTGAAAATTTAGTATGATTTTTGTAGAATATATAAGAATTTTTGGCACAGAACATCCCAGGGGGGTGCACCTGTGAGCCACAAGCTCACAGGGCGCGCCACACCCCTAGGCGCACCATGTGGCACTGGTACAGTGACGTACTATACAAACGGTTTTTAACCCCTTTCCGCGATGACATTTGGAACCATCGCCAAGTGAGTGTGGGCGATAGGGGATCCTTCCCACACGACCCAGAAATCGTCGGGGATAGGCCCTCCTGGGACATAGGCTGGGGCCGTGTGCAATCTGTCACAGCCCCAGATCAACCCTAGAGCTTGCTTGTAACTAGTAGCATTGCATCCCTGCATCATGTTTAATTTCCATGAAAATTGAAATGGGGAAGGCAGGAAACCCCAGAACACCCCCTTAAAACAACTAGGGTTTACTAAAATTTATTTCAATGAACACTGAAATGCCCTTCAAAATGTTCATCCTCTTTACTTTGGTTCGTAACCCATGTCAAAGGAGATGTACCATTTTCTAGGTCATCTAAGGGTTCTAGAATTAATCCACTAGTTTTTTAAATGAGCATTTTAAATTATATAAAATATTTTAAATGTTCAAAAATTACCAAACCATTATGTTTCATGTTAGGAATATTCTTACAAGTGACATTGAGCATTTTGGTGATTTTTAAAATAGTTTTGGTATTTTTAAAAATCCCACAAAGTTGCAGGAAAATTAGAAAAGACTAAAAGGAGGAAAAACTTACCTGGCGCCCGAACCGGCCCAGTTTCCCCTCGCTGGCCCAGGTGGCCCAGCCCACCTACCCCCACCGCTCACCGTCTTCCTCTGCCAGAAGGCAGAGGCGAGGCGTGGCGAGCGCTGGCGATGCCGCGGCCACCTCCACCCTGCCTGCTTCACCCCGGCGCTCTGGACGCCTCCCCGAGCGCCACGCGACCCTGGACCCCCTCGCTCTCTTCTTCTCCCTCGTTCCCTCCTCCGTCTCGCTCTCTTTCCCGAACCCGAACGAGCTCGCCGGCGCCGTCGCCGTTCGCCGCGGCCACGGCCATCCCCGAGCCGCCCCGAGCCATCCTAGAGCTCCGCCACCTCGTTCCCTACCTCCTCACCGATCCACGTGACCGGAAGGGCCCCGAGGCGCCGCCCGTCGTTCTTCCCCTCTTCGACCCGCGGTCGCCGTCGGCAAATCGGCTCCGGGCCGTCCCGACCCGCCGTTGTCGCTACTGCACCAGCGGTGAGCTCCCGTGCAGAACCCCTTCCTTTCCCCTCGCGTTTGCGAGCTCTAGGCCATAGCTCCGTCGCAGCCGACAGCTCCTCACCGCCGGCCATGGCGCCGCCGCGGCCACAGCCCCTGCCGCTCGCGTCGGAGCGTGTCAACGTGCTCAGGAGACCCCCAGGAGCCTAACCCGCACATCCACTTGCCCTCCCGTGCATCGTAGCGCCAACCCCGCACTTACCCGAACTCCGGCGCCGCCGCGAGCTCACTTCCGGCGAGCTCCGACCACCCCGCGACTTCCCACCTGCTCCGTTGGATGCGGACGAGCAAGAGCTATGCCCCGGTGCCCTCAGCGCGCTAATCCGACGGCCCTAGCGCAAGTCCGGCGTGCCACCGCCATGTCCTGTGGTCGCCGCCGGCTCATCCCCGACGTGCTGACGTGGCCTCGTTGTTAGGCTCTAATGACCCGGCTTAATTACCCCTGACCGCTTACACATGGGCCCCACGCCTTAATTAATCTTTGTTTATTTTCTGTTAAGATTAGTACTAACTGGTGGACCCCACGTGTCAAGATTGACTTTGACAAGTCGGTGTTGACCGTCCCACCTGTCATCCACCCAACCCAGCTCTGAGTCACTGACCAGTGGACCCCACTGGTCAGGGTTGACCTGGACCGCGCCCAGTTGACCGCTGACGTCACACTGACGTCAGGCTGACGCAGTAATACCTTTTATAGATTTAATTTAAATCAGTAAATTTTAGAAAATACTCTAAACTTCTATAAATCATATAAATTCAACCGTAACTCGGATGGAAATAATTTATATATGAAAAATGATCAGAAAAATATGAAGAATCTGTTTATGCCATGATCATGCATGTTTGAACAAGTTAACATCACTGAATAGGATGAATCATGATTAGGGTAATCTAGGAAATAGCATTTTGAGTTGGAATTCAACCTTGTTTGAATTCCACTCCAACTAACTTGGATTATTATTGCATTAGGTGAATTCAGTACCTTAACATGATCATGCATCATATATGTGCATTGCATTGATTGTGTTCTCTCTTGATTGCCGGTAATTGTCCCCTCCCGGTAGACGATGTACCGACGATGATTATTCGATGACACCGATGAAGAACTATTATCTTCGAAGTGCCGGGCAAGCAAAACCCCTTGTTCATTCCGATACAATCCCATTCTCTCGCCTCCTGCTCTATTTTACTGCATTAGGACAACAACGACTCATGTTTTACTTGCTGCGGTAGCTGAACCCCTTGATCCTTTGCATGACCTGTCATTCCACAAAGAATTAGATGAAACCCACTAGCATGA
Source organism: Aegilops bicornis (assembly GCA_021605145.1). Classification (NCBI taxonomy): domain Eukaryota; kingdom Viridiplantae; phylum Streptophyta; class Magnoliopsida; order Poales; family Poaceae; genus Aegilops; species Aegilops bicornis. The sequence goes on from CM038670.1 coordinate 480,418,302, forward strand.
GTAGGAATTGTTTGAGCCATGTTGTGCCTACTCATTTATGCTTGTTTGTCATGCCTGCTACTGCTTAGAGTTGAGTCAGTCCGATTCATCGGGAATGAATTGGAATGGTTGTGTGAACATGTCCTATTGTGTGTGAGCTAAGTGTATGAACACGATTTGGTAAAGGTAGCGGTGAGAGGCCATGTAGGAGTACATGGTGGGTTGTCTCATTGAAACCGTCCTCGTGAACTGAGATCTGTGTTTGTGATCCATGAAACAGTTACTACCACGCATTGGGCCCGAAACCAATGGACCTTCTCGGCTTCTTGACCACCCTTGTCCTCAGTCCGGAGTTGCAAGTAGTTTCGTGTTTGTAGTATGTCTTTGGGGGCCGCGCATTTGACCTCGGGGTGGGTTGTGTTATGTAGGCACGTGGCCCGGTGTACCGAGTGCCCGTTTGGTATCTCGGGAACCCCGCACACATCGTTCGGGCCTGTATGGGAAACCTCGGCCGGACTCCCTGTGGATGGAACCCGAATAGGCGATAAACCTGGACTAGGGACTTGAGTGTTTAGGTAGGTCGTGGCCGACACCCACGTTGGGCTTCCGCTTGAAGGTTGCCGAGTACATGTCGTGTAAACGCGGTAAGTGGTGAGAGCGTGTGAAGAAGTACACCCTGCAGGTTTAATTTGATCTATTCGAATAGCCGTGTCCACGGAAAAGGACTTCTGGGTTGCCTATATCAGTTCATAGACAAGTGAAAGTGGATACTCTAAAATGCGCAAGATAAGCGTGAGTGCTATGGATGGCGTTCTCGTAGGGAGACGGGAGCGGGTCCATAGTGGTGTATTGATATGGTGAATATGTGGACTCTTGTGCGACACATCAAAAGAGTTAATTGCGGTCGTAGTTCAGGATAGCCACCGAGTCAAAGCTGACTTGTCGCAGCCAAACTCCACCACCCCCTTGATACCGATGCATATGTAGTTAGTTCGATGTAAGTCTTGCTGAGTACAATTGTACTCACGTTTGCTTATCTTATGTTTTGCAGAGAGACGTCAGTCTCGCTAGTAGTTCCACGTGGACTTCGACGTTTAGCTTGTTACCTCAGCTACGATCTTGTGCCCTCGGCAGGATCTGGTAGATAGTCAGGCTTCTCAGCCTTCTTCATTTATAGTTGTCTGTACTCAGACATGTTTAGCTTCCGCTTGTGCTTTGACTTGTATGCTCTGAGTGTTGGATCTTGAGACCCATGTTTGTAATATCTCGCTCCTCGGAGCCTATTGAATAAATATTGAGTCGTAGAGTTATGTTGTGATGCCATGTTGTATCTACACATATTAAGCATATTGAGTGTATGTTTGAAATGCTTTCGATGTGTGGGATCCGACAAACTAGTTGTATAACCTTGGCAGCCTCTCATAAGTAGTAATGTAGTCGCGTGCTTCTGAGAGAAAGTAGTCCGCTACAGCCCGGTTCACCGGAGTCCTCGCTAGCCCAAAGACTACCGCTTGGACACTTGCCTGGCGGTATGTGTTTCACTTCGTTCCTATGTCCGTCCTTCGGGAAATGTCACGCGGTGTTATTCGGAGTCCGCCTAGCCTGCTACAGCCCGGGATACCGGAGTCCTGTTAGCCCGGTTACAGCCCGAATACATACGTTGATGACCGACATGCTCGATGTGATTCATGTATGCCTGTCCCCATAGGTTAGTGCCGCTTTGGGTTCACGACTAGCCATGTCGGCCCGGTTCTTTGTCATATGGATGCTAGCGACACTATCATATACGTGAGCCAAAAGGCTAAACGGTCCCGGGCCATGGTAAGGCGACACCTGGGAATACCGTGCGTGAGGCCGCAAAGTGATATGATGTGTTACATGCTAGATCGGTGTGACTTAGGATCGGGTCCCGACAGCGTTGGTATCGAGCCCGACTGCTCAGAGGATTACCAAGCCAAACTGGTCGGGTTGTGTCTAGAAATGCTTTAGTTATGTAAGGGAATTGATTGTGGAAGGAACGTAAGGCTCTTTTTACTCCTTATACCTCATGGCCTTCCGATCCGAGTCATCCTCTTCTCTTCTACGGGGTTTAAGAACTAGGCTTCTCATCTATCTATCGGGATGACGTGTTACTAATCCATAGACCTTTAAGATTGTTGGTTTTAATCCCCGTTCAGTTCTTACTACTCCGTATGATAACCGTTGATTTCAGAATCTTGTTATGATGTTGTTGAGTGATTATGCCACCAATTTTTGCAGGATGTCTCAAATCATTTTGAGCATTTACAGCCGTTATGCTTTGTCCGAGTCATCCTGTGTCTCTAAATAGTCCGATGCGTTTGCAAATCCCTCCCTCCATTTCTAATGTTCATCCGAGCCAGATTAATCACACAAATTGGTGTGTTGAGGTACTCCGCTGCCTCAACATATATGTTGGAATTATTATTATGACCCTAGTTGTTTAGGAAGTCATCTAGCAATTCAGCAATGCTTTTGTATCCCTAGTGTGATGATTCTGGCCATCATTTCGAAAGCATCCCATGATGCCATTTAGTAGTAAGTATTCTACTCCTGAGTTTCTGAATCCGAGATTCATCCTACTTCATGTTGTTAGTATTTGCTAGTGCCTCTAGGATATTAGTAACTTTGCATTAGTCCTCGAGGTCCGTGGTATATCCTTCTTCCAAATACCATGAACCACTTATGGCGTAAGTTTGTTGAACCAAAAGATCACGACTAGAGTGCTCTTGAGGAGTTCTCCATTCATAATTGTGAATCTGCCAATTCTACTTTTCTCGCATGGGTTATCCGGAAGAAATGTTGAGCTTCGCTCGACATACTAATCTGTGCTTCCACAACTCGAAAAATTATATGTTCCTTTGAGTTGCTCTCTTTAGTTGTATTCCGACCATCCTCTATCAATTGATAGTCGGGAGTAGGCGTGCACTCGTCATCAATGCATTTTATCCTTGTGGTCCGTCAAGCCATTACGTTTCTAGAATGACTAGGAGAAACAAACTCCAAAGACCTCATCTATTTCCGAGATTGGGTCAAAGCAGTTGTATTCCGCAGATCAAAATGTCAATCCAGCTTTGATTCTGCTCTACCTTGGAGTGTTACCATCTTTATGTCAGAACATCATGAGAATTGCACCTTCTCCTATGAATTCTTGATGCGGTGATACTTCTCGCCATCATTATTCATTCCTCGGTTCCGAGTTGTTGAAACCGGAATGCCGACGAGTGAATTGAGATGTGTGACATCAATACTCCTAGTAACTCTGTTGCCGGTAGTTAATGGACAATATCCTCATTTTTAGCGTGTTGATTATTAAATCATCATCCTAAGATTGATCGTGCTACCTAGTCCTTATTTCTGGTGCACACTTCGATTGACGAGTTGGGATCTTGTCAAGTCCTCACTCAATTGATAATATCATCTTGTCTTGAAAAGCAAGATTGTTCTCGAGCTTAGTAACATACCGGTGGTTCGTGACTTTCCAAATATCTTCTTAGAAGTGTTACCGGTTGTTTCTCGACTGTTATGTCGGGCTCATGATCAAATTGGTTTCTTGTGAACCACCCCTTCTCCAAGAATCTGTGTTGGATACCTCGAGCTAGTTGGTCAAGCCAAACAACAACTTGGAGAGTTGGAAGATAAAAGCTTGCCCAATTTAGTTCGCTCCAAAGGGATATTTTTGTGTAGTGTGTGTTGAAGAAAGATGATATCTTCATCGATGGGTCCTCGTGATCGCTTGTTGGATCTATCGTCCTACCAATTCTTTGATTTGAGTATGGGCCATTGTCAAGTCAAATCGTAACCAACGATATCCATAATGTTGTCTTACTCGTGGTTGATCCCTCGAGCATACACCATTATATCTTTTGGTCCGACCAATGCTATCACCGTGTTCACATGATGGTGGAAGTCCAAAGGATATGGAAATTCCGATGAGTTGTCGTTGAGCCCATCAAGAGCATTTTGTCTCCCCATGAGTCATGTTGAGCATCAACCTAGTGTTGGAAACTTGTGTAAACATTTCTTCGTGTTTCGCTCATGAAGCATATGTTTGGATGAAAGTAGTGACTTCCTCTAGTTCATGTGCATCGATGTAAGTTGCCGCCATGAATTTGAGAAAGGTTTGTTTTGCTTTCTCCGAATCATTCCAAGTCACCATACATGTGCGAAGTATTCTATGGTTTGATAGACTGATCATCTTCATTCCGTATGTATTCCTAGCACCCCAAGCCACCGATCGATTTGTTCAAGGAGAAGAAGTTCCTTCATGAGAGCTAATCCGGACTTATGAAGTGATTTCAATATTCTCGATTATGGTTCCCCACCCGAACTCGGTAGTGTTTTATTATAAGACTACCATGTGGTCATGTTTGTCTAGGACAATGTGTTCACAGGTTTGTAGCGTAACCAGCTCATGTTTTGGAGCTTGCTATCGTAGTTCATATCCCGAGAATCTCGCATAGCGCCATCGCGTAAAATTGTGTTGCAACCTTTCCTTTTCAGACATCTTTGAGTCTGAAATATCCTAACACCAACCAGATCTGAATCTCGTGCAGATATGATGGTTGGAACAGTCGAACAGTTGCATTTCGCTCCCAGCTTGCACCGTCCTTATGCCATTTCACTATGGGCTGCCTTCGTAGTAATTTCTGTTCAAGATCATCCTCAAAAGTGGACTTACTATGGGTCCCTCCACCTCCGATGATAAGCAAAAAAATCATCCATTGCGTTGTCTTCAACAAGGTAGTCTACATCATCCATTTCAGTCCGGTGTACCATTCCTTTGCACTCCGTAAACGATCATTGTGGATTGCCTTAGGCTAGTATGAAGAGTTTCAATGATCTCTCAGATATCAAAAGTAATTCTTTTTTTGCCACTTAAGGGAATAGTTCCTCGCGTCACCTCCCCTGAGGTGCCCCGCTATTGAATCATGGCAAATATTTTCTCACCACCTTGACACCATCCACCATCTCTCTAAGTGTGGAACTGTTGCCACCAATCAAACCCGTCCTTTGTTCTTCCATCCCTCTCGATGTATTTGGTGCCTCAACTCGAGATGCGTCACCACTTCAAATCCGTGAGTCGATCATGTTTACTTGATCTTCGTGAAGATCGAATCATGCAGGGTTTTCCCTTCTTTACATTGTCGTGTCGTGTAAAGATCTCAAAGACGCCAAGACTAAGATGATGGAGTAAGTCAACATCTCCGAGAAGGGCAAACAGATCATGAAGATTGTGATAGTTTGCGACTCCCTTTTCCTCTTGCCTCACGCCTTGAATCTCAAGTGAGATTCTTGTTTAGTGGGGTGAGTTGTCACAGCCCCAGATCAACCCTAGAGCTTGCTTGTAACTAGTAGCATTGCATCCTGCATCATGTTTAATTTCCATGAAAATTGAAATGGGGAAGGCAGGAAACCCTAACACCCCCTTAAAACAACTAGGGTTTACTAAAATTTATTTCAATGAACCTGAAATGCCCTTCAAAATGTTCATCCTCTTTACTTTGGTTCGTAACCCATGTCAAAGGAGATGTACCATTTTCTAGGTCATCTAAGGGTTCTAGAATTAATCCACAAGTTTTTGAAATGAGCATTTTAAATTATATAAAATATTTTAAATGTTCAAAAATTACCAAACCAAAATGTTTCATGTTAGGAATATTCTAACAAGTGACCAGGAGCATTTTGGTGATTTTTAAAATAGTTTTGGTATTTTTAAAAATCCCACAAAGTTGCAGGAAAATTAGAAAAGACTAAAAGGAGGAAAAACTTACCTGGCGCCCGAACCGGCCCAGTTTCCCCCCCCCCTCGCTGGCCCAGGTGGCCCAGCCCACCTACCCCCACCGCTCACCGTCTTCCTTCCGCTGTAAGGCGAGGCGAGGCGTGGCGAAGGCCGGGCGATGCCGCTGACCACCTCCACCACTGCTGCTTCACCCCGGCGCCTGACGCCTCCCCGAGCGCCACGCGACCCTGGACCCCCTCGCTCTCTTCTTCTCCCTCGTTCCCTCCTCCGTCTCGCTCTCTTTCCCGAACCCGAACGAGCTCGCCGGCGCCGTCGTCGTTCGCCGCGGCCACGGCCATCCCCGAGCCGCCCCGAGCCATCCTAGAGCTCCGCCACCTCGTTCCCTACCTCCTCACCGATCCACGTGACCGGAAGGGCCCCAAGGCGCCGCCCCGTCGTTCTTCCCCTCTTCGGACCCGCCTGTCGCTGCCGACGACCTGCTGGCTCCGGGCCGTCCCGACCCGCCGTTATCGCTACTGCAGACCCGCGGTGAGCTCCCGTCAGAACCCCTTCCTTTCCTCGCGTTTGCGAGCTCTAGGCCATAGCTCCGTCGCAGCCGACAATCCTCACCGCCCGGCCATGGCGCGCCGCCACAGCCCCTGCCGCTCGCGTCGGGCGTGTCAACGTGCTCAGAGACCCTCAGAGCCTAACCCAAGCATCCACTTGCCCTCCGTGCATCGTAGCGCCAACCTCAAGACTTACTCGAACTCCGGCGCCGCCATGAAACTCACTTCCGCGAGCTCCGACCACCCCGCGACCTCCCACCTGCTCCGTTGGATGCGGACGAGCAAGAGCTATGCCCCGGTGCCCTCAGCGCGCTAATCCGACGCCCCTAGCGCAAGTCCGGCGTGCCACCGCCATGTCCTGTGGTCGCCGCCGGCTCATCCCCGACGTGCTGACGTGGCCTCGTTGTTAGGCTCTAATGACCCGGCTTAATTACCCCTGACCCGCTTACATGGGCCCCACGCCCTTAATTAATCTTTGTTTATTTTCTGTTAAGATTAGTACTAATCTGGGTGGACCCCACGTGTCAGCATTGACTTTGACAAGTCAGTGTTGACCGGTCCCACCTGTCATCCACCCAACCCAGCTCTGAGTCACCGACTGCTGGACCCCACTGGTCAGGGTTGACCCGACCGCGCCCAGTTGATCACGACGTCACACCGACGTCGGTGACGCAAGAATACCTTTTATAGATTTAATTTAAATCAGTAAATTTTAGAAAATACTCTAAACTTCTATAAATCATATAAATTCAACCGTAACTCGGATGGAAATAATTTATATATGAAAAATGATCAGAAAAATATGAAGAATCTGTTTATGCCATGATCATGCATGTTTGAACAAGTTAACATCACTGAATAGGATGAATCATGATTAGGGTAATCTAGGAAATAGCATTTTGAGTTGGAATTCAACCTTGTTTGAATTCCACTCCAACTAACTTGGATTATTATTGCATTAGGTGAATTCAGTACCTTAACATGATCATGCATCATATATGTGCATTGCATTGATTGTGTTCTCTCTTGATTGCGGTAATTGTCCCTCCCTGAGACGATGTACCGACGATGATTATTCGATGACACCGATGAAGAACTATTATCTTCGAAGTGCTGTGCAAGCAAAACCCCTTGTTCATTCCGATACAATCCCATTCTCTCGCCTCCTGCTCTATTTTATCGCATTAGGACAACAACGACTCATGTTTTACTTGCTGCGGTAGCTGAACCCCTTGATCCTTTGCATGACCTGTCATTCCACAAGAATTAGATGAAACCCACTAGCATGAGTAGGAATTGTTTGAGCCATGTTGTGCCTACTCATTTATGCTTGTTTGTCATGCCTGCTATCGCTTAGAGTTGAGTCAGTCCGATTCATCGGGAATGAATTGGAATGGTTGTGTGAACATGTCCTATTGTGTGTGAGCTAAGTGTATGAACACGATTTGGTAAAGGTAGCGGTGAGAGGCCATGTAGGAGTACATGGTGGGTTGTCTCATTGAAACCGTCCTCGTGAACCGAGATCTGTGTTTGTGATCCATGAAACAGTTACTACCACGCATTGGGCCCGAAACCAATGGACCCTCTCGGCTTCTTGACCACCCTTGTCCTCGGTCCGGAGTTGCAAGTAGTTTCGTGTTTGTAGTATGTCGGGGCCGCATAGCAACGCTGACCTCGGGGTGGGTTGTGTTGCGGTAGGCACCGTGGGGTCTGTACCGAGTGCCCGTTTGGTATCTCGGGAACCCCGCACACATCGTTCGGGGCTGTATGGGAAACCTCGGCCGATCTCCCTGCGGATGGAACCCGAATAGGCGATAAACCTGGACTAGGGACTTGAGTGTTTAGGTAGGTCGTGGCCGACACCCACGTTGGGCTTCCGCTTGAAGGTTGCCGAGTACATGTCGTGTAAACGGCGGTAAGTGGTGAGAGCGTGTGTGAAGAAGTACACCCTGCAGGTTTAATTTGATCTATTCGAATAGCCGTGTCCACGGAAAAGGACTTCTGGGTTGCCTATATCGGTTCATAGATAAGTGAAATTGGATACTCTAAAATGCGCAAGATAAGCGTGAGTGCTATGGATGGCGTTCTCGTAGGGAGACGGGAGCGGGTCCATAGTGGTGTATTGATATGGTGAATATGTGGACTCGTAGCGCCACCTCAAAAGAGTTACTTGCGGTCGTAGTTCGGGATAGCCACCGAGTCAAAGCTGGCTTGTCAGTCAAACTCCACCACCCCCCTTGATATCGATGCATATGTAGTTAGTTACGATGTAAGTCTTGCTGAGTACAATTGTACTCACGCTTGCTTATCTTATGTTTTGCGAGAGACGCCGGTCTCGCTAGTAGTTCCACGTGGACTTGACGCTTAGCTTGTTACCTCAGCTACGATCTTGTGCCCTCGGCAGATCTCGGTAGATAGTCGGGCTTCTCACCCTTCTTCATTTATAGTTGTCTCAGATTTCGGACATGTTTAGCTTCCGCTTGTGCTTTGACTTGTATGCTCGAGTGTTGGATCTTGAGACCCATGTTTGTAATATCTCGCTCCTCGGAGCCTATTGAATAAATATTGAGTCGTAGAGTTATGTTGTGATGCCATGTTGTATCTACACATATTAAGCATATTGTGTGTATGTTTGAAATGCTTCGTATGTGTGGGATCCGACAAACTAGTTGTTTATCCTTGGCAGCCTCTCATATGGGGAAATGTAGTCTCGTGCTTCTGAGCGATAGTAGTCCGCCATACCGGTTCACCGAGTCCTCGCTAGCCCAGACTACCGCTTGGACACTTGCTGGCCGGTATGTGTTTCACTGCCTTATGTCTGTCCCTTCGGGGAAATGTCACGCGGTGTTATTCGGAGTCCTGCCTAGCCTGCTACAGCCCGGGATACCGGAGTCCTGTTAGCCCAGTGCTACAGCCCGAATACATACGTTGATGACCGACATGCTCGATGTGATTCATGTATGCCTGTCCCCATAGGTTAGTGCCGCTTTGGGTTCACGACTAGCCATGTCGGCCCGGGTTCTTTGTCATATGGATGCTAGCGACACTATCATATACGTGAGCCAAAAGGCGCAAACGGTCCCGGGCCATGGTAAGGCGACACCCGTGGGAATACCGTGCGTGAGGCCGCAAAGTGATATGATGTGTTACATGCTAGATCGGTGTGACTTAGGATCGGGGTCCTGACACAATCGGGCGAGGCATTGAAACCCAATCATTTCCGTAGGTATATACATCCCACACGATGAATCCCAGAAAATCATTTCCGTAGGTATGTACATCCCACATGGTGAATCCCAGAAAATCATTTCCGTAGGTATGTACATCTCACACGGTGAATCCTAGAAAAACATTTCCGTAGGTATGTATGTCACACACAGTTCTTTGTGTGGAAACATTTGTGCAAGGTGGCCTAACGCAAACAGTTCGCTATCGGAAGCCGTGTGTGATTGTTAGTTAATCGAACACGCCTACTTCTAGAAACCGTGCGGGTTGTTTGAGTTCATCACCCACGGTGCTGTTTGAGTAACTGTCTGCAATAGAAAACCCCAATAAGCAGGGTAATTAGCCTATTATTGATAATCCATGTACTAATCAAACTGATATTTCTTATAAAACACGCCAGATATTTCATATCCATATAAAAGGAACCAGGATTTCATAATCGAATTACATCAGATAGCTTCGGCACTCGCCACGCTATTACACAACAGCACCAAGTTTCACATGTAGCATCAAAAACCTTTGGAAAGTAGCATCATACACGGTAAATAGACAGATGAATCTCATCTCGAAGCTATGACGGAAGGCAAATATTGAGCCTTCAAAGGATGTTGAATGTCCTGAAACTTTAGGCCAAGGCTATGGATAATTGCCCGCCCAACCTTCGTCCTCTTCAGCAAGACTTCAATATTGTACCGTGGGTGTTGAATGAATACCTTCCTTGCCTCTTGACCATGCAGGTGGTTTGAGAGGTAATCATCAGCGAACTGCTCTGAAAAGTACTGAAAACAAAGCTATGCATAAACTGTTGTAAATTTTGAAATAGCGCAAGGGGTAAAAACAAGGTAAAAGAGTTGGTACCATCCTATAGTTGACTGATGTCTTCTTCATTGTGCAAACAAAGGTCTTGCTATTATTCGTCGCAAGTTTCTTCATCCTAACAATCTTTCTGAGTTTCTTGACTTGACTGATATTCATGGACATCTCATTTCCCCATATGCAAAATGGGTCGAATAAAGGGTCTAAGCCTCGATAGAAGGACCTACATGTGCAAGAACAAATTGTAAGAAACCTAAATATTAGAATGATTCCTGCAACTGCACAATAATGTGCTATTAGCCAAAGGACCCTGCTTGAACAAACCTCGATGGTAAACCGCAGTGTCTCCCATTGTTTCCCTACAACACACATAAGGAAGATCTTGATCAGGTTAACTGAGAGTTGCCATAATATCAGTAGAATATGTATTGGGTACAGCAAAATTCGATTGGTGTCACACGCATAACAATACAAAATTGTACCCACAACAAATGAAAATCAAATTGCAAAACTGAACCAAACAGTTAAATGGACAACAGACCAAATGAAACAAAATAGTTAACTGAGCACGACATTGCAGAATAGAAACATGTACTAGAAGATAAGACAGTTAACAAACCAAAGAATGCTTGAGAACAGTACTACGAAATGTAGCAATTCTTGGACCAAAGTGTTAACTGAACATTACATTTCATAGGACGAAACTGTTAACTGAACATCAGATTGCATATTAACATTATAGAGGACAAATTACTAGAAGGCACTGGCGGTGGCCTCGAGAAAACAACACGAGGTGTATTTTAAGGTAGACAACCGCGTGGCGGTGTCGAGCCTCGAAGACAAGGTGCTCCTCCAAGATCTGTCGGTCGACACGCATGGCAGCCATAGCAACCTCGTGCACGCGTGCGGCTGCATGCTACTGAGCTCTATGTTATACTGCGTGCAAAATGGATGTGGGCGGCGCTTAATTGGAGGAGGGGGTAGTGATTTCGGTGGAAGGTGTCGCGCCGTCGGTCGGGGCATGTAGGACGGGAAAGAAGGAGGATGGTGTGGGTGGGGTGTGAATTACCTGACCATATCGACGAGGCCGCGCAGCAAGAAGAAGGGTCAGCGGCGAGGAAGCCGCGCAACAAGAAGAAGGGTCGCCAACGAGGAGGCGGCGCTGCAAGAAGAAGGGTCGCCAGCGAGGAGGCGGCGCTACAAGAAGAAGGGTCGTCGACGAGGAGGCTGAGCTGCTAGTAAGCAGCAGTGAAGGTTTGAACTTGGAAAGCAAGGAGGAACAGTGGAAATGTGGCTTTTGGTAGGACAGAGGGGGCAGGGAGATAGATATTTCCGCGGTGGCAAAACAAATTCGCTCGGTGCCGCGAGAAACTGGCGCGCAAGTATGGTTCAAGCGGGGGCGGTGGACTGTAGACGACGAAGCTTCCCACGTAAGCTAGACAAGACGGTGCACCAAGATATTTTATATCGCATCCCACACGATTCTTTCTAGTAAACTGTTAGTGGTGTACCTGATTTTTTCATTATGTTTTGAAAGACAAAATGGTGTTACGGAGGGAAAGGATGGTGCTTGAATTGCTAGAACATTTACGTACAGTGAACATGCAACTAGTACATGAGTGTCGTGTTTAAATTTGGAATTATTCCGGGTTCGTTTGGAATTTTTATACATTAATTGAGTTTCTGGGCATTTAATGTGCATAATTCAAGTTTGAACTACAAGCACATGCTCCAATGTACCAAAGTTTGTTGAAAAATCACATGTGTGTCTTTGGGTGAATTTATAGGTCCCATGCAAGAAATGGGATGAAATTCAAACATCTGGGCATCGTGGCTCGGCCGGAAAGATTGAGAAACTTGGTTTTTAATTCCTGTAAATCCAAAACACGTCTGAAAATCATGAAACTTGGCATGGTGTCATGACATGGCACCAATATGCTGCGGTAATTTTTTTGGCCGAATTGGGACAAGCTTTGGTGCAAGTTTCTTGCAAACCGGAGCTTCCCTCAAGAAGGCTCGTGGTTCAGAGAGGGAACGTGTCACCTTCGTGTGCGAAACGACATACGTACACTGCCTTCTCCCGCCTTAATTTTTGTACACTGGCAGATTAGGCAAAATAGAAGTATCGTGCTAAATTTTGGAATTATTTCGGGTTTGTTTGGCCTTTTTTATACATTAGTTGAGTTTTTGGGCATTTAATGTGCATAATTCAAATTTGAACTAAAAGCACATGCTCCAATGCACCAAAGTTTGTTGAAAAATCACATGTGTGTCTTTGGGTGAATTTATAGGTCCCATGCAAGAAATGGGAATGAAATTCAAACATCTGGGCATCGTGGCTCGGCCGGAAAGATTGAGAAACTTGGTTTTTAATTCCTGTAAATCCAACACACACCTGAAAATCATGAAAATTGGCATGGTGTCATGACATGGCACAAACATGCTGCGGTAATTTTTTGGACGAATTGGGACAAGCTTTGGTGCAAGTTTCTTGCAAACCGGAGCTTCCTCAAGAAGGCTCGTGGTTCGTAGAGGGAACGTGTCACCTTCGTGTGCGTAAACGACATACGCATAATCGCCTTTCTCCCGCCTTTAATTTTTGTACACCGCAGATTAGGCAAAATAGAAGTATCGTGCTAAATTTTGGAATTATTTCGGGTTTGTTTGGCCTTTTTTATACATTAGTTGAGTTTTTGGGCATTTAATGTGCATAATTCAAATTTGAACTAAAAGCACATGCTCCAATGCACCAAAGTTTGTTGAAAAATCACATGTGTGTCTTTGGGTGAATTTATAGGTCCCATGCAAGAAATGGGAATGAAATTCAAACATCCGGGCATCGTGGGTTTCGCCGGAAAGATTGAGAAACTTGGTTTTAATTCCTGTAAATCCAAAACACGTCTGAAAATCATGAAACTTGGCATGGTGTCATGACATGGCACCAATATGCTGCGGTAATTTTTTTGGCCGAATTGGGACAAGCTTTGGTGCAAGTTTCTTGCAAACCGAAGCTTCCCTCAAGAAGGCTCGTGGTTCAGAGAGGGAACGTGTCACCTTCGTGTGCGAAACGACATACGTACACTGCCTTCTCCCGCCTTAATTTTTGTACACTGGCAGATTAGGCAAAATAGAAGTATCGTGCTAAATTTTGGAATTATTTCGGGTTTGTTTGGCCTTTTTTATACATTAGTTGAGTTTTTGGGCATTTAATGTGCATAATTCAAATTTGAACTAAAAGCACATGCTCCAATGCACCAAAGTTTGTTGAAAAATCACATGTGTGTCTTTGGGTGAATTTATAGGTCCCATGCAAGAAATGGGAATGAAATTCAAACATCTGGGCATCGTGGCTCGGCCGGAAAGATTGAGAAACTTGGTTTTTAATTCCTGTAAATCCAAAACACGCCCTGAAAATCATGAAACTTGGCATGGTGTCATGACATGGCACCAATATGCTGCGTAATTTTTTGGCCGAATTGGGACAAGCTTTGGTGCAAGTTTCTTGCAAACCGGAGCTTCCCTCAAGAAGGCTTGTGGTTCAGAGAGGGAACGTGTCACCTTCGTGTGCGAAACGACATACGTACACTGCCTTCTCCCGCCTTAATTTTTGTACACTGGCAGATTAGGCAAAATAGAAGTATCGTGCTAAATTTTGGAATTATTTCGGGTTTGTTTGGCCTTTTTTATACATTAGTTGAGTTTTTGGGCATTTAATGTGCATAATTCAAATTTGAACTAAAAGCACATGCTCCAATGCACCAAAGTTTGTTGAAAAATCACATGTGTGTCTTTGGGTGAATTTATAGGTCCCATGCAAGAAATGGGAATGAAATTCAAACATCTGGGCGTCGTGGCTCGGCCGGAAAGATTGAGAAACTTGGTTTTTAATTCTTGTAAATCCAAAACACGCCTGAAAATCACGAAACTTGGCATGGTGTCATGACATGGCACCAACATGCTGCGGTATTTTTTTTGGCCGAATAGGGACAAGCTTTGGTGTAAGCTTCTTGCAAACCGGAGCTTCCCTCAAGAAGGTTGTGGTTCCGAGAGGGAACATGTCACCTCCGTGTGTGAAACGACATACATACACTGCCTTCTCCCTCCTTAACTTTTGTACACTGGCAGATTAGACCAAATCGAAGTATCGTGCTAAATCTTGGAATTATTTCAGGTTTGTTTGGCCTTTTTTATACATTAATTGTGTTTCTGGGCATTCAATGTGCATAATTCAAATTTGAACTACAAGCACATGCTCCAGTGCACCAAAGTTGGTTGAAAAATCACATGTGTGTCTTTGGGTGAATTTATAGGTCCCATGCAAGAAATGGGAATGAAATTCAAACATCTGGGCGTGGTGGCTCTGCCAGAAAGATTGAGAAAAACTTGGTTTTTAATTCCAATAAATCCAAAACACGCCTGAAAATCATGAACTTGGCATGGTGTCATGACATGGCACCAACATGCTGTGGTAAGTTTTTGGACGAATTGGGACAAGCTTTGGTGTAAGCTTCTTGCAAACCGGAGCTTCCCTCAAGAAGGCTCATGGTTCCGAGAGGGAACGTGTCACCTCCATGTGCGAAACGAGATACGTACACTGCCTTCTCCCGCCTTAATTTTTTTACACAGGCAGATTAGACCAAATAGAAGTATCGTGCTAATTTTTGGAATATTCCGGGTTCGTTTGGCCTTTTTTATACATTAACTGAGTTTCTGCGCATTTAATGTGCATAATTTAAATTTGAACTACAAGCACATGCTCCAGTGCACCAAAGCTGGTTGAAAAATCACGTGTGTGTCCTTGGGTGAATTTATAGGTCCCATGCAACAAATGAGAACGAAATTCAAACATCTGGGCGTCGTGGCTCGGCCAGAAAGATTAAGAAACTTGGTTTTTTAATTCCTGTAAATCCAAAACATGCATGAAAATCATGAAACTTGGCATGGTGTCATGACATGGCACCAACATGTCATGCGGTAATTTTTTGGCCGAATTGGGACAAGCTTTGGTGTAAGCTTCTTGCAAACCAGAGCTTCCCTCAAGAAGGCTCGTTGTTCCAAGAGGGAACGTGTCACCTCCGTGTGCGAAACGACATACGCACACTGCCTCCTCACGCCTTAATTATTTACAGAGGCATATTAGACCAAATAGAAGTATCGTGCTAAATTTTGGGATTATTCCGGGTTTGTTTGGCCTTTTTATACCTTAATTGAGTTTCTACGCATTTAATATGCATAATTCAAATTCGAACTACAAGCACATGCTCTAGTGCACCAAAGTTGGTTGAAAAATCACATGTCTGTCCTTGCGTGGATTTATAGGTGCCATGCAAGATATGGGAATGAAATTCAAACATCTAGGCGTCGTGGCTCGGCCGGAAAGATTGAGAAACTTGGTTTTTTAATTCCTGTAAATCCAAAACACGCCTGAAAATCATGAAACTTGGCATGGTGTCATGACATGGGACCAACATGCTACGGTAATTTTTTGGGCCAAATTGGGACAAGCTTTGGTGTAAGCTTCTTGCAAACCGGAGCTTCACTCAAGAAGGCTCGTGGTTCCGAGAGGAAACGTGTCACCTCTGTGTGCGAAACGAGATACGTACACTGCCTTCTCCCACCTTAATTTTTGTACACATGCAAATTAGACCAAATAAAAGTATTGTGTTAAATTTTGGAATTATTCCGGGTTCGCTTGGCCTTTTTTATACATTAATTGAGTTTCTATGCATTTAATGTGCATAATTCAAATTTGAACTACAAGCACATGCTCTAGTGCACCAAAGTTTGTTGAAAAATAACATGGGTGTCCTTGGGTGAATTTATAGGTCTCATGCAACAAATGGGAATGAAATTCAAATATCTGGGCATCGTGGCTCGGCCGGAAAGATTGAGAAACTTGGTTTTTTAATTCCTGTAAAACAAAACACGCCTGAAAATCATGAAACTTGGCATGGTGTCATGACATGGCACCAACATGCTGAGGTAATTTTTTTGGCCGAATTGGGACAAGCTTTGGTGTAAGCTTCTTGCAAACCGGAGCTTCCCTCAAGAAGGCTCGTGGTTCCGAGAGGGAACATGTCACCTCCGTGTGCGAAACGAGATACGTACACAGCCTTCTCCCGCCTTAATTTTTTTTACAGAGGCAGATTAGACCAAATAGAAGTATCGTGCTAAATTTTGGAATTATTCCCAGTTCGTTTGGCCTTTTTATACATTAATTGAGTTTCTGCGCATTTAATGTGCATAATTGAAATTTGAACTACAAGCACATGCTCTAGTGCACCAAAGTTGGTTGAAAAATCACATGTGTGTCCTTGGGTGAATTTATAGGTCCCATGCAAGAAATGGAAATGAAATTCAAACATCTAGGCGTCGTGGCTCGGCCGGAAAGATTGAGAAACTTGGTTTTTTAATTCTTGTAAATCCAAAACACGCCTGAAAATCATGAAACTTGGCATGGTGTCATGACACGGCACCAACATGCTGTGGTATATTTTTTGGCCGAATTGGGACAAGCTTTGGTGTAAACTTCTTGCAAACCGGACCTTCCCTCAAGAAGGCTCGTGGTTCCGAGAGGGAACGTGTCACTTCCGTGTGCGAAACGAGATACGTACACTGCCTTCTCACGCCTTATTTTTTTTTACATAGGCTGATTAGACCAAATGGAAGTATCGTGCTAAATTTTGGAATTATTCCCGGTTCGTTTGGCCTTTTTTGTACATTATTTGAGTTTCTGCGCATTTAATGTGCATAATTCAAATTTGAACTACAAGCACAGGCTCCAGTGCACCAAAGTTGTTTGAAAAATCACACGTGTGTCCTTGGGTGAATTTGTAGGTCCCATGCAAGAAATAGGAATGAAATTCAATCATCTGGGCGTTGTGGCTCGACCGGAAAGATTGAGAAACTTGGTTTTTTAATTCCTGTAAATCCAAAACTCGCCTGAAAATCATGAAACTTGGCATGGTGTCATGACATGGCACCAACATGTTGTGGTAATTTTTCTGTCTGATTTGCAAAGGCGCACACATTAACAATCAACAAAGTCATTTTGGAACAAGTGTTGTCACGTTACAAATCGGAAACACAAGTATTATTGAAACCGTGGGCATTCTACTTACCAATTACGTGCCGCCACACGTCCCATTTTTTATTGGCTAGGAGGTGCCGTGCGGGGTAGCTATTTGAGTACGGGAGGCGTGCGATCAGACCCTAGCGTGCTCATCGGGAGGAGAGCCCTTTGACCGCTACCCGCCGCGCACCTCCCTCCCAATGTCTCCATTAACGGCGCCCGAGCCCCTGTTCTATGACGTGGCTATATGTCTCACTGGACTGAAATTTAAGAGAAAAAAATGAAAATCTAAAAAGAAAGTTTTGCACGGATCTTGATGTAAGATCTCACGGACCTATATAGCATCGACTACGACTTACAGCAAGCATGATGAATATAAGGACGATGACAGTGGATAATAATTGTCTTACATATTTAGAAACATAATTAAAAAAAGCCACATGCGGTAACGCCCAAAATACACAAGGGCAAAAGAAGAAGGAAGACAATGATCTAGCTCGCTGATCTCTATGTTGCTACAGGCCGCGGGAACTAGTCTCCACGACGAGCGACGATGAGCTCTTTCTTCTCCTCAAGATGCTGCTTGAGAGCATCCACAGATTCCTCCACCAGCCTTCTGGGCTCGATGCGCATCACGGCATTCTCGTCCATAAGTTTCTCGACGATGACGCCGGTCCTCTTCAACAAGGAAGTGGTCTCCTCCTGCTGCTCCGCACTTCCGACGATCTTCGCCCTCAGCAGGTCGCGCTTGGCCCGGAGCTTCGCATTGCTCTCATTTGGTTGTCGGATGATGCCAGTAGCCTCTTCAAAAGAGGCTTTCATGTCGTCCTGCAACCTCTCCCAGCCGGAGATCTGATCCATCTGGCTATGGACGATCGCATGCATGCGCCTGTAAGAGTCCTCTCCTACCCGCGAGACATTTTCCCAGGCTGCAGCGGCACGGGAGGACATCTCTGCTGCATTCGCGGCGCGGCAGGACATCTCCTTTGCTTCCGCGGCACGGCCGGACCAGTCTGCCGCATCGACGGCGCGGCGGGACTTGCATGCTGTTGTGGTGTCGCGGCGGGACCTCTGTGCTGCTACGGCCGCACGGCGGGACATGCCGGCTGTGTTCGCGGTGGGATATCTCTCGTGCTTCCGCTTCCATGCTCGCATCTCCCTGGTGGCAATCTCTCAACCCAGAACTCACGCTAGCCATGGCATACGCAAAGGGAACTATGATGAATGACTTGTTTGTTTTTGTGGATGAGGAGCTCAAAAGGAATGTGCAGTCATCTTGGAGTGGTAGTATTTATAACCGAGTAGTATTACGCTCCTAAGTGGGAAACCGTTTGGGTTTTGATCGATGTGAACAGGTTTGCAATTTGGAATGTGACGGGACGATGCTCAAAATTTACTGACGGTTATAAGTGCGGCATTATTCCCAGAAGGCGTAACATGGGCACGTACGCCTTCTTGGCCGCGTACGCGGCGTTTGCACCATAGGGTGCACCGCAATAGGCAATGTCAGCACACGTCTTGTTCCAACAACCGTGTGTGCTCGTTATTACCATCGCGCGCGCTTCTTTTAATTAGAATGTGTGTGCCCATCTAGCGCACACACGTTGATCTCAGTTTGTTGTGGCTAATCGCAAACAGATCATCCATGTGAAGTGTTTGCCATCAATCGCAGACACTTTGATCCGCTGACCTGCTTACGCTCGCTGCCTAATCGCAAACAGTTAATCCTTCTGAAGCGTATGCCCTCAATCACACACACCTTGATCTGGCTAACCATTTCTTTTGTGTTGCCTAATCACAAACAGTTCATCCGAGTGAACCGTATGCTGTATGTCGCACACGGCTTCATCAGGCTGCCCGTTTCTTTTGTTCCGCCTCATCGCAAACAGTTCATTGGACTGAACCATATGCCCTGCATCGCACACGCAACTAAAATCTGAACCGTGTTTGATGGCTCCGATATCGCAAACGTTTTGCACCTTATTTACGGTTCATTTACACCACCGTTTGCGATTATTGCATCGCTCACAGTTTCATCGAAGGGTCTCTGATCGTAGTGTCGCGTTAGCAGCATCCTGCAGTAGTGTGGGCTTTTGGGTCCCACAGGGACCCACTCACTTATCCCAGCCGCCCACTCCCTTCTTCCTCCAGAAAAAAATCACTTGCTTGTTCAAACCCGTGTTCTTGCTCATTTGACTACAATTTTTGATCTCCTTGCTTGGAACTCGGTTTCTGAAACTTTTTTGGGAGATTGTTCTTTGGCATGTGACTCCTCCTATGGTCCAATTAGTTTTTGTTCTTGTGCTTCATATATTGCAAATTTTTCCTATTGTGGTGACCATGTTCTTGAGCTTGCATGTCAAATTTATATGGTCCAAAATAGTTTGGATGCATGATATAGCCTCTAGATGCTTATGGGAGTAGTTGCTATCAGTTTTGTTGAGTTTGGTTCACTTTTATTCTGAGTCACTAAAAAATTCGGTAATTTTCAGAAAAAGAAAATGCTCAAGTGGAGGTTAAGAGGATCTTTGAGCCGAGCTCCTAAGGAGGTTCCTAAGCCCAAGTATCACCTTCCTCGTGCTGCCGAAGTATAGCCGTGCGAATGGCCTTGCAACACTTTCTTGAGGGATGCGGGAATTCTGAATGACTTCTATAATTTGGCGAACAACGCCATCATTCTTCCATTCCTCGAAGATAAGTGTGACCAATGCCTCCTCCTCACAAATTATTTTGTGCAAAGCTTTCATTTTCGCTCTAGGGGGAATCCACCCACAATTACATTCAACTTTTATGATGTTCCTAGAGAGATGACACTTGATGAGTTTTTTGAGGCTTGTTTGATCCCACCTGAGGGAACCTATAGAGCCACGTCCACGTGACCTTGCGGATTTTATATCCAAAGTCACTATTGGGGAGACGAGAGGAGTTTCTGAGGCTAGAGTTGCTAGTTTACATTTTCTTGTTCTGCATTATTAGTCATTATTTGCCGAAAGATGTTTGACTGGACGGTGGGAGAGTGGAACACTCAGCTCTCCGGAGCTTGCTATTTTCCGCCATGCTCTTTACAAAGATAGGACTTTTAGTTTGGGCGCTATGATTGCTCGAGGTTACACACTAACCGCTCGGAGGGAGTGATCTATGGTGGTATTTATAGTTCTTGCCTCGCTAAACATTTTGAGATACCCATTAGGCCCGATGAGGCAGAGGAGAGGCTCTTATCTGTGAGACACCTAGATTATGCTAGCATGGTTGGGCATTACTTTATTGACAATGGTAAGACGCGATTCCGTTATAACATAGTATTTCTTCAGGGCACGCGTGAGACTATTACCCTCCATGCACCTTCTTTGTTCGACCTTTCTTCGGGCAGGTACACTATCATGCCCACAGAAATTTATGCTTATTGGGGTGTGGAGCCGCCCCAAGTGGTTGAGCCAGGGCCAACACCTGTGCCTGAGGAGGCCGTAGAGCCTGTCTATCAGTGGCATCCACATGACCCAGTTTATCAGTGGAACCCCGATGAGCCTCAGTACTATCCTGCGGGATATTTTGAGCCGTGGGCCTAGACCCACTTAGGACAAAAGCCTAAGCTTGGGGGAGTACATATCTCTCACCGATAGTACATTCATGTACCACACAGTTCATTCCAGTTGTCGGTGTTCATCCTTTTTCATTGTATATCCATGATAGTTTTATTTTCGCTTTCTTCTTGTGTGTTTGAAAAACATTGAAAATCCAAAAATATTTCTTGTTCCTTTTTGGTTTTTCATTCTTGTTTAGTAGTTTGTAGAATTAAAAGAAAATCCAAAAATATTTCTCATTCTTCTTTTACTTGTTGGTAGCTTTTCCCGTGTAAATAGTTTTTCTCATTTTGGTTTTCCTTTTATTTGCTTTCCATGAGAAAAACAAAAACTCCAAAAATATTTCAATGTGTTTCTCTGAATTTATTTTTCTTTCCTTTGGTTCGTAGAGAGGAGAAGACCACGATGAACATGTTGACTGGTTCTCATATGCATTATTGTTGATCAAACAAAGAGCCCAAATTACCTTGTCTTCTCCTCTGAATAAAATGTTTGCATATTCTAGCATAGCCAACGACACACTTGCACTATTATTATTTTCATATCATTCGGTCGTGCAAGTGAAAGGCAATAATGACGATGATTTGATGAAGTGGTTGAGGTGAAGAAAAGTTGGTGTGAACTCCTCTTGTTTTTGTTTTTGTAAATATGTTTAGCTCATCGCTCTTGATTCAGTATTATTATGAGTAAACATGTTTGTGATGACAATTAGAGATTATAGTTGCTCATGTCATGCTTAATTAGCTAGGAGTGGATAATGAATTATCTTGAATGTCAACATGCACTAAAATGGTTATGATGTAGTATGATAGTATAGTATCCTCCTCTGAATGTTTCGAGTGGCTTGACTTGGCACATGTTCATGCATGTAGTTGATTCAAAACCAACATAGCCTCCATGATTTTTATGTCCATGGTGTCTGATATCCTACTCATGTTTGCATTCAATGTTAATTATTCTCAATGCATGTTCATGACCGTTTTCACTCTCTAGCTGGTGGTTTCTCAATCTATTTGCTAGCCTTCGCCTGTATTAAGAGGGAATACTACTTGCACATTCAAATCCTTAAACCCAAAGTTGTTCCAGATGAGTCCACTATATCTACCTATATACGGTATTAACAAGTCGTAATTTGCATGTGCCACCTCTAAGCATTCAAATAAACATCTATTTTCTGTGCCAGTACCGCTCATGAAGCGACAGGGGGCGGTTAGTATCTTCATATTCTCATGATGAGTGTTTATTCACTTGTCCTTACACGAGAGGGGCTGGTAATCGGGATGCCAGTGATTAAAATTGCAAAATTAATAAAACAAACTCCCCCGAAAATTTGTTGGTACGGAGGGCACCCGAGGATTCGGCTAGCCATGGCTCGCGTTTGTTGGTGGAGGGGGAGTAAACTTAAATTTTCCACTTGGGAACCGCCGCTAATTTGTTTAGCATGGAATATATTGAAAACTCTCGGTCGTGACATTGACAGGAAAGGAATACCCCCCAAAATTATTTTATCTCTGTTTTAAGCTTCGAGCTCTGGCACCTCTGCAAATCCTTGCTTCCCTCTGCGAAGGGTCTATCCATTTACTTTTATTGCTGAGTCATCACCCTCTCATTTAAGCACCAGTTGGGAAGCGCTATTGTAATTCTTGTGCATCGAGTGTAGTTAATGTTGAGTGTGACATGACTGGATCTTTTGTACCACGAATTACAATGTTTAGTCGCTGCTTGAACTTCAGAGGTGCTCTTCATTTATGTTTTGCGGTCTCAGAAAGGGCTAGCGAGATACCATGCTATCATATTATATGATGATTGTTTTGATAAATTGTTGGCATCCGAGATATCTTATTATTGCTCGCTAGTTGGTTATGCATTGCCATGACTACATGTGAGACCTAAATGTTATCATAAATATGGTTAGTTCATAATCCTTGCTGAAAACTTGAACATTAGTTAAACATGTTTACAAAAATAAGAACAAAGAGTTTGTAAAAGTTTTTCTTTATCACTTTCGGTTTGTCAACTCAATTGCTTGAGGACAAGCAATGAGTTAAGCTTGGGGAAGTTGATACGTCCCAAGCATATCTACTTTTCCAGACGCTTTTGCTCTTGTTTTGGACTCTAATTTGCATGCTTTGAATGGAACTAGCCCGGACTGACGTTGTTTTCAGCGGAATTGCCATGGTGTTGTTTTCATGGAGAAATAAAAGTTATCGGATTGAGCTGAAAATTTACGGAGAATTACTTCATAACATGTAAAAAATACTAGAGGAAGAAACTAGTAGAGGATTTTAGAAGAAACTACCCAAGTGCCATGATTTCAGATCTGAACCCTTTATGTTTTCATGAATATATTTGTGTTCTTGATCCGATCTTGCAAGTTATACGCACCTATTACGTGTTATGATTCACATACCCCAAGGTGACAATAGTTGGGATTCTTTTCGGTGATTACCGTAGTTTGACGAGTTCATGTATTCACTATGCTCAGGTACATGCTCATGGCTCAAGTACATGCTCATGGTCCCCTAATAAATAAATAAAGGTAAATGCGCATGCACATGTTCTTTAAATTTATGATTTGAAAAGTAGAATTTTAATAGGAGGATATTATTACCTATGAGTGTATCGTTACATTTAGTCGATATTATTCTTAGGCAAAGATAGCGACCAGTCTTTTTTCTCCCACCATTTTCTTCATGCAACCAGCGGACTGTTATCGTGCCCCCACCGGGTTAAAGCCCATGCAAATCGTAGTCAGCATGGTCAACATCTAACGATTATGAGCGGCAAGTCGTAATAAATATCACATTTTTTCCATAGCATTTATTTGTTTTAGGGACTGTGATGCCCAGGTATCCGTTCGAATCCCAAGTACCACAAGTGTTTTGAGAAACCGAGTTTTTTTCTATGATAAATAGTTTCGGCCCAACATTATTTTTTGATAAGAATGCCGAACATATCCCAACACATTGGGAAACACCACTTTATCCCTGGGCTTGTGAATGTGCTCGGCTTCAGACCTCAGAATAAAAAGGTGCTCCGCTTCATTTTAATATAAGTTGTAGCCATATAGAATTAATTCTTATAATCCAGCATAATGAGTGTTTGGGTCTGACTGATCCATCTGCCAAAACCAAACCTACGCCGGTGGGAGCGCCTGTTGCCACCTTCCATGGCTGGTTGTGGTGTCGTGCATGCATCGCCGCCCTGTCGTACCTTCAAATGCTGGCCAAGCCATCCCTCTACTCCCCCACATCGTATTCCTCTCCGACGACGGCAGCCCACTCCGCACCAGAACCAGTGAACCCTCATACTCCCCTCCACCTACGGCCACACTGCCGCATCTTCCCTGGCTACTATTCATTCCCGTCCAAAGCCTTGTCGTCGTCCTCCGCCTTGGTGCACTCGCAACGGCGCCACCGTCCGGCCTTGTCAACATGGTGAATCGGGACGGGACTGTAGTTGTGAGTATGATAGTAGGGACCCACCAGGTGCACTCTAGAACGCAAGCAAGTGCCGCTTTACTACTCAGATGCACCCCTTGATTTTTTTACTCTAATCTACCCTGGTGATATCTGGTACCCGCATCATTGTCAAAGTATAGTCAAATAATGATAGAATTGCACAAGGAGCGGCTAACACTTGGGATCCAGCATCTCCAGTAGTTTTTTTTTTCATTTTTCAGATGGAGCATTTGAAAACAATTGAGCAGGGTATAAACTGGGTTGTGTGGTGTCTGTGGCCCGTGATGACCCACAATTATAGGGGATCAATTGTAGTCCTTTCGATAAGTAAGAGTGTAACACCCAATAAGGAGTAGAAGGAAATGACAAGTGGTTTTCAGCAAGGTATTTTCTGCAAGTAATGAAATAGTCCGTAACAAGTAGTTTGATAGCAAGATACTTTGTAACGAGCAAGTAACGGTAATAGAAAATAAAGTGCAGCAAGGTAGCCCAATCCTTTTGTGTCAAAGTACAGACCAAAATAGTTTCTTATAATAAGCAAAGCGTTCTTGAGGGTACACGGGAATTTCATCTAGTCACTTTCATCATGTTGGTTTGTTTTGTGTTCGCTACTTTGATAATTTGATATGTGGGTGGACCAGTGCTTAGGTATTTTCTTACTTGAACAAACCTCCTACTTATGATTAACCCCCTCTCAAGCATCCTCAACTACGAGAAAGGTATTAAGATAAAATCTAACCATAGCATTAAATTTTTGGATCCAAATCGGTCCCTTACGAAGTAGCGCATAAACTGGGGTTTAAGCTTCTGTCACTCTAGCAACTCGTCATCTAATAACTACTCCACAATGCATTCCCTTAGGCCCAAATATGGTGAAGTGCCATGTAGTCGATGTTCACATGACACCATTAAGGGAATCACAACATACATATCATCAAAATAGCGAACACATATCAAGTTCACATGATTATTTGCAACATGACTTCTCCCATGACCTCAAGAACAAAAGTAACTACTTACAAACAATAATCATGCTCAAGATTAGAGGGGTATTAAATACTATAATGGATCTGAACATATAATCTTCCATCAAATAAACCATATAGTAATCAACTACAAGATGTAATCAACACTACTAGTAACCCACAAGTACCAATCTAAGGTTCTGGTACAAAGATTGAACACAAGAGATGAGCTAGGGTTTGAGAGGAGATGGTGTTGTTGAAGATGTTGATGGAGCTGGCCCTCCCAAAGATGGAAGTGTTGTTTGTGATGACGTTGGCGATGATTTCCCCCTCCGGGAGGGAAGTTCCCACGGCGGAATCGCTCCGCCGAAGGGCAAAAGTGCTCCTACCCAATTTCCGCCTCGAGATGGTGGCGCTTCGTCCTGAAAGTCCCCTCCTAATTTTTTCTAGGTCAAAATGACCTATATACTGTAATATGGGCCGGAGGTGGCCAAGCGAGCACAACCCACTGTGGCGCCTGGGCCTCGGCGCGCCAGTGGGTTGTGCCCACCTAGTGGGCCTCCTCCGGTAGTTATTTGCTCCAGTATTTTTATGTATTGCAAAATAATTCTTCCTAAATTTTCAGCTCATTTGGAGATGTGCAGAATAGGTAACTCTGATGTAGCTTCTTCAGGTCCAGAATTCCAGCTGCTGGTATTCTCCCTCTTTGTTTAAACCTTGCATATTATGAGAGAAAGCGCATTAGAATTACTCCAAAAAACATTATTATGCATAATTTTTTTAAAATAACAGTAGGAAAAAATGATGCAAAATCGACGTATCAGCCCGTCTAACAATGTGACCAGCCCGGCGGTTTTTTCTTTGGGAAAATAGGTAGCCCACCATTTCTTTTTGAAGAATACCCAACCTAGGCCTATTTGTTTTCTCCGAATTACTGGGCTGCAAATCTTTCAAGATGAGGATGGATGCAATCAGCCTGGCCAAAATATGGGTAGTAAATCCTAAAACTAATATGAAATGGGCTGCAAATTCAAACAAAAAATAGCAAATGGGCAATTAGTTTAATTTTTTTGTTTTCGTTCTTCACTGAGATTTTATATTTCATTGGATTTTAACATAATATTAACTTATTTTTATATTATTTTTAATATGGCTCCTAATTTTGGGATTAAAATATTTCATACCTGAGGAAAAATATGCGGAAGTTTGAAAATCCCACATATTCTTTATTTGAAAATTTTAACTCTGGTCCTAATGAGAAAAATGGGCAGCAATTCTAAAAATGGAAAATGGTCTACAATAAATTCCATATGAATTAGCAAATGGGATGTAAATTAATAGAATAATAGCAAATGGGATGTACACGCCACAGATTTAGAGGCTGACTTGTTTACGCAAGGATTTGTCAAGTTATATTCGATACACGTGTTGGGAAACGTTGCATGGAAAACAAAAAAAGCTACGCACATGCAAGATCTATGAAGGAGATGCATTGCAACGAGAGGGGAGAGTATGTCTACGTACCCGCCTAGACCGTAAGCGGAAGCGATTGTTAACACGGTTGATGTAGTCAAACTTCTTCGCGCTCCAACCGATCGAGTACCGAACGTACGACACCTTCGCGTTCAGGACACGTTCAACTCGGTGACGTCCTCCGCCTTCTTGAGCCAGCAAGACGGCGAGGTAATGGATGAGTTCCTGTCGGCGTTCTGGGAACGGGTGTCCCCAGACTTGCCTGCCTGCGGCCCACGGCGTGGCCGGGCAGCAGGCCGTACGGCCCATCTTCATCAACAAGGCATCCAAGACTCTCGCGAGGGTCCAAGCCTCGCGAGGCGGGCGACGCAAGACCTCCTCTGGAGTGGCCTAGCTAGGCAGGCTCATGAGGAGCGGAGATATCAAGGCAGGGCAAACCTCACGAGGCTCTCGTGACGTGAGCCATGACAATCGGTGCCAGGCGGGTGCCATGCAGGCGCCAGTGCACGCAGCGTCCTCATTTCCTCTTTGGTGCTAAGGAGGCAAGCGTAGGCGAAGAGTACCGAGGCATCAAGCAAAGGTTGCCATATTGGTGCAACAAGACCAAGACCAGGAGGATGGCAAGGCGGAGGTCATCGTGGAGCCCGAGACGGCGTCACCCCAGGGCTTTTCGCAGGCGAAGACCGCTTTTGTCAAGATAGCTTGTACTAGTTGTCCCCCTTCAAATTTGCCCACCGTTGTTGGCTCCCTTCCCGCTCATTTTTTGGGAAGAGGACCAGGGCTTATATAAGTAGAGCTAGCCACCATAGTAGAGGCATCTGATCTTAGCTTGATCCAATCCGATCGAGAGCCTAGCCACAAGAACACCTCAACCTCTGGAGGCTGTTCTTCCCTTGTACTGTTCATCATCAGCCCAAGAGGCAATCCACCACCACCACACTGGAGTAGGGTATTAAACCACAACGGTGGCCCGAACCAGTATAAACCCTGTGTCTCTTTGTGTTGTGAGTTCGACGAGTTCGTCCGCAAGATCTTAGCGAGCTAGACCGTAGATCGGTAGGGGGGAAAGACTTTGCGCGCAACCAAGTGTTCTAACCTTAAGGGTTTGCCGGAACCCCACATCCGACATTTGGCGCGCCAGGTAGGGGTGCGTCGGAGCATCTTCTCCGCCAATCTGCGCCCCGCTCCGCTGCGCTTTGCTCCCATGGCATGAGCGCCGCCATCCTCCTCTGCGAGCGGCACCAGCAGCAGGGAGTCTAGGTACCGGGCCCTGGCCCCCGCCCTACGGCAGTTGCAGTGGCCAACCAAGTTCAAGCCGGAGATGCCGCCACCTTACGACGGAGCGGCAGATCTAGCGCCGTTCCTGCTAGCATACGAGGAGGCCGTCCTTGTAGCCGGAGGCGACGACAAGATCATGACCAACTGGTTCCCCATGGCCCTCACCGGCGAGCCGCACGTCTGGCTGCTCAACCTCCCGGGGTCCACGGTGGCATCCTGGGAGGAACTCCGTGACCTCTTCACCGCGCGCTACGTGGTGCCGGCGCACCACGCAGTCGCAGCGCTGCTGGGTGGCTCTCAAGCACCGCCTTCAGACCGCCACGTCAAGCCTTTCTTCCGTCAGATTGGGGCAGCCTCCAAGCGCCCGGGGGCTCCGCCGGGTTGGGCTGCGCCGGAGGCTGACCTCACCTTCAACTCAGAAGACCACCCCGGCTCCACCGCCGGCTCTGGCATACTCCCAATGCTCTACAATAAGGAGAATGTGTAGTAGTACTTTTGCTTCGAGGGCTAATAAAATTTTGCAATAACTATGTGAGTTCTTTATGATTAATGTTGAGTCCGTGGATTATACGCACTCTCACCCTTCCACATTTTGCTAGCCTCTTCGGTACCGTGCATTGCCCTTACTCACCTTGAGTTGTGATGCAAACTTTGTCGGCGCATCCAAACCCCGTGATATGATACGCTCTTTCACACATAAGCCATCTTCCTCAAAACTGCCACCATACCTACCTATTATGGCATTTCCATAGCGATTCTGAGATATATTTCCATGCAACTTCCACTGTTCCATTTTATTATGAAACATACCATCATTGTCATATTCCTTTGCATGATCATATAGTTGACATAGTATTTTTGGCTTGGCCACCATTCATATTTTTTTATACATGTCACGCTAGATCATTGCACATCCCGGTACACCACTGGAGGCATTCATATAGAGTCATATTTTTGTTCTAGTATCGAGTTGTAATTCTTGAGTTGTAAGTAAATAAAAGTGTGATGATCATCATTATTAGAGCATTGTCCCAAGTGAGGAAAGGATGAAGGAGACTATGATTCCCCACAAGTCAGGATGAGACTCCGGACTTAGGAAAAAAGAAAAGAAAAAAAGAGGCCAAACAGCCCAAAATAAAAAAGAGAGGAAAAACTAGAAAAAATAAAAAAATGAGAGAAAAAGAGAGAAGGAACAATGTTACCATCCTTTTCCACACTTGTGCTTCAAAGTAGCACCATGTTCTTCATGATAGAGAGTCTCCTATTTTGTCACTTTCATATATTACTAGCGGGAATTTTTCATCATAGAACTTGGCTTGCATATTCTGTCGGTGTACAAAAAGAGGGGTGCGTTTTTGTACCCCTATACCTGTGCACGGGCAGTCGGAGCCGCACCTACGGTCACGCCAAGCAGAACAGGGGAGGTGAGCCAAGGTAAGATCAAAGCCCAAGATTATAAGAGCAACGCCAAGGCCAAGACCACAAACAGCAAAGGGACAAAGCAGGTTCCCCCGGCAAGATCCTTGCCGGGGCAGCCTCAGCAGCCCCGGCAAGATCCTTGCCGAGACAGCTCGCCCCACACCAACAGAGCGAGCCACCCTTGAGCCCACGATCCCCAATGCCATCATCCACGTTGGGCCAGGGCTCGGGAGGCACCTCCGTGGTGGCATGCAGATCTTTGTGAAGACATATTCAAGATTAGATGAGGATTAGAAGACGACGATCCTCGGCAAGATCCTTGCTGAGGAAGACCACTGCACTTCAAAGAAGGCCCTTGCCGGGACGACAAATACGCCACGGCAAGACCCTTGTCGGGTCGCACGGCAAGACCCTTGCCGGGCCACCCGGCAAGGCCCTCACCAAGGACGCCAGCAGGGCCACCGCCAGGCCCACGCCAACCAAGCTTCCACTGCCGTTCACATGCAGCTGCTAGCCCAACCAGCTGGGCGGGCACCTGCGTGGCAACATGCAGCTCCCAGGCCAACTCATCGAGCACCAGCGGGGCGGCATGCAGATCTTCGTGAAGGCTCCGCCACTGCGCCACCTCAGCTGCCTGCCTTCCTACATGGCACCACACGCCTCACTGGCCAGGGCGCGTGTCAAAGCGAGGAGGAGCAGCGACGGACGGGACGGGCCTCGCCCCTGTCCCCAGTAAAGCAAGGGGACACCTAAGCTACGCATTAAATGCGTCTTGTCCTGTAATACGAGCGATAAGCTCAGGGCACTGTACGCCTTTCCACCTCCTGTGTGCCACTGTGGCAGCCCCTTTCGACTATAAAAGGAGGCCCATGGCATACTGGAGAAGGATTCGGCTCTTTCGAACCACACACTGACCACAGCTAGTCCGAGAGCTTAAGAACTCTCTGAAATACACCCACCAAAGCAGGACTAGGGTTTTACGCATCCTCGCGGCCCGAACCTGGGTAAACGATCCTTGTGCTGGCTACTAACCCTGCTCTTCTCGCAACCCCGTAGTAGGGATTCTTGTGATCCCATAGGTGTTGTTCCGCACCGACATATTCCAATGATGGGCTTCCTCAAATGCCCAAGGTCTTCATGAACAAGCAAGTTGGATGCACACCCACTTAGTGTTCTTTTGAGCTTTCATACACTTATAGCTCTAGTGCATCCGTTGCATGGCAATCCCTACTCCTTGCATTGACATCAATTGATGGGCATCTCCATAGCCCGTTGATTAGCCTCGTCAATGTGAGACTCTCTCCTTTTTGTCTTCTCAACACAACCTCCAACATCATATTCTATTCCACCCATGGTGCTATATCCATAGCTCACGCTCATGTATTGCCTGAGAGTTGAAAAAGCTGAAGCGCGTTAAAAGTATGAACCAATTGCTTCGCTTGTCATCGGGGTTGTGCATGATAAATACTTCGTGTTAAGAAGATAGAGCATGACAAGATTATATGGTTTTGTAGGGATAACTTTCTTTAGCCATAACATTTTGACAAGATATAATTGCTTTCTAGTATGCTTGAAGTATATTGTTTTTATGTCAACATTAAACTTTTGTTTTGAATCTTATAGATCTCAATATTCATGCCACATTAAGAAAGGTTGCATGATAAACATGTTAGGTAGCATTCCACATCAAAAATTCGGTTTTTATCATTTACCTACTCAATGACGAGCAGGAATTAAGCTTGGGGATGCTTGATACGTCTCCAACGTATCTATATTTTTTATTGTTCCATGGTATTATATTATCCATATTGGATGACTTATATGCGTTATTATGCTATGTTATACCATTTTTTGGGACCAACCTATTAACCTAGTGCCAAGTGCTGTTTTCCCCCCGTTTTTTTCTTTTATAGAAAATCAATACCAAACGGAGTCCAAATGGAACGAAACTTTTTGACGATTTTTCTTGGACCACAAGACACCCAGGAACCTTCGGGAGGAGGTTAGGGGGCCACAGATTGGCGACAAGCTCACAGGGCACTCCCCGGGGGGCGCGCCCTGCAAGCTCGTGGGTCCCCTGAGGCTCCTCTAACCCTAATTCTTATTCTATAAATACCCAAATATTCCCCGTAGACCAGAGGACACACCAGAAATACTTTTCCGCCGCCGCAAGTTTCTGTCCTCGTGAGATCCCATCTGGAGACCTATTTCGGTATACTGCCGGAGGGGGATTCAATCACGAAGGGCCTCTACATCAACCTTGCTTAGCCCTTCCGATGATGTGTGACTAGTTTACCACAGACCTACGGGTCCATAGCTAGTAGCTAGATGACTTCTTCTCTCTCTTTGATCTTCAATACAATGTTCTCCTTGATTTTCTTGGAGATCTATTAGATGTAATCTTCTTTTGCGGTGCGCTTGTTGAGATCTGATGAATTGTGGATTTATGATCAGATTATCTATGAATATTATTTGATTCTTCGCTGAACTCTTTTATGCATGATTAAGATAGCTATGTATTTCTCTCCGATCTACTGATTTGGTTTGGCCAACTAGATTTATTTTTCTTGCAATGGGAGAGGTGCTTTGTAATGGGTTCAATCTTGCGGTGCTTATTCCCAGTGAGAGAAGGGGACATGACACGTATTTGTATTGTTGCCATTAAAGATAAAAAGGTGGGGTTTATTCATATTGATTGGATCTACCCCTCTACATCATGTCATCTTGCTTAAGGCGTTACTCCATTCTTGTCAAGTGAATACACTAGATGCATGCTGGATAGCGGTCGATGTGTGGAGTTATAGTAGTAGATGCGGGCAGGAGTCGGTCAACTTGTCACGGACGTGATGCCTATATTCATGATCTTTGCCTTAGATATCATCATAACTTTGTGCTTTTCTATCAATTTCTCAAGAGTAATTTGTTTACCCACTTTATGTGTTCTTTCAAGAGAGAAGCCTCTAGTGCAAACTATGGCCCCCGGGTCTATCTTTTATCATATTATTTTTAGATCTATAAAACCAAAAACCCAAAAATACCTTGTTGCAATTTATTTACCTTTACTTTATTTTGCACTTTTACTTATCTTTTATACCTATGTCTATCAGATCTCATCCTTGCAAATAACCGTGAAGGGATTGACAACCCCTTTATCGCGTCGGGTGCAAGTATTTGTTTGTTTGTGTAGGTGCAACCATTGGTGACTTGTGTGTTCCTCCTACTGGATTGATACCTTGGTTCTCAACTGAGGGAAATACTTATTACTAATTTGTTGGATCACCCTTTCCTCTTCAAGGGAAAAACCAATGCAAGAAGTACCAGGCATCAACTGTTGTGTCTTTGCCAGATCTGGGTCGTTCCATTTCTAGGCCTCGCCGTCGTCCACCGCGTTGGTGATCTAGGTACGGCGTGCTCAACATGGTCAACAAATGACAGCCATTAGAATAGGGATGTACGTAGAGAGGCTAGCAGTAGGGACCCCCATGGTCCATGGCCGCACGCAAGCAACTGCCTCCTTATTACGCGAAAAAATGATTCCTCCCCCTGACATCTGGGGCCCACCAGCTATATATTTGCATAGAAAGAATTGTCTCCTTATTACACGGAAAAAAACATTCCTCCCATGACAACTGGGACTCACCGGATTTGGAGGCTGGCCTGTGGATTACTAAGTTGACACGTACGCAGGGCTTTATCAACTTAGTCAACAAACGATTCTAGTAGCAGTGACCATTGGATGTTAATGGAACGGCCGTGCTGCTTCTTCAATCTCCGGTCTTCTTACAGCAGCCGCCCAAACCAGCGCCGGCGGGATTGCCTGCTCCTGCCTCTCGTGGCCAGCTGTGCTGCCGCGCGGGCCTCACTGCCCCACCCTTCTCGCTGGTCAGGTCTTCCCTCTACTCACCCACACCCCTTGTTATTCTTCGGCGACGACAGCCTCAGACTGCAGCCGAACTAGTCAACCCTTGTACACCGCTCCGCATGGGCATCTACTGTCCGCGTCTTCCCCGGCTCCAGTTCGTTCCCTTCCTAGGTCGCGCCGTTGTCCACCACCTTGGTGTTCTCGGTAGAGCGTCGTCAATGCGGTCAATAAACGACAGCCATCAGAAGAGGATTCCGCGTGGAGAGGCTGATAGCTGGGTCCACGGCCGCACACAAGGAAGTGCCTCCTTATTACGCGCAAAATAATGATTCCTCCACCTAGCAGCTCGGACCCACCAGAAGGGCATCTGTATTTCGTAGATAGGACCCGGGCCGCGGTCCGCGAGCACCAGCATCGCCCTGGTAGTCAGAGCCTGGCGAGCAGCCTCTTTCGCACACAAGACGACCGGCCACACGTCACCGGATCCAAAGACGGAGTTGGGCCCCCCGCAGGTTGCGCGGGGCCCTCCAGGGGTACCGTTGTGCCACCTCCGGGCGGCGCAGCGACCTCCAGGTCACCCACACCGGCGACCACTGCGCGCTCTTCCCATGGTGTGCGCGCCGAGCAGCGTCACCACGTTGGTGACCCTGAGCACCGCCGTGGGAAGAGCCCCGTGCATCATTCGCAGGATGAAGGGGTTCAGCACACCAGCCAAAGCGCTGGCGAAAATGGCACTCGACCGTTGGGTCGTAACGGAGCTCCTTCTAACATAGTTAGAAGTTGAAGGCGCCGCGATCCACGCAGCTGTCGCCGCCGCCCATGCTAGCAGAAGCTTTGGCGCGCGCGCAGCTGCTCCTCGATTTCCCTCCTGCTGCGGAGAAGCTTGACGAGTGGAGGGCCACCATCCGGAGCCTCGTCGCCGTTGCCAACAAAGACGATCCCCGACCGGCGGGACCCTTGGGTCAGCGCTCCACTGAGCCAACACATGCTGGCGCTGGGAGGACCGGGCGAGTTGCGGCCATGGTGCACTCTCCTCCTCCTCGCCAGCCGCCACGGGCGTCGGCCCGTCGTGACGACGCTTGTGATAACATCTCCATAGCATCGTCTGACCCGCGGACTCTCCGCAACCCGCGCCAGGTCCTTCGGGAACGAGCTCATGAAGACGCTCGAACCACCGTCGAGCACCTCGCGAAGCGTGCCGCCAGTCGGACAAGCGGGCGGGACCCGCTATGGACCATCCGGCACCGGGGGGCTCCGGCAGCCTACCTTACGAGGTGGGCTGCCCGGCCTTTAACCGTGAGCTGCGGCAGTTCCAGTGGCCGTCCCACCGCACGTTCAAGCTCGACGTCGGCAAGAAGTACACTGGCAAGACCCATCCGTCCGAGTTCCTCAGCATCTACACCATCGCGATGCAGGCTGCTGGGGCTCACGACGACAAGGTGCTTGCCAACTATTTCCCGCTGGCGCTCAAGCCCAATGTGATGTCTTGGTTGATGCACTTGCCGGTGGATTCCATTTCTTCTTGGTCGGATCTGTGCCATGAGTTCGTTGGCGCCTTCACAGGAGGCCACCAAGCTCATGGCCAGGCCAGTGATCTGCACATCATTCCCCAGAAAGAAGGGGAAACCCTGCGCAAGTATATCCAGAGATTCAGCCGGGTGCAGTACAACATCCCCGACGTTCATCCCGCCGCTATGATTAGCGCGTTCCACCAGAACATGCGCAATCGCAAGATGCGTGAGGAGCTGGCGATGACCAAGGTTAAGGGTGTGGCCGAGCTCTATGTTCTGGCCGATAGGTGCGCCCGAGCTAAAGAGGGCAGGAAGTACCCCGGCGAAGACGCCGGCGCGGAAACCGACTCTACTGATGAAGACGCCGCTACCCCGACGAAGAAGGGCCTGCGTTGCAACAGGAATGCAAAGGCAAGGCCGTGCTTGCCGTTGAGGGGTCTGACGACACCGGTGCCTGCAAGAAGGTCAAGGCAGGCGCCCCCGACAAGGAGATTGCCGGGTGCACCGCCTGCCGGGCCTTGGCGGCTACCGACAAGCCAGGGAGCTCCGGAAAGCAATACTGCAAGATCCACCGCACCAAGGGCCACGACCTCCAGAACTGCCGACAAGTCGAGCTGCTTGCTGAGAAGCAAAAGGCTGAGTATGAGAGGCGGGACAAGGAGAAGGACCAGGATGATGCTGATGGATCCGGCAAGAAGCATGACGGCCAAGGAAGCCGCCCCGGCAAGGACAACCAGCGAGAGAGGCCCGCCCAGGGCCGCGACAAGAAACAAGAAGACGATGATCACGGCAAAGACGACGATTCTGGTGAGCAAGGGTTCCAGAAGGCTACGGAGGCCATGTGAATCGATGGCGGTGCCTCGCTGCATACCTCTCACCGCCAGCTCAAACAGTGGGCCTGTGAGATTACAGCAACAGAGCCGTCGTTCGACGCTCAGAAACCGCAGAAGTGGTCCAGCACGCCCCTCATCTTTGACGCCGAGGACCACCCTGACCGCACTACCGCGGTCGGGTGTTTGCCATCGTTGGTCTCACCAATGATACGCAACCTCAAGGCGAATAAGATTTTGGTTGACGGCGGGGCCGGCCTGAACCTGATCTCGCCTGTCGTGATCAAAAGGTTGCAAATCCCTGATGGAGACCTCGAGGAAACGGGCACGTTTCAAGGGGTCAATCCGGGGAGGAGCCGGCCGAAGGGAAAGGTCACACTGCCCGTGACATTTGCAGGAGAGTTGAACTACAGGATGGAGAGGATCGTCTTTGACGTGGCCGAGATCCCCTTGCCCTACAACGGGATCCTCGGCTACCCGGTGCTAGCCAAGTTCATGGTGGCGTCACACTACACCTACAACATGCTAAAGATGCCCGTGCCGTTGACCATCATCTCCGTCCCCTCCGACAAGAAGGACGCGCTAATTTGCGCCGACCAACTCTATCGGGAAGCAGTTGCAGCAGATGCCACCAAGGCGCCTGCTCCTGCCGCTGAAGCCCCGGGAGGGAAGAAGAAGCCCGGCAAGACCTCCCGCACCCACTTCGGCAAGCGCACCTCTTCAGAGTGTTGTGCTGCCGTCGAGGACATGCGAGAGAGCTCTACCGGCAAGAGCAAGAGATCCAGAGCCGAGCCACCGCAAACCAAGAAGGTGTCCGCCATGGAGGATGGCACGGGAGGGGCCTTCACCATAGGCTCCACCCTCGGTAGCAAATAGGAAGGCGCGCTCGTCACCTTCCTGCGGGCGAATGTTGACGTGTTTGCATGGCAGGCATCTGACATCCCTGGTGTTCCCAGGGAGGTGATTGAGCACCACCTAGTTGTCTGCCCCCATGCGTGGCCCGTCAAGCAGAAGGTCAGGAAGTAGGCTCTGGAGAGGCAGGAGTTTATCACAGAGGAGATCGGGAAGCTGGAAGCGGCAGGGTTGGTGCGAGGAGTGCTCCACCCGACGTGGTTGGCCAATCCGGTAGTGGTGCACAAGGCGAATGGGAAGTGGAGGCTGTGTATTGATTACACATATATCAATAAGGCTTGTCCTAAGGACCCCTTCCCGTTGCCGCGCATCGACCAGATTGTTGACTCCACAGCCGGTGTTTTCTGTTATCATTCCTCGACGCCTGCTCAGGCTACCACCAGATCTTCATGACAACAGAGGATGAAGAAAAGACAACGTTCATCAGCCCATGTGGTACGTATTGCTTTTTACGGATGCCTTTCGGGTTGAAGAGCGCTGGCTCAACATTTGCAAGAGCAGTCCAAATTGGTTTTGAACCTCAGCTCCATAAAAATATGGAGGCCTACATGGATGACATAGTGGTCATAAACAAAGACGGGCCAACTCTTGTGCAAGATCTAGTAGAGGCATTTGCCAACCTACACAAGATCAACCTCAAGCTGAACCCTGAGAAGTGTGTCTTCGATGTTACATCCGGCAAGCTTCTCGGATTCTTTGTGTCGCAACGTGGGATCAAGGCAAACCCAGACAAAATCAAGGCTATTGAGCAGATTGAGGCACCCAAGCAGATCAAAGATGTGCGTCGGCTCACCGGCTGCATTGCTGCCATGAGCCAATTCATCTCCAAGTCCGCCGAGCGCGCCCTTCCTTTCTTCAAAATCTTGAAGAAGGCAGGCCCAATGGAATGGACCCCAGAAGCTGAGGTAGCATTGCAGGATTTGAAAAGAAACCTTTCCTCCATGCCAATACTGGTTGCGCCTAAACCACAAGAGCCGTTGCTGCTGTATCTTGCGGTGACAAATCAAGTGGTCAGTGCTGCGCTAGTGGCGCAGAGGGAGGTTAACGAGGAAGCAGTGACGGCGGCAGAACCAGCAGATGGCAAGTCCAAGATTCCCCGGCCGGGCCTGGAGCCGGCAAGGTGAGGCCCCCGACAGAGTCTGGTGCCACCGAGGCAGTGCTCGTGCGGTCAAGAGAGGTGGTGCAGAAGAAGATGATGCAGCACCCGGTTTAGTTTGTCAGCTCTGTCTTGCAGGGAGCTAGACCTCCTTATGGCCTCGAGGAAGCTGCGTCATTACTTCCAAGCCCACGAGATCACTGTCGTCACCCGCCTCCCGTTGCAATGGATACTGCATAACCCAGATGCAACCGGGAGGATTATGGAGTGGGCCTTGGAGTTATCAAGTTTTGGTTTGAAGTTTGAAAGTACCTCAACAATTTAGAGCCGAGTCTTGGCGGAGTTCATTGCAGAATGGACCTCAACGCCTGACGAAAAAATCCAGGAGACCACTCTCCCTGGCAAGGAGAAAGATCACGACTGGATCATGTACTTTGATGGGGCTTTCTCACTGCAAGGCGCCGGTGCCTGTGTGCTGCTCGTCGCACCTACCGGGGAGCACCTCAAGTACGTGATCCAGATGCACTTTCCCCGAGAGATGTCCACCAACAACACTGCTGAGTACGAGGGATTGCTTGCCGGTCTTAGGATCGCGGCAGACCTCGGGGTTAAGAAGCTCATCGTCAGGAGTGACTCGTAGCTTGTTGTCAGGCAGGTCAACAAGGATTACCAGAGCCCATTGATGGAAGCTTACGTAGATGAAGTGAGGAACCTGGAGGAGCGCTTTGACGGTATCCAAGCGGAGCACGTCCCTCGAATGGAGAACGACACCACCGATTACCTGTCAAAGCGTGCCGCATTCAAGCTACCTGTGGAACCGGGTACCTTTTTGCTCCGGCTAACTCAACCATCCGTCAAACCATCAATGGGGCAGAACAAGTGAAGGAAGTCGAGTCCCGGCAAGTACTTTCCTACCGAGCCCTCTGGGGCTTCCGGCAAGGGTGTTGCCACGGACGCTGAGCCTGCCCAAGAGCAGCTGCCTTCGACAGGGCATCAAGCCCTAGCCGTAGAGACAACCGCTCCCGTGGCGGAAGAAATGCCTTGTGTCCTTGCCGTCGAGCCCCAGGCTCCGGCATGGGCGCAGCATACCGTCAGATTCCTCCAAACAGGGGAGCTTCCTGAGGAGCAGGAAGAAGCGGAGAAAGTAGCCCGTCGGTCCGCCCTGTACCAGTTCGTCGATGACGTCCTGTACAGGAGAAGGCCGAACGGCGTGAAATTGAAGTGCATCCCCCGGGAGGAAGGACTGGAGCTGTTGGCGGAGATACATGGAGGCATATGTGGCTCCCACATAGGGTCGAGGGCCCTTGCCGGAAAGGCGTTCCGGCAAGGTTTCTTCTGGCCCACCGCCCTCCAGGATGCGACGGCACTAGTAACCAAGTGTGAAGCATGTCAGTTCCATTCAAAGAAGCCCTTCAAACAATCCCTCTCTCCTGGCCATTCTCGGTCTGGGGGCTCAACATACTGGGCCCTTTCCCCCGCGCTGTCGGGGGCTTTGAGTACTTGTACGTTGCAATCAACAAGTTCACAAAGTGGCCGGAGGTGGAAGCAGTGAGAAAGGTGGCTGCTCACCACCGTCAAGTTTTTCAAAGGACTGGTCTGCCGTTTTGGTGTGCCAAATAGAGTCATCACCGACAACGGCACGTAGTTCACGAGCCACACCTTCATGCAGTACATTCAAGACCTCGGCAACAAGGTCTGTTTTGCTTCCGCGGCACACCCACGGAGCAACGGCCAAGCGGAGAGGGCGAATGCTGAAGTGTTGCGAGGCCTAAGGACAAAGACTTTTGACAAGCTGCGCAAGAGCGGAAGGCGCTGGATTGATGAATTGCCGGCGGTTCTTTGGTTGATCAGAACGACGCCAAATCGAGCCACCAGCCAGACACCTTTTGCCCTGGTCTACGGGGCAGAAGCAGTTCTCCCCACGGAACTCATATACGGGTCACCTCGAGTGCTTGCTTATGATGAGCTTGAGCAAGAGCAGTTGCGCCAAGATGACGCGACACTCCTTGAGGAAGATCGTCTTCGGGCGGCAGTGAGAGCAGCGCGCTACCAGCAAGCCTTGCGCCGCTACCATAGCCGCAAGGTTCATGCCCGAAGCTTTGAGGAAGGCGACCTTGTTCTTCGGCGCGTTCAGTCAGCCAAGAATGCCAACAAGTTGAAGCCAAAGTGGGAAGGCCCTTATCGGGTAATACGAGTCACCAGGCCCGGTGCAGTCCGCCTGGAGACCGAAGATGTCGTCCCAGTGAGAAACTCCTGGAACATCGAGCATCTTCGCAAGTTTTATCCATAAGGCGCGACTTGCTGGGCCTCCCGGCAAGCCACCTTTTGTACAAGCTTTGCCGACAAGGCATGTAACCCTTTGTACAAAGCCAGGCGCAGACACTAAGCCTAAATAAATGAAGCACTGGCGCCTTAAGTCATAGCATGCATGCTAGGTCGAGTCTCTTCCTTGGTTAGGGTTGATAGTGCTCAGTAGCGACTAACCCCTAGCTTAGAGGTCGAGTGCGCGTCTCTCGGTTTATCTTCTGTCCTCCTTTGGTTCGCAGGGCACATGAGCACTTCTGCCGAGCTACTTGGAAGAAAGGAAACGGACCGATGTCCCGACCCCGGCAAACCAGAGTTACCGGGGGCTGCAAGCACAAGGGTCCAACCGCGGCAAGATGAGATTGTCGGGGGCTGCAGATCCAGATAAGTCTTTCATGCTCTGTCATGCATTTCGGAATGGAACTGGGGCATGTGAAACCTCGTTTTTATCTCTAGGCTGTCGTGCTCCCCTTTTTCCTATACCTAAGGATTATTTCCTGGGTCCGGATTTGGTTGTAGACGCGGCGACAAGAAGGTAGAACGAGGAGCCTAAAGCCCACTTCATCCCTACCTCCGCCAAGAGCGCGAGAATGGTC
This sequence comes from Aegilops bicornis, assembly GCA_021605145.1. NCBI lineage: Eukaryota > Viridiplantae > Streptophyta > Magnoliopsida > Poales > Poaceae > Aegilops > Aegilops bicornis. Next base: position 480,458,988 of record CM038670.1, read on the forward strand.
GAGTGGAGTGGGGGGACGGCAAGGCCTGTTGCCGGGCGAAAAACGTTTATCTTAAAAAATAACAAGGATTCGCTCCCTGTCGCGGGGTCTACCCACGAACAAAAAACCCGGCAAGCATCCCTTTTCATTAAAAACATCACATACAGGTATAGTTCATACGGAACGAAAAACATGAGCAAGGGGATTACAATTTCTGAATTTAACAAAGGCCCGTAGGCTTACAAACTAAAGAAGAGAGATAAGATGCCCGTGATCCCTTTCTTGTCTCTCTCCTCAGGAGGCAGGTCAAGGAGGCGAGAGAGCAAAAGGGGCGCCTAGGCGAGCTACGAACAGCAGAAAGCACCAAGAGAACACCTCGGTGACCGTCCAGGGGCGGGCCGGTGATGACGGTGCCGGGAAAGGAGCTGGAAGACGAGGCGCTAGGACCGGCAATACGCGACGAAGGCGTCGGTGCCCCCGTACTCTGACTTGACGGCCTTTCCGCCCACCCTCTTCCTATTCCGCAGCCTCCCGATGTCAGCCGCCCAAGGAGACGGCCCCGAGAAGTTCAAGGAGCTGGCTCCGCCCCCGGCAAAACTCTATCGGAGGAGCAGCCAGGTGCAGATGTTGCTGTTGCCGCACCCGCCCAGGCGCGGGGCGTCCGATGCCTAGTCGGACTCGTCCCCGCCGTCTACCCCGCTGTCCTCCTCATCACTTTCGCTCGAGGAAGAGCTTCCATCGCCGGAATCTCCATCGGAGGAGCTCAAGACACAAAGACTTCAAAGTAGTCCAAGTCGCCGAAGACCTTGACGGAGAGCAGTTCATCCTCCATTAATTTGAAGTAGAGGACGAGCCCCGCCTTCAGGCTGTGGATACGAGCGAACGTCTTCCACCCACGACGGAGGTACTTGACCCGAGGAGCCGGGAAATCAATGTCGACCCGCGTGCCCCCATTCCCACAACCCCTCATGTGCAATCTGAGGGATTGGGGCGGGTCACGCTCCATCTTCCGAGCGAACGGGGCGGGAAGACGAAGACGGTGACGCGGAGGCCGGCGCAGACTGATGAAGAACTCATGGGGCTGGTCTCCAACATGGCCTTCCATTGGAAAAGGCATCATTGGCGGGGGCGAAGCCGACGCGCCGCCCCGTCCTCCTCTTCCCCGAGCACTACGACCTCTGCCCCGCCCTCGTCCACGGCCTCGCACCCTCCCCCTTCCCCTCACGGCCGGCTCCACCACTGCAGGCTCAGGAGGAGGAGGGACGCGCTGTCGAGCGGTGAACCTCGCCGCCACCGTCGAGGGACCAAGATTCCCCTTCTCCATGGCGAGTGGAAGGAAGAAGCAGAAGCGAGAGGAGATAGATGACGGAAGAGTGCGGGGCACCATCACCCTTCCCCCTCTTTATAAGGAGGCGGGGACAGGGATCGGCCGCCCCGCTCGGCCAATCCAGCCACCAGAGGCGCAGGGAATCAAGACCGGCCCGCTGCCCCAACCAGCGACAGCCCGGTTTCCCGCCTCCATCGCTTGCAACCCCAGGTGCATGGAGGACGTTTGGCGGATGCGCAGAAGCCGAGGGGACAGGCGAAGCGACCTCTCCCCACCCCGTGATCGTGGGGAGTGGACGCCTTGAAGACCACGCCCCGGCCCCGTTCAGTAAATGAGCCGTGCCTCCACGCCTTCCTCTTTTTACGGGGAAGGCACGAGCCGCCTCTTTACTGCAATGTGACGCATGCAAGTGGAAACCTCCCCACGCATGCCACCCACGTCACGCACACCCATCCACGCCACGCCACGCGCGCGGGTCGTGGGAAGCGCCGCGCGCGAAAAGTTTTACTGCGGTAAAAGCCGCCCCGCCTGCCGCGCACCGTTTTTGGGCCTGGCCCAACAACGTGTCGCGCTTATGTGTGGCCCAGGCCCCGGGGCTCCTATTGGTGTACAAAAAGAGGGGTGCGTTTTTGTACCCCTATACCTATGCACGGGCAGTCGGAGCCGCGCCTACGGTCACGCCAAGCAGAATAGGGGGGTGAGCCAAGGTAAGACTAAAGCCCAAGATAATAAGAGCAACACCAAGGCCAAGACCACAAAGAGCAGAGGGACGAAGCAGGTTCCCCCAGCAAGACCCTTGCCGGGGCAGCCTCTGCAGCCCCAGCAAGATCCTTGTCGGGACAGCTCGCCCCACACCAACAGAGCGAGCCACCCTTGAGCCCACGGTCCCTGACGCCATCATCCACGTTGGGCCAGGGCTCGGGTGGCACCTCCGTGGTGGCATGTAGATCTTTGTGAAGACATATTCAAGATCAGATGAGGATTAGAAGACGACGATCCTCGGCAAGATCCTTGCCGAGGACGACCACTGCACTTTGCAAGGCCCTTGCCGGGACGACAGCAGCGCCACGGCAAGACCCTTGCCGAGCCACCCAAAGAAGGCCCTCACCAAGGACGCCAAAGAGGCCACCGCCAGGCCCACGCCAACCAAGCTTCCACCGCCATTCACATGCAGCTGCCAGCCCAACCAGCTGGGCGGGCACTGATACGTCTCCAACGTATCTACTTTTCCAAACACTTTTGCCCTTGTTTTGGACTCTAACTTGCATGATTTGAATGAAACTAACCCGGACTGACGTTGTTTTCAGCAGAACTGCCATGATGTTGTTTTATGTGTAGAAAATAAAAGTTCTCGGAATGTCCTGGAAATCCACGGAAGCACTTTTTGGAATTTATAAGAATTATTGGGCGAAAGAAATACACCCGGGGGCCCACAGCCTGTCCACGAGACAGGGGGCGCCCCCCTAGGGCGCGCCCCCCTATCTCGTGGGCCCCCTGGACCTCCTCCGACCTCAACTCCAACTCCATATATTCTGTCTCAGGGAGAAAAAATCAGAGAGAAAGTTTCATCGCGTTTTACGACATGGAGCCACCGCCAAGCCCTAATCTCTCCCGGGAGGGCTGATCTGGAGTCCGTTCGGGGCTCCGGAGAGGGGGATTCGTCGCCGTCGTCATCATCAACCATCCTCCATCACCAATTTCATGATGCTCACCGCCGTGCGTGAGTAATTCCATCGTAGGCTTGCTGGACGGTGATGGGTTGGATGAGATTTACCATGTAATCAAGTTAGTTTTGTTAGGGTTTGATCCGTAGTATCCACTATGTTCTGAGATTGATGTTGCTATGACTTTGCTATGCTTAATGCTTGTCACTAGGGCCCGAGTGCCATGATTTCAGATCTGAACCTATTATGTTTTCACGAATATATGTGTGTTCTTGATCCTATCTTGCAAGTCTATAGTCACCTATTATGTGTTATGATCCGACAACCCAAGTGACAATAATCGGGATACTTCTCGGTGATGACCATAGTTTGAGGAGTTCATGTATTCACTATGTGCTAATGCTTTGTTCCGGTTCTCTATTAAAAGGAGGCCTTAATATCCCTTAGTTTCCGTAAGGACCCCGCTGCCACGGGAGGGTAGGACAAAAGATGTCATACAAGTTCTTTTCCATAAGCATGTATGACTATTTACGGAATACATGCCTACATTACATTGATGAATTGGATCTATCACCCTATTATATAGCTATTGCATGAGGAATCGCATCCGGCATAATTATCCATCACTGATCCATTGCCTACGAGCTTTTCACATATTGTTCTTCGATTATTTACTTTTCCGTTGCTACTGTTACAACTACTAGAAAAACCCAAAAATATTTATCTTTACTTTTGCTACCGTTACTATTATTATCATACCACTTTTGCTACTAAACACTTTGCTGCAGATACTAAGTTATCTAGGTGTGGTTGAATTGACAACTCAACTGCTAATACTCAAGAATATTCTTTGGCTCCCCTTGTGTCGAATCAATAAATTTGGGTTGAATACTCTATCCTCGAAAGCTGTTGCGATCCCCTATACTTGTGGGTTATCAAGACTAATTTCTGGCACCGTTGCCGAGGAGCATAGCTCTATTCCCTGAGTCACTTGGGATTTATATCTGTTGATCACTATGAAGAACTTGAAAGACGCTAAGACCAAGATTTTGCCCTCAACTACGAGGGGAGGTAAGGAACTGCCATCTAGCTCTGCACTAGATTCTCCTTCTGTTATTAGTAGGCTTGCGACACCTAAACCTACTACTGCTATGAATTCTGATATGTCACATGTTATTGATGATGCCACTTCTGCTATGCATGATGAAACTACTTCTGTGTGTGATACTACTTTGCCATTAGGTGAATTTCTAGATGAACAACTTGCTAGAATTAGGGGGAATGAAAATATTGAAGAACCTATTATTGATGATAGTGATGATGAAGGTTCCCCAATGATTATGTATTACCTGTTGTTCCTAAGGGTTATGTTATGAATGAAAAAGCTGCTCAAAATCCTTGCTTGCAATGATAGAAATGATCTTAAGAAATTATTAGCTAAATGGAAGCAGCGGTCTCTTAATGCTAGAATGAAACCCGATCCTGCGTTTGCTACTTCACCTATCTGTGTTACTGATAAGGATTATGAATTCTCTGTTGATCCCGATATTATTACTTTAGTTGAATCGATCCTTTTATGGCCTTGAATCTGAAACTGTTGTGGCACATCTTACCAAGTTGAATGATATAGCCACCCTATTTACTCATGATGAGAAGTCTCGCTATTTATATATCCTTAAGATATTTCCGTTCTCATTAAAGGGTGATGCTGAGACTTGCTATAATTCTCTTGCTCCTGGTTGTGTGCGCGGTCCCCAGGATATGATTTATTACTTCTCTGCTAAATATTTCCCTGCTCATAAGAAACAAGCTGCCTTGCGGGAAATATATATTTTTGTGCAAATCAAAGAAGAGAGTCTCCCACAAGCTTGGGGGAGGCTTCTCCGTTATAATGCTTTGCCTGATCATCCTCTTAAGAAAAATGAAATACTTGATATCTTTTATAATGGACTAACCGATGCTTCCAAGGACTACTTGGATAGTTGTGCTGGTTGTGTTTTCGAGGAAAGAACAACGGTCGTGAAGCTGAAATACTATTGAATAATATGTTGACTAATGAAAATAATTGGACTCTTCCGAGCCAGTTCTCAAGTAATTCCTAAACCAATTGAGCCAACTCTGAGCCTATTCCTAAACCCACTCCAAAGAAGAGAGGTGTTTTATTTCTCGATCCTCAAGATATGCAAGAGGCAAAGAAATCAATGAAAGAAAAAGGTATTCAAGCTGAAGATGTTAAGAATTTACCTCCTATTGAAGAAATACATGGTCTTAATTTCACTGAAGAACCACATTGTCTTGATAACCCGACACAGGTAGTAAAGGTAAATTCTTTCTATAGATATGATAAAGTTGAAATACCCTCTACTAAATTTCATAGCCCATGCTAAGATGAATTTGATGACTTTATGGCTAGACAAGAAAGTTTTAATGCTTATGTTGGTAGAGAGTTAAAGAATAATGCTTTCGAGATAGGACGCGTAGGTGATAATCTGGCTAGGGCTAAAGATGAACTTCACCGCGTTAGCAAATATGCTTCTATGGTTGCTGCTCAAGCTGAGCAAGTACTCAGAGCTCAAAATGATTTGCTTGATGAATTAAATAATAAAATGACTTTGCTGTTAGAGTGGCTACTAGAACTGGTAGGATGACTTAGGAACCTTTGTATCCTGAAGGCCACCCTAAGTGAATCGAGCAAGATTCTCAGAGAAATAATTTAGAGGCACCAAGTTCTTCTAAAAAGAAGAATAAGAAAAATGATAGAACTTTGCATGCTTCTAGTGAACCTGTCATAGACACGCCTGAGAATCCCAATGATATTTCTATTTTTGATGCTGAAACACAATCAGGTGATGAACATGAACCTAGTGATAATGTTAATGATAATGTTCATGTTGATGCTCAACCTAGCAAAGGCAATGATGTAGAGATTGAACCTGCTATTGATCTTGATAACCCACAATCAAAGAATCAACGTTATGATAAGAGAGGTTTTGTTGCTAGGAAGCATGGTAAAGAAAGAGAACCATGGGTTCAGAAACCCATGCCCTTTCCTCCTAAACCATCCAAGTGAAAGGATGATGAGGATTTTGAGCGCTTTGCTGAAATGATTAGACCTATTTTCTTACGTATGCGCTTAAGCGATATGCTTAAAGTAAATCCTTATGCTAAGTATATGAAGGATATCATCACAAATAAAAGAAAGATACCGGAAGCTGAAATTTCCACCATGCTTGCTAATTACACTTTTAAAGGTGGAATACCAAAGAAACTTGGAGATCCGGGTGTTCCAACTATACCTTGCTCCTTTAAAAGAAATTATGTTAGAACTGCTTTATGTGATCTTGGAGCCGGTGTTAGTGTTATGCCTCTCTATTTATATCGTAGACATGAATTGAATAAGTTGACACCTACTAAAATATCTTTGCAAATGGCTGATAAATCAAATGCTATACCTGTCGGTATTTGAGGATGTGCCTGTTGAGGTTGCAAATGTCACTATCTTAACGGACTTTGTTATTCTTGATATTCCGGAGGACGATAGTATGTCTATTATCCTTGGTAGACCTTTTCTTAATACTGCAGGGGCTGTTATTGATTGCAACAAAGGCAATGTCACTTTTCATGTTAATGGTAATGAGCATACGATCCATTTTCCGAGGAAACAATCTCAAGTTCATAGCATCAATTCTATTGAAAAAGTTCCGACTATCATTTTTGGAGGCTTTGAATTTCCTCTCCCTACTGTCAAGAAAAAGTATGATATTCTTATTGTTGGGGATTTTCATATCCCCATTGAGGTAACTTAGTGTTATTCGAAATTTCTTCGGTTCCGTGTTATTCGGAATGAGTTTGTTAACAAGACTTGATCAACCTTGTTAGTGGGTTCATTTTGATGATCACGAGATGATGAAACTAGAAGGCACAACCTTCTGTACCCTCCTTTTACTTTCTGTTATTTAGAATAAATAAAGAAAAAATAGTATTATCCGTCTGTCTTCTGAATTATCCATGCATTAAAAAATAGTCCGAAAATAAAAGTGCTCCAAATGCCCTGCAAACTTAGTATGATTTTTTCTGGAATATTTGAGGATTTTAGGCACTGAAAACACTGCAGGAGGAGCACGCACCAGGCCACGAGAGAGGAGGGCGTGCCCCCCCTGTAGGGCGCGCTCCCTTGTCTCGTGGGCCCCTGGTGGCCCCCTCCACTTATGCCAGCACCCACACACTTCATCTTCTACCCAAAAAAATCCCCATCCAGCTGAAGCACGAGTTCTAGCTCGTTTTGCTGCGATTTTTGATCTCTTAGCTCAAAACTCCATTCACAAAACTGCTTTGGGAGTTTGTTGCTTGGTATGTGACTCCTCCATTGGTCCAATTAGTTTTTGTTCTAGTGCTTTATTCATTGCAAATTTTTGCTGCATAGATGACCATGTTCTTGAGCTTGCATGTTAAATTTTTGAGGTCCCAAGTAATTCCCATGCATGATATAGGCTATAGGCACTTGTAGGAGTAGTTGTTATCAATCTTGTTTAGTTTTATTCACTTTTGTTTTGAAGTTACTAAAATTTCAGAAATTTTCAGAAAATGTTAAGGAGGCTCTTTGAAGGCTCTTCTAGCCAAAGCTCTAAGGAAAAATAAGACAAAGAGAAGGAAAAACCCAAGTATAATCTTCCTCGCTTAGCGGAAGTATGGTCGTGTGAATGGCCATGCGAGGATTTCTTGAAAGAGGCAGGAATTCATGAAGATTTTTATGCTTTAATCGAGACTGCAGGCCTCACCGGTTTCATCGACGACCGAATCGATCAGTATCTCTTACTTACCAATACTTTCGTGCAAAACTTTTATTATTATCCTAAGAAATCAGCGCCTACAGTATCATTTCATTTATATGATGAATTCAAAGAAATGTCTTTACGTCATTTTTGCGCGGTATGTAGGATACCTTATGAGGGAGAATTAGAGGAACCCCATCGTGAAGATGTGGATGGCTTCGTTAAAACTATTGCCGTGGAAGAGCCAAAGAAGGGCTCTGATGCAAAACCAGCTGGGCGGGCACCTGTGTGGCAACATGCAGCTCCCAGGCCAACTCATTGAGCACCAGCGTGGCGGCATGCAGATCTTCGTGAAGGCTCCGCCACTGCGCCACCTCAGCTGCCTGCCTGCCTACATGGCACCACACGCCTCACTGGCCAGGGCGCGTGTCAAAGCGAGGAGCAGCGACGGACGGGACGGGCCTCGCCCCCGTCCCCAATAAGGCAAGGGGACACCTAAGCTACGCATTAAATGCGTCGTGTCCTGTAATACGAGCGATAAGCTCAGGGCACTGTACCCCTTTCCACCTCCTGTGTGCCACTGTGGCAGCCCCTTTCGACTATAAAAGGAGGCCCATGGCATACTGGAGAAGGATTCGGCTCTTCGAACCACGACCGACCACGGCTAGTTTGAGAGCTCAAGAACTCTCTGAAATACACCCACCAAAGCAGGACTAGGGTTTTACGCATCCTCGTGGCCCGAACCTGGGTAAACGATCCTTGTGCTGGCTACTAACCCTGCTCTTCTCGCAACCCCGCGCCCCGGCAACCGTAGTAGGGATTCTTATGATCCCATAGGTGTCGTTCCGCACCGACATATTCCAATGATGGGCTTCCTCAAATGCCCATGGTCTTCATGAACAAGCAAGTTGGATGCACACCCACTTAGTTTTCTTTTCTTTTGAGCTTTCGTACACTTATAACTCTAGTGCATCCGTTGCATGGCAATCCCTACTCCTTGCATTGACATCAATTGATGGGCATCTCCATAGCCCGTTGATTAGCCTCGTCAATGTGAGACTCTCTCCTTTTTGTCTTCTCAACACAACCTCCAACATCCACTACAAAAAAAAGACACATCCGTGACAATTTGGACTGAACGAAATTTTTTCTGTCATACATATGACACTTCTATGACGATAATTGTGACAAAACCCGGTATCATCATAGATGTGGTGGGCTCCTACTTCTATGAGAAAAAATCATGACAGAAAATGGGCTTTTCGTCCTGGGCGGGCTGGAGACGCAGCTTGCATGACATTCTTTGGGCCGTCCATGACGGAAAAAAAACCTTGGTAGAAGCGAGGGGAGGAAAATTTCGGGAGTTCCGGTTACGGTGGGAGGTCAGGGCCGGCGATGCGTGTTTCTCTCATACACGACGCTGCTGCAGGGCGTAGGCGTTGGCTCTAGCCGAACTCCGTGAGGCGTTGGGCTCTAACTGAACCCGAGCGATTGCACTGCAGGCTACACGTTACTGAACCCGAGCGATCGATCGATGGCTGTTAACTGAACCCGATCGAGCGATTCCTTCGCTACTGCTGCTAACTGAAGCCGATCGATTGGATGAACAGTGAGCGTCGCGGGGGGGGGGGGGAGTGGAGGGCTGGATGAACAGTAGGCGGTGGAGTGGTGGTTGAACCGTAGTCGGTGGAGTAGGGCGCGGTGGAGGCTGGATGAATAGGAGCCCGTGGAGGCCGGAGGAGGTCGATGGTAGCCCGTGGAGGCTGGAGGAGGTCGACGGTGGAGATGAACAGTATCCCGTGGTGTCCCGTTTTGCGGTACGCCACACCCTCCGATGAACAGGACCCCCGTTTCGACCGTAGGAGGTCCGTTTCGGCCGTTTTGCGGTACGCCACACCCCTCCCGATCAACAGGACCCCCGTTTCGACCGTAGGAGGTCTATTTAGTCCGTTTTGCGGTACGCCTCACCCCTCCCGATCACCAGGACCCCCGTTTCGACCGTAGGAGGTCCGTTTCGTCCGTTTTGCGGTACGCCAGACCCCACCCGATGAACATGATCCCATTTTGAACGTGGCCTGTCGAACACAAGGCCGTTTCCTCCATTCTGCAGTACACCAGGCCTTGTTTCCATCGCCTGTTCCGTCCAAGCCCACCCGATGAACACGACCACCCATTCCGTTCCGACCCAGCCGGTTAGCTTCCACACGTTCTGTTGCCTCCCGATGAACACGACGCATTCTGTTGCCTCCCCATGAACGCGACGCATTCCGTTGCCTCCCCATGAACACGACGCATTCCGTTGCCTCCCCATGAACACGACGACGATGTTGTTTCTTGGTTCCGACCCAGCCATGTACACGATCCCTGGCCGTACGTATGCGCGAGTAGGCGTTTGAGACCCCTCCCGTATGTACACATACGTGGCCGTATTTTCTTTCTTGCACCCTGGCCGCTGTACGTATGTGTACATGCTACGTGCGCGTCTCTACTACGACACATACGCGCCTCTACTACGACACGTGCGCACCTCTACATCCAACAGTATATATGTATGTACACGTTCGCGACCAGAATGACAACGCTACGTACGCTTCGACCAGGTGGGTCCCAACTGTCAGGCACTTCCTTGCGTGCAAAGATGTAGCTGGTGGGTCCCAGCAGTCAGGGGGGCGAATCGTTTTGTTTTCCCGGACGCACTTCCTTGCGTGCGAAGGTGTAGCTGGTGGGTCCCAGCAGTCAGAGGGGAAACGTTTTTTTTGCGAAATACGGTGGCCCGTCCGGTGAGTCCCCGCTGTCATGTAGAGGAATAATTATTTTGCGCATAATAAGGAGGCACTTCCTTGCTGCGGCCGTGGACCCAGCTGTCAGCGTCTCCACGCATAGTACTCTTCCGATGGAAGTCGGTCGTTGACCACATTGACCACGCCACTCCGAGAGCACCACGGCGGTGGACGACGGCGAGGCCTAGGAAGGGGACGACACGGAGGCAAGGAAGACTCGGCAGTTGTTTCCCATGCGGAGGGGAGTATGACTGTATGATGGTTTACTGGTTCGTCTGCCGTCGCCGGAGAATAACAGCAGGTGTGGGTGAGTAGAGGGATGGCTAGTCCAGCGATGGGAGTATGGTGGGGCGGTGAGGCTGCTGGCAAAGACAAATGGCCGCTTGAGGAGGAGGTGCAGTCCCTTGGCGCTTGTTTGAGCGGCTGGAGCAGGAAGAGGAGAGATTGAAGAAGCACGACGCCCGTTGGATGGACATCCAACAGTCAGTGCTTGTGCGTCAACCTTTTTTTTTGGGAAAGCCTCAAATATGTGGAAAGCAGCATACAGCCCATCTGCCATTATTTCTAATAATTTACAGCCCATTTGCTAATTCTTCAGGTTTTTTTTGGAGCCCATATTCTTTTTGTTAGCATTACAGCCCATATTGTGGCCACGGTTAAAAAATTATACGAAATTTTGCATATTTCGGTGCGGTCCGAACTGTTTTTAATCCCGAAATTTCGACTCACATTCAAACTGATTTTAAAAATAAATGTATATAATATATAAAATCCAACAAATTCTCCACGCATAAAAATTAATGTAATTTAAAATCTTGAAATGAAAAAAAAGATATTTGAAACTAATTGTCGGTTTGATGTGTTTTAAAAATGTACATCCCATTTCTCATTACTGATGGGCCATTTTCTCGGCCGGCCGAATGAAAGCTCTCCTCATCTTGAAAGATTTGCAGCCCAACAGGCTTGACAAAGCGACTTACTTGGCAAATCACAAAAAAACTGGGCTGTGGCCGTGGACCCAGCTGTCAGCCTCTCCACGTACAATACTCTTCTGATGGAAGTCGTTCCTTGACCATGTTGAGCACACCGCGCGGAGAGCACCACGGTGGTGGACGACGGCGAGGCTAGGAAGGGGACGACGCGGAGCCGGGGAAGACGTGGCAGTGGAAGCCCGCGCGGAGAGGAGTACGAGGGTTCACTGGTTCGGCTGCGGTGTGAGGCTGCCAGCGCCGCAGGGCCTGGCCAGCAGTGGGAATAGTAGGGGGCGGTGAGGCCTCTGCGGAAGCACAACCGGCCACGGGAGGCAGGAGCATGCGGCACGACCGGCGCTGCTTTGGGCAGCTGGAGCAAGAAGACCAGAGGTTGAAGAAGCACTACGGCCGTTGGATGGACATCGTACAGTCACTCGAGCTAGAATCGTTCATATTGACTAAGTTGACAAAGCCCTTCGTCCCCGTCAACTTAGTAGGCCCACAAGTCAGCCTCCCACCAAGGTGGGTCCCAGCTAGCTGGGGGAGTATTCATTTTTTTGTGCGTAATAAGGAGGCACTTCCGGTGGGTCCGAGCTGACAGCGGGGGGAACGTTTTTTTTCGTGAAATACGGTGGCCCGTCCGGTGGGTCCCAGTAGTCAGGGGGAAACGATTTTTTTCACAAAATACTGGTGGCCCGTCCGATGGGTCCCCGCTGTCAGGTGGAGGAATAATTCTTTTCCGCGTAATAAGGAGGCACTTCCTTGCGGCTGCTGTGGACCCAGCTGTCAGCCTCTCCACGTACAGTACTCTTACGATGGAAGTCGGTAGCTGACCACATTGACCACGCCGCGCCGAGAGCACCACGGCGGTGGACGACGGTGAGGCCTAGGAAGGGGACGACGCGGAGCCAGGCAAGACGCGGCAGTGGATGCCCATGCGGTGAGGAGTACGAGCGTTCACTGGTTCTGCTGGGGTGTGAGGCTGCCGTCGCCGCAGAATAACAGGGGGTGTGGGTGAGTGGAGGGATGGCCTGGCCAGCGGTGGGAGTAGTATGGGGGCGGTGAGGCCTCCGCGGCAGCACAGCCGGCCATGGGAGGCAGGAGCAGGCGGCACGACCGGCGCTGCTTTGGGCGGCTGGAGCAAGAAGACCAGAGGTTGAAGAAGCACTATGGCCGTTGGATGGACATCATACGGTCACTGGAGTATTGACTAAGTTGACAAAGCCCTCCGTCCCCGTCAACTTAGTAGGCCCACAAGTCAGCCCAACAATATGGTGGGTCCCAGCTAGCATGGGGTATTCATTTTTTTGGTTGTAATAAGGAGGCACTTCCTTGCGTGCGAAGATATAGCTGGTGGGTCCGACCTGTCAGCGGGGGGAATGTTTTTTTCCTGAATTACAGAGGCCCTTCCTGTGGGTCCTAGCTGTCAGCTGGAGGAATCATTATTTTGCACGTAATAAGGAGGCATTTCCTTGCGCGCGGCCGTGGACCCAGCTGTCAGCCTCTCCACGTCTGATCCACGTCCGATGGAGGTCATTCATTGACCATGTTGACCAGGCCGCGCCGAGAGCACCAGGGCCGTGGACGACGGCGAGGCCTAGGAAGGGAACGACACAGAGCCAGGGAATACTCAGCAGTTGTTTCTCACGCGGAGGAGTATGAGGGTTTATTGGTTCGTCTGCCGTCGCCGGAGAATAATATCATGTGTGGGTGAGTAGAGGGATGGCTAGGCCAGCAATGGGAGTACGGTGGGGCCGTGAGGCCTGCGCGGCAGGATAGCAGGCCGCGGGAGGAGGGAGCAGGTAGTCCCGTCGGCGCTTGTTTGAGCGGCTGGAGCATGAAGAGCAGAGATTGAAGAAACACGACAGCCTTTGGATGGACATCCAACAGTCACTGCTCTCGTGTGTTGACTAAGTTGACAGGGCGTTGCGTGTCTGTCAACCTTTTTTTTATGAAAGCATACGCGTCAACCTGTAGTAGGCGCACAAGTCAGCCTCAAATCTGTGGAAAACAACATACAACCCATCTGCCATTATTTCTAATAATGTACAGCCCATTTGCTAATTCTTAAGAATTTTTTTGGAGCCCGTCTTCTTTTTGTTAGCATTACACCCCATATTGTGGCCACGGTTAAAAAGTATACAAAATTTTGCATATTTCGGTGCGGTCAATTGTTTCTAATCCAAAAATATCGATTCACATTCAAACTATTTCGAAAAATAATTTATATAAATATAAAATCCAAATAATTGTCCATGCATAAAAATCAATGGAATTTAAGATCTTGTAATGAAAAAATATTGAAACTAATTCCCGGTTTGATGTGTTTTAAAAATGTACAGCCCATTTCCGGGCAAACCAAATGAAACTCTCCTCGTCTTGAAAGATTTGCAGCCCAGCAGGGCCGATAAAGCAAGTAGGCCTTGTTTGGGTATTTCTTTAAAAAATAGAACTGGGCTAGCCATTTTCAGCAAGAAAAAAACACAACTGGGCTCATGATGTGGTAAACATAAATAAAACCCTGGCTAGACGGGCCACAGCCCCCGCACAGCCCCATTGTTACCCTGATCCGTCGCTAATACTAGTATAAATAACAACTGCTTGTTCCTCAAAATAAACTGCACGACTTGCTGGGTCCCTGGTGTCAGCCGCTCGTAGTGTAATTCTCTCGTTTATTGACTACGTTGACAATGGCGTGAGCCCCAGATGTCCAACCATTAGGAGGAACCATATTTTTGGGCTTGTACTATAGAGGCACTTGCTTGCGTCTTCGCCATGACGCCGGTGGGTCCCTCTTGTCATCCTCTCCACGTACAGTCATCTCCTTGTTCCTCTCGGTTGTTGACGACGTTGACAATGCAAGAGGGCGGCGCACCGCGCACGGCGAGCGAACCAAGGCCGCAAGGCGGAGGACGACGGCGAGGCCTCGGACGGAACAAACAGGAGCCGTTGAAGATGCGCCGGTCCAGTCGCAGGCGGAGGGGAGTACGAGGGTTGACTGGTTCAGGCGCGGGTGCGTGTTGGGGCGCCGGAGAATAACAGGACGTGTGGGGGAATAGAGGTAGGGACTGGCCAACGTTGAAGGGTACGTACGGTAGGGCGGCGGAGGCGCAGCCAGCCATGGGAGGCGGGAGCAGGCGGAGCCGATGGGGTGGTTTGGTTTGGGCGGCTGGAGGAAGAAGATGACAAGAGATAGAAGATACACGACAGATGTTGGATGTCAATCCAACGGCTGGTAGGCGTAATCGCTTGTTGGTAGCTAGTAAGTCGACACCACCTTGGATAAGCTATTTCCTCGCGGGTCCCAAATGTCAGAATCCAAATCTGTCACGGTCATGCAGCCTTTCCTATGAAAATTTACAGCCCATTTGATGTGCTAGTTTGAAATAAGTTTGTGGGTGCGGGTGGGGGCTAATCACTTGGCTTCTCAGAATGCAGTGAGCTCAAGCAGCCGGCGAGAGTGAGGTTATTTCCCTTGGTTGGGATTTGTTACAATATTTCACTCTAAATTAAACGAATGGCAAGCCATTTGCCTTGTTTCAAAGAAAATATGACAGTCACAGACGAGTTGAAAAGG
Organism: Aegilops bicornis; assembly: GCA_021605145.1. Classification (NCBI taxonomy): domain Eukaryota; kingdom Viridiplantae; phylum Streptophyta; class Magnoliopsida; order Poales; family Poaceae; genus Aegilops; species Aegilops bicornis. Next base: position 480,474,058 of record CM038670.1, read on the forward strand.
GCAGGAACATCTAACTCCAGCTTACAAACTGTACAAAAGCACGAGGGTTAATTATTCATCAGGTTTACAAAAAAAACCAGATTGAAAAGGGCAACAACATCTATCTCCAGCACTGTTTTCGGCAGTCACAGTCAAATGGATCAGTTAGGTCCATAGAATGAACATCGTAGGTCGTAAAATTTACTGGATTATGACCACAATATGTTGTAAATAGAAGCCACGCACGTTCAGAAGCTCTTTTGCCCACCTGAAACTCCTTTTTTTGCTCTTCGACATACCCGTCCGTCAAAACCATGCTGCTGATAAACTTAAGCCTGATGGACAATAGTAACCTCGCATTTAGCAGGAAGAATGTGACAAATCTTGTGTTTGCACGGTTGGCTACATATCATTCTAGAGTTATTGTGTTCAATCGAATCTCATGAGAAGTGAGAAAATCCTGATGCTTACGAATCCACCGATTGGTTATTACTTTCTTACCCCGTCCTGTTGCCTAAATAGACACGAAGATTGAAAACAGTTAAGGTCTAAAAGAAGAGTGTCGAAGAGCAACAAATGAACGGTTAATTCTAGTACACTATATGCGGGCTTCCAATGTGCGTGAAATTATCACCATTATATACAACTTCTCCGGACATGGAAAGCATTGCAGCAAGCCAATAATCTTGTTCAGATCAGAACTATTCATTTGGATATATAAGATCTTGATGAATCCAGCACCATTGATAGGCCATCCATGGAGAAACTCTTCATTGAGCATAGAACATAATATTAGTACAAAATGTGTACTCCAAGATGATATATAAATTATGCTTAGAAATTTAAAATGCAGCTTATGGTTACAAGTGTAGATGATAATATAAAGTACCTGAAGAACTGTGGAGCCAAACACCATATTGAAATGAGCACAGAGATCATGTATTACACCCAAGGTCTCCAGTTTAGGCGCAGAGAGGACGGTTATTTGCAACGGTGAATAACTAGAATCAATGATCAACCTTTGAAGTGAAGGGGCATCTTGGATGATGAGCTGCCTTCCGTCAAAAGAAATTCAAATTCTTACAAGGTTAGGCGACTTTATTTGGAGACAACCGATTCTAACTGTGAAAACAAGCACCAAGAACTCCAGCGCAGGGCAACTGGAGTGGATGATGCTGTCCAATGAGGCCTCCGATATACGAACGCGCACAAGTGAAAGTTTCTTGAGAAATGGGAGTCGAAGGTTTAGTACCAGATTGTCTGGTAGGTAGCACATCGCAAAGGTGGCGGTGTGGAGAGAGGACGAAAAGCGTGAGATGGACATCGGTGCTGAGGGAACAAGTTCATGGCGTTCGGTATGTGGTATGTGATTTCCAGGGGAATAGTAGAACTCAAGCAGCTGTAGTTCTGTGAATTCAGGGGATTTCAGCCAAGCGTCCACCCTGCAGGGCATGGTATGCTTGCTCAGGTAGCAAGACGGGATGCAGAGGCTTTGAATGGAGCCCTGGTGGGAGGAGATGATGGCTCTGGGGATTTCAAAATCATTGAAGAGAGATAGCTGACGACAGTCGAGATTAAGGGGCACGGCGCACCATAGAGGGCGCCACCGAATTGAGAGGACTTGGGCGCGGCAGCAATCCTTGGTGGGGAGAAGCGAGATGATCTCCGCAAGGACGGCGTCCGGGAGATTGCTGATGCGGTCCACCCGAGATTCTACGGGTTCCTGGGATCCGGTGGGGGCAGGGTCGCCGCTTCTCCCAAGGCTGCCGGGTGGGATCTACAAAGGCGTCGCTGTCTGGCGGGAGCCTCATCTTCTTGGCGCTGGGGTCAGCCGACTCCATTTTCCTCGAGGGCGTCGCGTCGCGCTCACGGATTTGAGCAGAGTAACGAATGACGAGCCTAGTTGTAGTGCGGGCGAAGAAGAAGGGGAGCTGGGGGTTTTCTGTAGGAGTGAGGAAGAAGGGGAGCTGGGGTTTTCTGTAGGAGTGAGGTGAGGAATTTGGGGGTACGAGTGGAGCGAGCTGACGTGAGGTGGGTGGGAACGAGGAGGAAGAAGAGCACCCAGGTTTTTTTGGGGGGCGGTGTGCTGGGTGTGGGTAGCGCCTCTCATTCAGTAAATATATGGGATTTTGAATTGATTTTACTATTTACTAGTGTGGATGGGCTGTTTTGTCTTGGGCCCAGAGAAATAATTACTACTAGTACAGTGGAGACACTCTAAAGCTACCCAGAAAAACAATTACTACTAGTACAGTGGAGACACTCTACCGCTTCTGGCTCCTCCTAGGTCATTGAAACGTCTCCCTCTACTGATTGCTGTTATACTTTTGTTCACCGACATGCGGGCCATGCAGCGCGCGGGCCCAAATGCCATCCACCAAATTAGAAGGCAGTATGCAGGCGGAGAGTTACCCCGGTTGTAGCACGGCAGTAACGAGCCGTCGTATCACAAAACCCCACCTCCCCGTAGTCTAAGTTTGACGGACGAAGCAACCATCATTTCACTCTTCGTTGAATCCCCTTCTCCCTCTCCATCTTCAAGAAAGGCAACACTTGCATCTGCCACTGTTCTTCTCTCCGAACGAAGGGAAGGTAAGCGGATCCGTGATGTTGGTATATTTTCGTTCAGAGAAAAAAAAAAGAACGTTTGCAAAGCTGTAATCGGTCCTCACTCTCTTTTTTGTTTCATTGTCATTGCGATTGTGTTTTCCTTTCAGAGGTCTCCTAGTATTCGTCAGTTTCATGATGGACCAAGGAGAACCAGGCAAAGATCTACCGATATTGGAGCAGACGTGGGAGGCTGATCCCCATGGGACAGAGAGCTCCAAGAAGATGGAGGCAACCACTTAGCCAACCCCAGATACGCTCACGGCCACTACTGAGATGGTCAACACCCCATTTGAGGTTACAGCCCCCATGGCACTGCAGGAGCAGTTTTCCCCCTTCGAGGATGTGCCCCCCCCCCCCCCGCTGAGCTGCCCAAGGTGATTTCCTTCTTTGCCGATCTCGATTGTGGTTTTTCATATAAGTATGTGGTGATATTTTAGAAAATGAAGTATGTGGTGATTAATAATGCAAGATTTTATTAGCTTCGATGCCATGCTATACATAGTGGTTTAAATAACTTGTGTTTCTTATACTTAAAAGTAATTCAGAATTTGTTTCTGTTTCAATTAGAGCCCTGATGCAGACAAGGATTGTGTGGTTGTACATGTCACTCGCTATGAGGCGGATGACCTGAATGTACGCACTGGGAAAACAGAGTTCTTAGGCTGTTGGATCCTGGAAGCCATTTGCGGTTATACCAATGAAGAGTTGTATTCCAGCCTCACTGTTGTCGTGCGTGTTGTCCGAGGTGTCTTGAAGCACAAGAAGTTCAAAGCTACTCCTTCGTTTGTGAGGCATCTTGTTCTTGTCAAGCTTACGCAGGAAGATGACGTGGCGTGCCTCCACAAACAAGTTTATCAGTGGCAAGGCCACAAGGTTGTCTTCATGAAGGTTCACAGGATTGAGGTGCTGCGGGACGTCCTCGATGATGTTCATGCCAAGGTCCGTCTTGTGTCCAGCCCAAATTAGATAGAGGCATGAAATAGTTGCCCCAGCTAGTGTTTAATAGTAGTTTGGATTGTGTCTAATTATCCGAACCTTGCTCATTATCGACCCCTCTGGGGCTAGTACTATGGTTGAATCCGTCTATGGGAACTGCTGCTACTTTTGTGTGCCCGTGAATCATGTGAGAACCATCATAATTATTGCCGAAACAGATGCGTCCTCACTAGTTTTTTCATGAATATGGCATGGTAAGACATAAGTTGTCACGGTTTATCATACCAGCAGTGTGTGTTTTGATGAAATAGAGCACTCGTTCGAGAACCGTGCGCCGACTTATACATAAGTACTTGTAAACACTATTGGTGCTACCCCACTTGTAAGAAGTTGTGCAAAACACGGCACATTGGCTCAGCTCGCTTCAACACTAGGCTATCGACCAGCTAACAATCAACAATCTATTGTCTGACATATAAGCAACTATCTATCTTGTTACAGTGGTTCATGCAGTTAATTGAGGCCACAATGTAATAAATTCCAAACGTTCACACGCTAGTCCAGCGCTCATGTGGAACACTCACATTAAAATCGTCTTCATAAAAAACTTGAAAAGCATAAGTTGAGCAATTTTATACATCTCAATGATTCATAGAACATAACAAACATATACTAGTTCACAGCAAAAGACAAAGTTGTGAGAAGGTTTACAAATCAGGAAAAAACAAGCAAGGCTTCTGCGAGCAAAAGGGCCTCCCGGCAGGTCTAAATTTCCTGGAGTTCACTCTAGTTTTTCTTGATGCCACCATCCGTGGTTAGGTTCTCTCATTCCGTAATAACCAATTATAATTGTGGTCTCAAATGGAATGCGAACTGAACCATGCAAATTATCTTGACCAGCTGAAATGCTTGTGCATTCCACTAAATTTAAGCACCGCTATTTGCAGAAATAAGCAGACCACAATGCCTCTTGCCCAAGACCTGTCCAAAAACCCTCCATGCAGCCGTGCCAGCTAGTCCTCGGTCCATGGATGAACTGGTAGAAAGTGCATTCCGGACTAGGATGTAGTTGTTTTCGCTCGTCCCTGCACTGCAATCAGGAAGTAAAACGTACGAATCAGCTTCTTTTAGATTGCGTTGGTCATTCTACCTTAGTTACTACCAATGTAGGGATACCTTGAAGATGGGAGGTTAGACGACGGCAACGAGGGATAGCCATCTCATTTTGCGCAGTTGTACTAAAACTGAGGTGTGTGCTTTTGATTGCGCGGATAGAAATGATACAGAGACAGACATCCCGAAACGATATGGAGACAGACATCCCTGTTTGCGCAAATACGAAATATGATTAAACAGTGACAGATATTACTACTTTCCCCGTTTCCTCTTAGAACCAAGTCCTAGATTCATGCTACAGCTTTCCCACTTTCTTCCCTGTTTGAACCAACGCTTTGAGTCGACTGTATGAACTAGCTTTACTTCTAATAATAGTAGAAGTCTAGGTGGCTTTGGAACAGCGGACGAAAGTAGAAAAGGATCCACACGAAGGGAGCTAGGGCGGTAGAGCAAGGCAGGTTTCGAAGGAATATATACCTGAGGGTCGTCGGCATGTGGCAAAGACGGTGTTGGGAGGCTGCGTCTTGGCCACAATACCGCAGGGAGGAAGAAGGGGTCGGAGGCCCTCCCGAGCCGGCGCTCTCTCGGAGAGAACGGCACGGCCGCCGATCGGGACGCGCGGGCAGCCGTTGGTCTCCTCCCTCGCCATTGACGACAGCGTGAACGATGCACCTACACCCCTGCCCCGGTCGAGGTTGTCCGGCCGGATTTGTGACCAGCCGTGAGCTGAGAGAGAGTGTGGCTCCTATGTGTTGCTTAGATCTGGAGAGCATGAGAGAGTGAACGAGAGGAACCCTAGTAAAGCAAGCGCTAAGGCTCTAGCTTTTATATATAGTGGAGTGATTTTGTTGTACCAGCTTCAAAAAAAGCGCTCCTACGTGTACCCGCGAGTGGGTGTGAAAGAACTAGTGCGTGCGTGCACCGCTTCTCTTCGTGAGAGTACAATATACTAAGCCCAAAGAACGTTCGCCGCAAGAGTAATAGTATAAGTGTGTGACGTGTGAGCTAAAATAAAATGTGCGTGCCGTCTTTTGTTTTTTAGAAGTTCTGAGGGTAGGGTGTGAAGAGCACATATGTGCGTGACGTCTACCTGCAGATAGACGGTGGGTGCAACGTCTTGAAGTCTGCGAGAGGACTCGGGAGAGGCGTGACTCGTGAGGGTGCGTGTGCGTGAGAGAGAGGGGGGCACGTATCAATGCAATGCATGTGTCCGTAAATCATTATCCGACAAACGTTCGCCACAAGCCTTTTCCTGACAAACACCATAAGAATCGTTAGACCGGCATCCGACAGTGTCAGTTTTGCCATGTCATTTAACAGAACAGCCACTCCTCCTACACACAAATCTTCCACGTGAGTGTTAGCAACTGCCGTATGCTCCCTCCGTTCCGAAATGCAGTGCATATAGCTTTATTGAAAATTCAAACCTCGCAAACTTTTACCGAGTTTTCGTGTACCAAATTGCACATGTAGAATACCATGTATATATCATTTCATTCATCTTCGAGAGGTAACTATAAAGATGGGTGAGGAGTCTACAAAGAAAGACCATCATATCACCCGCAGCAATTTCAAGCATCCTTTAGTGTCGAGGAATATCATAGGAACTCTATATAATATGATTTTTATAGGATTTTTTCCTTTAGATCCAATTGTTTCATAGGAATAGATTCATATACTCCACATTTCAAAGGAAATAAACATGATATCATTTCTATAGCTTTAGAGCCACTTGGTTCATATGAATGGATTTCTATACTCCCTTAATTTCAAAGGAAAATAAACATTAGCGTATATTCAATAGAAAAGTTCCTATGATATGAACCAAATTACATCTCTTTTCTAATCCCTCCTCATAGGAATTGAGATACATGTCATCTCTAGATTCAATAGAAAAGTTCCTATGATGTGAACCAAATGACATCTCTTTTCCAATCCCTACTCATAGGAATTGAGATGCTCCATGTCATCTCTTTCCCTAGAACTTCCATGTATACATCTTCTATTCCTAAATAGATAGTACAACCCACTAGTAGCTTTTTTCCAAAACATGCAACTATGGCACAAGAACTATATAGTGTGCCAATAACTTTGAAAGATGGTCATTTGGATGAAGCTAACCCTACAAAGGCGAGAGATAGGCAAATCCGAGCACTCTTGGCCGTTGGATATCATTAACATTCCACCAGATCTGCCACATGTACAATTTAGAAGACTCCATGGTTGAACTTAAGCATAATGCACAAACCTCAAAACACAAGCATTTCTCCTTTGTTCTAGAATCTTCTGTATCATAATTGATTATTTTTTCTAAATGAATTGCCATTATTTGTTTTTTAATTTATGATTTATAATGCACAACCCCATGAATATTAACATTTTTATAAAACTAATTGATTTTGAATGAGATGAACTATAAGAACTAAACGAACATCTACATGATGCATATATGACTCAAAGCTTTACATGCTATAGTGTGTATTTATTCATAATTTTGTTTTGAAATCTCATGCGTTCAATACATGTGTACCTTCCTAGTTTTGAGTAGAGTAGCAAATTTCACGCGGCCCCAGGTATATCAAAATGCAGGGCCCATGCATCATTGCCTTTCAGTCGAACCTACGTCCACAATCTTTTGTACGTACTATATCTCCACTGGTCCCCGAACCCAAAATGCTGCCTCGTTCCCGTAAAACCAAGCGGCCCACACATATTTAAGGCGTCGACTCGAACCCGTTTACTACGACGTGGCCCTGCACGCCGTAGTACTCCTACAAACCCTACCACCGCACTCATCATTGGTTTTCTTCAAGAGGACGAGGTAGAAGCCGATTTGTAGTAGAGGCGCTTTAAAACAAAGGATCTATAGTGGAGACCCCTACCCTAGGGTGCCCTAGGTAGCTGTCGCACGCATCATTGTTTTCTCTTTTCTTTATGCTCTTGCGCCCTAGAGTGAAATGATGGTTGCTTCGTCCATCCAGCTTAATGCGAGAAAGGTGGGGCATTGTGATTTGACCCCTCATCGCTCATTTTCTACTACTGCGGCTCTACGACCGGGGTGCCTCCAATTCCAACCGCTGCTCCGAATTGTAATTTGGTGCATCGCATGTGGAACAAGACGGTGGATGAGCCACATGTCGGCCAAAGGGGTCCTGTTAAGTGTGTCGCCATTTAGGTGTGCGGATCGACCACGCTTGAGTTGCTACACCAACATGATAGGAGCAGCCTACCACTTGGTTTTGCTCCTTGGTGAATCCCGACTATATTGATCTAAAAAGATATGTGCTGAACTACCCTCTCTGTCTCGGTTTTTTTATTTTTAGGCGTCTCGGTTTATAGGGCCTGCACGTTGTTCTAGGTCATCCATTTGACTAACTAAATATGAGTTACTATGTCACAAAAGGTATATCATTGGATTCTTAAGCAGATGTAGTTGTATTTAAAAGTCGAGGGCGGGGCTTTTCCTGCGCGGTAGGCGGGGCAGTTCCGCCTAGTTGGTTCGACAGAGACGCGAGAAGACGAGGGAGTAGGCTGCTGCCAACGTAGGGCCGTGTGATTTGACAGCGAGTTACTGCTGGACAGGTGGGGCCCCGCGATTTGACTTGCCATTATCATTTTAACTGCGGCGCTACGACCGGCGTGAGTCTCTTGATTCCTGACCACCTCCATACAGGTGCCTCTCCCGATGCTCCACCATGTAGTAGAGACTGGCTCTTGCATGAGAGCCCACTTCTCCACTTTTTCCTTGCCTCTCTTTCCTCCACATATGCAAAAATGCCATGTAAAGTGCACTATTGTACTTACTTTTACTTGCTCCAACAGGTGCTTAAGCTTGCCACATAGGCATAAAGTCTGATGTGGCAAGTTAATGTAGCGACCCGACCTCAGACGGTCAAGCCTCTGTGTATCTGTGCCATCCCTGGATCAGTATGCTGGCACACACAGTACATCAATGTATATATCAAAGTGCAATCACATGTATAATTAACGTAAAACTGATATATACCTCATAATACTTAGCGGAAACAATCAAACAGATGTGGAGTCCCATCAACGCCATCGGCAGGTTGAGTGTAGACCGTAACCTTGTACCGTACTCTTACTCGTCGGAAGTAAAATATCTGCAACATGAGACGTTGCAGCCGTGTAGGTCAAGACATTGAATGTACCGCAAGATCACAACATGAGAAAGCGAGATGATAATACTATTCTATATGCAATATGGCTTTGTGGCTCTGTGTCTGATGTTTTTGCGTAAAAGCTGGTTTTATTTTCCCTATAACAAAGGAATATTAGGAGTCTGTACTATGGAGTTTTCTATTATGACATGGTTCCGCCAACCGATGTCTCATAGCCCAAAATCATCATAAGTTGCCCACAATTAAGTTATCAATCCGGTGTTGAGAGTTCCGAGATAGATCCAAGTCCAGAGGCTCAAATTGTCCGTAACGGGGACACGGCTAATCGATTAGGTTTTAACCCTCTGCAGAGGTTTGTACACTTTACCCGCAAGATTCGATCCCTCTCTTTACGTTCTCGCACTTCAGGGTGTTTGAGAACAAGGCGATCAAACATGGTCTTCCAAAGAGTTCCTCTGACCACTGTCCGGTGCTCATCCAATCCTACCGTAGTTCTACATCTGCTAGCACCGTCCCAGCTAGTCACAACTAAGGTCAACCAAGCCAGAGCCCATAGTGACTTGCGGTTGCACAGGTAAGCTTCCGGGCATGAAGTATTCTTCCGTCCGTTTGAGTGCAGGTGAAGCTTTACGCAAGATGTCATGGCGCTTCTCCATGCATCCCGCCCAACCACTGGATTCTCCAGGGTGCCCGTCAACCATCCTTCACCCAGTAGTGTGTATTGAATTCTTGTCTTGAGTCTTGAAGTCTTGAGGCCTTGAAAATGCAGTCCTTGCAGATGCCATCATGGAGTTGTCGTCATTGACGTAGAGTCCTCCTTCTTCACACCACTCTCAACCCCGTCTACTATAGCGTAGCATTAAAATAAATAACGTCCCGGGCTTGGTAACAGGGTGATGGGTTCCTACCTCATGCATACTACTCAACTACAAGGATTCAACGTCACTACTGGAGAGTTGTTGCAAAGATGCCACTAAATGCAATAAAAACATAGGTATGAAAGCATGGTCAAAGTGAACTTGCCGGGTAAGTTGATGAAGATAACAACACTCTCGAATAATGACTTGGTAGAACTATTCGTCACTCCGTTGAAAATCTATATAGTCATAGCATTCATATAAGCAAACATCCTAGCAAACAATTCTAACACTCATAATAAAACCAACAAATAAAAATGCAAATCAAGGGACACCAAATAAAAACAAAGGAAAACTACACAACAAAACTACCAAAGAAAAACTCGGAGAAAACAATTCAAGGTTTTCACCACATCAAGCATCAACTAAGAAATAGTTTTACACCACTAAAACTTCTCTTAACAGAACCTAAGCATGGGTTTTGCTAACTAACAGAAGGGAAAACATCATGCAAACTAGGAGAAAAAAGAATCACATCAAAAGCTATTATAGAACTCCTATTATGCCTATAACAATTCTAGCAAGAAAAAATAAAATAAAAAATTTTATTTATTGTAAATAAAAGTTCATGTTCTTAAACTACAGAAACTAATCTAAAATAAACTATGACATAGGTAAAATAAAATTATTTACTAAATAAAACAATAGGAAAACAGTAGCTAGTTCAATAAATAAGAAACACATGATTTTGATTAAAACTATTTTTTTATTAAATCTAAAATACCCAACTAAATTCCTACTACTAGGCAAAGTCAAAACAAAGCAGTGACAAAAAGAATCACCAAAATAAAATAATCCTTACTCATTTTATAGCAGAAATACTAATCTGTATAAAACTAAAATAAAACAATTTCTAATAATTCAAACATGGCCAAACATATTTTCTACAGAAACTACAACAAATTTGCAAACTAGCAAAAAAAGAATCAATTAAAAATATTAAGTAACCTAAAAGATATGGATTTTACAAAACTGAAACTATTCTGTTAAAAACAGAAACGAAAAATAAAACTAAAAAGAAAAACTGGCGCTAGTGGGCCTATCTAACGCTCAGGCGTTATATAACTAAAACGTGCCCGCGGTTAAATAGAAAATAAACCGATCGGCCGGTCCAAACTAAACCGCTAACTAAACCGTAACTAATCGGCTTTATTTAAAATAAACTGTACCCCTTCGGGGGATCTAATCTAAACCCTAGATTCTAGATCGGACGGTGGAGGGGGCTCCGGTGGCTTACCGCGGTGGTCGGCGGCGACGGCGGCTCGGGTGACGACGGCGCGGCGGCTCCGGTGCTCCGGGGCGACGGCGGAGGCGTCAGGCGGGTGCGGCGGCTCGAGGGGAGTCCGGAGGTGGTCTCGTTGGAGCTCGGGGCGACGGAGGTGCTCGGTGGGGTGCAATGGCGCCGGGGGCTCGGGTTTCGGCGAGGAATCGCGGGCGAGGGGTGAGGGTTTCGGGTTCGGGGAGGGGGCGGAACGGGGTGAGGGGGGGTATAGATAGGGGGGGTCGGCTTGGAGGAGGGGGCGGATCGGGGGAGGATCCCGGGGATCACGGGATTCCGGCGGCGGCGGCGGTGGTTCTGGCGTGGGGAGGAAGAAGAAGACGCGGCGGGGCGATCGGGCGGTGGGACCCAGCGGTCAGCGGCACAGGGCGAGAGAGAGAGGAGCGGGCGACCGAGGCGAAGGGTTTCGGGCGTGTGCGCGGCTGGGCAGCTCGGTATTGGTGGGCTGAGGCTAGGCTGCGCTGGTGGGTGCCTCTCGGTGGGCAGTTAGCACAGCTGGCGCTGGCTTTACTTTTATATATATATATATATATATATAACATAGACAACAAAACAACACAAATAAATAAATAAATAATATTATATAGACATATAATATATCAAAATTTTCAGAAAAAAATTTCCTACAACATGAACTATTTTCCAGCTTCGAATAAAATACACAAAAATTCAAATAAAACAAAGAGTGCTCCTGCCCTAATAAAATCCACTGAAAATCATTTTAAAAATACCAAAATGACTTCAAATTAATTTCTCTCCAATTTTCTGATGTAGGGAATCATGTTACCCTATTTTCCGTATATTTTTTTTTTGGAGAAAAATATTTTGAATAAAACTCAAATAATTCCAGATTTGAAAGGGAGTTTCAAAATACTTTCAAATGACTTTCAATTTGATTCTTTTTAACCTCCAACTCATATTTCATATAATTTTAAGAAGTCATTTTATCTTCTCTCATGAAAATCATTGAGTTGCATAAAGTTTCTAAAATTTGAATTATTTTCAGATGGAATTCAAATCTTTTCAAAACCCTTTTCATTTATTTAAATGGAAGAGTCATATCATCTTCACTCTAGGGTTTTGTGATGAAATGAATTTGAATTCATGGAGATCATAAATGCAAGGTGGAAGTTTGGGAAAATCATTTCATTCCCTCTCATTCAACTTTCGAGAAAGATTCAAATTTCACTCAATTTCACACAAGCAATCACTCAACAATCAAACAAACAATCAGAATTTTTATTTAATATAACATTCCAAAATTTAGAATTTTGGGATGTTACAGATTAATCAAGAAGAGAGAGACTAGTTTGGTGACCCAAGGAAGAAAGCGGTGCTAAGCGTGTACCTAGGTGAAAAGAAAATTTTGAGTCTATAGCTAATTAAATGAAGCAAACTTAGCAACACCATTTCATTGGAAGAGGTCACTCCTTGGCAAATGCAATAAATACTAGTACTCCCTGTGTCCCATAATATAAGAACGTTTTTGGCACTGCACTAGTTTCAAAACGTTCTTATATTATGGGACGAGGGAGTACTGAAGAAAGAGATAGAGAGGAGTAAAAAAATACACTTATAGCCAACCTTATAGCCAACCTTGTTGTAGTATGAGTGACTAAGTGATGACTATGTATGACATGCCAACATCAGATAGCCTAACGCACTGTGTTAAATCTCCAAGGGCGCGAGCGATGCGACGGTCGTGGTAGGCGCGACCATGATACGGGCTGCTGGCAGCCCTTGGATCTGAGATCAAACGGTCGCATGCTATGTTGCTGAAAATTTGCAGAATAACCCTCCAGGATAGGATATTCACCCATAGGTCTAGAATCACGCCATTCAACCGTTCGATCTCAGATCCAAGGGCTCTCGGAAGCCCATATCATGGGAGAATGGAAAGCCACTACCCTGCCGTTCGCACGCTGGCAGTTCGCTCCTACTCGCCCTCGCACGCATTTCAATACTACGGCGGTTCGCTCCTAGTCGTCCCGTCCATTCACATTACGGCAGTTCCACTAATCCTAACCCTCCTCCCAAATCCATGGCGTCCCAAATCTCCATGATCGGCAGTGAGTACAAGGTTAGAACCATCACCGGCGATGAGTTCGACGTCATCTACACCCGTTGTTCTGCGACGGTGAAAGGATGCCTTTCTCGCTTCAGACGCATGTTCGAAAACTCAGATGATAAGTGGGTCACTGGGCTAGATGTTGAGTACACCAAAGTCCTGGGACGAGAGAAGGATCTAAAGGACGAAGAGAGGAAGAAGCCCGCCGTGATCCAGGTTCGTGTACATAACGTTTGCTCGGTCTACCACATATGCCATGCCGACGTTGAGTGCTAGGATTTTAAGAACTTCCTCAAGGACAAAACAGTGAAATTCGTTATTGTAGACTTTAAGAACGACAAAGAAGTCCTGGGTCGGATAGGCCTCGTTGTAGGCAACCCCTTCGACCTCCAGAAGAATCGGCTGGTGCCCTCTCGTCAGCCTTCAATGCTGACCCTGGCAGGAGCCATGGTTCATCCTTCGTATCGTAAACTGGAGAAACCTCATTACACGTTTCATTGTCATGCATGGCAGCGGAATGTACTAGACATAGACCACATACACTACGCTGCAATGGATGGCTACCTTTGTTTCAATATCTATAAGGGTTGGATGAAGAGCAACAACCAAGTGTGCGGTTCAAGCAAAGAAGTATCGACCAAGAGGAAGAGAGACAAGGACGAAGTCGAGGACATGGACGACGACTCCGAGTAAGGTGGCAGTGTCATTGTTCATGGTGGTTCTAAACTTCTAATGCAGTGTCTACTGGATTAGTTGCATAGTTTAATTTCAGGTGTGCTTAGTTTAATTTGAGGGGTGTGTTGTGCTGAGCCCCCAGCAGAACTATGTTATGTTTGTTCTCGTTACTTTAACTCTTCAGTATGTAAATACTACTAATATTTCTTTAATAGAATTTAGCACCCCAATTAAGCACGTACTAGCTTTTTTAATAGTACTATATGCATAATTTGGCAACGAGCGCTCTCTATATGTACCACCTTTTTTTAATTTCAATTTTTGCTCCATGGCACAATCCATCGATAATACTACTGTACAAAAGTATACATTTTTTAAAAGGCTAGTGTACTATTCATCACATATATAGCCAGTTAAATTCTCAACCTAGAACGACGTGCATGCCAGGTAGTAAACCGATACGGAGGAAGTATAGTAAAAAATGAGGTGATTTTACCGAGCGATCGGCGGGGGAGCATGGCCTGTCATGCGGTCCCACGTGTCATGATGTACCACGATGCGTGTGTCCCTCTTGAGGCAGAAGCAATATTACGTGGTTTGAGATGATGGCGAACCGAAGTGTGAAATAATGGTTGCTTTGTCCGTCTGGGAAGGTGCGGCATTGTGATTTGACGTCTCATTGCTCATTACTACTACTGGGCCGGTACGAGTGGGGTGCGTCCCCCCTGCTGTTCGGCATTGTTATTTGGTGCTTGACACGTCGACCCGGTTGCTATATGTCCCACATGTCGGCGACAGAAAGTACATAATTCATGAAAGGGAGCGTCGACGGAGGAGTATACTACAGAATTCATGAAAGGGAGCGACTTAGTTTTGGAAAAATCTGTTTTTACGGAGTACATACCCACTAGGGTTTATATGGCTCATCTAAAAAACATCTGTTTTTCCGTTTGATAAGTCTCAATTCTACTATACTAGTAGTAGTACCATTACATGTTGGATTTCGAGGTGCGTTAGATCACCCGACGCAAGCAGTGTCAAGAGGAAACTAACCAATGCATGTACAAGTTCATGGAAATTTAGTGGTCATTCATGCATTCGTTCTAATTAATGCCTCGGTAAACATAACTTCTTGAGAAAAACAAGCGTACTAATTACTTGTGCAAACTACGAAATTAATTCGAAAACTCACCGTCTACCTTGGTTGGAGAGATTTTGAAATTGAGCCATAAACTAGAATGGAGGGAGTATTAACTTTTGTCTTGATTACTATTTGTGGCCTTGTATAGATGCAAAATGTATTTTTTTATAGTGGACTTGTATAAGTAAATGGAGGGAGTACTAACCAAAGTACGTAGTAGGGACGAGGAGTAAACGGAGGGAGTAGTAAAATTTTAACCTTGTGCTGCGAGCCACCGCGCGCGTGGGCGTAAAGGCGTATAGTAGTAGTAGTAGTAGTAGTAGTAGTAGTAGTAGTAGTAGTAGTAGTAGTAGTAGTAGTAGTAGTAGTAGTAGTAGTAGTAGTAGTAGTAGTAGTAGTAGTAGTACTCGTAAGCGAGCTTCACCTCATCCTGCGAGCCACCGCGCCCGTGGGCGGGGGAGATGGCGTACTAAGCAAGCTTCTCCTCGGTCTGCGAGTTGACGGGACACATCAAAAGTACTCCAGTGTATAGAGTCTTGCCTCTAAGGTAACCCCCACATGGTTTGCCTCTTTTTTTAATTTAACATAACGCGTCAAGTCGCAATATTTTTGTTCACCCGTGTTAGTCGATCCTCCCTCCACCAAGTGGACAACCAGTACACGTGCCAAATTACCACGTGGGCTGCCTTTTTCGTACAGAAATGAGCTCCACCGTGTACCCGCGCGGGTGTGGTTGGGAAAGAGGCGGGAGTACGTGCGCCGTGCGTGCACCTCTTCTCTTCGTGCACGTCCCCCACCTACGTGGGTGTGTGTGTGAGAGAGATACGAACCTAGACATAATGCGCCGTCCATCCCCATGCCTCCGCCCAATCCGACCACCAGTCACCACCATGCCCCACTCCTCCTCACCTTATCTCTCATCTTTCTCCCTCCATTTTTATATACAAGGGGCCACTATGAATATTACAATTTGCAGATATACAAGGCCACTAACACTAATCGATGAAATATTAATGGTGTTTGCCTCGTGTTACTAGCAAAGGAGGACATTAATTATCCCTTGCATGCATGCGGGAGTTTGTAAAAAAATGCATCTTGATATTCCGTGCAATGCACGGGCATCTTGCTAGTCCATGAAAACAACACATGGCAAAATTCCATGGAGAACGAGGGATTTGAATCTGTTGGGAGGGGTTGTTTGGATCTTGCCTGGGGTAGCCAAAATATTGGCGACCCTTTTGTCCACCGATGCCTTTGCCACCGATGAACGAGGAATGGCTCGGGTGCTCATGCTGTCATGCATCCTCCAGTAGCAAGACGTTGGAGACGAGCTCGCATGAGCTGTGTTTTTTTGTCCCACAACGCCGCCTGAGCCGCCCGCAGACCGACCGGCAACCCGCAAATTACGCCATCCAACCGTAGCCGCACACATTATGACAGCAACTCAACCAACCGGTTGAAATTCACGCAAACACGTAGACAAACTGATATATCATATAAACAACGACGGAAATCATATAAAATACCGGATTTTCATACAAACATGACGGATTTCATTACATTCAAATGTACTATGCGGTGCTAGTTCTGGACAGCACAGGTATATAATACCTGGCCTAAATGGTCACCCGCCGATCGATTTCTGTTCCTCATGTCCGGCAGCACGATCATCGGACTGCCGGGAGCCCCGGAGGTATATGCTTCAGCGCAAAGGACGGCTCGCTTCCCCATTGCCCAACTGATATCATTGGCTGGTGCCGAATATGATGGTGGCCGGCACCGGTTCGAGTTCATCACCGGCCACTACTTCGCCATTGCCGGCACCGGCTCGAGTTCATCCTAACATTCCCCCCTTCCATGAAGCCCATGCAGGGTCGACGAAGGTCCTCGCAACAAAAGGATCCGGCAAAACACCTGCTGTGTACGCCGGCATCGCCTCTGCGGTGGCCTTCATGGGACCCAAGCGGCGGCGGCCTCCCGTGTTCTACTTCTCCTCTATGATGGCGGCGGACGCGAAGGCGCTGGCCACCGACTCGTCGCTCTCCGCGCACCCAGCTTCTGTCGCTGCTTGCATGGCGCGGCCGCCGGCATGGGAGTCTCGGCCACAGAACGGGAGACGCGGTACGAGGCGGCAGCATGGACGGAAGCAATGACGCACGTGCGCCGCTCCTCGTCGAGCTGGCCTGGAGCGGCGAGTTGCTGACTCTGGCGAGGGGAGGGAGGTGGATCAGCGAGCTGCGTAGCTCGTATCCGGTGGGCTACCCAGCCGGCTTGGATGCAGAATAACTACTCTTCATAAGCCATTGTAAGAGTGGACAAAATGGTGGAGGAGATAGGGGAGCGGCGGAGGTGTGCGATTCTTGGCCGGCGTTTGGCCTCGTTTAAATAGGAGATTAAATAGACGGCGGACGGGAGGAGCTCGGCCGGCGTTACGTTTAACGCCGGCCCGGTCATGAACGGACGTGTGTCCAGAGTGGGTTTCTCGGGTTCCACACGAGCGGGTTTCATGGAGGCGTTTGAATGCGGAACGGAGGCGTGTTTAGCCGGGCGTGCCACGAGTGGCGCCCTCGACTCTGACCTAGGACACCGCGTCGTTCTTCCACTGATGTGTGGGCTCTTTCGGTGCATGGTCTGCATGTCAGTGACCCAACGCAGGCAGCGCACAGCAGAGGAACCTTTGGTGGGCCAGGGCGATCAGAAGCGGGCATTTCATAAACCGATGATTGTACATTGAGTGTGACGTCATCTTTTTCATGTAGATAAGCCTACTATGTTGATAGCCCTTTCGATACGTTGTGATTCATAAAGACCGCTGCAAACATCAATGTTCTGCTTATCACAGATAAGATTGATTAATACCCGTAACAATCCATGTCCTTAACAAAGGGTGCATGCACGTATAGGTTGAGCGTGTGTCTTGCGTCGTGTGATGTGTGCATGCAGGTGTGCGAGTGTTGCATGCGTGCAAGGGTACGTTTTAGTGTTGCATGCATGGGTGCGTGCGTGCGTGTGTTTGTGAGTGCATGTGTACGTGTCAGTGTTTCCTGCCAGCATGCGTGTGTGTCCGTGTCAGTGTTGCACACCTACATGCATGCGTGTCTTGTGTGCGTGCATGTGTACGTGCGGGGTGAGGCTACACGTCAGTCGACTGACTTTTTCATCTCTTGTCATTAGATTTTCCAGCCGTTGGATACGAAATCAAGGGCCTCCAGTTTATTATCAAACTCCACCCCCCTGAGCCGCCAACCACCACCGGCCGAACCGCTAGCCCTCGCCGCCCGCGGCCGCCCTTCCTCCCCGAAATCACCCCACCGCCCGGTCCGCCGCCCGCGCCATCCCTCTAGCCCCCCCTCCCCGAAGCTTTTTCTCCGGGGATCCCCACCCCACCGCCCAATGAGCGCCACCCCCAACCGCCGATGACTGCCAACCAGAGGTCTCACGACTTTGAATACCCACCGACCAATAATTTATTACCATTTCTGTCCTTCATATATGCGCTGACGGGTGGGCCCTATGGTAATGTGCGCTGCTGAATGTGGACCGTTTGACTGGTCAATTGATCGTGTTATCAACAAATTACGGAGCTGTATGGTGAGCCAGTGACCGTATGATCACCCTAAAATGTACTCCTATTTTATTAACATAGTATAGACTCAAACTACCATTTCTTTCTTTCATAACGGGCTGACAGGTGGGCCGCACGGTTACGCGCCCCGATGGTGCAACACTAGTTGCGCCGCGTGGAACGTTTGACTGGTCAATTGATTGTGTAATCAACAAAATACGGAGTTGTACGGGTGAGCCAGTGACCGTATAATCATGATATGTATTTGTTTAACACGGATGCACGCAAGGGTTCATATATACGTGCAAGCACTCACCGCTATAAGCGCACACACGCGAACCCTACCCCTATGAGCACCTTCGAGAGAGTGGGCCAGCATATATGATCTTGAGATTTTACGAAGTCACCATAGGTGCCTCGTAGTCGAGTGGACGTCTCCTCCCACTGAACATACATCGCCGGAAAATACTAAAATTTTGCAAAGAGCATGTGCGTGAGACACCCCGACACCCTGAGAGAGATTGTGAGCATGTGTGAAAGAGAAATGCCGATGCATATAAAGTGTGTGCACTTATGCATTAGATAGAGAGATATATAACGCGTTTGTGAGAATGGGGCAAGGCATAGTGCATCTACGTGTAAAAGGCGGTTCTACGCATTAAATTAAAATATAAATGGCATTATTATTTTTGGATGAGATCATGAACTTTGCAAATTGCGATGGACGAAAATCGGTCTATCGGACACCCATACTCTATTGAATTCTAGCATGTGCATGTGTTTATTTCATATTATCGATCCATAGAGTGAGAGCGGTTTGAAATACAGGCAATGGATGCTTTTGCAATTCATATATTTAAAACAAAAAAGAGGCTAGCCAACTCACCTCCAGGAGGCTCCCCCAATTGTGGCTTCGTCGGCCGTCGGATATGCCTTTCTGGCGTGTCCTGGCCGTCGGATCTTCACTTGCGGTTAAATTATTTTCACCCCATGGTTCATTTTTCTTCCCAATGACTAGTGGGCTCGTCTCGTGTCTGTATTGGCTGGGTAAGTGGCGCCCGGGTGAGAGAGAATTTGTCCCATCCACGCGCCGCGCCCGCACCCAACACAACCCAATCCCCTCGTCCCACACGCCGTGCACACTCCGGTCCCCTCATCCCGCACGAACCCTAGGAGAGAGAGATAGGAAGATGAGAGGGAGAGAAAGGGGAGAGGAGAGGAGAGGGAGGTCCGGCAGTGCTCGCCTCCCGGACCAGCCACCGTGGGTTTCCATGGGGAAGGAGCAACGACGGGGGTAGGCCCCAGGCGGCGCACACTTCATGGGGAGGCAAGGAACTAGGAGGTGATGGGGTCGGATCTGGTGGTGCTAGGTCGGAGCGCCTCCTCTCCTCTCCCCAGCCGCCACCGGCCACCTCCCAGCCCTCCTCCTCCGCCTCGTCGCCTCGCCACCTTGAGCTTGCAGCGAGCGCTCTGCTTTGGCGGTGGCGGCGGCCTCTTGTGGCGGAGCAGGAGGGGGAAGACGGTGGTGGCGCGCGCTCTGGTGGCGGAGGAGGAGGAGGGGGGAGATGGTGGCGGCGGCGCTTGTTCAGGTACTCGCTCAAGGTGCTCGAGCCTGACATCCAGCACGCCAACAACCTGTGAGTGCCCTCCCCTCCCTTCCCCCCTCCCTCCCACCGAAATAATCCCCTTCCTCAATTTCTTCAGTCTAGGGTGTGATGTTTTCGACTGAATCCGTCTATCTCCTACAGCGCCGCCGCGTGCCTCTTCCTCTTCCTCCTGCAGTGGACCGATTGCAGCCTCGCCGGCGCCCTCGGCCTCCTCAGGATCCCCATCTACAAGGTACTTCTCTTCTGTCTCTCCATTTTTTACTGCTTTTCTGTGGAAATTTGAAAATGACTCTTCCATGGTGCTCATCCACCGTCCGATTTCGAGGGAGAATAGTAGACCCCGACGAAAATGAGCGTCCTAGCGGCGAACCCAAGGATGCCGGTGATTACGGCAGGTCCATGCTCCAGTTCTTCTATTGGGTGAGCTTCTTCACTCTTCTTGTGAAGGAGATGTTCATGTCTAGCTAGGTTCCCACAAAGAGGATTCTTTTTGTTTCTTCAGTTGACCAGATGCTCGGATCTAGCTAGGCTTTCATATAGAAATTTTGTCCTCTTTTTAAGTTTGTTGGGTACCTCAGCTTAGTTTTTGCAAAGTGTATTTTTGTTTGCTACTGCTCAGAAGATGCTCTCGGATCTAGCTATATTCCTATAAGTTTTTTTGTTGGCTTTGTTGGTTTGTTTGGTACCTAGATCTTTCCTCGTCGAGAAGGGGATAGATTTGTCCTGGAGCTCCTTTTCTCTTTATAGAGGAGTCTTTTGTTCCTTTGCTTGATTTGGTGCCTGGCGTGGGTAATGGGGACAGGCGACCACGGGTGGATTTTGGGGAGGCGCCAAGGTGAGCTTCCCCACCGCTCTTCATCTCTCTCTATACACACGTCTATGCAAGATTTCTGTAGCGCAAATGCCCCCGTACCATGTAAGCCTTCCCTTTCCCTTTTCATCATCATGGAAAGACATGGATTGGAAGAGGTGCCATTCATCAGTAGATATTCAACCATTGCCATTCCCTTCTCAACATCACAAGAGGATACCTCTGTACCTAATGCACACCATTAGTTTGATATCCACTGTATTAGTGCAATTACTTATACGCACCATTGGTAGTGTGTGGAGCCCTTCTAATTGGTGATCTATGTGTGTTTTCTTTTCTTTTTTGCTGTAGCAGCCTAGCAGGCATGGTTTAACCATAGGCTTCCAGTTACTCTATGTTCTGGGTGTCAAATAAATAGGCCGTTTTAGGCTATGCCTTACATTCTTTTCATACTCTGCAAATTAATATCATCCATTTTAAACCACAGGCTACTCCCCCAATGGTGAAAATCCCCTACAGAATGGTGCTGGATGTCCTTTTAGAATCTTTGGGCCTGCCAGCGGCTGAGTATCGAACCAAAGCATGCGAGGCTGGTTTGAAGTTACGAAGAACCCCATTTTCATTCAGATATGCACGCCTTTTTGTCATCCAAAGTCTTTGCATTTAGGTTTATATTATTGATTTGGGTTTAGTTGTTTAGATCAAAACTGTAATCTTGCATGTAGATTGGACAGATTAATTCTCACTTTGAGGACTCCGTTTTGTTCATCGGAATGTTTTTTCAAGTGTCTCAAGAACTTCGCTATGATGTTTTTCAACTGCCTTTCCATGTCTTCTTATTTTGCTAATTCGGAGTCGAGTAGAGATATTATACTCCACCATTTCTTCTGTTGTAAATAATTATCCCTTCTACTTCATTGTATTAGTTTTTGTATAGATAACACACACCTATTCCTTTGTTCTGTTTCACCTTCTTCATTTGTTTCACCTGGTTCTGCTCGGGTGGATACAGGGTGCGGAGTGCGGGCTGAGAGTTGGATGCTTTGTGCTAGCATATAGAAGTGCTGCAACCACCATTGTTCCTTTGTGAGGTATAATGCTAATTGGGCTTGCGAATTAATCATGTCTGGGAATGGATTGCCTAATTGTTGGGGTTTCTCTGTATGTAATTTCTTTTACTCATTTTAGATTCTTAATTCACTGGTTCTTGATTGCAACCTGGGGTCATCTTGTTCCTGCTCACATGTTACAGTAGTGTTCTGTATAATATACCCAAGCTCTCGCTCCTGAAAATTATCCATCTGTTCTCTGATGCACGCAGGTCACTAGAGAGGGAGTCTGGCTTGCGAGTTTCACCGATACGGTCACAACGGCGATGCCAAACTCGAGGAGATACCAAAGGTGTCTTTGGGAGGCGGTGCTTCCGGAATCCCAATGCCTCCACCTATTATCAACTTGTCATTAGCCCAGCAAGATGGTATCTCTCTCCTTCCCTCCCTCCCTCCCTTCCCACCTTGGTGACCTCATTTAAGTGATTTTGATAATTGGTGGTACAACTTTCCCTCTTTGATACCTACAAATTCTTTATAACGATCGACTCTTAGTTTGCAATCCATTATGGAACATAAATGAACATAATAGATGTGAATCTTTTGTTACGATGAATGATAAATGTTTGACTTAAAGCATAGACTATTGCATATACAATATGATATGTGTGCCATAAAGGATAAATTAACCTTTTCTCTACCAAAGGAACTGAGAGCTTACAATGGCTAATTTGATAAGAAGCATAGTACTTGTATCATTTGGAAAATGAGCCTTCTGTATTTCATTTTCAGGGATAGTCCTGTTGTGCTTTGTTTTTATATGATCTAAAACTACAGAGTTCTTGTGCAGTTCAGATGTTCTGTTTAGTATGAATTTTACAATATCTAAACTTCTGAAATTAGTATAAGTCTAACAGCCTTGCAACTAAACCAAAACTAAATCTGCAGGGATCTTGTGACAGCCTTGCAACCAAAACTAGAACTACAGGGATCTTGTGTAGTTGAAAGCTAGCTGTCGTTTGTTGGAATATCAATTATCTTGTTTGTGCACGATTAACCTGCTTATCATGAAAAGGTAGAATATTTTAGGACGGACCATCGAGTTGGTTGGCATTTGTTTAGATCTTTATGAGAAGCAGCTCTTCTCAGTGGGGCTTTTCTTTTTTATTCATCTTGGTAATCTAGAAAATATACTTCTTAGTTAGATATCGGTTACACAACTAGAACACCATGAATTCAATGTTTTTGTAGGACCTTCTTTGCTGTGAATCAGTATAATAAACTTGGCATACAAAACACATGTAGATATTGTTATTCATCAAATAACACATTTAGAATCCTTGTTCACAAGGACCCTGCTGATGCGAGTCAATGTAATAATTTTCTTTATGATTCTATTTACCCATATGAGCCACTCAATTGAATTAATTTTCATATTCCAGATGTTCTCTTTTTTTGGTTGCGGTTCTGCATAACTATTCTTTGGTCATTTGGAGCGAAGCAATGAAGCTTGAAGTTTATAAGTATGGGGGATGGCAATAATACTGCTTTTTACGCTGCCTGTCATTGTTATTTCATGTTTCTGAATTTAAGTCCCAAGAACTAAGTGTCGGTGTCGTCAAACTTTAATGTTATGTCATGTCTTGAGAGTTTGGTTTGTGCGAGTGTGTACTAAACTACTCTTAGATGCTATGTTTGAGTCAAATTGGTGTTAAATCTGCAACATATTGTTATATTTGTCACTTGTTTGCTACCACTGCTTGTTAAACTGTTAAGAAAAGATGGGGTATAGAGGAAGTTTTGGCAAAAGGAAACATCACACTATCTTTTTACATGAGGAAACTGCAGACTGGTGGAGCACTTCTTGCTAATATGATACATTGCTGCACTTAATTGGTTATCTGTAGTATACCTCAATTTTGAATGTGACATGTCATGTATTTATATGCTAAAATTGAGCTTGTTTTTGCAGTTCCATAGGTAGGGGTATGTAATTAGTCAGTATATTTTTAAACTATTAGTTCATCTTCTCAAAATAATTTTTAATGTACATGTAATGTATCTAAAGTCAGGATATTTCATACTGCACAAACAAGTTTCCAGCCTAAACATATTCAGCCTTTTACCTAAAATGTTATTACTTTCTCATGTCCTACTTGATGTTACATGATGTTCAAGAAAGACTTATGGATCATTTTGTCATGAAGCATGATCAATGCCACCTCTTTCTTCTGTGTAGTTCTAGGCTAGATTGGTATTCTCTTTACTGCTCCAGTTGGATTATATCTCAAACTTCTCTTCCTATGCTGAGATTCTCCCAGCCAGTGGCAAGGGTACATACTTCCTCATCTTCTTTTTCCTTTACATTTTTCTTCGATTGGAAGGAGTGGATTACTGCCGCCAAGTTCTTGGATAAAACGAAGAAAAATATGTATGACGTCATGTCAGTTATTTTGTTTTACAACAAAATGGATGGTTCATGTATTCCCTACCAAGCAAGATTTATGTTGAGGTGGTGGCACCTATTTTTCATTTGTTGATTTTGGATTTTTGATAATGCAACGTTTTTTATTCGGAATGGACGATGAGTGCTTACTTCTATTATTCCCCAAAACACCATTAATGATTTATCCAAAGGTCGCACATTGCATGCTTGCCACAAGCTTAGAAATTCTCCATCTTCCTTTGCTAAATGTTCTTTCTTACCGAACTAGCTTCGTGATCTAATGGCAGGTTTATTAACCATTTGATCATTTTTGTGCATTGCATGTTTGCTGCTAAGTCTCATGAAGTAGTGTTTTTTAAGCGTGACCATCCTATGGAGCCATGATATTTGAACCAATGAATTCATAGGACATTTAGTATGTTTATGGATCACTTCATGTTCTGTTGGTACATGTGAGATCCTTTTTCCAGTAATCACTTTAAAGGTAAATATATTTTTAAACAAAAGCTTATGTATGTTTTGCTCAAACACACAGTCACTGAAAAATGCTAATATTTTCAGTGCGAACATGGTAGCGAATATTTTGTGCTATCAAATTAAAATGTCTATGTACATGTCATTGTAGATAGCAGTCCACCATGTTTTCTATTAAAGGGGATTAGAAAGGAAAAATATCACCAGTTGAGTACGTTTCTCCTGCCCAAAGGAGAAACCGAGGAACAAAAGAAATACACAGGCACGATGGATGCAGGCGCTGCTGCTTCATATTCTACTCCGGACGGGCCACACAAAGAATTGTTCCTGGACCAGGCTAGGTATCCGGACGGTCCACACAAACAATTGTTCCTGGACTAGGCTAGGTAGCATATGAGCCTTTCAAATACCCATGCCTCCATATGCACAACATAGAGAGGGTTTTTCTTCTCGTGCACATGGAAAATAAAAGTTTAGTGCAAACACTGCTAAGAAAATGCATCCTTAATTGGTCTATATATATTATGCAAACTTGATTTTTTTTCAAACTTAGATTTCTCAGCGTGGTAACTATATTTTCAACTAAAAAATGCTTCCTTAGCTGGTCTATGCATGTTATAGAAATAAGATTTGTTTTTGCAAACTCAGATTTCTCAGCGTCATAAACATATTATCAATATAGTATGACTTAACACATAGGCTTTCTACTACCAACATCGAATATGTTCTTGCAAAATGAAAATATTTTCATCGACAACATGTCTTTAGCGGGTCTCTGCGCCATTTGACGCAACGGGTCAACTAGTAAACATTAATTAGTGCACTCCATGTTGTTAGTGTGAAGCACTTTATACATTTGTCACTTGCATGGATACATTCCAAATTGCTAGCTACGATATAGAATACATGTCGAATTCAACATAAAGGAGGTTTCGAAGATTCGAATTCATAGGAATTGCATTCATCTATTTGAACCCGAGATAATGGCATTTGTAAATCACATGTGAAAGGGGGCATACATCTTTATTGTGAGTTTGAACATGCTATATATATTCATATGCATATCTAACTTTTTTTTGCAACTAAGGAGATTATCTCTGGAACCATGCATGAACTGAGGTAAGTTGCATATTTTTTAATATATACTCGTGTACAACGTATATTCAAATGTGCCCCCTATATCCCAAAATAATCGTAGCTTTAGGATTTTCAAGAGTAAAGATTTGTGAAGTTTGACAAATCCTGAAAGTTCAATTCATGAGAACCGAAAATGTTAATGCTTCTGCTCCCAAATATTGAACGAAGCGCCAAATAGGCCTCTAGTCACCTGAAACCGCGCGAGACTAATGTTTTGGTGGTAGGAAATTATTGTCCTGACTCTGGCCCGTGTAGCCTATCGGCCCGATGTCCAAAGGTCTAAACCGGGGTAGGTTTGTAACTTCACCAAGACGCCAGTCTCAACCGCCTCCGAGAAGAATTCATACGCTGTGGGCGCCTACCCATGCGCTCGTCCGAAATCTATCCCGCCCACATTTGGGACACCTGACATGACTGTCCTACCGCCAACCCGCAATATGTCCGAAATTTTAGATGGGGGCAAAGTTTGTAACTTTCCCCAAATTTCAAACAAGCGCGTCTCAAACTGAAACATTGTTCCCCCTTAGTTCCCCTCCTCCCTCCGTTTCCCCATTCATACTCCGTGGGTTCGAAAACGCCCTCTCCACTAGCCGCGAAACCCCAGCCTCCTCCGTCCTCCACCCCATAGCAGCCAATCCACCGCCGCCCTCCTCCATCACGCCGGAGCCGGTATTGTCGTCGTCCAACGCAACCGCAACTGCAACGCCCTCAAGGACTTAGCAGCTGAAGCCGAGGCAGAGCTGCCTCCACGACACCGACGCCGACGTGCGCCGTACCAGAACCACTCCGACCACGCCGTCCTGCGCCTCACTGCTGCGGCTCCACTATCGCAACCGTCCACCGCACCGGAGCTATTCCCGCTACGCCGTCGTTCGCCGCCTCGGATCTGCTTCCCCGCCGCCGACAGACGGCCACCGCACCACACTCAACAACTTGGCCATGGGTTCGTCCAAGGCTGCACCATCCTCCACAACTTCTGGTTTCCGGCAAACAACAAGAAGATCGTCGGAAAAACAGAAGGAGGAACAGCACTGCCAGCAGAAAGAGGTACTCCTCTTCCCTTATTCGTGAAAATCTTACGTCTCCACTCACACTGTATTCATCCCACGAAAGAAACTAGTTGAGCGTTTCTTACTGCATCTTCTTCGTGATACTAAATGCACAAGGTTTCCTCCCTTTTACTATTTCACCTTTGCTAGAGGTCAGTAGCCCGCTTGGATTTCAATTCAGGGTCAGTCGAACCGCAATTAAAAGAAGCAGCACCCGCTTAGGCGCGCGGAGCACCTAGTCCGCCTGTTCCCCGGGGAAGTGACGCGTCGGTGTCTATCATAGGGGTGTGGGGTGCAGGAGCTGCTTGCGCCCGACCTGGAGGTCGGCGGGGCTTGAATGGATGGCCGGGGGGGCGGTGCCAAGCACGGTGGTGCGGTGAGGTCGAGGGGAGGGCGCAGGCAGGGGAGGAATACTGGGCCGGTGGTCGCTGGCGTTTCGAGGAAGATCGTCAACACTGACTGGCTGGAGGTAGATGAAGGCGATCTGCCCATTCTTTGTACATCGGACGGTGCAGAAAAATGGACTGACCTATTTGCTTTCAGTCGACTGTTATTTTCATAGAATCCTATAGTAATTTAGTGTGCCATGCATGTTGTAGAGCTATCATATGTCTCCCATCATTTATTTCTCACCGACATGCTATCTGCTACCTTTACACCGTACTAGTTGTGCACACACTTCACCCATACTCACACTATGTTTTTTTATGCATGGGTATTTCAGACTCTGGCGCAGTGTTGATGAATGCAGAAAAGAAAAGACAGAAGTTTCTCCAGTGTGATTCTAAGATAAGCACTAAGCGTCTCAGCGCTCTAATGGGTGCAGTGTCAGCAGTTGGAGACAGTAAACGTAGCTCTGCAGTTGGTGATCTCAATTGCCACACACAACCATCCCAGGTGCTTGCTTTAACTTCGCGCTGTCAAATGTGGTTGCATGTTGCATATGGTGTTTAGCTTGTATTGCTTCCAATTTGGTTAAATTGCATCTGCTTACTTTACACATTATACCTTTGATAATGACATGCCTTCCTGTTTTGATACATACTACATATGTCTATTAACCATGTTCCTACATCAAACTAATGCTCTTTTGTATCCCTCGTCAATCACTTATGATGAGACATTCACTGAGTGGAGTTCTTGTGAGACGCCCTACTCGTTTAAAGAGTGCAAGTGTCATCCTCCCCACATGATTCTCAAGAAACAGCAAGGCTAAATGAAGATAGTCAACGTAGCTCTCTAGTTGATCACCGCAATTCCCCCACGCCACCATCGCAGGTGCTTGCTCTTACTTGGCAGTGTGATATGTGGTTGCATGTTGCATACAATGTCTACCTTGTAATGCTTCTAATTAGGGTAAATTGCATCTGCTTAGTTAACACATTATACCTGTGAATATGACATGCCTTCCTGTTTTTGGTACATACTATGTCTTTCTATTAACCATGTTCTTACATCAAACTACTTTTCTTGTGTATCCCTCATCAATGCTCCTAATTTGTTAAATTGCATCTCCTTAGCTTACACATTATACATGTGAATATGACACGCCTTCCTGTTTTTGGTACATACTACATCCGCCTATCAGACCATGTTCTTACATCAAACTACTGTTCTTGTGTATCCTGCGTCTATCGCTTATGATGAGAGCAATCAACGTGTGGGTTAATATGAGACGCAATACTCTTATAAAGAATGCAATTTCATCCTCTCCACATGATTCTCAAGAAACAACAAGCCTAAATGAAGATATTGAACGTAGCTCTGTACCTGAAGACCGCACTTCCCCTACACCACCATCACATGTGCTTGCTCTAACTTCGCAGTGTGATATGTGGTTGCATGTTGCATACGGTGTCTAGCTTGTAATGCTTCTAATTAGGGTAAATTGCATCTGCTTAGTTTACACACTATACCTGTGAATATGACATGCCTTCCTATTTTTGGTACACACTACATCTATGTGTTAACCTTGTTCTTACATGAAACTACCTCTCTCTCAGATCCTGCATCAATCACTTACGTTGAGTCACCTTTATTCGCTGCATATTGCATATTATTTCTAGCTTGTTGCCATGTATTGCTTCTAATTTGGTCAAATACATTTGTTAGGGCACCCTTTTAATTTGGCAGAGTGATATTGGTTTCATCTTCCATATGCTTTCTAGCTTGCATCGATTCTAACAAGTTCAAGCACCTTGTGCTTAGTTTACACTTTATACATCATACATGTCAATATGTCACGCCATCCTGTTTTTCATACATATTCCATCCTCCTATCATGCGGCTGCCTTACATGAAAATAGTGTTCACAAGATCATGCATCAATGAGTTCTGAAGAGCAAATTTTATTCCTTTTTCTTGTGGGTTTGACTTGACAAGGCAAAATCAAGAAAGAGGAAGGAAAATAGTAAGGAAGGCGATGATGGTGGTCCTCTGCAGCAACATAAATGGAGCATCTGTACCGATTCTCCTTGTACTGATAGTGCATTACAAGGTCCAAGTTTCCGCTCCCCTACTCCACCATCCAAGGTGCTTGCTCTAACTTGGCAGTGTGATATTTGGTTGCATGTTGCATATGGTGTCTAGCTCGTATTGCTCCTAATTAGTGTAAATCGCATTCTGCTTAGCTTACACATGATACATGTGAATATGACACGCTTTCTGTTTTTGGTACATACTATATCCATCTATCACACCATGTTCTTACATGAAACTACTCTTCTTGTGTATCCTGCATCAGTCACTTATGATGGGACACCTTTAAGTTGGCAGTGTGATATTGGTTTGCGTCTTGAATATGATTTCTAGCATGTATTGCTTCTAGTTTGATGAACGCCACCTATGACGAGACAGTTTTAACTTGGCAGAGTGATATTGATTGCACCTTCTGTATGGTGTCTTGCAGTGTTTCTAATTTGTTGAAGTGCCTTCTGCTTAGTTACCACATCATAGGTGTGAATATGTCAAGCCGTCCATTTTTTCGTACATATTCCATCCTCGTATCACGAATTTGCCTTTCATCAGAGTAGTGTTCGTCAGTATCATGCATGAATGAGTTATGAAGAGAAAATGATATTCCTTTTTCTTGTCGGTATGACCTCACAATGCAAAATCAATAAAGCTGAAGGAAATTGGCAAGGCATTGGATGATGGTGGTCCTTCCGAGCAACTGAAACGGAGGTTCTCTACAGATTCTACTCCGCCATCCTCCCAAAGAAGATTCGCAAGACAACGCAAGGCTAGACAGTCAACGTAGTTGTGTAGATGATGAGCACATCTCCCCTACTCCACCACCACATGTGCTTGCTCTAACTTGGCACTATTATATGTGGTTGCATATTGCGTATGATGTCTAGCTTGTATTGCTTCTAACTTTGTTGAATTGCATCTGCTTACTTTACACATAATGCCTGTGAATATGACATGTGCTCCTGTTTCTACATCAAACTACTATTCTTGCATATCCTGCATCAGTCACTTATGATAAGGCACCTTTAAGTCGCCACTGTGATATTGGTTGTGTCTTGCATATGATTTCTAGCATGTGCTGCTTCTAATTTGTTGAAACGCCATACAGTTTGAACTTGGCAGAGTGATATTGGTTGCATCTTCCATATGGTGTCTAGCTTGCAGTGCTTCTAATTTGTTGAAATGCCTTCTGCTTAGTTACCACATCTTAGGTGTGAATATGTCACACCATCCTGTTTTTCATACATATTCCATCCTCGCATCATGTGTTTGCCTTTCATCCGAGTAGTGTTCGTCAGTATCATGCATGAATGAGTTCTGAAGAGCAAATTTTATTCCCTTTTCTTATCGATTTGACTTCACAATGCAAAATCATTACAGCTGAATGAAATTAGTCCTGCAGTGGATGATGGTGGTCCTTCGGAGCAACTCAAACAGGGGGTCTCTACAGATTCTACTCCGCCATCCTCCCAACAAGATTCGCAAGACAACACAAGGCTGGACAGTCAACGTAGCTGTGTAGATGACGAGCACATCTCCCCTACTCCACCATCACAGGTGCTTGCTCTAACTTGACACTATTATATGTGGTTGCATGTTGCGTATGATGTGTAGCTTGTATTGCTTCTGACTTGAATTGCATCTTCTTACTTTACACATAATGCTTGTGAATATGACATGTGTTCCTGTTTCTAGAACATACGTGTACATGATGAGCACATCTCCTCTACTCCACCATCACAGGTGCTTGCTCTTACTTGGAACTGTTATACGTGGTTGCATTTTACGTATGATGTCTAGTTTGTATTGCTTCTGATTATGTTGAATTGCATCTGCGTAGCTTACAACTTATACCTGCAACGATCACTTACCCATAAGACACATTTAACTTGGGACTGTGATGTAGGTTGCATCTTGCATTGTCTTCTAGCTTGTACTGCTTCTAATTTCTTGAAAAGGCACTTACAACGAGACACTTTTTACCTGATAGAGTGATATTGGTTGCATGCTCATATGGTGCCTAGCTTTCATTTCTTCTAATTTTGTTGAAATGCCTTCCACTTACTGTTTTTTCATACATATTCCATCCTCCTATCGTACGTGTGAATATGAAACGCTGTCTTTTTTGTATATATTCCATCCTCCTATCCTGCGCTTGCCTTACATCAAAGTAGTGTTCGTCTGTTTCATGCATCAACCAGTTACGCAGAGCTAATTTTATTCATGTTCTTGTGGTTTTGACTTCATAAGGCAATATCAGAAAATAGGAAGGAAAAGAGTAAGTTAGGGGATGTTGGTGGTCCTCCGCACCGACGCAAACATAGACTCTCTAGATTTTCCACTGCTACTGCTAATGAAGTTAAAGTCCCAAGTCTACATGATGAGTTCATCCCCCGTACTCCACCATCGCAGGTGCTTGCTCTAAGTTGACAGTGTGATAATTGGTTTCATGTTGCATATGTTGTCTAGCCTGTATTTCTTCTATTTTGATTAAATTGCACATGCTGAGCTTATACGTTATACATGTGCATATGACATGGCTTTCTGTGTCTAGAATACACTTCATCTATCTATCATACCATGTTCTTACATCAAAGTATCATTGTTGTGTATCCCGCATCACCACTCATGATTGGACGCTTTTAACATGGCAGTTTGATAGTGGTTGCATCTTGCATTGATTTCTATGTTGTACTGCTTCTAAGTTTTCGAATTGCCACTTATGACAAGACACTATTAACTTGGCAGAGTAATATTGGTTGCATCTTTAATATGGTGTCTAGCTTGCATTACTTCCATTTTCTTGAAAATCCTTCGCTTAGTTTGCACATCGTAGCTGTGAATATGTCATGCCGTCTGTTTTCTTACATATTCCATCCTCATACGGTTGTCTTACATCAAAGTATTGCTTGTCTGTATCATGCATCAATGAGTTCTGAAGAGTGATTTTATTATTTTGTGTTGTGAGTACAGCTTGACATGGCAAAGTCAAAAAGAGCAAGGAAAATAATATAGTAGTGAGTGCTGTTACTCATCGGGTGAAACGGAAAAGGCTCTGCTGTCGAGATTCTGCTGGTACTTATAGTGCAGTAGAAGGTCCAAGTCCACCGGCTAAATCTACAAACACAAGATCACTGCTTCCACCAGCTGCAGATCCGCTTCAACTATACCAGCATCTCAACCAGTTACTCGTTCGTTTGCTCGGAATCGCCAGCCCCAAGCTGCCTTCACACCTAACACTACTTCCGAAGCACTGCTAACACAACAGGACTTGGCAAGATTAGATGAACCTCATGAGCATCAACACCAAGACGGTACCTGACCGAGTCAAGTTGCAGTTGCATGCTCCTTTATATGTACTCTCATAGTTTGATGTACACTAACACTTTCCATATTCGTTGTTTAACTAGCACCACGGCGCAAGCAGAAGCATACATCAGGGATGGTGCTTGACAGATTAACAAAATCTAAAGGAGGAAGAATGGAGATCCATTTTGAGGCAGGTTTAAAAAGGCCACGTGATGCTACAGAGTCGACCAAGTTAGTATCAGAGGCAGCCGTTGCCGTTAGGTGTCATGCACGTATCCTCCCAACGTGGATCCAAAGACAGGAATGAGAAAGACAATACCCAGTTTAACACCTTCCTTGACCATTTATCCGTAAGTAATGTTATTCATCGCAATTAGTAATATTGTCTTGCTCATCCCATACTTTCTAGCTTCCTCCTAATAAGACTCACATTCTTTTTTCAACAGATGAGGTTCAAGTTGGATCCGGAAGATGAGGCAACTAAACAAGCATGCACTCATGTTTTTCAGTCTGCTCTGCGACAGTATCAGTACCACCTTAGAAAATCTCACTTTGAAGGCAAGGCTAACAATGACATTTCCCAAACATCTCCAGTGGACTGGACAGCCCTCGTTAAACACTGGTCTAATCCAAAGTATCAGGTAGGCTATATGTATTTGATCAGACCACATATTGAACTTGTATTTATGTATGTGCCTTACAAGTGTATATTCTTCTAGGCTAACTGTTTGAAGAACAAAACCAACCGTTCTAAAGTGAAATTCCAACAGACAACAGGATCTCGTAGCTATATTGCACATCGCGAGGCTCTCGTAAATAGCTGCTACTTCCTTCTTTTTTGTGCCATATTATCGTATCTATATTGACTTGTTCCAAATACTGAGGAAAGCCCGTGCGGACCAAAAAGAACACGAATGTAATGCGCAGTGCAGATCTTCAAGGATTGCCACACCAGAAGATGAAGGGCATGGGCACACAGTTCAAGCCGCTATTGTAAGTCCTTACTCCTCCCGCCTTTGAACTGATTGGTATTGTGATGTGTTCATTTAACTACTTGGTTTGCAGCCAATGTCGATTACTCTGTTCACTTTTATTCACAGTTGTCTTAACGTATCATTTCACCTTACATGGTTTAAAAGAGATGAAGGATATTCTTTTGGTCTTGATCTGTAATCTAGTTGTTATGTTCACGTGCACACAATGATAAAATAGCCTGTTTGTTTTATATCTATTTTCCCATGATATGAATGATGTCATACTATGTTCATCCTACTTTAAACCATGTCTCTTTATCCTTAGATGTCAACGAATGTGAGGAAATAGACAATACAAGAGGCATGCTACAAGGACATATGTTCAAACTGATTTTATTATGTAGTTGGCACTACAATACATGCTAATGTATTACAAGAGTTCACCAAAATAAGTTATGTATAAACGTTTAACCTACTTTGTTTGTTTTTGTCTCATTAGTAACTTATCCGGTACACTAATCTACAAGTTCAAACTTTCGTGAAGCTATGGAACAAATGATTGAACAACCACAACCACCGAAGGTGACGAGGCTACTACGGGCACAATGTCACCTCTTGTTGCGATCGTCGGTATCTCTCCACTAACGTTGAAAAAGCACCTTCCTACGTAATTACGGGTTGGTTATCAAGGTAACCTCGTCCAAAGTCGCCATCTTGAACAAAATCTTCCTGCTAGACAGTGATATATATGTGCTCCAAACACAAGTCCAATCCCTAATGGGCGTTGTTTGGAAACAAGAATAGTGGTTGATAAATGTCGTCAAGATATGAATGGTTTTGAAACCGGACTATCGGACATTAACCCGTTGTTCAAGAGCAATGGCGGAAAAAGGTGGAGATCATGCTGCTCCATCGATTCTCTGACTGAAACATTAGCACTCATGTCAAATGATTTGTGCTTCTATACATCTGATGGTGCTTTTATCTGGAAGGACTGTAAACTTTATGCCAATAGGCCTTTTGTTGTATGGTTGGAATTTATTTTGTTGATACAACATTTATGATGCTGCCTCAGGCTGCAGTAATTACGACGCTATTTTTGTATAGTGTAGGTTTATCTTAGTAATGTATTCGGCCGAAAGCTTCGTAGGAGCCCAACATGCCAACATTCGTCGGGCCCATTCCAATTGGGCTAAAAACGATTACGGGCCGAAATTGGCATGTAGCCCACTAAAAATATCTGGGCCTAAATCAGCATAAGCTTTCATATTTTTCTGGTAGGCCTGTGCCCATAGTGGGCCTTTAATGGGCCTGAACATAATTTGAGCCCTCGGTAAAAATAGGCCATTTACAGTGTAAATATCTCGAGCACATAAAAACATGGGCCTTTAATAGACCAAAAGTGAGATTGGGCCCTGATTGTGCCAAATAACCCACTGGACTTAGCAGGCCGAAATGGTGGCCCATTTACGATGCAGATCTTTGACGGGCCGAAATTCGGACGGGCCGTAAATGCGCCGACCTAATACACGGGCCTTTAACGGTAGGAACTTGATCGGGCTATATTATCGTAATTTTTATATGGGCCGTTAATGGGCCCGATATGACGTTAGGCCACATATGGCCCATGGTTTACGTCCGGCGTTAACGGGCGAAAATGACAACAGTGAAAGTGGCCCCAAAGCTATAGTGGGCCTCTAACGGTCAATGTTGAACATGGCGAATATGACCCAAATCCTTCACGATGCGTTTATGGGCGAAAGTTTTGATGGCACAGTAAATGGGCCCAAATGAAGCCGGACCTTTAACGGTAGGAATATATCTGGGCCGTAATTCAGCCCAATTACTTAGCGGACTGTTAACGGGCCAGAAGTGACCATGGGCCACGTTGATGACAAGTTTAGGACAGGCCGTTGACGGGCTGATTTGACAGAGAATGTTGGGCCTTTAGCTGGGCCGGCCCATTATGGTCTGTAGAATCTTGTGGGCCTTTAGCTGGGCCGGCCCATTGTGGTCTCCAAAATCTTTTGGGCCTTTAGCTGGGCCGGCCCATTATGGTCTGCAAAATCATGTGGGTGTTTAGCTGGGCCGGCCCATTATGGTCCGCTAAATTTTGTGGGCCTTTAGCTGGGCCGGCCCATTATGGTCCGCTAAATCTTTTGGGCCTTCGGTTGGGCCGGCCCATTTAAACTTTGTGGGCCACTTTTGGGCCGGTCCACGTGTCAACATGTCATAGGCCCATCTCGACCGTTGGATGAGTGACACCGTGTTAACGCGAGCCGACGCGTGGATCCGTCAGCCAATGAGAATTTTACACGTGGAAAATCGGCATTGGTCGTGGCTGTTAACGGGTTATCGGATCCAAAATCCGACCCGATAGCTTAACAGCTTCCGTTACAACGGATGCCACGTGTCGGTCACCCTTGACGAAAGCACTTCTCTTACACGCGATTTATCGTCATGGAAGTGGACACTTCCGTGATGATAAGTTTGGCAATGTCATGGAACACTTCTCACGACAAAGACAGTATGACTATCTTGATTCTGTCATAAATTTTTCATGGATGTACATGCATGACAGAAAACGCGACCTACTGTGACAAACACGTATCATCACGGAAGTGTATTTTTTTGTAGTGATCATATTCTATTCCACCCATAGTGCTATATCCATAGCTCAGGCTCATGTATTGCGTGAGAGTTGAAAAAGCTGAAGCGCGTTAAAAGTATGAACCAATTGATTGGCTTGTCATCGGGGTTGTGCATGATAAATACTTTGTGTTAAGAAGATAGAGCATGAAAATATTATATGGTTTTGTAGGGATAACTTTCTTTAGCCATAACATTTTGAGAAGACATAATTGCTTTCTAGTATGCTTGAAGTATATTGTTTTTATGTCAACATTAAACTTTTGTTTTGAATCTTATAGATCTCAATATTCATGCCACATTAAGAAAGGTTGCATGATAAACATGTTAGGTAGCATTCCACATAAAAAATTCAGTTTTTATCATTTACCTACTCAATGACGAGCAGGAATTAAGCTTGGGGATGCTTGATACGTCTCCAACGTATCTATATTTTTTTATTGTTCCATGCTATTATATTATCCATATTGGATGATTTATATGCGTTATTATGCTATGTTATACCATTTTTTGGGACCAACCTATTAACCTAGTGCCAAGTGCTGTTTTTCCCCTGTTTTTTTCTTCTATAGAAAATCAATACTAAACGGAGTCCAAATGGAACGAAACTTTTTGACGATTTTTCTTGGACCACAAGACACCCAGGAACCTTCGGGAGGAGGTTAGGGGGCCACAGATTGGCGACAAGCTCACAGGGCACGCCCCAGGGGGGCGCGTCCTGCAAGCTCGTGGGTCCCCTGAGGCTCCTCTAACCCTAATTCTTCTTCTATAAATACCCAAATATTCCCCGTAGACCAGAGGACACACCAGAAAAACTTTTCCGCCGCCGCAAGTTTCTGTCCTCGTGACATCCCATCTGGAGACCTATTTCGGTATTCTGCCGGATGGGGATTCAATCACGGAGGGCCTCTACATCAACCTTGCTTAGCCCTTCCGATGATGTGTGAGTAGTTTACCACAGACCTATGGGTCCATAGCTAGTGGCTAGATGACTTCTTCACTCTCTTTGATCTTCAATACAATGTTCTCCTTGATGTTCTTGGAGATCTATTAGATGTAATCTTCTTTTGCGGTGCGTTTGTTGAGATCCGATGAATTGTGGATTTATGATCAGATTATCTATGAATATTATTTGATTCTTCGCTGAACGCTTTTATGCATGATTAAGATAGCTATGTATTTCTCTCTGATCTATTGATTTGGTTTGGCCAACTAGATTGATATTTCTTGTAATGGGAGAGGTGCTTTGTAATGGGTTCAATCTTGCGGTGCTTATTCCCAGTGAATGAAGGGGACATGACACGTATTTGTATTGTTGCCATTAAAGATAAAAAGGTGGGGCTTATTCATATTGATTGGATCTATCCCTCTACATCATGTCATCTTCCTTAAGGCGTTACTCCATTCTTGTCAACTGAATACACTAGATGCATGCTGGATAGTGGTCGATGTGTGGAGTAATAGTAGTAGATGCGTGCAGGAGTCGGTCTACTTATCACGAACGTGATGCCTATATTCATGATCTTTGCCTTAGATATCATCATAACTTCGTGCTTTTCTATCAATTTCTCAAGAGTAATTTGTTTACCCACTGTATGTGTTCTTTCAAGAGAGAATCCTCTAGTGCAAACTATGGCTCTCGGGTCTATCTTTTCATCATATTATTTTTAGATCTATAAAACCAAAAACCCAAAAATACCTTGCTGCAATTTATTTACCTTTACTTTATTTTGCACTTTTACTTATCTTTTATACCTATGTCTATCAGATCTCATCCTTGCAAGTAACCGTGAAGGGATTGACAACCCCTTTATCGCGTTGGGTGCAAGTATTTGTTTGTTTGTGTAGGTGCAACCATTGGTGACTTGTGTGCTCCTCCTACTAGATTGATACCTTGGTTCTCAACTGAGGGAAATAATTATCTCTACTTTGTTGGATCACCCTTTCCTCTTCAAGGGAAAAACCAATGCAATAAGTACCAGGCATCAACTGTTGTGTCTTCGCCAGATCTCGGTCATTCCATTTCTAGGCCTCGCCGTCGTCCACTGTGTTGGTGATCTAGGTACGGCGTTCTCAACGTGGTCAACAAATGACAACCATCAGAATAGGAATGTACGTAGAGAGGCTGGCAGTAGGGACCCCCATGGTCCATGGCCGCACGCAAGCAACTGCCTGCTTATTACGTGAAAAAATTATTCCTCCCCCTGACATCTGGGGCCCACCAACTATATCTTTGCACAGAAGGAATTGTCTCCTTATTACGTGAAAAAAAACATTCCTCCCCATGAAAACTGGGACTCACCGGATTTGGAGGCTGATCTGTGGGTTACTAAGTTGACGCGTACGCAGGGCTTTGTCAACTTAGTCAACAAACAATTCTAGTAGCAGTGACCATTGGATGTTAATCGAACGGCCGTGCTGCTTCTTCAATCTCCGGTCTTCTTACAGCAGCCGCCCAAACCAGCGCGGAGGGATTGCCTGCTCCGGCCTCTCATGGCCGGCTGTGCTGCCGCGCGGACCTCACCGCCCCACCCTTCTCCCACCGCTGGCCAAGCCTTCCCTCTACTCACCCACACCCCTGAAGGAAATATGCCCTAGAGGCAATAATAAAGTTATTATTTATTTCCTTATTTCATGATAAATGTTTATTATTCATGCTAGAATTGTATTAACCGGAAACATAATACATGTGTGAATACATAGACAAACAGAGTGTCACTAGTATGCCTCTACTAGACTAGCTTGTTAATCAAAGATGGTTAAGTTTCCTAACCATAGACAAAGGAGTTGTCATTTGATTAACAAGGTCACATCATTGGTTGAATGATCTGATTGACATGACCCATTCCATTAGCTTAGCACCCGATCGTTTAGTATGTTGCTATTGCTTTTATCCATGACTTATACATGTTCCTATAACTATGAGATTATGCAACTCCCATTTACAGGAGGAACACTTTGGGTACTACCAAAGCGTCACAACGTAATCGGGTGTATAAAGGAGTACTACAGTGTCTCCAAAGGCAGATGTTGGGTTGGCGTATTTCGAGATTAGGATTTGTCACTCCGATTGTCGGAGAGGTATCTCTGGGCCCTCTCGGTAATGCACATCACTAAGCCTTGCAAGCATTACAACTAATGAGTTAGCTGTGAGATGATGTATTACGGAACGAGTAAAGAGACTTGCGATGCGAGATTGAACTAGGTATTGGATACCGACGATCGAATCTCGGGCAAGTAACATACCGATGACAAAGGGAACAACGTATGTTGTTATGCGGTCTGACCGATAAAGATCTTCGTAGAAT
Organism: Aegilops bicornis; assembly: GCA_021605145.1. Taxonomy (NCBI): domain Eukaryota; kingdom Viridiplantae; phylum Streptophyta; class Magnoliopsida; order Poales; family Poaceae; genus Aegilops; species Aegilops bicornis. The sequence continues at coordinate 480,513,768 of CM038670.1, forward strand.
ATGTAGGAGCCAATATGGGCATCCAGGTCCCGCTATTGGTTATTGACCGGAGACGTGTCTCGGTCATGTCCACATTATTCTCGAACCGTAGGGTCCGCACGCTTGAGGTTTCGATGACGGTTATATTATGAGTTTGTGTATTTTTGATGTACCGAAGGAGTTGAGTCCGGATGTGATCACGGACATGACGAGGAGTCTCGAAATGATCGAGACATAAAGATTAATATATTGGACGGCTATATTCGGACACCGGAAAGGTTCGGAAGTTTCGGAGAAAACCGGAGTGCGGAGGGGTTACGGAACCTCCCGGAAGTAATGGGCCTTATTGGGCCAAGAGGGGAGAGAGAGGGCCGCACTAGGAGGTGGCGCGCGCCCCCCCATGGGGAGTCCGAATTGGACAAGGAGGGGGGGGGGCGCGGCCCCCCTTTCCCTCTTCCTCTCCCTCTCTTTCCTTCCCCCTTCCTTCTTCCTAGTAGGACTAGGAAAGGGGAGTCCTACTCCCACTAGGAGGAGGACTCCCCCTCCCTTGGCGCGCCTCCTAGGGCCGGCCGGCCCTCCCCTTGCTCCTTTATATCACGGGGCAGGGGCACCCTAGAACACACAAGTTGATCCTTGAGATCGTTCCTTAGCCGTGTCTGGTGCCCCCTCCACCATATTCCACCTCGGTCATATCGTGGCGGTGCTTAGGCGAAGCCTGCGTCGGTAGAACATCAAGATCGTCCTGCCACGCCGTCGTCTTGTGGAACTCTCTCTCCCGGAGCTTTGCCGGATCGAGCTGAGGAGCGTCACCGAGCTGAGCGTGTGCCAAGAACTTCGAGGCGCCGAATGTAACGGCGCTGGGATCGGTTGGATCGCGAGGAGAACGTCGACTACTTCCTCTACGTTGTGATCGCTTCCGCTTTGGTCTCTGAGGTGCGTAGACAACACTCTCCCCTCGTTGCTATGCATCACCATGATCTTGCGTGTGCGTGGGAAAATTTTGAAATTACTACGTTCCCCAACAGTGGCATCCGAGCCTAGGTTTTTATGGTTTGATGTTTTGCACGAGTAGAACAAAAGTGAGTTGTGGGCGATACAAGTCATCTGCCTACCAGATGTCATACTTTGGTTCAGCGGTATTGTGAGATGAAGCGGCCCGGACCGACATTACGCGTGCAGCTTACGCGAGACTGGTTTCACCGTTCACGAGCACTCGTGCTTAAAGGTGGCTGGCGGGTGTCTGTCTCTCTCACTTTAGTTGAACTGAGTGTGGCTTCGCCCGGTCCTTGAGAAGGTTAAAAGCGGAGTCTAATTGGCGAAATGTCGTTGTGGTCTTGATGCGTAGGTGAGATTGGTTCTTACTTAAGCCCATAGCAGCCACGTAAAATTTGCAACAACAAAGTAGAGGACGTCTAACTTGTTTTTGCAGGGCATGTTGTGATGTGATATGGTCAAGACGTGATGCTATATTTTATTGTATGAGATGATCATGTTTTGTAACCGAAGTTATCGGCAACTGGCTGGAGCCATATGGTTGTCGCTTTATTGTATGAAATGCAAACGCCTGTAATTGCTTTTACTTTATCACTAAGCGGTAGCGATAGTCGTAGAAGCAATAGATGGCGTAACGACAACGATGCTACGATGGAGATCAAGGTGTCGCGCGGTGGCGATGGTGATCACGACGGTGCTTGGAGATGGAGATCACAAGCACAAGATGATGATGGCCATATCATATCACTTATATTGATTGCATGTGATGTTTATCCTTTATGCATCTTATTTTGCTTTGATTGACGGTAGCATTTTAAGATGATCTCTCACTAAAATTATCAAGTAGTGTTCTCCACGAGTATGCACCGTTGCCAAAGTTAAATGCGTCTTAGAGACACCACGTGATGATCGGGTGTGATAAGCTCTCGTCCATCTACAACGGGTGCAAGCCAGTTTTGCACACGCAGAATACTCAGGTTATACTTGACGAGCCTAGCATATGCAGATATGGCCTCGGAACACGGAGACCGAAAGGTCGGCGTGAATCATATAGTAGATATGATCAACATAAGATGTTCACCATTGAAAACTACTCCATCTCACGTGATGATCGGTTATGGTTTAGTTGATTTGGATCACGTGATCACTTAGATGACTAGAGAGATGTTTGTCTAAGTGGGAGTTCTTAAGTAATATGATTAATTGAACTTAAATTTATCATGAACTTAGTACCTGATAGTATCTTGCTTGTCTATGTCGGTTTATAGATAGATGGCTCGTGCTGTTGTTCCGTTGAATTTTAATGCGTTCCTTGAGAAAGCAAAGTTGAAAGATGATGGTAGCAATTACACGGACTGGGTCCGTAACTCGAGGATTATCCTCATTGCTGCCTGAAGAGTTACGTCTGGATGCACCGCTAGGTGCCAGACTCTTCTTGATACTGGCCCGACGGCGTTAAGAACGTCTGGCGAGCAAAGGCGATGACTACTCTATAGTTCGATTGTGCCATGCTTTACGGCTTAGAACCGGGTCTTCAACGACGTTTTGAGCGTCATGGAGCATATGAGATGTTCCAGGAGTTGAAGTTGATATTTCAACAGTAATGCCCGGATTGAGAGATATGAAGTCTCCAATAAGTTCTATAGCTGCAAGATGGAGGAGAATGGAGTGCATCGGTGAGCACATACTCGTAATGTCCGGGTATTACAATCACTTGACTCAACGGGAGTTGATCTTCCGGATGATTGTGTCATTGACAAAATTCTTCAATCAACGCCACCAAGCTACAAAGGCTTCGTGATGAACTATAATATGCAAGGGTTAGTAAAGACTATGCTCGAGCTCTTCGCAATGCTAAAGGCTGCGGAGGTAGAAATCAAGAAGGAGCATCAAGTGTTGATGGTCAATAAGACCACTAGTTTCAAGAAGAAAGGCAAAGGGAAGAAGAAGGAACTTCAAGAAGAACAGCAAACAAGTTGTTGCTCGGGAGAAGAAACCCAAGTCTGGACCTAAACCTGAAACTGAGTGCTTCTCTGCAAGCGGTAGTCCTTTGGAAGCGGAACCGCCCCAAGTATTTGGCGGATAAGAAGGATGGCAAGGTGAACAAAGGTATATGTGATATACATGTTATTGATGTGTACCTTACTAGAGCTCATGATAGCACACTGGTATTTGATCTGGTTACATTGCTAATATTTGCAACTCGAAGCAGGGACTATGGATTGCGAACAACCGCAAAGGACGAGGTGACGATGCGCGTGGGAAATGGTTCCAGAGTCGATGTGATCGCCATCGGCATGCTACCTCTACATCTACCTTCGGGATTAGTTTTAGACCTAAATAATTGTTATTTGGTGCCGGCGTTGAGCATGAACATTATATCTGGATCTTGTTTGATGCGCGACGGTTATTCATTTAAATCGAGAGAATAATGGTTGTTCTATTTATATGAATAATATCTTTTATGGTCATGCACCCTTGAAGAGTGGTCTATTTTTAATGAATCTCGATAGTAGTGATACACATATTCATAATGTTGAAACCAAAAGATGCAGAGTTGATAATGATAGTGCGACTTATTTGTGGCACTGTCGTTTAGGTCATATCGGTATAAAGCGCATGAAGAAACTCCATACTAATGGACTTTTGGAGTCACTTGATTATGAATAACTTGGCACTTATGTAACCGTGCCTCATGGGCAAGATGACTAAAACCCGTTCTCCGGTACTATGGAGAGAGCAACAGATTTGTTGGAAATCATACATACTGATGTATGTGGTCCAATGAATGTTGAGGCTCGTGGCGGATATCGTTATTTTCTCACCTTCACAGATGATTTAAGCAGATATGGGTATATCTACTTAATGAAACATAAGTCTGAAACATTTGAAAAGTTCAAAGAATTTCAGAGTGAAGTAGAAAATCATCGTAATAAGAAAATAAAGTTTCTATGATCTGATCGTGGAGGCGAATATTTGATTTACGAGTTTGGTATAAATTTGAAAAAATTCGGAATAGTTTTCGCAACTCACGCCACCCGGAACACCACAGCGCAATGGTGTGTCCGAGCGTCAGTGTCGCACTTTACTAGATATGGTGCGATCTATGATGTCTCTTACAGATTTACCGCTATCGTTTTGGGGTTATGCTCTTGAGACGGCCGCATTCACGCTGAATAGAACACCGTCAAAATCCGTTGAGACGACACCTTATGAACTATGGTTTAGCAAGAAACCAAAGTTGTCGTTTCTTAAAGTTTGGGGATGCGATGCTTATGTGAAAAAGCTTCAACCTGATAAGCTCGAACCTAAATCGGAAGAAATGTGTCTTCATAGGATACCCAAAGGAGACAGTTGGGTACACCTTCTATCACAGATCCGAAGGCAAGACATTTGTTGCTAAGAATGAATCCTTTCTAGAGAAGGAGTTTCTCTCGAAAGAAGTGAGTGGGAGGAAAGTAGAACTTGATGAGGTAATCGTACCTTCTCCCTTATTTGAAAGTAGTTTATCACGAAACCGGTTTCTGCGACATCTACACCAAATAGTGAGGAAGTTGATGATGTTGATCATGAAACTTCAGATCAAGTTACTACAGAACCTCGTAGATCAACCAGAGTAAGATCCGCACTGCAGTGGTACGGTAATCCTGTTCGGAAGTCATGCTACTAGATCATGATGAACCTATGAACTATGAAGAAGCGATGGTGAGCCCAGGTTCCATAAAATGGCTTGAGGCCATGAAATCTGAGATGGGATCCATGTATGAAAACAAAGTGTGGACTTTGGTTGACTTGCCCGAGGGTCGGCAAGCAATAGAAAACAAGTGGATCTTCAAGAAGAAGACTGACGCTGACGGTAATATTACTGTCTACAAAGCTCGACTTATCGCAAAGGGTTTTCGACAAGTTCAAGGGATTGACTACGATGAGACCTTCTCACTCGTGGCGATGCTTAAAATCTGTCCGAATCATGTTAGCAATTGCCGCATTTATGATTATGAAATTTGGCAAATGGATGTAAAGACTGCATTCTGAATGGATTTACGGAAGAAGAGTGGTATATGATGCAACCGTAAGGTTTTATCGATCCAAAGGAGCTAACAAAGTGTGCAAGCTCCATCGATCCATTTATGGACTAGTGCAAGCATCTCGAAGTTGGAATAAACGCTTTGATAGTGTGATCAAAGCATTTGGGTTTATATGAGACTTTTGGAGAAGCCTTTGTATTTACAAGAAAGTGAGTGGGAGCTCTGTAGCATTTCTGATATTATATGTAGATGACATATTACTAATCGGAAATGATATAGAATTTCTGGATAGCATAAAGGGATACTTGAATAAGAGTTTTTTGATGAAGGACCTCGGTGAAGCTGCTTACATATTGGGCATCAAAATCTATAGAGATAGATCAAGACGCTTAATTGGACTTTCACAAAGCACATACCTTGACAAAATTTTGAAGAAGTTCAAAAAAGATCAAGCAAAGAAAGGGTTCTTGCCTGTGTTACAAGGTGTGAAGTTGAGTAAGACTCAATGCCTGACCACCGCATGAAGATAGAGAGAAAATGAAAGATGTTCCCTATGCCTCAGCCATAGGCTCTATCATGTATGCAATGTTGTGTACCGGACCTGATGTGTGCCTTGCTATAAGCTTAGCAGGAGGTACCAAAGTAATCCAGAGTGGATCATCGACAGCGGTCAAGAACATCCCGAAATACACGAAAAGGACTAAGGACATGTTTCTCGTATATGGAGGTGACAAAGAGCTCATCGTGGCAGTTACGTTGATGCAAGCTTTGACACCGATCCGGACGATTCTAAATCGCAAACCGGATACGTGTTACACTAAACGGAGGAGCCGTCGGTTGGTGCGATTCTAAACAAAGCGTCGTAGCGGGATCTACATGTGAAGCGGAATACATAGCAGCTTAGGAAGCAGCTAATGAAGGAGTCTGGATGAAGGAGTTCATATCCGATCTAGGTGTCATACCTAGTGCATCGGGTCCAATGAAAATCTTTTGTGACAATCTTTGGAGCAATTGCTTTAGCAAAGGAATCCAGATTTCACAAGAGAACCAAACACATCAAGAGACGCTTCAATTCCATCCGGGACTTAGTCTAGGTGGGAGACATAGAGATTTGCAAGATACATACGGATCTGAATGTAGCAGACCTGTTGACTAAGCCTCTTCCACGAGCAAAACATGATCAGCACCAAGACTCCATGGGTGTTAGAATCATTACTATGTAATCTAGATTATTGACTCTAGTGCAAGTGGGAGGCTGAAGGAAATATGCCCTAGAGGCAATAATAAAGTTATTATTTATTTCCTTATTTCATGATAAATGTTTATTATTCATGCTAGAATTGTATTAACCGGAAACATAATACATGTGTGAATACATAGACAAACAGAGTGTCACTAGTATGCCTCTACTAGACTAGCTTGTTAATCAAAGATGGTTAAGTTTCCTAACCATAGACAAAGGAGTTGTCATTTGATTAACAAGGTCACATCATTGGTTGAATGATCTGATTGACATGACCCATTCCATTAGCTTAGCACCCGATCGTTTAGTATGTTGCTATTGCTTTTATCCATGACTTATACATGTTCCTATAACTATGAGATTATGCAACTCCCATTTACCGGAGGAACACTTTGGGTACTACCAAACGTCACAACGAATCGGGTGATTATAAAGGAGTACTACAGTGTCTCCAAAGGCGGATGTTGGGTTGGCGTATTTCGAGATTAGGATTTGTCACTCCGATTGTCGGAGAGGTATCTCTGGGCCCTCTCGGTAATGCACATCACTAAGCCTTGCAAGCATTACAACTAATGAGTTAGCTGTGAGATGATGTATTACGGAACGAGTAAAGAGACTTGCCAAGAATGCTTAGATTGAACTAGGTATTGGATACCGACGATCGAATCTCGGGCAAGTAACATACCGATGACAAAGGGAATAACGTATGTTGTTATGCGGTCTGACCGATAAAGATCTTCGTAGAATATGTAGGAGCCAATATGGGCATCCGGGTCCCGCTATTGGTTATTGACCGGAGACGTGTCTCGGTCATGTCCACATTATTCTCGAACCGTAGGGTCCGCACGCTTAAGGTTTCGATGACGGTTATATTATGAGTTTGTGTATTTTTGATGTACCGAAGGAGTTCGGAGTCCCGGATGTGATCACGGACATGACAAGGAGTCTCGAAATGATCGAGACATAAAGATTGATATATTGGACGGCTATATTCGGACACCGGAAAGGTTCCGGAAGTTTGCGGAGAAAACTGAGTGCCGGAGGGTTACGGAACCCCGGGAAGTAATGGGCCTTATTGGGCCAAGAGGGAGAGAGAGGGCCGCACTAGGAGGTGGCGCGCGCCCCATGGGGAGTCCGACTGGACAAGGAGGGGGCGGCCCCCTTTCCCTCTTCATCTCCTCTCTTTCCTTCCCCTTCCTTCTTCCTAGTAGGACTAGGAAAGGGAGTCCTACTCCCACTAGGAGGAGGACTCCCCCCTCCTGGCGCGCCTCCTAGGGCGGCCGGCCCTCCCCTTGCTCCTTTATATCACGGGGAAGGGGCACCCTAGAACACACAAGTTGATCCTTGAGATCGTTCCTTAGCCGTGTGCGGTGCCCCCTCCACCATATTCCACCTCGGTCATATCGTAGCGGTGCTTAGGCGAAGCCTGCGTCGGTAGAACATCAAGATCGTCCTGCCACGTCGTCTTGTGGAACTCTCTCTCCCGGAGCTTTGCTTTGGATCGAGCTCGAGGAGGCGTCACCAAGCTGAACGTGTGCCAAGAACTTCGAGGCGCCGGAGTAACGGCGCTGGGATCGGTTGGATCGCGAGGAGAACGTCGACTACTTCCTCTCTACGTTGTGATCGCTTCCGCTTTGGTCTCTGAATGCGTAGACAACACTCTCCCCTCTCGTTGCTATGCATCACCATGATCTTGCGTGTGCGTAGGAAAATTTTGAAATTACTACGTTCCCCAACAACCCCCTGTTATTCTTCGGCGATGACAGCCTCAAACTGCAGCCGAACCAGTCAACCCTTGTACACCCCTCCGCGTGGGCATCTACTGCCGCATCTTCCCCGGCTCCAGGTTGTTCCCTTCCTAGGTCGCGCCGTTGTCCACCACCTTGGTGCTCTCGGTACAACATCGTCAATGTGGTCAACAAACGACAGCCATCAGAAGAGGATTGTGCCTGGAGAGGCTGATAGCTCGGTCCACGGCCGCACACAAGGAAGTGCCTCCTTATTACGCGCAAAATAATGATTCCTCCACCTGACAGCTCGGACCCACCAGAAGGGCCTCTGTATTTCGCAAAAAATCTTCCCCTGACAGCTGGGACCCACCGGCTTTATCTTCGCACGCAAGGAAGTGCCTTCTTATTACAAAAAAATTGATGACCCCTGACAGTTGGGACCCACCAGGTCGAAGCGTACGTAGCGTTATCTTTCTGGTCTCGAACATGTATGTACATAGTGGTCGATCGGTCTCTCTACAGCGATGAACCATGGCCGAGTAAGGAGCGGCACATGTCATAGTAGAGTCGCGGATGTAGCATGTCATGCAGTCCCGTCTATATCGTGTACACGTACATACAAACACGCTGCAAGAAAGTAAATAAGGTTACGTACGTACATATGGACGGGGTCTGGACCGCGTACAGCGACGATGTCCTGTTCATCGGTAGCCAACTGGTTGGGTCAGAACAGAGGAAACAACATCGTGTTCAGCAGGAGCCAAGCGACTAGGTCAGAACATGTCCTGTTCATCGGGTGCCAAGCGATTGGGTCAGAACACATCCTGTTTATCGGGAGCCAACCGGCTTGGACGGAACAGCTGAAACGGGATATGGCGTACCGCAAAACGGAGGAAATGGACTTTTCGCCAACCGCCTACGGTCGAAACATAGTCATGTTCATCGGGAGAATGCAGCATACCGCCAAAAGCAGAGAAGCGGACTTACATTCGGCGCCCTACGGTCAAACGGGTCCTGTTCATCGGGAGGGGTGTGGTGTACCGCAAACGAGACTCCACGGGGTACTATTCATCCACCGTATACTGCCTCACTCCAGCCTCCACGGGCTACTGTTCATCCACCGTTGACTTCCTGCAGCCTCCATCGACTACTATTCATCCACCATCGACTCCCTCCAGCCTACACCTTCTATTGTTCATCCACTGCGACTTCCTCCAGCCTTCAACAGCTATTGTTCATCCAGCCTCCACCTACTACTATTCATTCAGCCTCCACACAGGGGCCTGTTCATCCACCCCCAACCTGCTGCAGGGGTGTGTGGCGGCCTCCTCGGGGTCCTGTTCATCCAGCGGCAACCACGGGGTCCTGTTCATCCAATCCCCACCGGGAACTGTTCATCCACAGCTAACCAACCGGCTCGACTCACCATGTCTCAACTCATTCTACGTATCGCCCGTGCGGTAGCAACGGTCACTGTTCATTAAGTGGAAACCCAACACCAGCTAGCTACGTCTCGCACGGGGGCTCGATCGGCTTCAGTAAGTAGCAGCAGTGATTGATCACTCGGGTTTAGTTAACAGCAGCAGCGAAGGAATCACTCGGGTTCAGTCAGCAGCGAAGGAATTGCTCGGGTTCAGTTAACAGCCAAGGGATCGATCGCTCGGATTCAATAACGTAGCTAGTGCAATCGCTCAGATTCAGTAAGTGAACGCCTCCCTCGAGTTCAGTTAGAGCCAACACCTCGCGCACACACGCGCCTACGTACGAGACAAATGCGCAAACCACAGTGCATCACTCGGCCCCGACCACCCACCGTAAGTGGGAACTCCCCGAAATTTCCTCGCCCTCGCTTCTACCATGATTTTTCCATCATGGACGGCCCAAAGAATGTCATGCTGGTGCGTCTCCGACCCGCCCAGGACGAAAAGGCCAATTTCTGTCATAGAAGTAGGAGCCCACCACATCTGTGATGATACATGTTTTTGTCATAATTATCGTCATAGAAGCGTCATAACCATGACAGAAATGGTTTTCATTCGGGCCATAATGTCACGGATGTGTCTTTTTTTGTAGTGCTGGCAGAAGACTTCACTCTGAGCTGATCGAGGGGCTACGACATAAGTTAACGTAGAGTCGAAGCCTCTTTCAGCAGGATAGCGAGAGACACATAGGTCAGACTGGGTACCAGTGGTCTGATAGAGACGTGATACTCGGCATCGGTCGGTGATCATCAGTGGTTCTCTGCAGTGGTGGTCTAGTGATGTGGGTTTGTATCCTTGGGAGACTTGACCGGGACAGTAGAGGCTCGACACGGTGATAGCGGGGAGGCGTACGGTAAGCACGGGATACAACGACAGGCCAAGGCACTGGTGGTTAGACATGTGGTCAAACAAAGTGTACGGAGGGTGATGAAGCAATGTTGGCTAGTATCAAGTTCAAGTTGGTGACTAGATCTATCGGGTTTGATGCATCAGATGGACGAGTGTGGACCATGGGAATCTGAGAAAGTGACGAAAAGTCTGAAATTGTCAAAAGTTGCGAGAGTACATGGTCGTATATTCTGTGGTGTTCAGTGCACATGGTAAAGTGTGGATAGCAAGTATAGAAGGAGGCCAAGTGCTATAGCTGTGGGACATGTCAAAGACTATCCGAGAAAAAAAAGGTGAGACAACTGCGAATTTACTCTCAACGTGACACAGGGAAATGGTGAAATTCCTTCAAGTTTCAGACAAGCGATCAAGGAGAGCAATGGCATTGAGTTCAGGTAACTCTTATATGTTGCATCCAATATGTGAGTTGTTCACTTACATGCAAATCAGTGATCGGTGTGTGATGGTATTGAACGGATACTCCGGAAGTGGGAGCACAAAGTAGAGTAATGAGGAACTTAATTTTGCTCCAGTGTTGACTGTGACGAAGAAGAGAATGGACTACAGTTCAGGTGGAGTCACATGAAGTCTGGGAGTAGCAGCGGTGCTCATGGCATATCTCAAGTCCAATGTACATGGAGGCTTGATGCATGAACGAATCCAAGGCGGTGAAGAATATTCGCTAAGGTGGAGTTTGTTAGAGTTGTGTCGAATATTGTGTACGGGGTAGGTTACAATTGGACTTGGATTTATTCTCTTTTTTTGCCGATCCAATCTCTCTTCCTTTTACTGAATATCTATCTTTTCTTTCTTTCTCTGATTCTTTTCACTTTCTCGAAGATGAACCAAGCACCAAGATCAGCTAATGATCTGATGATGACGAACAACAATGGTGGGTGGTGGCAGTAGAAGATGACAATGAATTGGACAGTGGCGTTGCGAATGCGGCATGAACAAAACGTGACTAGAACTCGAAACTTAAATGATTAGACACTAAAACCAACAACTCGACACAAGATGCAGCCGAAAATTCAACAATGCAAAAATTAAGTGGCAATGGCGAAAAGGCTCAGACTGTCTTGGATATGGATGAACTAATCTAACTTTTTTGTGGCTTTTTCTTGGACTCTAGGTATGAAGAACAAATGCAATCTAGACTACGAAAAAATAGGAAAATCTCACCGAGCAACCTAAAAACTGATACCACTTGATAGAGGCGAGGGTCCTGATATTTTGATGAGATGATAACTATCGATTTGGTGGAGAATGACTTCGACGATCCGACTACAAACATGCACAATGTTGCGCCTTAGCAATCGCTAAACCAATCTCCTGAGGCTACTGACGATGCCAGAAGCACAATCAGCCAGACGACGAAGGTCTATTCCTGCATGCAATCAAAGAACAAACAAGAATACGATAATGCAATATGAATATTGCGAATATATATGAAGTATTGATAAAGTGGGGATCCGAAAGCGGTCTTGGCCTGGTCATTGGACACAAACGAAGTTGCATTGGCTAACTTTTGACTAAACAAATCCAAGTCTAAACGGTGCCTCAAGGGCTATATTTATAGGGGAAAAGAGAGGGGATTCCATCTACCCCTGGCCAGGTGGGACTAAAACACCCTGAGGGAGTCCTGGATTAGGGGGTGTCCGGATAGCCGAACTATCACCGTTGGCCGGACTCCTGGACTATGAAGATACAAGATTGAAGACTTCGTCCCGTGTCCGGATGAGACTTTCCTTGGCGTGGAAGGCAAGCTTGGCGATACGGATATGTAAATCTCCTACCGTTGTAAACCGACTCTGTGTAACCCTAACCCTATCCGATGTCTATATAAACTGGAGGGTTCTAGTCCGTAGGATGAACAACAATCATACCATAGGCTAGCTTCTAGGGTTTAGCCTCTCCGATCTCGTGGTAGATCCACTCTTGTACTACCCATATCATCAATATTAATCAAGCAGGAGTAGGGTTTTACCTCCATCAAGAGGGCCCGAACCTGGGTAAAAACATCGTGTCCCTTATCTCCTGTTACCATCCGCCTAGACGCACAGTTCGGGACCCCCTAACCGAGATCCCCCGGTTTTGACACCGACATTGGTGCTTTCATTGAGAGTTCCTCTATGTCGTCGCTGTCAGGAAGGATGCCTCATCCCGTCTTTAAAGACGGCACCATTGCTAAAGGAGCTTTGGCCACCGGCCAAACTCTCCGGCTAGGCGGTTTTCTTGTGACCGCTTTGTTACGGCCGCTTGTGACGATGACTTCTCGGGTCATCGAAAGCAATCTTCACGTTAACTCGGAACTCGTCGAGCAGTTAGATCCGATGGGGCTCTCTTCCTTGAATGAGCTCATGGATCGCATCGCCGCCCTGGGAGTCGCTACAGACTACGATCAGATTGGGCCTAAAACCGATCTGAGAGAGATCAACTCTCCCCAGGCTACCCACCACGTTGTTGTGGTAGAGGAACAATACGGCGACTCTTCTCCTACCTTAAGGACTAGCTATGTCCGGATTCCTGACCCCTCCATGCCGGATTCCCGCGGAGGGGAGGACACCACTCAAGCCCTGAACCTAAAGTCAGGCAGCGGGCTAGATTCATTGGACAACCTCCAAGAACCCAAGCTTCCAAGTCCGGAAACTTCTTGGCCCCTGAATCTTAGATAGGACGGGGCTCAGAATTTAATTCCACCCGCCCACCCAAAAATAAGCGATCTATCCCAAATCCGGCAAGAGCCCGTGAAACAAAGACATCATTCTTGGGCCAGATTCCTCCTGGTTATGGACAGGATAAAGGATTGCCGCGAGGAGGACGCAATCTCATACTTCTGCAAAAATTGCACGGACAAGGGAATCCTAAACGCCACAAGTCGTCGTGAAATTACATGCTTTGCTGACTTGGCGTCCATAATTGTTGATTGGAAATGATATAGAATTTCTGGATAGCATAAAAAGATATTTGAATAAGAGTTTTTCGATGAAAGACCTCGGTGAAGCTGCTTATATATTGGGCATCAAGATCTATAGAGATAGATCAAGACGCTTAATAGGACTTTCACAAAGCACATACCTTGACAAAGTTTTGAAGAAGTTCAAAATGGATCAGTCAAAGAAAGGGTTCTTGCCTGTGTTACAAGGTGTGAAGTTGAGTCAGACTCAAAGCCCGACCACTACATAAGATAGAGAGAAAATGAAAGTCATTCCCTATGACTCAGCCATAGGTTCTATCATGTATGCAATGATGTGTACCAGACCTGATGTGTGCCTTGCCATAAGTCTGGCAGGGAGGTACCAAAGTAATCCAGGAGTGGATCACTGGACAACGGTCAAGAACATCCTGAAGTACCTGAAAATAACCAAGGATATGTTTCTTGTTTATCTAGGTGACAAAGAGCTCATTGTAAATGGTTACGTCGATGTTAGCTTTGACACTGATATGGATGACTCTAACTCACAAACCGGATATGTATTTATATTGAATGGTGGAGCTGTCAGTTGGTGTAGTTCCAAGCAGAGTGTCATGGCGGGATCTATGTGTGAAGCAGAGTACATAGCTGCTTCGGAAGAAGCAAATGAAGGAGTCTGGATGAAGGAGTTCGTATCCGATCTGGGTGTAATACCTAGTGCATTGGGTCCAATGGAAATCTTTTGTGACAATACTAGAGCAATTACCTTGGCAAAGGAATCCAGATTTCACAAGAGAACAAACACATCAAGAGACGCTTCAACTCCATTCGTGAACAAGTCAAGGAGGGATACATAGAAATTTGCAACATACATACGGATCTGAATGTAGCAGACCCGTTGACTAAGCCTCTTCTGCGAGCAAAAATATCAGCACCAAGACTCCATGGATGTTAGATTCATTACAATGTAATCTAGATTATTGACTCTAGTGCAAGTGGGAGACTGAAGGAAATATGCCCTAGAGGAAATAATAAAGTTGTTATTTTATATTTCCTTATTCATGATAAAGGTTTATTATTTATGCTAGAAGTGTATTGATCGGAAACCAAGATACATGTGTGAATACATAAACAAACACTGTGTCCCTAGTGAGCCTCTACTAGACTAGCTCGTTGATCAAAGATGCTTAAGGTTTCCCAACCATTGACATGAGTTGTCATTTGATAATGGGATCACATCATTAGGAGAATGATGTGATGGACAAGACCCATCCATTAGCTTAGCATTATGATCGTTTAGTTTTATTGCCATTGCTTTCTGCATGTCAAATACTTATTCCTTTGACTATAAGACTATGCAACTCCCGGATACCGGAGGAATACCTTGTGTGCTATCAAATGTCACAACATAACTGGGTGATTATAAATATTCTCTGCAGGTATCTCCGAAGGTGTTTGTTGAGTCGGCATAGATCGATATTAGGATTTATCACTCTGAGTATCGGAGAGGTATCTCTGGGCCCTCTCGGTAATACACATCATAAGCTTGCAAGCAAACGACTAAGGAGTTGGTCATGAGGTGATGTATTATGAAACGAGTAAAGAGACTTGCCGGTAACGAGATTGAACTAGGTATGAAGATACCGACGATCGAATCTCGGCCAAGTAACATACTGATGGACAAAGGGAATTACATATGTTGTCATAACGGTTCGACCGATAAAGATCTTCGTATAATATGTAGGAGCAAATATGGGCATCTAGGTTACGCTATTGGTTATTGACCGGAGAGGTGTCCCGGTCATGTCTACATAGTTCTCGAACCCGTAGGGTCCGCACGCTTAACGTTCGATTATGATATAGTATTATATGAGTTATGTGATTTGGTGACCGAATGTAGTTCAGAGTCCCGGATGAGATCACGGACATGATGAGGAGTCTCTAAATGGCCGAGAGGTAAATATTGATATATAGGACGATGGTATTCAGACACCGAAAGTGTTTCGGGGGGTACTTATCGAGTCACCGGAAGGGGTTCCGGGCACCCCCGGCAAAAGATATGGGCCTTATGGGCCAAGAGGGGAAACGCACCAGCCACAAGGGGCTGGTGCGCCCCCATATGGGCTGGCCTAAGAGGAGAAGTAAAGAGGGGAAGGGAAAGGAAAGGAAAGTGTGGAATAGGATTCCCCCTTCCTTCCCTCTCCCCCCTCTTTCCTTCCCCCTCCGACAAATATGGCAGGGGGCGCGGCTTGGGAGGAGCCCAAGTAGGATTCGGTCCTACTTGGGGTGCCTCCTGGCCTCTCCCCTCCCCCTCCCACCTATATATATGTGAGCGCCTAGCACATCCCAGACAATTGTTTAGCCATGTGCGGCGCCCCCCTCCACCGTTTACACCCCCGGTCATATTTTTGCAATGCTTAGGCGAAGCACTGCAAGGATCACTTCACCATCACCGTCACCACGCCGTCGTGCTGATGGAACTCATCTACTACCTCGATGTCTTGCTGGATCAAGAAGGCGAGGGACGTCACCGAGCTGAACGTGTGCAGAACGCTGAGGTGCCGTGCGTTTGGTAGCTGGTAGGTTGAAGCACGAAGAAGTTCGACTACATCAACCGCGTTGTGAAACGCTTCTGCTTACGGTCTATGAGGATACGTAGACACACTCTCCCTCTCGTTGCTATGCATCTCCAGGGATAGATCATTGCGTGTGCATAGAATTTTTTTTGTTTTCCATGCAACGATTCCCAACAAATAGACCCTCGTGGTTAGGCTGATCCTACTCCCGGTATCGTCAGTAACCTTAGGAACATCCGTCGCAGACGACTTCAATTCAAGAAGGGGAGGATGATGAGGAGATCACTACAACAGTTACACCCACAGCCCCTGCTGCTAAACATACTGGACCAATTACTAGAGCTTGCGCACGCCAATTAAATTACCAGGTACTTCCGTTTCTTGGTAATGATTCTAATGTTCATGAGAATATAATGCTGCCTAAATTGGATACATTTTTTTTGCTTATAAATGAAGGGCCTAGCATGGACAAGAACGATGTACATTGGAGCATGATCAAGCATGGAGGGGGTGGCATGTGCAAGGGGAACAAGAACAATATTTCTTGTGCAGTTTTTAGCACTTTGGGGCCACCATGAAGATTGATGACCCACAAGTATAGGGGATCTATCGTAGTCCTTTCGATAAGTAAGAGTGTCGAACCCAACGAGGAGCAGAAGGAAATGACAAGCAGTTTTTAGTAAGGTATTCTCTGCAAGCACTGAAATTATCGGTAGCAGATAGTTTTGTGATAAGGTAATTTGTAACCGGCAACAAGTAATGAAAGTAAATAAGGTGCAGCAAGATGGCCCAATCCTTTTTGTAGAAAAGAACAAGCCTGGACAAACTCTTATATGAAGGAAAACGCTCCCGAGGACACATGGGAATTATCGTCAAGCTACTTTTCATCACGCTCATATGATTCGCGTTCGTTACTTTGATAATCTGGTATGTGGGTGGACCGGTGCTTGGGTGCTGCCATTCCTTGGACAAGCATCCCACTTATGATTAACCCCTATTGCAAGCATCCACAACTACAAAAACAAGTATTAAGGTAAACCTAACCGTAGCATGAAACATATGGATCCAAATCAGCCCCTTACGAAGCAACGCATAAACTAGGGTTTAAGCTTCTGTCACTCTAGCAACCCATCATCTACTTATTACTTCCCAATGCCTTCCTCTAGGCCCAAACACTGGTGAAGTGTCATGTAGTCGACGTTCACATAACACCACTAGAGGAAAGACAACATACATCTCATCAAAATATCGAACGAATACCAAATTCACATGACTACTTATAGCAAGACTTCTCCCATGTCCTCAGGAACAAACGTAACTACTCACGAATCATATTCATGTTCATAATCATAAGAGTATTAATATGCATAAAGGATCTGAACATATGATCTTCCACCAAATAAACCAACTAGCATCAACTACAAGGAGTAATCAACACTACTAGCAACCCATAGGTACCAATCTGAGGTTTTGAGACAAAGATTGGATACAAGAGATGAACTAGGGTTTGAGAGGAGATGGTGCTGGTGAAGATGTTGATGGATATTGACCCCCTCCCAATGAGAGGATCGTTGGTGATGACGACGGTGATGATTTCCCCCTCCTGGAGGGATGTTTCCCTGGTAGAACAGCTCCACCGGAGCCCTAGATTGGTTCCGCCTCGTGGCGGCGGTGTTTCGTCCCGAAAGCTTGCTTATGATTTTTTCCAGGGTGAAAGACTTCATATAGCAGAAGATGGGCACCGGAGGCCTGCCAGGGGGCCCACGAGGCAGGGGGCGCGCCTTGGATGGTGGGTGGCCCCCTTCTGGTACTTTCTTCGCTCAGTATTTTTTATTAATTCCAAAAACTGCCTCTCTGAAGTTTCAGGACTTTTGGGGTTGTGCATAATAGGTCTCTAATATTTGCTCCTTTTCAGCCCAGAATTCCCTCTGCCGGCATTCTCCCTCTTCATGTAAACCTTGTAAAAGAAGAGAAAAAGGCATAAGTATTGTGACTTAATGTGTAATAACAGCCCATAATGCAATAAATATCAATATAAAAACATGATGCAAAATGGACGTATCAAGTCCCCCAAGCTTAGACCTCACTTGTCCTCAAGCGGAAGCCGATAACAAAAAATATGTCCACATGTTTAGAGATAGAGGTGTCGATAAAATAAAATACGGACATGCGGGCACCATGATCGTTCTTATAACAGCAACATATATATATATATATATATATATATATATATATATATATATATATATATTGTCATATGATTTCTTATGCTCAAGTAACAATCTATTCACAATGTCAAGTATGAATCAGAAACTTCACTGAAAACTAACAAACTATAATCTCGGGCATTGAAACAATTGTAATTTATCATAACATCGGAAAGAGTCTTTGTAAGAGCTTTTCAGCAAGTCCACATACTCAACTATCATTTAGTCTTTCACAATTGCTAACACTCACGCAATACTTATGGTTATGGAGTTTTAATCGGACACAGAGAAACATAGGGGCTTATAGTGTTGCCTCCCAACCTTTTACCTCAAGGGTAATGTCAACAATAATAGTTCATGCTAACTTACATCCAATTGGATATATATATATATCAGGATCTTTCCAACACAATGTGCTTGCCAAAGGATAAAATGTAAAAAGGAAAGGTGAAGATCACCATGACTCCTGTATAGGGTATAAGACAAGAATAATAGACAGGCCCTTCGCAGAGGGAAGCAGAAGTTGTCATGTGCTTTTATGGTTGGATGCACAAAATTTTAATGCGAAAGAACATCACTTTATATTGCCACTTGTGATATGGACCTTTATTATGCAGTCCGTCGCTTTTATTTCTTCCACATCACAAGATCGTATAAAGCTTATTTTCTCCACACTAATAAATCATACATATTTAGAGAGCAATTTTTATTGCATGCAACAATGACAACTTACTTGAAGGATCTTACTCAATCCATAGGTAGGTATGGTGGACTCTCATGACAAAACTGGGTTTAAGGATATTTGGAAGCACAAGTAGTATCTCTACTTGGTGCAAAGAGTTTGGCTAGCATGAGGGAGAAAGGCAAGCTCAACATGTTGGATGATCCATGACAATATACTTTATTTCGGATATAAGAAAACATAACCCATTACGTAGTCTTGCTTGTCCAACATCAACTCTTTAGCATGTCATATTTTAATGAGTGCTCACAATCATAAAAGATGTCCAAGATAGTATATTTATATGTGAAAACCTCTCTTTCTTTATTACTTCCTATTAATTGCAACGATGACCAAAACTATGTTTATCAACTCTCAACAACTTTTATTCATCATACTCTTTATGTGTGAGTCATTACTCTACATAAGATCTATATGATCTCTTTATTTCTTTTTATTCTTTCTATTCTTTTTATTCTTTCTATTCTTTTTATTATTCCCTCAAGATCATAGCAAGATAACCAAGCCCTTGACTCAACACTAATCTTTATTATATATAGCTCACGGACTCGATTACATAGAAGGATCATAAAGCAAAACTCAAAACTATATCACACCAAAACTTCATTCTACTAGATCAAGATATTACTAAAAGGATCGAACTAAGAAAAACGGTAAAGATAGGAGTGTGATGGTGATACGATACCGGGGCACCTCCCCCAAGCTTGGCAGTTGCCAAGGGGAGTGCCCATACCCATGTGATCATGTCCCTTTCTTCGGAGGTGGTAATGATGGAGTTGTTGATGATGTAAATTGTTCTTTTAGCTTCTTCATATTGTAATTGAGGAGAGCAATTTCCTCCTTTAAATCATCGACCTCCGATTCCAGCTTCAAGATCTTGTCACATAAATCTCCTTTGCTTTTCTGCCGAAAACGAGAAGGAATAGATCGGTTGTTAGACAGTTTCGCCCTCTTAGGGAGACTAGACTTCTTGAACTTCATGTGCATATCCCCAGGTTGAGGTAGAGGGACATCCTCCTCCTCCGAACTTGAATCATTGATCCTCATCAAATGAGCCCGTAGTTCGACCACAAGGAGATAGATCCCCATAGGTCTTTGGGTCAGCAATGAGGTGTGAGACATAGCTCTCTCCGTCGGAATCCTGAGATGACAACTTGCTCCAAATCGGCTACAGAATCAGGTCGAAACAAAAACATAGGATATTTGCGTGGTACGGTGGTCAAAACCTTCGGGAGATTATATAATGAATCTTTACCGACCAAAAGAAGTATCGTGCAAGAAAACCGACTCCGGAGAGCACACGAGGTGCCCACGAGGCAGGGGGAACGCCCTCCACCCTCGTGGGTGCCTCGTGTCCCTTTCGGACTACTTCTTATTTTCCTATTTTCTTAAATATTCCAAAACGGAGAAAAATTGCTATTAGAATTGTTTTGGAGTCGGTTTACTCATCGTACCACATACCTATTCCTTTTCGGAGCCTAAAATGTTATGGAAAGTGTCCCTTATGTATTCCTCCAGGGTTACGGTTTCAATAACATTAGTTTCATCATTTATAGGATTACCTGAGATATAATGTTTGATCCTTTGACCGTTCACCACCTTCGAATTTGTGCCTTCAAAGTTGTTGATTTTATGGCTCCGGAGCGATAGACCTCCTCGATAACGTAAGGACCTTCCCATTTAGAGAGAAGCTTTCCTATAAAAAATCTTAAACGGGAGTTGAATAGCAACACATAATCACCTACATTAAACTCACGCTTTGTATCCTTTTGTCATGCCATCTTTTAACTTTTTCTTTAAACAGTTTGGCATTCGTATAGGCTTGAGTTCTCCATTCATCAAGTGAGCTAATGTCAAATAGCCTCTTCTCACCAGCAAGTTTGAAATCATAGTTGAGCTCTTTAATGGCCCAATATGCCTTATGTTCTAGCTCGAGAGGTAAGTGACATGCTTTTCCATAAACCATTTTATATGGATACATACCCATAGGAGTTTTATATGCAGTTCTATAGGACCATAATGCATCATCAAGTTTCTTGGACCAATTCTTCCTAGATCTATTAATAGTCTTTTGCAAAATTAATTTGATCTCTCTATTACTAAGTTCTACTTGACCACTAGACTGCGGGTGATATGGAGATGCAATTCTATGATTAACATCATACTTAGCAAGCATTTTACGAAAAGCACCATGAATAAAATGTGAACCACCATCAGTAATTAAGTATCTAGGGACTCCAAAACTTGGAAAAATAACTTCTTTAAGCATCTTAATAGAGGTGTTATGATCAGCACTACTAGTTGGAATAGCTTCTACCCACTTAGTAACGTAATCAACAACAACTAAAATATGTGTATACCCATTAGAGGAAGGAAAAGGTCCCATATAATCAAAGCCCCAAACATCAAATGGTTCAATAACAAGTGAATAATTCATAGGCATTTCATGACGTCTACTAATATTACCAATTCTTTGACATTCATCACAAGACGAGACAAACTTACGGGCATCTTTGAAGAGAGTAGGCCAATAAAAACCAGATTGCAATACCTTATGTGCAGTTCTATCTCCAGCGTGGAGTCCTCCATAAGCCTCGGAGTGACACTTGCGTAGGATCTGTTCCTGTTCATGCTCAGGTACACAACGTCTAATAACACCATCTACACCTTCTTTATAAAGGTGTGGGTCATCCCAGAAGTAATGTCTTAAATCATAGAAAAACTTTTTCTTTTGCTGATATGTGAAACTAGGTGGTATAAATTTAGCAACAATGCATTTAGCATAATCAGCATACCATGGAGTAGTACGAGAAGCATTTATGAAAGCTAATTGTTCATCAGGAAAGCTATCATCAATAGGTAGTGGGTCATCAAGAACATTCTCTAACCTAGACAAGTTATGCGCAGCGGGTTCTCAGCTCCCTTTCTATCAATAATATGCAAATCAAATTCTTGTAGTAGGAGAACCCATCTAATAAGTCTAGGTTTAGCATCTTTCTTTACCATAAGGTATTTAATAGCAGCATGATCAGTGTGAACAGTTACTTTAGAATCAACAATATAAGGTCTGAACTTATCACAAGCAAATACAACTGCTAAAAAAATCTTTTTCAGTAGTAGCATAATTTCTATGGGCACTGTCTAGAGTTTTACT
Organism: Aegilops bicornis; assembly: GCA_021605145.1. Lineage (NCBI taxonomy): Eukaryota > Viridiplantae > Streptophyta > Magnoliopsida > Poales > Poaceae > Aegilops > Aegilops bicornis. Next base: position 480,535,703 of record CM038670.1, read on the forward strand.
AGCATATTGGATAACATTTAATTTCTTATCAACTCTTTGTCCTAGAACAACACCTACAGCATAATCACTAGCATCACACATAATCTCAAAGGGTAAATTCCAATCAGGTGGCTGGACAATAGGTGCAGAAACCAATGCTTTCTTAAGTATTTCAAATGCTTCTACACAATCATCATCAAAGATAAAAGGAGCATATTTTTGTAAGAGATTAGTCAGAGGCCTAGAATTTTTCGAGAAGTCCTTAATGAACCTCCTATAAAACCGGCATGACCAAGGAAACTTCTTATACCTTTAATGTCCTTAGGACACGACATCTTTTCAATTGCATCAACTTTAGCTTTATCAACTTCAATACCTCTTTCAGAAATTTTATGCCCCAAGACAATACCTTCATTAACCATAAAGTGGCACTTCTCCCAATTCAAGACAAGATTAGTTTCCTCACATCTCTGCAAAACTCGATCAAGGTTGCTTAAGCAATCATCAAAAGAAGTTCCATATACGGAGAAATCATCCATGAAAACCTCAACAATCTTTTCACAAAAGTCAGAGAATATAGCCATCGTACATCTTTGAAAGGTAGCAGGTGCATTACATAAACCAAAAGGCTTACGTCTATAAGAAAAGGTACCGAAAGGGCAAGTAAAATTAGTCTTTTCTTTATCCTCTTTTGATACAGGTATTTGAGAGAAACCAGAATAACCATCTAGAAAGCAAAAATGTGTATGTTTGGATAATCTTTCTAGCATTTGATCAATAAAAGGTAAAGGGTAATGATCCTTTTTAGTATCTTTATTTAATTTGCGGAAATCAATTACCATCCTATAACCTGTAACAATTCTTTGTGGGATCAATTCATCTTTATCATTAGGAACAACAGTAATACCTCCCTTCTTAGGGACACAATGTACAAGACTTACCCACTGACTATCAGCAACGGGATAAATTATACCTGCCTCCAAAAGCTTTAGTATTTCTTTTCTTACCATGTCTTTCATCTTAGGATTTAATCGTCGTTGGTGATCAACAACCGGTTTAGCGTCTTTCTCCAATTTTATTTTGTGTTGGCATAAAGTGGCACTGATGCACTTAAGATCATCAAGAGTATATCCAATAGCAGCACGGTGCTTCCTCAGAGTTTTCAATAATTTCTTTTCTTCATGCTCTAAAAGGTTAGCACTAATAATAACAGGATATATCTTCTTTTCATCAAGATAAGCATATTTAAGAGTATCAGGTAATGGTTTAAGTTCAAACACGGGATCACCCTTGGGTGGAGGAGGATCCCCTAGGATTTCAACAGGCAAGTTGTGTTTCAAAATAGGTCCCCGTTTAAAGAATACTTCATCTATTTCCCTTCTTTCATTCATAACATATCATTTTCATGGCCAAGCAAATATTGTTCTAAAGGATCATTAGGAGGCACAGCAATAGAAGCAAGACCAATAATTTCATCTTTACTAGGCAATTCCTCATCACGGGGTTGTCTACGAAATTTAGCAAAATTAAACTCATGAGACATATCACCCAAACCAATAGTAACAACATCCTTTTCGCAGTCTATCCTAGCATTAACAGTATTCAAGAAGGGTCTACCAAATATGATGGGACAAAAGCTATCTTGTGGGGAACCAAGAACAAGAAAATCAGCAGGATATTTAACTTTCCCACACAAGACTTCAACATCTCTAACAATCCCAACTGGTGAAATAGTGTCTCTATTGGCAAGCTTAATTGTAACATCAATTTCTTATATCTCAGTAGGTGCACTATCATGCATAATTTCTTTGTATAGGGAATGGGGTATTGCACTTGCACTAGCACCCATATCACATAAGCCATGATAGCAATGATCTCCTATTTTAACAGAAATAACAGGCATGCCTACAACAGGTCTATGTTTATTTTTAGTATCGGGTCTAGCAATTCTAGCAGCTTCATCACAGAAGTAAATAACATGCCCATCAATATTATCAGCCAAGAGATCTTTAATCGTAGCAATACTAGGTTCAACTTTAATTTGCTCAGGGGGTTTTGGTGTCCTAATATTACTTTTGTTAACCACAGTTGAAGCATTAGCATGATCCTTTATCCTAACAGGGAAAGGTGGTTTCTCAATATAAGCAGTAGGAACGATAGGATCAATATAAGTGATAGTCTTTTCTTCAACTTTAATAGGTGCAACTACTTTTACTTCAATGGGAGGATTATATTTAAACCACTTCTCCTTGGGGAGATCAACATGAGTAGCAAATGATTCACAGAAAAAGCTACTATCTCAGAGTCAAGTCCATATTTAGTGCTAAATTCACGGTAAACATCGGTATCCATAAAAGATTTAACACAATCAAACTTAGGTGTTATACCTGACTCCTTACCTTCGTCGAGGTCCCAATCTTAAGAGTTGCGTTTAATTCTTTCAAATAAATCCCATTTGAATTCAATAGTCTTCATCATAAAAGAACCAGTACAAGAAGTATCGAGCATGGAGCGATTATTGAGAGAAAGCCGAGCATAAAATTTTTGAATAATAATTTCTCTTGAGAGCTCATGATTGGGGCATGAATATAACATTGACTTAAGCCTCCCCCAAACTTGAGCGATGCTTTCTCCTTCGCGAGGCCAAAAGTTATATATATAATTGTGATCATGATGAACAAGATGCATAGGATAAAACTTCTGATGAAATTCCAATTTCAATCGGTTGTAGTTCCATGATCCCATATCATCACATAACCTAAACCATGTCAATGCCTTTCCCTTCAAAGATAAAGGGAAGACCTTCTTCTTTATAACATCCTCAGGCATACTTGCAAGCTTAAATAATCCACAAACTTCATCCACATAGATTAGGTGCAAATTGGGATGTAATGTTTCATCTCCTGTAAACGGATTAGCTAGCAGTTTCTCCATCATACCCGAAGGAATTTCAAAGTAAACATTTTCAGTAGGTTCAGTAGGTTGAGGAGCAACTCTTTGCTCTACTGGTCGGGGTGAAGATACCCCGAAAAAGCCCCTCAAAAGATTACTTTCCATAGTAACAAGTGACAGTAAATTTCAGCACACTATATAAATCTTTCCTTACCAAATTCCACCTACCAAAAGTGATTCACTCCCTGACTACGGTGCCAGAAAAGAGTCTTGATGACCCACAAGTATAGGGGATCTATCGTAGTCCTTTCGATAAGTAAGAGTGTCGAACCCAACAAGGAGCAGAAGGAAATGACAAGCAGTTTTCAGTAAGGTATTCTCTGCAATCACTGAAATTATCGGTAATAGATAGTCTTGTGATAAGGTAATTTGTAACGGGCAACAAGTAATGAAAGTAAATAAGGTGCAGCAAGATGGCCCAATCCTTTTTGTAGCAAAGGACAAGCCTGGACAAACTCTTATATGAAGGAAAACGCTCCCGAGGACACATGGGAATTATCGTCAAGCTACTTTTCATCACGCTCATATGATTCGCGTTCGTTACTTTGATAATTTGGTATGTGGGTGGACCGGTGCTTGGGTGTTGCCATTCATTGGACAAGCATCCCACTTATGATTAACCCCTATTGCAAGCATCCGCAACTACAAAAAGAAGTATTACGGTAAACCTAACCATAGCATGAAACATATGGATCCAAATCAGCCCCTTACGAAGCAATGCATAAACTAGGGTTTAAGCTTATGTCACTCTAGCAACCCATCATCTACTTATTACTTCCCAATGCATTCCTCTAGGCCCAAACAATGGTGAAGTGTCATGTAGTCGACGTTCACATAACACCACTAGAGGAAAGACAACATACATCTCATCAAAATATCGAACGAATACCAAATTCACATGACTACTTATAGCAAGACTTCTCCCATGTCCTCGGGAACAAACGTAACTACTCACAAATCATATTCATGTTCATAATTAGAGGAGTATTAATATGCATAAATGATCTGAACATATGATCTTCCACCAAATAAACCAACTAGCATCAACTACAAGGAGTAATCAACACTAATAGCAACCCACAGGTACCAATATGAGGTTTTGAGACAAAGATTGGATACAAGAGATGAACTAGGGTTTGAGAGGAGATGGTGCTGGTGCAGATGTTGATGGAGATTGACCCCCTTCTGATGAGAGGATCGTTGGTGATGACGATGGTGATGATTTCCCCCTTTTCCAGCCTAGAATTCCTGCTGCCGGCATTCTCCCTCTTCATGTAAACCTTGTAAAATAAGAGAGAAAAGGCATAAGTATTGTGACATAATGTGTAATAACAGCCCATAATGCAATAAATATCGATATAAAAACATGATGCAAAATGGACGTATCAAAGATACACAAGGACATGGACGAAATATACAAGATGGTCTTTCATAAATTTCGTCCATAGCTTAATATAGGTGTTGCGACACCTTATTTTTGGGCCAGGCCCAAGTAATTCCGAAATACACTTAATAGGTTTGTTTTAGAGTCCATATTAATAGGGAAAATGACTTAGGACAGAATTTAGTCCCACCTTGCCAAGGGAGGACAAAGTTCCCCTCTGTCTCCCTATAAATACAACCTTTAGGCATCATTTTATACTAGGGGTTTTGTTTAGATTAAAGCTCGTCATAGCTGCAACTCGCGTCTTCGTTTGTGTTCAATGACCAGACCAAGACGTCACAGAACCCCACTTTATTAATAAAGCTTTCCTCTTATATTCATAATATCTAGATTGCAATCTCAGTTTCTTACTTGTTCTTCATTTGCTTGCAGGAAATAGACCCTCGTGGTCAGGTTGATTGTGCTCTGGCATGGTCGATAACCTCTCAGAGTTAGTTTAGCAATTGCTAAGGTGCGACGTCTTCGCACGTTTGTAGTCGGATCGTCAAAGTCGACTTCCATCAAAAACGATAGCTATCTCATCGAAAGATCGGGACACCTTCACCTCTATCGTCTATCAAAGCTCCTAACAAAATGAAGGTGGTTCTATAGCATTTGGCTCATGTTTGCCTTTCGTATGGGTTGCAATTGCAGTACTGCACCATCAACATGTGTCGGCATCGGATTTGTGCATCCCTTGTGGGTACACTGAAGGTATTGAACACGCTCTCCTCTTTTTCCCATTTGCAACACATGTGTGGAAGGAGGTGAAGCTCCTTTTTATCTCCAGCGTTGCCAGGTACTGTACTCCTCATTATGTTATTGCATGTACCAAGTCTCTACCTAATGCCCTAGCTCCCGAACTGGCTGAGGCGATGACCCTTCACCGTGTTGTCTATTTGGCTTGGGAAAAGCACTTCAAAACGTTGATCTTCGCTTTCGTTTGCCATCACTGGTGCAACACTTCAACTATCCTACCCGAGACAAATCATCTATTAGGGTGTGTTTGGTAGCCTCCAGGAGGCCCAACCAAGCCTGGGCAATGCAAAAACGGGCGTTAGGCAGGCTGGATTGCATGCGTTTCTCAACCCACATGAAACTTAAAGCATTCTCGGGCCAGGCTGAGGGGGAACGACCGATTCAGCCATTTTTTGCGAGCCACGCGTGGCTCTCGCCTGCACGCACGTGTTGGGAAGTGCGGGAGATGACATGACGTCTCATAACTCATCCCCTCTTTCCCGTCATCGCCCCATCCCATTTACACCACACTCCCTTACTTTCTCCCACCGCCTGATCCCTTCGCGCTCTCCAATGGCCGACCCTCATCCGTGTTGTCTCATTCTCATCCTCACCGACAGCAACCTCATCCAAGACCGGTGGGTGGTCGGCCTGGCCCGACAAGGCATTAACCTTGTGGCGACTATCCGGGCCCTTCTGCCATCTCCACCAGGTCATGGTTAGCGGCCATTGACCGACCATCGGTGTCCGTGCTTGGTCGGTGCGGCCATGGAGGGAAGCTCATCTACATCAGTGGCGAATGGCTGCGATAGTGGCGTCCACGGGAAGCCCATTAGGTGTTTTTACCCCCATTCGAAGGTTTTCTCCCTGGCTCCGGGCGAAGCTGAGGGGAGCGCAGCCGGAGCATCGACGATAGTGCCCTCTTCCTCCACCACGCGCGTCATGAGGAGCACCGCTGAAGTCGCAAGGGCCCTTAGTGGCCCTGCAATGGTCGAGTCATCCACATCGGGTCGGCCCCTTGTTCCAGCTAAGGTTTGGTCCGCGGTCGGTGTTTCCCCCAGCGACAACCACTACTCGTTCCCCTTTTTTTGCCTCATTCTGATTCGATTATTTTGGATTGCACTAGATTGGATTCAAATCGATTCGGAGCCATGCTATATGCCAGCTTAGAGTGTGCTTACTAGGTTGTTCTTGGTAGTTCTTTCATTGCTAGTGTGTTACTGGTATGATCAGATTGGTAGGGTTTGCATTGCTAGCTAGTTAGTTCGTTCTTGCTATGATTAGATTGGTAGTTCTTGCAATGCTAGTTAGTGTGCTATTGGTATGATCAGATTGGTAGTTCTTGCATTGCTGGTTAGGGTGTTCTTGCTATGATCAGAATGATAGTTTGTTTGGTGCATGATTACAGTGGGTGCTACGTTGTTGCATGAACATAGTAGGACAATGCATGTGCATGCTATAAACAGTAGGACAAGTATGCATGCATTTTGGGCAGTTCCATGATGCACTGATCATAACGCTGCCTAATTGCAACTTCCATGTTAGTGGGCGGCAGTTGGCAATGTTATGATATTATCATAGCACTACCCAATTGCAACAGCCATGATCAGTGGCAGTTGCAGTTGGGCAGTCCTATGATCAAAGCATAGCACTGCCCGCTTCGTGCAATGGTGCACTGATCATAACAATGCCAACTGTTAGTGATCATGGCAGTTGTATGCTCTGTGCAATGGTGCACTGATCATAACAATGCCAATTGCCATGATCAGTGCCACTTGTATGATGCGTTGTTTACTCTTGTCCTCTAAACTGACAAGGTCGTGAAGACGAAGTGGGACAAAGTTGGTTGAGGGGTGCATGTCGTCGTTGGCACCGAGGCGGTCGAGGACATCATCCCGGTGAACAAGTGACCGAAGAGGGTGGACATGCCGGGCAGGATGAGCAAGTCGTTGGGCATTTTCTGCGAGCCTAGGCTTGGGCACGAGGAGGGGGCACGAGATCCACTCAGGTTCTACGTGCCCATCAAGGACATGGACGACATTCCATGCTTGTTATCTTGGAGGCCTTCCGGACGATGATGAAGAGTGGCTCGTCTCGAAGCCTCCTCGCGTCCTCAAGTTGTCTACTAACAAATGCTGCGAGTTCTGGGTCTAGGTCTTCCACAAGCAGATGGTGCTGGGGAGGGGTTGAGACTACTTCTGTCAGAAGCACAAGATCGTCCCCTGTGACCTGCTTGCCTTGAGGCTGTCCGGCCTAAGCTTCAAGGTGCACCTCCACCTCCACCATGTGCAGGGTCAGGTGCCAAAAGCACTGCTGCCAAGGCAACATCCATCATGCTCTTCCTCATGTCTAGTTAGTTGTTAAACTTGTTGTCAGTTTGGGTGGATTGTTCTGAACTTGTCATGAACTTGTCGTCAAAGTGTATATTTTGCCCAGGATTAGCACCTTGGGGTTGTGCAATTTAAACCTACGTGGTAGTGTTTAATCTATCGTATGCATTGTTAAATTGAGTGTTAATGGTGTAGGAGTAGTGTTAGTTGTGTATGCATTGTTAAATTGAGTGTTGATGGTATAGGAGTAGTGTTAGTTGTGTATGCATTGTTAAATTGAGTGTTAATGGTGTAGGAGTAGTGTTAGTTGTGTTGTGTTGTTCATATGTGATGTCTGTTGTGAAGTGTGCTGCACTTGGATGGTAAGACCACCGAGCAGAACAACTACGTGCACACAACCAAACAACCATGGTTTGCATCTGCTCACCCCTGAAGCACAAATGCAGGCCACCAAACAGAAAGCATAATATGGCCGGCTACTGATGCAATGCAGGCTATCAAACAGCATAATTGCATGCAGGCTATCAAACAGCATAATATGGCCGGCTACTGATGCAATGCAAACTATCAAACGCTGTGCACAACATGGTTTTGAGCTTGCATTAGCTCAACAAGGCCCAGTTGAGTCAAACATGCAAGGGGTTGAAAAACAGTGCACGATACCAAACACGCCCATGATGTCATCTACAAGCACATTTGTGGGCAACTTAATGCAGCAACACAGGTTTTAGGTAAACCATGTATGAACTTAATGGTCTTCTTGTTTTTATTTCTGCTCCGGAGTGTATCCGGGAGACCCTATGTAATATGTTTGTTTAATCAACAAAACACCAACGTTCTCTGAAAACGGAGAGCAGCAACTGCAATCTTAAGAATTTCGCCAATCATACGGATTTGCGTTTTCAATGGTCTCAAACTGGAGCTACAAACATCATGTGTAACAATCAATCTATACAAAAATGGAGTTCGGAAATAGAGAAATAATCATATGGATTTGCGTTTTCAATTGTCTCAAACTGGAGCTACAAGCCTACAAACATCATGTGCAACAATCAATCTATACAAAAATGGAATTCTGAAAAGGAAAAACAATAAGTGGCATCTTTCTGTTAAACCAAAGTGCTGTAAACTACTCCCTCTGTTCACAAATATAAGATGTTTTGATTATCTCAATATGGACTACATACAGGAGAATGAGTGGACAAACACACTAAAAACATGTCTATATGTGTCCGATTCAGAAAAAGTTAGAACATCTTATATTTGTGAATGGAGGGAGTACATACCAGGGAACATATCTCACAAACATAAATTATTCATTAAATCGTTTTCTTCGTTGCAGGTTAACATTCACACTACCAGACCGCAACCAAAAGGTCCAAACAGCAAGATTTCTGCAAGTGATATTGGCACACCAAAGAAAAAGGATTTGCTGCTGTTGTACGTAAGTCATAACTGCTTCTCTCGCAATCTGAAATCGCTGATTACACGATATCACAAGATTAAGGTAGTCTACAATGCCCCCCAACATGTTCTGATTATTTGATAGTACTATCTAGCAGCCAATGGTAGTTTTCTATTATAAAAAGTTTAAATGCTTTTCTTGGAAGGAGATTTAAAGTGATATCCTCAATTGTATAAAAAACTGACTAATGCAGGCTGGCAAGGGGTGTTACAGCCAGAGAGATTCTTAGTATGAAAGAAAAGAACCAAGGAAACAAAAATATTAGTTCTCCCCATTCCGCATAAATACTACTCTGGGGAAAGCCTTACCTTCGACATTCCGGGGAAAATTCACGACGCTGTATTTTTCAAATGAACAAGAGCTGCCTGTTCCAGTGAGAAAATCCTTTAGCACTAGCTTTGCATCTATACAATGCCTATATACTGAAAAGGAAGATGGCTCTGTATGTATCTCAATATGTACACCAACTGAACATCCTCCTTGTTCCCTCCAACTACATCTCTGTTGCCGATCCTAACAAGAACTATGCCTGTTGTGCATGTGCATGTTTTTTGTTTTCTTCATCATCTCCAGGATGGCGGCAGCCTTCCTCCTTGCTCTTGGAGTCCCATTCTGTGCAAGAGAAGCCAGTGAGCCATTTGTATTCTCGTCTGCCTCAATCTCTTTCAGCTTTGCCCTATTGTACATACAGATCGAGAAGAGGACTACCGCCGCGTTCTCTTTGCTGCGCTTGCACTCACTCTCCCTCATTGCTTGGAGCATACAAGTGGCACCACCAAACTCTATCATGAGCTCTACCATGTCATAGTTGCTTGACAATAAAGCAAGTATAGCTAACAATTCCTCAACAAGAGATTGATCTCCGATGGCTCTGATTGCCACATCGACGATCCCACTCCTTGTAGCTATTGATCTGTTCTCATGGAGCATACAAAGATTGAAAATAGCTGATGCCGCATCTTTCTTTGCTATGATGCTGCCATGTTCAAGAAGATCAATCAAAGGTTCAATTGCCCCTAACTCACCAATCTTCTCCTTGTTGGAGTCAAGAGCGGACAGAGTGAAGATGGCAGCTGCCGAATTGCTGCGGCTCCCCATGTCTCCTGATTTTAGTGCCCATATGAGAAGCAGGATTGCTTCTGGGTCATCTCCAATTATTTTCTTATTGCTATCATGTAGTGAGAAGTTGAGAATTATAGTCACCATGTCCTCCACTACTTGTGGATCATTTTGTAATCCTGGGTTAGAAAACCGTGCAAAGGTCATTTGTGATATGGAATCTGGCCTCTCTTCTAAAACAGCTCTAAATTCACTGCTTCGCTTGGTAAGGAGCCGAAGACCCTTAATTGCTTGCTTCCGTTCAGTACTGTTTGATGATGAAGTTATCTTGTTGAATATTTCATCAAATGTTCTCTGCTCACTGTTGCAAGTATGATCTTCCTCCTGGTTCTCAAGTGGTGAAAGGGCAAACCCATTCTCTGTGCACCACTCTGCTATCAGGCTCCGAATGAGGAGGTTAGGAATGAGAGTTGTGTTTAAGAGCACTTGTTGGGTCTGCGGGCACATCTGGTTCCCTGCACTAAACCACTCCGCGATGTAACGACGATCGTAGGTCTGCATTGGAGGAAGATCAATGGGTCATATTTCTTTAACTAAACACATAAGGTCTCACAAAGACTGATGAATGTACTAGAGATTTTTTAATCTAGATAATGTAACATATATGTCGGCTATTTATTTTCCTTGAGACTTCCGGTCGAAATTGTCCCCATACGAAACATGAATACTTCCCTCGATGCTCATAAAATTCAAAACATGCCAACAATGTGAACTGCATTTACTTTTGGCTGGTCCAAAGATGACTGAGTTGAAGAATTCACACTAAATCTAGCATTGGGGAACAGCTATAGTACAGACATGGTATAATATGTCACATATCCAACACCCATGTGGCGTCAATGTGAAAAGGCATCTTAAGTCACATGCTTCACATGGTCAAAGCCTGAAGTTTCTAGGGATAAAATATTATTGTTTACTGAACTTTTGGGGGAAAAAATGCATTGCAATTTGGGTGATACCTACCGAATAAGTATTACATGGGAACAAAATTCACTTACAACAATGATTCAAATCCACATGTTTCACATGTAAGAAATCACCAATTACATGAGTTGAATGAAATAAGATCTTACTCTACAGCTTTTGAATATTTTATGTAATTGTGGTTGCAATGAAACAAATAGATGTGAAATTTGCAGTTCTTCCATTCACACATCCCATCATTCATCAAACCATAATAATCCAAATCTGTACTGTTTATTATGCCGGGATGCAACAAAAAGTAATCAGAATATGTACCGTTAATGAATCGTACAAAATAATCAAAATATAAGCAGAGCTGCCACTACGCAGTATTATATAAGATCCTAATCTTCAGAAACCTGAATATACAATTGTGACATCCGCAGATGGTCAATTCACATACTGCAAGCATTCTGCTGTTGATCCAATCCAAAGCATGGATGCCGCTGATAAAAAAAATTATATTGAAGCTGAACAATGTGTTTAAGTGTTTCGATTATGGTGATACATTCCGGCGATTCGCACCAGGAATGAAGATTCAAGAACAGTAAATAAGTGATCACATTTATGTTCAATAACTGAAAGTTTTAAACCATAACGATAGGAAATCCTGAGCACCGACATTTGCTGCCAGGAATCAAAAGAACATCAAGAAAACCGCATATGAACGAACACAATGGTGAATCCAAAATAACAAGGAACACCCCGGAATTAGCAAAAGAAGCGCGCCGGTCCTCACCTGCCCAGACTCGATGACGACGGGATCCCTCATGATCTTGGACGAGATCGGGCACAAGAACTGCGCCGGCACGGACTCCGCCTCGTTCGCGGATCGAGTCTCCTCTCCGCGGGCACCCTTTCGGCTCCCGCCGACTTGTGCCTCCCTGAGCGCTGCGAGAGCCGCGGCCGCCTCGTCGAACGCCTCAGCGCCAGCGCCGCCTGCGGTGATGGTGGCCACGAGTCTCCGCAGCCGTCTTCGTAGCGCCGCAGCCTCCTCCTCCGCCGGCGGCGGCTTGGCCATTTCTGGGGGAAGGCGTGGGATGCGTGCGCCGAGCCGCTGGTTGGGAGAGACGGGTGGGAGGTTTTAATTAACTAGCGGGTTTCTGTGTAGGCCCGTTGCCGCCCCGGCTTTGCCACGTGTGCTGTGCGGATACTTTACTGTAATTGCTGTGCTCCGTAAACAGTTGGTGGACAAGACGACTGCTACCGAGTCGGTACCGTCTACCGTATGGTCCACGACGCTGGTAACCGGCCTGAGCATAACCGGCGAGCATCAAGGCCATCCAAGGCTAACCCGCAAATTTGCTTGTCATCCGTATATATTTTAATCATTATTTAAACTAAATGGATGAAATTCATGTAAATACGGCGAAATTCATGTAAATTGGACAAAATTCATTATATTTTGAATATTTTTTGTATAACCCAAACGAAATTCATTATATATTTTCATATAAACCGGACTAAATCCTACTCTAAACCTAATCTAAGATCATCAGCGGGCGTTCCCCACGTCCGGCTATGAGCCCCAAGAATTGAAACTCCGGCTATTTTTTCTAAAAGTATGCAATCGCATACTTTAGCTTTATAGAAGGCAGAAATATGTACAAGAGAGTTTTACAATAAGGAGGTAAGTCCTCGCACACGACCAGACCGTTGCCCAGGACCCCCAACACCACTCCTAAAACTTAACTCTACTACTCACAAAAGATGCTAACTCCACGGCCTCCGGCCAACACCCAAGTACGTAGCGTCTCGAATATCTGCAAGGTGAAGTGCTGCACCGTATCTATGGAAGTTCTCGGACCAAAGACGATCCCATTCCTATGCTTCCACAGCTGCCAGGAAATCAACACAATCAGCGAGTCAAGAGCTCTCCTGTGTTCGACTGGAGTGCGAGCGCGACTTGTCATCCACCAGTCCTCCAGAGTATCCATCGCCGTAGGAACCAGCGAGATATCCACTCTAGCCTGTTGAAAACACCGGTGCCAAACTTGAGGAGCAAACACGCACTGAATAAGGATGTGGTCCACTGTATCTTCATCCTGAGCACAAATATAGCATGGCGATCGCTCATCCCTGGAGCCCATGTCTGAACCTGCGATCTGCCGTCCATAGTCGATATTGCGTGGCTAGCCACATGAAGAGCTTACAAGAGAGAGGCGCCCAACACCTCCAGATTGCCTTAGACGGGGCGAATCTTATACTTCCTTCCCACAGCATTGCATAAGTAGATGCCGAGGAGTAAACCCCTAGATTGTTCCACTTCCACGTAGGGATATCTGGATGTGTTGGATCAAGCTGGATGTTAATCATAATTTCCCAAAGGCGGACGATCTGCACCATCTCGTCAGCCGACAAATCTCCACAAAAATCATTGGCCCATCGATGAAGCTGTAAAGCCTCCGAGACAGTCCTTCGGTTTGCCACTTGCGTGCGCAGCCGAGCACGAACCAGTGGCGCAAGCTCGGCAACGGTGGATCCATAGAGCCATCTATCTTTCCAGAAAAGTATGCGATGCCCGTTTCCAACATTCCATTGCACCAGACTGGTGAAAGCCGCACGTGTCTGTTTATCCATCACAAGCGAGAGACCCTGCCATGGCCTTCCACAGTGCAGGCGCTTCAACCATTCAGTATGCAATCTAAGAGCCATCCCCTGCCTATTGAGGTCGAGAACTCCAAGCCCTCCAAGTTGTTTGGGATGGCAAACTCTCTGCCATGCCACTAAACATTTACCTCTGTGGATTTGGTCCGAACCAGCCCAAAAGAATGCTCTGCAGGCCTTGTCCACCTGATTCAGAGCCCATTTGGGAGCATCTGCGATCATGAGATGACGTGTAGGCCTCGCGCGAACCACGCTATTCACCAGGATCAGTCTGCCTGGCCGCGTGACCAGACCCCTTTGCCATCCCGGAAGGAAATTGAGTACTTGATCCACAATCGGTTGCCAGTCTGCTCTCCTGAGCTGTTTGATCGAAAGTTGCAGCCCCAGATACTTACATGGGAAAGAATCCATGCGCCAAGGTAAAGCTTGTGAGACTCGCAGCATGTCCGCTTCCTCTGATCGGATCATAATCGCCGAGGACTTGGCAAAATTCATGTGTAGTCCTGACGCTCTGCCGAAGATTTGCAAAGCTTCTCTGACAAAACATAAGTCACTTGTAGTCGGCCTGATGAAAAGGATTACATCATCCGCGTAAATCGAGAGCCTCTGAAGAGGGGTGTATCCTGGCATCGCACTAATCGCCTCCATCTGTTGAGCTTTGATCATCATAGAGGAGAGTGTATCCATGGCAATGACAAACAGGAGAGGGGAGACCGGGTCCCCTTGGCATAGCCCTTTTGCATGTCGAAACTTTCTGCCCTGGCAGCCGTTGACAATCACCCTTGAGCTAGTTGTGGTAAGAAGAGTAGCCAGCCTCGAAACCTAAAGTTTTGAGAAACCTTTTGCTCGCAACACCTCAAATAAGAAAGACCAGGAGATGGGGTCGAAAGCACGTGAGATATCAAGTTTGAGCATGACACCTTTGGCCTTCCTTTTATGCAGATTCTGAGCCACCTGTCTCACGAGGAGGAAGTTGTCGTGTATGTTTCTCCCACGGATATATGCGGACTGGTTCACGTTAACCAATTATCCCATACGTGGGCAAAGCCTTGATGCCATCAGCTTGGAGTTGATCTTGGGAATACTATGTAGAAGGCTGATCGGCCAGAAATCTCCTATTAGGCATGCATCAGGTTTTTTGGGGATGAGAGTGATGATGGCCTGGTTGAGCCTGCCGAAGCCTCTGCCATTACCCAGTTGAAATTTGTGAATCGCCGCCATCACATCCCCCTTGATTATCTGCCAAGCTCTGCAGAAGAAGAGACCGATGAACCCATCCGGACCAGGAGCACGATCCGATGGCATCCCCTTAATAACAGTCCATATCTCCTCCTCGATAAAGATGTTGTCTAGTTCATGCAGATCTAAAGGCTCCACGTCCAGAAAATCCAGATTGAGGGTCTGACCTCTGGATTGATAAGTGCCCAGCAACTCCTTATACGCATTATAAAATGCCTCCTCCTTGCCCTCTTGCTCGGTGATAATCTGATCGCCAAGATGCAGCGCCGGGATGAAGTTTCTGAGTTTTCTGCCATTTGCCATGAGGTGGAACAATTTGGTGTTAGCATCCCCTTGCTAAGCCATCATATCCTGGAGCGTTGTCGAGCAATCGTGCGTTTGAGCGAGGCAAGCCCTAAAGAGGCCAGTTTCAGGTTGTTGCGTAGCCACCGTTCGCCAGCCGAAAGCACTCTATGATCCAGGGCTCTGTCCAACTGCAGGATCACCCAATTGGCGATCGCAATCTGTAATTTAACATTCCCTACTTTTTTCTGTCCCCACGCCGTGAGGTGCTGAGCCGTATTGCAAAGTAACACATCAAGATGGTGGAAAGGCTCCGTAATGTCCGGGTCACAGATCCAAGCTTCCTTAACTGCCTCCTCAAAACCCTCTAACTTGGTCCAGAAAGACTCGAAGCGAAATCTTCTGTGTGGTTGTAGATGATCATGTAAAGCCAGATGGAGCGGGCAGTGATCAGAAGTCGCTGTGGACAAAGCCTGCAGCAGGCAATCGGGATGATCAAGCTCCCAATCAACCGACACGAACGCGCGATCAATCTTGGTTAGGGTGGGCACTTCTCTCTCGTTGCTCCAAGTGAACAGTCTGCCGTGGAGAAAGAGCTCCTTCAGGCCATTGTCATCGATGAACCTCCTGAATTTACTCATCATACGTCTGTCCAGCAGCGAGTTACTTTTGTCAGAGGCCTGGAGGATTAAGTTAAAGTCACCAATAGCTAGCCATGGACCAGGGCATAGTAGACGCCCCGCTGTTAACTCCTCCAAAAAAAGGATTTTCTCATTGTCTTCTTGAGGCCCGTAGACTACGGAGAGCCACCACGGCGCCCCATCCAGCGGCGCTACGTAAGCCGTTATGAAGTTGGTGTCACACACATAGTTAGAGATACCGACCACCGAAGAGTCCCATGCCAGAATAATACCACCTCTAGTCCCAACCGCCGGCAAGTATGCAAACCCATCATAAGCTGGGCCACAACATTGCAAAATAATGAACTGGTCAACTACATCGAGTTTAGATTATAGGATACAAAGGATAGCCGGTCTAGTAGAGTCTACGAAATCTCGCAACGCCTTCCGTTTAGCCGGATTGTTGAAGCCACGAACATTGCAGCTCACCAACTCCACTTTAACGCTCGACATTGGGCACAAGAAACACTCCCAACCCTCGAAATGACTAGGCCATGGCAATGGCCTCCGCCGTGCCGTCCGCTCCGAAGTCCAAAGGCAGCGACTTGCAAAAGATGGGCGCAATGGTGTGCAGATGTGCTCCTGCAGTGGGGAGTTAAACAAACAACGCAACTGATCCAAAGAGTCCTCCGAAATCACCAAATCCTCTGGAGTAATGCCCAAGGCTTTGAGCAGCACCGTTTCAGCGGTTGATGCCTTCGATCTTTTGGAGCTTGATGAACTGATGGAGCGCGTGTTCCTCCTTGGTGTGAAAGGATCCTAGCCAGGGCGAATTCCATTAGCCACCTCGATCTCCCTTAACAAAGGTGGGGCCAGCTTCTTGAGCAGTCCAGAGCAGAAAGCTTTGATATTGGTGAGCGCCGCTTGCTCCTTTGAAGAGAGAGTAGAAGCTGTCGTAGCTTGTAACAGGTCCAAACCAGCCACTCCAGTGTTAGCCTCCGCGGACGTGGGTGCGCTGCATGTAGGGACATGCAACGTAGTCATATCAGCATGCACGGGGTTCACTAGCACCGCTACCGAAGTTGGTGCGGGTGCCTCCACTGAAACCGATCCTAGAGCGTTATCATTGGCCAGCATCTCAGCTACCGGGTCCCAGCCTGCAGACTGCGACAGGGGATCCGAAACAAACGGCCAGATCGTCTGTGCCTGCGGGGCTGCCACACCATGATTTGGAATCGAAAGAACCGGTCCATCCTACTGATACATCTCCGTCGTATCTACTTTTCCAAACACTTTTGCCCTTGTTTTGGACTCTAACTTGCATGATTTGAATGGAACTAACACGGGTAGCATTTTCAGCAGAATTGCCATGGTGTTATTTATGCGTAAACAAAAGTTCTCGAAATGACCTGAAACTCCACAGAACATATTTTTGGAAAATATTAAAAATACTGGAAGAAGAATCCACGTCAGGGGGGCCTCCACCTGTCCACGAGGGTGGGGGGCGCGCCCCCTGCCTCGTGGGCCCCCTGTTGCTCCACTAACCTCAACTCCAACTCCATATATTCGTGTTCGGGGAGAAAAAAATCAGAGAGAAGGATTCATCACGTTTTACGATACAGAGCCGCCGCCAAGCCCTAAAACCTCCCGGGAGGGCTGATCTGTAGTCCGTTCGGGGCTCCGGAGAGGGGAATCCATCGCCATCGTCATCATCAACCATCCTCCATCACCAATTTCATGATGCTCACCGCCGTGCGTGAGTAATTCCATCGTAGGCTTCTTTGGGCCGGTGATGGGTTGGATGAGATTTATCATGTAATCGAGTTAGTTTTGTTAGGGTTTGATCCCTAGTATCCACTATGTTCTGAGATTGATGTTGCTATGACTTTGCTATGCTTAATGCTTGTCACTAGGTCCCGAGTGCCATGATTTCATATCTGAACCTATTATGTTTTCATGAATATATGTGAGTTCTTGAACCTATCATGCAAGTCTATAGTCACCTACTATGTGTTATGATCCGCAACCCCAAGTGACAATAATCGGGACCACTCCGGCGATGACCGTAGTTTGAGGAGTTCATGTATTCACTATGTGTTAATGCTTTGGTCCGGTACTCTATTAAAAGGAGGCCTTAATATCCCTTAGTTTCCGCTAGGACCCGCTGCCACGGGAGGGTAGGACAAAAGATGTCATGCAAGTTATTTTCCATAAGCACGTATGACTATATTCGAATACATGCCTACATTACATTGTGAATTGGGGCTAGTTACATGTCACCCTATGTTATGATTGTTACATGATGAACCACATCCGGCATAATTCTCCATCACCGATCCAATGCCTACGAGCTTTTCACATATTGTTCTTCGCTTATTTACTTTACCATTGCTACTGTTACAATCACTACAAAACCCAAAAATATTACTTTTGCTACCGTTACCGTTACTTCCATATTACCTTACTACTAAATACTTTGCTGCAGATACTAAGTTATCCAGGTGTGGTTGAATTGACAACTCAACTGCCAATACTTGAGAATATTCTTTGGCTCCCCTTGTGTCGAATCAATAAATTTGGGTTGAATACTCTACCCTCGAAAACTGTTGCGATCCCCTATACTTGTGGGTTATCAAGACTATTTTTAAAAGGCCGCTGTCGGGAGCATAGCTCTATTCTTTGAGTCACTTGGGATTTATATCTGCTGGTCACTATGAAGAACTTGAAAGACGAAAACAACAATTTATCCCTCAACTACGAGGGAGGTAAGGAACTGCAATCTAGCTCTACACTTGATTCACCTTACATTTTGAGTAAGCTTGCGACACCTAAACACCTTACGCTATTAATTCTGATATGTCGCATGTTATTGATGATGACACTTCTGCTATGCATGATACTTATGATGAAACTACTTCTATGCTTGATACTACTGTGCCACTTGGTGAATTTCTCGATGAACAACTTGCTAGTGATAGAGAAAATGAGATTATTGAAACTGATAATATAGATGAAAGTGATGATGAAGGCTCTCCCAATAAATATGAATTACCTGTTGTTCCTGAGGGTTATGTTATGGATGAAGAGGTTGCTCGAGCTATTTTAGCTTGCAATGATAGATATGATCTTAAGAGTTATTAGCTAAATGGAAGCAACAATCTCTTAATGCTAGAATGAAACCTGACCCTGCTTTTGCTACTTCACCTATACGTATTCTTGATAAGGATTATGAATTCTCTGTTGATCCCGATATAATTACTTTGGTTGAATCTGGTCCTTTTTATGGCTATGAATCAAAACTGTTGTGGCACATCTTACTAAATTAAATGATATAGCCACCTGTTCACTAATGATGAGAAATCTCGCTACCTTTATATCCTTAAAATATTTCCGTTCTCATTAAAGGGTGATGCTAAGATATGGTTTAATTCTCTTGATCCTGGTTGTGTCGTAGTCCCCAGGATATGATTTATTACTTCTCTGCTAAATATTTCCCTGCTCATAAGAAACAAGCTGCTTTAAGGGAAATATATAATTTTGTGCAACTTGAAGAAGAGAGTCTCCCACAAGCTTGGGGAGGCTTCTCCGATTACTTAATGCTTTGCTGATCATCCTCTTAAGAAAAATGAAATACTTGATATCTTTTATAATGGACTAACCGATGCTTCCAGAGATTACCTAGATAGTTGTGCTTTGGTTACATTTTCAGGAAAGAACACCGAATGAAGCTGAAATTCTATTGAATAATATGTTGACCAATGAAAATAATTGGACACTTCCTGAGCCAGCTCCTGAACCTATTCCTAAACCAACTCCGAAGAAAAGAGGTGTTCTATTTCTCAGTCCTGAAGATATGCAAGAGGCAAAGAAATCTATGAAAGATAAAGGTATTAAAGCCGAGGATGTTAAGAATTTACCTCCTATTGAAGAAATACATGGTCTTAATTTACCGCATGTTGAAGAAACATATGCTCTTAATCCATCACCTATTGAAGAAACTCATGGTCTTGATAACCCGACACAGGTGGTAAAGGTAAATTCTCTCTATAGATATGATAAAGCTGAAATCCCTCCTACTAAGTTTGCTAGCCAATGTTTGGATGAGTTTGATAACTTTATGGTTAAGCAAGAAGATTTTAATTCTTATTTTGGTAGAAAATTAAAACAAAATGCTTATATGATTGAATACTTGGTGATTATATTTCTAGAGTTAAAGGTGAACTTAAACTCATTAGTAAAGATGCTTCTACGGTTACCACTCAAGTAGAAAAAGTACTTAAAGCTCAAAATGATTTGCTCAGTGAAATGAACAATAAGAATGATGACTATGCTGTTAGAGTGGCTACTAGAACTAGTAGAATGACTCAGGAACCTTTGTATCCTGAAGGCCACCCTAAGAGAATTGAGCAAGATTCTCAGAGAAATAATATTGATGCACCTAGTCCTTCTAAGAAGAAGAAAAAGAAAAATGATAGGACTTTGCATGCTCCTAGTGAACATATTGCTGAAACACCTGAGAATCCAAATGATATTTCTATTTACGATCTTTGAAACACAATCTAGTAACGAACATGAACCTAGTGATAATGTTAATGATGATGTTCATGATGATGCTCAACCTAGCAATGATAATGATGTAGAAATTGAACTCTTTGTTGATCTTGATAACCCACAATCAAAGAATCAACGTTATGATAAGAGAGACTTTGTTGCTAGGAAGCATGGTAAAGAAAGAGAACCTTGGGTTCGGAAACCCATGCCTTTTCCTCACAAACCATCCAAGGAAAAGGATGATGAGGATTTTGAGCGCTTTGGTGAAATGGTTAGACCTATCTTTTAGCGTATGCAATTAACTGATATGCTCAAAATTAATCCTTATGCTAAGTATATAAAAGAAATTGTTACAAATAAAAGAAAGATACCGGAAGCTAAAATGTCCACCATGCTTGCTAATTACATTTTTAAGGGTGGAATACCAAAGAAACATGGAGATCCAGGAGTACCCACTATACCATGCTCCATTAAAAGAAACTATGTTAAAACTGCTTTATGTGATCTTGGAGCCGGTGTTAGTGTTATGCCTCTCTCTTTATATCGTAGACTTGATTTGAATAAGTTGACACCTACTGAAATATATTTGCAAATGGCTGATAAATCAACTGCTATACCTGTCGGTATTTGTGAGGATGTGCCTGTTGTAGTTGCAAACGTTAGTATTTTAACGGACTTTGTTATTCTTGATATTCCCGAGGACGATAGTATGTCTATTATCCTTGGAAGACCTTTTTTGAATACTGTAGGGGCTGTTATTGATTGCAACAAAGGCAATGTCACTTTTCATGTTAATGGTAATGAGCATACGGTACACTTTCCGAGGAAACAACCTCAAGTTCATAGTATCAATTCTATTGGAAAAATTCCATCGATTATTTTTGGAGGTTTTGAATTTCCTCTTCCTACTGTCAAAAAGAGATATGATATTCTTTTTATAGGGGATGTGCATATCCCCGTTGAGGTAACATAGTGTTATTCGAAATTTCTCCGGTTCCATATTAGTCGGAATGAGTTTGTTAACAAGACCTGATCAACCTTGTTAGTGGATTCCTTTTGATGAGCATGAGATGGATGAAGTTAGAAAGCACAACCTTTGTACCCTCTCTCTACTTTACATTATTTAGTTGAAATAAAGCAAAAATAGTATTTTTACGTCCGTTTCTTGAATTATCCATGCAATATAAAAATACCCCGAAAATAAAAAGTTCTCCAAATGCCACCTTGCCAATTTAATATGATTTTTTCTGGAATATTTGAGAATATCTGGCACTGAGAACACAGCAGGGGGAGCAAGCACCTGGCCACAAGGGTCCAGGGCGCGCCCACCCCTACAGGGCATGCCCCCTGCCTCGTGGGCCCATGGTGGCTC
Source organism: Aegilops bicornis (assembly GCA_021605145.1). Taxonomy (NCBI): domain Eukaryota; kingdom Viridiplantae; phylum Streptophyta; class Magnoliopsida; order Poales; family Poaceae; genus Aegilops; species Aegilops bicornis. The sequence continues at coordinate 480,557,343 of CM038670.1, forward strand.
CCCTCCATTTATTCCTGCACCCACACCCTTCTTCTTCCTCCCAAAAAAATCACCAACCCGCTCAAGCACGAGTTCTATCTCATTTCTTTGCGATTTTGATCTCCTTGCTCAAAGCACCTCTCACAAAACTGCTTTGTGGGATTGTTCCTTGGTATGTGACTCCTTCATTGGTCCAATTAGTTTTTGTTCTAGTGCTTTATTCATTGCAAATTTGTGCTGCCTAGGTGACCATGTTCTTAAGCTTGCATGTCAAATTTATATGGTTCCAAGTAGTTCTAATGCATGATATAGGCTCTAGGCACTCGTAGGAGTAGTTGCTATCAGTTTTGTTGAGCTTGGTTCACTTTTATTTGAAGTTACTAAAAATTTCAGATTTTTTCAGAAAATAATGAAGAGATTTTTGAGGGGCTCATCGAGCCGAAGAAGCAAAGTGAGGAAGCAGAGAGGCCCAAATATAATCTGCCTCGCACCACGGAGGTTCGGTCGTGTGAATTGCCTTCCGATGATTTCTTGAGAGCAGCCAGGATTTATGATGATTTTTATGAATCGTCTGCGAATGCAGGCCTCATCGACTTCCTCCGCGACCAACTCGAACAGTATCTCTTACTCACCAATACTTTTGTGCAAAACTTCTACTATTATCCTAAGGAATCACCTCCTTCAGTAGAGTTTCATTTATATGATGTGGTTAAGAAGATGTCACTAGATGAATTTTGCAAGGTTTGCAAAATACCTTTCGAGGGTATCTTAGAGGAACCACATCGTAAAGATGTGGACGGGTTTATTGCACTATTACTGTAGGGAAAACTAGGAAGGTTTCCGATGCAAGAATCACTAGCATACATTTTCCTGTTTTACACTACTTTGCTATATTTGCTAGTTGTTGCTTAATTGGTCGCGAAAACTGTGGAAACCTTAGTGTTCCTGATATTATTATTTTGTTCCATGGTTTATTCTGTGATGACTCTGTTAGTATGGGCGGTATTATTGCAAAACGGTTAAGTCTAAACCGTACAAAGGGGCCCATCTTTGGAGGTGTTTATACTTCACGCCTTGCTGCATACTATAACATACCTATTAGGCACTATGATAAAGAAGAAAAATTGCTGCCTACTGTTTATTTAGATTATAAGAGCATGGTAGCGCATGATTTTATTGTGAAGAATAGGGAAGGGGCACTTAAATACAAATTGTTCTTTGATAAACATCACCCTGAGACTATTACCTTGCCTGCTCCTTCCTTGTTTGATTTATCTGCAGGCCCGTATCTCGTTCCGCTGGCGGTCATTCACGCCTACCGGAACCCTACTTCAGCCACAGCGCCAGAGCCGGAACCACAATTTGATCCTCCACGATAGTCTAATTACCAGTGGGATCCAGAGATGATTGCCAACTAGTGGCAATCAGAGTCTTCTTCATCTCAGTATGACCCCAACTACAACTTTGGATATCCGCCAGCCATCCGTGGCAATAAACCAACTTAGGCCAAAAGCCTAAGCTTGGGGGAGTACGTATTTCTCACCGACATTACATTCATGTTTACACACTCATTGCTAGATGTCGATGCTCATACTTTTTCATTGTAATATCCATGCTAGTTTATTTTCTTTTTCTTGCTTTCTTCTTGTGTGTTTGATAAACCTTAAGAAAAACAAAAAAATTAGTTGTAGCTTTTAGCTAGTTTACTTTCTTGTTGTAGTAGTAATTAAAAGAAAACCCAAAAAGATTTCATGTTCTTCTTTTGCTTGTTGGGAGCTTTACCGTGTAAATAGTTTTATTTCTTTTGTTTAGGGGTAGATAGGAGAAGACCATGATTAAATTGTTGAAGTGACTCTTATATGCGTTATTGTTGAATTACCCAAGAGCCCATATTGCCTTGTCTTCTCCTGTTTATTGAATGCTAGCAGATTCCAGCTTAGTCCAATGCACGTGCACTATTATTATTATTCACATCGTTCGGTCGTGCAAGTGAAAGGCAATTATGACGATATATGATGGACTGATTGAGATGAGAGAAGCTGGTATGAACTCGACCTCTCTTGTTTTTGTAAATATGATTAGTTCATCATTCTTGATTCAACCTATTATGAATAAACATGTTTGCAATGACAATTAGAGATTATAGTTGCTTATGCCATGCTTGATTAGCTATGAGTTATAATGGTTTACCTTGCATGCCAACATGCTATTAAAATGGTTGTGATGTGGTATAGTGGGGTGGTATCCTCCTTTGAATGATTTAAGTGACTCGACTTGGCACATGTTCACACATGTAGTTGAAACAAATCAACATAGCCTTCACGATATTTATGTTCATGGTGGATTATATCCTACTCATGCTTGTACTCAATGTTTATTAATTTTAATGCATGTTCATGACTGTTGTCGCTCTCTAGTTGGTCGCTTTCCAGTCTTTTGCTAGCCTTCACTTGTACTAAGCGGGAATACTGCTTGTGCATTGATACGCCTCCAACGTATCTATAATTTTTGATTGCTCCATGCTATATTATCTACTGTTTTGGACAATATTGGGCTTTATTATCCACTTTTATATTATTTTTGGGACTAACCTATTAGCCGGAGGCCCAGCCCAGAATTGCTGTTTTTTGCCTATTTCAGTTTCGCAGTAAAAAGAATATCAAACGGAGTCCAAAGCGGAATGAAACCTTGGGGCGTGATTTTTGGAGCGAACATGATCCAGGAGACTTGGACCCTCGTAAGAGAAGCTTCCGAGGAGGCCACGAGGTGAGGCGCGCCCTCCACCCTCGTGGGCCCCATGTTGCTCCAATCGACGTATTTCTTCCTCCTATATATACCCTCGTACCCCAAGCGATCGATCACGGAGCCAAAAACCTAATTCCACCGCTGCAACCTTATGTACCATCGAGATCCCATCTTGGGGCCTGTTCCGGAGCTCCGCCGGAGGGGGCATCCATCACGGAGGGCTTCTACATCAACACCATAGCCTCTCTGATGAAGTGTGAGTAGTTTAGCTCAGACCTTCGGGTCCATAAAAACAGAATTTTTGATGCGGAGTGCTACTTGGCATAATTTCAATGTAATTCTTCTTAATTGTGGTATGAATATTCAGATCCGAAAGATTCAAGATAAAAGTTCATATTGACATAAAAATAATAATACTTCAAGCATACTAACTAAGCAATTATGTCCTCTCAAAATAACATGGCCAAAGAAAGTTCATCCCTACAAAATCATATAGTTTAGTCATGCTCCGTTTTCGTCACACAAGAACGCTCTCATCATGCACAACCCCAATGACAAGCCAAGGAATTGTTTCATACTTTAGTAATCTCAAACCTATAAACTTTCACGCAATATATGAGCGTGAGCCATGGACATAGCACTATGGGTGGAATAGAATATGATGATGGGGGTTATGTGGAGAAGACAAAAAAGGAGAAAGTCTCACATCAACGAGGCTAATCAATGAGCTATGGAGATGCCCATCGATTGATGTTAATGCAAGGAGTAGGGATTGCCATGCAATGGATGCACTAGAGATATAAATGTGTGAAAGCTCAACAAAAGAAACTAAGTGGGTGTGCATCCAACTTGCTTGCTCACGAAGACCTAGGGCACTTGAGGAGGCCCATTGTTGGAATATACAAGCCAAGTTCTATAATGAAAAATTCCCACTAGTATATGAGAGTGACAAAACAAGAGACTCTCTATAATGAAGATTGTGGTGCTACTTTGAAGCACAAGTGTGGCAAAGGATAGTAGCATTGTCCCTTCTCTCTTTTTCTCTCATTTTTTGGGCCTTCTCTTTTTTTATGGCCATTCTCTCTCTTTTTTATTCCTCACTTGGGACAATGCTCTAGAAAATGATGATCATCACACTTCTATTTATTTACAACTCAATGATTACAACTCAATACTAGAACAAAGTATGATTCTATATGAATGCCTCCGTGATGTCTTAGGGATATGCAATGAATCAAGAGTGACATGTATGAAAGAATTATGAACGGTGGCTTTGCCATAAATACTATGTCAACTACATGATCATGCTAAGCAATATGACAATGATGAATGTGTCATGATAAACAGAATGGTGGAAAGTTGCATGGCAATATATCTCGGAATGGCTATGGAAATGCCATAATAGGTAGGTATGGTGGCTGTTTTGAGGAAGATATAAGGAGGTTTATGTGTGAAAGAGCGTATCATATCACGGGGTTTGGATGCACCGGCGAAGTTTGCACCAACTCTCAATGTGAGAAAGGGCAATGCACGGTACCAAAGAGGCTAGCAATGATGGAAGGGTGAGAGTGTGTATAATCCATGGACTCGACATTAGTCATAAAGAACTCACATACTAATTGCAAAAATCTACAAGTCATCAAAAACCAAGCATTATGCGCATGCTCCTAGGGGGATAGATTGGTAGGAAAAGACCATCGCTCGTCCCCGACCGCCACTCATAAGGAGGACAATCAAAGAACACCTCATGTTTCAAATTTGTTACATAACGTTTACCATACGTGCATGCTACGGGACTTGCAAACTTCAACACAAGCATTTCTCAAATTCACAACTACTCAACTAGCACGACTTTGATATTATTACCTCCATATCTCAAAACAATCATCTAGCATCAAACTTCTCTTAGTATTCAACACACTCATAAGAAAGTTTTTACTAATCTTGAATACCTAGCGTATTAGGAGTATTTAAGCAAATTACCATGCTATTTAAGACTCTCAAAATAATGTAAGTGAAGCATGAGAGATCAATAGTTTCTATAAAACAAATCCACCACCGTGCTCTAAAAGATATAAGTGAAGTACTAGAGAAAAAAGTTATAACAAGATATAAGTGAAGCACATAGAGTATTCTAATAATTTCCAAATCATGTACGGCTCTCTCAAAAGGTGTGTACAACAAGGATGATTGTGGTAAACTAAAAAGCAAAGACTCAAATCATACAAGACGCTCCAAGCAAAACACATATCATGTGGTGAATAAAAATATAGCTCCAAGTAAAGTTACCGATGGAAGTAGACGAAAGAGGGATGCCTTCCGGCATCCCCAAGCTTTGGCTTTTGGTGTCCTTAGATTATCTTGGGGTTCCATGGGCATCCCCAAGCTTAGGCTCTTGCCACTCCTTGTTCCATAATCCATCAAAATCTTTCACCCAAAACTTGAAAAATTCACAACACAAAACTCAACAGAAATCTCGTGAGCTCCGTTAGCGAAAGAAAACAAAAGACCACTTCAAGGTACTGTAATGAACTCATTTTTTATTTATATTGGTGTTAAACCTATTGTATTCCAACTTCTCTATGGATTATGAACTATTTTACTAGCCATAGATTCATCAAAATAAGCAAACAACACACGAAAACAGAATCTGTCAAAAAACAGAACAACCTGTAGTAATCTGTAACTAACGCAAACTTCTGGAACTCCAAAAAATCATCCAAAATAGGACGACCTAGGCAATTTGTTTATTGATCAGCAGCAATTGGAATCACAACCAAAGAGAGAAGAAGCCATCTAGCTACTAACTATGGACCCAAAGGTCTGAGGTAAACTACTCACACTTCATCGGAGAGGCTATGGTGTTGATGTAGAAGCCCTCCGTGATGGATGCCCCTCCAGTGAGCTCGACAGGCCCCAAGATGGGATCTCGTGGGTGCAGAAGGTTGCGGCGGTGGAATTAGGTTTTGGCTCCGTGTCGATCGTTTGAGAGTGCGTGAGGTATATATAGGAGGAAGAAATGCGCCGGTGGAGCAACATGGGGCCCACGAGGGTGGAGGGCGCGCCACAGGGAGGTGGGCGCGCCCCCCTACCTCGTGGCCTCCTGGAAGCTTCTCTTACGTAGGGTCCAAGTCTCCTGGATCATGTTCGTTCCAAAAATCACGCTCCCGAAGGTTTCATTCCGTTTGGTATTCTTTTTCTGCGAAACTCTAAAATAGGCAAAAAAACAGCAATTCTGGGCTGGGCCTCCGGTTAATAGGTTAGTCCCAAAAATAATATAAAAGTGGATAATAAAGCCCAATGTCCAAACAGTAGATAATATAGCATGGAGCAATCAAAAATTATAGATACGTTGGAGACGTATCATGCATCCAATCCCTTAAACCCCAAAGTTATTCCATATGAGTCCACTATACCTTCCTATATGCGGTATGTAGCTGCCGTTCCAAGTAAATTTGGATGTGACAAACTCTAAACCTTCAAATTAAATTTTGTTTTGTATGCTCGAATAACTCATGTATCAACTAGGGTTGTCCATATCTTCCATGCTAGGCGGGTTATTCTCAAGAAGAGTGGACTACGCTCCTCACTCACGAGAAAATGACTGGTCACCGGGATGCCCAGTCCCATGCTTTATGCAAATTAAATCAAAATAATTGCAAACAAAACTCCCCCTGGTACTGTTGTTAGTTGGAGGCACTCGTTGTTTCGAGCAAGCCATGGATTGATGCTTGTTGGTGGAGGGGGAGTATAAACTTTACCATTCTGTTTGGGAACCGCCTATAATGTGTGTAGCATGGAAGATATCGCCATCTCTTGGTTGTTATGTTGACAATGAAAGTATGCCGCTCAAAATATTATTTATCGCTATTTCAAAATCGAGCTCTGGCACCTCTATAAATCCCTACTTCCCTCAACGAAGGGCCTATCTATTTACTTTTATGTCGAGTCATCACCCTATTATTAAAAAGCACTAGTTGGAGAGCACTGCTGTCATTTGCATCCATTACTATTAATTTATGTTGGGTACGACTATAACTGGATCTCTTTTACCATGAATTACAATGTCTAGTCAGTCCTTGATCTTTAAAGGTGCTCTGCATTTATGTTTTGCGGTCTCAGAAAGGGCTAGCGAGATACCATCTTATTATATCATATTATGATTGTTTTGAGAAAGTGTTGTCATCCAAGATTTATTATTATTGCTCGCTAGTTGATTATGCCATTGATATGAGTAAACATGAGACCTAAATGTTATTGTGAATATGGTTAGTCATAATCTTTGCTGAAAACTTGAATGCTGGCTTTACATATTTACAATAACAAGAGCAAATAGAGTTTGTAGAAGTTTTTCTTTATCACTTTTAGTTTATCAATTGAATTGCTTGAGAACAAGCAAAGGTTTAAGCTTGCGGGAGTTGATACGTCTCCGTCGTATCTACTTTTCCAAACACTTTTGCCCGTGTTTTGGACTCTAACTTGCATGATTTGAATGGAACTAACCCGGACTGACGCTATTTTCAGCAGAATTGCCATGGTGTTATTTATGTGCAGAAACAAAAGTTCTCGGAATGACCTGAAACTCCACGGAACATATTTTTGGAAAATATTAAAAATACTGGAAGAAGCATCCACGTCAGGGGGCCTCCACCTGTCCACGAGGGTGGGGGCGCGCCCCCTGCCTCGTGGGCCCCCTGTTACTCCACCGACCTCAACTCCAACTCCATATATTCGTGTTCGGGGAGAAAAAATTAGAGAGAAGGATTCATCGTGTTTTACGATACGGAGCCGCCGCCAAGCCCTAAAACCTCTCGGGAAGGATGATCTGGAGTCCGTTCGGGGCTCCGGAGAGGGGAATCCGTCGCCGTCATCATCATCAACCATCCTCCATCACCAATTTCATGATGCTCACCGCCGTGCGTGAGTAATTCCATCGTAGGCTTGCTGGACGGTGATGGGTTGGATGAGATTTATCATGTAATCGAGTTAGTTTTGTTAGGGTTTGATCCCTAGTATCCACTATGTTCTGAGATTGATGTTGCTATGACTTCGCTATGCTTAATGCTTGTCACTAGGGCCCGAGTGCCATGATTTCCGATCTGAACCTATTATGTTTTCATGAATATTTGTGAGTTCTTGATCCTATCTTGCAAGTCTATAGTCACCTACTATGTGTTATGATCCGGCAACCCCGAAGTGACAATAATCGGGACCACTCCCGGCGATGACCGTAGTTTGAGGAGTTCATGTATTCACTATGTGTTAATGCTTTGGTCCGGTACTCTATTAAAAGGAGGCCTTAATATCCCTTAGTTTCCGCTAGGACCCCGCTGCCACGGGAGGGTAGGACAAAAGATGTCATGCAAGTTCTTTTCCATAAGCACATATGACTATATTCGGAATACATGCCTACATTACATTGATTAATTGGAGCTAGTTATCTGTCACCCTATGTTATGACTGTTACATGATGAACCACATCCGGCATAATTCTCCATCATCGATCCAATGCCTACGAGCTTTTCACATATTGTTCTTCGCTTATTTACTTTTCCGCTGCTACTATTACAATCACTACAAAACCCAAAAATATTACTTCTGCTACCGTTACCGTTACTTCCATATTACCTTGCTACTAAATACTTTGCTGCAGATACTAAGTTATCCAGGTGTGGTTGAATTGACAACTCAACTGCTAATATTTGAGAATATTCTTTGGCTCCCCTTGTGTCGAATCAATAAATTTGGGTTGAATACTCTACCCTCGAAAACTGTTGCGATCCCCTATACTTGTGGGTTATCACCTACGGCAGCGAATCAGGGTCACCCAGCGGCACCAACTCCAAGGACGGTCCAACGACAGCAGCGGCCCGTGGGACAGCCAGTGGGACAGAGTCAGGAAGAGACGCGCTCGTGGCCAAAACCTCCTCAGGACTCTGCACCAGTTGATCCTTCGAGAGGCCAGTCTGTTGGACTGCCTCAGAATCCAAAGCGGTGTCTAGTGGGACCTCGTCAGGAAGAGACGCGCATGCAGCCAAAATCACCTCGGGATTCTGTGCCAGTTGGTCCTTCAAGCGGCCGGCCAGTCGGACCGCCTCAGGATCCAAAGCGGTCTCCATGATGCCCACGATCTCCTTATCCGGAACAATAATCGCATCATCCAAGCCACCGGATTGGCTCGGAGCGCCCTGCTGCCCCTCAGTCACCAAACCAACCACAGGAGGGGGATTTGAAATCCTAGCCTCCCCCTCGTTGCATGCCAGCTCCCTGCGGTCTTCGTGGAGCCCACAAGTGACGGTTTCCACCACCGTAGCCTGCCTGCTCATTGGTGGGATACGCCAGTTGGAGGGCCCCACACGTCCCTCGAGAGCCTGGCGATAGGATCTGCCCGCACCGGCACCACCTCCCTGACCAGAGGAATTCCGTCCAGCACCACGGTTGTCGCAAATGCCGCGCGTCCAGTTCAGCACTGACCAATCTCCACCCTGCGACGCCGGAGAGCTATCCGGCAGCCCGCTCTAGCCACTTCCACCGTCCGAGATAGGCGAGCGACGCCAGAGCTCCGGCGGTGAGAAGTCATGAAGCCTACCGATGTGAACCAGAATCGGGTAATCCAGCAGCTGGCGAAAAGACGGTCTGCAATCTGCCGAGTTGCTCCCAAACATAGGCGGCTCTGGCACCCACAGCCTGCGGCAAGCAGGAATCCCCTCCAGGTCAACGCACCAAGCGCGCAGCTTGAACAGAGAGAGATCTTCTCTGCTTTTAGTCTCAGGTGCTAGGCTCTCAATCAAGCATGAACTACCCAGCAACTCCGCCGCTGTAGACCAGGCCCAAGCATGGGAAGGGACACCCTCGATCATCAGGTCGACCTGAACACGCATCAGTCTAGACTTTGCCTATGCCTGCCTCAACCATGGCTTGATGAAAAGCTTGAAACCCTGATGCTCCACGGACAGAACCGCCAACGTCCTGTTCCGGAGATCATGCGAGGCGAACACGACGAGGAAGTCCTCCGGGTGAAACTTATGAACCGAGAAATGATGACGCGGAAAGTCAAGCTGCTCCGAGATGGCGATGGCCGCGTTCACACATGAGACTGGCGGCCTCGGTCCCCCAACGTATGCAACCACGGCCAGCTGCGGCCTGCGCTCGAGGTCATCCATCCCCTCCGAACGCGGCAAGATGCAGACCTCCGTAGCCGGCACCGCGGGCGTGAAGACGGGCGCGATGGGAGGAGAGCTGGGTGCAACTGGCGAGGACAGCACCCTTGGTGCGTCCTGCCTAGGCTCCATCAGCAAACCCCCCATACCGAGCAGCAGCGCCAGCCGCGGCCCCGTCCTGGCGACCTTGGAAATCACCGCGCGACGCAGATCATCTGCCGAGATTGGGCTGCGCGGCCTCTTGCACTGGGAGGAGACATGACCAGAAACGCCGCAGCGAATGCACATGGGGTCATTCATGCAATCCTGCCGACAGTGACCATCTTCGAAACACCTGAAATAGAGGCCCCAAAGGTCCTAGAGGATCTGATGCCGCTCAGACGAGGTGGGAGAGGCTCGACCACCCTGCGCGCCAGCCCCTTGCTGGCGCCGCAGCGCACGCCAGCGACGCCACATCGCCTTACGGGAAGGTCCCAGCTTGTGCCACTCAGCCTCAAGTGCCGGGGCAGCCAGGGCTGCAGGACCAACCACCGCAGCGCCCACCAAGGAGGAGCCCGCCGACCCCGGCGAGCCAGAGAGGCCGAGACTGGACACCACCAGCCTAACGCGCGGGAAGGCAGACACGACCGAGGGAGGGCTGCGCGAACCATCAGATGCCATCACAGAGGAAGGGAGGAGGAGGGCGAGGGGTGGGAGATCCAGGGGGCCCGCGGCCGCCGGAGAGAGCGCATGGACGTCGGGGCCGGAGTGGCCGCCGGCGGGAGGCGTGGACGCTGGGGCCAGAGTGGCCGACGACGGGGGCGAGGTGGGAGCGCTAGAGCGGAGCGGGGCGCTAGAGCGGAGTGGAGCAGTCCAACAAGTGACTCCGGCTATTGCCTTCGCCTTCTCTGGTTTCGCCTTGATGCTCTCCTGCTTCACCTTTGAAGCCCCGAAAAGTGAAGTTGTCCGCCTCCACATTGCCGTCATGCGGCTAATCGGCCGACGATATTCAGCCCACCAAGCTTGGCTTCAATGGGGAGGGGAAGAGCGGCGGCCTTCGGGACCCGAACGATGACGACCTACCATGCACTACTCTTCCTCGCTGCTGGCAACACCTCATGGTGGCGGGGCGCGGCCGGGGCAAAACTGGCGATGTCGTCCTCGTTGTCGCTCTTGCCCCACACCTCATCCGCCGCCTTGTCGAACTCCCTGTAGGCGGCTGCCAATTCCGCCCGATGGAGGCGGTACCGCCAGTGGTCGTGACGGATCTCGCCAGCGGAGTGGTAGGAGTAGACCAACGCCTCCTGCTCCGCCACGTCCACGTCTGACATGATGGTCGTGCCTGCAATGAGTTGCTCCTCCGCACGCTAGTGCTCCTTGAGGAGGGCGAGGTTGTAGGCCTAGTTGACTTGCGTTGTCGAAACTTGACCTCCTGCTCCTCCTGCGGCATGTCTGTGTAGTGTGCACGAGCCTCGCCAAATGGTCAGGCCGGCATGCACCAGCGAGGAGGGTGGCACCGGCTCATCCTCCATTGGGGCATCGTCGACCTCCGTCTCAGCCATTTCCTTCTTTTGCTCCGAGGAGAGGGTGTCCCAGAGGGCTTTGGAGCGTGAGGAGGCCATGGATGGTGTGGTGCGGAGAGGAGAGGAGAAAGGATCGGAGGAGGATGGTTGTGGCTATGGCCGGGGCTAGGGTTTATATAGCGGGTGGATGGCAATGGGCCACGGTGGTGTGGTTAATGGTGGGCGGCAGACGGACGGACGAGTGACGCTGGAGTGGGTTCCTCGGCAACCGCGTACGTTTAATTGAGGGAGGCGGATGGCATTTGAATGCGGAGGGACGTCGTGTGTAACAGGAAGCGGCGTGGGCGGCGCTATCAGCCGGTACGTTGCTTTAATGCCAGGAGCAGTGAGAGGTCACGTCCACTCTGGCCGGGCATGAATACGGCACTGACGCTCTAGAGCGGCGCTGACCGTTTCAGGCGTGAAGCAAGCGCGGGCGGGGGAGGAGTTAATGGTGGACTAGGAAAGTCAGACGCGAAAGTGGCAGTGGTCCCGACTCCCACAAAGCCCCCTCCCCACTTTGTCTCCGAATTGCGGGAAAAACACATTTGGACTGTCAAGAGGACCAATACATGCCCGCGTTGGAGGGCACAACATGTCGGGACCGTGCGGTTTGAATGGTTGCGGGTGGTTTGAGGGTCGGCGTTGGAGATGCCTTAATACAAGAAACGGTCATCCAACCGTGTATCTTAGATGTTCGAAAACATTTCAAAATAATTTTAAACAAATCAGATGGTTTTCATGGAAGCCAGGAAATTTTCATTTAAACCAAATTTGTTTCATGACATTTTTAATATATTTCATCAAATAGAAGTTTACCTAGTATAAATCTTTGTCGGCATCCATCCAAGTCATTGTCGTTCCCCATGTCCAATATCTTCAACCGCCGTGAGCTTCGGGAAGTGAAGCCGCAGGTCATCGGCGAGGAAGAGTAAGACATGGGACACGGAAGGCCCCACATGGGACACGAACTCCTATGTCTCCATTGCCCTACTCTTTCTCATTGGGAGTCTGCGGCATGAACATTGCCGGTGGAGCTGAGGTCCACGATAGCCATGGACGGGTCAACCTCGTGGTTGTAGCGGTCCGGCGCGAACGACAGAGAGTTGCTGACGTGTCCGTCCGTGATCGCTGATGACCCACAATTATAGGAGATCATTCATAGTCCTTTTGATAAGTAAGAGTGTCGAACCCAACGAGAAGCTGAAGGAATTAATAAGTGGTTTTCAGCATGGTATTCTCTGCAAGTGTTATAGAACAGTTGTGACAGATAGTTTGATAGCAAGATAATTCCTGCGATGCCCCCAATTCTATCGTACACTAATCATACATGCAAACGTGTATGATCAAGATCAGGGACTCACGGGAAGATATCACAACACAACTCTAAAAAGTAAAATAAGTCATACAAGCATCATAATACAAGCCAGGGGCCTCGAGGGCTCGAATACAAGTGCTCGATCATAGACGAGTCGTGAAGCAACAATATCTGAGTACAGACATAAAGCAAACAAGGTGACATATGATGGCTAGCACAAACTGGGATACAGATCAAAAGAGGCGCATGCCTCCTGCCTGGGATCCTCCTAAACTACTCCTGGTCGTCGGCGGCCTGAACATAGTAGTAGGCACCTCCGGTGTAGTAGGAGTCATCATTGACTGTGGCGTCTGGCTCCTGGGCTCCAGCATCTAGTTGCGACAACCAGGAAGAAAGGAAAGGGGGAAGGGGAGGGGGAGAAAAGCAACCGTGAGTACTCATCCAAAGTACTCGCAAGCAAGGATCTACACTACTTATGCATGGGTATCTGTGTAAAGGGGAAATATCGATGGATTTAACTGCAGAATGCTAGGATAAGAGGGGGATAGCTAATCCTATCGAAGACTCGGTGTCTAGCAAGAGAAGAGGGGGGAAAACAATAAATATAAAAGGAAACATATGCATGACCATGCATGACATGACAATGAACGGTGCTAGGTGTGCCCTAACGCGGTAGTAGGTGATACCAGCGAAGGGGGGAAACATCCGGGAAAGTATTCCCAGTGTTTCGCGTTTTCAGATAGATGAACCGGAGGGGGAAAGTTGTGTGTTTGCTATGCTAGGGATGTGTGGTGGACGAACGGGCTGCGTATCCGGAATCGTCTCGTCGTTCTGAGCAACTTGCATGCACAATTTTCATCCGATCTACGAATTATTTTATATGATTTTCTAAAGTTTTAATCATTTTCTAAATTTTTTTATCTATTTAATTATAACATTATCTAGAATAGTGTCTGCTGATGTCGTCATGATGCAATGCTAAGGTCATCAGTCAACAGTGTGGTTGACTGGGTCATATCTGACCTGTGGGTCCAGTGGGACCCACGTGTCATTGACTGGGGCCTGCCCAGTCAGCGTAGTTGACTGGGGCCTGCCCAGTCAGCATAGTTGACTAGGTCAACTGGGCCCAGGGGGCCAAGGTGTCGGTGTACAAAAGTAGGGGCTCTGCTTTTGACCCCTTTATTTGTGCACGGGCAGTCAGAGCCTCCCGCCACGGCCACGCACAGACACGGCAAGAAAGGGAAACCGGAGAGGAGCCGAGGCCACAAGGCAAATGAAGCAACGATAAGAACCAATGCCACAAGGATCGGATGGGCGAAGCAGGTTTTCCCGGCAAGGACCCTTGCCATGGCAGCCTCAGCGGCCCCGGCAAGACCCTTGCCGGGGCAGCCCGCCCACACCAGCCGAAAGCGAGCCACCCTTGAGCCCACCAACGCCGGACAAATGCGTTGGGGACAGGGCTCGGAGGCACCTCCGTGGTGGCATGCAGATCTTTGTGAAGACATAGAATGCTCAAGATCAAATGAGGATAAGAAGACAACCATCCTCACCGAAGGAACCCACAAGACCCCCGGCAAGACCCTTGCCGGGGAGGCCAACGCGCCATGGCAAGACCCTTGCCGGGAAGGCCAGCGTGCCACAACAAGACCCTTGCCGGACCACCCGGCAAAACCCTTGCCGGCCCACCCGACAAGGCCCTCGCCAAAGCGCATCAGCTGGGCCACTGCCAGGCCCACACCAGATAAGTCTTCGCCGCTGTTCGCATGCGGCTGCTGACCCAACTAGCTGGGCAGGCACCTGCGTGGCGACATGCAACCCTTCGTGGAGGCTCCACCACTGCGCCACCTCAGCTGCCTGCCTGCCTACATGGCACCGCATGCGTCGCTAGCCAGAGCACGTGTCGAAGCGAGGAGGAGCGGCGACGGACGGGACGGGCCTCGCCCCCGTCCCCAATAAAGTGAAGGGACACCTAAGCCTCGCATTAAATGTGTCTTGTCCTGTAATACTAGCGATAGACTCGCGACACTGTAGCACTTTCTGTTGGAAATATGCCCTAGAGGCAATAATAAAAGCATTATTATTATATTTCCTTGTTCATGATAATTGTCCTTTATTCATGCTATAACTGTATTATCCGGAAATCGTAATACACGTGTGAATACATAGACCACAATACGTCCCTAGTGAGCCTCTAGTTGACTAGCTCGTTGGTCGACAGATAGTCATGGTTTCGACTATGGACATCAGATGTCATTGACAACGGGATCACGTCATTGGGAGAATGACGTGATGGACAAGACCCAATCCTAAGCATAGCACAAAGATCGTGTAGTTCGTTTTGCTAGAGCTTTTCCAAATGTCAAGTATCTCTTCCTTAGACCGTGAGATCGTGTAACTCCCGGATACCGTAGGAATGCTTTGGGTGTACCAAAGCGTCACAACGAATCGGGTGACTATAAAGGTGCACTACGGTATCTCTGAAAGTGTCATTGGGTTGACATGGATCGAGACAGGATTTGTCACTCCGTATGACGTAGAGGTATCATCGGCCCACTCGGTAATGCATCATCATAATGAGCTCAAAGTGATCAAGTGTCTGGTCACGGGATCATGCATTACGGTACGAGTAAAGTGACTTGCGGTAACGAGACTAAACGAGGTATTGGGATACCGACGATCGAGTCTCGGGCAAGTAACATACCGTCTGACAAAGGGAATAGCATACGGGGTTGATTGAACCCTCGACATCGTGGTTCATCCGATGACAACATCGAGGAGCGTGTGGGAACCAACATGGGTATCCAGATCCCTCTGTTGGTTATTGACCGGAGAGCGTCTCGGTCATGTCTGCATGTCTCCCGAACCCGTAGGGTCTACACATAAGGTTCGGTGGCGCTAGGGTTAATAGGAAGACAAGTATGTGATTACCGAATGTTGTTCGAGTCCCGGATGAGATCCCGGACGTCACGAGGAGTTCGGAATGGTCCGGAGGTAAAGATTTATATATGGAAAGTGGTTAAACGGACTCAGGAAAGTTTTGGGGGTATACCGGTAATGTCTGGGGGCCACCGGAGAGTTCAGAGGTCCACCGGGAGGGCCACCCCTCCGGGGCCACATGGGCTAAGTGGGAGAGGGAGCCAGCCCTGGTGGGCTGGGCGCACCTCCCACCTAGGCCCATGTGGCTAGGGCATGGGGAGGGAAACCCTAAAGGGGCAAAGGCGCCCCCTTGGCTTGGGGGCAAGCCACCCCTTTCCTCCTCCCTTGGCCGCCGCCCCTCTAGATGCCATCTAGAGGGGCCGCCCTCTCCCTTCCTCCTATAAATAGAGGGTGGGGGAGGGCTGTAGAGACCATTGAAGGCGCAGCCCTCCCTCCCAACACCTCTCTTTCTCCACATGAGCTTGGCGAAGCCTGCCCGAGAACTGCCGTACCAACCGCACCACGCCCGTCGTGCTGCCATTGGAGTTGTCTTCCTTAACCTCTCCTTCATCCTTGCTGGATCAAGACGGAGGAGACGCCATCGTCCCGTACGTGTGTTGAACGCGGAGGTGCTGTCCGTTCAGCACTTGGTCATCGGTGATCGGAATCACGCTGGGAACGTCTTCATCATCACCACTCCCTCGAACGCTTCCGTGCTCGATCTACAAGTGGTATGTAGATGCAAACTCTCTCTCTTGACTCGTTGCTTAGTAGAACTCATAGATGGATCTTGGTGAAACCGTAGAAAATTTTTATTTTCTGCAACGTTCCCCAACAGTGGCATCATGAGCTAGGTCTATGCGTAGTTCTCTATTGCACGAGTAGAACACAATTTAGTTGTGGGCGTGGATCTTGTCAATTTACTTGCCGCTACTAGTCTTATCTTGCTTCCATGGTATTGTGGGATGAAGCGGCCCGGACCAACCTTACACGTACGCTTACGTGAGACCGGTTCCACCGACAATCATGCACTAGTTGCATAAGGTGGCTGGCGGGTGTCTGTCTCTCCTACTTTAGTTGGAGCGGATTCGATGAAAAGGGTCCTTATGAAGGGTAAATAGAAGTTGACAAGATCACGTTGTGGTTATTCGTAGGTAAGAAAACGTTCTTGCTAGAACCCAATTGCAGCCACGTAAAAGATGCAACAACAATTAGAGGACGTCTAACTTGTTTTTGCAGCAATTGTCATGTGATGTGATATGGCCAAGTTGTGATGAATGATGAATGACACATTGTGATGTATGAGATCATGTTCTTGTAATAGGAATCGCGACTTGCATGTCGATGAGTATGACAACCGGCAGGAGCCATAGGAGTTGTCTTTATTTTTGTATGACCTGCGTGTCATTGAAGAACGCCATGTAACTTACTTTACTTTATTGCTAAACGCGTTAGCCATAGAAGTAGAAGTAGTCGTTGGCGTGACAACTTCATGGAGGCACAATGATGGAGATCATGATGATGGAGATCATGGTGTCATGCCGGTGACAAGATGATCATGGAGCCTCGAAGATGGAGATCAATGGAGCTTTATGATATTGGCCATATCATGTTACTACTATATATAATTGCATGTGATGTTTATTATGTTTATACATCTTGTTTACTTAGAAACGACGGTAGTAAATAAGATGATCCCTTACAACAATTTCAAGAAGTGTTTCCCCTAAGCGTGCACCGTTGCTAAAGTTCGTCGCTTCTAAGCACCACGTGATGATCGGGTGTGATGGATTCTTACGTTCACATACAACGGGTGTAAGACAGATTTACACACGCCGAAAACACTTAGGGTTTACTTGACGAGCCTAGCATGTACGGACATGGCCTCGAACACGGAGACCGAAAAGGTCGAACACGAGTCGTATAGAAGATACGATCAACATGAGAATGTTCACCGATGATGACTAGTCCGTCTCACGTGATGATCGGACCACGGCTTAGTCGACTCGGATCGTGTAACACTTAGATGACTAGAGGATGTCTAATCTGAGTGGGAGTTCATTGAAATAATTTGATTAGATGAACTTAATTATCATGAACTTAGTCTAAAACTTTTGCATAATATGTCTTGTAGATCAAATGGCCAACGCTCATGTCAACTTGAACTTCAACGCGTTCCTAGAGAAAACCAAACTGAAAGATGACGGCAGCAACTATACGGACTGGGTCCTAACACGAGGATCATCCTCATAGCTGCCAGGAAACAATATGTCCTAGAAGGACCGCTAGGTGATGCTCCGTCCCGCAGAACCAAGACATTATGAATGCTTGGCAAACTCATGTGATGATTACTCCCTCGTTCAGTGCGGCATGCTTTACAGCTTAGAACCGGCTCCAAAAGCGTTTTGAGCATCACGGAGCATATGAGATGTTCGAGGAGCTGAAACTTGTTTTCCAAGCTCACGCCCGGGTCGAGAGATATGACATCTCCGACAAGTTCTACAGTTGTAAGATGGAGGAAAACAGTTATTTCAGTGAGCACATAATGAAGATGTCTGGGTTGCACAACCGTATGACCCAAATTTGAATATTAACCTCCACGATGAGGCGGTCATTGACAGAACCCTCCAATCGCTCCCACCAAGCTACAAGAGCTTTGTGATGAACTACAACATGCAGGGGATGGTAAAGACCATTCCTGAAGTGTTCTCTATGCTGAAGTCAACCGAGGTTGAAATCAAGAAAGAACATCAAGTGTTGATGGTCAATAAGACCACTAAGTTCAAGAAGGGCAAGGGTAAGAAGAACTTCAAGAAGGACGGCAAGGAGGTTGCGGCGCCCGGTAAGCAAGTTGCCGGAAGAAGTCAAAGAATGGACCCAAACCCGAGACCGAAGTGCTTTTATTGCAAGGGAGGGGTCACTGGAAGCGGAACTGCCCCAAATACTTAGCGGACAAGAAGGCCGGCAACACCAAAGGTATATCTGATATACATGTAATTGATGTGTACTTTGCCAGTACTCGTAGTAACTCTTGGGTATTTGATACCGGTGCCATTGCTCATATTTGTAACTCACAGCAGGAGCTGCGAAATAAGCGGAAACTGGCAAAGGACGAGGTGACGATGCGCGTCGGGAATGGTTCCAGAGTCGATGTGATCGCCGTCACGCTACCTCTTCATTTACCTACGGGATTAGTTATGAACCTTAATAATTGTTATTTGGTGCCAAGTTTGAGCATGAATATTGTATCCGGATCTCGTTTAATGCGAGATGGCTACTCATTTAAATCCGAGAATAATGGTTGTTCTATTTATATGAGAGATATGTTTTATGGTCATGCTCCGATGGTCAATGGTTTATTCTTAATGAATCTCGAGCGTAGTATTACACATGTTTATAAGCGTGAATACCAAAAGATGTAAAGTTGATAACGATAGTCCCACATATTTGTGGCATCGCCGCCTTGGTCACATTGGTGTCAAGCGCATGAAGAAGCTCCATGCCGATGGACTTTTGGAGTCTCTAGATTATGAATCATTTGACACATGCGAACCATGCCTTATGGGCAAGATGACCAAGACTCCGTTCTCGGAACAATGGAGCGAGCAACCAACTTATTGGAAATCATACATACCGATGTAAGCGGTCCAATGAGTGTTGAGGCTCGCGGAGGATATCGTTATGTTCTCACTCTCACTGATGACTTGAGTAGATATGGGTATGTCTACTTAATGAAACACAAGTCTGAGACCTTTGAAAAGTTCAAAGAATTTCAGAATGAGGTAGAGAATCAACATGACCGAAAAATAAAATTCCTACGATCGGATCGTGGAGGAGAATATTTAAGTCACGAATTTGGTACACACTTAAGAAAATGTGGAATCGTTTCACAACTCACGCCGCTGGAACACCTCAAGCAGAACGGTGTGTCCGAACGTCGTAACCGCACTCTATTAGATATGGTGCGATCTATGATGTCTCTTACCGATTTACCGCTATCATTTTGGGGATACGCTCTAGAGACAGCTACATTCACTTTAAATAGGGCACCGTCTAAGTCCGTTGAGACGACACCATATGAATTATGGTTTGGAAAGAAACCTAAGCTGTCGTTTCTAAAAGTTTGGGGATGCGATGCTTATGTCAAGAAACTTCAACCTGAAAAGCTCGAACCCAAGTCGGAAAAATGCGTCTTCATAGGATACCCTAAAGAAACCATTGGGTATACCTTCTACTTAAGATCCGAGGGCAAGATTTTTGTTGCCAAGAACGGAACATTTCTGGAAAAAGAGTTTCTCTCGAAAGAAGTAAGTGGGAGGAAAGTAGAGCTCGATGAAGTACTACCTCTTGAACAGGATAGTAGTGCAGCTCAGGAAAATGTTCATGTGATGCCTACACCAACTGAAGAGGAAATTCATGATGATGATCAAGGTACTTCGGATCAAGTTGCTACTGAACTTCAGAGGGTCCACTAGGACGCTGCCCGCACTGCAGTGGTACGGCAACCCTGTCTTGGAAATCATGTTGTTAGATAACAATGAACCTTCGAACTATGAAGAAGCGATGGTGGGCCCAGATTCCAACAAATGGCTAGAAGCCATGAAGTCCGAGATAGAATCCATGCATGAAAACAAAGTGTGGACTTTGGTGACTTGCACGATGATCGGCGGCGATAGAAAACAAATGGATTTTTAAGAAGAAGACGGACGCGGATGGTAATGTCACCATCTATAAAGCTCGACTTGTCGCTAAAGGTTATCGGCAAGTTCAAGGGATTGACTACGATGAGACTTTCTCTCCCGTAGCGAAGCTTAAGTCCGTCCGAATCATGTTAGCAATTGCCGCATACTATGATTATGAGATATGGCAGATGGACGTCAAAACAGCGTTCCTTAACGGATATCTTAAGGAAGAGCTGTATATGATGCAGCCGGAAGGTTTTGTCGATCCTAAGAATGCTAACAAAGTATGCAAGCTCCAATGATCCATTTATGGGCTGGTGCAAGCATCTCGGAGTTAGAACATTCGCTTTGATGAGATGATCAAAGCGTTTGGGTTTATGCAGACTTATGGAGAAGCCTGCGTTTACAAGAAAGTGAGTGGGAGCTCAGTAGCATTTCTCATATTATATGTAGATGACATACTTTTGATGGGAAATGATATAGAATTCTTGGACAACATTAAGGCCTACTTGAATAAGTGTTTTTCAATGAAGGACCTTGGAGAAGCTGCTTATATATTAGGGATCAAGATCTATAGAGATAGATCGAGACGCCTCATAGGTCTTTCACAAAGCACATACCTTGATAAGATTTTGAAGAAGTTCAAAATGGATCAGTCCAAGAAAGGGTTCTTGCCTGTATTGCAAGGTGTGAAATTGAGCTCAGCTCAATGCCCGACCACGACAAAAAGATAAAGAAGAGATGAGTGTCATCCCCTATGCCTCAGCCATAGGATCTATTATGTATGCCATGCCGTGTACTGCACCTGATGTAAACCTTGCCGTAAGTTTGGTAGGAAGGTACCAAAGTAATCCCGCAAGGAACACTGGACAGCGGTCAAGAATATCCTGAAGTACTGAAAAGTACAAAGGACATGTTTCTCGTTTATGGAAGTGACGAAGAGCTCGTCAGAATAACAGTTACGCCGACGCTTAGCTTCGACACGCATCCTGATGACTCTAAGTCGCAAACCGGATACGTGTATATGTTGAATGGTGGAGCGATGGCTGGTGCAGCTGCAAGCGAAGCGTCGTGGCGGGATCTACATGTGAAGCGGAGTACATGGCAGCCTCGGAGGCAGCGCATGAAGCAATTTGGGTGAAGGAGTTCATCACCGACCTAGGAGTCATACCCAATGCGTCGGGGCCGATCAAACTCTTCTCGTGACAACACTGGAGCTATTGCCCTTGCCAAGGAGCCCGGGTTTCACAAGAAGACCAGCACATCAAGCGTCGCTTCAACTCCATCCGTAAAAATGTTCGGATGGAGACATAGAAATTTGTAAAGTGCATACGGATCTGAATGTCGCAGATCCGTTGACTAAACCTCTTCCATGGGCAAAACATGATCAACACGTAACTCTATGGGTGTTTGATTCATCACAATGTAACTAGATTATTGACTCTAGTGCAAGTGGGAGACTGTTGGAAATATGCCCTAGAGGCAATAATAAAAGCATTATTATTATATTTCCTTGTTCATGATAATTGTCCTTTATTCATGCTATAACTGTATTATCCGGAAATCGTAATACACGTGTGAATACATAGACCACAATACGTCCCTAGTGAGCCTCTAGTTGACTAGCTCGTTGTTCGGCGATAGTCATGGTTTCGACTATGGACATCGATGTCATTGACAACGGGATCACGTCATTGGGAGAATGACGTGATGGACAAGACCCAATCCTAAGCATAGCACAAAGATCGTGTAGTTCGCTTTGCTAGAGCTTTTCCAAATGTCAAGTATCTCTTCCTTAGATCGTGAGATCGTGTAACTCCGGATACCGTAGGAATGCTTTGGGTGTACCAAACGTCACAACGTGAATCGGGTGACTATAAAGGTGCACTACGGTATCTCCGAAAGTGTCATTGGGTTGACATGGATCGAGACAGGATTTGTCACTCCGTATGACGGAGAGGTATCACCGGGCCCACTCGGTAATGCATCATCATAATGAGCTCAAAGTGATCAAGTGTCTGGTCACGGATCATGCATTACGGTACGAGTAAAGTGACTTGCCGATAACGAGACTAAACGAGGTATTGGGATACCGACGATCGAGTCTCGGGCAAGTAACATACCGTCTGACAAAGGGAATAGCATACGGGGTTGATTGAACCCTCGACATCGTGGTTCATCCGATGACAACATCGAGGAGCATGTGGGAACCAACATGGGTATCCTGATCCCGCTGTTGGTTATTGACCGGAGCGTCTCGGTCATGTTCAAGATGTCTCCCGAACCCGTAGGGTCTACACACTTAAGGTTCGGTGACGCTAGGGTTAATAGGGAGACAAGTATGTGATTACCGAATGTTGTTCGGAGTCCCGAATGAGATCCCGGACGTCACGAGGAGTTCCAGAATGGTCCGGAGGTAAAGATTTATATATGGAAAGTGGTTAAACGGACTCCGGAAAGTTTGAGGTATACTGTAATGTACTGGGGCCACCGGGAGAGTTCCGAGG
This sequence comes from Aegilops bicornis, assembly GCA_021605145.1. Taxonomy (NCBI): domain Eukaryota; kingdom Viridiplantae; phylum Streptophyta; class Magnoliopsida; order Poales; family Poaceae; genus Aegilops; species Aegilops bicornis. The sequence continues at coordinate 480,580,191 of CM038670.1, forward strand.
TCCACCGGAGGGGCCACCCTCCGGGGCCACATGGGCTAAGTGGAGAGAGGAGCCAGCCCCTGGTGGGCTGGGCGCACCTCCCCACCTAGGCCCATGCGGCTAGGGCATATGGAGGAAACCCTAAAGGGGCAAAGGGGCGCCCCTTGGCTTGGGGGCAAGCCACCCCTTTCCTCCTCCCCTTGGCCGCAGCCCCCCCTCTAGATGCCATCTAGAGGGGGCCGGCCCCCTCTCCCTTCCTCCTATAAATAGAGGGGTGGGGGGGAGGGCTGTAGAGACCATTGAAGGCGCATCCCCTCCCCTCCCCAACACCTCTCTTTCTCCACGCGAGCTTGGTGAAGCCCTGCCGGAGAACTGCCGTACCAACTGCACCACGCCGTCGTGCTGCCATTGGAGTTGTCTTCCTTAACCTCTCCTTCATCCTTGCTGGATCAAGACGGAGGAGACGCCATCGTCCCGTACGTGTGTTGAACGCGGAGGTGCTGTCCGCTCGGCACTTGGTCATCGGTGATCGGAATCACGTTGGGAACGTCTTCATCATCACCACTCCCTCGAACGCTTCCGTGCTCGATCTACAAGTGGTATGTAGATGCAAACTCTCTCTCTTGACTCGTTGCTTAGTAGAACTCATAGATGGATCTTGGTGAAACCGTAGGAAAATTTTTATTTTCTACAACGTTCCCCAACACTTTCCACCTCCTGTGTGCCACTGTGGCAGCCCCTTTCACCTATAAAAGGAGGCCCACGGCGCACAGAGAAAGGATTCGGCTCTTTGGAACCTGGCAGCACCTAGAGCTAGTTCGAGAGCTCAAGAACACTAAATACATCCACGAAAGCAGTACTAGGGTTTTACGCATCCTTGCGGCCCGAACCTGGGTAAACCCCCCTTGTGTCGCCTGTTGGTCCTGCTCTTCTCACGATCCCCGCGCCCCGCAACCGTAGAAGGGATTCCAGTGATCCCATAGGTGTCGTTTCCCACCGACATCTTTGGCGCGGCAGGACGGCAGCACCCCTGACGCCAACACCGGTGGCCACGGCGCGCTCCTCTCAGGTTGTGCGTGATGAGCAACGTCACCCTGCCGGTGACAATGCGCGCCGCCCTGGGAAGAGTCCCGTGCGCCCATCAGATGAAGAGGAGGGCAAGTGTGTGCACCGAGGTGCTGATGGAGGTGGCGAATGGCTGCGGAGCCGTGATACAGCTCCTTCTGACATGGTTAGGAGTCGAGGCGCATCGCGGTCCACCCAGCTTTTGCCGCCACCCACGCCGCCGGAAGCTCTGGCGCGCGCGCAGCTGCTCCTCGATTTTCCTCCCCCCGCGGAGAAGCTCGACGAATGGAGGGCCACCGTCCGGAGCCTCGTCGGCATCACCAACAACGACGGGCTGCAGCCGGCGGAACCCGTTGGTCGTCACTCCGCCGGGCTGCCGCGTGCAAGCGGAGGCCGCGCCGGAGGCGACGCGGCCTTGGTGTACTCCCCACATCCATCCCGACCGCCACGGGCGTCGGCCCGTCATGGAGACACTCGTGATGATATCTCCATCGCATCATCCGACCCGCAGACTAACCGCGATCAGCGCCAAGTCCTTTGGGAGCGGGCTCATGAGGACGCTCGAACTACGATCGAGCGCCGACGTGACGCGCGCCACCAGTCGGATAGGCGGGCAGAGCCTGCTATGGACCACCCAGCGCCGGGAGGCTACGGTGGCCTACCTTACGAGGTGGGTTCTCCGACCTTCACCCGTGAGCTGCGGCAGTTTCAGTGGCCCTCCCACCGTATGTTCAAACCCGACGTTGGCGAGAAGTACAACGGCAAGACTCACCCGTCAGAGTTCCTCAGCATCTACACCATCGCGATGCAAGCTGCTGGGGCCCGCGACGATAAGGTGCTTGCCAACTACTTCCCGTTGGCACTCAAGCCTAATGTTATGTCATGGTTGGAAGACCGGCGAGACTCCTAGCACCCACTCCGGCAAGCGCACCTCTTCGGGGTGTTGCGCTCCCGTTGAGGACGTGCCAGAGAGCTCCGCCAGCAAGAGCAAGAAGTCCAGAGCCACGCCACCAGAGACCAAGAAGGTGCCCGTCAAGGAGGACGGTACGGGGGGAGTTTTTACCATAAGCTCCACCCTCGACGGCAAATAGGAAAGAAAGATCATCGCCTTCCTGCGGGCGAATGTCGATGTGTTTGCATGGCAAGCCTCCGACATCCCCGGCGTTCCCAGGGAGGTGATTGAGCACCACCTTGCTGTCTGTCCTCATGCGCGGCCCGTCAAGTAGAAGGTCGGGAAGCAAGCTCTGGAGAGGCAGGAGTTCATCACGGAGGAAATCAGAAAGCTAGAGGCGGCAGGCTTGGTGAGAGGAGTACCCCATCCAACGTGGTTGGCCAATCCGGTAGTGGTGCGCAAGGCAAATGGGAAATGGAGGCTGTGTATTGATTACACATACATCAATAAGGCCTGCCCAAAGGATCCTTTCCCGTTGCCACACATTGACCAGATTGTTGACTCCATGGCCTAGCGTGATCTCTTATCATTCCTGGACGCCTACTCAGGATACCACCAGATCTTCATGACAAAGGAAGACGAGGAAAAGACAGCATTCATCACCCCCATGTGGTACGTATTGCTTTTTACGGATGCCTTTCGGGTTGAAGAGTGCTGGCTCGACCTTTGCAAGAGCAGTCCAAATTGGTTTTGAGCCCCAGCTACATAGAAATATGGAAGCTTATATGGATGACATAGTGGTCAAAACCAAGGACAAAGCGACACTCGTGCAAGATCTGGAGGAAACATTTGGGAACCTGCACAAGATCAACCTCAAATTGAACCTTGAGAAGTGTGTCTTCGGCGTCCCGTCCGGCAAGCTTCTCGGGTTCTTTGTGTCCCAGCGTGGGATTGAAGCAAACCCAGATAAGATCAAGGCCATCGAGCAGATTGGGGCACCCAAACGGATCAAAGACTTGCGTCGGCTCACTGGCTGCGTTGCTGCCATGAGCCGGTTCATCTCCAAGTCCGTGGAGCGTGCCCTTCCTTTTTTCAAGATCTTAAAGAAAGCAGGGCCAATGGAGTGGACCCCAGAGGCCGAGGCAGCGCTGCAAGATTTGAAGAAGTACCTCTCCTCTACCCCAGTGCTGGTTGCGCCCAAACCACAAGAACCGTTGCTGCTTTATCTAGCGGCAACGAATCAGGTGGTTAGCACCGCACTAGTGGCGTAGAGAGAGGTTGATGAGGAGACAACAGCAGCGGCAGAGTCGACGGTTGGCGGGTCGGAACCCTCCCCGGCAGGGCTCAGCCCCAGCAAGGCTGAACCCCCGGCAGGGTTCGGCCTCGGCAAGACTGGTGCCCGTACGACGGGACCCACGCGACCAGGTGAAGAAGCGCAGAAGAAGAAAATGGTGCAGCACCCAGTTTACTTCGTCAACTCCATTTTGCAGGGGTTAGGTCGAGGTACTCAGGTGTGCAAAAGCTGCTCTTCGGCCTCCTTATGGCTTCGAGGAAGCTGCGCCATTACTTCCAAGCGCATGAGATCATGGTGGTCACCCGCCTCCCATTGCAACGGATCTTTGCATAACCCAGATGCAACGGGGAGGATCGTGGAATGGGCCCTGGAGCTGTCAAGCTTTGGTTTAAAGTTTGAAAGTACCTCGACGATTCAGAGCAGAGTCTTGGCGGAGTTTGTTGCAGAATGGACCTCGACGCCCGACGAAGAGGTACGAGAGACCACTCTCCCCGACAAGGAAAGCGAGTCGAATCGGATCATGTACTTT